>LR994578.1:49560-1308234 GCA_905187575.2 Celastrina argiolus | reverse complement strand
CTTGGAGTACATTTTTTAATGTAGATTCTTTGAAAAAATTTGCGCCAGTAGTTGAATTTTATGAATTAGAAGATAATGGCCTGAAGTCTATGAGTTTAGATAGACTTTATATCTTGCAGAATTTTGAAGACGCCTTTGAAGGTGGTACATTTACTGACAAATGGAAAGTCACTAATGATTGTAACTACAATGAAAAATACACTGAATACCAATTTAAGTCTGTCAAAGAAGTGGTCTGTGTTCAATTTCAAGGCAAAATTTCGAACCTGTGGGAAATTGTTGCTCTAAATCCAAATGACAATTATATTATGTTTGTCCATGGTGAAATACCATTACATGATAATTATGGTACCAAAACATACTGGGACTGTCGTAAAAGTATGGTGTTTAACAAGCAACTTATACAAATTGCTGAGCAATACATTCAACAATATTTTAGTTGCAGAGATAAATGTAGTACATACTTAAGTGTACACTGGAGAAGACAGGATTTTGCTCGAGCAAGGAAAAATGATATTCCTTCCATTGCTGGAACCGCCAACCAAATTAAGAATGCTGTAATAGAACACAATTTAAATATCTCAAAAGTATTTATTGCATCTGATGCTACACATTCAGAAAAACAAATTCTTGTAGATGAACTTGCTGCTTATGATTTAGAGGCTTACTTTTACACTGCAGCCAAAACACAAGTTCATGAAGGTGCGGTGGCCATTATTGAACAAATAATTTGTAGTCATGCAATATATTTTGTTGGCACACATGAGAGTACATTTTCATATAGAATACAAGAAGAACGAGAAATACTCGGGTTTGAAAGCTGGACCTCATTCAACAGGCTTTGTCCAGACAAGGGCAGATGTGACAGGCCCTCAAAATGGACTATAGTTAACTGAACATTTTTTGTTAAAATTATCTATGTTAACATCATCTAAAATGTACAAATTACAATACACCAAAGAGATTTATTTATTGTAGGCATACATCCTAATTTGGAAGTATTGAAGAATATTAAAGTAAGAATTCTTATCTCAAAAAACACTTATTTTTACGTCAAAAGTAGTCGAATCCCCATAATATGTTAAATACGCCATATATTTTATTAATTCAATAACTTATAAACTACGAGTTTTCGCAGATTTTCATTTTGGTTAGTGACTCCTTACATATAGCTCTGTACGAGATCAGGATAGCTCTCAAACAGCTTAAGACCAACAAGGCGCCGGGCGAGGATGGAATCACTACAGAGCTTCTAAAAGCGGGCGGAACGCCGGTACTAAAAGTCCTTCAGAAACTCTTTAATTCCTCCTTACTCGATGGGAAAACGCCAGAGGCATGGAACAGAGGTGTTGTGGTCCTGTTCTTCAAAAAAGGTGACAAAACCTTACTGAAGAACTATAGGCCCATAACACTGCTGAGCCATGTCTACAAGCTGTTTTCGAGAGTAATCACGATGCGTCTCGAACGCAGGCTGAATGACTTTCAGCCTACCGAACAAGCCGGTTTCCGAAAAGGCTATAGTATCATAGACCACATACATACGCTGCGGCAGATTATACAGAAGACCGAAGAGTATAATCGGCCATTATAATAAATAAATAAATCTTTATTTCAGACCAGAAAGTCCATAAAACAAAAAAAAACAACAATTAATAAATTAAAATTTAAAATAATAACTACACTGCGGATTAGTAAAATAGTTAGTTTTATACATTAAAAAAAAACAAAAAACTTATCCTACAAAAATACAATTATATAATATTAAGAGTTAGTAATTTGTTAGTAAAAATATTCTAAAACCTACTTCCTATCTATTACGAAGCCTTTCCATGGTAGATACAGTTCGTTTCCTAATGATGGCAAAGAAATCATCTATTCTCGTCATCGCAAACATTGTAGATGCACTACAGTACCTAGATTTTCTCAACAGTGTCCTCAGCGCGTCATTGTACTGGATTCGGAGAGATTTGTAAGCCCTCCGCGTGAAACTGATCCATAGACTGCTCGTGTAAAAAGATTGGCAAAACGTTTTGAATAAAAGTCGTTTTATATCGTTTGTACAGCGAGCAAATCTACGGGCCAGCATATTGCAGCGGACTGCCAATGCCCTCCTTTCCCTCTCCAAGTCATCATCGTCCCTTAGCTCGTCAGTCAGTATATGGCCCAGGTACTTGACCTTGTGTACCCTCGTAAGAGGTTCCCCACACAACCGGACGGGCGGAATGTTCACAGGTGTCTTACTACCGGCTTTACATAGCATGATCACACTTTTAGTGGCATTATACTTCAGCCCATATGTCTGCGTGTAGGTTTCACATATACCTAGTAGTCTCCTAAGCGCACCGATCGACGGGTTCAACAGAACCATGTCATCAGCGTAATTAATATTATTATATATGCTTGGCGTTTGTGGACTATGAGAAAGTCTTCGATTCCGTCGAAATATGGGCGGTCCTTAGATCTCTCCTGTATTGAATATCGGTATATCGAAGTGTTGAAGTGTTTGTATAATAATGCCACCATGTCAGTCCGAGTACAGGAGCTCTGCACGAAGGATATCCCTTTAAAGAGAGGAGTGAGACAGGGGGATGTCATATCCCCGATACTGTTTACCGCTACTCTGGAGGATTCCTTAAAGCTCCTGGAATGGCAAGGACTTGGCATCAACATCAATGGCGAATACATCACTCACCTTCGATTTGCCGACGACATAGTAGTCATGGCAGAATCGCTGGAAGATTTAGGGCGCATGCTCGGTGGCCTCAATAGAGTTTCTCAACAAGTGGGTCTTAAAATTAACATGGACAAAACGAAGATCATGCACAATGTCCATGTTGCACCCACCGCACTAACTGTTGGGAGCTCTACTCTTGAAGTTGTTGACGAATGTATATACCTAGGTATATACATGCACAGGCAGGCTGTCCGATTAGGTAGGTCCAGCTTTAAGAGAGAGGTCATAGACGGATCCAGCTCGGCTGGGCAGCGTTCGGTAAATTACGCAACGTCTTCTCGTCCAAGATACCTCAGTGCCTTAAGACAAAGGTATACAACCAATGTGTGTTACCAGTGATGACATACGGTTCTGAGACGTGGTGCTTCACGAGGGATCTTTTCAGAAGGCTCAATGTCGCTCAGCGAGCTATGGAGAGGGCAATGCTCGGTATTTCTCTACGTGATCGAATCAGAAATGAGGAGATCCGTAGAAGAACTAAGGTTACTGACATTGCCCGTAGGATCAGCCAGCTGAAGTGGCAATGGGCCGGCCACATAGCACGAAGATTGGACGGTCGATGGGGCAAAAAGATCCTAGAGTGGAGGCCACGTACTGGCAAGCGCAGTGTGGGACGGCCACCTACCAGATGGACCGACGACATGGTGAAAACTGCCGGATCACATTGGATGCAGGTGGCAATCGACCGGTCGCACTGGAAATGTATTGGAGAGGCCTATGTCCAGCAGTGGACAGTTAAAGGCTGAAACGACATATAGCTCTATTCGCCATTAAAGTTGCAGCCGCCAACTCGACCGTCCGTAATGTACATTTTAGCCCCAACATACCCTTGAGGTGTGCGTTCGTTGGGCCGTGCAGCGCCATGGTTTCATGGCAGAGATAGGGCGGGACCTCTCGCTCCCGAGCACGCTGCATGCTCGAGAACGACGAGGCCTGGCAGGTGAATGTCTCTTTCTGCAAATACGTCATCTCACAACAGGAGGCCTCGGAGACAGAAAGATGGATCCATCCTCTGTTCCGTTTCGCTGGCGCATGACGGGGGTGCGGAGACCTCTATTAACAACTTACTCTAATCTATGGCGGAGACGTCACATAGCAGCCCTCCCATCTCAAGTCTAGTACGGGGCTCCGGGAGACCTCCCCGAAAACCGCCCCGGCTTTGTCAGTCTCGGCGCCGAGGGGAGCGCTTCAGTTTGCCGGATTGCTCTCTATTTAGATGGTAGACTGGCTGGTCGGGGTCCTATGTTTTGTAAGATCGAAAGGCACTCCTCCCAGTAACGGCTGATGGCAATCCGTAAGTGGTTTCAGTGCGTAAACCGGCCTGCAGGGAGTCCCACATACCCCTAGGAGATCCTCCAAGATCCTCCCCGGGGGATACATAACGCATTTCCCTTGCGAAATAAATAAAAAAAGGTCATGTGACATTGTCAGTGCTTGTCAGTAATTGGTAATGTTTTGTTTATGTTTTAAGTTTTGATGCCTTGAGATCAAATATTTTTCAATCGTCTGATAACTTTTATCTAAGGAATAAATATGTGACTTTGGCAGATTTTGTATGGAACAAATGTCAAAGTCACATGTTTATTCAACAGATAAAAGTTATCTGACGATTGAAAAATCGGCCCTAAGAGAAAAAGAGTAACTTAGCTTATATAATCGTAAAGGATTGTTAATGCTACCCTACCTCTACCAGCAAAAACTTTTAATTGGCTCTATAATTATGGATTCTGTTTTTATTTTAAATATTGTTGCTAGCTGTAAGTTTTCCATGTATTTTAAAATAAAATAAAATTTAAATAAATGTGTACCAGGTATCTCAGTACTAACCCTAAAGATTTAAAAGATTGTAAAAAAAAAAACAAACAATTGATTTGTTTACAACTGTCATTTCATTTTACATTTTCTTGAAATTGTTAATAATTAATGTTTTTGGATTTTATTCCGATAAAGTCCGCTTTGCGTTAACGTATGTTGTAAACGAAAACGAACAAGTACTGCTAGTCGAAATACTTACTTACTTACTGAGTGCAAAAGTAAGTGCTACGTTGCAGTTGTAATAAATACCACAAACGCCATAGCTAACCTCAAAATCATCGGTTGGACTTAATTATTATTTTTCTCCCAATAAATGAAGTTGATATTTGTTAAAAGTTGTTAATTAAAGTTGAATATGTATTTAACAACTTATTCTTCGAAGTATATATAAAAAACATGGACAAAGTTATAAATTCGCATTTTTCGGAACAGGGTAAGTATACACATCATAATATTATAATTTTGTAGCTTCAAATGTAATGACTTTGCTTACTAGATATAGTTCAATTAACTTAACTTTCGCAACAACAGATTTGTTGTGTTGCGGATTTCTTTTTTCATTTTTACATATTTAAAAATATATATATATTTCATGTACTTATACTCAGTTTCTATTCAATGAGATCTAAATATTAACAAAACATCAAAATACTCTTTACTGAACCAGAGTTTTTTTGCATTTTATTGCAATTAGAACAGTGACCGAACCAAAGAATTACAACCAAAAGAAAAAAACAACAACAATTCCTTTCTCTTGTAGCAGAAGTTACAAATTCTACTCATAATTGGATTTCTTGTTCACAGACTTGTCATCATGGTTAATACTATAAATTTAATTTGTATGAAATATAAAGAATAGATTAATATAGAATCTTTGTATGAAGAAGATAATCAGAAGAATTGTATTTTAAAGTCAACAACATTTATTCACACTATTGCTTTGTTACTCTTTTGATTAATGAAATATTTTTTACAGCTTTTAAATATTTCTTAAATTTACAGATCTCGGAGACTTGGTGAGTAGCTTTGAATATATAAATATGGTCAGTGTTTTTTTTTATTTTATATTCTTTACAACAATTTTTAATTTTTAAATATACTTCAGAAAAAAATGTAATAATCATAATAAGTCTTTATAGAAGTTTTTACTAAAACAAATGTATTACATAGTTTAAAACTAACATTTTAACTAATGTGTGCTAATAGTTTGTAGATGTTTGTATATAAAACATAATAATATCATAATAAACATTTGGGATTCCTACATGTTGCTGTTCAACTTCACAGTAGAAACTTTAACAAAACCTAAAAAAAAGAAAGAATTAAGAACAGAATCAGATATGTACATATTTAGTTCAATATACCCCCAGTTTCTTTAAAGCTGATCAAAGCGCAGATTAGCTAGCATTTGAGTTAACTAGCCATTCCGAATGCTCATTGGTGAACATAGAGAGATGAGGAAAGTTGTTGCGAGCGATGTTTACTAATTTTATCAGCTTTTCATAAACTGGGGGATAATCTAAGGGACAATCCATAAATTTAGTTACGTGAGTTTCATGTTTTTTTTGGCCCTCTCCTGTCCTTGCCACATTTGTGAAACCCTCCCTTCCTAGTGTGAAGTTGCATCTTTTTAAATTTTACATCTAGAAATTGTATTTGTGTGTTTCCAATGCTAATAATAAAACTTTAGTAGACATTGAAATATGACATCACAAATCCTGCCACCTTGTCATATTTTATTGATATAGCTGACCCGTGCCCACTTCATTGAGCATACAAACAGTTTGTGATGAAATTCAATTTAGAAAAACAAAAACCCGGACCAAACAACACAAAATTTTATAATTTTCTGCTTATTTATTTTAATTTTATATCATAAAAGCCTAATCCTGACCATAACAAATACAACAAAAAAGGAATTGGCCAAATTGATCCAGGAGTTGTTGAGTTTTGTGCTTACCAACACATTTTGCAATCCATTTTTATATGACCAATATGTGACATAATTTATTGGATGGTCCCTAAGCACAGCCACATATTATAAATATATTTAGTATTATTTAGATCAATACAATCTTGTTGCAATCTCAATTTAGTTCTTTTATTTGTATTCATTTACATTTCCTAGTAATATTGGTACAAGGTTTAATTAATTTACAGAACAGTGAAGTAACATCGAGCTCAGATTTCGGGATGCCAACTTTGCCAAAGCGTCATAAAATTCCTGGAGTCTTCTGTAAGTGTTCACTTGTAACTTTTATGTTATTATACTGTCTTTCTTTAAATTTTTTTATTTGAAAAAAATCCAATAATGTACATACAACTACCACTTAAAAACAAATTCTTAACACCATTTACACATTTTCAAAATATGTCATAGTCACAAATCAGTACCAAAAAAAAATCTGTTTTACAAAATACAATTGTAATCTAAAAATAATAATAATGTTGTGATGGTGTGTAGATGGAGAGCCCCCAGCCAAGAAAGCCGTGCCGTCGATCCGCCTTGACGCCGGCTTCAAGTGGAACCTCCAGGTAAGTCAGTTGTCAGTTTGTAAAGACGGAGAGCCCCCAAGCCGAAGCCGAGAGGTTTATGCACGATGAGTTTACCAATGACCTCAATTAGTTATGTACTCTTTATTATTAACTCGCTGTGCCCGCGACTTTGTTCGCGTGTCATTTGAGTGACTTAAACCGTTTATGCAGCTGTAAATGTTAGTAGTAAATGTTTTTTTTTATTCGGGAAGCAAGCAGTATTGTAAATTCTTACTATAATATACAACAATACTTGAAGGCTAAAAGGCTTGCCCATTGTCTCCGCGCCGTAAAGTTACAATCCTGATAATAATCGGTGACCGACTTATTGTAGGTCGTTTGAAAAATAGAACATACAGATTGCAATAGAACATACAGATTGCAATAGAACATACAGATTGCAATAGAACACACAGATTGCAATAGAACATACAGATTGCAATAGAACATACAGATTGCAATAGAACATACAGATTGCAATAGAACATACAGATTGCAATAGAACATACAGATTGCAATAGAACATACAGACTGCAATAGAACATACAGATTGCAATAGAACATACAGATTGCAATAGAACATACAGATTGCAATAGAACATACAGACTGCAATAGAACATACAGATTGCAATAGTGCAACTCACATGTACAAGAAGTCGGTCGGAAATAATACGGAGGAAAATCTGTCCGGTTATCGGTCCTACAAAATGTAGGTTAGGTTATCTTTAGAAGGTGTGTTGTTGTGCGCAGGCGCTGGCGAGGGCGGCGGACGCGGTGGAGCGCGGGGGCAAGTCACCGGTGTCGGCGCTGAACGAGCTGGGCGTGCGCGTGGCGTACTCCGTGCTGCAGCAGGGTGGCCCCGCACACTGCCCCAGCTTCACCGTGGTCGTCACCGTCGCGGACCTGACCTTCCAGGGATCCGGGCACAGCAAGCGCGAGGCCCGCGCCGCCGCCGCGCGCTCGTGCCTGGCCGAGCTGCTGGCGCGCGCCGGCCGCGTGCTGCCCGCGCCGCCCGTGCCGCCCGCCCATCACGACTTTACCAGCGACGATCCTGCCGCCTGCCCAGGTTATACATTTACACTCACATTATTTTAGGATTACTACTGTATTGCCAGTCGAAAAATAAGCTTTGGCTTATAGAGTTAAAATATGTTATGAATCAAAAAATATAATGTGATACTACATACCATAAATCTTACTTTTAATTCATTCTTGGAAGAATATTTGGAAGTATCCGAGAGTAATACTGTAATTGAAATGGTTGCCCAGCAAATACGGCATTCTCACAACACAGTCCAGAGAATGACTGGTCGAATACGTCTAGGGTAACCATTTGCGGGTTTTCACCCGACATTTCCCTTCACCGATAAAGCGTGCATATGTCGCAGTCATCTGGTTGAATCTGCTATTTAATTGAATGACTAGCGCGTTCATTGAATCCTGTTTTTACCAACAAATTTTAGAATCCGAGACTAGGACAGCTATTTAATATTTTATTTTTAAACTTAAAAATTTCCGAATAGGTGCTATTATAACGCACATTAAAGTAAGTTAATATATCAACATATTGCTATCTGTACGTGCTGTTTGACGCCATTATGTATCCGCGCTAGTCATTCAATTAAATAAGCAGATTCAATCATTTGACTGCGACACATATAATGTTCTTAAATCGGAAAAAGGTACACGCCACAACCTGTAAAAACGGACTACCCACTTGGCCACGGACGCTCATCACAACAACAATCAGTATTGACTGACTGTACCATATTGTGATGTCAGATTACAGGCAGTTTAGATGTAGGCCGACTTTCTGGCGTTGTTATCACTCGCACCCTCTAACTTTTTTACTCGGTGATCTTGGGTGACTTAAATACCTCACACATGCTTACACAGCC
Organism: Celastrina argiolus; assembly: GCA_905187575.2. Classification (NCBI taxonomy): domain Eukaryota; kingdom Metazoa; phylum Arthropoda; class Insecta; order Lepidoptera; family Lycaenidae; genus Celastrina; species Celastrina argiolus. The sequence goes on along the minus strand of LR994578.1, from coordinate 1,299,251 downwards.
TCCTTACATAATTGTCCTCCTGCACCTATCATTATGTTGTTTTCACCAATGGATAGAGGGTTCTTGAAGAAGATTTTGTGTATTAATTAGACCCGGTAGTTGGGCCAGTGCGATAAGGTGCGGAGTTCGCCGCTACTTCGTAATATTATGTACTTCAATGCCTTATTAATTTTCCAGATTTCCAATGTCAGTCCAACAAGATCCCGCTCCCGATCGAGATGAAGCCGATCGTGGAGACGCCCCCCGGCCCCGGGGCTGCGAGCGGCGCGGCGGGCGGGGGGCTGTTCGGCGCGGCGCCGGCCAGCACGCACAAGAGCCCCATCAACAAGCTGTACGAGAACTACCCCGGCCTGACGTTCACGTGCACTTACGGCGACGGCTCCTCGCTGGACCTGCCGCAGGCGCCGCAGCAGCTCAGCCACAGCATGCGCTTCAAGGTCGTCTGCTATATCAAGGACCAGCGCTTCGAGGGTTACGGTGAGTGTTTTTTTATTGATTTTAGGACTTAAGTTTTGCAACTATAGTTCAATGAGTCATAATAGATCTTGGACTACGTCACGTTTGCGTACTATAATATACAGGACGTTCTCCAACTAAAGCTAATTATTAGATTAGTTCCTTGCTACAGCACCGCGAACTATCCAAATCAAATCAAATATTTTTATTCAGACTAAATTTTACAAAAAATGTCTACCACCGGTTCAGGAACTAGCCCAGCCAAAAAAATTAAAAGATGGGAAATTTTTCTTTTTTTTTAAAAGTATAAATTATTAAATTTACACAGATGTTAATAGTTAATACTAACACTAAATAACATGAGTACATTTTATACCTATATATAAGTAGCCTTGTAGGGGGCTACTTTATTCCCAAGGTGTGCTATCATTAATATAATTATTAACTTTATAGTAAGCTTTTGCACACAAACATTCTTTGACTACTTTCTTAAACTTACTAAATTACGATAAATGAAGTTGTTTACCAAATTGCAGCATATCGTTAAGGAACCTCAATTTGTATAACACGTGTTGTACGCGTGTTGACCCGAACATTTTGCATTTCCGCTATTCCCGTTGGCCCCCAGGCTCGAGCAAGAAACTAGCGAAGCTGGCGACGGCGCGCGCGGCTCTGGGCGAGCTGTGCGAGCGCCCGCGACCCGGGCCCGCCGACGCGCCCGCGCCGCACCCGCAGCTGCCGCAGCTGCTGGCTGACCACATCTCCAGGTAACAGACCAGAGACAATCTGTGTGCTAGCACAGGGACCGTGACCACAGACAATAAACGATTTCGAAAAAGACAGTAGAACATTATGTATTATATCGTCGCATTATCTTCTCAACCTCGTATCTAAAAAACTACAACTTCACTAGAGTCAAAAAACTTATTAATTTTAGATTTTATTATGACATGGATTTTAGACGTATACTGTACATAACTGAACCTCGTTTAAAACAAAATCCGTGTCATATTAAATCTAAAATTATTACGTTATTTTAGAAACGCCATTTAATGCTGGCTGTCAAGTGAATTTTTCATCATAAATTGAATATTAACATCTTCAAGAATCTTACATAAACGTCTGTAGATTAACATGGGATGAAAACGTTTTTTTTCCAGGCTGGTGAATGAGAAGTTCAACGAGCTGCTGCGCGGTGACCTGGTGCACTCCAAGCGCAAGGTGCTGGCCGGCATCGTCGTCACCACAGACTTCAACGTCGACAACGCCAGGGTGAGTGCGCTATACCATCCACTAGAGGTAGCCTGTGGAAATTGCTTAATAATAAAAATAAAAAAAGCCTTTATTATCCCTTACTTTTTTTATTTTATTACAATTTTTAAAGTGTTGTTATTTTTTTTTTAGTTTTCTTACATTATATTTTTTTCTAGTATATTAGTTTTATTATTGTATAGTATGGGCCCCTTAGCGGGTCAAGGCCCCCTGTAAGATTTTTATAACACTGCTAAGATAGAGACGAATGGAATGGAAATTGCATAATAGATTGTTATTAAAACGCAATGGAATCCCCTTATAACGGTTATCATTTATAACGGTGAACTTGGTCCAAATTTTAGTGTCTTCATTTTTACATTTTACTATGGTTATAACTGTATTTGCTATAATTAAGTTGAAATAGCCGATATTGTGAAAATCATAATTTGATTAAAGATTATCTTCATTTGTTACAATGTTTACTGTATGCTTTAGATTAGCTTAAAAATACGAGGTTTAGGTGATATCAGGTTATATTTTGTTTATGAAGTATTTTACTATGTATTTGATGCGGCAGGTGATCGCGGTGACGACTGGTACGAAGTGCGTGTCGGGCGAGCAGATCTCCGTCAGCGGCCGCGCCGTCAACGACTGCCACGCCGAGGTACGTACGCACGCACGCACACTCAGACGCACGGGCAGGCGCAAACACGTGCACACGTGCGCAGTACAACCAGTATACTATAATTATATAATATTGAACTAGCTGGACACATTAGCTTGTGCCTAGATATTATTGAATGTCAATAAAGACATGAATGGATGAAGGGTGAGATGTCGCAAAAAAGTTCACTCAGAAAATTGAGTTTAAACTGTCACTTAAACATTTTGAGTTATGTCTTACTACATAAAATATGTACATAATATGTGTATTTAAAAAAAAGAAATCATTTATTTTCAGACAAAACAATTATTAATTAAAAGAATAGTTATTAAGTACCTTGATGCTAGAGACGGATTTTAGGCCCGTATAAATAAAACAATCTCAAACTCAACCTCACCTTGAGAGACCTATTTGACAGATAAAAAAACGTTTCGTTCCACTTTTAAAAATGAAGAATTTTAATTATGTTACATACTCTATTTTTTTTCTTTCTTAAAACGTAAAAATAAAGATTATAAAAATATACATTATACTTATTTTATTGTTTCCTGTAATCTATAATATGAATATAACGGTATAAAAAGAAAATAAATTAAAGTACCATGTAACATTAATAAAGTTGTTCACTTTTAAAAGTGAAACGAAACGTTGTTTTATCTGTCAAATAGGTTCTCAGGGTGAGGTTGGGTTTGAGATTGTTTTATTTATACGGGCCTTAGATTACTGTTCTTAATACTTTACGGAGCATTCTAAAATGTTTAAGTGATAGTTTAAACACAATTTTCTCGAAATCTCCAAAATATTTGCTACATATCACCTTCATCCATTCATGTCTTCAAATAATATTGGCGATTTTAATAAATTTGATATGAAATTACAATAAAAAAGTGTAAGTAGTTTGTTTATTGATACTGTGTAGTACTTTGTTAGTTCTTTACTTTGATTGCAACATATATTGTTGTTCTACATGTATTCATGTGTTTACAGGTCGCCGCCAGAAGATGTCTTCAGCGTCACCTTTACTCTCAGCTCTACATGTACGCCAAATCGCCAGGTAGGATGCGTTCAAATGCCTGCCATGTATTGTTAAAATCTCATCATTTTACTTGAAAAGGCTTTGCAACCTTAAAAACAGTTTCGTCACTTTGTCATGGACTTGAATAAAAATTCAGAGAAATTCTCTTTTTAAAAGATTTCCCATCTCAAACTTTGGGTTGTTTGAATTTAGAAATATTCACATAGTTTTGATAGATGATCATTAAGTTAATTATTCTTTCATGACATCCTTAGACCCCCGCGTGCCCATAGAAGAGTCTGACCTGGAGCCGGTAGAGGGCGGCGGCTACCAGCTGCGCGATAACCGCCAGATACACCTGTACGTCAGCACCGCGCCCTGCGGCGACGGACGCATCTTCAGCCCGCACGAGCACGCCGACCCGGAGCCCGACAGACATCCTAACAGGTACGATCGATAGACACCCCAACAGGTGTAATCAATTGACACCCCAACATGTATGATCAATAGACACCCCAACATATATGATCGAGAGACACCCCAACATGTATGATCGATAGACGGGGTGTAATCGATAGACACCCCAACAGGTATGATCGCCGGACAACTTGACATATACGAATAAAATCTATAGATATACGACTACAATCGTACATCAAATTTTAGACATGTTTTAGTAAAGATATTTTTTAATTCCTTACAGATTAGCACGAGGGCAACTGAGGACAAAGATCGAGTCCGGCGAGGGCACGATTCCGGTGAAAAACTGCAGCAACGTTGTGCAGACATGGGATGGCGTCCTACAGGTATGAAAATAAATATAAATAATTCTTGAGTACCCAGTCACTACAGGTCCTTTTTCGTAGAAATTTAGTAAATGCAGTTTAAAAAGTATACCTATATTTTTTGCTTCACCAGCAGTGCCCCTAGCCTGTTTACGAATCATAAACGTGTTTATAATTACGTCTTCTATGTTCCAGGGTGAGCGTCTGCTGACGATGTCGTGCTCGGACAAGGCGGCGCGGTGGTGCGCGCTGGGGCTGCAGGGCGCGCTGCTGGCGCGGCTGGTGCGCCCCGTGCACCTCACCTCGCTCGTGCTCGGCTCGCTGCTGCACCCGCACCATATGCACAGGTCTGTCTCTTTCTCTCAATTTGGCTCTTGATTTGCGCGAAAGAGAGAAATATATACGTTCAAATTTTGCATTACAGAGCAATATGTGGCCGTATCGAGGGCTTCATCTCGGGCCTGCCGCCGCCGCACCGGCTAACGCGGCCGCTGCTCGCGCGCGCCGCCAGCACGGAGGCGCGCACGCCTGCCCGCGCGCCGTCCTTTAGCGTGTGTTGGGCCAGCACCAGCCCGGTACGTACTAAAACATGCTTACACACGCACGGACTTACGGTTAGTACGTAGATGCGTAAATACACTCATGGTACGTAGGTGTGTTAATGCACGCACGGACGTACAGTTAGTACGTAGGTGCGCGTATATGGATGTACGGTTAATACGTAGGTGCGTGCATATGCTTATTTACTTAGTACTATGTGTATAATAACAGTAAAACCCCTATTCATGGAACCCCGTTTTTGGAAATATTATTTCACTCTTGAACATTGTTACCGTTTAAATACAAGTTTCGATTTTTTGAATTGCGATATAAGGGGTATTGTTTTAGAGAGTAAGTAGTACATGACATTACAGCATTGATATATTTTTGGTTTTGGATCGGAATTGAAATTAATTACGATAGTAAGTTAATTACTGATAGAATATGGCGAATAAGACGCAGGAGTTTTGCTCAGGTGTTATAATATTAAAATAATTTTCCCAGACGCCGGAGATCCTGAACGCGACGACGGGCAAGCTGGAGAGCGGGCAGCCGTCGCTGCTGTGCAAGCAGAGCATGTTCGCGCGCTGGCAGTACCTCGTGCGCCGCCTGCCGCTGCTGCAACCGGTATGTAACGTCCACTTCACCACAATAAATGGAAAATGTTAACTTTCAGAAATTTGCAACCTTTGGGTCAAAAAACTTTAGTATGGTAGATGCCAGTACCGTGGCGTGCGTATAACTCCATTCCTGGTTTCACTTACGCCTAACATTTTAGAGACCATCATCGAGACCCCACCTTATATACATACTAGGGCTTTTCTTTGAAGTAAAACCGGCCTTTGCCATGGTAAAGATTATCACATATGTAACATAGGTTATCACCTATAATAAAGTCGATTGCGACGTCCAAACTAAACTTCTAAATGTTCAGGAAACGGTGGAAGGACCCGAGCTACCGCCGCTGCCGGCCGACCTCGACCATCTCATGTACAACGAGGCCAAGCAGCTCTCCACCAACTACCAGGTACGCAGGACATTTTTATCCGACTTCGGCGAGGCCAAAAGAAAGGGTAATCATTTTAGCGGTCTATGTACGTTTGTCCCAGATTCATAATATTAACCCGGGTATCATAGATACGGATTCGGTTTAAAGTTTTTATATTTATATGTGTACTTTAGTGTACAAAAAATATAAATATTTCTGCCTTTTATTATTTAAATAAATTAGATTCTTCGTTATTTTATTTTCAACCAGCATAACATATTACACACTTATAAAAAAAACTATTCAAGGTGGCCAAGGAGCGTCTGGTGGGCGCGTTCGAGAAGGCGCAGCTGGGGCGGTGGATCAAGAAGCCAATAGAGCAGGACCAGTTCGTCTGCGAGCTGCTCGCCGCCGACCCCGCGCTGCTGTTCGCCTAGGCGGGCCGCCTGCACGCACGCACGCTCGCGGGTACGCACGGTAGCACGCACCGCGTACGCACACCGGGGTAGCTACGTAATGTTTACTAGTAGAAGGGACTTTCTAGACGATTTTACGCCAATCGGCTGGACTTGTATCTTTGTGTATACGTAATTTGATGCGAAAGAAAATTAGATTGGTGAGAAGAGTAATTTTATAATTTGATTGTAAGTTTCGATTCTTACGTCTAGCATAATGGTATCAATAACATTCAAACTATGAGTCAAATCTGATTAATCTTATAATTATATTTTATATATTATAAATGTTATAGAAATTGCTAGAAACTTTACTTCCCTACATAATAATGTAAGTAGGAAATTATTCTGAAATGAACCTAAAATGTACTACTGTGAATGTTACAGTACAAATATAATATTGTCGTCTCAAAATAAGCATCTCCTATATACCTCTTACAGTATAACAATGGTAGCAAAACTGTCCTGTTCGTCCACTTATCGTATATGGGTCAGTTGTATGTCTAAATAAATTCAGATCTCATTCGATCATCATAGGCAAAAGTTAAATTGAATATTATGTGTATTATTAAGTATATTTCCTAAATATTAACAACCAAGAATTGAAATGATTTCTCTTAAATAGTCACCAGTGAGCCAAGTTCACTAAATACAAATACATCACAACTTGCAACCTTTTAGAAATGTTACATAATTAGGTTGTTTATTATGTGACATTTTTCCAGAGTTATTTTACCTCAAACAAGACTCTATGTCGACGACATAAGCATCACTGTTATGGAACTCCGAGATACAATAAGAGCGTTTTCACATTACGACACGATATCGCTTATCGGACCGGAAACGTTCTTATGTCGTCGGCATATGAAAATGCTCTAACTCTGAAGAGTTTGTAGATCCCTCATATCACATACATGTAATAAATAATATCCAACCCAGCCTTTTTAACAATTTATTGACGTTTAAAATGTATAATAGAGTACTTATTTTCGATGGTTTATGTGATGAGCGAGTACATTAGGTTTTGTGAACATCATTTTACACCTCCCCTTATTGTGAGGGTCTTTTTACTACCATTTTTAAAAACATTTTAAATTGTTGTAGCGTACTCACAAAGTGTATCGATGTGTTAGTAAATTTAGAAATTGGACAGTTTAACTTGTCTAGTAGGGTCACCTTATTTGCCATGAGTGCTGCTGTCAAATTGACGGTTGTGTGCTGGTGCTGTCAAATTGACAGTCGAGTGTGGAGCGAGTGGCGTGCGGCGCGTGCGGCGCGGTCAACTTAGACGGCAGTTTCGTCCTGACAGTTCTGCGGTTAAGGGTGGTTCACCGACCGAGAGGGTTGTCGCCCCAGGGCAGGCTGTGTTGTTAGGTTTAAGTAGTTTAAGTTGTTCTGTACGTCAAGATGTTGCGTCCGCTATGTAGCGGTGTTCGCTTGTTTTGATACTTGTCTGCATTTCGTATAGCTCATAAGTTTTTTGCGTTAAGTTTCAAGATCTGTACTTTTTTATGAAAAAGCTATTTTACATTGGTTATTGAAAATACTGCGTTATTATTAATAATAATAATTGTTTTGATGTCCGTTCGCAAATTTTCCACTCATTATGCGTTCTCTGTATTAGATAATGGTATTGTTGTTAGGTTTAAATTTATTTTTAAGCGATAAACATTGATTCGTCTAAACCGTTAAGTAAACTAGCTTTAACATGAGTGTTTCTCTCTATGTGGATCTACTTAATTAAGCTTTAAATAAATAGGTTAAGGAAAAACTTTAAAAATGTATTTCTATAGGAATAAGGAACCCTTTTTTGTGTTGTTGATTCCGATGAGTTAGGGTTCCCACCGGGCACTAGGCTACTTTTTGTTGGGCGATTTAACAGATTTTGTGATAGACATTGTGTATGATGTGTGCTTTGCACTATTTCAATCAGTATGTTATAATTTTCACCTGCAAAATGTCGGGCACCAAAAGTAGGCCGTGGTCGAGCACCCTCCACCACCACCCTTATAATCATTATATATAGTACGTCCGAGATAAATTTAACCCAAACGTTAAAAAGCCGTCTATGACACAAACATAGATTAGTCAGTGATGCCAATTGGCCAATATTAACGCAATGACTATTGTTGGCTACATGAATTCATAGACTATATACTATATTCTACAGTCGGCTGTGTCAAAATAGCGTATTTTTACTTTAAAGGTTTTTCATTTGATGTTTTAATATGTTAAATATTATTTAATTGTTATAAAATAATGAAGAATGATCCTTTAATAATATACCTGAATATACCATGACAGTGTTGATAGGTGTGCACAAGAAGTGATTATAAAAATTTCGAGGTTTTCGGTTTCTTTACTTTTAGGTTAAATTTATCAGGGACGAACTGTACATAAGGCAACTAATAAATAGCTCTTGTGTGTTACATTACAAGTACCATTACAAGTATGATGTATATTTTTTTAATAGTGTGTAAAAATCGTGTTTTTGTATTATAATTTGCTGTTCCATCTGATTGTTCACGAGTTGCAGGTTACATTTTGTATGTCTTTTTTGACTGGGAACGGTACTCTAAACTCTAAAGCGAAGGAGTCACAATAGATCCACGCAATGACGTCTGGGCCTGATAAGGTCAGCCTTCGGTTACAAAAAAAAAATGTATTTTTTTATTTGAAGGTGCAACCACGGCCTACTTTTTCCACCACTTCAGATTGCTCCACCATAAAAAGTTGACCGATTTTATAAGCTAGTTTTTGTAGGACGCATCACACTATCCAATCGGTATCCATTTTCGACCAACAAAATGTCACCAGGTTTAAGGATAATTGCATAATAGTTCACATATACAGGATGTTTCTTGTGTTATGAATTCGTGATCTCGCGCGGTTCCGCCGCACCCTGTATACTGTCAGTATTAGACCAAACACTAGAGGTAAGTCGATCATAGCAGTAATCGCACAAATAAATTTTACTTATAATTTAATTCTTTTATTACAAACCTTATTGTTATTGTTGTGTAAGGTCTACAAAATGAGGTAGACCTCACATTTAATGTCATAAGATAATATTTAAAGCTCAGCGTCGCACGGTAACGAGACACGCATTTAGAGTTTTTTTATTTACTGCAAAACAGTGCCGAAGGCTGGTTTTCCTTAAAAGGAAAGCCTGTATTTAATAGGTAGGGATTTCGGCTAAGGTCAACCAAAGGAACCCCACGACACTGCTTGGTGCCTATATTTTACACACGCATAAAAATAAACATTTTTTTTATAAAATAATTTACGAAAAATAATAACGCATGAACAAATCAATGAAATGCAATGGAATTTCGAATTTCGAGCTGCACCGAGCATAGCGCTGCGCTTTGCAATGAAACGTGTTCTGCTTGCTTATAAAATAATTATATTTTAAATCGCTGTTTTAAAATTGCAGCGTGTCGGTGTGAGATGACCCTAAAGCGTAGTCAAAAATTACAATAAAACTGTAACGCCCGGTGTCAGAAAGGTTGATCAAATCGACGATCGGTTAACGTTTGAGTTAACAACCCGTTCGGTGTTCGTTGGTTAACAACGTCGATTGGTGAACATTACTCGCAAGCGTTCAGAACGGGTTGTTAACTGTTGACGATTTCATCATCCTTTCAGAAACCGGGCGAAAAGCAATTATAAAAAATAATATTGAAAAAGAAAACATGCTAATACTTATATCAACATTATATTTAAATACATGAATACTATATTATTAATAATAACTAGTGGTATGATGATTGTTCTATTGAATATGGCGACTTTCGGTGAGTCATAAGGAAGTAGTTACCTCGGGCACTGAAACAGAAGTAAATTAACTCAACAAATATGTAATCACTACATAGTATAAAACAAAGTCGCCTTTTCTGTCCCTATATCCCTATGTGCGCTTAAATCTTTCAAACTACGCAACGGATTTTGATGCGGTTTTTTCCAATAGATAGAGTGATTCAAGAGGAAGGTTTATATGTATAATACATGCATAATATACTAAGGCAACATTGCTAATTTTAGAGGTTTCTAACGTGATGTCGTAAATTAACCTATTTTAGCAAAAACGCTGCCTAAACCCTACGAGTTAGATCAAATTAATGTACTACAGTATTGTACACCATAAAAAGGTCTACAAAAAAGTCCGCGATGGTATATGTTTATCTTTTAGGGATAACCCACATTAACCATTTGTATTGTTTACTTTTTACGTGAAAAAATGGCTTATTTACAATATAAGGATTAATATATATAAGGATTAATGCCGTATTGCTTATTTTAAGCAATACGGCATTAATCCTTATCGAATTAAGTACCTTAAATACAGTGTGCAATTAATATAGATCAATATGGTTCCTTACAGCATGTAAATTAAACAAATATTTTCGGAGATATTACAAATTTAAAATTTGCGTTTGCGGCGGGCGGTACCGGCCGGACGGGGCAGTGCGGGGAGGCATGCCTATAAATAGCGCGTCGGAGGCCGCAGTTCTCCGATTCTTTTTTTTTTTAGTTTATTATATTATATTATTAGTTTATTATAGTTTATTATATTATAGTATTTCTGTACAGTCTGATACAGCTAAATCGGCTTTCGAGCCATTAGTGAGTACCCTTTCGAAAAAAAACCGCAGTTTTCCCTATAGCACTTTGAATTTAGCAGCAATCGGACGCGTTTATTATCGGAGCTCTCTAGCGAGGAAAATAACAGTACTTGATAAAAACGTGCTTTTCAGCGCGACAACGTATCAGTTAATAATTATAAGTTACGATAAATAATAATCAATTAATTTAATAATAAGGAAATTATTTTCAAAAATCTTAAGTAAGTTCAGAAAAAAAAACTTAATAGAATAGCTAGGTATCTTTTGTTCTTGAAGATTGTAGATTATCTTTTGTTTTTAGTCACACGCATGGCAAATTATTTTTTAGGTGTTTTTAATATAAAGCAGGAAATCTTCATAGTAAGTATAGGGAAAGAGGAATTGTTTTACTCCAAATTTAATGCGTGCAGGCCAAGGGCAGTAATGAATGAATCAAAAATACTGGATCGATTTTAATCATGTTTTCATTGAGTGACATAGGCATATATATATTTTATGCCCGTGCAAAGTCGGAGCGGGCCGCTATGTTTTTATATACAACGTTCATAGTTTTTCTGTAGTGTATTTAATTTAGTATCAGCATTGCACCCGTGCGAAGCCGGGGCGGGTCGCTAGTTTTATATAAGTATAAATAATAATATGAATCGCTGTTCGTTAGTCTCGCTTAAACTCGAGAACGGTTGAACCGATTTGGCTATTTTTAATCTTATTCGTGGAAGTCCAGGTTTATATGCTCAACGAAGTGGGCAGGCGTCAATTAGTATTAGATAAAAAAAGGTATTTGTTTATTGTACTTATATCTTTCATAAAGTACAATATAAAAGTCATTATTCCTCGGAAAAACATACGATGTTTGAAAAATTACGACTCCTGAAATACATTGAAGTTGTGGCTGAACTATACATAAAATAATATATCGCATACACCTCACTCTTACGATCTGAATCTTTCGATCTAATACTGAAACGCAAAGTTAGGAGCAAAAAGTCACTGTAGCTAGGAGCAAAAAGTCACTGTCGCTTCTTTGCGGAATGACAAGCATGTGACTTGAGACTACTTGAGAGTCACTTAAATTAACTATCGTTCCAGTTCAGCTGTTAGCCAGGAGAGAGAGAGAGAGTAACATGCCAAAGTAAATAGTAATTTACGCACTAGATACTACAGAGTTAATTTACGCACTAGATACTACAGAGTTAATTTACGCACTAGATACTACAGAGTTAATTTACGCACTAGATACTACAGAGTTAATTAAATCACACTCCCAAACACCAATAGCATGCGTTGCAATATAAGTAATGATTATGATCATGCATGTTTAATAACTAACGTATTTAGTACCAATTTCATCAACACATGATACAGTTATCCCTCTCGTATTTCCTGTCAATGAATGAGAAGGCATAGTATTTGAACAAGCCATTAACACTAACAAGTGTTGGTGAAATCGGTTAAAAAATTAAATCGAATACAAAAGTGTTTAAGGTATCTTAATTGGCAAGATTATTATTAAAAAAAATAATCGCGCCATGACGTCGTCAATCATAATTGCGCCTCGTGAGTCGGCACGGATCGTTGCCGCGTCGTACATCTACGTCGCTGTATCATTCGGTAACGTTACTTTTACCTGTTCCAGCTGGCCTACACGTCTCATGCCTGGCATGCCAATGATCTCGAATTGTATGGTCCGGAGCGTGTTGATCGTATAAAAGCTCATTTTAAAAATCTTGAGACAAAATTTGCATTTGCAACGAAAGTCCCCCGAGTCTTGCCTCACTAAAGTAATTTTCACACTCGCGCAACTAATATAAAAAGAGAAAAAAGTTTATAGCGTAAAAAAGGGAGTAAATACTTTGCTAAGATAATAAAACGCCTCTAGTAAATATAATGAGGTTCACTATATTTTTTTTCAATGTAGTATTGAGAAAGGTTTTAAAGTACCACAATTTTCAGCTTATTGCGCGCTCTCACCCTTACGTACGAGGCACCGTCTTTCGTTGACGACGACGTCAAGACGCGGACCCAGGGGCAGGCTCTTACCCTGACCCTGGAACTTACGTGCGACAAGCTACTTCTTGCTGCTAGTGATGGAGAGGTGGTCGCCCTGCCGCAGGCCGAACAGCTTCTTCACGAAAGCCTTCCACTTGGAGCCGTTGTCTAGTGCCAAGTCGTAAGTTATCGGCTGGTAGGGCGGCGGAGTCCCGATGTAGTTGTTCCTCTCCTTGATGAAGTGGTTCAGCTCGCCGTTGTTGGACCTCACGAGTGTGCTGATTTCCCTCACGACGGTTACGACGGGAATGACGTTTCTGCGATGCTTCATCAGGAATTCCAGGATTCGAAATAGAAAGTTTTCGTTGTCTGTCGCGTCTGAACTCAAAAGAGCGAATCTGCGTTGTCTGTGGTGCTCCGAATCTCCTATGACTTCAGATTGTAATTGTTTACGCTGAAAACTTTTTGGTTTGGCTTTTTTATGCGTAGTCTTCTTAGTTGGCTTTACTTTGTTTAGAAGTAACATCTTTCGCATGTTTATATATTTTGCTATGTCCATTGTTCTTCTCGTGTGTTTCTCATCTTGCGTGTATTCTTTTAAGAACACACAGCGGTAGTACTTATTTGTTCCGTTTCGACCTGTTGAAAGAATATTTAAGTGCATAGTAACAAGTGAGTATGGGTGTTTAATAGTACCTAGTATCTAGCTACTGTCTGCTGAATGGTAGCTGCTGTGCTCCTGCTGGTAGACAAGGTGCGTACAAACACATAAATTGCTTAAAAGTACCGTGTACTAGTGTACTAGTGTAGCCAGCTATCGCTAAATATGATAAGGTAAAATGAAAATATTAGGAATTGACTTAACTTTAGCTAACGACTAAATACTGAATTAAGTGGTGCATGGCACATGCTGTCGCTGTCATTCTGCTTAGCTGTGACAGTGACAGCAGTGTGAATAGGTGACATAGTGCCTGTTATCAGTTATGACAGTCCCATAAATATTATGTTTTCAAACTTCGGCATCATAATCAGCTATAGCGTCCTGGCTTAGCCTGACTAAGTGCTAACTCGTTTGTGATCCAAAGCTACCCCTATGCCAGTGCTCGACCAAAGCTATCCCTGCCCAGTGCTGGTATGGCAGTGACGTACTGTCTATCGACGGCGAAGCCCATGCGCGTCTTGTTGGAGCTGGCGCACTCGCCCTGCGTATACTGTGCCCAGGAGTGGCACGCGCTGGCCACGAACCCGTGCGGGTGGGTCACCGACTCGCTGTAGAACATGTACGACCGCCAGTGGCTGCAGAATACTGGGGGAAGGCAGGGTTTAGTGATGCAATACAAACACTAGTTTTTATGCAATATCCAAAAAAGTATGTGGTTATATGCTCGGCTGTGATATTTTTTGACTTTATGGTAGTCTGCTTTAGTTTGAAGTAGTATAATAACTGAAATATATTTATACCCTTTAATAATCCAATTTCTGTAAACGTAACCAAAATAAAACTACCAGACTAATATTATATTTATAGAAATATTATGTGCGGATGAGATATGAACGGGGTTTAAACTCACTGTTGTTGAGCAGCAGCTGTTGGGGCAGCGTGGTCTTCAGCTCGCAGCCGGGTTGAGGACTCCGGCCGCTGTTCGGCCAGAAGTCAACATGGCCGATGGAGTTTTTGAAACCTGCGAGAGAAGATTATCCATATTATCTGTATACTATAGAGACGATAGCTTAATTGAGTGGCGGATAAGTCACATGCTGTCCTAATGGTCATTCCACCAATAAGTTAAGCGATGATATTTAAGAGGAAACACCACGAAATTTTTTCCATACAAAAATAGGGGTCTAGGGGATTTCTATTTCCTCCCTGGATAACACCTCTAGAGTAACAATTTTTTTCCTGAATATTTATGGATATTGTTTGTACGTCCCTATTTTTTCTTTTTTTTTAATAAATTAATTATTTAAAGAAATATTGACGTTTAAAAACCTAAAAAAAATGGCCAGACTCTCCGCTATGTTTAAATATCTAGGAAACAGATTTGACTACAATAAACAAGAAAAGCAAAAAATAGGAACCTAGCTCAATTCTTTTTTTAGCTAATACAGAAAAAAATATTAAAATCGGTTAAGTTTTGGAGGAGGAAACAGGAATCCACTAAACGTCGATTTCTGGTACTTTTAATAGGTAATTTCAGTCCAAGTTGCAGTTGTCTCTATCGCGCTAGTACTGGCTAGCTAAAGCACTGCGAGACAGCAATAGATTTTATAAATACCTATTTTGTATTTCTCTCAACCGTGGTGTTTCCTCTTAAGAATGTATATTATATAGGTAATATCCCATAAATAGAGAGTTAACTGTGTTATTTGTAACGGGCTAGTTTCCGAACCAGTGGTAGGGATCATGTAGGACAATTCTATTAGTGTTATTTAATAACCTATATGGAAATAAAATTTTTTAATTTAATATTTTTGATAGTACCTAGTAGTTAGCACCGCTTGAAGAGTTATTTTTTTAGGCATGCCGCTGGACCAATCCAATAAGTCTTAAATAAGAGAATAGTTTCTTGTGGTGAATAGTAACTAGTTACTCAATTCTTTTGGACCTGTCTTTTTGACTCTGTCTACACGTATATAAAGAAAAGAGAGAGGAATATGGCAGTCTCACCGAGTATCCCGGCGTCCGTGTGTATGACGTCGACGAACTCCGCGTCGGTCTCGTCCAGCCGCTGGGCCGGCGGCAGCTTGCAGAACAGCGGCCACGCCGGGTCCAGCCCCGTGATCCGCGCGACTCGACCTGTATCTCGCGATTAATGCCATGTTTTGTAACTTGTATAATGTACGTCGCATAATATCACGCAACGGCTCTTTAAACAATCGTAAATAAAACATACTCTGCAAGGTGTAAAATAATTGAATGATAATACTTTAGGGAGTGTATAGGTCCCTTATGTTGAGTTTACTGTGAAAGTACCAGCGCTGAAATAGGTACTTTTTTTAACTTACTATGCAAATTTATGATGTTGGAGCATTTATCATATAAACATGAAAGTCAAAAGTTGTCTTTCAGCGTTGGCACTTTCACAGTAAACTCTACATAGGGGGCACATACACACCCTAAAGTATAATCACTCATTTATTTTACACATTGTATAATAAAGCTCAACTCACTCGGAGTTGATGAGTCGCGTTTTTAAAAGCTTTTATTTAACTTGCATTTGGCAATGTGTGTACTTATGTAATGTTTCGGGTGGAATATTGCTACTCAATTTTGAAGCATAATATATTATCTTCAACCGATGTGAGTTGAGCCTAAGGCCTCAGCCTCGAATTTTGCGGGCAGCGGGGCGGGAACGGCAGCGGTGCGGGAGCGGCAGGATCTTTTGCGTAAAATCAAATGGACCCGTTCTCGAAAACAGAGGCGCGGCGGCGGCGCGGGAGCGGGTAACGAGTACCGCAGCCACCGCTCCCGCCCCGCTGCCCGCAAAATTCGAGGCTGAGGCCTAAAAGTAAATGCGAAGCAGTCGCGTCGGGATTCTATAACTCCATTTCTTTGCTGCACTTACCTGTTACCTTTAGAACAGGGATGAAATGGATATGAAATTTCGGATACGGGTACGGATATTAAATTATTTCGGATTATCCGTTTGTATCGGATAATTTCGGTTACGGATATTACATTTAAAGTAGGAAAACTTTAATTTCGGATTCGGTTACGGTGATGGATATTTTTTAATATCGGATATCCGATAGTTTCGGTTACGGTTACGGAACTCCCTGACATTCCTGCTTTAGAACACTCTCTCTCTAACATACTAGCAAGGGATACCCTCCGAAGAAACCATTCTTTGCCTTAAGCTATTCGCTAGATAGGGTTTTATTATCTACTTTGTGATATGGTTAATGTTTACTAACCGGACGTAAGGGCGCTCCCGGCGACGCCGGCGCTCTGCCCTCCGAGGCTGTGTCCGATGAAGTGTGTCTTGGATAATTTCAATCCCCTGAAAAATCATCATCATTATCATCATTCAGTGTAAGTTTAAAGTTACGTGTGCTCAGTGCGACTCTCAAACTCGATTTACATTTTGCTTAAATTTATGTGGCATCTCTAAAGTGAGGTAGTCATTTTTGCCGCTAGGCGCATTGTTTCAATGCCTTACAACATATTTATCTTGTCACGGCAAGTAATGACACAACAAAATTCGCACTTATATATAAGCACACATACAATAACAATAAAGTACTGAACTATTGAGTATGCTATGGTGCCTACAACTCTAATCGGCTTCCCCTTCACCCCTTACTTGTCGAAGATCCTCATCCTAATGTATGTAACCTATACATAAGCTTCCATCTGAAGGAGAATCAGGTTTCACCTTTTGCCGATGTAGCCTTCATTACCTGGAGACGAGGTAGTCGACGAAGCGGGCCGCGAAGTTGCCGATGTACCAGGTGTTTTCGGCGGCGGTGAGGTACCACGGGCCCGCCTCCAGCCGCGACGCGTCCACCGTGATGAAGTTCGTGTCGCCGCGCATCATGTACGCTGCAAATGACACATTTTGTCACAATAAGGCCTCAGCCTCTAATTTTGCGGGCAGCGGGGCGGAAGAACCGGTCCATTTGATTTTACGTAAAAGATCCTGCCGCTCCCGCGCCGCCGCCGCCGCAGCACCCGCCCCGCTGCCCGCAAAATTCGAGGCTGATATAATGTCAACAGAAATTCATTATTGATCATTTTATTTTCCTAGTTATACTTTAGAACCATATGTTTTGAGGAGTCCCAGTTAACTGACCTTGCCTGATCGGCAGCGCACTGCCGTCGTCGGGCGTCTCCATAAAGGCGTGAAACATGAGGACTGTGTGGTCGTGGAAGTCCATGTTGGAGGCGAACAGGCGCTCGTCGTCGCCCACCATCAGCGACTGCGGGGTGAGGGGGTTGTGTCTGCGGGGGATTGGTATTCACATAATCTATGGTCCGTGTGAAAACTAGTGATGCCTAAATATGACATACCTCGTACATTTTGGTTTTCAAATTCGTAAGTAATAATAGCGAGATCTTGGGTTCAAAGGGCAGAACGTGGAAGAAGCCTTATGGCGTTAGCTTACGTGTTGTTAAAGCCTCGTATTGTATTTGTATTTCGGTAAATTTACGAATCCATTTAACAATCATATCCCAAATTGCTGTAAGTGTCGCAGCAATTAATCAAAACCGGTTCTTAATTTTCGTAATTAGGCTTTGATTGTACCAGTTAAATGACGATAAATTAATGTAAAAAAATTAGATACTCTTTGAAGTAAGTATAAATTGGACCTACTTTTGCAATAGGGAACCAATCCACACACTGATAGTTTTGAGAAAAAGCTATTTTTGTTTAAATTTTGTATAGAAAAAAAAGTGTTGTTATTTTGGTAAAGGTCTTTCTCTCCTAAAGACCTTATATCAGTGTGTGGATTGGTTCCCTATTGCAAAAGTAGGTCCAATTATAAAAGATGGTCGATTTTTTCCTTGAAATTCGTTGACCATATGGGTCCACCATTTATTTGCCAGGAGACAGTGTGCAACGAAACCCAAAAATATCCGCAGCCGGTAGGATTCGAACCTACGCTCCCAGAGGGAATCTGATTTCGAGTCAGACGCCTTAACCACTCGGCCACGACTGCCTTGGATTTATACGTGAAATTGTACACCCTTTACAAATGACTGTAGTAACTTTCTTTTGTTAAAAGTTTTGTCCTTTCTATAATCCTGGGACAAAACAGGCAAGTTTCAATAATAATTTATGTTATGTGCTTTGCTGGAGCTCGGCGGGCTATTGTGCAACTGTTGTCTTTTGTTGTGTTCAATGCAGTCAGATTGGTAGGATTTAATGTAAGGATGTTATTATAAATAATAAATAAATAAATATCTTTATTTCTCAAATAATTTTACAACATAATCATGAGGCTGCCCCATTATGTAAGAGATTACTTGTGTTGGGGTAATTTATTTGAATTTCGAACACTTTTATTTCTCTTTCCGCCATGTTTTTACTTTTTTTACAGAAGCTGTCTTTTTTGTACTCTACGTCTCATAATTTATTGTAATATTATGTTGCTACTTGCGATACTTACTCCGTTCTATTCAATCAATGTGATCGTAGTAAACAAAAATATTTTATTCGATTATAAGTATAAGCCATCCTTTCTTTGGTCAATAACTGACATTAAAATTGGAAGCATTTTAGTCTGTATGGAGTTTTGTTTACACGTAGATCACATGAAATCGGAAAGCAGTATGCTTGGTATTTCAGCGTGTACAGCTACTACTAGTACTTACTTGGTGTATAGAAGGAAGTCGATGTCATTTCCGTTCAGCACGTAGGGGCACTTGTTCTTGTCCAGCGAGTAGGCCTGCAGCAGCGCCGTCTCGAACTGGACGCCAGGGGGACCTGCACAGGACAGGAGTACCGAGGTTCAAAGTGTCACGTATATATATACAGAGTGTAAAAAGAGCAGTCACTATAACTTCGTGGAGTAATAAGCAGGCAAGAGATATATCTGTCGCAGTCATCTAATTAAATCAGCTATGTCATTGAGTGACTAGCGTTTTTATCGAATGACGACATTTAATTGAAAGACTAGGCCGAACATTGATTGTACAATCGTCACTCAACGTCCAATTAGTTAGCGGATTGTAACATAGCCCTTATATGAGAGCGGACATAAAATCAGTCAGCTGACTGAATTTTCCCAAAAGCGAATCTATCAACCTCGACTCCACGTAGTACTTGTCTGTCAACCCCTAGAGTGTATATTTAAGCGCGGAGGCGCGGAGGGAGAGCAGCCCCCGCCCGCCGTAACGAAATGCAGAAACCAGCTCTCGCCGTGGCGGCGGAGGCTGGTCGCCAAAGGCGACCAGAAAGCCGGAGCCGCCTAAGGCGAGTGTTGGTTGCTGTCATTCGTTACGCATGGGCGAAGGGGCTGCATTTCCCGCAGCGCCGGAGACGTGACAGACCGACATTGTCCCAAAAACAAATCTATCAACTCCGACTCCACGTAGAACTTGTCTGTTTTATCTAACCTCTAAACTACAACTGTAAATATTTTCTTAACTAGTGGTTGTTGAGTAGAGGAGAGGGTAGGGGGGATTTCCTTTGTCTCCTTACCGCCGTCTCCACCTTTCTCCCCTGTTTTATTCCTGGAAATATCCCGGAAACACAGACATAACCTAAAAACTTCAACCATAAATATCTTCCAAACTAGTAGTCTCCTAAAGGTAGGAGTGGTAGGGGGGGTTCTCCCCCTCCCCTCCTCCCCCTCCCCGTCCCTCCACCCCCCAATAAAGAGGGATTTATACTAAATTTTTTCCAGCTCCTCCTTTTTTGGAAGTCGGTTAAAAAATCGGAAAATTATTCGCTAACACACATGAAAAAACCTACTTATTCATCGAATTGAGAAAGCTCCTCCTTTTTTGGAAGACGGTTAAAAAATCGGACTAAATGACGTTCAGTCAATGACTACATGACTAAATGACGCTCAATCAATGTTCAGTCAAGACATTGGACGTTACAATAAACAACTTGACGAGTTGTCCTTTAGTCTTTCAATTAAATGTCGTCATTCGATAAAAACGCTAGTCACTCAATGAAATAGCTGATTTAATTAGATGACTGCGACATATCCATTGGTACTAGTCATTTGCTTTTAATAATCCACTGATTTAAAAATTAAAAAAATTCCAATAAGCAATGTACAACGTGCACAACACAGCGATCAGCTGATTACGCTGAGAGGTCAATAGCACGCGTAAGACGTTCATTACGTACTAGGGCAAAATTATAAAATTTAAGAATTTAATGCAGAACGTTGTTCCAAACAGTTCAGCCTTGCGATTAAAATAATAAATTGCAAAAAAAAAAAATTTTTCCTAAATAAAAATTGAGAAAAATTAATTTATAGAATCAGCCAAGGTCCTATAATCCACCCAAAAGTCAATCCCAAAGTTATAGTGACTCCTCTTTTTACACCCTGTATAGTATACTGTATTATACAGTATACAGTAATTAATACCTATGTCTGTATAAAGTACTATAATATTTTGTACATCGCCTAGCCATAAATACTGTGTCAAAATTTTGTATTCTAAAATTTCGAAAATGGAATGTCATTTCAAATTGTGACATTAGCATGTCATTTCAAATTGTGGCTTCATTCTTTTAGAAAATTCTCACTTGTCGTCATTCATCCATGAAGTCATCATGGAGTGGAGCGGCAAAGAAAATCGAGTCGCTGTTATAACTCTACCTACATAATAATCTAATAATTTTTCCTGCTACGATAATATTACAAGCTCAGTGGTTGAGCGCGTCGTTGCTCAAACAGTAGGTCGCCAAAGCAAGAAAAAAATTGTCACAACAAGACAACTTTTTTGTATCTATGTAATATGTACATGTAAATAGCTAATGGCCAAACCTATAGCATCTATAGTCCTATACATATAATTATAATTATTATTTTTTCGCCTAGATGCTACTTGCCGCATCACGTGGAGGACGGGGATTCCTACCACGGGTAAGTAGGTGGCTCGTTGCGTCCGTTAAGAGGAAACACGACAGCTGTTTTTCCATACAAAAACAGGGATCTACTCCCTACTCCCTACTACGGTTCCCTCCCTGGATAATGCCAATAGACTTCACTAGAGTAACAATTTTATTCCTGAGTACCTATCTACTGTATACTATTAGTAGCTACGTCCCTACTTTTCTGTTTCATAAATTGTTTATATTAAAGAAATATGCATTTTTGACGGTGAGTTTATTGACGATCGCTATCATGTTTTTCGAAAGGATCGTGAGGAGACCGATTCTAAAAAGAATGACGGTGGAGGCGTCTTGCTAGCTATCCAAAAGAAGTTTAATGTAATCAGACAAACATCATGGGAAAGTGGTATGGAGGACATTTGGATCAGTATTTTTAGTGACAATCTTAACACACATCGGCTTAACATTTGTGTTTGTTATTTACCACCAGATCTTAAAATCAGTAATATAGATATGTTTTATTCGCACTGCCAAAATATAATAATAAATAAATCTCCTGACGATTACTTTTTATTGATTGGCGATTTTAACACCCCTGATTATCGCATACCAGTCACAGACTTATTAGACACTGGTTTTCCTTCTTCGACAGCTTCAGAAAGCAACAAACTCCATCTACTCAATGAACTTATAGTATCTTGTAATCTTAGACAGCATAATCATGTAAAGAACGACAACGGTCGGCTACTAGATTTAATTTTCTCTAATTTTGACAATGTAGAGGTCGATGAAACACTTGCAATGAGTCGCCTGGATAAACATCATCCAGCTATAAAAATAGATATAACCTACCCCAGTATGCTAAAAGAGTTAAGACATAATAAAACTAAACACTTAATTTTTTCAAAATGTGATATAGTGAAAATTAAAAATGAACTGAACGCCACTGACTGGCGCAACGCTTTGCCTTTATTTAACGTTGAAGACTGTGTCGACAACGTTTATAAAATACTTTATGAAATAATTCATAAACATACGCCATTTAGTAAAAATAAGTCACATAATTAGTATCCTAGTTGGTATAGCAAATCTTTAATTCAGTGCATCAAAGAAAAGAACAAATTTCACAAACTATTTAAAAAATTTAGAAATCCACGGGATTACGATTCCTTTTCATTGCTGCGTAAGAGATGTAAAAATCTCACATCTGATTGTTACAAAAAATATATTATGGCTACAGAAGATTCTTTAAAATGTGACATAAAAAATTTTTGGAGATACATTAATAACAGAAAGGGACATGTTACTATTCCAAATACTATGTCATACAGTGACGTTTCATCGGTATCAGGTGAAGGCATAAGTGAACTTTTCTCAAATTACTTTGGGTCTGTTTATGGAAGTGACTCAACCCCTTGTGCTAATCCCACTACAAGTAATGATCTTGGTTTATCTAAATATTATAACTTTTCTTTATCAAATATTTGTGTATCCGCCGAGGATATAGAATCTAAAATAAAATTAATTGATAAAAATAAAGGAGCAGGCCCCGATCACATACCACCTAGTTTTGTCAAATGCTGTAGTAGAGAACTATCAACTCCTCTTTCACTAATCTTTAATTTGTCACTGATTACTGGTACTTTTCCTACACGTTGGAAAACTGCTTACATAACCCCAATATACAAAAATGGTGATAAATCTAATTGTGAAAATTACAGACCCATTAGCATCCTATCCTGCCTCGCAAAGCTTTTTGAGTCCGTGGTGTATGGCCATATTTATAACCACTTTAGGCCAATCATTTCTGATAAGCAACACGGCTTCGTTAAAGGTAGATCTACAGTAAGTAATCTTCTGGTTTATAAAAACTACCTGTGTCAAACCTTCGCATTCGGCGGTCAAATAGACGCCATCTACACTGACTTTTCAAAAGCGTTTGACAGAGTAAACCATTCTTTGCTCTGTCAAAAGCTATCAATGTATGGGATCAGTGGTAACTTATTACGCTGGATTAGATCTTACCTTAATAACCGAAGCCAGTTGGTAGCTCTTAGGGGATTTCTATCACTGCCATTAACGGTTACCTCAGGGGTTCCCCAGGGTTCCCATTTAGGACCCTTATTTTTCATCACCTACATAAATGATCTAATTACACGCTTATCCTGTCACTGCTTATTGTACGCGGATGACTTAAAAGTTTTTAATCAGATTGGATCCGTTGATGATTGTTATAAACTGCAAAGAGATCTCGACGCTGTAGCTGATTGGTGTCAACTCAATCATATGTATTTAAACATAAAGAAGTGCTACATTATCTCTTTTACAAATAAACGTACGAAGATCACATACAATTATAACATTAATAATCAAGTGCTTGCCCGATCCATTTTGATAAAAGACCTGGGTGTCTTATTTGATGAAAAGCTATCATTCAGAGCTCATTATGAGTATTTAACATCAAAAGCACATCGACTTTTCGGATTTGTTTGTAGATCTACTTTAGACTTTAAAAAGCCACAAACCCTACTTTATATTTTCTTTGCATTAGTCCGCAGTGTTTTGGAGTATGCTAGTGTCATATGGTCACCAAATTATAAAAATCACATAGCCCGTGTAGAACGGATTCAGAAGAAGTGTCTTCGGATTGTTTTTTATCGGCATAGACCGGGTCGCTCAGACTTGGGCTATGCGGATCGACTTCGAACGTTCAATATTCAAACATTAGAAACACGTCGTATATACTTTGATTGTATTTACCTTTATAAAATAGTACATTCTATTATTGATTGTCCTGAACTTCTGTCCTGCCTTGATTTTAATATTAAATATAGTGCACGCAGAGCCAACAAGTGTAATCTCTTTATACTTAAAACTTTCAAGAATAATACTTCCTAAGTTTTAATCCCTTAACCAGAATGTCTCGTCAATATAACGAACTCTTAAAAAGAAATAGTAATAATATAGATATATTTATTAACAACATACATAAGTTTAAAAACGGTCTGATGCATGTCCTTCGTACCACTCCTGTATAACGCCAACATTTTCTGTATTCTTTGCGAGCTTTATGTTGTTTCTTAGTTTTTACCACAAAGTAGATGTTAGGGTTCTTATATACTAATTTAATGTTAATCAGTTAGTATAAAATATTTAGTACTAGTAACTGTTGGATTGTATCTACACGCTTTTGTTCTCGTTAAAGTATCTATTAATTTAAATGTATAGTATGTATATGTAGTATATTATAGTTTGTCATTCTACTTGTAATGATGTGTACGTCTATAATTTGGTACACACATCAGATCAAAATTTTGTATCTCTTAATATTATGTAAGTACTTAATGTTGATGTACCTTAATAAATAAATAAAATAAAAATAAAAATATGGATGTTTAAAAACCTAAAAATGAATAATATTATGTTGTTATTATAAATATTATGTAGATTTCTAACATAAGTAGCATAATATATTTTATAACATGAGCTTATGAAAGTTATAGCAAATGAGTATTGAGCAGAACCACAAGTCACAACAGAGCCATTTACAATACGTAGTCTGTGCATTGTGTCATGTGTGGTTTTCAGCTAATTCCGTGACCACGCAGATTTAGAATTATTATGATGCAAGTTTCTAACATTTTGTAAAATTCAGCGAATTTGAGGATTCAAAGGAAAGTAAAATGTTGGGTAGTGAATCTTGTTTCCTAAAAGCTTGTAACATCTTATTTTATTTATTACTTTTATTTAAATGATGTGCAAGTATTTATTACATACCTATAACCTACATTGAAACAGGTCGAGAACTAACAGAGATACGTACAATGTATGTAGTACATGCAATATTTAAAAAATACCTACCTACTCTACTACTTTTTGGACGCAAATTATCTTGGGCACCCAAAAAAATAAACCAAAGGTATTAAAGTATATATATGGCTTTGTAGCCATAAAGCTGCCCTTGCTTTTCATTATTACGTTAATTTTTGTTTTTTGTTTCTGTTGGACACAATAAAGTAGGTATATAATATTCTTTCATTCAATGGTATATTATTGCTTTTTGCGAATATGTCCAGTCGTCATATAAAATGTAGTTATAATTTAGTACCGAGTTAGTTAGACTATTTGCTACAGGAAGCGTTACGTTACTTTTAACTTATAAGTTAACCGACCAGTTATCAGGGACTGGTGAGACGGGTTAACACGATTATTTAACATATTATGAGCGGCTCAATGCCTGTGGCAATATCAATTAAGGAGAAATTATGATATATCTCCCGACTGTACACATATTTCCTACTTTAACATGAAATTATCAAGTTATTGTCAGGCACATAACACTGTATACTCATTTATCGGTGCTAGAGTAATTGAAAACATGAAAAGATAAAGGATGCTGCGTCTTGGGGATACATACATCAAGCCGAATATAGTGTGAAGAGAAGGATGCGTAGAGCATTTTTTGTTTCTAATAAAAATTACCACAAGGAGTGAATCTTACTATACTAGGGCTCCTAGTCGATAGGAACGCACTGGTCGTTGATCTGACCAGGGTTGATACTCGTCTGTGTTGTGACTTTGATGGAGATCTTTAATTGCGATTTGGTAAGTTATTTATATGAGATGTTAAAACAAATAATGCTCTAGGTACTCGTTCTTCGT
Source organism: Celastrina argiolus (assembly GCA_905187575.2). Taxonomy (NCBI): domain Eukaryota; kingdom Metazoa; phylum Arthropoda; class Insecta; order Lepidoptera; family Lycaenidae; genus Celastrina; species Celastrina argiolus. The sequence goes on along the minus strand of LR994578.1, from coordinate 1,273,299 downwards.
TCCTTCTCTTCACAATATATTCGGCTTGATGAGACTCCCTGTATTATTTCACCCTTTAAATTTTTTTTTATCGTTTATACAATTTTGTACGTAAATAAGTAACACGGCATGACAATTTTCATTCCTATTTCTTGCACGAAGAGTTTCCACCTAGTTTTGTTGTTATGTATTGGTGGTAGCGAGAGACAGGCAGTCACGCGGAACCGTGTTGTTATTGTGTACGCTTACTGAATTAATCGGTAAACACTATGCAATAATAATTTATAACACATATTGCGTGGAGTTAGTTAAACCTGGTAAGAAGATTACCTAATTTAATAATAGATGTATTTACGAGTATTTTTTTATCTATAAAAAATTATTGCTGTTCGTTAGTCTCGCTATCTCGGCTGAACCGATTCGGCTATTTTTGGTCTTGAAATATTCGTGGAAGTCCCGGGAAGGTTTAAACGGTAGTAAGTATTGTATATTTTGATGTCGGCTTCGGCAAACATGTAGGCTGGAAACATGTAGGATTTTTAAATAATCCTAATTTATCGTTGAAAAAATTAAAAACGCTGTTTTAGCATCTAGGTAGAACACCGAATTTTAAAGCCCTTATACCCTAAAGACTGGGACGTCATGTGACTAATAATAATAAAAATATTTAAGCCATTTAATATTTCATGTATTAGTTACGTATAGGTACAGATAAATTTATGTTGGTATACACTTACTTATACAGGTTGTAGTATTAGAGTGATAATACTTTAGGGTGTGTATGGGTCCCGTATATAGAGTGTACCTGTGAAAGAACGAGCGCTGAAACAGTTACTTTTAAAATTATTGTATGAACAAATTTTAGATGTTGGGGGATTTAGACATAGAAACATGAAAGTCAAAAGTAAGTCTCAGCGCTGGTACTTTTACAAGAAACCCTACATTGTAGGCACATATACACCCTAAATTATTATGACTCTATGCTCCTTGTAATACGGCGTGTGATTTAAGCACCATTTAACTATGTTTCAGTATTCAGCTGCTTGAGTTTTGGTATTTGCTATCAGCCGCTATGGAATATTCCCAAAAGGCTAAAGTAAAGGTTCATTAGGTTTAGTGGCGTGCTCACAACTTAGTAATTCAGCGATCGGCTACTGCTCACGTTCAGGAATCGGTTGATCTTGCCACACTCTTCGCGGTACAGATACTTTGTGTGCCACAGAAGTGCAATACTTCGACACGTATACATATTATAGTTTTTTTACGTTAATTGATGCACCATGTAACTATAAAAGTTTTTATATATTTATTATCAATTTGTTCTTTACCCATGATATCGTATCTTAGTGGTTACGGCGATATAGTTTCGCAACGTGTTTGAAACTAGTTAATATATAATATTTAAAAATAAATCGTATAAATAATAGAAAAATAGAATAAGTAGAATCGTTTTAAAGAGTCAACTGTCGAATCTCATCTAGTCAGGGTTCAGACGCAAGAATATCATTAATTAACAGGTCCCCTGTCCCCATATAACAAAAATTTACTTTTTAGGTACAAAAAATGTCGCGTGAATCATATATGATTCATCTGACAGGGATCCTGTATTAGTTACTTACCTACATGTAAAACTTAGTGATGTGAAGTACAATGGAGCGACATGATCATTAATGAAAAAGCTTTATTAAAAATCTTTTGAAAAACTGGCCAAGATCTGCTAAGTCCACCTTAGACTACCCACGCAAAGATTAGGATTCCGTAGTTACTTTTCACAAATTTACTATGTTTACTGTTTTTATTTTATACGTTTACTTATTATTTCGATATTTTCTGTCCGAAATTTTCCGAGCATTTAACAAGTTACACTGTAACTTCTTAATTGAGTTTAATTGACAAATCATGTATTACTTCATTTTTTAATCAGCCGCTTAGCTTTTAGATGAGGGAGCTTACTTAGCTTAGCTACGAGTTACTATTAACAGAAAAGGGAGCCAGTTTATAAAGCTTACGAATCTGAGATGGCGCTTTCGCGTGGGTATTAGCCATTAGGTACCGTCCAAAACAAAGAAAGTACAAACTTCAAGCTTCGAAGAAGTCTCTCCTTGGGGGTGGCTGTAATCCACATTTCTAATTATCAATACAAAATCTCTATCAGACGTAATAACTGACTATATAGGTCAAATAAACCCCGTAAAACCGGTAGCCGCTGGGGCAGAGAGGATCTTGAATGGTCGGATCACTAGAAAACTGTAAATAGACCGGTCGTATAGGAAAGTGCAAACCCCTAGCAATCCTTGCTATATGCCTATGCTTTAAACACAATGTATTGTTGATCGAAGTAGAGGTGAGATCAATATTTGATAGAGCATATTATTATGTACCTATCTAGATTTTTTTTTTGTAAATACATATAGATCAAATCCCGTCATGCATGACTTTTAATCGCGGCTGCGTAAGAATAGTCCCACGGGATCACCAATTTCTTGAGATAAAAACATACATTCAACAAACACCTTTATAATTATTAAATATAGTACTGTAAACATCAATAGGTATTGCTTATCTTCTGGCAAGTGACTTTTCTAACGTACCTATCAATAATCGCAGCAACATTGAACGTTACAATTTGTAAATATTTTTATGAATAAGGCTAAAATGGTAAGAATACTCTGGTCTCAACGTATTGCGTAAAATGATTTTACAATAATAAATAATAATTAATTGGAACTGGTCATGACATTCTGGTAAAAAAATCTAGCAAATAGCAAACATAATCTTAATTTATTTCATTGAAAACCGATATAGTTAGGTATTATCACAACTTCCAACTAACTGTAGCAAAAATAATTCAAATACTTTACTCACGTATCAGGGACAGGAAGCACGCCAGCGGCAAGGGCTGCATGTCTAAAATCTAAACCTTATGTAAATATCGCAAAAAAAAACTTATGAAAAATACTTTTAATATTTAAAAATCGAACAGTAACACTAGGTCGATGCGTTGAGGTATTAGGTACGCGAGGTTTAAAATGTAAATTTTTACACCACACTCGCCACTCGGTTTGCGCGGTAAGTATCCAGTGTTAGGTAACAACCCGCCCGCGACCGGGGCCTGTGTGTCTAGATTAGAAATGGAACCACATTATACAGACTGTAATATTAATGAGTAATAATACTTTAGGGTCTGTATAGGTCCCGAATATAGACTCATAGAGTTGGCTGTGAATGTACCAACGCTGAAAGAGGTAAGTATTTTTTAAAATTATTGTATGGAAAAATGAATGAAATGTATTTCTCATACAAACATGAAAGTCAAAATAAGTGTTTCAGCGCTAGTACTTTGACAGTATACTCTCGTATTTGCAACCTCCCGTGACAAACTCGTAATCATAGATTAATAATTGGTCGCTTTGACTAGATACCGTCCAGCGTACTGAAAAATGCGTAAATATAATTAGCTATAGTTTGATAGACTCAAACCCTTTATCTGCGCATGCAATCATAGTACCCAAATGTGAATTGCCGACGCCCGACGTCGCGACGCCGACACCCGACTCCGCGACGCCGACTTCCGACGCCGAAGCCCGACGCCGCGACGCCAGACGCCGCGACGCCGACGCCAGACGCCGCGACGCCAACGCCCGACGCCGCGACGCCAGGCGCCCCGACGCCGACGCCCGACGCCGCGACGCCGAAGCCAGACGCCCCGACGCCAGACGCCGCGACGCCAGACGCCGCGACGCCTGACGTCGCGACGCCAACGCCAGACGCCAAACGTCGCGACGCCGACGCCAGACGCCGCGACGCCAACGCCCGACGTCGCGACGCCCGACGTCGCGACGCCCGACGTCGCGACGCTCGACGTCGCGACGCCGACGCCAGACGCCGCGACGCCGACGCCAGACGCCGCGACGCCGACGCCAGACGCCGCGACGCCAACGCCCGACGTCGCGACGTCGTGATGCCAACGCCAGACACCGCGACGCCAACGCCCGACGTCGCGACGCCAGACGCCGCGACGCCGACGCCAGACGCCGCGATGCCGACGCCAGACGCCGCGACGCCAACGCCCGACGACTTATTGCTCATTTTTTGATCCTGTTAGTTATTTTACTAAATAACTAATCTTAAGAGATAGATAGACATATACTGTCACGGACTTTTTATTTTGATTATTAAAAAGGAATAATTCTTTCGAATACACATTTTTTGAGTAACTTAAACCGTTTATGCAGTACACGGGTCAATTTCAACAAATGCCCATATTTTTATCATATCGGTGAACTTTTTTATTTATATATATTTTATATACTTTTCAGGTTTTATGTATTCCTTAGGACACAAAATGTCCCAAAATTTAATATCATTAATGTATCATTTAAGGCTATGGAAAAAATTCAGTTTGAATTCTGGTTTCCACCGAAATGATAAACCGGCACCGATTTTTATTTCTGTGCACCGACGTGATAAGTTTAACCACCGAAATGACATACTAATCCAGCGATATGATAATAATATTATCTTCAAAATATTATATTTAAGTATGTATTTATATTGATCAAGAACAGATTTCTTAAAATTACATTAAAATATTTTTTAAATGTGATACAATATTTTATATAAGACTAAAAAAAATGTATCATCTTTGTCTTCATTAAAATAAACTAGACATGAAAAAAATCTCATATAGGTAAAAAGTAAAAACTTAAAATTGCCGAATACAGACCAAACATCCAGATTATTGTTAAGACATATAAACAATATTTAGCCGTTTCTACACTTTAAACATACATCCTTCTAGTTTTTTAATAGAAGAATAGATAAGATAGGAACATTTATCAGCCTTTAAAGTTAAACGTATTTAATTTAAAAAAAACTGTTATGTTCCAAATGTAACTGATTGAATGTACTGTTGGTTCTTGATGGTAATTCAATATTCAATAATAACATACAACTTTTTTACACTTTTCCAATTTTTATTAAATAAGGTTTTTACAACAACACGACCGGTTTCGATTAAATCATTATCAGGTGTATTTAATCGTAACCGGTGTTTTAGTAAAACCTTATTAAAACGTAATAAAAAGTTGAAAAGTGTAAAAAAGTTGTGTGTTTTTTGCAACAAATAAAAGGCTTTTTTATTTTATTTTATTTATTTTAAAGTTTAACATTAATCACAGCAGAACTTCAATATTATCACAAATTTAATAATTAGTTTTTCTTTTTTGAGCAACATTTTCTTTAGCTTTTTTCCTCTGATAATATTTTTTTTTTCGTGCAATGCGTCGTGCATGTGCCGTCATTTTTTAATTTTTTTTTATTTTTACACAGGGTCGCTTTTAATTTTTGCTTTTCTTATTCTTTCCAGCAAACATTTTCTCTTTTTTTCTCCTCCTCATTTTTTTGGCATTCTAAAACGAAATAAAGTTATTAAATTCACCGATATGATAAAATTAACAACCGATATGATAAAGCAATCCACCGATGTGACAAAACTATGCATTGGTCATGATTCGAAACACCGATATTAGATTTAAGACACCGATCTTATAATTTCGGTGTAAATTATCATATCGGTGGTTAAAATGACCACCGATTACACCGATATGAGAGCAGCGACGTGAGAAAAGTCACACTTTTTAGGAAATTAGAAGAAAAGCATTATACCTAAGATAAATTTGAAAGCAGATAATGAAGCTAAATCACTTACCACATTCATTCTATATCACACCAATTTTAAAACTATTCATAACATTAAAAAAATTCAACCACCGATAGTATAAAATTATTGTCCGAGAGCATATTTAATGGCGTACTTACGTTGTTTGTGGGAATATGCAGCTCTTTGACACACCTCCGTCTTGACTGCGTGGAAGTACATACTAAGAAGTAAATTAAAATTGGGGTGGGGAGACTGTCCGACTTGTCGATGAAAAGTAAGGCTTAAATTACTTTTATCCAGCGATATGACAAAAATTCTCAGGACAAGTACATTTATACCTCTAAGTCACTATAATCGTTAATTATGTAATAAAATATGGTGTAGAATAACAGATAAACTAATATTCTATGAAATAATATAAGTTATATCCCTAACTTCTTCATATTTGATGGTATACGAGCATATTTGTTTGTAAAAAAAGTAGAGAGACAGCACCGATTTGATAAAAATAGAGCTTTAAGTTTTTTTTTTCTACCTTTGTAATAGTCCTAGGCATATTATATTTTTGCCACAATCCTATAGCTACCTATTGAATACTAAAACAAATAATTTACAAAAATGTGCCCTTTTTTTAATAGTAATTTCAACGAAGACAAAAAAAAAGCCATTTGAGAAAATGACCCACACGCAACTAAGGTCCTCAAATGTGAATATTTTTTCCCGTTTTTGCAACATTTCTCACTGACGCTTGGCTCCTATTGGTCGCAGCATAATGTTATAAAGCCTAAATCCTTCCTCTATAAATGGACTATCCAACAAAAAAAGATTTTTTCAAATCGGACCAGTAGTTTCTGAGATTAGCGCGTTTAAACAAACAAACAAACTCTTCCGCTTTATAATATTAGTATAGATATTTATAGTTCTTATAATAGGAATAGCCTATTTAACTATTCCGAATAGGTATGCATGAAAATAACAAGATATTATGTTAACGTAAAAAGTAATTTTATTAATGAAATACCCTCAAACATGAAATATTAACATTTGCTGAATATGGTAATGTAGGTGATGTTCATACAAAAATATACGTGCAATATGACTTGGTAAATGCGCAAGTATTGTATTCGTGACTATAATTTACAAGTTAATATATTAAATATATATAGATATCAATATTATCACAGACTTAGGACGAGCACACGTCGCACATACAATATACATAGTACACACCTTTAGGACATAGGCTATACCTATTAGCTATAGTAGGTCCCTTTTAAATTTAACCTAAACGTAAGCAAACCAAAAACACCGAAATTTCCACAAGTCACTTATTGTGAACTCTTTCATATACTTCCATAGGAATAAAAGGACCCATACTTCACTATCCAATACATTTTATAACAATTAATCAATAATTAATATATAATATACATGAAATGAAAAACTTTACAGTAAAAATAAGCATTGGCCAATTGGCATCACTGACTCGTCTATGGTTGGTGCCATAGAGGGGTTTGTTTACGTTTGGGTTAAAATTAAACGGGACGTACTATAGTTAGCTACTTCTATAACAGTGAAGCCAGGCCAAAATAGACGCATTCACACAGTCAAGAAGCCCAATCATCGTAACTCATTATCGTAACAGGACTTTGAAAAAAAAAAAAATACGAAAATAATTTTGTCTCCATTGAAATTTTTTCTAACTTATGTATATTGAGATACGAGTAATACTAAGGCATAAAAAAAGTCTAGAAGTACCAAATGCTAATCTACTTGTACCTTTATGAACTTTTTAATTTGCCTGGCAATGACTACTTTCATTAACGAATTATGTACAAACAAAGATAGTGCAATGTGTAAAATAAACAAAGATAATGAGGCACTGAGTGAAAGCGAGATAGATGGTGTTAAACGTGCCTCTCAATCATTGACCACTCAACAAACTATACTCGTATATCGTAATGTAGAGTAATATGATATTAATTATGAGATTTAAGATGAAATCGCTATTTATCGCTTACGAAGTTCGAAAACAAATGTATAAGATATTATTTGACATAAGCTTCGCTAAATGACAAGCGATTTCATATGTCATTAGCGAAGCTTATGTCAAATTCCATACATTTTGTTTTGAATCAGAGCCTAGTCATTCAAAAGATTTTCATATCCCTTTCAAATCCCCGATTCAAGTGCTTAATATTATTTGGTGGGCACTTTCGTTGGTTCAATGGCCTTAAAACTGACGTTCAGAAAACATTTTAGTAAAATTTATTCTGAATAGAAATTTTTGACTTCTAAAATTTTTATAAGACTTACATTATACGAACGCTACTTCTTGCCAAAAAATAGTTACATTTACAGTTAACCTACTTTTAAAAGAAGGTAACTTTCTTTTTTCAGAAAATGTGTAAAACAAACAATTTGATGTGGTCATAAGATAATTACAGCTGCTGTGGTGAGGTGGTTATCTACCACCTCACCACAGCAGCTGTAAGGTAACATTTGATATACAAAGCCATGAACGATACAATTGTCACATATATAAGACATTTAAAGCTTTTTGAAGCAATAACATAATGCAATGTACTATTCATCATTATTTCTTTCAGTCAATGCTCTCGCTCAGTGTTATAGTTGTTATGTTAAAGAGCTCTAGCTAATTAAAGGACATTTTAGGGTCGTTAGCTCATTTCACTCAATCAGGGCTGCCGCTGCTGTAGTTGCCGTGATATTTCCACTAGTTCACTCGCTCAAAGCTGTCGCTGCTAAAGCTGGCGTAATATTTCCATCAGTTTACTGGCTCAGGGCTGTCTCTGTTAAAGCTGGCGTAATATTTCCATCAGTTTACTGGCTCAGGGCTGTCTCTGTTAAAGCTGGCGTAATATTTCCATCAGTTTACTGGCTCAGGGCTGTCTCTGTTAAAGCTGGCGTAATATTTCCATCAGTTTACTGGCTCAGGGCTATCTCTGTTAAAGCTGGCGTAATATTTCCATCAGTTTACTGGCTCAGGGCTGTCTCTGTTAAAGCTGGCGTAATATTTCCATCAGTTTACTGGCTCAGGGCTGTCTCTGTTAAAGCTGGCGTAATATTTCCATCAGTTTACTCGCTCAAAGCTGTCGCTGCTAAAGCTGGCGTAATATTTCCATCAGTTTACTGGCTCAGGGCTGTCTCTGTTAAAGCTGGCGTAATATTTCCATCAGTTTACTGGCTCAGGGCTGTCTCTGTTAAAGCTGGCGTAATATTTCCATCAGTTTACTGGCTCAGGGCTGTCTCTGTTAAAGCTGGCGTAATATTTCCATCAGTTTACTGGCTCAGGGCTATCTCTGTTAAAGCTGGCGTAATATTTCCATCAGTTTACTGGCTCAGGGCTGTCTCTGTTAAAGCTGGCGTAATATTTCCATCAGTTTACTGGCTCAGGGCTGTCTCTGTTAAAGCTGGCGTAATATTTCCATCAGTTTACTGGCTCAGGGCTGTCTCTGTTAAAGCTGGCGTAATATTTCCATCAGTTTACTGGCTCAGGGCTGTTTCTGTTAAAGCTGGCGTAATATTTCCATCAGTTTACTGGCTCAGGGCTGTCTCTCTTAAAGCTGGCGTAATATTTCCATCAGTTTACTGGCTCAGGGCTGTCTCTGTTAAAGCTGGCGTAATATTTCCATCAGTTTACTGGCTCAGGGCTGTCGCTGTTAAAGCTGGCGTAATATTTCCATCAGTTTACTGGCTCAGGGCTGTCTCTGTTAAAGCTGGCGTAATATTTCCATCAGTTTACTGGCTCAGGGCTGTCGCTGTTAAAGCTGGCGTAATATTTCCATCAGTTTACTGGCTCAGGGCTGTCGCTGTTAAAGCTGGCGTAATATTTCCATCAGTTTACTGGCTCAGGGCTGTCGCTGCTATAGTTGGAGTTATATTTTGATCAGTTCATTCGCCACGAGAGTAGCTTTTGAGGGCAGCGCTCATGAGTGCCATCAGTTCCTGATACAAGAGGCATCGTCGGCTGGAGGGTTTGCAGATCTCGCGGTGGTCCACGTTCACGCCGTACAGGGACCCGATGCCTGGATCTGAAGCAAACGCAATGTTACATAGCGGTGAGAAAAACTATTTTAAACTATGTAAGTCATAGAAGAAAATGTTCTAGAAATTAATTGAAGACAAGGATGCGCTTCCGGTGGTATCTTAAACAATAGTAAACCTACCGGCGGAGTCGACGCTGACGATCCTTAGCCAGAGGACAGACATGAGCGTGGTGCAGGTCTCCACCACGCTGCGCACCACGGGCCGCGCGCCCGCCGCCGCCTGCGTCCAGCGCGCCTGCAGCGATAGCACCAGCTGACAGTCTGAAATTAAAGTCAAGAGCTTATATTTCACGTAAGTCTAAAAAGATGCTTATAAAAATGTCATGACTTCTAGGTAAGGGTCATTGGCAAATGTTCGGTTTTGTTTGGCAGTCTCGACTAGACTCGGAATTCCGATCCCCCTCACGTTCGGTTTTTATCAAATTGCACACTGCAACACTAGTCATAGCATAACATACTACCTAAACTACCATTGTACTACACATAGTGTCCTATAATCAAAGACTATGAACTGAATGACTACAAAATGGTCGAAGATATCAGAGCCGATTGTATACGTGATATTTTAAAGATATGTTATTTTCTATTCATTCGCGCTCTCGTTATTTCGGAAGTCACCATCATGAAAGATGTGCACCAAGTGCTCACCTTTAGCGATCTCCATGAGTTCGATGCTGCGAGCCGTGATTGGAGTCTTGATATCGGCCAGCGGAGAGCCCCGGTGCGGCACCGAGTAGAACATGAACCCAACACTCCTCGTCCAAAACCTCGATCGCTTTAGCAGATCTTCTGGAAACGAAATAAATAATTAAAGACATGAATGGATGAAGGTGATATGTAGCAAAATTATGATTTCGATAAAATTGAGATTAAACTGTCACTTAAACATTTGAGAATACGTCGTAAAGTATTAAGTGCATTAATCTAAAGCTCCGTCGCTAGAATTCAACACTTAATACGTTACTAGCTATCCTTAAATGTTTGAGTGACTGTTTAAACTCAATTTTCTGGATAATTTTTTTTTGGCCTGCCTTCATCGATTCATGTCTTCAATTGATTGTTATATTTCTTACAAAATATTAGGTCCTTACATATGAAATTGGCGTTTTGTATGGGAGGAACATAAAGGCGATTTTTTCATATTAAAATATATTTTATTAATCAAAGTATTGTACCATTGCTATCTATACACTTTTGTCATCTTATAGGTAGTTCATTGATCCCTTTACTAAAAAACCATTCGGACGGGAATCAATGAAATCTTTGAAAGCGGTTTGGACTGCCTCATCAGAATTGAATTTTTTTCCTTGCAAGAACTTATCCAAATTTCGAAAAAAATGGTAATCTGTTGGAGCAAGGTCCGGAGAGTACGGTGAATGTCTTAGACATTCCAATTGAAGCGCCTCTAATTTGGTAGCCGTCTGTTGGCCGTGTGTGGTCTAGCGTTGTCTTGAAGCAGCAGTAGCGTATAGCGATTGACAAGTCTCGGTTGTTTAACGGCGAGCTTTTCCATCATGGTTTGCAGTTGCTGACAATAGACATCAGCCGTAATCGTCTGACCAGATTTAAGAAAGCTATAGTGTACGACACCGGCACTAGTCCACCAAACGCTTACAAGTAACTTTTTTTGAGTCAATTTTCGCTTGGGGCAAGACTTTGCTGGTTCACCAGGGTTCAGCCATTGCGATGACACTTTTCATCACATGTAATGATCCGATTTAAAATTCCTTCATTATTGTGCCGGTTGAGCAATGTAACGCAGCAGTCGACGCGCGTTTGCCGGTTTGCTTCACTCAATTCATGAGGTACCCACCTTTCAAGCTTTTTCACCTTCCCAATTTGCTTCAAGTGGATTAAAACTGTTTTTTCACTAACACCGCAGCCTATAGCTAACTCTGATGTGGTTTGCGATGGATCTGCTTCCACAATAGCCTTCAATTCATCATTATCGACCTTGGTCTCCGGCTGTCCACGGGGCGGGGAACGAAAGCGTTGAAACCAAAAACGCACCGTGTTTTCTTTTGCGACACCACCCCCATACACATAATTAATCCTTCGAGCTGTTTCTGCAGCACTGGTGCCACGGTGGAACTCGTACTCGTAAATAATGCGATATTTTAAGTTTGTCATTTTGTGAACTGAGTGACGCAGAAAAAAAAGCAAAAGAGAAAAAAACAAATGAATTACGGTTTTCAAAACACAAATGCATGAATAAATAGCTGTTTAAATTTGAATTTGGAATTCCTAACCAAAGAGGATATATTATTTAATATCAAAGTGGCCAGTACGACAAAACGCCAATTTCATATGGACCTAATATTATGTGCAAGCCTAATGGAGGCCTAGTGTATAAATCAAATTTCCGCAAAAGACACTAATAAAATCGAAGCAAGTTGTGAAATTACCTTGATCATTGGAAGAATTGTCATCAAATACTGGAATGTCTTCTAAATGCTCTTCTCTATCACATTTTGCGTCATCATCGAGACTTACAGCCTCGTCGGCATTATTAAAAAATATATAGTTTACATTATTATTGTAATTGTCACTTGTATACATATTATTGTTACTTAAATTGTCCATTCTCCCGTTATTCGTTACTTCGTTGCTAATACAATCTATTATGAATTCGTTCTCTTCGTCAGTGTTCCCATTATTACAGTAACTATTTATATTATCACCCAAAGAGCCTGTACTAGAATTATCACGATTGTTGTTCAACATATTGTCTGACTCATTTACTTTCGCAGTTTGTTCGTTTTTAAAGTTTTCGGCCTCTTCTGGTGTCATTGTACTCGACTTTATTTTCATGTACGCTTCATATCCTGAAAACATAAACAAAAGTATGTAGCCATCCTTGAATCCACCGTGGCGGCTGATTAGGGATTTGCAAAAGCTATTATTATGTTATTTAACGCCACCGTGGTTCAGTGGTATAGAGCTTGGCTCTCGACCTCGGTCCTGGGTTCGATTCTTGCGTTGGAACAACAAAAAATGTTGTTACCAAGTTTTGTTAGAATGTTTGAAGATGACAGTAGGTTCTATAGTTTTATAATCTAGTCTTGCGCCTGTTCTGTCGCTAGTCGTGTCGGTTTTCCGTCCCACTGAGAGTAAAAGGAAGACAGGCTGTGCGCAATACATAAAGATGTATTGCGCACAGACTTGGGCATTGTAAAATGACTCCTACAGTTGGCCTGGCTTCAATGAAATAGGCCACCGACATTGAAATCGGTGTAAGGAGCTATTATAGTATGTTATTTATGAAATTGAATATATCAGAAGATTCATACCTTCACAATACATCTGCTTAATGAAGAGGCCTCCTTTAGAGTGTCCCACCCATATGATTGGCCTCTCCCCCACTCCCAACTCCAGCAGCTGACTCATCATCTGTTCTGCGCGCTCGTGTAGTTGTAGCCTGCGAATAGAATCATAATACAACTTATTAACATATTTTGTAGAACCTTGTCAAATTACTTATTATAATTGGACTCTTCAATTTTGACGGAAAATTATTAATATTAATGTTTGTATGTAATGCGTTATTAAGTCATCATTCTATTTTTCTAAAAATAACAATTCATGGAAATTTTTATTGTATAATATTTTATTATTGTAAAGAATAATTTTGTCTATTCTAACTTTAAAAACCTTACCGTTTACTTGGCTTGATCCACAGCGGGCGCCACAGATGGGGGTCGCTGGTGTAGTTGATGGAGATGACCCTGGCCCCGGGGTGGTCCGCCGGCACCCAGTCCCGCGGCCAGCAGGACGAATAGCAGTCGTCGCAGATGCACCCGCAGCCAGCTACGCACGTTTCGTCGCAAACGTTGCTAACTTCATTACAGTTGCAGCTAACTTCATTGCATTCGGAATCGTCTCGTCTGCATTGACAGTCGTTCGATTTCTCGCAGTTCACTTCGCAGATTACGTTTTGATCGCATTTTTTCATGTTATCGTTCATCTTCACACTGTTGTCGTTTTCGAACAAATCTCTTACGAATTGCGCTTGGCTGTCGTAGTTGCCAACTATTTCGACCTGATCCAATAGGCTATTATTATAAAACTTTTCCGTTATAAAAATATCATCTTGTGGTATAATCTTTTTTATATTTCTATAAACATTTTCGCCAACTTCTACTACAATTTCCTTATCTAAATCCTTATTTTCTTCTATCTTATCGGTGAGTTGCTCGCTACATTGTTCTTTATCATCTGAGCATGTACAATTTTGTTTGCTATGTGGTCTTCTGAGAGGAACTTTGACTGGGTCGACTTTGTACTTGGCCTTCCATTCTCCTTGCCTCCACGTGTTGCTGAGGGATCCTGAAAGGAATAAAATTTGAACAACGTTATTGCTGAATATTATTTTAAACACACTTCCAAAAAAAGGAGTCGGTTACATGTAGGTATTTTGTTGTATGACAACGATTACTCCGCCGTTTGGGGACAGATTTTCAATATCTTCTTCTCTCTCTTTCTTATATATAAAAATGAATTGCTGTTCGTTAGTCTCGCTTAAACTCGAGAACGGCTGAGGCGATTTGGTTATATTTTAGTCTTGAAATATTTGTGGAAGTCCCGGGAGGGTTTAAACGGTTTATTGCAAACTGTTTCTATGCTCAACGAAGTGGGTTAGATAGTTTTTATATTTTTGTAAAGTTGTATCATATGATAAGTCAAGTAACTACTATGTACTATGCACTTAATATGTTTACAATGAATATGCGCACCCGATAGGCGTCTTCAGGACGTGTCTGATAACGCGGCCGCATACGATAGCAGATGTCGAAATCCATTGTTCTATATATCATGAACAATAGTCATTATACAGGAATTAACAAATAGACTATACATGTGCCTTCGAGCCTTGAAATTTTTATTTTCTCCCTGACTTTATTATACGTTGACAAATTCATAATACCTTAGATTTTTATTGTCTTTTTAATGCCGTACAATTGGATAATAATATTCATTCGGTTACATTCACTTCCTACATGAATGGAATGTTGGATTATAAACTTATAATGTATACATAATTGAAAAACACGCAGTTAAAGTACTGAAATTACGTTGAATACATTAAGATATATTATGTACCAATATAGCATTTCTATTCGGGAGCACTTTGAAAAATACATAGCTTTGTAATGTGGAGCATATATGTACTTGGCATTATCTGTAAATACCTCAGTAATGCAAAGCTAACTATAGTTACAAAAGAATAGAAAATTAAAAGCTAATTTCAGATTATTAGGTAAATTATTGAGAAAGATAAGAAAATCAATGTAATGATTTCATGTAAAGCATGGTCGAACCAACAGTCATAGGTGTTTATGGAGCCGACGCATTCCCACCATCATCATTAGATCATGGCAAACCTACCATAGAGTCCATGCACGAAGATCACATCAAGGGTGTGGTGCAGGGGCTGGTGCAGCACCTCGCACTGCACCAGCGGCTCCGGGTGCAGGTGGTCCGAGCTCGCCGGCCGCGGCTTCCAGCGTGCAGGGAACGCTGGGGACAAGGAACATGAAAAATCTTGTAAAATGTACAAGAAACTAAACCTTTTCACTCCTACATGATGATCTATCGCCATCAATATGAAGGTATTCAGGCTAATGAAAAATACAGAAGTTTAGGTTTAACGAAATATTGACTAGAATTACAGAATATTGAACTATCTATCAAATATCGTAAGAACTAGGTCTAACTTTTAACTCGTTTCAAGGTATTAAGCGATAGATATCTTTCTACCGCGACATAACTAAACAAGAAATTAAGGTTATTAAAATAAGGTTGAAGAATTTCCGCTAATTTTTTGCACACTAAAATACATTCACTCATACTAAAGTTTAGGGCGTGTTTCACCAAGCAAGTTAACGCGATGTTAAAATACCATGCGGTCTCATTCATTGACAGGAAATACGAGAGGGATAACATGATATTTAACATGGCGTTAACTTTAACGTTGCTCCGTGAAACACGCCCTTAATATAATAACAGAGTATGGTTAACTAAAGCACAATTTTTGTCCCCTGACATTAACATTTGGTCCTATGGGACAAGTCTAAGGACAACGTTGCCTCGTGTCAAAGTCAAATAACAAAGGATAAGGTCCCTTCAAAAAGCGTCAGGGGCAAAGGACAGACCACTGAGGACAAGGCCTAAACGTTGACTCGTGCCAAAGTCAATGACTCAGCGATAAGCAATGTAGGTTGTGTAGGTCTCGATGAGTAAGTACGATAAGCAGTGAGTACGATAACTGATAGGCGAATAATGGCGGGCTTTTAGGTCAAATATTGGAGCACTTTTGATCTCGAGGCCCCAACATTTGTTCGACGCCTCCGAGGTTCAGAATTTGGCTTTCGAATCGTAAGGTTGTGGGTGATGTCCCGGCGTTAGGAAAGTGCAGGCACTTGATTGTCTGATAAGAAAGATGATCTGTGCCTTGATTGAGAATGTAAAATTGCGCTGCGCCAGATCGCCAGTTGAATCGGTCATCCGTCGGGTTACGATAGGACATAAGACATTGCATAATATTCTCTATTTTTCCGTTATAAAGTTATACAGTTTTATGGAAATATGGTAACAACGAAGACCCTCGTGATAAACGAAGACACGCCAACACGCGCTCATATTACTATAATCATTACAAATAATCTTAATAATAGAAAAATACAGATGAATGCTATATTATGTAAATACGACTTCGACTCTGTGTCACAAAAGCGAAATGATCAGAATTCAAGGTCTAAAAGGTTGTATTTGATTTTTTATTTGTAGTTTTGGACGCATTGTAATTTCGACTTTATTGTCCAAAATTTAATGGCAAACAAATGTAGTGAACTTACCGGTCACAGGGGGGAGTGGAGCAGCCACCAGCCGGTGCAGGAGGACAGTGGCTGAGGACCAGAAGGAAGAGACGAGCCAGCGTCTGAAAGAATAAACAGTATATTAAGTACCTACTAGATCTATTTTGTGCTACTAGGTAAGATAACTTGTGGGTATGAAACTATGGAGTAGGTATGGACTGAGCTGTTGTTTTAAAACCAGGCTCTGGTTTCGTCATTGATGACAAATGGCCACATGTAAGGCTACTTCAATGTCCTATATGTACTCTTTACTCTTGACTTTTGTTAAAATATATTAATTAAGTTGTTACATTGTAAACATATTCTGTACACATTAAAAAAAACAATTTTCCATCTTTTTGATAAAAGAGTTTCTTACCCCGATTTTTCTCGGCGGGCTAAGGTTGAACCGGTGGTAACTTTACTGACTTTCCGAATATAGCTTGTGAAGTTTCCTTTGGAAACATAATGTTTTTATTTTGATTATTTGATTGGTGACTCACTAAGGAGCCATCATTGAAGAAGAAGAATGTTTTTAGACCGAGTGGAGCAATGTGAAGCCACATCCTTTAACTGCATGGTCCAGAATATTGCAGACCGGAGAAAATTCAGAGCGATGAAAATAGAACCGTCGTGAATTATTTTTTTGCCAGAATAAAAAAAAATGCAAAAAAATAAATTTCTAGAATGAGAAAAGGCGCTGCAGTGATGATATTTCAAAGTCATTAAATTAGTGGCTTGCCCTTCCTTAGAGACAGAATTAAGTATGGCTTTTATGCATTAGGGCGTTATCTATGTAGATTGTAGATAACACTTTTGAAGATAAAAACCAAAAGAAACAATATCCTGCCACACACTCTACCGTGTAGATACAGTGTTATCATAGATTTAAGTATGACAGTAGGTAAATAATTTGTAAAGATTAAGACGCAATTAGTAACGGCTTGTTTCAATAACCTATCTATTAGCTAAAAGTTAAAACCATACAATGCGATCCGCGCATTGATTTAACGTTACATGTGCGCGATAAGCTGAAAATTGGAGAAGGTACTTTAAAACCTTTTTTTTCAGAACGACTTCGCAAAAAAGGGGTCTGAAATGGCTAAAACAAGAAAATAATTCAATTTGAAATCCAGTTAAGCATCATTGGCATGTGACATCTACGGGAGATGATTCAAGTAGCACTCGTGGAAGATGTAGAGTTAGATAGACACCTACGTTGGTGACTGATTAGTCCGATCCGGGCTTTGCAGACTCGGCCGCAACCTGGACAAGTGAAGCCGGAGCCGGCTGGCAAAGGCGCTGGTGGTAGACGAGCCCGCTCGTGCCGTGCTGTGCACTTTTGGGCTAGGTGTGCAAACCAGGCGTCGTCGTGGGCAGACACGCCCTCAGCAACGATACGGCGCCAGTTGCTACGATCAGCAGCATCTTCTTCCCAATTAGCTGGCTCAATTTTAAAAGTAACCATGTCACGCTTGACACTGTCTTTAAATCTAAGGATTGGCCGTCCTACCGGGCGTTTTGCGTGTGCCACCTCCGCTAGGAGAGCTTGCCTTGGCAAACGAGAGGGGTCCATGCGATACACATGCCCTAGTCATCGCAGCCGTCTCTGACGCAACATAGCGGTTATGCTAGGTAGCTGTTCCATGCTGAGCACCCCCTCATTCGTGACCTTATCTTCCCAGGTCAGTCCTAGAATGTTTCGGAGACAGCGCATATGGAAGTTGTTAAGCTTGCGCTCCTGTTTGGCATACGATGTCCAGGTCTCGGCACCATACAAGAGTATGCTCAAGATGCAAGTCTGATAAACAGTCATCTTAGTTCTTATAGTTAAGTGTTTATTGTTCCATACTCTTGCATTCAGCTTCCCAAACATCGTTGACGTTTTGCCGATACGACTATTGATCTCTGCATCAAGCGAGAGATTGCACGACACTGTCGAACCCAGATAGCAAAAACTATCAACAACCTTTAAAATAGTACCATCCAGTGTAATAACCGGATCTTCCCTACATCCCTGCGCCATCACAACAATACAAGTTAAGCATATTATGTACAAAAATGATCAAGGTAGAGCCGTAGTCGTACGCGCTAAACAAATCTAAGCGTCTGTGACCAAAATACGGTAGAAAGAAAAGGGATTGAAAAATCATAATACCTATTTGTCTGCTGTTGCATTTTTGTACCCATACATCTGGATTTCAAATTGAATTATTTTCTTGTTAGATTTTTCTTCTTTTCAACCTTTTTAGACCCCTTTTTTGTGAAGTCGGGTTATAGCTTTTAAAACTTTTATTTTATTTTATTCTGTTTTCGCATCCTAATTTAACATGATATTTTCATTCAATTAACATAAAGTTTGTTTTTGAAGGTGAAGGGAAGGAATTTTGATAATAAATTACAATTACCAGTTACCATCGGTTCGGAACCCTAACCCGGCGAGAAGAACCGGCGTAAGAAACTCGCACGAGTGCCATCTTTTCACAAAAATAATAGTCAAAACTGTTATTTTATCTACAGATACAAAAGTTAATTGGCCGTAGAACATTAAATAAGATCAGCAAATACTAAACAGCTGGAGCCTGTAGGCTGATGTCGGTTCCGCAGCTATTTATAGCTAACGGGCGCAAGTGGACAATTGCTCGTGATATCAACGATAATATTGCCGATGTGGTTTGCAGCGTCTTGGAGTAGCATTGCTAATATTTATAGCGATATCCGCCACTGTATCTGCTTCGACAAGTAGGTATCATTTTCACTGGCGGGCATTTTCATAATACATGACGAGTATTGTTTTAAGATTTGCTAATAAGCAAGTCTTTTTTGTTTTGTATTTTATGTTTAAGCTTTATTTTTTTTATAATAATAGTACCTACCAGCGCAATTATTGCCAACAAATTGTTTCGCAGTTTGGCAATGTTATTTTAATTGTTAATTGAAATAAATACCTAAGGGAAATGAAAAAAAATAAGTTACCTGTTTTTATACCGGGATATGCGAACTGTCTAGCTGTGATAGTTAGGGCGTGTTCCTTTAAGCGATCTTTTTACACTGAACGCTCAGATCATTCATAACGCACACAGTCGTTTCTTTAGCACAATAATGAAATTTTCGATCTGAACGTTTCAACAAACTTTACTGCTAGTGGAACGACTGACAGATGTCAAAATTTAACATTTCCTTTTTATCTCATAAATTCTATTTATATTTTAAATTAACAATAATAACTACATTATAAAAGAATCTATAATAAATTTGCTCCATCCATAACTTAAAAATAACATCGAGATCAGTGAAATCTAAGTAAACGTCAAAAACAAGATGGGATCATTCTGAGCGTTTTGAACAGTTTTTGACAGCTGACACCTGCTTGTGGAACACGAGTAAGAACAGTTCAAAACGATCATAATGATTCTTTAAAGTGCTAAAGAAACGCGAATCTGAACGAAAAAAACGTTATTTTCGTTTACTATCAGCTCCTGGAACACAGGGTTAGGTTAGATTGGTAAGAGGTAGGGTTGCCATCCGTCCGGGTTTCCCCGGATTTGTCCTTCTTTTGAGGGTGTCTGGGAAGCGTCCGGACCGGACGGCTGATATCCGAATTTAAATATTTTTAGTATTGAGATCTTTTGGAATTTGGTGAGACGTTAATATATTTCTTGGTTTTGGGCTCCAGAGTCCGGGTTTTGACGCGTAATGTTCTAGTTTTTTAATTTTGAAGATGGCCACCCTAGTAAGTGGCGACAGACAGACAGACGGAGGGATGGACATACTCTTAGTAAATTGGTCCCGTTTTATGGTTACCCAAAGGGTAAAAACTGGACCGGGAAAATAAGCCCTTCGTGCGCGAGACCTCGCACTCGGCCAGTTCTTGACCTTTGGGAACTCAGAAAAGTAATAAAAAGTAAAAACCGGTGATTGGTGAAGTACTTACGTGTAGCTGGTGCCTGGCCAGTGGCCACGCATAAGTTATGGTTCCGTAATCACCGATTGATTAAGTATATTTTTTTTATCAAATATTTTAAAGTCGATTTTCACCTTCGACTTTAGGAAGAGCCGAAACTTGGAACTCGGAAGCATATTAATTTGATTTACATGAGGTCTAGTGTCGAGGCCGAACGAGCCTCGCCCCTGGCGAGCCTCAAGCCTCAGCTGTCAACACAATAACCTAACAAAACAATGTTTCAGAGAATATTAACGATTACTGCAGAAATTGGCACCCACATTTTGTAACATTACCTACATTACGAAGTGTTTTGCAGTCGTTAAAAAGCCATATAGTGTATGACATCATGCGTTACGTACTATCTATTTCCAGAAACTTATATAATATAATATATTTTATGTAATAAAGGGGTTAAATGTAAAATTGCGCTTGTGGGGTTTTGTAGCCTTGAGCGCGGCCACTGTTAACTGGCGCAATCGAACAGCGTGACGTCACGAACGCATACTTGCATTGACCGTGAAAGACAATAGTACTTATACAGGGTGACCTAAAATTCGATACATTCCTTTGAAAGACAGAAAGTAGACCTCATGTACAGTAATATTTTTCATGACATCCCCTATCCGAAAGATGATATTTACAAAGTTATTGAAATTTCAATTTTTTTTTCTTTTTTTTCGACTTTTTGACTTTGACATGACATATTTTTAAAAATGTTTGTCTATTTAGTGATCTTTTTATGTATTTTAACCGTCAATGAGTCAAATAATATTTTTAAGGAATAAATATGGACAAACTAAGCGAGAATTTTTCAATATGAGACATGAAACTGAATTTTCTCTTAAGAAAAATGCACATATTTCTTAAAAACAGGTAATTTTCTTTAAAAAAATGTATGATACAATGCGTACAAATATTCTAAATAACTTCCTTATCTCATTAGCTTTCCAAAAAGGTGCAAATGTCTACATAAAAATATGACGTTGTAGTAAACATAGAAGTAAAATGAAATAATGTCTAAATCTATTTATTTGCGATAAGGTTAAAATAAAAGGAAAAACTTGAATTTAATTAAGTTTATTGTGTTTAAAAAACATCAATGGTTAATTAAATTTAATAATAAATATTTTATTTTAGGTCTTGTTTAAAATGTGAGCCTCTGTTTCTGATACAGGCCCGTAGTCTTCTCCGTACCTCTGTTTTGATTATTCTGGTAGTAAGACTAGTTTTGATTTCTTCTGCTGCATTTGTTATGCGGCTTCTGAGCTCCTCTACATTAGTTATGAGTGAAGTATACACCAAAGCCTTCATATGACCCCAAAGATAAAAATCACACGGGGTCAAATCGGGACACCGTGCTGGCCAAGGAATTGGCCCGCCTCGACCTATCCAGCGATGTGGGTAAGTTTGGTCCAGCCACTGGCGTACGCCGAGGCGGAAGTGGGCCGGGCAACCATCATGCTGGAAAATCATATTACGACGAGTTTCTATTGGCACATCTTCCATTAAACCAGTAATCTCCTCTCTTAGGAAATGTTCATACATTTCACCATTTAAATTTTGAGGCAAAAAATGAGGTCCAACTAAATTATTATTAATTATACCCATCCAGACATTTAGACTGAATCTGGTTTGATGGGCCCTTTCTTTTTTCATCCTGGGGTTTTCTCCTTTTGGTGCCCAGTAATGTGTGTTGTGGAAATTGTTTATCCCGTCACGGTCAAATTTCGATTCATCCGTCCACAATATTCTTGAGAAGAAATTGCGATCCTCCATGTCTGCATTTATCATAAAACGGCAGAATTCCATTCTTCTAACCGGGTCTCCCTCTTCCAGCGCTTGGACAGGTGTGTAGTGAAATGGATGTAGACGCGCTGTGTGTACTGTAAACCACACCTTCCATTGACTCAATCCAAGTCTTCTAGCTGCTGCTCTTGTAGAAATAGAAGGATCATTTTGAAAAAGTGTTAAAATTTCTTCTTCTTCTTCTGGAGCATACAAACGAGGTCTGCCTGAATCGCCACGTCTTCTATCAACACGGCCGCTTTCCCGAATTCGTCGAAATGTTGTTGAAAACACTCTAACGTTTGGCACTCGTCGATTCGGAAAACGTTCAACGTATGTTCTTCGTGCAGCAGCAGCATTACTACTACAAAGTCCGTAACAAAACAAGATGTCAGCGTATTCATCGTACTCAAAAGCAGCCATCGCGAAACAAAAAAATCACAAGTAGAAGTAAGGGTGTAGTTTAAAGCAACAATACGTCCGTACACGGCAATAGTTGACTTAAAACTAATATAAGCTATTTAATTTGCTCTCTAAGCCAGTCGGTAACTCATTGACAAAGGGCCGCGACGTAAGTACCTGAAACATTCCAAAGTTTGAACAAAGGAAACAATTGAAAAAAAAGGTCGCCTCAGGTAGAGTAATTCTTGAGATAACGTTACCTGATGATTGTTTTGTCTTTGTTTATTACATGTTCATATTTTTATCTAGACATTTGCACCTTTTCGGAAAGCTAATGAGATAAGGAAGTTATTTAGAATATTTGTACGTATTGTATCATACATTTTTTTAAAGAAAATGACCTGTTTTTAAGAAATATGTGCATTTTTCTTAAGAGAAAATTCAGTTTCATGTCTCATATTGAAAAATTCTCGCTTAGTTTGTCCCTATTTATTCCTTAAAAATATTATTTGACTCATTGACGGTTAAAATGCATAAAAAAATCACTAAAAAGACAAACATTTTTAAAAATACGTCATGTCAAAGTCAAAAAGTCGAAAAAAAAGAAAAAAAAATTGAAATTTCAATAACTTTGTAAATATCAACTTTCGGATAGGGGATGTCATGAAAAATATTACTGTACATGAGGTCTACTTTCTGTCTTTCAAAGGAATGTATCGAATTTCAGGTCACCCTGTATAAGAACATCGGATATTGTCTATTGCTATCTGCAATTCTTATCTACTTTGTGCTACTGTGTTATAATTGTCTAACTATTCCATATTTGTAAAAATGTATTATGTAGGCTAATCAACTTGCAGGCAACATGCACTCCTTATTGTTAGTGAGCATTATTTCCATTCCTTTTAAGGCTTGAGCTAAATGTCCCGGAATGCCGAATGCAGAGCAAAATTTAGAACACTGAATATGATTATGAAGTGGAGGTGAAAAGGTATCAAAGATTCGGCACGCAGCGTGTGTTGAATTTTTAGCATTATTGTAGAGTCGATTAAATGAACGAAAATAACGTGTTTTTTTATGTATGAACTTAACATACCTAGATATAGATTGAAAATTTCGTTTTATTTATTAACGTTATTTTTTTGCAACTGGAGCGCACCTTAAAATAAAGTACATACCTAGTACTACCAAATATTAGCCAAAACAGTATGGCTGTACATATTCTGTATTAAATTTGTTTGGTTTTTCTGCTTGTAGTTTTAGGTTATGTTATTATTTCATTTATTTTAGATAAATCATAAACTAGTTTTCTCTTACTCATCATATTTTGTGGTACCTATAACATGAAATTCCTAGAGATTAAAATAACATACCTACCTACCTAAGGATAAATTTGCGTATACCTACTTTAACTCATGTATACTGTATAAGCTATTCAATTGTCCAATGCAATCTAAACGTTAACAAAGCGATAATAGGACACAATATTATACTGCTACCAATTTAGATAAATGTTGCTCTTTTTACCCGACTTCGGCGAAGCCAAAAGGAAGGGTATGTATGTATGTTCCCTCGTAGCGCCTAAACTACTGGTCCGATTTTGATGACTGGGGTGTCAATCGATTGGTAATAATGCCGCGAGTAACATAGGCTATATAATTTTTTGAAAAATTTTTGACTTTCAAAATTATAGCTCAAAAACTATCTTCAAAAAAAATTAAATTATGATAATTGTCTCGTGTTTGGTATCAAAAGATAGGTCTTGGCAAGCACATTACGAATATGTATTAATATTTTTTATTAATTAATATATTTTATTGTTAAATTCAAAATAAACGTTTAAAATGCGGTCGTACAAGTAGTATCTAGAAGTTGATTCTTTCTATGTAATGGATAATTAAATAAAAATATAATTATTATCATATTTGATGTGGAATCAGAAAAATATTAAATAAAAAAAAGATTAAAAAACTAAAACCCGACTTCGCAAAAACGACTTCTTGTTTCAGCCTTTTTAGAAGCATTTTTTGCGAAGTCGGGTTATAGTTTTTTAATCTTTTTTTTATTATTTGATGAGCAATAAAGAATTACAATGACACTGGCTCGAGAGAAATCCTTTTCATTGCGTTAAATTAAATTGGATAGTTAAAAATGTTGTCCTTAGTAACACGTCAATTTCTATGCCCAGCCTCCCGCGACTTTTGTAACCGCTGAGGTCGCGGGCACGTGACCCAACACGTGACGACCTTCGCCGGACGGTACGCGGCCCAAATTCTACAACCCGATAAACCCAGCGGCCAGTTATAGGCAGGCCGCTAACGGCTAATACTAATTGTCCATTGCGATTCAATACAAACAAAACTTAATGCTTTCAACATTAATGTCAGATAAGGTGCATTCCAGTCACAATGAAATAACGCTTTTATCTAAATTTTCAATAAAAACAATTTGCAACTAGAACACACCTTTATATTCAACGCACTATAAAAATACTAACACGAATTTAGGTATTTCTTTCATTTAGATGATATCTAATCGGAACAGAGTTTATTCAGACATTCAGAGGTATTTTACAGTAATCACTGGTTAGGTGGTTACTGGTTAGTAGGCTGTTGATAACTAGATGATTTAAAAATTATTAGCGTTCTATTTTCGAAACAACTATTCCTAAGTACCTAAGTTCTATTGTATAAAAATAAATAACACGAAATTACTTAACAATCACTACACAATAACAGCCCATGGGGTCCAGGTGCGCATAAATTATTTGGTCAAATTTCAAAAAATCTAGTAGAAGCCACCCGAGACCCCAGAGCAGGGACCTACCTGGCGCAAAGAGTAAGCATCGCTATCCAGCGGGGAAACTCTTTGAGCCTTCTGGGTACTCTGCCTGAGGGGGACGATCTTGGGGTTATTTTTTATTTGTATTTTTATTATTTTTGTTTGTTTTAATTGGTTCCAAATATTATTTTAGTTCTTAGTCTATTATTATTTAATCACTGTTTAATTTTTTTTAGTTTAATTGAAAAATTTTATTAATCACTAAGTAGAGGTACTATGGATATTATTAATTATTATGTAGGATATTAATCCTACATAATAATATCTAAAAAGCTTATGGAATTGACCCGGGACCCTAGAGCAGGGACCTACCTAGCACAGCGGATAGCCATTGCTATCCAACGCGGCAATGCTGTCAGCTTGCTAGGTACTCTGCCAGAGGGGGACGACCTGGCGGCGTTTTTCTATTTATAGAGTAGGTAGGTCTAGAGGTGTGTTAGGTTATTTTAGCTATTATTTGTTTATTTTATTACTATTTGTATATATTATTATTTTAATTATGTTAATGTTATTATTTTTAATTTGTAAAATAATTCAAGTTTGTAAAATAAATAAAATACTTCTAATAATATCTTAAGTCACAAACTCAAGTATAACCACTTCATTTTGAACATTAGGTGTAATATTCGGTCGATTTTAGAACACTATTTCCGGTTTTTAAATAAAATTACTGAGGATACTAATTATTATAATAAGTAGTGCTAGCAGCTGGTATGAAACGTGGTGGCAACCATTCAAACTCTATAATATCTTATCTTGTTTCTCCTATCTTAAGCTTATCTTTTATACACAATAATTATATTGAATCATGTATATAAATATACTTAACGAGATGTGTGCTAAATAGGTTAAACACGTGTCGCTCGCAAAATTACGTAAGGCAGCCTTGTTTGTGAGGTGAACGACCCTGTGACAATGAAATTGGCGCGGTTCCATAACAAAATGGAAATTTTGCAACATTTTTAGAACCTATCTATTTACATTTTAAATTTTCACATCTTTGTTGCGTGTTCAAATTCAAAGCGTCTAGTAACATAAAAATGGTTTCTAATAATAATTATATGTAGCTGTATGTCATGACGAAATGGCAAATGATAACATTACAAATAATTTCCACCAGATTGAGAGCATTAAAAAAATATTATGTTATACATACTAACTTATGTGTCTAAGTATTTATTTTACTTTTCCTGGATTCAATTACGAATTTGTTAGGATATTTCAAGATTGCATGTAGAGTTTATGGAAACTCTACCGACTACCTGCAGACTCTTTACTCCGTGTAGTGAGGAATGTGAGGATAGACAGCAAGTTAGGAATTATAAGTTGGATTTTTATTTAAGTATATTGCCACAATTTACATTTACAATTTTAATTATTACTTAAGTACAATATAAATACTTACACCAGTGCAAGCAGATAGGGATGTTTGAGGTGTTCGTTCTGCGGGACCACCACATCAGAAGACGCCATTTTGTTTTTCAGTCTCCTGGAACCCAAAAATGCTTTAGTTGTACAGTGTGCAGCGTGTAAAGTGTGAGTGATAATACTTTAGGGTGTGTCTGTGCCTCCTATGTAGAGTTTACTGTGACAGTACCAGCGCTTAAAGACTTACTTTTGACTTTCATGTTTCTATCAGAAACGCCCTAACATCATAAATTTGCCCATACAATAAAAAAGGTAAATGTTTCAGCGCTGGTACTTTCTCAGTAAACTACAGAGTTTACTGTGAAAGTCACAGTGCAATACAGAAAGTCAAAGTCACAGTCAAAGAAATAATAATATATAATTTACAGCTTGTAATATTAATGAGTGATAATACTATACGGTGTGTATGTAAACCACCGTAAAGTATTATCACTCATTAATATTACAAGCTGTAAATTTTATATTATTATTATGTCTCTTCTATAGAGTTCGCATTGACAGTACCTAGCAACGCTAAGAGTTAGTTTTGATTGACTCATGCCGAGTCTTATAAAATGAGTCATTAATCAGAAGCTATACTTTAATTGCATTATTTAAACACTGTAACAACTAACAAGTAATGATGTTGTCCTTATGTGTTAAACGTTGTGTTGACCTAGTATGACGGTATAATGGTTTAAATACAATCATGTAGGCAGATACAGTGTGCAGACATTTGAACATAATATAATACATCTCTGCATCCTTATGTAGCATTAACTTAAGTCTTAAACCAATAGTAGTTTGGCAATATATCAAAAATATGTGCTAGTTAAAACCTGATCAATAGTAAATGCCTAGAATATGTTAAGGTAAGGCCCAGTTAAGGCTTGAAATGTTTAACAGCTACAACCATTACAAATCTACATACTTACTAAATAGCTTCATATAGGTATACTGTCGGTACCTAAATAGGTACGTTGACGTGTATTTTGTCAGTCACCGGTCAACTAGCTATTTACTTTAAGTGTTTATTAGTAGGAAGGTACTTAAAATTATGTAATTTTAAATCCGGAATTCATATCCTTATTATAATATAAAACCTCGATTTTAATTACGTTAAACTCGCCTGCCTAGCGTGTCGACTTTAGGCAACCTACCCTGAAATACTTTGGGGTAGATCTATGACCAGAAGTGAACGTTAGAATATCCGAAATGAACTCTATGCAATGATATTCAACAAAACAAGAGGCAGTTTATAATTTCATTGAGTCTATGGTAATAATCTGTGGTTATAATAAATAATTATCAAATCCACTGAACGATCACTTAATCAAGGATAATTTTACTATCATCGAAAGCGTCCCGGTTGGTCTCGGTTGGCAAAATTGTGTTTCACTCTGTTTCAGGGGCGCACTCAGGGTCCTCTGACTTGTGGTGCTTACACTTGGGCCTTACTCTCCAAACTGATTTGATTTTGATTCAGATACGATCATGCCGCGTACTCCCAAATAAATTCACATTTGTTTATTTTGATTCTCAGTCGATTGATATGGTCGGGAGTACAAAAAGTTACGATCTAACAATTTTCTTTATCCTGATTAGTTTCAAAGTAATTCACCAAATAAAGTACGAAAAACCACTGATATCGAACGGATTCGGTTCTCGATTGTGTCGGGAGTAAGCCCCGCTGGACGTACGTAATATTTAGTTAAATCATTCAGTGTATACTTCTTATCTTTTACTTTAATATAAAGATCTTAAATTTATTTCCCTGCTTTATTGTAGAGTATACCTGCAGATTGTAACGAGACGAACGACATTAAAAAAACGAGAGTGAATTTTTTCCATAAGTACCTATTAAAACTAGAAAGACTTACATTTTGAACTACCTATAAATTATTTATAGGTAGTTCAAAATGTAAGTGTAAGGTGTAAGACCCCACTTGGTATTTATAATAAATACCAAGTGGGATCTTGACTTATTCATAGTTTGTTATAATTAATTATTTTATTCGTTATGGTTTTGAATTTTATAAATAGATAAATTTAATATTAAATAAGGAACTTAATACATAAGAAATATACCTATGTTATAAGAGCTGTAGTTAGTTATAAACATAATGTTAAAATGTTGACTTTTCTGAGAAGAGAAGCTCTACATACCAACCTAGTTTATTGTGAAATTATAACCTTTTCCACAAAACACAAATTTTATACTTTGAAATTTAACCAACAATCTTTGTGTTCCATATTCCATATATTACGAGTAGGTACAGGCAGGTGCCAGTACTAGGAAATTGCGTTACAAGTATTGCCCACGCTAATTAGCAGTTAACGGTCATTCGTGACAATTTGTTACCTTTATGAAATACTCAAACTATACTCATTGTCATTTTGCATTTTTACTAATATTGTAAAACAGAATATCTGCACGGTAGGTTATTTCTTGCTTTGCCTATTATCGGTATGTCGGCAATATACCTAGGTGGTTTTATACAAATATTATACCTTTTATAGATTACTTCCTAGCTTAATCCTAACAGTTTACTATATTTCATATTATAATGATGCTATAATCATGGACCTAATCTAATAAACCTGATGAAGTTTCTCCATATCCAGTCCCAAGAGCTTAGTGAAAAGCCGGTTTCGATGTCTGCACTCACTTGACTACGACATTGCAGGAGTTTTATTTACTAAATAGAACTTAATAGGCTCAAAATAGCTAGAATCAAAATAGCATAAGTAAACAACTGATAAATAAAGATTTGTTTATAACAAAAAATACATAAACCTGCGTCGACATTGGTACATAATATTGAAAATATAATTATCTAGGTATACTAATATGATAAAGCGGATGAGTTTGTTTGTTTAAACGCGCTAATCTCAAGAAGTACTGGTCCAATTTGAATAATTATTTTTTTGTTGGATAGTCCATTTATAGAGGAAGGCTTAAGGCTATGTAACATTACGCTGCAACCAATAGGAGTGAAGCTTCAGTGAGAAATGTTGCAAAAACGGGGAAAAAAAATTATTCACATTTGGTGACTTTCGTTGCGTGCGCTGCATAAACGGATGTCACTCAAATACCACGCGAACGAAGTCGCGGGTACAGCTAGTCTGATAATATGCAGGAACCACGACACACACAATATTTCATTTACCTACCTGCTGAGAAAAAATAACTTTTTATTTTCTACAAAAGGTAGAGCTGAAACAGCTGAAGTAGAAGCTGGATATTAGAACATAGCCGAATGCTGCTTCTTAGTTCTGTAATTCTAATAAGAATAATCGAGACACCATTTCATTTGCGAAGTAAACAAAAGTTTTTTTAGTTTCGCCCCTGAACTTGCCGACACCAAACTAGGTATTTCGGAATAATTACCTACCAACTAACTATAATATATTATATTGTTTAACATTGAACAAAGACATTTTGTAAAAATGTTAAGTCTTACGTGCACACGTACCTACCTAATTGCCATTATATTTAGAAATAATAGTAGTTCGGTGAGGCGCAAAGCTGAACTAGAAGTAGCCAATGTAATAGAGTCAAAAGTAATTTAATAAAGTAAATTTTATTTTTGATCCAGTTTACATACTTAGTACATGGCAGTGGTTACACGACAAGGTCATAGGAATATGAGAAGAATAAATCGCATTTAATGTTCAAATTGACTTCCACGCTAATTATAGGCGCCTGCACAATTGATAGATAATAATTATTAATCGCTCTATACTATATGTATAGTAAGGTGCTTAAGTATAGGTACTTACGTATACAGGTTGTAAAATAAAACAGTGATAATACTTTAGTTTGGGTCCCGTATATCGAATTTATTGTAAAAGTACCAGCGGTGAAAGAGATACTTTTTTTTAATTATTATAGGTATGTATGGCTAAATTTTTGATGTTGGGGCATTTCTCGAAACATGAAAGTCAAAATTAGGTCTTTCAGCGCTGGTACTTTAACAGTAAACTCTACATATTAAGCACATACACACCCTAAAGTATTATCACTAATTTATTACCTTGTATAACAAAGAGGTTTAAAATCTTTCAATATGTAAGTACCTACTTTACTTACACTAATTTCGATTTATTTTATATCCACTTAAACGAATGAAGTGAGTAAGTAACTAGTGACTTAAAAAAATAACATTTAGCATTGTCAATTAGCTATTATGCTAATAAGCACATAAAACAATAATATGTATGTTTTATTACTTTTAAAGTTACCTTTTATACAACTATAATCAACACAATCATATTGTTTAGCACTTTGGTATCGTAACATCAATGTTTGCACCGATAGACAACTTTATTGTTATGATAGTTTAATGTTCGAAAACAAAACAAAGAGAAACAATAATAGTCCGAGTGTCCGACACGGCAACGCGTTTAAACGCAACGCGCTTTCCCGCGCTACTGGCGGACTGAGTGGTCTCCCACCCACTACCCAGATGCTTTGAGTACATAGGCACTTATTAATTTATTATCAAACATTGTAGCGGTTTCAGCTTGTGCGATGAAGTGCTTGACGTTGCAGCACCTTAGTAAAAATGCCTATCCATAATTTTAAAGAATAAATAAAATATAACATTAGGTCATAGGTATTCAACGAATAATTTTTATATTAAACTTATTTTAGTATAATATTATCTCCATCATTTGATATAAAAAAATATATGTAGTGAAAACCGAAATTAAGTAAATATTTTTTAGAAACATGATCAATGCTGATAAGGCATCAGCTGGTTAGTTAGATCCGCTCCTGTTATTTTTTACTTATTTTTGTAATTAACAAAATTATAGATTATTGCTTCTTTAAAATAATATTAGTGTAGATAATCTATAATTTTGTTAAGTAAGTACATACTTAGGCACTTTTTAGACAAAGTAACTTCTTTCTTTTATTTCTGTTCTAATATCTACAATAGAAGAGTTTTAAAAGAAAACTACAAAAATAATGTTATCTATACAGATTTGATTATTTTTTTGCATTGATTATGCTCCGAAACTACTCGACCAATTTCGATAAAATTTGGCCCAAAAAAAGTAGCTTATGAAGGCTACGCGCCCATAGGAATCTAGTTAGATTTTCTTCGTTGAAATCGCGTGCGACGTCTAGTTTAAAAATATCTAGGTAGGGGAAACGGTAAAGTTATTAGCCCCTATACAGTTATCAGCCATTTCAAATTCGATGTCCAAATATAACCTACCAAAATAGTATATTTAATACTGCATTACTAGCAACACTTTCGTCCTCCGTCAAATGGATGCAACAAAATTCCGCTAGGTTGACACTTTCCTTTTCATCATGTGAAATTTTGGCGGAGGTAAAACGTAAGTAATATTTTTTAATAAAATGTTAAGGATGCTACTTTTTTTTGATGCAATATTTTATAAAATATAAGTACTAGTGCCGTTATTAAAATTCTATAAAATAATGTCTTGCTATGTGTTATGAACAAATTTAGGGTGTAAATTAAGGTTTTTTCGTCATACCCTCAAAATTTTGTAGTGGCCAATAGCTGTCATTATTTTTTGAATAGCTTATAGTTATTGGCCTCCTATGCCAGTTACTAAATAAAAATAAAAAAAGTCATCTAGCATTGTTAATGAATAAAACGTCTTATTTCGTAACCATAAGTAACATTTTAAATTACAAGAATTTTCTAATCATTATGAATAGTTAATAGCCTAGGCCAATAACTGTGTAATTGGAAAAAATTACTTACAGAAAAAGTATGCCAACATGATGCCAACAACTATAATCTTATTTTGGTTTTTTTTTGTTAGTTTGACTTGTAAAGAGTTAGGAGTTGAACTAGATGCTCGTTACCCCAATAGTAAAGGGGTAAAGAGCATCACTCAGCCAGCTGATGTTTCCGTTTTTGGGCCCATTAAAAAAGATACCGTAGTCCGTAACACAGTTCGAAAATTTCAATCTTAAAACATTGGAGAGGTGGTAACAAAATTAAACATCGCTACTATCCTAAAAACCGTTATTGATGAGTTGAAACCTGAAACTATTATAAATGGTTTTCGAGTATGTGGTTTATGTCCCTTTGATGAGAATGCTTTAGATTACTCCAAATGTTTAAGTACATCAAAAAATATAGTAGAGTACAGTTATGACAACAAGCTCATGGCCAAGAATTTGAAAACATTATAGGAGCCGAAAT
Organism: Celastrina argiolus; assembly: GCA_905187575.2. Lineage (NCBI taxonomy): Eukaryota > Metazoa > Arthropoda > Insecta > Lepidoptera > Lycaenidae > Celastrina > Celastrina argiolus. Next base: position 1,240,159 of record LR994578.1, on the reverse strand, counting down.
GATAAATCAGCTACAAGCACTAAAATCTCAAGGTGTCAGCACGAATGAAACGTCTCCTACATTGTTTAAACTTTGGTCCCCAACTAATGTAAATAATGTGACCTCACTAAAAATTACTATGACACCTACAAAAAATTATTAAGCGCACATATAGCAACAACTTCTTTATTTGATATTATCTTTGGTTTACTTTCTTTTGCTAAAAATAAGTCCCTATTGTGTGATTCTTGTAAAAACTACTATCATCGTCATTGCATTCCTAATAAACACGAAGAGCATTTGCCAGATGATGATGAGCTTCCTGATTTTGTATGCCATAAATGCTTTTTGTTAAATGATAATGACTCAGAATCTTTAGAAGATGAAGATAATGAAGAAGACCAGGGGCCTTACTCTCCAAACTGATTTGATTTTGATTCAGATACGATCATGCTGCGTACTTCCTAATAAATTGACATTTGTTTATTTTGATTCTCAGTCGATTGATATGGTCGGGAGTACAAAAAGTTACGATCTAATAATTTTCTTTATCCTGATTAGTTTCAAAGTAATTCACCAAATAAAGTACGAAAAACCACTGATATCGAACGGATTCGGTTCTCGATTGTGTCGGGAGTAAGCCCCCAGTTTTATTAGCTAAAGCCATTGTTTTTGTAATTAAAACATGTCTAAAGTTTTAGTTTACACTTATTTAATTCACGATGCCGATGTGGCTAATTACTAAATGATCTCACGGCCAATAACTGTAATGTTATGGCCAATAACTATAATTTTAAGTTTTATATTTTTAAATTAATTTTATTCCTAAAATGTTTAATAACAGTGTATGTGCAATGAAATATTTGATAAATACATTAGTATATAACCATATGACATAAATTTTATTTATTTCTAACTGGAAATTTTAATTTTAATAAAGATTTTAAATTTTGTAGCCGCTTATCTGATATTAAAATAATTACTCTAATCTATGGTTATCTGGCCAATAACTATACCGTTTCCCGTAGTTAAGTTAGTTAATTTAGTGCCAGGAAAATTAAAATTCCAGTCGTTCTAAAACGGCTTTTCATTTTTTATTTTTTGAAAAAAGTAAAATACTTATCTTTATAAACCTCTTTATCATAAAAAACTATTTATCTGTTAGTTTTAAATGTCGTTGATGTTAATTATTTATATTATATTGAGTACTCTTAACTATTTCTGAACGAAAATAGACAAAAGAATTAAAAATATTTTACTGACATTCAAAATGCATTGCCATCTTAAATTTTTTACACTGTTATTTGGGAGTTTTGAGATCATAAGTAAACTGTTAGTTTTGTTCTAATTTATTTTAAAGACAAAAGGCTGGTGATTTTATAAGATTAATATGCTTTCTCATTCTCACGATTTCTTAAGACATTAGAATAAATCTGGAAAGTGATTGAAAATGAATTGAAAATGATTAAAATTACTTACATTATTATACATTTGTTCTTACATAAATATGATTGCGTATAATTAATTATGTAATAGCCAAAATTATTTACAAATGTTTATAGTATAATATGAAAATTGTTTTTAAGACATAATTATATTATGGCATATTGTTTAGTAAAGTATGGCAACATTAAACGTCTGCCATTAAAGTTCGGTCACGCGAGAAAAAAATGTGAATTTGTGACCAATAAATTAATGTTTTTATTTGTAAATATACTATAAATGTTACCTATTTTACCTAAATTACTAGTTTGAAATGAGTATTATTCAATAATGGGAGTTTGTTAGTGTTATTGTAAATAAAAATGTTAATTTTTTATTGTAACACATTGGAACTTGTTAAAAAAGTGTTTTTTTGTGACGTCCAGTGAGTGCTCTGAACAGGTATTTTTTTCTGCCATTCTTTATCGATTGTTTTACGTCGACGTACACCAAAAGGTTGTTTGGCTTAAAATTGTAATTTTGATTATTTCTTTTCTCAAAAGTAAATAAATAGTAAAAACAAAAGACATAAATAAGCCGTTTAAACTTATTCATTGATTTACGTAAACTGTAAAGCTATAAGATTGTAAGACATTTAAAAGTTTTCAAGGTAAACTTATTATCACATTAATAATGATACAGGCTAAGTAAAAAGACATTGATCTGTGTTGAACATGTTTCAACATTAAATTATCCCAAACTAAATTATGTCATATAAAATTTTATATGAAATCAGTCAAGTGCAGTTATATTTTTTCAGCAAAACAATCATGGCTGAAGATTTTGATCCATTAAGCTATGGCTGTGTTGTTTACAATCAACTTATGAACTGCCAAGAGTTGGCAAATCCTTTTCCAATAGGACAACCAGTAGCTAACGGGGGACAACTCAATGAAAATGTGTATGAAAATTCAACAGAACCACCACCGGATGAAGCTCTTACAAGCTTAGAAAACAATGAGGATGTGAAACCAGACATTGTGGGCACAAGCAGTCAGAAAAAAAATGGTCGTCTTAAAAACATGTCTGTGAAAATATCACAAAAGGACTTTAAATTTTATGGCTGCTCCCTGTGTAACATATGTTACCCTACTCTGCCAGAGCTGGACACACATGTGGCATCTCATAATGACCGAATCACTAGCTACGATTTGAGACTAAAAAATCAAATTAAACGGAGAAAAATCAAAAAGGAAACAAAAAAAAATAAGAAATTAAAGGATATAGTGAAAAAAGAAAATGAACTTCTGGATATAGAGATTAAACCAGAAGATGGTTACATTGGAACAGAAAAAGCAAATGAGTTAAACAATTCTAAAGAGAATGAGTCAATTGACGAGAGGAATCTTACAAACTGTGAGAATGGTTCTATTGATGAGAGGAATCAGACAGACAGTCAGAGCGATTTGATTGCAAAGAAAATGGAGTTGCTAAATTTACAGAAAATATATAAGTGTTTTGCATGTTGCAAACAATTCTCTCTTAGTTATTATTTAAAACTTCATGTTAGGTCTCATACAGGTAATTTTACATTAAATTTATTACAGAAATACCAATAATAGAAGTTACCAATATAAGTAATTGATGCTATAATGCTGGCATTTACTTTAGTAATTTTGGTTTTTTAGATGAGAAACCTTATGTGTGTGCGGAGTGTGGACAGTCATTTATAACAGCAAGCAAACTCGGTAGACACAACAAGAGGTTCCACCTTGCTATCAAATATCAATGTAGGATATGTTACAAACTGTTCTGCAGGTTAGTTCAACAGCTGAATACATGTATTTGGAATAAAATTGTTTGCTATATTAATGTACTTTACATCTATTCATTTATAAAATATATGTCATTACAATTCTTATTTTTCAGATTTGAATTCCTGACTAGGCATTTTGATAAAAAACATGCTGAACAGAAACTTGAAGGCGAACCTTATGGTGTGTAGCATTTATTTATTTACTCAATAATTTTGTAAATTTCTTGTGTAATCTATTAAACTTGAATTTTAAATATGTTCTAGACTACAATGCAATATTGCCTTACCTAAAAGACTTAGAGGAGCAGTTAAAAGAAAAAGAAGAAGAAGAAAAAAAGAAAGAAAAGAGTGTCGACGTCTGGGGAGATCTGTGGTCCGAGCCCTTTGACCAGACACCTAAGCCCCAACAAATTAAAAAGGAAGAAGTAAAAGAGATAGAAGTACCCATTAAAGAAGAAGTATATAACAGTGTACCGATCAGCATAGAAGAGGTGAAACTTGACCCCATCGACTCCATTGAAATTAAAGTAGAAGTGGAGGAGCCTTACAGAGAGATGGGAGACCATCACGATGACGATGATGATGATGACGATGGCAACAAGAATGATATTTTAAAGACAGAAAAGGCAGGAACAGCCGATGATAGCAAAAATGATGTTCTAAAGACGGAGGAGGCAGGGGCAGACGATGATGATGACGACGTCAAGAATGAGGCGTAAGTAATTGGACTTATTGGATTTTTACCTGATTTTGATGTGAAGTTAACTTACCCTTAAGGGTGTGTTTCGCCAAGCAATGTTAAAGTTAATTCTTCGTTAAATATCATGTTGTTCCTCTCGTAATTCCTATGAATGAATGAGAAGGCATGGTAGTTTAACAAGCCGTTAACACTAACATGCGTTGTTGAATTCGGGACTTAGGGCGTGTTCCTTTAGGCGCTCTTTTTACACTGAATGCTCAGATCATTCATAACGCACACAGTCGTTTCTTTAGCACAATATTGAAATTTTCGATCTGAACGTTTCTAACAAACTTTACTGCTAGTGGAACGACTGACAGATGTCAAAATTTAACATTTCCTTTTTATCTCTTATATTCTATTTCTATTTTAAATTAACAATAATAACTACATTATAAAAGAATCTATAATAAATTAGCTCGATCCATAACTTAAAAATAACAACGAGATCAGTGAAATCTAAGTAAACGTCAAAAACAAGATGGGATCATTCTGAGCGTTTTGAACAGTTTTTGACAGCTGACACCTGCTTGTGGAACACGAGTAAGAACAGTTCAAAACGATCATAATGATTCTTTAAAGTGCTAAAGAAACGCGAATCTGAACGAAAAAAACGTTATTTTCGTTTACTATCAGCTCCTGGAACACAGGGTAAATGTTTAAAATAAGTTAGCAGTGTGCTTAGTGTTAGTTTTAGTCACTCACCGAGGAATATAAGTTTTATTTGTATGCCATCAAATTAGCTACCATTGTTTGCCATTACTGACATAGTTTGAATGCCATGTAAATTGAAGTTAACTAAGCTCACCTGACCTCATAGTGCACAGTTGTAAAAACTCGCACTAAGCACACAGATGGCAATTTGAAATACAACTCTTGGCATATAATTTTCTTTTTTCATTTTACGTAGCTGGAATAGTTTTATTCATTTTTTTTAACATTATTTATTTATTTAACAATTTATTGTGCTCATAAACAATTAACAGATTAAACAGAAAGAAATACGACACAAAAGAACTGTTTATCTCTAAAAGAAATTTCTTCCGCCAGTCCTACAAAAACTTTTTTAAATTTATAGAAATTATATAACGGGTCTGGCCGGGCGTGCGCAATTGCAGCTATAATATTATCAAACATAATATTCTTATACATAAATAATACATATACATACATAAATAACATTCAACAAAAAAGTTAACAAAAGTATTTGTAACACATTTCAGGACCTCAGACGAGGACTACTTTCCGTCCAACACCTGGGTGTCGACCCCCAAGGAGGAGATGGAGACCAAGAACAAGAACAATCTGGAGTGCGCCGTGTGCCACAAGCGCGTCAGCTCCGCGTCCTACATGCGCGTGCACATGCGCACACACTCCGGCGAGCGTCCGTACCGCTGCCCGCACTGCGACATGGCATTCATCACTGCCAGCAAGATGCACAGACATGCGCTCACGCACCCGGAGACGTGGGAAGGTACACTTGTTTTGGAATACTAGATGTCTGATGTATTTGGCACACCCCCTTTCTTGGTCCGTAGGGTGCCAGAGGGTGCCAAATACTGAATTGCTAATCGAAGTTAAGAGTCCTCCTATTCGCAGGCTGTCACTGTCATTCTTTAGGGAAATGACAAGGATAGCGTGTCTTTTAAGCGTCAATTAATTTAACTATCGTTTTAGTATTCGGCCGTAAGAATAGCATCTCAAAAGTTATATTACTAAGTTGCCACCAAAATATTTGGTATTTAAATAGTTTTAATAAATATCGGTAGTCTATAATTAAATAATTTCTTGCTATATTTTATGGCGGTATTTTGTATAATGCCATTGTTTTTCTCAAGTTTTACTTATTTTGTCATTTTATCTTGAAAAATGGTTTTATATTATACTCACATAAGCACAGAGTCGAAGCGTCGTGTTTTTTCAATATTATTTTCCAATTATTAAGGTACACATTAAGATTAGGCACATAGTAGGTAAAAAGCGTCGTGTCTTGAATAAATAAAATATTTTACTTTCATGTTTGCTTAGGACAATGTATTTGATAATTTGACAAGAAAGATCTAATCTGCACCATTGGCCTTCTGTCTCAATGGGTTTAGAAAAAAGGAGTGCTCTTATGTAATGCGCACACTCTTGGACCATATAAAAAACTCCAGCGAAGCAGGACTGGTTTCAACTTTACCTATAATCACCAAATTGTGGGAGCCATTATTAATATTTGGTTTATTAATTGTTTTCAGACGATGTAAAACCTGAGGTTAAAACGGAGAAAGAAGAAGGGGAGAAAGACAAGAAGTAAGTTTTGTTATCGTCACATGTTTGGAATAGGTGTGTGCACTACGCAGTTCACCCAGAGAGAAACTTAACTAAAAAGGATTATATTATTTTATTTTATTTTATTAAGGTAACAAACAGCCATTACATAAATATGTTTAGATAGTAAGTTAACAATCAAGCCTAAACTACCATTACTAAGTACATTGAATGATTTCACAGCGTATAGTCAATATACATTACATAGGCCACTATAGTGCTTTGTCACAGTACAGTACAGAGATAACACGAAAGGAGACAAAAATATAAGAATTTATCAAAAATATTATGCAAATAATTAAGAGCGCGCAATCAAATTTCATCAAGTCGAAATCGCCGCGAGAGCCGATATCGACTCACACAGACGCAAAACAACACGCATGTGTGGGTTAACGCTAGGTCGAGCGTAGGTAGCGCGCGCGAGTAACATTGATAGTTTGATCCTAATGAATTTTAATATTACCTACCATTTCAATACTTCTATAAAATTAAATGGTATTTAAGTTATAAAATACAAATTATACATACTCGACATGCTAGTAATCGCCTGCGGCTCAGTCCGCGTTACTGTCGAACCGTCGGGAACAACTTTCGCGATGATTGTGTGAAAAGAGTTTCATGGTGGTTGGTTCAGTAGATGAGACGTGAAGAAAGTAACAAACAAACACACGAACAAACAAACAAACTTTCACATTTATAATTTAGGATAAGTAAGTAATGAAAAGTAAGTAATAAAGTTATTTATTTTTCATCTTTCATGTCCAGAAATGTTTGTCCCTAAATATTTTACTGACCCACTTCCGACTACCCACTAAAATGTACTAAAATACTAATTTTTAGTGGGTAGTCGGGATGGACATGCTTTTTTCAGTGACAAAATTGTTGTCACTGAAAATTTGTTTCCTGTCACAACTATTAGGTAGCCAGGCACAAACAGGTAAGCTATACTAGCATTTTGCAACCGTCAGATTATTGAATGAAAATGAAATAAAATTAAAGATTATTTGGATAAAATGTACATTATGGTCGCTTGAGTTGGCGGCTGCAATTTTTATGGCAAATAGAGCTATATGCAAGGAGTCACTAACCAAAATTTAAACTTGCGGAAACTCGTAGTTTTTTAGTATTGGAAAAATAAAATTCGTATTTTTGTATGAATATTCGACTACTTTTGACGTAATTCTGCCCGATTATCTAGTTAAGAAAAATAGGCGATTGAACTAGAATAAAAATGGCTAGGTTAGGTTAGGTGAGACATTTAAGATTACGCACGAGCCGAGCGAAGCGTCGTAGATCACGAAGTCCTTGCGACACGATGTCCGTTCTTTTAATACCCAGCGTATTAAAGAGACGATAGAGCGGAACCAAGGCTCCAAAGTGTTTGCAAGAGACGTATCTATTGGGCAAAGCCAGTTGACAAAGCTGAAGACCGAAGATGGACGCGTAACGTCAAATAAGTCCGAGGTACTACGGGAGATAGAGAGGTTCTATGGACAGCTGTATACCTCGGTCTCAGCTGAACCTTCTAGTTTAGCTGCAGACCCAAGAGCCAGGCTAACACGACACTATACCGAAGACATCCCGGACATCAGCCTGTACGAGATCAGGGTAGCTCTCAAACAGCTTAAGAACAACAAGGCTCCGGGCGAGGATGGAATCACTACAGAGCTTCTGAAAGCGGGCGGCACGCCGGTACTAAAAGTCCTTCAGAAACTCTTCAATTCCTCCTTACTCGATGGGAAAACGCCAGAGGCATGGAATAGGGGTGTTGTGGTCCTGTTCTTCAAAAAAGGTGACAAAACCTTACTGAAGAACTATAGGCCCATAACACTGCTGAGCCATGTCTACAAGCTGTTTTCGAGAGTTATTACGATGCGTCTCGAACGCAGGCTCGATGACTTTCAGCCTACCGAACAAGCCGGTTTCCGAAAAGGCTATAGTACCATAGACCACATACATACGCTGCGGCAGATTATACAGAAGACCGAAGAGTATAATCGGCCATTATGCTTAGCGTTTGTGGACTATGAGAAAGCCTTTGATTCCGTCGAAATATGGGCGGTCCTTAGATCTCTCCAGCGTTGCCGTATTGACTATCGGTATATCGAAGTGTTGAAGTGTTTGTATAATAACGCCACCATGTCAGTCAGAGTACAGGAGCACTGCACGAAGGATATCCCTTTAAAGAGAGGAGTGAGACAGGGGGATGTCATATCCCCGAAACTGTTTACCGCTGCTCTGGAGGATTCCTTCAAGCTCCTGGAATGGCAAGGACTTGGCATCAACATCAATGGCGAATACATCACTCACCTTCGATTTGCCGACGACATAGTAGTCATGGCAGAATCGCTGGAAGATTTGGGGCGCATGCTCGGTGGCCTCAATAGAGTTTCTCAACAAGTGGGTCTTAAAATGAACATGGCCAAAACGAAGATCATGCACAATGTCCATGTTGCACCCACCGCACTAACTGTTGGGAGCTCTACTCTTGAAGTTGTTGACGAATATATATACCTAGGGCAGGCTGTCCGATTAGGTAGGTCCAACTTTAAGAGAGAGGTCAGTAGACGGATCCAGCTCGGCTGGGCAGCGTTCGGTAAATTACGCAACGTCTTCTCGTCCAAAATACCTCAGTGCCTTAAGACAAAGTTATACAACCAATGTGTGTTACCAGTGATGACTTACGGTTCTGAGACGTGGTGCTTCTTTCAAAAGGCTCAATGTCGCTCAGCGAGCTATGGAGAGGGCAATGCTCGGTATTTCTCTACGTGATCGAATCAGAAATGAGGAGATCCGTAGAAGAACTAAGGTTGCTGACATTGCCCGTAGAATCAGTCAGCTGAAGTGGCAATGGGCCGGCCACATAGCACGAAGATTGGACGGTCGATGGGGCAAAAAGATCCTAGAGTGGAGGCCACGTACTGGCAAGCGCAGTGTGGGACGGCCACCTACCAGATGGACCGACGACCTGGTGAAAACTGCCGGGTCACGTTGGATGCAGGTGGCAATGGACCGGTCACACTGGAAATGTGTTGGAGAGGCCTATGTTCAGCAGCGGACTCTAAAAGGCTGAAACGACGAACGACGAGCGAAGCGTGCCGCGGCAGCGGCCGGCGAGTGCCAGAAGCGAATTCTGCCCGATTCACTCTAGTTACAGTAAATAGGTGATTGAACTAGAATAAAAATTGCTAGGTTAGGTTAGGTGAGACATTTAAGATTGCGCACGAGCCGAGCGAAGCGTGCCGCGGTAGCCGCCGGCGAGTGCCAGAAGCGAATTCTGCCCGATTCACTCTAGTTACAGTAAATAGGTGATTGAACTAGAATAAAAATTGCAAGGTTAGGTTAGGTGAGACATTTAAGATTGCCCACGAGCCGAGCGAAGCGTGCCGCGGTAGCGGCCGGCGAGTGCCAGAAGCGAATTCTGCCCGATTCACTCTAGTTACAGTAAATAGGTGATTGAACTAGAACTGGTATATTATTTGACTAGTAGTTATGGCATGACTTTAAAGGCCTTTGGCGCTATATAAAAAAAAACTGTCAAAATTAGTCGAATATTCATACAAAAATACGAATTTTATTTTTTCAAAAACTAAAAAACTAGGAGTTTCCGCAACTTTTAATTTTGGTTAGTGACTCCTTACATATAGCTCTTTTCGCCATAAAATTTGCAGCCGCCAACACGACCGACCGTAATGTACATTTTTTCCTAATCCTATACATTTAAATGACATTACAACGTTAATTATGCAGTTAGTCTAGATAATTCTACAGAAATATTTTTTTTAGGTTTTTCCCTTATTTATACACTAAACACTACTTGTATTCCAAATTTGAAGCTTCTATGTCTGCTAGAAGTGCCTAATACTTTTGATGATCGGTCAGTGAGTGATTGAGTCAGTGACAAAACTAAGGAGTTTGACAAGTTATAATTATGTAACTTCTGTTTCAAATTGAATTACATTTGAAATATACTGTGTTTGTACAATGCTTACCTAGTAACTAAAAATGCAGGCTTCTTTAAATCCACAACAAAGTTATAGGTAGTTGAAAATGGCCTAAACTGCTACGAGAAATTGATGGTACGGCCGTGCTCAAGTTGACAGAAGCACTGCCGTGCCCCTAGATACTCGGTTATATTGATGACAGTTACATTAAAGCAGACATACACACAGGGGCTGATGATGATTAGTATAATTTTTAAATATATGAACCACACCACCTTTTAACTAAAAAAAACCGCATCAAAATTTGTCAATCATTTAGGAACTGCGATATAACAAACAGACATACAGGGGCTGATGATGATTAGTATTATTTTTAAATATATAAACCACATCAGCTTTCAACTAAAGAAATTGACATAAATTTTTTTGATTAATGTAGGGGCTGTGATATTACAGACAGACATACAGGGGCTGATGATGATTAATATAATTTTTAAATATACACACCACATCAGCTTTCAACTAAAGAAATTGACATCAAAATCTTTTGATTAATTTAGGGGCTGTGATATTACAGACAGACACACAGGGGCTGATGATCTTTAGTATAATTTTTAAATATACAAACCACATCAGCTCTCAACAAAAGAAATTGACATCAAAATCTTTTGATTAATTTAGGGGCTGTGATATGACAGACACACAGGAGCTGATGATGGTTAGTATTATTTTTAAATATATAAACCACAACAGCTTTCAATTAAAGAAATTGACATCAAAATCTTTTGATTAATTTAGGGGCTGTGATATTACAGACAGACATACAGGGGCTGATGATGATTAGTATTATTTTTAAATATATAAACCACAACAGCTTTCAACTAAAGAAATTGATATCAAAATCTTTTGATTAATTTAGGGGCTGTGATATTACAGACAGACATACAGGGGCTGATGATGATTAGTATAATTTTTAAATATACAAACCACAAATATTATGAACTTTGTAATCGACATAATATTATAATCTCTGTAAATTTCCCCCATTTCTCATAAAAATATTAATGCTCGTCAAAGCGTCAATTCTGCTTAGTCGCACTATAAGTCCATGAGCGGACCAGTAGGGCGAGCACGAACAACTTGCGAAAAAGTATTCGTATAGTTAACGTTAGCAATTTGTATAAAAATATAACAGCGCCTCTGCTGGACGTAAAATGAACTAAATTCGGGTGCACGAACACAAATTATTACCTTCGTAACGTAAGCGTATCGTAATCTTGAACGTCACTTACACGATACTATAGCGTTTGTACGAAGATTGGCAGCACGAACATGTTTTTGACGTACGGTATCGTTCACGTATCGTCACAAGTATCGTGAACTTACGAATATTTATTCACGTGGAATTTTGCCGTGACAAAACTTTCGTTACAGTTTTCAACAGTGATTTTCAGTGTTTTATGTGTTTTTAAGAACCCATTTTTACATAATTATGCAAGGGCAAAGTAGAAATAATCATATAAAGTACATTGTATTATTATTTTATATTATACTGCAAGATTACTTGAAAGCAGCGGCGTAATGGAATGTAGAGAGACTACGTAGGTTTAAAACATTTTTTATAGAAAAATGAGCTTAAAATTATGTGACTAAAAATAACACAAATCTAATGAAATATTTTTTTATTGTCAGCCAATACAATACCTAAAATAAATTGCCTGAATCAAGGGTTCAAAGAGATGCAACAAAAAATCAGTAAGTTTCATAACCACCACTGTGTTAAATGTGTGTTTTGTGCGCTACTCTCTAGTTTCTATTTTATGCAATTTAAGAATGATATTAGTAGGTATTTTAAAAAATAATAATAGTTTAAATTTACTATAATGTATATCCCATCTATGTTTATTTACAGGTTTTATACTAAATACGGGTCCATACCTTCACCAAAAGCAAATCAAAAAGTAAGCAGGAGTGAAAAAACAACAACAACAACAGAATTATCATGAAATGCCCAAAGTGGACCAAAAAAAGTGGATATAAATTAAGTGAACACTTTAGAAATTCGACACTAGTAAAGGCATATCTTGCGCCATCTCTCCTCCGATCGAGAATCTACTTTTCCCTCACTATTTCATTATTTCATTTCACTTGAATGAAATGGCCACCTCGAGGACCACCAGAGGTCTTAGATAAATCTCCATGTCTAAAAAAGATCACACTCATAAGTAAAGATATTCCAATGAATTAATTACAAATATATAAAAACAATGTATCCCGTTTATAATGCCTTAAAATTGTATTTATAGTGTAGTTGTTGTTGTTCTCATTTTTAACTAATATGAATTATTTAAGATTAATTATCAAAAAACTTATATTTTTGATTTGCTGCTGTCGCACAAGTCACGTGATTATATTCTCTTTGCAAGTCACAATACGATTTGAAATACAATTATGAAACATGAATCCACTTGACATTGACAGTATGTCGTTTGGAAACCAAAACCACAAAACGATCCAGAAATACTTTTCTTTAAATGAGTCTTATCATGAAATACTACATGTTTTGTGAAATATTAATACAATTTATGTAATAAAATAATGTTTTCTATTGTTTTCTATAAAGTTTTAATCAAATATCTTCATAATATTCGTGATTTTAAATAAACGTCAAATTCCAGAACGTATCATTCGTTCCTATTCATTCGTTTATGCCCATCCTTGCTTACATTAGGATGACGTCACTATCGTATTCGTATCGAGTTTACGTTACGAAGACGATAGTGCTTCGTGCTACGTACTATCGTGACATTGCGTAATCGTATAGTAAACTCGAAACGTTTACGTTACGAATACATTAGAAGTTCGTGCTCGCCCTACTCGTCGGTGAACCTTTATACGTTGACAGTCCAGGGCAGAGCGACACGTCCTCCCCTCACGAATTCTCAGCGGGTACTAAATAGATCGCGATTTACATGACGCGTGCGCTTGGTTGAAAACAAGTAATTTTTAAAAAATTGAATAATGGGATAAACATCGTTTTTTAATTAAATAAAAAATAGTGTCAACTTACCAATAGTATGATTATGAATTATAAAAATAATATCATCGAAGAAATTTAGTTTTTCCAGTAGAAATACACCACTGAAAAACGTAAATTATGTCATTTTTAAAAGATTTTTTATGCAGTTAACAATACATATATTTTAAATTTTTTATCAACTTTTCATTTAAGGACTTTATAATCTCTTTTATAAAAATTGAAATTAAACTATATTAACACGATATAATTGTTATTTTCTTTATCAAAGTGAGCTAAAATCGGCATTTTTGCGATTCGGCGTTCCGAAATCTTTAAATTTACTCAAATGTACTACTTAAAACTTTAATTTTATAAAAGTATGTCCAAAATAAAGAGTTTATCTTTATATATTTCTAATTGTTTTATTTAATTTAGTTATTTTATGCGTGTGAGGGGCAGTCAAAAACACCGAAAAACTGAAAATTCGTCGTAAATTGAATGCACGCTCTTAATTATAAGTTAAATCACGCACTTTAGATTTATATGATAGTAGGTTGTTGCAAAATATATCAACTGTGTTAAAATTTTTCATTACAACTCATTATATCTGTATTAAACTTGTTTTAATTATTTTAAAATGTACTGAATGATGTTCTGTTGGTAAATTTGTGAATAAAATTAAAAAATTGTGTTTACATTCTACAGGACGAAAATGAAGAAAGGTCTAGCGAAGTTTCTCAAGAATACAAAAAGTGGGGAGAAGAAAAAAAACGGATACCAGAAGCGGCCCTACTCCTGCGAGTTCTGCCAGAAGAGGTTCCTGCACCTGGCCACGCTGCAGGTAATGTCTCATGGGAACAGTGAGCCTACCCTTGAATCAAATTTCAATGCATCCACGTTGGAATTGCTTATTTAGGCCTATAGATTGTTATTTTTAAATAGGCGTACTTTACTAAAATGGTCTGTACTCAATTGACCATCTCTGTAGCCCAGTGATTAATGGATGTGTTTTACATTTGTGTAATGTAATAAAAATTGTATTTGGACCCGCAACGCGGAACCCGCATGTAGAAAATTACTAAAGTAACTATTAGAAAACGGGAAAAGCGGATGGTGATAGAAGACAAAAAATTTTGAGTTGTATGTATTTTGTAATGCCACATTATTAAAAGAAAATGTTAGGGGTGGATGACACTTATCACTTAGGGGTATATAAAATAGATAGTAGCAGTAGTCTCAGACCTACTGAATATGCATATAAAATTTCATAAAAATCGGTGTATGGTAACTAACACGATTTTTACACTACAGACAGTCTCTTCAAATATGTTTTGAATGTGTTGTGTCGTCAGGTTCACAAGAAGAGTCACGAGGGCGAGCCGCTGGTGTACAAGTGCAACTTTTGCCTCGTGGAGCAGCCGGACGAGGCGGCGCTGCGGACGCACGAGGCCTCGCACACCGGCCCCAAGCCCTACGCCTGCACCGTCTGCGGCAAGTGCTATACCAAGCGCGAGACCATGGTGTACCACCGCAAGTCGCACGCCGAGCACTCGCCCTACATCTGCGACGTCTGCACAAAGGGCTTCTCCTCCGCCGGCAAGCTCCAGCGTCATCTCGCCGGCCACCGCGCCGCGCGCTTCGTGCTGCGCTACGAGTGCCCCGTGTGCGCGCACATGTTCCACACGCGCTACCACGTGCAGCTGCACCTGAACACGCACCAGCGCGAGGGCCTCATCCGCGAGCAGGACCGGCCGCATGTGCTGGCCATGGTGCTGCAGAACGCGCGCCGCCTGCCGCGCGCCGGCGACGCCGCGCCGCCGCCCGCGCCGCCCGACGAGCGCAGCCGCGTGTGCAACATCTGCGGCGAGGTGTTCCAGCACTTCTACTACCTCGAGGAGCACCTCAAGTCGCACGGCTCGCGCATCGCCGTCGCGCCCGCCGAGCCCGCGGAGGAGAAGAAGCACGTGTGCTCCGTCTGCAGCAAGAGCTTCAAGCTGCACTACTACCTCAAGCTGCACAGCTTCACGCACACCAAGGAGAAGCCGTTCATCTGCCAGCAGTGCGGCAAGGGCTTCATCACGCGCGGCAAGCTCAAGCGCCACCTGGAGACGCACTCGGGGCTCAAGAAGTACCAGTGCCACATCTGCTGCAAGTTCTTCACGCGGCCGAGCTATCTGCGCATCCACGTGCGCACCATCCACGGCACGCAGGACTACAACTTCCGGCTCGACGCGCCGCGGCCGCCGGACGGGGACTTCCGCGAGCTGGAGACAGCGGACTGCTAGTGCGTTAGGTCATAGTTCCACGACCAGAGGCCTGCGTGTCTGCCAGTGAGCTTAAAATGCTGAACATCCTGAGTGTATGAGAATTTGAATATTATTGCCAGTTAAAATTATTTCACCTTGTTGGAAATCATATCATTAAAAATTATGTTTTACTTAATCAATTTAACTTTACTTTAACTATGTGATATCGGTACTTGAAATTTTGTATTTTACTTAATTATTTTATTATACACAACTTTAGAACGCGCATGAGGTGTCTCTTATCATTTCGATGCTGCGTCACTGCAAAACTTTACAAAAAATATTTTTCTGATGCATTCACAAATAACAAATAATTATTTATTTATAATGTTTTAAATGCCATCATTGTTGATGTTAGATGTATATATTGTCATTATTTTGTATTCAGTCAAGTTAAGACAAAATAATATGTACATTCTGCTAAATTAAAAATATATTTGTTTTTAATTTTATTTATATTTGAAAGGGAACATGACATTAAACCATTTCAGCTTTACCAAGTGTTAATTATGTCTCAAATTAAACCGTACTTAGAAGTTACTATACAATAATATACATAATTTGTACTTAACCAATGTTAAGTATTAGTTGCCTTGAGGTCTGATTCACAATGATCTAATAACTGGCGCATAGCTTATTTAGGTAGTAGTTACATAAATAAGCTATCTGGCATTTATCAGAAAATTACTTATATATTTGTAATAACATAAACAGACCTGCATCTCACCAACCTGTTGTTTTTAGTCTATTAAGACAATTATTTACTGTAATTATAAGAGTTAACAAATGAAATACAATGTTAAAAAGTACTTTTTTATGTTTGCATTGAAGCCGTTACAGCTGTTTACGAAGGTTGTATAGACTTCTTTCAGCTTCTTTTGTTAGGTTCATTAGTTACAAAATAATTTTGGAGATGGTGCTGATTTTATGTTTTATTATTTAATTTATTGGTGAGCTTAGCTTTGTATGTGTCGGACACGTTTATTTTCTAGGAAAAATAACAATTTGTGGTATTGCTGTAAATGAAATAGTATTTACTTTACAATGGCAGGTGACCGGCAGATAGACTTAAATCGATTAATCCAAAAACATACATTTTGAATAATGTTAAGTTGATGAATGATATTTTTGTAAATAATTAGTTGTAAGTATAATATGTAGATGTGTAAGTAATTAATTGTAAATAACTTTAGTTGTTTGTTACATATATTTGATTCTTGCAAAGAACCCGTTCTGAATGTATATTTTTACGACCCATGTCACTGTTTTTATGTATAATGCGCTCGGCCAAAGTTGCAATTCCATTACGGTTTTTCTTGTTTTCCGAATCTCCATTTAACCCGAAAACAAGTATTTGAATTGTCAAAATTAAACCGATTTTACGAAGTAGTATGCTAGAATAGGTTAAAAGTCGACATCGTAATACAATCGTCTCATAAAAGAATCATCTTTGGACGAAAAGAATTTTTTTTTCTGCACGGATCTTCATGCTGTTTTCACCAATAGGTAGTGGTTCTCGAGCTAGGTTTAAGCGTATTGGACCCGGTAGGTGGCGCTACTGTCATTGCCTTGTTGGACTGACAGCGGCGCCACCTATCCACCTACATATGTGGTTGCAACCTACATATGTGGTTGCAACCTACATATGTGGTTGCAACCTACAATACTAATCTATCCGAAATTATTGGTGGCCGTTGTGGATAAATATTAAATGTTTGGTAATAAAATACCACATATCGTTACTGCCATTAATTTAAATGATTTGTTTGGTCGAGTGTTCCCTTTTGATGAGAAACTTCTCACTTATCCAGTTTGTTACCATAGTCGTATACTTTAAGTCTCAACGTACCTTCATGTTATGGTCAATTTGTTATAAATCATATGTGAACGACCAATATAACAGTGTTTAGTTAAAATGACCAATGCTGGTTCAATGTACAAGTTTCGTACAAATTGTATAATGTATTACAATAAACACACTTATCTGTAATTCACAGACTGAAGGGCCACACAGCACTAGATATTAATGTTCTACTTTTGTTTCTTACTGAATATTCACTCAATATTCTAACGGATCACGTTTGACTTGTATATTCACAGAAGCACGCGTTTGAAGCCGTGTCTCGCGCGAGTTTGTTCTGTTATATGTATTAAGGTTCGTAGACGATATTGGACCGTCGGTCTTGTAACATACGCGCGCGTGAGGCGGCTCCACAAACTATATTTTGGATTTGGGACGTTTTTATGAGGACTTAATAAAGTTTTTGTTAATATAATGCGTTTACTTACTACCTTACCCATTATATTTTGATATAAATACCCTGTCCTGACATCATAATTTTGAGTAAAAATTAATCTTTGAAATAACTTAATTAATTAGTTTCCTTTTAAATTTGAAACGGTAGCTGGAATAAAAAAAATGTTATTTTTGGAAAAATTAAAAACGTTTTTCAGTTCAATAAAACCATTGGATGACAACATCAGTGATTTTTCAGCGATAGATATACATAGATGATACCCTCTTGGTATCATGTTACCATGAGTTATGCTGCGCCGTGTATTTATAGATTTATCTAACGTACATTGGATAGATCGAGGTTTAATTGTAATTTGTAGGTTTTGCTTGTAAACTTATAAAACTAACCTAAACTAACTTTTCTGCTGCCGTAGTGCATGCAAATTGCCAAAGCACAGTAGACAAATACTGATAAATATACTTATATTCGGATAAAAACACACCTCGCATGAAAATACAAAATAGTAAAAATATAATATTATTGCTTTATTTGGATAGTATCACAAATACAACGGTATAAGTGTTTCATACAAGTTCTACACTGTGTGGTGCTGTTCCGGACGATTGTGAGCGCGCTGTTGAGAGAGTCGCAGACGAGGTCCTGAATCCTCTGGTTGTAGCAGCCGTAGAAGAAGCCCTGTGCCCGGGTAGCGATCGCCTGGGCCTGGTCGGCCAGCTCCAGCAGCCGCGCGTAGCATCCAGCAGTGCTGGATGAAGCTGGACCAGCGTCACTCACCGGGATAAGCGACTCGGTTATATGAGGCATTTTGGAGTTACGTTTTCTTTTCTATGGAAAACGGTATACATTTTAAAGCAACCACATACATTATTAACCAAACATGTAATATAAGGTATAACCTATGCAAGACGGTTACATTAAATACAAACAACCTTGCTTATACTTATTTGCATATGTAATGGAATCACACAATCACAATCCCTTCAGACGCATTTTAGAAATTAGTAATTCATAAAGTGAAACTTTACTAACAAATTATGTTTAACTTAGCGTTTAAGAAATTTAAAAAATAACGTTCACCTGTATGATAACTCTGTCTTATCTTTGAAATTCTAAACACTAACATAGTTTATCATTGTGTAATGTTTTAAGGATTTAAGTTAAAAGATTTAAATTTACGACGTACGAAATTTGTAGGCGTAATTTTTACCTTAAACCGCCCATTCACAAACTCCATAGCTCATTTCAGGTTATTGCATGGTTACTGTTTATTGCTTGTTATGAATATTATATTTTATTTTTATTACATTTTTACGAAATATTTAATAAATACACTGTCGTGTCAAGCGAACATCACATTCCCTAATCGTGACACTTGTGTCCAGAACATAATCTCCTTAGAAATAGTTATTAATATGAGATAATATCTATGGATTGACATATGCAATGTGTTATCATATTGTAGTTTATACAACAAAAACGTTTTAAATAATGAATTTGAAAAAAAATACGATTCATCCCTTTTAACGTAAGCACCTGATAATAGACATAATATACATTATTTATCATCATTAAAAAATAAAACAATAATTCCATAATAAAGTTTCAAACAGCATATATTGTAGAAATAAAAAAATACATGTTACAAATAAACTCTTCAGCTAAAATAAACTTATATTTAACCACGGCCGGACTCCACGTGGAGTGGCACCTGGCTACGTCTGCGACGCGAGGAAAGAAAAAGTCGGTTTAAAACTAATAATTTATTTTTATTACAAATACACGAATTGCATAGAATGCCGGTGTCATAGTTCCACAAGATACTAAATAATCACTTAAACATTACTCATAAGCTCCGGGCGGGAGTCGGCCGCGCCGCGGGCGCCGCGACATATGTACAACTCAACGTCGCCTACAATTTTAACATTCAAACAAATTAAACAACGGTCGCTCGGCGCCGCGCGTCGGGTACTACGTATACAAATATCAAAATTGTACTGCTCAGAATGTTCGTAACAATTGCCAACAATTGCGAAAACACCTTCATACTGTACTTCAGGTATTGCACCATTTGTCGTTATCTGTTAATAAATAACATAGAAAATGGCAGTGCCGGATACGTTCGGAAGGGAGAAGTCGGGTGCTATTTAAAAATAACTACAAAATATAACGATAGAGAGAAGACCGATCGTAACTCCGCCCGCGTCCGGCCGCCTCCCGCCACATTTAACATACAATAAAAAATCAACTTGTCATTTTAACAACTCTAGACTTACTCTAGGTAATGTCAAATTGATGGGGCCCGCACGAGTATAATGTTCGTCAACCGGAGTCGGCGGGCCCCGCGCGGCGCCGGAGGCCGACACGGCCCGGCTCGAGGCGGATGGCGTATGGCAATCGTGAGGTATTCCGGAGCCCGGGAGGCTGCGGTCCGTCGGCCACGTCGAGCTCCGCGTCGAACGAAAATAATTTAATCTACGAACGTAGGCTAGCCGATAAATTTAACTTTACATATAGAGTGCTATATTTTATATATAATTTAGAGTTAATAGTGTTCGGGCGATACGTTCCGGAGACGGAAGACGCCGCCCGCACGCGCGCCGCCGCCGCCGCCGCGGCGAAACTTAGTTTAAAAAGCACGAATGGCGCGGGGAGTCCCCTAACACGAAAAGCATTACATGCCGTCCGCCGTCAGCTCGCGCCGACCGACGCGACGCGGCATACAAAATCTATCGTAACCTAGAGCATTAAATCGACACTTTTACGTTAAAAGCTACCAAATGTTTCAGGATCGTAACAAGATTTGCGAGTGCAGTGGACGAGAGCGTTCGAAACGCGCGAACGCCGGAGACATAGTAATTTGAAGTCAGTATTTATCTTTATTTAATAGAAATGTTGCGCTCGGCAGGAAGGAGAGAATTTGAAAGATCCGAGGACGCATAAATAAACTCGACAGCGTCTTACGTCTAAAGCTAAATGTTCTCGCGTTTAAAACAAATGAAGCATAAATATAAACAACTGCGAGTCACAGTACCGCCGCCCGCCTCGCGACGCTGGGTTTACGTAGGGTACACCCATAATGAATTACGTATACGATACGTATATGAAAGCATGCAAATATATCATAATAATAACATTGCCATATTGACATAAATTTTGACAGTGACAAGTCATAACTCTATATATAGACAATGCAACATGGCCGCCGGGCGGGGGCGAGTACTGCGACCGCCGCCGTGGTGGGTGCGGTTGATCCCGAGTCCGTCTGTCCGCTCCTTAATTAAGTCGAAAGCGATGGCAGTGGTGGTGGTTGAGTTTTATCTGAAAAACAAATAAATACACATCAGTCTCGCTCGCCGCACACGGATTTATTAATTCAATAAATAAAATTATAAAATATAGGGCAGAACAATAATATACTACATTATACAGTGATGGTAATAATAGGTTGCTAAGTTTCGCAATACTATATTATTAGGACACGACCCAACATATTAACAAACCTTAAGTTATTTTAATTATGTAATAATTTATTACTGAACCATAATACAACATTCAGGTCCAACAATATCTTTCCACAATAATTGCCTAACCAGGTTGTTATAATTAGTACAAATATTTATTTAGTGTATTGTAAGGAACTCCAAACTAGGCGAAAGCCTTCGTGGTCCTTAATGTCATGGAGACTGGAGATATAGTGTCATCTCTCCAAAGCAGAAAAATTAAAAGAATGCAGACGAAAGTACTCAATCAATAGTTTCAAAACAGGCCACAATGGCGCTAGCGTCGCAACGATGTATGTTATGAAGTTGGCAATAAGCACTGGAATGAAGTTAGGAGTGAAGTGTCATGTTTCGTTATTTAAAACTTGTGGGCAAATTTTATTTATCCTGATGCGATCGTGGCGCCATCGTTATTTATGCATTTTGACGAACACTTCTCCATGTACGCAGATGACCTTATGTCTAGTCTCCGCGATTCATGTTAATAATTTAATAAATATTGCGACGTACCTCTAGGCGGGCTGGGGCGTGCTGGACTTCTCCTTCTTTTTCTCCTTCTTCTTCTTGAGGAAGGACGGCGTCCGCAGGCCCTTCTTCTTTTTCTTGTCCTTCTTAGGGGAGTCTTCTGTCGACACTTCCTTCGACGGAGAGCCCTGGAAAATTCATCAGTAAATGTTACTTGAAATATAAATTTTCCATCATTTTCTATATATTGTGCTACAATATCAAACTATCTTTTTTTTTTGTGACGTACATTTTATAGACTTTTTTACGAATCTTTTGTTTAGAATCCACCCGTAAGTTATGCGCTACGGTGGATCAAACGTACATAGGACATGAATACAAACAGTGCCAAAATCATTACCCTTTTTTTTTGGCTTCGCGACAGTCGGGTAAAAAGTGCAAACGTTTAACATTGTTTGAGTATACTGGTAAACTGGAGGATAATTTTTAAAATTCATAATTCAGTACACTTTGTATGTGTTGAGAAAAGTTGTTCACATCTTCAGTTTTGGGACTGAATAATAGATGATATAACGGGTGTAAAAAACTGTCACTATAACTTTGGGATAGGATACTACCTTTTCTCATTCTAGAAAAGTATTTTTTTTTTCAAAAATATATTTTTTTTGCTTTTTCGTTATTCTTGCGACAAAAAATAAGAAATTGTAGAAACTAATAAAAGTAAAATACATTTCCAAAACGAGAACAGGTAGAATAATCGTATCTCATAGTTATAGTGACTGACTATTTACACACTATAATTGAAGATCAATGATCTATAGATCACCTCTTTACTGCTGTGCGAGAAGGTGCTCTGGTGCGCGTCGGAGTGGTCGCCGTTCACCGTGTGCTCGCCTGGAGACAAACCCACAGTATTGAGTATACTTAGTAAAGCACATGTCACAATCAGCAATACTGTCAGAAATTAGTATTATGAAATGAAATTTTTAAATAGATAATTAAGAAGCCTTGTAAAGTGAACCGCAGGCTTACTCTCGACACAATCGAGAATATAATCAGTTCGATCTCAACGGTTGTTGGTATTTTATTTGGTGGATTACTTTGAAACTAATCAGGATACAGAAAATCGTTAGATCGTAACTTTTTGTACTCTCGACCTAAATAGATAATTAAGAAGCCTTGTAAAGTGAACCGCAGGCTTACTCTCGACACAATCGAGAATATAATCAGTTCGATCTCAACGGTTGTTGGTATTTTATTTGGTGGATTACTTTGAAACTAATCAGGATACAGAAAATCGTTAGATCGTAACTTTTTGTACTCTCGACCATATCGTCGTCGTGTCGTGTCGAATCGTCTGAGAAACAAAATAAACAAACGACAATTTATTCGGGAGTACGCGGCACGATCGAATCTGAATCAAAATGGAATCAGTTTGGAGAGTAATTTTATATTCTTTTTTTTTTTATTAAAATCTTTACACGGTTTACGATATGTAGCCCACACAACTACATGGCAATTTGTCGGTGGGTTTTATCTCGAGCCTGTACAAATTTAACATATTTTTAAATATAAAGATGTACAAGTTGTTATATATTTTAAATGATGAAAATAGTCGTGCAAAACAGGCCACTTAATGTAATGTAGCTGCTGGCGCGTAATGTAAACTAAGAAATATAGATTATAGATATTTGTATTTCATTGACAAAGATAAAACTTATTCTAAACGAGAATAGCCTGGCTATTGTCTATTGTATTTTTTTTTTAATAATTATAATGTTATTACAAACACAAGGCAAATAAACAATAAACAGCATACACAACACAAGTGGACTGTTGTGCTCGTGACGAGGTGACATTGACCAATCAGAATGCGATGTCGGTTAACGTCTAGAAAAAAAAGCTTGTAGTGCATTGCAAGCGACTCACCCTTGTACGGTATGACGAGAAAGCTGCGCTGACGGAACCACCCGTAAGCTGTGCAGTGCATGCCACAGAATTGCAATTCATTCAAATGATAAACAAGATGCAAAATGTGGGCTAATTTTTATTCCAAATTCTGTGTAAACTTATTTCTTGTCGTCCATTTTATTTGCGGTAACGTTTAATCATTTGAAAGTGAATTGCAATCTCGTAATGAAGAACAAAATAAAACATTAGTAAATAAACAAAACATCGCAGTGTTAGAAAAGTTATAATTAAAACATACAATATTAAAACATGCAATAGGACACAATACACAGAGCAACGCAACATTAAAACATTCAGCAAACAAATGTAAAGATGCGAACTTACAAATAAATGCATTAAGCACATTTTACAACCCAGTTATATATTATAGCAAAACACATTTAGCATATTACAGCAGAGGAAAATCAATGTGCGAAAACATTACAATAAATATATATTTTATGTTTGTGCATTTCTAAATCTTGCAAAATGTGCAGCTTATAGTATAGTAACACATAAAACCAGAAACTTTAAGCACATGATTTACCGATTTGGTCATTTACCTCACACTATCGGTATGGTGAATGAGCTGGCAGGGTAAGGTCAATGAACCCAGCGGGAAATACTTATTTTATATTATTAATTATTAGTAGATATTTTGCTACCTCCACGTAAGCAGTAAATCAGGCTCCTAAATTTTCTGTATTAGTTTGCGAAAAACGTAATATAAACGGAACATCCAGCATTAAAATATATTTCGGTCGCTGATTAGATATAGAAAACTGTGTTCCAGACCAAGTAATAAATAAATCTCAGCTAATAAATAACTCCTTTTGTGTAGCGACCGAAATACATAAGCGTAATTTGACTTTCTAGTCGAATGCCCAAATATCAACAGTAAACTAGTGTTGAAATAAAACAATTCTCAAAAACACGGTCACTAAAATAACTAAAAAAACGTCAGTCTAAACGAGAAACGGGCGGACTCGAAACATTAGTTGAAATCGAATTTGACGTTTTCCAAGTCGCTTAAATCGAAACTATCGGTCAACCTAAACTTGGATATGATTCTATAGAACAGCGTGTCTTCGAAGGGAGGCCAGCTGTGGTAGGCGCGGGCGGCGCGCGGGGCGCGGGGCGCGGGGAGCAAGCGTTCCGACAAGTCACTCTCCGCTCTTTCCATGTTCACTTCACGAGGTAGCAGGGTGTATTCTGCGCGCTTCGACCGTATATCGAACTGTACCCGCTCGTCAGAATCTGCACCATCACACTTCGCCACTCTCTCTGTAATGGACAACGTGTCTGTATTTTCTTCGTTATCCAAGTCTACCACGAGAAAACTCGGTATGCTCCTCTCTGTAAATCTCTTGGCAGCTCTCGGCCTGGGGTCCCTGGGCGGGGAGAGGTCGTCGAAGGACAGCCAGTACTTGACCCCGCCGCTGTGCTCGGTCTGCGACATGGACATCACGTTGGCCTTCTTGACGAACGGCGAGCCGAGCAACGTGTCGTCTGTTTCGTACAGTGCGCTCCGGTCGCCTTTAGTTTCGTGTCGCTCGATCGCCGATCTCGTGCGGTCGGAGAAAGTGCTCGACACCTTGTTGTCATTTGAACCCGACTCGATAAACGCGGTATTCAATTCGTCGGCCTGCTCCAATACGAACGTTTCATTCAAAGTATTAGTAGCGTCGGACTCCGTGCACATATCACTGAGTGTATCGGTGGGCTCCTCGCCCGGGACGCTGCACGATGTGTGGACGTTTAAACAGTCCAAGTGAGTATCACATTTAGATATTTCGATGTGGTCCAAATACTCAAATTCGTCGCACTTCTCCAACTGATCGTCGACAGCCGCGTTATGCGATTTACACGCCTCGGTGGACGCGTACGAAGCCGAGGAGCTCTCCGTGTCGGAGTGACTCCCCGCCGTTATGATCTCCAAAACATTTCTCGTCAGAGTATTGTTGCAGTGGGCGACGATATTTCTAATAAACGGTGAAACATCATCCGATACATTATTATTAACATCGTCTGCGCCTAAAATTTCGCTTTCTTGTCGAGTCTCGTGTAGTTCGCTACCATCTTGTTTCAAACGAAACCAATCTCTTGATGTCGTGTAAATAATATCTCCGTAATCGGCGACCGTCACTACTTTGCGTCGTTTTTCTTTGCGGACTTTACTTTCGCAGATACGACAAGACTTGTCGAACACATAATATATGATCGCTTCAGCGACGCGAAACGGCTCCGTGAGATATAAATTACTAGCTTCGGTTGAAACGGTGTCACTCAAATTAATATTTATATCTTGTACTAAGGCTGTGATAGAAAAATTTGTATCTTCTTTTAATTCTCCAGTATTTTCGCAAGTGCTCTCTTCTTTAGAAGTTGTAATATCATGTTGCGCTTGCCGTTCGAGGAACATTTTCTCATCGGTGACCGAACAGAACCTCTCAAAAAGAATGCCAAAAATGTCTACAACAACTTCTTGTTTTTCGAATTCACTAGTTGAATCGAAACTGCACACATCGTTGACCGAGCTAGACACGGAAAATCTGTTTACGTCGTTATTTTCGGATACTCTTACAGAGTCTTCTTTTTGATCCTTGTCTGTTCGTAATAGTATTGTATTTGAAGCATGACTTAAACTATTGTCTATTTCAACTATTTTCGTACTAACTTCGGCTCGAGAATCACTCTCCAATTGAACGTTACTATCACGAGAGGATTCATCGGACGAACTCTTTGACTCTTCTAGAATAGGTTCGAGTACATTCTGTTTTGGCATTACAACTGTTTTCTTTGGTGACACCTTTGGGCTTTTATTGAAATCTTCGCAGTAAACATTGATAGGTATAGAGTAGTCTCTGATGTCCTTTCCCACCAGATCTTTGACGGGACTCACGTAAGCCGTTTCTTCAAAATCTACAAGTTCTGAAAAGCTGTGATACTCGCCATCGTTCTCTTCTGCCAGATCTAACTCTAAATCTGTGTTGACGCACTCGGCTCGATACAAATCGTCCGGCTGTATGTCGTAACTGAGAGGAGCTACTTCCTCTGACGTGGACCGTTTGCTATCTATTACTTTTTCCTTATCATCATCGACGCCCGGCGACAGATCTCCTATATAGTTATCTTCGTTAAACTCTTGACTTTCCACAAACTCCGTCTCATATTTGAGTACAGGTAACTCGACAGCTTTCACTTTGACAATTTCGAATCCACTAGACTCATCCTCCTCCTGGCATTTATGGAAAATATTGTTTAAGGAAGAGTAAAAGGAGTAGGTGCCTAGCTGCGTGTTCTTATCTCTTACGAACTCCCACAAGTATGGGTTACTGAATTCACCGCACGAGTAGCATCTGGGTAAGTGAAAATGGGTGGGAGTTTGGTACTGGATGTAGGAGTTAACGAAGCCGCTGTAGGATCTAGTTCTATACATGCTACTTTTTTTGGACGCAGCACGAGACAGAGAGTGACAGCGCGAGCGAGGGAGTGACCTGTAACGTTCGCAGTCGAGAGAACCGATGGAGACTAAGCTAGTTCGGCTGCCACACCTATTTGTAGAACTATATTCGTTAGCCGCGTCCAAGTTGCTATCTAAATTCTTTTTACAATTGGGTCGTTCGACAGTTTCGAATTTTTGAATGACGTTGTTGAGATTTTCGTTTCTGGAGTATTTGTGTATCGTGCGCTTGTGTGCCGACAGAGCTCCGACGGGCTTAGCTTCAGAGTCTGTACCTGTTAGTAACGACACGTTAGTAAAAAGCGTAGGGCATAAGCAAATCCATCACACAATCATGTTAAAATATTTGCATGCAAACATAGTAAAAACAGAAATGTATATGAACACGTTCGAGAAATACCAATTTATGTATTTTAAACAAGTTTAATGATCCTTTACCTACAGATACAAATACTACAAAACTCATGATATCAGACACAACGACCTAACCACCTAGCGATACAGCGCTACCAACATACAACAGACACAAAGAACGCAGGCCCTGTACAAATATGAACTCCCTTACTAAAAATATTTAAACCATCGATAAGTGACTCAATGTCCTTGTCCCTTTCCGTCAACTGGCTTCTCCGACGTATCAGACAAAGACAGGAACATTGAGTAGCCAATCAATTGTGTAGATATTTTATTACTACGAACAACACATTAACCCAGGTGGGGTTACAAACAAGACATAGCAATTATTTACAGCTAAAACAGACTGCTTATTTTATAAAAAAAACATCTTTTATCATAATATTAAATTTTGACACAAATTTAAAGCAGATGTTAATGACCGCCATATACAGGCTGTGATATTAATGAGAGATAATACTTTAGGATGTGTATGGGTTTACAATAGAATTTAGTGTAAAAATACCGGCGCTGAAATATGTACTTTTTTAAGTTATTGTATAGGAAAATTAATGATGTTGGTGCATTTCTCAAACAAACATGAAAGTTAAAAGTAAATCTTTCAGCACTGGTACTTTCACAGTACACTCTACATAGGAGGCACATACACACTCTAAAGTATTATCGCTCATTTATTTTACACCTTGTATAGATATACATTTCGAAGAACACATGTTTCTACCCCTCACAAAATAGACACAAATTCAACAAGCATTACAATTGACGACACAAGATCCCGACCCCTGACACAACAGAGAGACCTCACTATGTTAGACTTGACGAGTCTCATATTATCTATGCCGCCAAATTTGAAAGACTTTGTAAAGTGTATCTTCATCTACAACTGACAACGAATCGAATACTTTATGCATTACATTATTTATCATCGTCAAGTCTAACCCCACAACTTTGATTGACTATTATTTATGATCAACTTGCAGTATGGCTCGAGTGTTGTCGCACATATTTGAGTCAACTTAAACTAAACTATGTGCTGAGTGCTGGTTTTTGTCGTTTCTAATCGTGAGAAAGTTAACTAACATTTAAGGACATGAATGGATACCCACAAAATTGAGATATCTAGTAAAGTAGTACATTGATTCTAGAAACGGATCTTTATATTAACGTACTTAATACTTTACGACGTATTCTAAAATGTTTAAGTGACAGTTTGAACTCAATTTTCTCGAAATAAGAATTTTGCTACATCCATTCATGTCCTAATTTGTATCTCATCGAAACCATGCCCTAGTGGCAAATCGTCGCATTACCTTCACAACCTGGCATCTTAAAAACTACAACTTTAGAGTAGAGTCAAATAACTTAATAATTTTAGATTTTATTATGATAAAGATATTTATTTAAATGAGGATCATTTAAGTATTATATCTAGCTTGTATTAACCTTAAGTATATAAAAATTAAGTTTTATATACTTTAGGTTATTACAAGCTAGATATTATCAAAAAAAAAAAATTATATATACGAGGTATCTTCTCAACCTAAAGCGACGAAATTCTAGTTAACTTCCTCACGGCGAGTAGTGGCAAAAACTCGCACGTAACCCACTGATCATAAAAACATCAATCGACCCTCGACCTCCCATCACCGGCGCTCACCTTTGCCCACCGAGCCGTGCACGGCGTGGTAGTGCGCGCGCACCACCACCTGCGTGGGCGTGGTCACCGGCAGCGACGCCGACGACGGCAGCGACGCCGAGTCCAGGAACACCTCGTCGTCGGACAGCAGGTTCGGGTCGCGGGACTCGTCTTATACACAATCGAATATCCTTACATAATATAAAACAAAATCCTCCTCTCTCTCGGTCCATTTGCATCCTCAAAGACTGCACCGATCTTCATAATGTTTTCACCAATGGATAGAGTGGTTCTCGAGGTTGTACTGTACTAATTGGGCCCGGTAGGTGGCGCTGCTGTCAGTGAGTCAAAGTAAGTTCGCCGGGACAGCTAGTTTGGACTATGATAAGTGGTAAAACGAGTCATCACCAAATATAAAGCTATTTCAGTCTCCTATAGACGTATCGGACGATTGAAGTAGGATCGCAAGTGACTTAATACCCTTCAAAAGGCGTAACTACCCACCCTCAATTTCGAAAATGACATTAGATAATATCTGTAAATTACGTCACACGAATTTCATGATATATTATATAACCCCCTCCCCCGTCCTTGTCACCTTTGCGACACCCTTCTCTAGTGTGACGTTAAAAATCTTTAAGACAGAAAAAACTCTAGTAGTTTTTTGAAATGTGACGTCACGATCTTTAGGACGCCACTGGCCACACAATATCACACCTCGTCCCCCGCTTCTTCCCCCTAAACGTGTGACGTAATTTATGAATAGTCCCTTAGTGTTAGTAACTCAATACCAGTCCATTCATGCAATCATTCAATTGGATTGGGTTGTTGCCACACGCCTTTGCTTCCAAATATCAATAGACAATAGAACATTTTTTTTTTGTTATCTATGGACGCTTTACACAAAGTTAGTCTGGTCCCGTGCTAAGTATCCGAAGAACTTGTGTTACAGGTGAAATATATTTAAACAAAACATGAAGAACTTGAGCCGGGTACTCATTAGCGAGCTGTAACTGTATCCTGCGTGATACAGTAACAAGGTTCTAGTGTGTACGCGTGTTGCAGCTTAGGCTTGTGTTGTCGCCCGAACGCTTTCAAACAGATACAGTAACGAAGTTCTAGTGTGTACGGGGAGTGTAACGAACGTGGAGGCCTGCCCTGCCCTCAGTTTGTAACTCCACAATGTCGGACGAAGTGTCTCTCAAAAGTAGGTACAGATGGTTCGTAGCGGCTAGCAACAATCTATCCTCTTGACGTCCACGAGCGCACTGCGAGCGCCCTTTGATTCGCGGCAAAAACCGACAATTGTCGGCTCGCTGCGGGTTGCTCGTGTGGCGCTCGTCGCTGGTTGCGCGATTGGCGCGAACCACGTACACACTATGTTTTTGGTAACAGTAACGGTTACAGTTACGTGCAACGTTACAGATTCAGAAATGAGTACGCTGTAATCATCGGCTCGCTGCAAGCCCGACGCGTACCCGCTCGCAGCAGGTTCGCGAACCACGTACACACTATGTTTTTTGGTTACAGTGCATGCAACGGTTACGGTTACAGCTCGCTAATGAGTACCCGGCTTTGGAAACAAACGCCGGCGGGAAACAGCCATTATAAGATAGTGGTTTAGTAAGCGTGTCTGTACAAATATACATCGTACGGTCGCCGACAGATTCGGTTCACCACTCTCGACCTTATCACGCGGCGATAAGGTTCAAAAGTGTCTGTCGTCGACTATACATGTGACAACTAACCTCTGGTCCGGTCGGCGTGCGCGCGCTCCATGGCGAGGAAGTCTGTCGTGTCCACTACAATCAAACATTACCATGCTAGCTACCTACTGGAGGTCGTGGAACATGCTAGAACATGCAGAAATTGTACCAGAAGGAGTTCGGTTGCACCTTCGAGTACACTTTTTGCATCTTGTCCTATTCTCTTTACAATGCTGGATTTATACAGTAACTTATAATATCAAAGTCAAAATTGTCATGCCAAAATACATTCTTATTTAAAAAATAAGAAAAATAAAAATTTCGTGATCTGTTGTAATAAAGCTGTTTTAATATTGTTATTAGTCTTCACAATATCCAAATCACAAAACAGCTCCGTATACACAAGTCACGAAATGTAAGGGCAAGCTCACACAGGCGACAAATTGTCACTATCGTCCGCCAATTTGAATTTCGATTATCAACTGTTCGCAAAATTCTACTTCTCCAAAAAAACATGGATAAGATCATATTTGTGAGAAGTAAACTCTATTTTGTGTGTGATAAAGTTGATAATCTGAATGAAAAATTGTGGGCGACAGTGACAACAAATCGCCTGTGCGCGCTTGCCCTAAAAGTTCAAGCACTAAATAAAATGCTTTATGCAAATCTAAACCGATCCAGAGTAGTAAGGTTTACATGCGACAACTTGATATCACGCAACTTTTATATCTACTTCTCAACAATTGTATAAAAAAGATAACGAAGACAATAAACTGAACTGTAGATTTGATATTAAATATGCGTGAAATATAACAAAAATCGTAAAAAGCGGAAAAAGAAATTAAAGGTAAAAATGTCGCAACACTAGCATGAACGTACACGCACACGCCTCGTGCGTATACGCTGAGCGTACTTATACGTTCGCAGCGACAGCTAAATGTATACAATCTGAATACACGTCATAGTTGTGTATATTACACGTACGCATCAAGTGCGTACTGTGATGTGATGCGTACTGTGATGTGATGTGTACTGTGATGTGTACTGATGTGACACTCACCATCACTGAGCACGACCTCGGGCTGGCTCCTCACTGGCACCTGTTTCGTCTCTATTCTGAGGACGCGGTGCTCTGAAAATTTTTACGTTCACAATTTAGCAAGATACTAGGTAATAAAAATAATAATTTGTTTGTAAGTATGTTAATATTGTTTAGTCAATAATAACAAAATATTTCTTGCTTGATCCGGGAAATGTCAAGCGTTACATAACGCAAGTTCTCTAGAATTTGTAGTATAAATTTCGTAATTCTACTAATACTTTATTATTTCACATTTATATGCGGAAGTGTAGATGTATGTGTTTGTTACTTGTTCGATTAAATTTGTTATGGAACATAGGCTTCTTTTTACCGCTCCATATTGTACGGTTCCCGGGAGTTTTCAACGCACAAAGTAGCGGGAACCATCAAGTCTAGTAGTTTGTGTTGAAGTTGTGAGGAAGTAGGAATAGAGAAGAAGAAGCGAGTTACCGTCCCGCGACTCCTCCTCGGTGTCGGAGGGCGCGGTGTTGGGCGACGTGACCTGCGCCGCGCTCACCGCCTCCGACTCGGAGATGTCCGTGTCGTCTGGAACACGCAACATAATATATGAACATATCATATATAACAACATAATATATAAACGACATTCTGTTGCTGGTGACTGTGGGTAGATGTAGGTGAGTATGGGTGACGGCAGGTGAGAATATAATGTAGAATAAAATGTAATTAACGAACGTTTGTGTGTTACCTTATTAAAGGATCAATAAATTGTTTTGATACATTATTGTTTAGACTTTTGTTACATTATTTTAAACACTACACAGAAAAAAAGAATTTATCATCTTTTCAACATGGCCCTATTATGCGAGTTTCTTACGTCAGTTCTTCTCGAAAGGCGAGGGTGATAACAAATTTGTTTCATTTGGATTTTTTTATTTGATTTGAAGAGTGACGGAAGTTGAGGATGGGTGACGGTAGGTGAAGATGGGTGACAGTGGATGACGAGGGGTGACAGTGGATGACGAGGGGTGACAGTGGATGACGAGGGGTGAAGGATGGATGACTAGAGATGACGAGGGATGAGGATGGAGGACGAGGGGTGAGGATGGAGGATGAGGGGTTAGGATGGAGGACGCGGGGTGAGGATGGATGACGATGGGTGAGTATGAATTGTGATGGATGAGGATAGATGACGATGGGTGAGTATGTATGTCGGTGTGTGTGGACGGTGGGCACTCACAGTCGCCGCGCTGCTTGCGCTCGACGGTGCGGCGGTACTCGTCCATCTCGGACTCGGTGACGTGGTCGAAGGGGTTGCGGGCGTACGGCGCGCTGTACATCGTCGCGTTGTGCTGGTAGCCGCGCTGGATGATGCCCTTCGATGCTGCACCCATCAGGACCTGTTGAATAACATTATTAAACTTTAGACCGTAATAATCGTAAAAGAAATTGGATATTCGCCTTCCATACGCAATACTCTTAATATAAACTATACCTTGCTTACACAATCACTAGCCACTAGCATCACACGCATCCGTGGGTTCGATTTTCACGATGGAACAACTGATAGCTTTGTTTTCAAATTTGTTAAGGACAATGCAGGCGGATCACCTGATTGTGTGTCAAGAAAGATGATCCATGCGTTGGATGGGCCCTTCGCCGTTTCTGGTAATTAAAAGTGTTCCTGTGTATACACACTTGGGCACTATAAAAAATTACTCCGTCGCATGTGTTGAAAACGGCCAATCGACGACGAAATCAATGTAGGAGGTTATTAAGTGCAGTCGTAAACTCCATGACAGTGGCCTGTACTCACCACGTGGTCGCCGGTGTGCGTGTTGGCGGCGTCCTCGCCCACCAGCTTGGAGGCCTCGTCCCACGTCACGCCCTCCAGGATGTGCGACTGCGGGCCCGCGCTGATCTTGTCCGCGCGCCGGTTGTCCTTGATCTGAAGCGCCGGGCACATGTTATAGATTCATCCTTATTTTATATGCATAATGGTATATGTGTGCCATGAATTAGCATTAAATCGATATCGTATTTAGTAAAATCGTATAATAAGTGTAATAAAATATGTACAGTATCTCACCTGCTGCTGCAACGCTTTGAACTCCTTGGGGTTTGTGTTTTTGGGCACGAACTGAAGCGTGTCGATTTTGACCGGCGTGGAGTGAGCGGGCGAGCCGTTGTCTTGCACCCACTACACGTCACAACGCGCGCGGGCAGGAAAAAAAGATAGAATTAGTGAAAATGTTGCCAGCGAGAGACGGGGGAGGACATACAGGACAGTCAGTGCGAAGCGCCCTGGCGTTGGCATCGAGAATGTACAGTTTCGGACTCATGGAACGTGCAAAGCTTGAAACGGTGTATCGTACAGGAGCGCGGAGGGAGACGGCGAGCGCTGGAGCGAGACAGAACTACACGGGAGGGAGAGGATCGTCGTGGCAACATTTTAACCAACCATCTTACGCCCTACACTGTACAGACTCGATATAACACCAGGGTATTATGAAATGCTGTTGAATACATTGAGTGAGAACTAGAAAAATATTAGAAACGTTAGGAAGACCCAAAACACCGCAAAAGAAAGAGATAGCGAGTAAAAACGGTTACCTCCTCGTTGTTAGCGCCCACCCACTGAAAACATGATCGTCATTAGTTACGGAACACACACGCATCAACAGTGTTAGTCATATTCAAAAGCATTTCATACGAGAGCTCGCGAATAAATAGAAATTGTTATTTATATATTATTTATTTGTATTATAATCTTTAGAAGCACAAGGAAATAAAAAAGCCGCCCAACATATTTAATTGTTTAAATAGATTGGGACTATAATCGATACACTCGTTAGCTTACGACTAATATAAGGGCGTCGTCACACCGAGTGCGTTGAAGCAGCGCTATATTTCGATGTCAAGAAATGCAAACTGTGTGTAAGATATTTTGATTTCTATATTTATTACTATACCGCGTCAATAAACCTTTTAATTAGGTATAATTTATTATGAGAGCCATTTTTGACTCAAACTTTAATCACCTTTTAAACCTTGAATTTATTCCACTACCCTTTAAACCATTTTGATGATTAAGGAGTGACTCACATTTCTTTTTAATATAATTTAATAAAGACCCAACCGTAACCAAAAAAAATACAAAAAACCTTTAATTAAAAAAACCCGCGAAATCGCACTCAGTATGAAACGCCTCTTCTTTGATAAACCTCTTATTATTAAACATCACTATAAAATCATAAAATTTGAGCTCAAGTGTTAGAAGCTGGAATGTATAGAGTCAGCGGTCAGCTCCACGCAACTGACAGTGTCAAAGACTTTGGAACACAACTCGTTTAGGCCAGTGCCAGTCGAGGCTGTCCCCCGGTTTCTGAAAGGGAAATCAACACTTAAATCAAGTAATCAGCGTTAAAATCTCTGGTTTAGTTTAAACTCAGTACTGAATTCAACAACAGAAAGATTTGAACACTGATTAGTTGATTCGAGAGTTGATTTGCCTTTCAGAAACCGGAGCTGTGTATTGTACAAGTTGCAATGTAAATACACCACTTGGCAAATATTATGCCTTATGTATATAGTGTACAAGTTAGTATTTAGGTACTCGATTGTAATTTTTAATTACGCAAATAGGAGTTCTGAAACCAACCTGCAGTTTTGACAAACAATTGATTGTTAATATTATTTTCCTTTTCAATATGATCTTATTTTTCAGACTATACAGTTTTGTAATAAAAACTACAGTCAAGTACCCAATTATTGACATGATTTAATAGATAATAAATGGGAGTATTTAATTAGTGTACACCTTCGAACAACAATACACTAGATATTGTGTCACAAGAAATCCGTTCGGTGTATATCAGCTCGCTTGAAAATTGAGCTGTTATTTCATGTAGTTTGCTTGCAACACTGTCAACGTCCAAACGTCTCACAATGCTTGATTTAAAATAGATAATTGTGACACAAAAAAAATTTAAAACACCTTTCGATTTTTAAAAATTGTAAGTTACATAATTAGCGATTTCAAATCACCAAATCCACTTTGAAATATTTCAAAACTTTTGTCTCAGTTCGTTACTAAACAAATGTAGCTCTATTGGCATATACACGCGGACAGATTTTAGCCTTGTTTTTGTATGGGTCACGTTACTTAGGCCCGTATAAATGAAACAATCTCAAACCCAACCTCACCTTGAGAACATATTTGAGTTTCGTTTCACTTTTAAAAGTGAACATCATTATTAATGTTACATAGTACTTTTATTTATTTTCTTTTTATACCGTTATAATCATATTATAGACTACGGGAAACAATAAAATAAGTATAAAGTATATTTTTATAATCTATATTTTTACGTTTTAAGAAAGAAAAAAATTAAAGTATGTAACATAAGTAAAATTCTTCATTTTTAAAAGTGAAACGAATCGTTTTTTTTTTCTGTCAAATGGGTTCTCAAGGTGAGGTTGGGTTTGGGATTGTTTTATTTATACGGGCCTTAGTGTATTGCTGGTCGAAGGTACACACTAGATAGAACAAAGCCAAGTGTAGTAATACCGCGAGCTGGGACTGGCCTAGAAATATAAACTATGCACTAATATACAAAATAATATACATCAGTATGAAGAGCGTCTCGCAAATATACATACAATATGGCCTCCATTTCGTAGTGTTAACTCTCGGTACAGCCGCCGACAGACGCGCTGCACCGACATTCGACCTTATCACTCGGCAATAAGGTTCAAAGTGGTACATCGGATCCGTCGACGGCCGCACACGGCATATAATACATATATCTATCTCCTATATATAACTACACATGATTGAAAACTATCCCAATGCCATTTAATATTGGTACGCTACAGATTTCTAACATTTTAAATGGACAGAAATATATCTATCGGCGGATGTATAATATTAAAAACAATTATAAAACACAACTTAATATCAAATTACGTATTACCAAATGAGTAAAAAGGATCATATAAAAGAGGACACCCAAATTGTAACAATCGTATAGAACTGTCTACATATTGCATCTAGTTAGAAACAAAAATATTCGGCCACATTTGTTTCTACACACATATAGCCTATAGTATATTATGTTTCTGCTCGTATGCCTCAAAACTATCAACAACCAAGTAAAGAAACCTAAAAATCTGTATCTAAAAGCGTATGTTTCTGTGGTGTACATTGTTTGTACATTTTAAGACATACAAAGCAGATTTTGACATAGTAATGATGAATACGCGTACCACACCCAGAGACAAGTACAACTGCACAGATCACTTTAAACTAAAAACTGTCTGGTCAAAGTGAAAATACAAAAATATGATGCATGTAAAGTACGTCCCAGATAAATTTAACCCAAACATAAACAAACCCGTCTATATACAACCATAGACTAGTCAGTGATGTCAATTGGCCATTATTAATAATGACTATTGCTTGCTACTATGAATCCATAGATTATAGACTTTATTCTCAGTGTCAGAATGGCGTATTTATGCAGTGTTTTGCATTCGATGTTTAATCATATTAATTATTGTTTAATTGTCATAAGATGTTTTGGTTAATGAAGTACGATCCTTTAATATTCCGGTGAAAGTGTTGATAAGTGTGCACAATAAGTAAATATTATGTGAAAATTTCGGTTGTTTTTGGTTTCTTTACGTTTGGGTTAAATTTATAATGGACGTACTATAAATATTCGTAAAACTACACAATTCCCGTCGACTGGAATCGAAAACTCACCGCGCGGTGATTGGTCAACGCCTAGCACTGATATTAGCGTTTATTGGATACCGCGCGGGAAAGTTATCTGATGCAAGTCAAATCACGCGTTGTGAATATCCGTTACATATTGAAGCCTTTAATGTTTTTATGGATTTCACCAACAGTGGTCCCTAAATATATGTAGTTGAAGCATTCTATTTTTTTCAAATCCTTCCCTATTTTGCACAAAAGCAGCGCTTAACTTTTAGTCAGAACAAACACAATGTAATAGAAAAGATTAATAATAATAAGCCTCGGTTGCAAAAAACGTAATAATTAAACATTTAGCACAAGTAGATTAAAGAAAACTCCCCCAGACAGTTGCAGAGATAGATTTATAGTGATCTATGAGTCGGTCTACCCGCTCTACTGGTCTACTCGGTCTCGACCCGCATGTGGTGTACGGGTCTACCCGGCCTCGACCCGCATGTGGTGTACTGGTCTACTCGGCCTCGACTCTCAGGTATTCTACCTTGGTGATCTTCTTGGGGTCGCTGGTGCCGGTCTCCAGCACCTCCACCTTCTGGTACACGTTGGGGGAGTTCAGCCAGCGCGTGCGCTCGCCCGTCTTGCCCTGACCCTTCTTCCATAGTCTGTGGAGCACAAATATAAGGAATATAATATGGTGTCAGACTATGGCAGGCCAAGCCGGAATATTTGAAACCTAAAGTAACGTGTCAATAATAATTGAAGAGAAGGATGAAGGTGAAATTTCGTAATTTTTTTACCCAGAAAATTGTATAAGCTGTCACTGACAGCGTTATAGTGACATAGGTTATGTAGTAGTATGTTACGTATTAAGTACATTGACTCTAAAGACGGATCTTTAGATTAATGTACTTAATACGTTGCGACGTATTTTAAAATGTCGAATGTCTCTTATCTGATCGAAGTCAGATTTTTCCTACATATCACCTTCATCCATTTGTGTCTTCAATTGTATGAAAAGCCTTACAGGGCCAATAAAATTGACAATTTTGATTACTTTACGGAACTTTCAAATGTCCTTGCATGAGCTACAGATATAATATATTTAATCATTTTGTACTCTATAGATATATAAAGTATTGAATTAAATAATGTTATACATATTGGAACACAAACTTTTGTTCCTTGGCGGGATTACACTTTGCTCATAAAAAATGTGTATAATTCAGTCTCAGGTAACAAACATTTGCACCAAGAATGAAAAAGTAGTATAGCTATTAGTCTTGCTTGCTTGGTATGTCGATAAATATATATTATACTGATGACCTATAATGAGTAGATCAACATCCTACGTAAATGTAACTTACAACAACGTAGATTTCCACCAAAGCCTTTTAATATTAATGAAATGACACATAAACGAATGCTCCACGCTAAATATTTATCACGATATTTTAATAGTGTTAACAGTTACAGAAACTAGAACTCTTGAGGTAGCAGACAACGCAATAGAGTTAGAAATTAAACGAACGCGAAAGTCGATTCTCTCAACACTCGTGTGTTCGATTTTCCATTCTTTTATACTAGCGCACAGTTATATGACGGGAAGATGCCCGATCATATTGTCCCAGGCTGTAAGGGCCCTTATTCGAGGTGCCATCGCTATTATCACTTACAAAGTTCGAAAACAAAAATGTATGGAATTAAACATAAGGTTCGCTAAAAGACAAGCGAATTCGTATCTCACTTAGCGAAGTTTATATGAACTCCCATTCATTTTGTTTTCGAACTTCGTAAGTGACAATAGCGATGGAATAAGGGTCCAGGTCTTCGCGGCACTCACCCCTGCTTGTAGAGCTCCTCCTCCTCGAGCAGGTAGCCGAGAGACGACACCGCCGGCGGCACCTCCACGTCGTTCTTCGGCTTCGGCACGTCGTTCTGGAGACAGAGGAAGAAGTTAAGCAAGAATAGCCCCTGACTGAGCTCTGATACATAAGTAGTATACTTCAAATCCATTTGATATATTTGTTACAATAATCTTATATATAAAAATGAATTGCTGTTCGTTAGTCTCGCTTGAGAACACCTGAATCGATTTGGCTATTTTTAGTCTTGAAATATTCGTGCAAGTCCAGGGAAGGTTTAAACAGTTTGTATGCTCAACGAAGTGGGCACGGGTCAGCTAATACTTAATTAAAAATTGCAATAAAGAAATGTTGGTGGAATGTGAAATGTAAAGTTGCGCCTGTTCTTCTTGTGGTGTTGTTAACGATCCAGTGGTGGACATTATTTACAATTATTTATTAACCTTAAAACAAAAAAATGGTCATACACATGGTGGTTTCCCATGATTTGTCTTCATTTATCCCTGTAATTTCACGGATAATCATGTCCTGTGTGCCGAGTGCGATTTATCGTCACTGCTGCACCGTGAGAAAGTTAATTAGAATCTGTACGGCATCAAATTAGCTACTATAGTTTGTCTAACAACTATTAAAAATTAAGTGATTGATCCTGGTAGATCTCGTTGCGGTGATTCCGAATATACTATTAAATCTTTTTTATTAATTTATGACGGCAGAATTGCAGTTAACTTGGTCACGGTGAGCAGTGTTTGTTGTATACGGACGAGACGTACCTTGATGAGCGGATGGCGGTAGATGTAGCCGGTGCGGAAGCCGGCGTTGTC
This sequence comes from Celastrina argiolus, assembly GCA_905187575.2. Lineage (NCBI taxonomy): Eukaryota > Metazoa > Arthropoda > Insecta > Lepidoptera > Lycaenidae > Celastrina > Celastrina argiolus. The sequence continues at coordinate 1,199,782 of LR994578.1, read as the reverse complement.
CAGCATGCGCATCAGCGCCTCGAACTCCTCGCCGCCCACGCGCCACTTGACCGCGTCGCCGGGGGGCTTGCGGGACGACTCGTAGATCTACAGCGGAGACACAGTGTCACATTTACTTCACATTAACGTGATTACAATATACGCTTGTTAAATGTAAAAATCTTGATTTATAGCAAGCGCCTATACAAGGTAACTTAGTTTTTCTGACATTGATTCGATATATATTGTACATTATATCTACATTGCTGTGCTAATAAAGACTTATAGTTTATGCCATACATTTACGCCAACAATTTAAATAAACTTTCACTACTTTACGCTTAACGCTGTAAGTTAGCGCTAGTTCAGACACGGCGGATACAAAGAGCGCAGTCTAACCGCACGAACATTATTCACATTACCACTTATTAAATCGATCATACCTAGCTTTTAGCATTAGGAGTGAGACTACCGCTGCCGTACACGCCGTAACGCGTTACGTTACAAACAGTTTCCCCCTCCATAACAAGTTATAACTTCAGTAAAGTACTTCGATGAAGTGTAAATATGAAAACCACCCACCTGTCGCCGAGTCTCCTCGTCGATGAGCTGCAGGTCGTCCATCGGCAGCGCGGCGAGACGCAGCTGCACCTCGCAGGCGGCGGTGAGGTTCTTAGCCAGGTAGAAGGCCTCCTCGAGCGTCGCGCCGCAGCACAGCGCGCCCGCGCCGCTCAGCAGCAGCACACGGCCGTGCGGGCCCAGAGAGCGGAACACGCGGTCGCGCTCCTCCGAGTCCAGCGTGCCGGGCGGCGCCGCGTGGTACGACACCTATAACAATGTCACATCATTATAATGTGCTTGTGTGAATATTGAAAGCCCTAGAGAGGTATCTGTTTGGCCGAACCCACTGTAATTGTTTATATATGGATTGTGGCGCTAATTAGTCCGCCACATACTTAACATGTAAGGAAGTTCATTAGTTATTTATGCTTTGCATAGAAATTATAGTGTTACATTTAGTTGTAATCACTAAAGAAGCGTTGTATATAAGCAATGCAGTCTACATTGCTTATATATACAACATTGACATTATAACTATAATACGTACGAGAAAAATTTAACCCAAACGTAAACAAACCAGTTTAAACACAACCAAAGACTAGACAATGATGCCAATTGGCCAATACTTTTACAATGTTTCTTGTTTGTTATTCTACAATATCCAGTGTCAAAATGGCGTATTTTTGCTGTGAAATATTTTCATTCTTTGATGTTTAAACATATTAATTATCGTTTAATTGTAATAAAATGTATTGAGTAATGAAGTATAATCCTTTAATATGTCCGGTGAAAGTGTTGATAAGTGTGCACAATAAGTAAATATGTGAAAATTTCGGTGTTTACGGTGTGTTTACGTTTAGGTTAAATTTATCTCGAACGTACTATATCCGTAATTGTTAAAGAAAATGATTTATTTACCTCTCCCAGCAGCGCCGCCTCCTGCGACAGCGGCAGCAGCCCGCGCTTCGTGCACGACACCGCCAGCGCCGCCGCCGAGCGCACGTGCAGCACGCACCGCACGTCCGGCCGCGCCGCGTGCACGCCAGCGTGCAGCGAGAACCCTACGTACAGAAACATTCACTAAAATTTACCATATTATCCACAACTTAACAATCACAAGTTCATAAATGTATCCTAGATGATATCTACACAGATAAGCCATACATTAATTTTGTACTACCTGTATCGCTTCAATGGCCAAATAAATAGCTACTGATTTTTCTTTAAAAAAAGTCTTTGATTTATATTAAATAATAGAAATTGTATTCCTCATCATCCGACAATGTCCATGGAGTGCCGGAGTAAGAATAACGTATCTCCATCCAGGGAATATATTATATCCGGAAATGGGCAGCACCGTTTCCGGGGGTATTGTTGACATCTTGAAATTGTGCTGGCCAGCTCGCCTGCAAAGCGTGGCGACTATAAGCAACTATACCTCTTCAAATACTTTGGCGGATGCTTATGTCCAGAGTTGACGTCATAACTGAAACGCCAATATCAGCAAATGTTTACGAGTTGTTGCTTGATCAGTTAAGTCTCAGAAGCCCACCTTCGACGTTGACGGGGAAGTTGGTGGTGCCCTGGTCCTGCACGGCGCCCTGCATGTCGACCTTCACGAGCGAGGAGGCGGTGACCTCGTGCGGCAGCAGCCCGCGCGGCGTCGTCAGCACCTGCTCCACGGCCGTGTTCAGCCGCGCCGTGATCTGCCCCGAGTAGCCCGCTGCAAATATATAATTACTAATGAGTTCTTTTGGTACATAACGCAAAAATATGGTAAAACTAGCTGCAGTTCCTACAGTACAATACTCTTAACGGAGATTCGAGCCCCAATAATAGAACCAATCAATAAATATTGAGCAATTCCACTCACTCTGGGTCCAGCCGAACAGGTCCACGAGGCGGTAGACGGCGGCGAGCTTGCAGCGCAGGATCTTTTCACCCTTCTCGTAGCCCACGCCCTCGATGCCGCGGATGTCGTTGATAGGCAGAACGCAGCTGGGACCCTGGAAATATTAAGGACTAGATGTTCATCTCACTGAATTGGAGTTCTTCACTGAAGTGGAGCTTATTCAAATTAATGACGGAGAGTTTCGTCCGTCATTAATTTGAATAAGCTCCAGCTCCACCCTACTCTAGCACGACCATTTCGCGGATGCGCTGCAGCAGGGGCGCGTCGCCGCCCTCGTGCATCTGCTGGTCCAGCACGCGCTCCAACGCCACCGTCAGTGTCACTCACCCGCAAGCTGCCGGTGTGCAGGCGGCCGCCGACCATCTCGCGGATGCGCTGCAGCAGGGGCGCGTCGCCGCCCTCGTGCATCTGCTGGTCCAGCACGCGCTCCAGCTCCTCCCGGAACAGCTTGGAGGACATGAGCGCCTCCACCCGCTTGCGCCGCTCCATCTCGCGAACATCCTGTGCGACATACAGCAGACGTTAATAAAATTAACTGTGTTGTTTAGACACGGAATTTATGATATACAATATTTTCATAAAGAAAACCCTGGAGGCTGGATAGTGATAAATGACTCATTGAACATAATTGCAAGAGGTTTATACAATAACTTGTAGCGTCTAAGCCTCCGTCAAGACGCCTAATAAGTTTTGAATTTTAGACCTAAACCACTTATGGTTTACCTTCTAAACTATCAGCAATCGTTGAAAATACATATTCAAATATCATAATATATTAAGGGGTACTTTATTACAGCTGGGCTCCACAAACCACTACACCGTGCGTGAGTCGGCGGCGACATGCCCACTTGAGACAACCAGCCCATAAATTACTCTACAATCATTACTAACGATTACTAGCGATAAGTGAAGTAGAAATTCATATCGGTGTGTTAATGTCACAGAGCCGTCGATGTTATTGCCCGTTCGCATCTCGATACTAACGAGGTTTAATTATGCCTAACTTGTGATTAGCTCCATCTATTACTCAGACTCGGACATGGGAACGGTTGTTCCAGTTTTAGCAATCTCATTTAGTTCGAACTCCGTAGGTATCAGTATAAATGTAACAAACTATAAATTGCTCAAAATTGGATTTAAACGAGCTGTTTCAAAATCTTGGGTTCACGATTTTGGAGCAATTAAATGGAATGTCAAGTCATAATAATTATGTCGACCCACACTGGCGCTAGTTACACGCTCTACGTCATTAAATCTCCGAGAGAATCCTACGCCGATGGCTCAATCGGCTCCGGTATTAACGTTAGAGTCGCGCCACACCAGCTGCGGCGCCGCTGCGGGGACTCACCGCGTCGATGTCCGCCGGCCGCTGCTTCAGCCGCTCCTCCTCCTCCGCGGACAGCGTCCCCGTGCCGTTCGGTAACGTCTCCGTGTCTGTGTCTGCCATTTTATTTTTTTATCTGCAAATAGAAATGTTAAACTTTAGGCAACAAATCTTCAAATGCACCTATTGAAGTTGCACATAATGCACAAATTAAAGAACGGCGACTTTTTCACGAATCTACAAGTTGACATTTTAAAATAAAAGTATATCTTTACATAGTATCTCGTGGATTTCCTAACTTAACATTATATACAACGTCCAATCGCCACAAGCGCTATTTTATCGCGGACGTCGGTACATCCTGCGGTGACCGCAGAAGCGCGGCCGGTGTGACCTTCTCTAACGGCTCTCAAAGTTCATCAAGTATGTCGCAAGAGGCCGGCCCCGTTCGTATAATTTTTCGCAACGATTGCCCCACCGATGTGCCGGTGGGAAGAGCTGCACCGCAATGACTCAACGCGATTACGTTCCATAACAACAGGCCGATGGGTCCTGCCAACACCTCCAGTAGGCCAACACGAACATTTGAGTCCTTAAAGCAGACGGTATTGATTGTCAATTGCATTGGCGCTTTCATACAATCATCATTCGACAACGTTACTTTCACGGAGCAATGTTATTTAAAGGTTGTTGTACGTATTACAACGTCCTCGTAAAGGTATAGAAGTAGCTTCAAACATTAACGACCGAATACTGAAACGCTAATCAAGGTTTAGCCTCCCTATTCACAGGATCCCACTGTCACTGCTTGCAGTATGAAAAGGATTAGCTTTAGCGCCAGTTGAATAAATAACAATATTGGATGAAAATACAGCTAAAAAGGCTGTAGTAATATGTATGTAGGTATTCGGTGCGTTCATATTACTAACCGTTAGAGCAAATACCTCCGCACCGCAGCCCGCAGGCTACGGCCGCTGTCAAAACGCACGTCTTGCGGTCTCGTGGTGGTCGACATGGCACCACTATATTATACAACGTGTAAAATAAATGAGTTATAATACTTTGGGGTGTGTATGTGCCTGCTATGCAGTGTATACTATGAAAGTACTAGCGCTGAAAGACTTACTTTTGACTTTCATGTTTGTATGAGAAATGCCTCAACATCATAAATTTACCCATACAAAAATTTAAAAAAAAAATCTTTCAGCGCTGGTACTTTCTCGTATATGGGACCACACGGGACGCATACACACCCTAAAGTATTATCACTCATTAATATTATCTTATCTTCTTTTCTTATATATAAAAATGAATTGCTGTTCGTTAGTCTCGCTAAAACTCGAGAACGGCTGAACCGATTCAGCTATTTTTGGTTTTGAAAATATACTCGTGGAAGTCTAGGAAAGATTTAAACGGTTTGTATGCTCAACACAGTGGGCACGGGTCATCTAGTCTGTTCTATTTAAACAGTACGTATTACATAAACACAGGACGAAATAATTAAGGGTTCCCACCCATGGCCTTCTTTTCGGAGGACCGATAATGGGCAGATTTCCATATAATTTCTGACCGACTTTATAACTCTTTAATTCCAGCCAGTTTAGGCAGCCTGGAATTTTTGTATTACAATCACTTATAGACAGTCAGTCAACGGTCACGTGACACTTGACTTGCTTCCGAATGTCACTTTCAGGTAACCGAACTAGGGTGGATCCATTCTGAATAACATGTTGTTGTAATATGAAAAAGAACAAGGCAGTTTAAGACCGTATTATTGAATTTTGACGCCTCCGTGGTCTAGTGGTTCAGAGCTTGGCTCTTGACCCGGAGGTCGCGGGTTCGAATCCCGCTGAGGGAACAAAAAGCTTTAAATGTTCCTGAGACATGGATGTGTATTAATATAATAAAAACCTTAAATATGTGTATAGTATTAAAGTATTAAATATATTTCCGTTGTCTGGTACCTGTAACACAAGTTCTTCGGATACTTAGCGCGGGGCCAGATTTACGTAGTGTGAAGCGTCCATAGATATATATATTGAATTGCCTGGAACCAGGCTGGTATTGTAAAAGATCATAATACGGCCCCAGTCACCGATTATTACTTGTGGGACAAATACTGGGTAAAACCGAAGGTGTTGAAGTCAGAGGTCAACTGGTATTTTCTACAGCAAGAGATGATCTATGATGATGATAATGATTAGTGTTGAGTGTTCAGCAGTACTCAGCATTCAACTTGGATAATGAACGAATATGAGTAGTGATTGTGTCACGGCAGAGATTGATTCCGATATAAAGTCAACCACTTAGCGGTGACGAGTGCTGACTGCTGGGTGCTGGGTGCTGACGAGCGACAAGACTATTGCGCAGGGCTGTCGATTTCAACAAACTACAAAAAATATAACATGCGTAAAAATAACAAGAAGTCACTCTTACTTTGGGATATAATTATAAGTATGCTACTTTTCTCGTTCTAGAAATGTATTTATTTAAATTATTTTTATTACAAAAATTTTGCTTTTTCGTTTTTCTTGCGACAGTAAAATAAGAAATAAGTAGTAAAAACAATTTTTTTTAGTTTTTGACAAAAAAACACATTTCTAAAATGAGGAAAGGCAGTATAATCGTATCTAAAAAAATAGCGACTGTTCTTTCGAGAGATCAGGCCGCAGAACCGATTTTTTACATGCCCATCCGACGCATGGATCATCTTTCTTGTCAGACAATCAGGTGATCGGCCTGCATTGTCCTAACCAAACATGAAAACAACATTTTTATTTGTTGTTCCAACGCGGGAATCGATCCCCTTCATTATGAATGGACGAAGTAGCGGGAAACTTCTAGATTCTAATAATACGAAACCTACATCAAATTTATTTCTATCCGTTTACAATGTCAGCGTGATTCGATGTGTGAAGTCACTCTCGATTTTACACACAGTCACTCCATGTTAACTTATCTTTCCACAGAGTCGGCTAACAACACGTCCCGCAAAGGTAAAGGTCAAATAAATAAATAACCGTTATCAGGCACGCACGCTCCTAACAATGAACTTCCAAATAAAAAGATAAAAAACGATGCTTTGTTCCTGGAAGCCACTGGAGTTCCGGTGACTCCTAACGTGATGACCGAAAACGTTGATGTTTATTCTGAAACTATTCTCTTTACTTTATCAGAGGTATAATAATGAATAATAAAGGATATATAAAAATGAATTTCTGTTCGTTAGTCTCGCTAAAACTCGAGAACGGCTGAACCGATTCGGCTATTTTTAGTCTTGAAATATTCGTGGCAGTCCGGGGAAGGTTCAAACGGTGAGAAAACATTCCGCGGGTTCCACGTTGCGGGTTTCGCGATGTAATTGAATTTCATACCAAACTGTTTGCATGCTCGACGAAGTGGGCACGAGTCAACTGGTAACGGATAAAAATACTAATAAAATAAAAGATTAAAAAACTATAACCCGACTTCGCAAAAAAGGGCTCTAAAAAGGCTGAAACAAGAAAATAATTCAATTTGAAATCCAGATATGCATAGGTACAGATATGGTCAAGTTAGAGCCGTGGTCGTACCCGCTATTGAGATTGTATATTTCAACAGCAGACGAATATTATAGATTTGTTTAGCGGGTACGACCACGGCTCTAACTTGACCATATCTGTACCTATGCATATCTGGATTTCAAATTGAATTATTTTCTTGTTTCAGCCTTTTTAGAGCCCTTTTTTGCGAAGTCGGGTTATAGTTTTTTAATCTTTTATTTTATTTTACATTTTTCTGTTTCCACCTAAACTATAACATTATATTTTCACTGAGGTATAATTTTCAAAATCCAAAATTTTTCGAAAAATTATATAGCCTATGTTACTCGCGGGACTACTACGAATCGATTGACATTTGACACCCTATTTATTAAAATCGGACCAGTAGTTTAACCGCTACGAGGGAACATACATACATACATACAAACATACAAACATACATACATACATACATACATACATACATACATACATACATAGACTGCCAAAATCATTACCCTTCCTTTTGGCTTCGCCGAAGTCGGGTAAAAAAACGACTGAAACACCGACAGCAAAAATATATTTCATCATCTTTATTTCCTTCCCGTGAAACGCTGTACGATTACAAACATTTTTAAACGCTCTGTAAAATATCGAGCGTTTATAAAAACCAGGCACTTATCATTGCATATCAATCATCGGCAAATATTTGTGGTGATGACAAGTTGTCAACCCTAGCGCGTAGCAATGGCGAGAGGTGAACGACCCCAATACCATGACATTTTGACATGAGCACATTGCGGCTACGAGACGCCAGCCATCGCTTATTGCTCACAATTGATGGTAATTTGGATCCGACTGCACCGTTAAGGAGGTTAATGCGTTTGATGAATTAGATAAAGATAGACATGATAGAGTGGTTCAACTGGCTTATTTCTTATTTGAATTAATCATAGTGCTGGTCTAGGGTTTTGATTCAAGACCCGATGTTATCGGTACCAAAACTGTTGGATCTTACTTGAACGCACGACCGATAATCGGTAGCCGATTTTACGTAGGAGAAAAATAGAACGTATACTGATTGCAATAGTGCAAAGCCCACGTCATACAATGAGTCGGTCAACAATTATATGGAGGAAAATCTGCCCGATTGTTGCTGCTACAAAAAGTATGACGCGTGATACTAAAGCGGCTGTAAGATACCTTTATTTCTTCGGCAAAAAATTTATGATGAGCTGACTCGGACCCACTTCGTTGAGCATACAAACAGTTTGCGATGAAATTCAATTACATCGCGAAACTCGCAACCCGGAACCCGTAATTTCTCACCGTTTAAACCTTCCCAGGACTTTCATGAATATTTCATGACTAAAAAATTGCCGAATCGGTTTAGCTGTTCTCGAGCTTTAGCGAGACTAACGAACAGAAATTCATTTTTATATATGGGCATTTCTCTGTAAGCTCGTACACGTCCGTGTTCTATTTCGAAGAAAATTAACTATTATATATAAATATTATAACATATTATGTATATAGATTTATGATGGAAAGTATTACTAGAGTAGTAAACACGAGTAGCACCAGGCTATTGGACACGAAGTCCCGTCACCGCGTTACCTCCTCGTTACCGCGACCGGCGAGGCGCGTCGACCGCGAGAGATGATCGCAGGCATTACGTGTATTTCGCAAGCGGCTATGTGGGTCACAACTCACGAAAACTCCGTATCGTAATCTTCCATTGTGTCTAATCTAATCTAGATTGGACTTTTATAGTCCATTATAAAATAAAGAGTTTTAAAGTTTGAAATACACTTATTGACGCATCGAATAATGGTTTTTGGTTTATGCCTCGCTTTCGGTTCTTCTCGGTGGGTGAAGAAGCTAACAGGAGGCGTGGATTTAACTTTAACCTTTCATAAATATATCTGTAGATTTACTTGAAATAAAACTATTTTCATTGTAAGATATACATAAGTTTTAAGATTACTTCCTTCCTTCTATGTTTGTAAAGCAGTTTCACATATTTTCTTTATCATATATTTCTGTAAAGCAGTTTGTCTATTAAAAAACACGTCATCGTGGGCGGTCGTGTGATGCTGTAAAAGTGACAAGAGGAAAAGATCCGATTACCATGTGTCATACACAGTTCAGGCCCGACCGGCACGTTTTCATGCACGGGCGCTGGTGCATGTCAACGCCCAGGGCGGCGATTCTCAGTCCTCGAACTTAGTTCCGAATATTAGTATATCCCGCTCGCACACGCGGTAAATCTCATTTGCATGAGCGGGACAGACCGATAGTAAAAACTAAGTTCGAGGACTGAGAATTAGGGCCCAGGTTATACAAACAAATAGGTCACGGCAAATATTCTTACGTCTTCAAATGAACTCCATATTTCAAGATGCTGGCTAAGGCTGGTTCTAAAACAAATGGAAGTCGTAGCCAATACAATAGGTAGTTATTTGGATGAGAGGCTTCAAAAGATAAGGTAAGTGAAGGCGATAGAAATTGAGTTACCCCAGGCTAGGTATATTCAAATATCTAAGAAGACCGACGGTAACGAAGCCAGATAAAAGAAGATAAGACAGTTCAGACTAATACGTACTCGTTACAAAACAAACCGTAATTGATTTGACTCAATTTGAACCACAAAGTACCACACACTTCCAGGTACGTAGCTGACATGTGAACTGGGAATGGTTAATGACAGAATCAGGTCCGTGGGAAGCCCCGCGGGGACGATGATCCGATAACACTTGTAACTAGTGCCTTGTGTTTGTGGAGTTCCGTGGCGTGATGAAACAATGATAACAGCCGCTGTGACGGCGCGCTGCGTCACATAACATCCCACTCGGTCAAGGTGAATTTTAGACACATGTGCGGTTTGGAGACGACTTAGTAAACATTACACGGAGTTGGCCGGTTACATGTTTCAATTTGTATACTGCCAACATAAGTTTAGTGCCATAAACAATCTGGAAATTAGAACGAATCTGGAGAATGCATGTGCAGCATATTGCACTCAAATCAAACAAAAAACAACAAGGAACTTGTGTAATAATATTGTTGAAGGCGTCTGCCAAAATATACTTATCTGATATCCGGGGATAAAACCTACTCGGAATTCATTATTTAAATAAAAAGGCACACGTCCGAAATAGTATGGCGCGAGCGCGGAATGCGTTCAACGTTCCAATTTTAAATTCACAATCTTTTTTTTAGAAGGCAACGGTTTTACGGCATGGGCACGTACTGTCGTATGAAACTTTATTCATCGGAGTTCATCTAACATGAATGAGCTGGATAAATATCTTGGCTGCGTTCCGCCAGTTGCCAGTTTGCCACGTTCTGCGCTCTCGAAACCGGAATGATAAAGTATGACCCAAAAATAAAAGCTTCGACGAAAGAAACTAGTCCACTTGAGAACGATTTGAATTATATTTTTAATATTATGAAACATACATTTTACGGTAATTCAACTAGATTCACACACACGGGAAACGTTCTATCGAAGTTTATCTAGAATCTAGATCATTTCGAAACCATCTTGCCTATCTCAGCGCTGCAATGCAGTAGCGTTTTGTGTGCGAAATGTTTGTTTAGCGTAGCACTGACTATTGTCTACACATTTCATTACGATGTATGCTAGAGACGAAATGGTTTTATTTTGCACTTTATCAACCTCTATGTCGTGCCGTAACTCTCCAACTAATGAAGTGTTTTAATCTAGTTTCTTTTTTGTTTGAAAGCTGACGTGATTGTCCTTAGCTATAATTCACCATCAGTTCTCTCACTTCTTGAAATTCTGGGTTGCTAAAAGATTTTAATTTTTTTATTTTTATTAATCTAAGCCCATTGTATCACTAACCTTACAGCTAGTTAGTAGGAGTCTACTAGGAAGGATCCAACTGGCCACTCGAGGGCCAAGGTCGGAGCCATCCGTCGATTAGCGTCCACATGTAAAACTCTGTCCATATGTACGTATACAGCGAGCTGCTCTCGTTCCAATTCCAGCCCTATTTCTCGGGCAGCACGTGTCAATTTAGTCTAGGTTGGAGTTCATGAGTAATTGTTTATAAATAACACTAAATGTGTTGCACGTTAGAAATAAAACCGGAAAGCACCGTGCCGCTCAAAAATAAGATATAAAAATTACCTTCGTGAGTTGTAGCGAAGTGAACAACGTTGCAATTTAGCTGAAGGCTTGAGTTTACCTCGATATTTTAAATACGATAGCTTAGATATTACCTTACGTTCTTCTTATTGTGCCGCCTCCTTTTTTATTTTGGAATTTCCCTATTTGCATTTTGGAAACTGTTGTTCTAAAAAGTGACTGTCCACTGCCGAAGATTTTTGAGCCAAGATTTCCTTCTTCGGCCAGGTTTCTACCAGCCACCTTTGATGGTGTTCATATTATATTCGATACCTGTGTCACGACTCACGCTTTACACTTTTTGGCAAATAAGTTCATATACTAAGCCGCTTTGTCTATGAACTCTCATGCCACGTCTCACAGCTCAGACTATAGTAGAGACTACTGTGCCTTACATAGAATACACTTAAACGATCTTTTTTACTTTAGCAAAGATTCGGTCATACTTGCATAGATTATACAACTCTTAAAAGAACAACACGGTATGAAATAGAAGTGGAAGGATAGATCCACATTCCTGAGCTATTTAAGGGGCATCCTCAAATAAACCACTATCCGTTCACTTGGTGATCTTACTAAACTATTCTAAACAACCAAATTATATATGTATATTGTATATATATCTGCGAGTGTAAGCGTGTGGTTCGCTCGCCTTCCGTGCAGAAGTCCAGGGCACTTAGTCAAGATGCCATGGCTAGTATAGCTTCGATAAGTGACACGCGAATTCGTATGTCACTTATTATTATATATCAAATATATTTAATTTCGAAAAGTTTCTAACTTCGTAAATGATAAGAATGATGGCACAACGATTGTCCGTCTGTCTCGCTCGTAAATGCACGAAATGACGCGCGTGAGCGGGACAAACCGACATCGAAACGAAGTTCGAGTTACGAGAATCGGGGCTCAATTTAATGTTGTTTTTCCACGTAGTCCTGCAGTGCGCTGATGGTAATCTTTATTCATTTATTCGGCAACAGACTTCCGCGAACACTAATTAAATTTTGCGTTGGGTTGGGCTGGTGGGGGTCTGACGGGCTGGGGCCTGGGGGTGTACAGCGTGGAGTACCATCGACGCACGCAAAAATAACTGCACTCTATATTGCCGCAAATTAATTAGGTACTTTAATCCTATCCTACTATGTAGTAGCAGGATAGGATAAAAGTTAGGATAAATGTGAAAGTTGTTAGAATAGATGAATCATGAACGGATAAATGGATAGATCAATGTTCTCAATCGACAATTTCACGCAAACCCTACGGAAATGAGTTGTAGTTTAGGCTCTGGATTAAAACTATGAGGATGGGACATTAAAAGAGACTTTTCCGATTGAAGTTACGTTTATTATTGACCCATTTAACCTAACATATTATACTATGTAATATTCTTATACTACGTAATACATACTACACCACAAAACATAGGGTTTTACTGTTTCGTCCTAAAAACACAGTTTTTCGATACTAGCAATAAGCGGATTGCGAGTCGCCTACCATAACCAATTTTATATGTCTTTGTCTATGTGGATAAAACTACGGTGATCACTATTTAAACATTTTGTTAAACCAATTTTAAAAAGAGGTTTAGATGGAATGGAGAAACCTAACATTGTAGTTTACTGTGCACACATTGTACACTTATTAGCTTAGGCATTCGAGTTTAATGAATAATTGATTACGAAGAATAATTAAGAGGAAAAAGAAATTAACAAAGAACAAATAACAATCGTCCTAAATATCCACATGTAGACGACCAAGCCATGAGCTGTGAGCCGTGAGCTCAGATAACGCGAAACATAGAGCCGCCTGACCTACTTCTACATAATGAAGAACAACTCACTCTCCAGGTCAAGTTAATCGGCTAGCTCTAAGACGCGTGACTTATTTCAATTCAGAACACCAGTTTTTATGACCTAACTAGTTGTCCCGGCGAACTTAGTACCGGCTTAGAATTAAGTTTATTGTCGCACTGATAGCAGCGCCTACCGGGTCCCAGAAATACACTAAAACCTACCCCGAGAATGACTCTATAAATTGGTGAAAACCACATGAAGATCGGTGCAGTAGTCCTTCAATGTATCGCAAACAGACAGAGAGACGCGGCGGAGGACTTTGTTGTAAAACATGCAAAACTCCGGAGAGAGTAATATCTACAATTTTTGCACAAGATGAAGGGATAATAACTGTCTGAGAATTTAATTAGAGTTTATTGCCGAATTGCTTGTAAACAGCTGGTGTTTCAGAACAAAGGAGTGTAGTACAGTGTACGGGGGTTACTCGGCCCACCTCGGGCGCCACGACGTCCCGGCCCGCGATCGATACCTCGCCCGCACGCAACTACATTCCTCTACCCGCTAACTCGCTACCGAGAAACGAATAAAAACTCTAGCGAACACACAGCTCAATGAATGAGGGAGGGTTGTGAAGTCCGATTTATAAAAAATGTATACCGTCGTCGGCCATAATATACTCATTACATGCCTCTATGTCCACTGTGTTCGTTGCGTTGTTATGGTGATAAACTAGAAATAATTGCACGCAATAAATGTCATTAACATTTCAAGTGTGAGGGTAGACGCAGAATCGTCTGCGTGTTAAGCGCTAGTACACTCGTTTCTTTTAATTACGAGTTTAGCTTGCAAATTGCTGGCTCGGCTTTTGCCTCGGAAATTGGAGTGGGATTGTAGACTTTACGGTCTAGGACATAAAACCCGTCAGCGGGACGAACGGCTCGTGTAATTGGTGGTGACACTTGTACGCGGAAGCGAGGGCGCAGGGCGTCGAGGGCTTCCTTCTGGGTAGAGGGAGGGTCGCGTGACACGGCATGGGTTTTGAGGTGAGGGGCGGATTACTGCGACTTCCGAGCTGGCTGCGGACTTATCTGCGGTGCACTCGTAACCTTGCGGCGGGCGGGGAGTGGGCTGTAACTTAAGCCCGCCGTGAGGGTCCTGTTACCTGTGAGTCCTGTAACCATCCCGCAACCTATTTACTTACATTTCGATCGGATTTTATCAGCCGTGATGTTTCTATTATTTATATTATACCGCGGGAACGCACCTTTTTCTGCGGTAAAAGTACCAAATTTCATCAAAATCAGTTTAGTAGTTTTTTCGTGATAAGGCAACATACAATCCATCCATGCTTACAAACTACCGCGTTTTTAACATTAGTAGGATTATACACCTTGTTGGAGTAGTACTAGTACCTACTTACTACCTTCGTATATTTATAAAATTTACTTAAGTTATAAATGAATCGTTAATTGGCACTTGCAGAATACGCAATGTTTATGTCACTGCAGCGTAGGTACGATGACTCCAACCCTCGCCCAGCCGCCTATTCCCCAGACTCATTTGTCTCCCGCCACTTACTGGAATTATTTACACGCCACCATGGCGCGGCGTGACGTCAGAGCCGGTGATGGTGTACCAATCGATGGGAGGTGAACGACCAGCGGCCCACGGTCACCGGGCAGACTGTGCCGTGCCTCAGATTTGATCGTCTCCGCAATCTCACTACTGCCATTACAGTAATTACGTGGAAACTCAATAATAATTGCGTGGGTAACTGTAGTTTAAGCACTATTCCAACCGAATAATGCGTCTCGTCTACATTTATTTAACTTGTAATGACGCCAGCGCACGCTAGGCAGCTTGAAATATAGCTAATCCTACCTGTAAACATAACAATAAGGCTTACTACTCTATGGTACGAAATCTAGAAGTACGGAGAAAATTTAGAGTACTAAAAATAAACTCTGGGCACTCATAATAAGCTGAAAATCGAACACACGTGCGTCGAGTCAAAGTTCGATGTTCAACTCTATTTTCTCCGAACGGGTAGATTCCTAATAATATAGACACAGCCTTACGCTTTTTCATCAATCTAAATGTATTATAGGCGCTAGGTATTAAATATAAATCTATTAACTATGTGTTAGTGTATTCTATATCAATATTACAAATCTGAAGAGTTTGTTCTTTTATTTACTTTACCACGCTAATACTGGTCCGATTTGAAACAATCTTTCAATGTTTGATAGCCCGTTTATGGAGGAAGGTAGAAATAGCAACACGCTCAGACAAAAATTAAAACATAAAAAAATACCCGACTTAGCGTGTAACATTCCAATCACACCTAACAAACGACCTGATAACCTTGAAGATCGCACCGATTTCCACCAAACATAGGTAAGAAGTAAGAACACTCTCGCCTGTTATACCTTTCAAACAAAAAAAACGAATTAGAATCGGATCATCCGTTTGGAAGCTACGATGCCCTAGAGAAATACATACACATCTACATAGACACGTCAAACTTATAACACTCCGTCGTTTTTGCGTCGGGGTTAAAAATAATATTAAAAAATTGAGTTTTTTCCCTTTCGGAAGCTTCCGCTGTGTGCGTTGCATAACCGGGGTGAAGAGTTAGGGCGGCACGCAGTTCGCTGGGACAGCAACAGTACTCTATAAAGCATAACGCATATGTTATGATTTCAAAACCGAGCTATAAATACTGTAATTGTTCTCTTGTAGCCGGCCCACACGAAACTCTATACACCACACCGCAATTAAATATAGCCTATATCCGCCCATCACTGAGGTCGGTTTGTCTAGACAAATGGTGTCGTAATTATAATAATCATTACCATAATACGTGACTGACATGAAACACATCACTTCACTAATATTATAAAGTTATAGAGTTTGGAACATTTTTTTTTGAATTTGCAAAATTATTTCAGTGTTAGATAGCCCTTATCTCGGAAGGCGATATCGTCAGTCGTCACGCTCCGATGAAGAACGTTTCAAAATCAGGGGTTTTATTTTATTGTTTCATGTGCCCGATGTCGCGGGCACAGCTACTTAACTATAAAAGGTCTATCTACCAGCACACCCAAAGTCCTGATTCTACACCTCAAATATCCGATGGACGTTTGAAGTACAGTTTGACGCTTGTCCAGTCCTACGCGTATTCTCTCGCTAGTCGGGTAACCGTCCCACTTAGTTCAGATAGAAGAGTCCTTGCGCACACGCTTGGACACAATAAAAAGGGGCTCCTGCTGCGCAGGCTTGGTTTTAATAAAACCGGCCACCGAAATCGATGTGAGAGTATCGTCAGCCACATCCAGCCGACCTCGAGGCATAACAGACGCCCTGTTCATGACCTCGGCGAATCAATTCGAGATTCCTGCGGCTCACTAACTTTACTAACTCCACTAATTACACTAATCAGCCCATCAATGCCTGCCCGTTCACTGAGCGTGCGCCAGCGCAGTGCTGGCAACATAAACTCTGTATTGGCGGATACTGTATTGTTTAGCACAGATGTAGAGTGTAGGAAAAGGAGTAGGACATAGAGCCAGGACTTAAAGAACAAAATTAAAAAAATGGATATACGCTCTGTAGAAGCTTAGTATACAGTATTGAAAAGTAATAGATTTTCGGTACTTTCTATATTATTAAAAACAGTACTCGGTTCTCAAAAACGGAGCGGGTTCTCATTGATCTATACTAATGTTAAAAAGCTGTTTGTTTGTTTACTTGAACGCGCTAATCTCTGGAACTAGTGATCCGAATTGATAAATTCTTTCTGTGTCTCATAGAGCATTTGTTGAGGATGGCTTTATGCTATAAAGCATCACGCTCAGGCCAATAAAAGCGAGTAATATTAATCAAGGCTGATTAATACATGACTGTAGTAATTAATATTCGTGGGCGGGTTACAACGGGAACACCTAAATCCGAAAAACGTGAATCAAAACCAATAATCAAATCAATCGAATGTTTTATAGTATAATATGATAATATATAAAATTCATTCTGAGGTCTGAACAAATAGTTTGAATTCAGAATGAATTTTACAAAAAGTTTTCTGAATGTCGTGACTCGTAAATATTGCATGCAAACATTGCTTGTCTAATATTAATTCTAGAGTTATTACACTTTCGTATATAAAATTATTTTTTTAAACGTAAGATTATGTACCTAATTGGCGTTCTTAATTTTAAAATAATTATCTAAGTTATGCAGTACGAGTAATGCCTCCCACACCGATTTCGTTGTCGGTGGCCGGATTCATTTAAGACGGACCGGCCACGCAGGATTTATTTTCATAGTGCCCAAGTGTGCGCGCAATACACAGAAGAACTCTTTTTGTTGTTCCAACGCGGGAATCAAATCAAAAAAGGCTCTGCACCACTAGACCACGGAGACGACACCTATAGTACCTACGAGTATCTCCAAATGAATGATATTTTATATTTTTGTGAAACAGTGGGTATGTTAATTATATAACACATTGCTACATTTAACAAAGTCAAATGAAGGACAAAACAAATATTAAAATTATAATCGATTCCATACTTTTTGCTCGGCCATTGATGAAAAAATAAAACTCATTAGGGACGTACCTATCCAAATGTTTTCGATGTCTGAATGAACCTTGGCCTAGGCTATGGACAATATCGCAAAATTTGGCGTATGCAAATTGAATTAAATTTTTTCATCAATTTACAATGACACTCATAATATTATTATGTAAAGTGGATCTCAAACATCAACTATTATTTAATTTAATTTGACGATTCTCTAGTTTTAAATCCAAATCAAGTCAAAATTTCTGTTGTATTATTTTGGTACACATAACATTCTTAAATATTTAATTTTGTCATCTGCCTTTGGCGTTGACTGTACAGTACGATCTACAAGCAAATATTCCCACTTGTTGTGGTACAGGTTTCTATACAAGCAAACGAACCATCGATAGCTCGTCGAGGAGCGCGAACAACACTATCTTACCGCCTACGTTACGTCTCGCAAGCGGCAAGGGCTGAGTCACCCGCGCGGCCGGTGTCGACGACCTGCGCGCGCGCTGCCTTCGCCGTAGGGCGCCGCAGACCCCCCCCCCCCCCCCCCTCGTTACATAACGCGGCCACAGCAACACCCCGCGGTCCGCGAGCGTGGCCGATGAAAGTAAACAACTGGCCCAGTTCACGGGACCCGCGAGTCCGGCGATTGAGGAAGTGGCTACGATGTCTATAAAGAGTTATGCAAGTTGTAGCGAACCTCCAAACGCAGATAACAAAAGCTATCTCGCGAAAACGCGCAGAGAATTATCTCCGGTAAAGCCGGTATTCGCGATATAACTTTTGGCTCGAGAGTGTTAAAGCCAGTTTATAATAACGTCTACAACAAAAAGGCAGCTCATCCGAGCCCGGCGCAACGACGTGTGACGGTGATAGTTAGATACCTAATTCAAAATGCAAATTGCCAAAAATATAGCTTCCAGTACAAACTGTTCACGTGATGTTAACAGTTTTGAAGCAAATTGTAGCGAACGACTACAATCATATAGTCGTTGTGCGTTCAGTACCGAATGTCGTTTGCGACTTTAACGAATTGAGCGCCTCGTTCCGGAGGGTGAGCACAAGAGGTACCGAAATGAGCAGCGGCCGTCGTGCACGCGCGGTACATAAAATGACGTCACAACTACGCGAGTTAATACTCACATCACAGTGCAGTGCGAAATCCGGGTGACGTGATAAGGAGCTTAACTGTTGCGCCTGTGAATACCGCACTCTACTTTTTCATCTATCTCGATAATGTCGCATTTCTGAGATACTCCGGCAACCATTTGCAAATCAATCTATTTATGGACAGCCTGTCCGTTTCATAACGTGGCCGTCGACAAAATGTACGTAACGCACTGTTAGCCTCTAGGGGTCTGTCGGTGCGGAAAATCAACGAGCATACAAATAGATTTAGCATAGTGTCGATCAGCCGCCGGGGCGGAAGGCGGAGGCAGGACGCGGCAATTGGGGCCACGGGAAACGGGGCGAACGCGGTAAATCAGCACGCAGGTAGATACGATCTAGGCTGGCTGCAGGCGAGCTGAGCTGGTAATGTCCATCTATTGGGATAGGGCACGTTATCGCGAGAAAGAGATATCTATTGCCTACCCTTATAATTTAGGATCTATTTTCAACGAATAAGTGCCAATTTCACCGAAACATGTTAAAGTTAATCCTTCATTAAATATGTTATCCCTCTCGTATTTCCTGTCAACGAATGAGAAGGCATGTTATTTTAACAACCGTTGGTGATATCGGGAAAGATAAGGATAGGAAAATCATAATTAACAATAAATCAAGCAACCGACCAATAGAAAAAGTAACTGTCCTAACAATATAATAAAATTTCTGGCATCACCATTCAAAGAATTTTTGTTCCATAATAATAAACTGCCCGATTCCCGTCAGATAAAATTCGGGAGCTATTCTGGAGAACGACTTACATGTTTATGGGTCATCGGCTCGATGGTAATGGCTTTCGTCAAAATTCATGGAGTTTCGTTGTTAATAGTTGCCGACGTTTTAACAATTAAAAAAGCATTTGTTTCCTGTGTAGCGGAGTGTAGACCCCGTCACTCCACGCTTGGCTCCCGACGAGAGCGGACGTCAGGACGTGTTTAATAGCTTTTTAATTACTGAACATACTAAAGGCCGCTTCCGTAGCTTTTGTAGTGTATTATCACGACATCATCTCGATGGTCTGGTTTTTTGTTTTATATATAAATTACACTTATTTTTAACATTTCCTGGAAACCACCACAATATCTACAAAGGCCAGCTGTTTTAGTTAAATGCACAGAGACCTTTAGAAATATATGAGTTAAGTGAGTATATTTGTTTGTGAGTTGGTATATTACCCGAGCATACCTAATTGAAAAATTGCGTAATGCAGAATCCTTACTCTCTCTACTACTACTAAATGGAATATTTTCCGACGATAATCTGAAATAATATTTCCCCGTGGTCTACTTTAAAGTCGGTGAAGTAGTTGATCGCCGTTTCAATAAAAAAAAAATATTTATAAATCAAAAATTTGCATAGAATAGTAAATATTTAAAAATTAGTGCAGATGTTATTTGATACCTGAAACGGACTGAAGACCGATTGAGTCGCATGACGCATCTGATAATAATCATCCGATTGTCCGCATTTTATTTACAAATGGTGGCACAATAAGTGGCACACAAAAGGACAAAGTAAAAAATACACCCTTCAGCAAAGAAAGGCTTAATATATCATATTATATCAACGTCATAAACACAAATACCGTCAAAACCGTCCTTAAAATACTGCCAACTTTATTGCAACTGATTGTCCTTCAGACGATGCCGCGTAATAAAAGACAACGCAAAAAGTCTCAGCGACCGCAGGACATGGGGTGAGGACAAAGGAGGAAGGACTCGAGCAGTAGGAGCCCCTCAGCATCTCCCGCCGGCGCCGCGCGGGCCGGTCGATACGCGGCTAACGAGGGCTGTGGGTTCGAAGCCGCCGGCATGTCGGGACCATGAGCCGTTTCAATGTCACGAGACCGATTACAGAGATCGTATTTTTGTCGACGCCACGCCGTAACTCGCGAGTAATTATAACATTGTTTACGTGTCGGCATTCAGACGAATATAATGTGCATATTATTATCGTTATCGACCTCATAAACTTCGTAACACGTTTCGTACTGAACCCATAAAGTAATGTAGAGCATTAACTTACATGATAGTGTCAATCCACGTCTATGGTCCACTCATACACAGTCTGAAACAACACGAAAAATATTATTAAACATATTTATATTTTGCATGTGTGAAGTATGAGAAAACCACCGGTGTTCTGAACTGTTGCGAACATTGTGCGTAACAGATGTTTGTTCCGGTGGACTCGCTAACGCAACACTAACAAATTGGAACACGCACAAATTGACACAGCTGGAATTCTGAAAAAATGTTGGCTAACAAATGTTCTGAACACTATTTTGGTGGAATCGTACCTTAAGGCATTTGATACGAGTACAAGTAACCAAGTAGTCGCAAGCCAATTGCCAAAGCCAATAAACAAAAAAATACCTATTTCAGAAAATTACTCGACTACGGAAAAGTCAAAAGCAAGGGTAATAATTTTGGCAGCCTATGTACGTTATATTACGTATGTTCGTTTATACCACGTTAGCCCCTAAAATACTAACACAAATTTAATTAAAGAGGTGTAATATATTCGAAAGACTAGCCCAGGTAACATAGGCTTTTTTTTAACGGGTAAATTACCCACCACCACTCCTGTGCAGCCAGGGTCGCCAAGACTAACCGACCTCGAAAACCCTATGATATGGTCTCAGGGGTGCCCGAGGGACATGCTAGATCTGCCTTGGGACCCGCAACGAAATTATTTTCCAGTTTCCCTCCCCAAGCAATGCGGGAGACAGCAAAATTGTAACGACTAGTAGTCACAATTAAAAGGGGAAGCATCACGGGAATAATAAAAGATGCGTGTAGGTACTTCAAATTCTAAACGATGGCAATAGTCATATTTTTAACACAGTTAATTGAAGACATGAATGGATGGTGATATGATATGTCGCAAAACCCAGAAAAGTGATTTTTAACTGTCACTTAAACATTTTAGGGTACGTAGTAACGTATTAATTACATAGATTCTAGAGACGGATCTATAGATTAATGAACTGAATACGTTACGGCGTATTCTAAAATGTTTAAGTGACAGTTTAAACTTTAAACTCAATTTTCTCGAAATCACATTTTGCTACATATCACCTAGTCTATCCATTCACGTCTTCAATTATAAAAGCAGAATACATAGGCTATAGATTTTGGGCGGCGACGGGGCTTTTAATAAAAAAATATGTTCATACTCTTTGTCGAGATTATCCTAGCCTCGCATGACCCCGCGGGCCGCGATCTCGAGCCACAGGTTGATGTAATTTGGCACGTGATGTATGAGGTAACGGTTCTCCAACGGCCGTCTCTGGACTTTTACTGGCCTCTAATTAAGCAGAAGGCTATATGAAAGACGCAATTCGTAAAGGCAAGGCTGGATTCGGTACAATTAGTGGCATTTATGCTTAGAAGCAACAAAGAGCTATCGTGATGTTTACAGACCACTAATCGATCCATATAGAATAACTGTTAGTTTTTGCTTATCTTAGAGCTTTTTACACGTTTTATATTAGCTTCACTTGTACGTTTGTAACCGATTCCTTTGGGCGCGAATTTGACCTACTTAAAACAGCCAGATTTCGTTCAAAATTTGCAGATTTATCGAGGACCGATGCCAATAAGAATATTCCATCATTAAAAATAATTAAAGAAAAAATAAAAAAAAATAACTAAATAATTAAAAACAAATAATAGTTAAAAACAACTAAAAATCACGCCTTTATATAAAATTCAACTAAAAATTTAAGAGGATTTTAGTTTGAGAGGGGTCGTTAATATTAGTGTAAACTGTGAGATTGACACTGCGTATATCAAAATAAATAAATTGTTTTTCAGATTGTTAAATTACCGTCTTTTATTGCTTATCCGGCGTAGAT
Source organism: Celastrina argiolus (assembly GCA_905187575.2). Lineage (NCBI taxonomy): Eukaryota > Metazoa > Arthropoda > Insecta > Lepidoptera > Lycaenidae > Celastrina > Celastrina argiolus. Next base: position 1,176,939 of record LR994578.1, on the reverse strand, counting down.
TAAACATTTTCTTTCACCGGACGCAAGTAATATTTAATTGTACAAGAATAAGCATGCCTTTAAAACTAAACGTCTAAGTTTTTTTATCACATAGCCCACCTAACCGGTCCCAAGGAATCCTTTAAACGTTAGCCTTTTAGGATGCGCGAGCGAGACCGGCTCGCGAGCAGGAGGGAGACAAAAAATCCCGTTTCAAAAGTCATATATTTGGGTTCCAATTTTAGTTGTTGACTTACAAATATTTAAGTTTGCACTTCGAGGACCTGCCTTCAACAGGGGACTCGAAATGTCAGGCGGTAAGGCACTTATATAAAAACTTTTTGTTACAACTTAATTACGTCAACCTTTAGAGCTTGGCTCTCGACTTCGGAGATCGTGGGAAAATATTGGTTTTAAACTAATCAGGTGATTAGCATGCATTACTCTTCAGTCCTTATTTGACAGTAAACATTGTGTCGGATGGTAATGTAAAAGTAATGTAAAAAGTCGGTTCTGCTCCTCCCGCTAGTCGTGTCGGTCCGTCCCACTGGGCTACGAGAGCAAAGGAATTGAATATTGTACCCGAGTGTGTGCACTAAACTCAGAACCACACGAGTTTAGTGCACACACTCGGGTACAATAAAAACACGTACGTAGCTGGTCTCGTTTCAATTAAGCCAGGCATCTTCTACGAAATCAGCGTGAGGAAGGCCGACATTGTTGTTTTCTTAAAAGTGAGCTCGCCAACCCGGCTGCCGAGCGTGGCAAGTATAGGCAACTACCCTCATTAAATACTTTGGACGTCTAGCGGAAACGACGAACAAACTTCCAGTCCCACATATTCCTAAATCCTAACTGTATTTCGGTGTGGAGATAAGAAGTGCATCTCCCGGTATGAAGCGATAGCATTTGACCTTGGAGAGATAAGTTCTTATCTTTGTTGATAATATGAAAACTGAAAGTATCATTTTAATGAAACTTTAAACATTAATATTTGCCTAAAACAAACAAGCGAGTAAATCACTTAGGAGGCCAAAGTATTTAAAAAGATCTTTTTGCACAATTTCGGGTTATAAAAGGGGAAAATAATTAAATTGCAAGGGTGGCTAATGCGAAATCCTTTGAAAGTTTAAATCTGCAATATCCCCCTACACCTCTACTAGGCCATGAATCATGAGCAGCCCTTGAGCAGTATAGGTAGAACGACTGCCTAGCCTTGAGCAAAACTAAAATAGGAGCGCGAACTTCATGATTATTAAGAATTCATAACCATTGATATCGACGTGAACCTGAACACGTCATTAAAATTGCTTTCATAGGGACGCAGTTAAAAAACAGATTCGTGACCACAAAACCGGAAGATACATACCGGAATGCTTAGTGTTGCAGCATATCTAAATTAACCGACATAAGCCTCCCCCGAAGTAGTCCCAAAAGTAGAAGTACTCCGGCACCGCACGGACGACTCTCAGATTGAAGAATTTATTACGCTACGTAATGACCGGATTCACGTACAACAAACGGCCGTGTCCACAACACAGCCACACTGTTTTGTACCAGTTTGATGAATTTTATACAATAATATATTAAATATATTATGTATTCAAAAATCCGAATTTCCGACCTTGATGTGTTAGTCACGTCTTTTTATACACCTATATTAATGCTAAATACAGGATATGACTAACCACCGTAGGTACACCCGCCGCTGATGGAGGCAGGCGTCCATCTTTATGTAAATTCTAAATTCTAGCATCTGTATGTAATTGCTGCATACTAGATCTTTTAAACGTACAAATGGCCCAACCACACATTCCCACCACTGCAACTCCTGTCACAGATTACTAAATAGTTACCTCCTGTGTAGCCAGGATTGACAGCGGTAACCAACCTCGAAAACCCTTTGACATGATCTCAAGGGTGTTTTGAGTGAGTTTATATTATGCAAACATTTATAATATTAGTATAGATTTTTTACTGTAGTAAGATCACTGATACATTAAAAATATTGTAGTTATACCTTTACAATAATATGCATTTAAAGTAGGCCATAATTTTGAAAGGCCACAATTAAAGTCAAAACTCGCATCACACACATTAGGAATTGTAAAATCACGCCATATACAATCTGCCCACGCCACGGGTAAGTCGCAACCTGTTCCCCTAACCCCAACAGTATCACCCCAACACTTTTTAGATTTTAGGGCCATTTTAGGGAGTTGACGACTTACAACACTATCATTATCATCATCATTTCAGATTTGACGTCCACTACTGCACATAAGCGTCCCCCAAAAAAAATTCATGGGGGGTAGTTAGTAGTTACCTAGACTCGCCCCCCACAGGGTTGGTAACTCGGGTAGGCGAGCGCAGTTTTCAGATAATAACAATGTCCGCCTACCCCCTTACAGGTAGCTTGTCTTTCTTGTTGACTTTTCGAAAATAACTTTGTAAGTTTCATTTGGAAATAAAACGTTTTTTTACTATTTTTTTTTATTTTTACTAACGGAGGGATGAAATGGATATTAAATTTCGGATACAGATACGGATATTAAATTATTTCGGATTATCCGTTTGTTTCGGATAAATTAAGTTTTAAAATTTGTTTTTCTTTTTACAATAGGTAAGATTCGGTTACGGTAATATCCGATAGTTTCGGTTACGGAGCTCCCTAACATCCATGGACTACGGCACCCACGCGGCGGTTAATGGGGAGGTGCTATTCTTTCTTCAGCACACCACGGATACCCCACGTGCGCCACTACAATGGCCAATTCATCGCCAATAACAGTACACTTTCAGGCCAAAGTGAGGAACCTAATTAGATTAGCAAATCGGACGTCGAGCCCATAACCCATCGATAGCGAACAATGGGCGGGTCGCGGCGGCCGACGACCCCGCCGCCCCCCGCCGCCCGCACCGCGTACATTTTCCGTTTTTATAAGACCAACCTTTGGAAACTACAGTTGGCAATAAAAAAAATGTGTCAATTCTAGGCAAAGACCTTACAGATCCAAGACCTAGCAACATTTTAAACCTCCTACAAAAACAGTTTGTTATAAGTTTGACGCATGTCTGTCTGTCTGTCGGTGGCATCGCAGCTCCCAAATGGATAAACCGATTTTGAAATAGTTTTTCTGTTTGAAAGCTGACGTGATCGCGGATGTTCTACAGCTATAATTCATCATTCATCATCATCAGTTGTTCAGAAAATTCGGGGGTTACTTGAATTTTTTAATTTTGCTATGTCAAACGCATGCAACTCGTCACGCCGCCTCTACGGTTGTAATTAAATTATTATACAATAAATTAATATGTACAATCGGACTCGGGGACGGATATCGCGTAATAAATGAGTAAAAAATAATAATTACTGGCATGCAATTTACCGATTTATCCGATCATAGATTATGCCTTTTTTCTGTTTTGTCACAATCAATAAAATCTAAAGTTACGGTCGCCAAGTATTAATTATCTGCAACAAATGTCTCTTACATTACTCTCATTAGCGTGTTGCTAGCGTATTAGCATAATATCAACTCTAAAATAGAACATGTATCGATATTTCCCGTGCGTGCCGGCACATCATAACTTCATAACCCGGCCCAAATCGTGTAGACCAACCTTGTGGCCTTGCGTTCAATGCGGAGCGGCGATTCCGCGCCCGAAATTAGCTAATTCTGCGACTACTATACAACACTTCCTGTTTCAACAATGCTGCATTTGAATGGGATTTATATTCATAATGCTGTCATCATCTGCCACTCGCTCCAATTGCGAGCTCGGAGTTGAACGGCGTTAAATAATATCAACTGTCAAGGCTAGAACGAATTAGTGGATCGCGTTTCCAGTTTGAACCCAGCGGGACAAGGTACTCTACTTACCCCAGGAGTATACTTTTGATTATATGTGTTTTAATCCCCGATAAAAACAGAGATGTATAATAACTTTGACGTAGGTGTGCGTATGTATGTCTGTGCATGTTATAATATTTGCATCGTAGGAGCCAAGCGGATCAGCCGATTTGGATCTAGGTAGTTCATTTTTGTATAAAGGTGACGTGCGAATGTTCTTAGACAGGTTTCATGAAAATCGATTGAGCCGTTTAAAAGTTGTGAGGTAGAGTAGTAGAAAAGAAAACCCGAATATTTCTAGTATAATTATCTAGTAAGTAAATATACTCCTGGCATATCAGTACTCATAATCATCGTCAATAATATATACGTATATAAACACACGACGACGAACATACGATGATTATGAATAGTATGCCAGGCGGCGTGCGAGGACTGCTCGGCGTCGAGAACCCGTTACCCGTCCGGCTGACAGTCGCGTGGAGGCACATTATGAAGGCCCATGCATAATGCCGGCCCGCTCTGATTGTCGCGCACCGCGTGCTCGGGGCAGTCGGACGTGCCGCCGGCGTGCTCGGCGCGCTGGGGTGGGGAGGGGGACACGCTCTAGTAACTAGATTGATGCAGGGTCGCTGACGTCACCGTCGCGGAGTACGCTCGGTGCGAGCGACCTAATGAATAGGTAGAGTGCGCTATAAATCCCGCAATACATTGTTACCCAGCCAGGGCTGCCAGCCTGACGAATTGAGGCAAGAGGCAGGCTGACAGACACACCATAAACATTACTCGTAGAAAATGCCAAGTCTCGCTACCCACTTCTTCTACCGTAAAAGTTGTGAGTTCATGTGATACCAAGACGGTTAGTCGGTAGGTCTAACAATATCTCACTACAGACCTCGGTAGAACTAATCTATATTATGCCTTTAAGGCGGCATACCTGCAAAACAAACAGTTCTTAACCTTTTATCAAAGTATGATTGGAGTGTAAGTGCCTTTCAAAAGTAGCGCACATAATCTGAACTTATACCCATTCGTCGGTCTAAGCGAAGTCCACACGTTTACCAATTGAGCAGGGCGTTCGAGAAACGATTCGACCTTGTGATAATGAGCTCTGATGTCATACACACTCATAAGCGGCGTCTTCGCGACCTTGTGTGTGTGACATAACCGGCGACCTACCTCCTCGGGTCTCGGCAGGACGAGCGTGGGATCTGACCCTAGGACCGTTTAACATCGTCCGCCGTATCATATCACGAATTTACTGTGTGATGCAATGAATTCCTGGCATACTATAGATCTAACGACTAACGACCCGTTTTAATAACTATCTTAAATAACAAAATAACGCCATAGAAAAATTGACAGCACATCGAATTATATCTGAACTAAATAAGTATAATAAAAAGTATCCTATATGTTACTTCAAGTTATATCTCCAAGAATATGTGTTAAAAGTTTCATGATGATGGGATAAGTAATTTTCGCGTGAAAGCGTAACAAACAAACGGACATTTACAATAACAGATGAGGGATCGCGGCGGATAGATAGGTTATTGAAACCGGCCGCAAATGAGTGGAGCAACTTTCAGAATACGGTCAGGGCTAAAACTGATACGACATAACTGGATTATCAGTCTACGGTTCTAAGGCAGTCATTATTACGCAACAATAAGTAGCGCAGCCTCAGATACACACAGTAGAGATGACGCATTTCTAATATGAGAATTACGTGCAGCCAAAACAAATGCCGTCCCTTCCCAGGGTATTCTTATGTCGTAACAGCGTCACATGCACTTGTGACAGAACAAAAGGCTGCACGAGAGCGTGCTCTCGAGTTTCGGCGACTCATTACTGTTACGTCACACGACTGCCACAGGCTACAGACTCCAGCTCCGAGCCCGTCCCACCGGTTATCAGGCGTTAGACCACTGACAGAGCAGAGATTGCAAGCTATGACGATGCGGAAGAGCATCTTGGGCGCCAGTAGCATACGATATTCCTGATATTTCTTATTCCGCTTTTCTATTATTAGGTATTTTTTACAATTTTACTGTGATTTTTTTTTTAATTTCTCTACAAACGTTATCAGGTAGTAATTATAGATCCTACTAAATATAGCCGAATGAAGACCGAGGGCGGTCTTATATGACCAAAAGAATCATCATAACGCGGCCTCCGCTAATGAGCTTTATCGACAAGGTCACAACAAACAGATTCTAAACAATTAAGTACCTAAGCATTCGGTATTTTGCCATTTAGTTGCACGTTGTGGCCTTGTCGCCAAAGTTCAAAAAGTTAGGCCTACCGCACATAATATATTATATGCAGTAGGCATTATGAATGAAAAGAAGTTAGGCCTTAGACTTAGCCAGAACGCGATGTTGAAGTCTGTATCATATTAGCATACCCACCTTCCTATCTTCGCTTGCGGTATGCGACCGTGTTTAGCAAACCGGGTCCCACGTATCCGCACATTTTTGTACATTAAAACTCGCCTATGTATGTGTCGACGATCTGCGTCTATTATAGTAGGGGAGCCCAAGAGAGGATTTTTGTAGTAGACGACAGCCTCGGGTAATCTATGGTCAGAACAAGTTAAAAAAAGTATCAAAAATGTAATCCAACGCGTTAACTTAATATTTTAAGTAGGTGTCAAAGATGAAGCTCCACCATAAAGTTCTGACGATTTGAAAGGGAAAGCTCTTATGTAAAATATTAAAATTAAATCACTATATTATTAAATTACTTAGCGTAATTAATACTCTTGTGAATCTTGTCGAATCTGGTGATAAATAACCTATATTCAACTACTATTTCATAACATATTCTTTTTCCAAAGCTTGAATACGACTGTTCCCGCTCATTCCACTATAAAAAACTTGTTTTTTTTTTCTTCCTATCGTCTAATCTTTAAAACCTAGTAGGTCTTCACAACGCTCGAGTAAGTACACGTTTGGCATTCTGGGCTCCCCGACTTGATATTAGTACAGGCTTAGAACTGAGATAACGCTTCCAGCCTCAAGTCTATTAATAGTATACAGAGTAATATACTACATAAAATATACCCAACTATTAAACCGATTACATCTTTAGTGCCGAATTTAATAGCCCTACTTAAGCTTTTTTAGTTCTATGTATGGATTATTAGTTACACACACACATGGTTACGTATATGTTTATACGCAAAAGCTAATATTTTTGATTTAAAAAATACTAGCTTTTGCGCGCGGCTTCACCAGTAAAAAGGCGGGGCAATAAAACTTCTTTAGCATAACCGTGATTAATACGAAGACGTTGTTGCCAATTGTTCGTGCTAAGCCCATTGTGAGATACGTATTCCATAGACACTAAGCTATAGTATCTAATATAATTTTATTAATTTTATAATTTATATTATAAGGTGGAAGAGTTTGTTTGTTTAAACGCGCTTATCTCAGAAACTACTAGACCGATTTGAGAAATTCTTTTTTTGTTGGATAGTCCATTTATAGATGAAGGCTTTAGGCTATATATAACATTACGCTGCGACCAATAGGAGTGAAGCTTCAGTGAGAAATGTTGCAAAAACGGGGAAAATTATTCACATTTGAGGACTTTCGTTGCGTGCGCTGCATAAACTAGGTTTAAGTCACTCAAAAACCACGCGAGCGAAGTCGCGGGCACAGCTAGTCTAATATAATTTATAAACACTGGGACCTGGGTGCCTCATCAGTGCGAGTTTTGTGGCTTCGGGCGTTGCGGATTTTCGCATCAGCAGTTTACACTTAACTTCGATTTTGGGAACACTTATAGGGTCTACTTTGAGGGCGATTTTTCGCAGATTCTACGATACAAATATAACTTTATGTAGGACGTGCTTGTTGCACAGTTGCACATGATGGATTTTTCACCTACAAAAAGCGACCGTTTTCTAAGTTATAATTTATAATAACAAAATCAGTTCGCTTAATAGCTTGACAAATCGGGGGTTACTAAAAATTTAAGAGCTTACCGTTATTTAATTAATAGTTATGTAAATACGCGGTTAAAACTTGAAGGTCAAGAGCCGGAGCTGTACATGGAATCAGAGATCTTACTCTCCAAACTGATTCGATTTTGATTCAGATTCGATCGTGCCGCGTATTCCCGAATAAATTGACGTTTGTTTATTTTGAATATTTTGATTCTCAGTCGATCGATATGGTTACGAGTACAAAAAGTTAGGATCTAACGATATTATTTATCCTGGTTAGTTTCAAAGTAATCCACCAAATAAAATACCAAAAGCCGTTGAGATGGAACTGATTAGTCTCGATTGTGTCGGGAGTAATCCTAATGCCTTCAGCCAGTCAAGCCGAGCACAAACATATTTTATACCCTCCGTAAAAGTGAAGTCGAATGACATTGTATGAAAAGCACGAAGGCGCCAATAATACAATTGACAATAGATGACGTTACTTTTACGGAGATTTCAAATGTTCCTGCTTGGCCTACAGGAGTCTACTAGATTCAATACCACACGCAATCGGCCAATTTTGCCATTAACACAATTTCCCATATTAACGCGGCTACTACGGTTGGCAGTTGGCAACCCGTGCCACGTGCCACGCTTCTGGCAGCAATCCAGATCCCGTATAAATAATATTTCAAACATTACCAAACCCCTGCGTTTTATATACCTCGCGCTAGTGTAGCAGGCACACGGATGACACGGGTGGTTGAGCGCCCTGGTGTTGGCGACCTCCGTGGCGCAGTGGTTGAGCGCCCTGGTGTTCGAGCGAGAGGTCGCGGGTTCGAATCCCGCCGAGGGAACATAAAGTTTTTAATGTTTCTGGGTCATGGATGTGTATTAAATTTATGTATAATATAATAAAAATCTTAAATAGGTATGTGTATATTATAAAAGAATTAAATATATTTCCGTTGTCTGGTACCTGTAACACAAGTTCTTCTGATACTTAGCACAGGGCCAGATTGACGTGGTGTGAAGCGTCCATAGATATTATTATTATCTATGGTTGTATTAATAATAAATTGACTAGGTACTAACTGTTGCCGCGTCTTTCGTGAATCGTCGTCTTTCATACTTCGTCAGTAATTTCCTTGAAAAATGATAATTACCGAGCGAGTATATTATGATTGGTGAAAACTTTCAGAAACCAGGGCGTATCCCTGGTTTCTGAAAGGCTGATCAAATCGCCGATCAGGTAATATTTGAGTTTCAATTCAACAATCCATTCTGAACTCTCATCGGTGAACGTAGCGATTGAGCGTATTGTTGCCAGCGATTTTCACAAAGATTCGCCTTTCAGAAGCTGAGAACAAGATTTTGAAGTTTTAAGAACATTTAAAATGTTACTCGTACTCTTGGACAATATAAAACTCAGTTGTTAGGCGCGTCATACATTTATGCTAATATTATAAAGGTGAAGAGTTTTTTTTTTACTTCAACGCGCTAATTCTTGTGTGACAGCTACGGGCATGTGTATACCCAGCATAACTTTCATGCCAGCTCCTGTACCGATTTACTGGTTTGTATGTCCCATTCCTTCTGCTATATTATACCGCCAAATTGGTTTAAAATTGAATGTCGATTTTATGGAACTATTCCAATCCGATAATCGGTATTCAAGGGAAGTAAATGACGTCAAAATTAATATTGGAATTAAATTGGTCTTGGATTACAATTGAATTTAGTTTCAATAGTAAGGTTGATGCAGTACGAACACTCGTGGTGGGGGTATTGGTGTCGAGCGTGGTGCTATCAGCTGATAACGTATCAACTCCAAGTCCCGCGATAGCCGGCTCAATGGAAACACATTTTCTTGTCCTTATCGTGCGACATAACAATTATTTATTGTAGCAATCCACGAAATTGTGATGTTCGTTACATTACGTCATGTTACTCAAGTCGTTCTTAAATTGTACCTACTTGGAACTACGTGAAGTACTTGTATGTATAACAATTGGAGACAGGAATGTACGAACTGATATATACAGTACCAAAATTATGATTACGTGAAAATTTAGTTAAAACTGTCACTTAAACATTTAAGAATACGTCACAAAAATCTAAAGATCTGTCTCTAGAATCAATGTTCTTAATACATTACTATTTACTAGGTACATAATATTCTAAATCGCCTCCGTGGTCTAGTGGTTCAGAGCTTCGCTCTCGACCCGGAGGTCGTGGGTTCGATTCCCGCGTTGGAACAACAAATAATGTTGTTTTCAAGTTTGGTTAGGACAATTCAGGCTGATCACCTGATTGTCTGACAAGAAAGATGATCCATGCGTCGGATGGGCATGTAAAAAGTCGGTCCTGCGCCTGACCTCTCGCTAGTCGTGTCGGTTTACCGTCCCACTGGGTTATGAGAGTAAAAGGAAGAGAGAGTGCTTCTGTTTATTGCGCTCACACTTGGGCACTATAAAATAACTCCTGCGTAGCTGGCCTGGTTTCAATGAAATGGGCTACCGACATCGAAATCGGTGAGGAGAGCTATTAATATTCTAAAATGTTTAAGTGACAGTTGGAACTCAATTTTCTCGTAATCAGAATTTTACTACAATATCACATTCATCGATTCATGTCTTCGATTAATTCATAGTCGGTAACATACGCTACTTACAACAAAACAAATACTAAGTATCTAGGTACTTTTTAAATTACATTTTACATACTTTAGACACTAGCATTTTAGTCAATGTTTTTTTACTCTATTTAGCAATGTTGGATCTACCATATGTATATGCGCCGTGCATCTGTTTTAGTATTCTCTGGGTTTTATAAACAAAACACAACACTTCTTTTTAAGGTTCCGTCCTTCACCAGCCCGGATCTAGACAGTTAAAAATTTCACAGATTATGTAAGTAGGTATTTATTTTGCAACTATTAAAACAAATATCTACTAGAAATGGAACATAATAAATATTTAACGGACTCCGATATTCCCAATCTTTTAGCCGTTTTGTTCGGGACCCATTGCGCGCATGACTCGGAGTCTGTTTTACGATGCCGACGCTACTGCTACCGAGTACAAAGTACCACATAATAACTTGTAGTATTAGCGTAAATGTTTACAGCTCAGTCGTAGTAATAATAGCTCCCCTCACCGATTTCGGTGTCGGTAGCCGATTTCATTGAAACCAGGCCAGCAACGCCGGAGTCGTTTTATCACTATAAAAGCTAAGTTTAAGCGCAATACACAAGAACACTCTTCTTTTTTTACTCTCATAACCCAGTGGGACAGGCGCAGGACCGACTTTGTACATGCCCATCCGATGAATGGATCATCTACCTTATCAGACAACCAGGTGATCAGCCTTCATCGCCAAACTTGAAAACAACATTTTTGTTGTTCCAACGCGGGAATCGAACCCACGACCTCTGGGTCGAGAGCGAAGAAAGAGTCGTAATAACATTTAGTATGTTCTACATCATCTGCCGATGAGGTAACCAGTCTGTAGTAACCCGCACTTTGTAGTTAGTCCACGACGTAGCGCAGGCGCCTCTTATTGTCCCGCTTTTTATAGACCTGCGGTAAGCTGGCGAAGCACAACCGGAAGATACCTTATTTTCTGTTTAGCATATCCGTTTTGAGGGGGAAGCAGGGGGGGGGGGTGTATGTACATAGTTAGATCGGTCATTGAAACTGGAGTTCTTCATCATCAAGAGAAAGACGAAAAGGAAGATTTGTCTCAAATTAGTAAGCTGAGTGTTCCTGTCACAAAGATTTGCTGCAGGTTCGAACTTCTCAAGTAGGTAAGTATAACTTTTTTTTTATTCGAAGTATACTTTAATTTATAGTTCGAATAAAAAATGATGACGACAAATCATAAAAGAAACTACTATTATGGGTATGGTGCTATACAGTGTAAGTACAGTTTAGAGAAATTTCAGCAAATATAAAAAGCAAGCGCCTACCTACGCCGAAGTCCGAACAAACACCGCACACCCAAGTAATGAGTGCAAAACAAAAATACTAATACTTTTCCAAACAAATATCTTGGTTTTATACACTTTTCGGAACTTTGGAAAGAAAAGTTATCCTTTTAATTAATTTTGCGACACGAAGGTGTTTAACACTTTAATACTTAATAGGTAGTTAATACTAATATTATAAAGATGTTGCCTGTGAATTCGTACGCAAAATAAATATCCCAGAGGAACAGTACATTTTGGTGCGATACAAAAGAGAACATACTGAAAGGATGATGATTTGATCAGCCTTTCAGAAACCGGGCGTTAGTCTAGAGTTTCAACTACGACCGTAACAAATTTAATCAAAATGCTTTATTTATTACGTGAAAACAGGGAAAACATTCATAAATAGGTAATTCCTTACATACAAAATTTTGCGTTTTTTTTTATTACATAAATGGATTAGTCCGTGTACAACATATCTTATTACTACTGTAATAAGGTCCACAAAATGTTTGTGCATTCATAAAAATAAAACTTTCGTAACAATGAATTGCTTAATTTTGTGAACTAGGTAAACTAACTTAAACATTACAATGCTTAAAAACGACCAAGTTCGAGTTGGGCTCGCGAACTTAGGGTTTCGCGTCGTGCCATCTCCATAAATATTTATTTTATTTTGTTTTTAGTATTTGTTAATGCGGCAATAGAAATACATAATTTGTGAAATTTTTAAACTGTCTAGCTATCGCAGTTCTTGAGAAAAGTCTGGTGACAGACATATGGACAGACAGCAAAGTCTTAGTAATTTTTACACTTTGTGTATGTAACCCTAAAAATAATACGGAGCTGCTATATCAATGTAAAATATTCAGTTGCTGGCCGTACGTTATGTGATTGAATTGTAAATAATGCTGTATGGCTCAACATGGGCTTGTCTGGCCCGAAGCTGTATGTCCGTATATAGACATTATACCAAAACACTTACTGCTACTTTTCAGGTCAACGTGTGACTGTAAAATTAAAACTAGTATTAGTAATGTTAGATTTGTGTGTTTTTAATAATAATTATTTCTGTATGTTATAATAAAACATTGTTTTTTTCTAATGTTAAGTAAATGTAACATGATCTTTCATTTATTGTTATAGGGGCAACAGAAAAATAAAGAATACTTCTACTTTCTAGTTATCACAGTTTATGGGACATATACATTATAATAGAGTGTTAGTGATAGATTCCAATTTTTACCTTTTTTTCCACTTTCTGAATAAGTAAATTAAAGTTGAATCAAGGTTATAAACACAAGTTATTGAACTGCAGAGTTACTATGGGAAAATCATTCCATTATCTATTATTGAATATGTGAGAAAAACTTCTGTGTATTGTATCATAAAAAATAGGATATATTTAAACTTAGAGATGGAACTTGTATTAGAAAATATGCTACATCTAGCAAGAAATTAGAAGTATCAAGCTAATTTATAAATACATTTCACACAAAATAATATTATGATCATTTATGCTTGGACTAGCAATTAGGTAGTAAAATATAATACCCAGATATAAGAAGAGATGATTTTTTCATTATTGAAAATACAAATACTTACAACCACATAAGTAATTCAGAATGGTCACTATAATAGTGGTTCTAGTATTTGGAATATAAAAAATATGTTTATTATTAAACAAGACACAAATGTGTTACTTGATGTAAGAGTCTTAGGTGTAATATATTTATGTGAGATATAGATATCAGTGTTTTATGATAATTAGCGCCATTAACATTTGCAAATTTCTAAAAGCCGCAGTGAAAGTTGCACATCAGAAAGTATGTTACAGTCATGCTTAAATTATTCTAATTAAAACTCAAATAAGGCTAGTTTTGTTGATTATACACAAACTCTTTATTGGAATCTAGTGAGGGACCTCTTAGTTGTATTTATACTGGACTACATTCTTAGAAGACAAAGCTAAATTATGTTTCATTTTATTATTTATGCTTGTGTGCAACTATGCAATTTTGATATTATTTGTTCATTCATATAAAAAATCTATTTGTTTTATTAAGTTTGATTCTGAGAGAGATTATGAACAATGCTTTGATGAAGTTTAAATTTTATAAAATGGAAATACTTTGAATAATATTCTAAGCAAAATTTACAAGCCCATAACAATCCTACAACTCCAACCAAATCAGAGTACATAAAAAATTGAGTTACTATAATAAGCAAAAACATCAAATTGTAAATATATTAAGCAGGACAGGCCAAGCCTAGTGCAGGCGCCAATTATAATACTTTATATGACACTGTTAAATACCTATGTTAGTAATATTTTGTTGTTTATTTTAAGGCAATATTTATAACAGAAGCTTGTGTGTGTGAAATAAAAATTTATTATTATTATTATATACCTACAGTATTTAGTAAATTTGTATTAACTAGGTAACTATTCAGCTACGACGTATGGACAACATTTGTACGCGTAATTGGCAACAGTTTTTTCTGTTAGGGCCAATTAAATCACATCGAAAATCAGGATTCAGCATTTATTTCGTTCGTAGAGCGCTTATTACTTCATTGAGAATCCGACCAATTCAAATCGTCGCCGTAATCGACTTCGATTCAAGACGATACAGTACTTTTATAATCCGTCGGGTTATTATGCCATCCGCGCCCTAGCGGTGACATCACCTCTATTGAACTAGATAACAAGCAATAAAATAATGTCACGCCCCGTATTTGGCACAAAAGCCTATTGAAAACCAATATTATATAATAATAAAGCTAATTGTAAACTTAGATATTGCTACACGTCGTTAAAACAGGAAATTTCGGCTATCGTGATATCGTCGGAAAGAACATCACAAATAGGTAAATTTTCAGTCGCTCCTAGCAAAAATAGTCTCAAAATGTAATGTCTCAGTCATTACGGTCAAGTTCTACTAAAAAAGCGACCCAATTTCCAAGATCAAGAAAACCACACCCAAATCATAGGTTGATAAGTATAATTTTCATACTGAGATAATGCATTAAAATTCCAGTTTTGTCTTTTTATGATAAATCAATTATTATCAAGAAACTTACCGGCTTTTAGCTCCAGTAATAGATCCGTCGATTTTTTATCTCTACACAGATTCACCACTCTTTTGGACAGGATAAAACTTACACTAAGCACTCTTTCAACATAATATCATGAAACTAAAGAAGCACTAACGTTTTTTAACGTTTTAAAGCACTAGCACCACCATAATACCGCTTAGCGCGATATTTCTTTTCGTTTACAAAAAATATATCCGAGAATCCGTTCACACCGCTTCCGTAAATCGATGTCGGCTAAAATTTCGTTTCGTTTCCAGTTTCCACAGTCTCTATGGTCGCTTTTGTCGTTTGTCGAACAAGACGTTTGAAACATAAATATTTGACAAATCATATAGGTGGCGCCACTAAGTAATGTTGCCAAATATATCTATATTTTTAACCTTATTTAAAGATGACTTACTTTTTACTAGTCACTGAACTCGCACTAAACTCAAAATCATATCAATCAATAAAAAAACATACATACATATACAGGGTGTAAAAAGAGCAGTCACTATAACTTTGGGATATGACAAAAGGACCTTTTCTCATTCTAGAAATAATTTTTTTTCATTATTAATTTTTTGAAAAAAAAATTTTTTTTTTGCAATTTATTATTTTTTGTCGCAAGGCTGAACTGTTTGGGACAACGTTCGGCATTAAATTCTTAAATTTTGTTATTTTTGCCCTAGTACGTAATGAACGTCTTACGCGTGCTATTGACCTCTCAGCGTAATCAGCTGATCGCTGTGTTGTGCACGTTGTACATTGCCTATTGAAATTTTTTTAATTTTTAAAACAGTGGATTAAAAGCAAATGACTAGTACCAATGGATATATCTCTTGCCTAGTTATTACCCCACGAAGTTATAGTGACTGCTCTTTTTACACCCTGTATAATTATCAATTTTATTTTTTATTAACTGAATTCCAAAAAAGGAGAAGGTTATCAATTCAGCTGGTTTTTTTTGTATGTACACCAATGACCGAAGAATCAAAAAGATTCTTATTATGTCATTAATGTACACACCGATTACTCTGAGATTAATGATCCGATTTGCGTGATTATTTTTTTATTCGAAGCAGAATAGCTGCCATTTGATCTCATAAAATTTTACATACTTTGCTCTAGTACTATTTATTTTGTGTACATATTTCACCAATTTATAGAGGTATACATTAGAATGATGTTCATGTAGTTTCAGTACGGCTAATTTAGGAGTTTTTCACTGTCACATTTATAATTGATACTCAAGACGAAAAGGAGTTGGAAATTAGAAATAGACCCCATATCAGTAGTCAGTCTGTCTTTAGCATCGTAGCTACCAAACAGATTTACCTTTTACTTTGACTTAGTGACACTAAAAAGTAATAGATAAAAAAGAAAGTAAGGTGTCAGCTAAGATGAGTTTCAAGTCAGCAAGTATAGGATGTTGTTCTTTTAGCTTACACCGACTCTAAAAAGAACATTAATTGTAACTACATTATAAAAGTATTATTTTATGCTTTTTAGTTGTTAAGGTCGGTTTTTTTAATGTAGGTAGTTTTTTTTTTTTTTACAAAGTTAAGTATGTTATTAGTGAATAAGATAAATCGAGCATTACAAAATATTATAATGCATAGATCGAGGCAAGCTAATTAAGAGAGAAAATCAGTATGTAATGAAGGATTATGGGATACGCAAATCTGAAATTATATGATGCTCTGACTCTTTTTCTAAATGAGAGTTCACTTTTATAAAATTCAAGTCATATTTTTATTCTATTTTACAATTAAAGACCTAATTATAATTAAATATCAATTAATTTCAATATCTCATGTATACGAAATTATGACTTCTAAATAAATTTAAGTTACCTGATTACCAGTATTTGTGGTAAAATAATATATTTGGTAACATTTCTTACGTTCCATTTTCAGAAATGATTATTTGTTGTTTTAGTAACTAGTATTTTTATTTTAATAGTTATGATTTGGGAAACACTTAATTTGCTAAGCGTTACTTTAGGTAAAAAACAAAATGTAAAATAAATTTTAATGTTTCATAGTAAGAAAGTTATGATAAAATATAAAATATTATGTCAAATTGTCTATGCTCTATAGGGTTTGACTCGTACGTGTAATGAAACGTGTAAGACGTTTGACTGCTGTCAGCAGTCATTTGTCAAATTAGAAACATTCATTTTCAAAATGGCGTGCAACTAGGTTGTGTGTTACTGTTATTAATTTTTGTTTTAAAATTTTACACGCTGTTATCCTGATATTTAGGTATGTATATGTTTATTTAAATTTGCAATTAAATTAATTTGTGTGATTTACGTTTATTCTCATTCGAATGTTTTAGTTTAAATGGGTCGCTCGCCGAGTCCCCGGCGGCGTGATGACAGAAGGGACCGCCGCGACCGGGACCGCGACAGGGACCGCGACCGGCGGCGGCAGCGCACCCGGTCCCGGTCGCGGTCCCTGGACCGGCGGAGACGCTCGCCGGAGCGGAGGCGGTCGCCGTCGCCGCGGCGGAGGCGCTCCGTGTCCCCGGCGCCGACCACCTCCTTCGTTCCCAAGGCGAAGAAGAATTTCGGCGAGCGACCGATCGTAACGCCCGCAGACTTGGAGGGAAAAACGCCCGAGGAGCAAGAAATGTTGAAGGTAATGGGCTTCTGCGGATTTGACACGACTAAAGGTAAGAAAGTCGAGGATAATATTGAAGGCGATGTACATGTGGTTCTAAAACGTAAATATAGGCAATACATGAACCGGAAAGGTGGATTCAACAGGCCGTTAGACTTTGTCGCGTAGCTCAGTAATGCACAATCTACTTATGCTACTGTTAGACCTGCAGGGTCTGTGTTTTTAGACACTTATGTGATATTTGCTTCTCAGCTTGCCTTTGTGCTTCATTTTACATGGGTGCTCAGATATTTATCGGAACCCAAAGGTGTGTTTCACAATCTGCTGCTACGCGTCAGATAGTTTATTTGCATATTTTGTCCCTGTTGGATACAAAGTGAGCAAAAACAAAACTTCCGAATAAGTTATCCGACTTATTAGAAGTTTGTGAAACAGGCACTGAATTATACTTATTTAAACAAGATCAATTATGAACAGAGTGTAGTAATAATAATATGACCAGTTTTGCATCTGTTAGACACCCATAGAAAGGAAACTGGTTCATTATCCTTTGTTATGTGACATTGAGTACATCCCATGCGGGGAGAGTGTATGCACTATGAATACTACAATTTAATTATGTCACCTGGTTGCTGCGTTCTTTATGCACAAAGGCAAGCTTGAAGCCACCTTTTACTTAGGAATAAGTGTTAACATTTTGTTGCTGATGTTTTACTATTACGTAGGTGCAACTGTGATATTGTATTGATAGTTATAATTCTCAAAAACTATTCAACAACTGGCAAACTGTTAAACACCTTTTATCAGTAAGGGCGCTTTTAGTGTCACGCGGATTTGCTCACGCACGCGGGATTGGCCCGCATGCGTAGCATCCGCAAAGAACAATTTCATAATAGGTATCTATTGTAAAGCGTGCGCATGCGGTCCAATCCCGCGTGCGTGAGCAAATCCGCGTGACACTAAAAGCGCCCTAAAACCTTAAACTTTTTTTACAAGGAACTAAAAGCTCAATTTGGCAAGGGAATCTAGGTCTAAGTTGATCTTAATATAATATCACATTTGCATGTTACAATATTCTTAGCCACAAAACACAAAAAGCATAAAATTTTATGAAACACTATTTACTGGCAAACAGTTTATGAGGATTTTTAAAAATCCAAAAAAAAAAAAAATCTTAGTGTTGAATATTCCATGGGAATTTTTTAAATTTTGGTGCAGCCCTTGAAACGAGTGTACAAAATCAGTTAGTTGTTTTGTGGCAAACAGTAGTCTTAAGCTAGCGTAAGTCTGTTATCAGTGCCCGCGCGCTGCGTACGCCCGCGCGGGACCGGCTCAGCGCATCTGCGCACCAAGAAACTTGACGGAGTGGATTTGAAACCGACATATCATTGTCACAGTGACCGTAGCTCAGCCGAACAATGTTTTTTTACAAAAGATTTATGTACTCAGTGTAACACTTCACTTCCCTCTGCTATCCTGTAAAGTGTTGCACGGAGCCGCATTACCTCACGTTGTGAGGCTGCCTACGAACACCAGACTGTCCCATAAGACTGACGCCCGCCGCGCCCTCTGAACGTTGCCCGCACGACGCGCCACACACATAGTCATAGTTACAGATATATTTATACACATATACAACACTCCCTCCCCCTCTGTCCTCCACAATGTACAATAGTCAAGCCTGATCCCTCAGAGTGTGTTGTTTTTTTAAATTAGAACAGAATGTATGTTTTAAATAGATTCCTGTTTATATTTTGAGAAACACTGCACTCTGTCGGATCAGTCTCCATAGCCCATATATACAAAGGTTGCTTAAAATGTGATATTTTTTTACATAATGTTTAAGCGCACACGCGGCGTGCGGGAGGCGCGGCGGCACTCCCGCGGCCTCAGACCCACTCCGGCACGTTTGTCACACCATCCGCACTTTTAGAATGAATCAAAAACTGTTTCGGATTCTCTTTACTCCAAAATTTACGGTTTCTCCAAATCACAAATCATGAAAATAGCAAATATCCAAACAGAGCTGCAGTTTGGATAAGATTTTTGGAACAGCTTGTGTTTGCTCAAAAGTCACAGCAATGCGAACACACAATAATAGTAACGATTTCAATGATTTGCTTTGAAACAGTGGAATTATGTATAATTTCAGAATGATTCTATATTCAGATTCAGACTTCGGAAGTTCTAAAATAGTAAAATTACTTGGAGTTGACATAAAAATATGTGTAAAACATTATACAGTACACTCTGTACACTGTCAACTGATTCGTTCTCCATGTTGTAAATACCACAAATCTCAGGTATTTTTTAATTTGTAATAAAAAGTTGTACACTTTGGTATTGTATTAAAAATATTATTTTAAATTCTGTAGATATAATGGAAATTGTCCTTGGATAGTGATGTAAAAACATATTTAAATTTTAATATATTATATATGTTTAAAATCAAATATGTACCTTTAATATATCTATTGGCATAAAATATTATGTTTAACTTTTCTTACAAGGAAAAATTTCTGATTCTTCAACTCACTTATGTTTATTTATTTAGAAAACTGTATTCTTAAATTATAAGTTACTATGTATTAGATTAAGTAACAAATAACAACTGATTGAAAAATATCTACTTACTTCATTTTCTATGACATACCTATTACTTGTAAAATTGTTTGAATATTTTGATGATTGTTTATCTAACAAGATATATTTCAGAACCTTTTGCTAATATCGGATAACTGTACTTCAGCCAACCCTATTAATGTTTGGTTTTGGCCCAAAAATATTTTTAATAGTAAGGACTTTATTTCTATTGTAATTTTTATTAGAGATATATTATTTAGCATAAATGTCAAAAGGGGGTTTAGTTAGGTTGGAAAGGAAAACTTCTGCTAATTAAACCAACCTTACAATAATACATTGTCTATGCTTGTTTTAGTTACAACACCAAAATGGTTTATTCATAAAATATGTCAAACACGTTTTGGTTGGTCCAAACTCCAAAATCAGTATATGATAAGCAAGACAATTAGTTTGTAATTCATTAAAAGTGTATGTTATATATGAGAATTGAGGTTTATTATGCATTTTAATTTACTTCTATAAAAACTGTAAAATCCAAGGACTTAAATAAATTTCTTTTTGGATTAAATTATGTTTTATTTTGACCGTCGTCCTACTACTATTTTAATAATAATAATAATAAATAGCCTTTATTCCTAAACAAAAGGTTACAAAAGATCCCTAAGTTCGGTGTGCCTTTTGGCATAGGCCTCCTCCAATTCCTTCCAATGGGTCCTGTCCATTGGTACTCTCAACCAGTATGGTCCTGCTGTCTGTTTCAAGTCATCTTCCCATCTCCTTATTTGACGACCTCTACTTCTTTTGCAGTCTCTCGGTTGCCAGAGGGTGACTTGTTTGCTCCATTTGTTTATGGGGTGGCGTAGCAATGTCCAGCCCATCTCCATTTTTGAACGTCTATCCCGGTGAGAATGTCTGTGAGTTTAGTCCTTGATCTTATGTCTATGTTCCTGACTCTGTCTTTGATTTTTACCCCTATCATGCTTCTTTCCATGGCACGCTGGCATTTTTTTTAGCCTTTTGCCTATGATGAAGTGTTGTTGACCAAGTTTCACAGCCATAAGTAAGAACTGGTAGAATACAGGTCTCGAATGCTTTCTTTTTTATGTAATTGCCTAGATCCTTACTTTTACTACTATTTTATATTGTTGTTAATGTCAATGCCTTTTTAATCCCTTGATGCATGGTTGGAGACTCTTTTTCTAAAACGACTAAACTAATATTGATGTAATTTGGTATGGGTATTAAGGCTATTGAACATAGGCAACATATTTTTACCACACAAAGGTAGTTTAGGGATCAGTATCCCTTGATATTTTTCCGCTGGAAGCGGAAAAGTCTATCATCAGTCAGTTGTTTAGTAGTCTTATATTTATTAACATGTGTGATAGCATAATATTTTGATAATATTTATTTTTATTTTTCATAATATTTATTCTTAAAAGACTAGTTCGTTTTTCTACAGAAGCTAGGTATCAAAGAGAATATAATCACTACGTTTTCTAGGTATAATAATAACTTTCGTACACGCATTAAATTTGGTATCTGGATTGGATGGCGCCATCTAGCGGCAGATCCAGAATCAAATGATTAGATGTTGAGAAAAGAAAAAACGTGTCGGCCATTAAATTTATTTAATTGAGATTCAATTTAAATGCATCTGAAACAAAACATTTCAAGCTTAAAAATAAATAGGAACATATATTTTCTATTCAACAGACAAAACAAGGGGCAAATGAGGATTACTGTAGATCAGAGCATTAAACTCATTCTTATGACTTATGTACAATTTCTTCCCTAGTCATATCCCTGAATATCATACATATTAAACAATGTGCGTGATTGTAAAAATTAAAATCTGTACAAAATTATTTGCCTTGTTATATTTTTCTGGGGTCAAGTAATAGACTAGAACCAATTTCACCAACGCCAGTTAAATGTTAATGATTGTACATATATTGTGCAATTTTTCTCTTTCTTCGTATTCATGAAAGAGAAGGCATGATCTTAAGTGCCAATTTCACCAACAGGTTGACCTCGTTTCTGTCTTCATCCCGTTTCCTCTTTAACAGTGGTTAGGGTGGTGACGTGTCGGGACTGAGTCCCCTTCGGCGGCTTCATTCTCTGCCCATTAACATGGGAAGGTCCTTAGGATTTACTTCTAGTGTAATATCTTCTTAAAAGACCGTGAGAGACAGCAGCCCGCAGGCGTGCTCCGGCGGTCGGCCCCTACTGGGTGAGATCACCGGTTTCCCGGTGAAGGCCCAGCAGATGGCGACCAGCGACGAGAGCTTCCTGTTGATCCTTCTCTCACGGGATAGGATCTCCGTTTAGGTGCGAGATTAAGGCTCATTGTTTCCCTCGGCGACTGCGACAGCTGTGGTCGCGGCAGATGTACTTCTGTTGCTATTCTCCGGCAAGGAGGAGAAGAGAATAGAGAGAAGAAGGAGTGTGTGAGAAGAGTACTGAAGAGTGTGTGTGAGAGAAAGAAAAATGTTTCTATTTACAATATAAACAATGTATAAATAAAATAAGAGAGACATTTAGTGTATAGGAATCAGATTAAAATGGGGAGTTACTCCGTGTCAATTGGGATGATATCCCTGTGGTTGGGCCTGGCGTGTAGAGGAGCCAGGCCCTGCAAGGTTGGTTGACTCGAGCAGTCGGCTCGGATGAATAACCTGCGGGCCTGGTTTCCTATGAAGGTTTCGATGGGCTTCATCCTTAGGTCCCTCTCGATGACCTGGTTGCGCACGAACCAGGGTGCGTTGATGAGGCGTCGGAGGGCCTTGGTTTGGGCGACTCTTATTTTCTTCTTGGCAGTTTCTTTGGCCAGGTGGTACCACGCCGGAGCAGCATAGGTGAACCTGGGCCTTATGAAGGTTTTATATAGTAAGACTTTTACCTTGATAGGGATGTTCTTGTGGTTGAGGGACTTCAGGGCACCCAAGGCTGCTCCGGCGCGTCCCGTGACGGTTTTGGCGTGTCTTATCATCGAGAGGCTCCTGTCCAGCGTGACCCCGAGGTATTTGACCTCGTTGCACCAGGGGATGGGGACGCCTCTCAGATGAAGTTGGGGTGGATGCTTGTTTCGCGCATGAAAGAAAATGCCTTGTGACTTTTGGGGGTTGATGGCCAGCCTCCATCTGTCCAACCAGTCGGGAAGCTGGTCCAGCGCGCGTTGTATCTTGATGGCTGCGTGGTTTAAGTTGAACGAGGAGGCGATGTATGCCGTGTCGTCAGCGTACAACGCCAGGGTGGTGTCGTGGTGGTTGGGGATGTCCTGGGTGTACTGGTTGAATAGGGCCGGAGAGATGCAGCTACCCTGTGGGACTCCGGCTTCTATTTTCCCTAGTGAAGAGATTTTGTCTTCCACTCTCACACGGAAGGTGCGGTTCCGCAGAAAGCTTCGGACTATATTGTATATGGCCTGGGGATGCCACCACTCACCAGCTTATAGAGAAGGCCCCTTGTGCCCGACCCTGTCAAAGGCCTTCTCCATATCCAGGAAGACGGCGGCGACTTTCTCCTTCTTGTCCGTCGCGAGCGTGATCCTGGCCGTCACCCGGATCAGCTGATGAGTGGTGGCATGTTCACTCCTAAAACCGAACTGCTCTGGACGGATGCTAAGGTGCGGAGCAAGTCTGTCCAGGAACAGCCTCTCAAAGATTTTAGATATGCTGGGAAGCAGGGTTATAGGCCTGTAGCTCGCGGCGCTGGAGGAGTTTTTACCAGGCTTTGGTATCATTATCACCAAGCCCAGTGACCTGTGAGAAAGGTGCCATTGAAGAGCCTGGTGATATTGGAGACAATGTTCGGTGGCAGAATGCGCAGGACAGCATTAGAGATGCCGTCTCTGCCTGCCGCTTTCCTGGGAACACCTTTTTGAGGGTGCGTTGAACAATACCTGGGGAGAACTCCTGCAGCACCTCGTCCTCCGTGGGAGGTCCTAGTTGGTTGAAGTAGGTGTTCAACTCAGATGAGACGTTGTTGGTGTGGCTCGTGGAGGTAGTGGGGAAGGGGGAGAACTGGACTTCCAGGTGCCTGGCGAATATCTCAGCCCTATCCTCAGCTCTGTAGCGTGGACGGCCGTCCTCGTGGGTGAGCGGGCGCGTTGGTGCTTTGGTGCCTGTTAGGGCCCTGCAGAGCTTGAAGATAGAGCTGTTATCGTCGGCTGCGCTGGTAATCCGAAGAGGATTACCTTCTATACCCTCAGCGCTACTTACCGGGGGACAGTGAGCTGCTGCTGATAGTAGCGATGTCAGCATGTCCTTATTTATTCGAGGCCTTTGCTGTGGTGCTGGGATTCTGGTGGGTGGCAGGTCCAGGGTGATCAGGACTGGGGCGTGGTCAGACCCCAGGTTGTCATAAAGCACCTCCTGGGATATGGTGCCTGTGAACTTACTCACCACCATGATATCGATGACGTCTGCGCGGTGGGATTGAGAGTCCGGGAAGTGGGTGGGTTCGCTTGGGCCTAGGATGTCGAGGCCTTGTTGGATACCTAGTGTAGTACAGGGTCTTACCACTACTGTTGGTACAAGAGGAGGGCCAAATTGGGTGTTTTGAGTTGAAGTCACCTGCGATGATGGTGGGCGTCTCCGACAGCAGGCTGGTGATGTCTGTGGTGTCGAGGTTGGTCAGGGGTGGCTTATAGGCGGCGAACAGTCGGATGGGTCGACTGTCCAGGCTTACCTCAACCCCTAAGGTTAGGACGGAGTTGGTGCCTGTTATAGGGAGTGGTTGGTGGACCACCAGTCTTTTTATTAGGATGGCGAGGCCACGGATGTAGTGTTTGTTACCTCTGTGGTCCTGTCTATATGTAAAGTAGCCCGGGAAGTTTAGAAGTTTACCAACCAGGGTTTAGGTGGGTCTCATTGATGAGGGCCATGTCGACGCTATAGTTTTTAAGGACTTGCGTCAACAGTCGCCTCTTGTCAAAAAGACCACGGGCGTTCCAGTTTAGGATTTTTAAATTCCTGCTTACCGGGGTACTCATTTTGGCAGGGTGGCCACCATGATGATGGCTTCAGTTAGTAGCATAAGTGCCTTTGGTAAGCTGCTCATGGTAGCAGCTGAGGTGGGGTCCTGTCCCTCTGCGATTTGCCGGGCGTAGTCGCTGATAGTGCAAGCTACCTCGCATAAGACGTGGCTGAGCTCCCTCTGCTTGGCTGCGCGTCCTTTCAACTCTGGGCGGCTTTGGGCAGGTGAGGAGGGGTCCACCTTCTTGGTGGTAGGGGTGCTTACCGTGTTTGTGGTGGCTGGTACCAACATGTTAAAGTGAATCCTTCATTAAATATCATGTTATCCCTCTCGTATTTCCTGCCAATAAATGAAAAGGCATAGGATATTAACAAGCCGTTAACACTAACAAGCGTAGGTGAAATCGGGACTTAGACAAACGATTAACTTGCGTTTGTAAAATTGGAAGAATACATTGTAAGGAAAAACTAGATAACTGTGGAAAATACTGTAGTACCTTGTATCCACTCATCACATACACGCACCGCGCACGTGCACGCAACAAATACTATAAGTAGAATACAATGGACATTATGTCAAATAATGTATACAAACATTTAAACATTTGCTTGGAAAATGGTGCATAGTGATAGCTCGCGACTGCACTGACCAAAACTTAAGTACACGCAATTACTTTATTAAATACTATAGTCGGATATTTTTTACAACACGTTTTAATAAATTTTGATATGTTCAATATAATTATAATAATTTGGCAAATATTATTCATTAGTGTTTGGCGTCAGAAGCGGTACACTAAGTGATGAGCTCGAGTTTTTGTTATTTTGTACAATAATAAGTATCTGTTCGGGTCTAATTTAATCTTAACCTCGACAAAAATGTGTTATTGTATTTATTGCACGGTAATTAAGTGACATTTAAATTGGTAGCGTTAAAGTGCGCTATTTTCTGTTTATTCACGTTTAGATGAATTTGGGTTCCAATGAGTAACTATATAAAACAATAAAATTATCTTTAACTAGATACACTCGAAGGCAATTTTTAGGCTCAATATTTTGATGACTAACATTTAAGAACATTTTACAGTTTTAATATTACAAGGGAGATAAACTTCACACCCAATCAGATCGTTGTACAATAGTTATGTCACTTTAGGTAATGATCCTCGGCCTCAGGGCGCGTTTATGGGTGCGTTCCCGACTCCAGTTGCAAGGAAATAATGTGATTCACGAAATTTTCAATCACATCCTGTATGAACATGTTATATGTATGTATGAACATGGGCCGAATGAAACAGGAATGAAAAAACGTTATTTGCTTGCAAATGAAACCCACACTTAATGACCACGCGGCGTCCGGGCGCCTCGTCAAACTAATTTATCGCCGTTGTTGACAAATACTTAGACACGCCATAAAATATCGAGTAACTTATCGACGTCACGAATTTGTGCTCCTAAGTAAAACGTGAATTAGTTATAATTGGGTGAACAAACAATTCCTTCACGACGAAGGACACTTAAATTTTAATATAATCTACATACATGAGATCACATACAATATTATGTTTTTTTTAACTACCTCCCTGGTCAATACTGGCACAAAAATTATAAGTTCAGCTTAATACATAAAATCCACGAAATATAAAAATAATATAAACAATTTTGTAAAAAAGCGACCATAATATTTTATTAGTATGTTAATTTTTTCATGGAATGTGTCTTGTATTATTTTCAAATTGTATTTATTTTTTAATACTCATATTCTTATATTTAATACTCAAGACTAAAAATGCACTAATTAATGAGATCTTTTGGAATAGCGGCATAAAAACATGGCCTAGATATTTTGTAAATGTACAGCTCTAATGTAAAAAACACAAATCGAGAGCTATTCTCTATTATACATTTGTTTGTAAACAATAACAACATTTCAAATACAAAAGGGACGGCATTGGGCAAAGCCATATTTAAATATACTCGTAACTCAATACTATTTCATCACAACATTTAATAAAAAATGAACTGCTATATTAAAAAAAACTAATTTTCTGTCATCTGTATAAAATAATACTAGTCTCAAAAAAGCTATTCTTAGTCTATTCGAATATTGTCTGTTGGATGTAGGAATTATTTTGGTATCTTGTATCATGATTGTATATAATATGCTGTATTTTTATTATATAACTATACCTACCAATTAAAATACCGTCAAAGTAAACTAGGCCTTGAAAACAAGTGGCTTGGCTCTTGTATTACAGCAACGGAATAGAAGCTGCAGTAATGTTCAAGTCACTGACAAACATGTTCAATCTGCTACGCCCATATTGCATATTATGATATAATCTTGTAAGCAGTTATTCCATATTTCTATATTGTGTGTCTCATAACTATATATAAAGGATTCGGAGGAATCTGAAAAGGACAGGAATTGTGAATGTTATGTGGAAATAATATATAAAATAAATCTGGAGGCAATTGGATATGAGGGTCAACATACACTACCCCCTGTTCCTGGGCTCACACAGTCTGGGAACATGAGGATGCACTCAAGATGCTCCACACATCCAAACTCCAGGATGTCTAGGGATGTAGGGGAGTCTAAAGGTGTGAGAGTGCGCAAAGGTGTCTGGGGGTATGTGGAGATGTCTGGAAGTCTGTGGAGGTATTTGGGTATCTGTAGAGGAGTCCGAGTCTGTGAAATTGGTGCATGGTGATCTGTGGAGGTGCCTGGTGATCTGTGGAGGTGCCTGGGATCTGTGGAGGTGTCTGGAGGTCTGTGGAGGTGTCTGGGGGTCCGTGGAGGTGTATGGGGGTCCGTGGAGGTGTCTGGGGGTCCGTAGAGATGTCTGGGGGTCCGTGGAGGCGTGTGGTGGTGTAGGGAGGCTCGCAGGATGGTCTAGAAGGGCGGCGCGTCGTCGAGCGTGTGCAGCCAGTTGAAGATCATCATGTTGCGCTCGTACTTGGACAGCGGGCGGCCGCGCTCGCGCTCCAGGTCCGCTGCCGTCAGGGCCAGCTGCGCCGCCTCTGAAAACCACGACTTTTCTATTAGTCCACGGTATAATAAACTTACGTGGGAATAGTATTAAGAATTTCCATAGTCTTTAAGCAGCTTATATTTACACTGTATGTTTTCCTATCAAATAACATATAAAATAAACCCTAAGTTTTGCGCGTACGTACTATGTGCTTTAGTGCGCGTACGTACTACGTGCACGCTGAGATATGTGCGTACACGCCCATGCGTTCCAGCTTAGTAATGTCTATATCCCTAAGATCCTATCAAAGGGTTTTCAAAGTCGGTTACCACGGTCTATTACTAGTTAGTGATACAGTAGTTGCAGTGGTGAGAAACTGTGGTCAGCCATTTTCCATTTCAAAAAACTTCTTTATATAGTATCCCCTAATCATAAACGCCTCCGTGTTCTAGTGGTTCTGAGCTTCGCTCTCGACCCGGAATTTGTGGGTTCGATTCCCGCGTTGGAACAACAAAAACTTTTGTTTTCAAGTTTGGTTAGGACAATGCAGGCTGATCACCTGATTGTCTGACAAGAAAGATGATCCATGCAAAAAGGGCATGTAAAAAGTCGGTCCTGCGCCTGTTCTCTCGCCAGTCGTGTCGGTTTACCGTCCCACTGGGTTATGAGAGTAAAAGGAAGAGAGAGTGTCTTTGTGTATTGCGCACACATTTGGGCACTATAAAATAACTCCTGCGTAGCTGGCCTGGTTTCATGAAATACTCTACCGACACCGAAATCGGTAAGGGGAGCTATTATTATTAATCATAGAAGTATTTACACACTGTATAAGCTATACTATATGTTATCTCCTTGTCTGATACGTTAGTATTAACACTTGACAAAACATTTGTGGGAATACTAGTAGAAGCCCAAAGGGAGATCTCCGACCGAGCGAGATGGTATGCTCGGTCAGGCCGAAGCCCACGGTACTAGTTTTCAGATGTCGTATATATAGCGCCGGACTTCTTCGTTAGCGCGATGCAGGTGGCGCTAGTAGTACCGCCACACATGGTTTCGGGTAGATGTGTCTAGATTATTGGGCATGTGTTTCTGTGTGTGCGTGTGTATACCTGGGTGCACGAACTACAGTGTGTGTGCGTGTGTACACCTGGGTGCACGAACTACAGTGTGTGTGCGTGTGTACACCTGGGTGCACGAACTACAGTGTGTGTGCGTGTGTATACCTGGGTGCACGAACTTGGCGTGGGGCCGCGGCACGACCAGCGTCGTCGGCCCCGCGCCCGCTGCCGCCGCCGCGGCCGCCTGCAACACAACGAGAACTAATTGTGACTTAAATCCAAAAAATCATGTACATTGATGCGATTAATAGTAGCCCACCGTTAACCTAGACCCTATCCTACTATCGTACTAAATTTGATTAAAATCCGTTAAGTAGTTTTTGTGTGAAACGGACACAAACATACATCATACATTTTTACATACTTTGCGTTTATAGTATTGGCAGAATACCGTAATGCGACAGTCATTGGGAAATTAAGCGAAAAATACTATTTTTGGATTTATTTCGCTAACTATTCATCACTAGTATTGTAGTATCTTGGAATAAAACGATCTCAAACCCAACCTCACTTGAGAACCTATTTGACAGATTAAAAAAACGTTTCGTTTCACTATTAAAAACGAAGAACATATTTATGTTACATACTTTAATTTATTTCTTTTATAAAACGAAAAATAATAACGAAACATTGTTTTATCTGTCAAATGGGTTCTCAAGTGAGGTTGAGATAGTTTTATTTATATGGGCCTTAGAAACTCTATAGGTAGATATTTGGAAACTACATAAACTTATAATAGTTAGACAGTAAAATCAGTTATTGGATGGTCATAAGATATAACAGAACATTAGAGTAACAAGTGACAAAAGACCTATATCGTACCTCCAACTTGTCGAGGTTGAACTCTGACTGCGACATGCGCTCGAGCGCGCGGTACGTCGTCAGCAGCCGCCGCTTGATGTAGTTCTGTCGCACCTGCAACACAAAGTAGATATATATTTTTTTGTCGCAAGAATAACGAAAAAACAAAAAGTTTTTTTTTAAATGAGAAGGAATAAAGAAGAAAAAAAAATGAGAAAAGGTAGTACATAATATATTTAATCATATCCAAAAGTTATAGTGACTGTTCCTTTTACACCCGTTATAGGCTACTTCCCTCTGGAGTTCAGAGAAGTCCACTCTTCACCGCTGCTCGCTCATGATTTTATTACCTTTTTATTGTCCGTGGGCAGCGGGCGCGGCGGCGGCACGGAGTGTGTCCGCTGCGGCGACGGCAGCTGCGACCCGCCCACTGAAATCACAATCAAAACTGTTTTATTTCCATATAGGTTAATAAATAGTACTTATAGAACTACATAATGCCTACCACCGGTTCAGAAACTAGCCCGGCGAGAAGAACACGAACATAAATAAATAATCGTCTATTTGCCCGAGAAAATGTACAATTTGGTTTTAATTTACAGTATTCTACATTCAAATCACTCAATTAAAAGTATGCAAAAAGTCAATAGGTACAGCTGATCAATCTAAGTAATTAACTTAAATTATATCAAAACAAAATATGTATTATTAAAAAAGCAATATTAACTCCGATTGCTAACGATATTTTTAGAAATAAGTGCCCCATTAATATTCTTCATACATACATGATACACAGGAATGTTTAATATACAGCTTATAAACAAGCCGATATGTGATCACATTAAATTCAAATTAATTCAGGTCATTGTAACACTTAAACGCACTGAAAATAAGTGACACTAAGGCCCGTATAAATAAAATAATCTCAAACCCAACCTCGCTTGAGAACCTATTTGACAGATGAAAGAGCATTTCGTTTTACTTTCTAAAGTAAACAACTTTATAAATCAATCAATCATTTATTTCATCAATTTTTTTTTAATTTTACATAGTACTTTAATTTCTTTTCTCATTATACCGTAACATTAATATTATTATACATATATTACAGAAAAACATTTTTATAATCTTTATTTTTACGTTTTACAAAAGAAAAAATTGAAGTATATAACACAGCTTACAGTTGTTCATGTTCAAAAGTGAAACCGAAACGTTTTTTATCTGTCAAATAGGTTCTCAAGTGAGGTTGGTTTTGATATTATTTATTAATTAGAGTGGTATCCCACACGTCACGTGTACTCACCTGCGACCCAGGTGCTGCAGGAGCGCGAGGCGGCGGTGAGGGTCAGCGCCTCCAGCGCCGCGCACAGCCCCACTTCCGAAGTCGCGCTGCGGACACGACAGATGATTGCGATGACACCAATCGGTATACACTTAGGTATTACGTGGTATTACCATGGCCTACCATCCCATACAATCTATGTTTAATACAAAAAAATTGCCATCCCATACAATCTATGTTTAATACAAAAAAATTGCAATAGATGTTATTTGAATGCCATGTCAGTTGATCATTCATTTGAATCGAAAAACCGGGGGTAAGCGTCGCGGGTATTTGCAACTACGCCTCTCATATGGGGAGGGAGGGGGAAAGGCTTAAATCCAGCAGTGGACGTCATATCTGAAACGACGGTACAGCGGAGGAGTGTACCTGCGCAGTGGCCGGAGCGGCGGCGCGCTGACGTCACCGGCACTGAAGCAGCGGCGCAGGCCTAGCTGCGCGCACAGGGCCGCGCACCCCGCCAGCAGCTCGCGGCAGGCGTCCGCGCCGCCGCCAACCGCGCCCGCGCCCGCCGCCCCGCGCCTGACAAACATAAAGCCACATCAGTAGGCAATAGAACACATTTTTCCAAATATTGACAACATTAAAATATATATTATATTAAAAATGTAACTGAGGATAGTTTCTAGAATAACACTTACTTTAAGATCTTCCCCTCTGGATTTGGACTGGACACTCTGAGGGTGGGGTCCGGCCCTTGCCCCGCCTGGAATAAATAATACATACAAATAAAATAACATTTGTCTCATTTCTATGTGAAGCTTAAAAAATTATTAATACAATATCAGAAAAAAATTGTAAGTCATATTCAAGCAGCTTTTATGACCATTCTAGATGTTTTCCACTACTTTGTATGCACAATGAAATGCACAGTTTCATATGCATATGAAACTGTACATTTTGCTGCCATACAAAGTAATTATGTTAATCCAGCATGTAAACTACTACCATACCAAATAATATCGAAACACAGTCTCTCACAAACACACAAAGATATCATTATATTACAGATATAAGTCACAAAGATAATATTAGTGTGTAAGTGTGTTCTCACAAAGTTCCAATTGTGATTTCCTTTACTCTTGCCTTTCTTGTCAGAAGTGGTCAAGTGCGTTTTTAAAAGAGTTAACAGTTAGTGCAGATACATCATGTGGCAACATGATGTGACATGATTCGTTTCTGAACATTTTTATTGCTAAGAAACTTGTGAGCTGCTAGAGAGTTGGCAGTATCTTGTTCCATTCTGAGATGGTAACCTGGACATATAAATTTTATGGTTATCTAAATTATATATATGTTGCAGACAAAACTCTTACTCATAACATCTTTAGCAAAAGTACTAAATTCAATTGGTTATTATATGTAGAGATAAAATATAGAATGTTTAAGATTTTTGACTACAGCATATACATTTTATATAATCTATGTTTATAATCTATATACCTAGATCTAGTAACATAATTTTTGGTTAGGCAACTAGGACATCTTAAAGTAACCTTGCATGCTAGCAGCTTGAGGACTCGGGCATCGGAGGCGGCGGAGGAGACACTGAACAGCGACAGCTCTGTGGTGACAGACTCGTGCGACGGGGAGCGCGCCACGCCCACGCCCCGCCACGACTCGCCCACGCACAGCTCCACTGGAAAAATAATAGTTATATAGTAAGTTTTTCAAAACAACTGTATTTTACCATGTTATGACTTTTGCTATACTTAAAGAAAAAGTTATATTTCTGTCAGGCTTCTTATAAACTTATTAAATAATTCTGTATGTCTCCTTAAACTGTCTAAAACTGTAATAAATTATGAACAACATGAGGATACTTATGTTTACTGCACAAAAAGAAAATAGTACTCATGTTCTGAATCACTTCTGTTTATTTACATTTTACATAATAAGCCTATATACATTTAATAGAGAAATTATTCACATTTTAATTAAAATAAATAACAGCCTGGTAAAAAGTATTACGTCAAACGCCGGATAAACAAAACATACCGTTTATGTTGGGATCCACGTCGACTGATTGAATTTGCCGGATTATATAAAACGGGTAGCTCTATACCCGGTCTTATTACACTTATTTATTACGTAATTCCCTATCATGAATTGCGGTATTGTTTAATAACATGCAAGTTGCAAAATAGAATATTTTCCACTTCTGCGACGACTTTGCGTGGTTTTGCGTTTATGTTGACACTTGACAGTAATTTGACATAATATTAACATCTGTCAAGTGTCAATATGTCAATTATATTCCTTCTTTTTTTTATTCTATATGTCGTGCAATATAAGACCGTTTGTTTGTTACGCTTTCTCGCGAAAACTATGTAGTCGTCAAACGATCATCATCAAGAAACTTTGTACACAATAATTTATAGAGTGTAAAAATACCAGTTACAAGCAGTAAGTAATTTTTACCCCATGGGCAAAAATCCAGGCGAAGGATAGTATTCTATATTAAGCTACCTACTGATATTTAAAGCTGATAACAAGATAATATATAAAGTGCCTTCTGTGACGCTAAATGGTGAGCCAGTGGCACAAGTCTAAAGTCTCAAGGATGATGAGGATACGGGCAGAGAGCGCAGGGCTCTGTGCTTACATAGATTGTATATGTACTAACTAAATGATCTAAGGCTCTATGTATTATGTTGTACCGAAATGAACATCCCGCTTTTATGCATATTCTCACTCTCTGTACACGTGCAGCCTGTTGGTCTCTTGACCACAGGTAGGACAGTAGCGGAGAGGTTGGACGTGGACAGTGCTATCATGCAGCGCAGAACTCGTCTCCCCCGCGACAAAAATACAAATATCACGTATTTAATATATTATTATATATACAATATATACATATAGTATGAGAAGAATATACGAGTATTTATTAGAAGAGCTAAGATTATTTTGTTTAGTGGATCTCAGTTACAGTTCGATTTGCAAAGGATAGATGGCGCTGGCACACTTAACTTAACCTTAAGCTAATAATAATATTATGTAATATTAACCATAGGCTTATTAATTAATAAACAGAGTATACACCAATGAAATTGTTTTATTGAATATCATTGCTATGCACAAAATTAGGTTTTACAGTTATACATTCTATCAGTTTTAATTTTTTAGATAAGGTGCTTCTTGTATCCATGATAATATCATCATTCACTTTAATTACCTGCTTATTATAAAAAAAAACCCGCTATTGGGATTGTATAATTGCAACAGCAGACGAATATTATGATTTTTGATTTGTTGAACGGGTCCGACCTCGGCTCTACCTTGACCATTTTTGTACCTATGCATTTCTGGATTTCAAATTGATTTATTTTCTTGTTTCAGCCTTTTTAGACCCCTTTTTGCGAAGTCGGGATATAGTTTTTTAAACTTTTATTTTATTTTATATTTTTCTGTTTCCACATCAAATACAACATTATATTTTCATTAAATTAACGTTAAATTAACCCATAGAAAGTAACTAAACCTAATACTACGCGATTTTATTTTCATTCGATGTTTGCTAATGTGATTTGTATTCAATGAACAATTGTTAAGAAATTAAGAATATAGAATAAAATAAAAGATTAAAAAACTATAACCCGACTTCGCAAAAAAGGGCTCTAAAAAGGCTGAAACAAGAAAATAATTCAATTTGAAATCCAGATATGCATAGGTACAGATATGGTCAAGTTAGAGCCGTTGTCGTACCCGCTATTGAGATTGTATATTTCAACAGCAGACGAATATTATAGATTTGTTTAGCGGGTACGACCACGGCTCTAACTTGACCATATCTGTACCTATGCATATCTGGATTTCAAATTGAATTATTTTCTTGTTTCAGCCTTTTTAGAGCCCTTTTTTGCGAAGTCGGGTTATAGTTTTTTAATCTTTTATTTTATTTTACATTTTTCTGTTTCCACCTAAACTATAACATTATATTTTCACTAAATTAACGTTAAATTAACACATAGAAAGTAACTAAACAACTCCTAGATACTATTTGTACGAACGCATTTTAAACGTTTATTTTGAATGTAACAATAAAATATAATTTTTAATTTAAAATTTAAATACATATTTGTAATGTGCTTGCCAAGACCTATCTTTTGATACCAAACACGATACAATTATTTTAATTAAATTTTTTTTTGAGATAGTTTTTGAGGTATAATTTTCAAAATCTAAAATTTTTCGAAAAAATATATAGCCTATGTTACTCGCGGGACTACCACGAATCGATTGACACCTTATTTATTAAAATCGGACCAGTAGTTTAACCGCTACGAGGGAACATACATACATACATACAAACATACATACATACATACATACATACATAGACTGCCAAAATCATTACCCTTCCTTTTGGCTTCGCCGAAGTCGGGTAAAAAGAAAGAAAATAGAATATTTTCACCCGACTTCGGCGAAGCCAAAAGGAAGGGTAATGATTTTGGCAGTCTATGTATGTATGTATGTATGTATGTATGTATGTATGTATGTATGTTCCCTCATAGCGGCTTGACTACTGGTCCGATTTTGATGAATGAGATGTCAATCGATTCGTATTAATGCCGCGGGTAACATAGGCTATATAATTTTTTGAAAAATTTTGGACTTTGAAAACTATACCTCAAAAACTATCTCCAAAAAAAATTAAATTAAGATGTTTGTTTCGTGTTTGGTATCAAAAGATAGGTCTTGGCAAGCACATTACGAATATGTATTTATATTTTTTAATTTAATATTATATTTTATTGTTAAATTCAAAATAATGGTTTAAAATGCGTACGTACAAGTAGTATCTAGGAGTTGATACTTTCTATGTAATGGACAAATTATTAAAAATATAATCATTATTAAATTTGATGTGGAAACAGAAAAATATTAGATAAAAAAAAGATTAAAAAACTATAACCCGACTTCGTAAAAAATGGGTCTAAAAAGTCTGAAACAAGAAAATAATTCAATTTGAAATCCAGAAATGCATAGACATATAGATTACAAAAATGGTCAAGGTAGAGTCGTGGTCGTACCCGCTAATAAAATCTAAGCATTAGTTCACACCGAAATACGGTTAAAAAAATTTTTAAGGCTCGATGCCAATAGCGGGTGCGACCACGGCTCTACCTTGACCATTTTTGTACCTATGCATTTCTGGATTTCAAATTGAATTATTTTCTTGTTTCAGACTTTTTAGACCCATTTTTTACGAAGTCGGGTTATTATAAAAAACACTTTAATATTTTTTTTTATAAAAAAACTTTTGTATACTATACACATATTTAAGATTTTTATATTTCCGTTGGTACCTGTAACACAAGTTAGGTTAGTAATCACTAGGGGCCAGATTGACGTGGTGTGAAGCGTCCATAGATATTATTATTATTATTTATTTTAGTGCGGTTCCCTGGCGACGGAACCCTGACTGACAGTCGGTGTGTAAATGTGTCCTTTTACCGTAAATATTATTAAAGTGATTTGAGCTCGCGGCCGCCTCGGCTCGTGTTTGTCAAGGTATTGCGAGAGCGGTGGGCTTACATGACGCCAATGAATTTTGTTAACTTTTATAGGGGTCACTTTGTCTACTCTTGGATGTAAAGTAATATATTTATTAAGCTATTGCATAGCTTCTATCGCGGGCCTTGAGCGTGGAGAGAAGCATCTATCGATGAATAGCAGAACTATTAAAGACTTTTTTGAAATATCACGCTTGTCTCTTTAGTTCAGCAACTCGCCTCTAGATGGCATTGGTTGTAACGGATAAGTTGATAAAAAATGGTATGCAATAGCTTTACCGTGGCAGTCCCCGAGTGCCATATGTCTTTTTTTACTTAAAAAATAACTAAGTATATTATGTTTTCACATTACGATTATAATATTGTAACGACTTCTGTTGCTCAGTGGTTGAGCATGTCGGTGCTAAAAGTTTTCTCCGTTCCTGAATCCTGGGTCATGAACCAACTGACGAAGACGGATAAAGCGAAACTACGTTTTTTGTAGTACGAAAATTTAATAAATCTAATTAATGACGTCTGATATTAATGTTTTTAATTATGTAGAGGGCAATTGTGTAGTAGGCGGGCTGTAGGCCTCCTCATTAGGTTCAAGAAAAATTTATAGGTACAGCTACTTGGTACGATTTAACACGTCTTAGTTTTGATAAATAAATAAGCACATTTCATTAATCGTCGTTGACATTTTTAAACATAACTAGGAGTTTACTGAGTAAATTAGGATTAAAATACAAAAGGACATTCAGTTACTTATGTCTAGTTGTCTTACACGTCCGTAGACGGCATTCTAGTTTCTAGCCTTAAATCTCTGATTTAACGGGCTTAGGGCTGATTTTTCAATAGTCAGATAACTTGTACCTGAGGAACAAATATGTGCCTTTGAAAGATTTTGTATGGAACAAATGTCAAAGTCACATGTTTATTCGACAGATAAAAGTTATTTGACGATTGAAAAATCAGCCCTTAGTAATTTAATTTGATAGTTTATTTTATCAAATATCAAATAAAATAAATATGAATAAAACTCAATTCAGAATTTTCCAACTACCATCATGTGAGCCTGCGCGAATTGCGAAGTGGTTAAATATTTATACATATTTATATATATGTATGTTGTTTGTAAGTATTGTACCTACATGTGCCGCGGGCACGGCAGGACATCGGCCTTTTAGTAAAATGCTAGGGAATTAAAACTTGACATTTACGCTTTTAGGTCGCGTTTCATCCGCGTGGACATTCGAAATCAGTACACATTGTAGGATTTCTCATGTAACGAGTTCCTTTTTTTCATACTCCTCCGTCCGCTCAATTTCGTAATAAGGGATACAAAGCTTTCGCCTCACTTATTCGTATCTAAATAATAATAATCTAGATACTTATTACTGAACCATAATTATATACTACTAATTTTATAACTAATTTATTGGCATTTAATTACAGCTCTAAATCCTATACTGTATTTACTCTCGTAAGTAATAACTAAAACGGCCGTTTTAGTTATTACTTACGAGATATAATATATAACATTAGTTTAACTATTATATATTACTATAATAAATTAGTTTAACTATTTACTTAAAGTTTGAACCGATTACTTTTTTTAATAAGATCTTTGTGTCGTTGTAAAATTGATTTTGAAAAGGGTGGCGCTAGTTGCGGTTTTTCCTCGCCTTAAGTTGGTACATTAATCTAGAGAAGACGGATCATTAGATTAATAATCTATTAATAATGTACTTAATATGTAACTAATTACTGTCCTAAATTGTTTAAGTGACAGTTCATTTTTTTTTTCAATCAATTCATTTCTTCAATTAAAACTCCCAAGTTGCGCCGCGACATACCGACCCGCACTCCGAGACATACACTGTGCGAGCATCATGCATGAGCATTGAACCACAGATATTATTAGTTACTACCATTGAACATCGATAACTGAGCGTTATCTCACAGCCATGCCCAATGCCCATCTTGTTATCGATGGCTATAGACAAAAATTTAGAGGACTTGACGAAAGCTTCGCACATGAATTAGTATGTCACTGTTTTTGTGTTCGAACTTCGTAAGTGATAAAATAGGAAACCGTACATTTTGCGACCTTAAAATGTAGCATGTTTGTTAATTCAGCAATGTAAACCACAGAAATAAATCAAGATTTTGATTTATTTCTGTGATGTAAACTATTGCCATACCAAATTTCATCAAAATCCATTTAATCGTTTTTAAGTGAAGTAGTAACAAACATACACATACAGACCAGACAGTCACAAACTTATTAGTGTAAGAGTGTGGTTAAGTTGTCATCTAAAATGAGTTTGCTTTTGACCTACCTACTATTTCAGCTACTGCTGATGATGACGTACTAGCTTTTTAAGTTAAATAAAACCTGCATGTAAAGCAGCCGGTGCTATCTAATATGTTCTGTATCTCCCCGTCCGGGGAACCGAGACGCTCATATGTCCGATTTTCAACCCTATTGTATTAACCCGAAGTTTTATTTTTAGTGTTCTGAATTTTCTCCGGTCTTTCTGGATCGGATTTTAGTCCTTGGCCCCGATTCTCGTAGCTTTGTTTATCAGTCTGTCCCGCTCGCAAGCGAACCAAATCATACGTGCTCGAGCGGGACAGCCTGGTAAGTGATATTCGAATCGAAGTTATCGTTTCTATTGTCAGTCCTACATATGTACGAGCGGGATATACTGTCGTTCGAAACGGAGCTCGAGACCCCGGATCATGTCATAGTCCTATTACGGCTGCGAATTTCTGTCCAAGCTCAAAGACAGTCTGCCTGCCGTAAGAGTAGTGCAAACGTTTGTCACAAGATGGCGTTTTAATGCAAATTTGTAACTAACCCCGACGAAACATGTGTTATTTTAGTTTGACGTGTCTGTGGATTTGTAACTCCCAACCCGGTGAACCGATCTTGATCTGGGGCCGTACTTTCCAAACTGATTTGGAGAATTTGATTCACATTAGATCGTGCCGCGTACTCCCGAATATATTAATGTTTGTTTATTTTGATTCTCAGTCGATTGATACGGTCGGGAGTACAAAAGGATACGATCTAACCATTTTTTATGCTGGTTATTTTTAAACAATCCACCAAATAAAATACCAAAAGCCGTTAATTTCGATTCGATTCTCGTGTGTCGGGTGCAAGCCTGCTGATTACTGAATCCTTGTGTACTCAAGTTGTTCTAATGTAGGTTATCTATAGTACTAGTTTGTAATGACTCATGCCGCTAATTTTCGCCGCTAGTACTGACTAGTGAGTACTGGGTCAGCGGGAAGCGAGTTATTCTCATACAGATTTCATACAAATTTCCGCACTGTTAATGGGTTTATTACTACTGTCAGCTGAAGCAAAATGGCGTATTATACTAACAAGCATCGGTGAAATCGGGACTTAGAGCGTGTTTCACCAAGCAATGTTAAAGTAAATCCTTCGTTAAATATCATGTCATTCCTCCCGTCATTCCCATCAATGAATGAGCAGGCGTGGTAAATTAACAATCCGACATGTTTTGGTAAAATCGGGACTTAACCTATTATTTGTGTACCAAAGTGATAAGTAACCATAATATCTAAAAGTAAGAACAAGTAAAGTGACATAAAAGATCAGAATCGATTGCTAGTTTTGACCCCCCGGGCCCGCCCTAATCATAAAAGAAGATATTATGTCACTTAACATCTGCAGTATCAAGAGCCACGCAGATGCGTTTCTTCCAAGCCCAACACCAAAAGTTGGTAACTAAGCCGTCGCCCAGCGCTGGGATTCGTTTTAATAAAGTAAAGTTATATAAGGTCGGCGTACAATTTTAAAATTAAAAACTTTTGCGTTGGTGTGCGCGCGGCTTACATAATACATACAGTATTTATATAGAGACTTCGCTGTGTGCGCGAGACAGAATAGCATGGATATGACCAGGAG
This sequence comes from Celastrina argiolus, assembly GCA_905187575.2. Taxonomy (NCBI): domain Eukaryota; kingdom Metazoa; phylum Arthropoda; class Insecta; order Lepidoptera; family Lycaenidae; genus Celastrina; species Celastrina argiolus. Next base: position 1,136,255 of record LR994578.1, on the reverse strand, counting down.
ATTAATTTTTACCCGGCTGAGTAAGGAGGGTTATGTTTTTCGCGAGTATGTGTGTTTGTATATGTTTTGTGTCTATATAATTGTTTGGCACGCTCTGCAGCCTGAATTTTAATAAATATTTATTATTATAATAAATATTTATAATATTCATACACAGGTTATGTTATGATAAATTAAAAATATATCATAAAACTGTAGTAAGTACTAAACCTATTTGTTGATTGTTACAAATAGGTTTAGTACTTACTACAGTTTTATGATAATATATTGTTGATTGTTACAAAACGGTACGTTACTACGTATTTTTAACGTTATCGAAACAGCATTGTATGAAAATTATGACACCGCTCATACGATTGACATTACTGTTTACCTCCACTGAGGAAGGTTAATGATATGTTTATTGCATTTTTTCTTTGTATTGTTAGAATAATTATCGTAAAAATTTAAATGATTAGTAATATCATTTATCATAATTATTAGTAACTTACTGTGAAAAATAGGTTTGATGATGTATTTATTAAGATCTGTGTTTAGTGAATGCCAATGGTCAATGGTAATCGCAAACCATCAGGCAATCGGTCAGCTCGTTTGCCGACAATAACTTGAAAAATATCCAGAGTAATCTCTAACACTATTTTCGTTAATCCCATTTTTTATCTCATTGTGTTATCGTCGAATGGGTTAGTATGTGCCAATGATAGTGAAGTTTCATATTCGATTGCTTTCTTATGGAAACCATTACTAAGTGGCTAATAAAATTCATCCTCCCCCACCTACCCGTGGAGTTCCTAAGCTATCGCTTTTAAAGTTTATTTTATATTTTAATTAATAATTTAGAGTTTTTTTTATATGTTGACGACCTCCGTAGCGTAGCGGTTCAGCGCGTTGGTGCTCGACCGAGAGGTTGCGGGTTCGAATCCCGCCGAAGGCACAAAAGATTTTCAATGTTCCTGGGTCATGGATGTGTATTCAATTTGTGTATTAATATAATAAAAATCTTAAATATGTGTGTATATATAAGTATTAAATTTATTTCCGTCGTCTGGTACACAAGTTCTTCGGATACTTAACACGGGGCCAGATTAAAGTGCTTTTAACCGTCCATAGATATTATTATATGTGGAAAATATGATCGTGCGACATATCCACAATAGACTCGCGTATCGGGCGGTATTGTAGTTGATTGTGGCGTGCGTGGCGGTGAACGGAATGCAAACTAAACGCCCTAGGGCTGCAAATGACGAAGATAATATATTATTTCAAATTATTTTTATTAACATTATGACTGGACTCAGACAGATTTAAAATTACTTAAAGCAAGGTTACTAAGTAGAGATTTTGACATAAAGTCCATACATGTTATATCAATATCTCCATTAACTAACGCGGCCGTTAAATACGTCTTTAGTTGTATGGCAACATGCTGTACCTCGGAGTTACTTTTACCTTGTTCAGTACCCAGTTGGCTTTTTCTAGACAGTTTGCTACGCCTCTTTAGACCACCATATATATGTAGAGTTAGTCTTTGACCATCATCACACCAATCTTTGACTTTTTTAGGTAAGATGAGTTTTTTTTTTAATTATTAAAAAAGATTAAAATCCTAAGGTCAGATACCACCACAAGCTTAAGAATCCAGGGAGTTGGTGTCTGGTATGAAGTCGTGTGCTATTTGGGTCACTTTAAAATTGAGGTTATTTAACTTTTTTTCCCTGAATGGCGTCGAGGAAAACGTGTTTATATTTCAGCACATTCCCTTTATGTTTAAAACAAATATTACTGACCGACATTACGAATCTTCATAGATTCGTAATGTCGGTCAGGTCAGAGTTCCGAGACATTATTAAAGGTACCCTACCCTTAAACGGAAAAAAATGTGTTTTTTATTATGTACAATTGGAATTGTGGGTGTGCGGTTCATTGTAGTACTATAGTATTTTAGAGACTAAATATATATTATTCTGCGTAAAATATTTGCTCTTAGAAAAAAATAAAATTTGTAAGTAAATTATCAAATCCAAATTAAATTGTAGTGCCACCCCTGACTCTTTATCAACCCACACAGCGGCGCCGCGGTAGTAGTCGGTACACGACGCACACACACACGCGCAGGTAACGAATTAGGGTCGACTCTATTTAGATACCCGGCCAAAATGCTGTAACCGTAGAATTTAAGAATGTTTTCCATTATTATTTGCTATTGTTAAAAATTAAAACAATGAACTTTTTTTCGCGTATGGTTAATAATAATGTTCCTTTTCTGTAACAAATATATTATAATATTATCGGAAGTTACATTTTTACAAACTGAGTAAACCATTTTACTAACAAATGTTTAAAGTATTCATTTAAGACACTATTATATTTTTGTTCCAGTTTTAATTTGTTGTAGTCCATATTATAATTATAGGGAAAAAAATTATAGTAAATTAATAATCTTAATTTTACAAAATTTGTTTGTGTTTCATTGGATCGTACTGGTATTATAAAGGCGAATGTTTGTGATTGTTACTTCATCAAGCAAAAACTACTGAACAGATTTTAATGAAAATTTGGTATGGAAGTAGTTTATATGCTAAATTAACAAACGGGCTTCATTTTACAATAGCATAACAAACGGTTCCCGTCGGATTTCGTAAAATCCTATTGATTAATTATATCATTTACTTTTGAAGACGTTAATTATTTGAACTTACCTAAGTATTCATGACAAGTCAAGAGTGTTATTTTTTTATCATATTGTAAAAAATTTAAAACTTGGATTACGTCTTACTACATTTAGCCTTGTTTTTTCCAAGTCAACCGAGGTATCTAGAAGTCGTAGCTTAGAGATCGTTATTTTGGGAATCTAACAGATTATAATATGACATCCAATTTTGAATTGCAAACGTTTGAAAATCGAATATTTATTATGTTCGGAAACGTGAGTACAAAATGGCGGACCACGTCATCTCTGATACGTTAACTTATTCAACATGTGTTTTACATATACACGTTTTATGAAATTATAATATTATTTCTCATTGTAGGTTGTAAGTTGTAGGTACTAACCACTACGATTTACGATTACCAAATATAGGTGTAATAACAATTATAATAATCGCCATTTTGTTCGCCATGTTCTTGCTTCTTATCCGTTAAAAAAGTATACTGAATAGGTACGTTTAGTACATAATCACTGTCAAATTAATTGAAGTTACTTTTGAAAAATAAATAATGCATTCCTGCATTTCGGAAACATATATTATAAAAAATAACTATAAATAAAAATATAAAATAAATAGCTTTTATAACTTTATCGATATTTATCTATGTACGTATTTCTCAGTTGAAACTGTTGAATTTATAAAATATTGTAGTAACAAGTGTAACAGCAATGAGTATACCAATAACCAAGCATGACCCTTTTTTTTCGATCAGCAAACGTGACAGATATAATTTTATGAGATATTTATGAATTAGGTAGTATTTTTCAAACTAAACGAAATGATTCACACACGCCTTAAGTCCTAAACTGTTTAATGTTAAAGGAAATTCAAAATGGCGGAGTACAGACGCCGACATAAAATTGCAAGTCTAATATTTAACATCATTTGTAGTCGAGCTGTGCGTGTGAAATTAAATTCATATGTAGATAACAGATATGCATACCTACATAATATTATGTATAATACGCCACACATACCCAATATATTTTATATAATAGCTATACTAGAATCTACATGTTAGCTCAAGGCTCAACCTAATACTTTTACTTAATTATTATGAATCGGTGTGGAATCGGGTAGTCAGTTTAAGAGCCTTTTCAAATTTAATGTAATCTACAATTCAAACGATGTACGATTGACACATTCACACGATGTAGTCGTTCGTATGATTTTTGCTGCTTCCTGACTTTTGCCCTTTCAATAAAAACAGAGTTATATCTCAAGTGGCAAACTTAGTACAGTATTAGTATACTTACTGTAAATAAACAAATTATATACAATATTGTATAAAATAGAGTAACATTTAATTATAACGTAATTAGTTTAGTTTGATGTTTAAATGTTTTGAATTGCTTAAATAACTGAATTATCAGTTATTAAAGGCTGCGAATAGATACCATCGAAATGATCATACGTCATTCTCACAGTATAACATCACAATTATTAATAGATATGTATTTGTTAAAATTATTTTCTTAATAAATTTGATTTAATAGGACTTTAATCAATTCACTTTTTGTTATACTCTCTTTCTCTCTCTTTCTCTTTACTGTGCGTGGGAGACTACACTTATTTAGCCTGTATGGCTAAATAAGTGTCGTCTAGTCCCGGGTCTATATTGTACATATCGCCTCCGTGGTCTAGTGGTTCAGAGCTTCGCTCTCCACCCGGAGGTCGTGGGTTCGATTCCCGCGTTGGAACAACAAAAATGTTGTTTTCAAGTTTGGTTAGGACAATGCAGGCTGATCATCTGATTGTCTGACAAGAAAGATGATCCATGCGTCGGATGGGCATGTAAAAAAAAGTCGGACCTGCGCCTGATCTCTCGCCAGTCGTGTCGGTTTACCGTCTCACTAGGTTATGAGTGTAAAAGGAAGAGAGAGTGCTTCTGTGTATTGCGCACACACTTAGGCACTATAAAAATAACTTCTGCGTAGCTGGCCTGGTTTCAATTAAATCGGCTACCGACACCGAAATCGGTGAGGGGTGCTATTACATATATATTGTACAGTTTATTCGGTAAGATATGACCCCTTATAATTATATAAAGTGCCACTTAAAAATGTATTCATTATTAAATTATTTTTCTGTGTTCACCATGTGACATGGAGCTTGGTTCTCGACCCCCGAAGTCGTAGGTTAAAACACCTAAAGCGATACAAAATACAATAATAGTAATAAAAAATAGGATTCATTTGAAGGAAATTAGGACCAAAGATCAAAGAGGGAACGGGTATCAAGTGTCCCCAGTGTCCCCAACAAAGTTAAGAAAATAAAAAAAAACATGCATTAAATATAATTACGTCATAATTATTCATAGTTACTACCAAATGTTATACAACACATAGGTATTATTCAAGGTCAACATCGACAAACATAATTATCAAAGATTTGGACTGAAAAATGAATATACTTGCCAATTCCGTTAGCCTTGCTTAAACTAAGTAAAGACACAGTCGAGATTTTGAAGTTTTTAAATTTTAAGGGTTAAGATAATAATTTTATTTTGAGCCACCCTTGCCACCACTTCCGCAAAAAAACCTTTTAACACCAGCCATCCGCTAGTATAGTTCTAAAAAACATCAATATCGATTCAGTCAGCCGGTTACAGAGTTCAGTGACATTAAAATATACTGTATTGTCATTAAATCATATATAAAATTACTTTCTCATTTTTTATCGCTCTCTTACATTATTACTTATAAAATTGTAATTCATAAAAAGTATCTGGTAACTTAACTAAAAACTGTCTTTGTTAGATAAGGATTTAATAATATTCGTAGACAATCTTCAAAGTACATATATCGAGCCCACACAGATTTTAAAATAATAATAATTTTATCAATTCGCTAGTAAATAGTAACTACAAGTCATAAAAATTATCAGCTGTTTGTGTGTGTGTCTGTTTGTGTTGCGCTAGGTATATAACGACAATAACATGGATAAACGCATAGGGCTGTCGCGTCAAACAATTGCGTAAAATATTTTATCGAAATCGATCGTAGTTCCACAAAATGTTGTAATTCAGGACCAACTTTGATGTAAGCTTAAGGGCTTGTTTCACCAAGCAATGTTAAAGTTAACGCCATGGTAAAATACCATGCCATCTCATTCATTGAGAGGAAACACGAGAGGGATAACCTGATATTTAACATGGCTTCGCTTGGTGAAACACGCTCTAAAGGTATTATATGATAATTACATTTAATGATTCTAAAATAAAATTTAATTTTGAAATCCTCGAATTGATTATAAAGCTAATTTCAAAATTATTAATTTTAAAAAGTGAGTGTAGAGAGTGATGTAAGTTTCATGCGATCAGTCAATTATATTGATCTTGTAGCTATACGTCACAGATCATCTCCACACACAGACTGCTAGAATCTCTAACATTTTTATTACTTTATTTTTTTTGTTAATATAACGCGTACATTAATATTATTTGATAGTATCAACATTTATAACATTATTATCTACAAACTTGATATTAGATAACATTTAAATGATAAAACAAATGTCCAATCTGTTTGTGGCAGCCCTGGCGCACACACCAGCGCGATAAGGCGCACACACACGCGCGACATATGAAACCGAATGCTTGTCAAACTAAATGGATACGGTCGCTAGTGATGCGCGCCGAGTACAGCACACACTCGACATACACATTTTGATATTCTCAAATCTAATTATCTGAGGGCCGGTTACACTATCTAATGATAGGCTTATAGATAAAAAATTGCTGTTTTTCATTATTACTGAAAAATAATACATACTATGTCGTCTGAAAGAAAGTAAAAATCGTCTTTTTAGCATAAATATGTGACATTCATTAAATTAAAATAAACCACATATAAACTTGTTTTTTATTAATAATTTTATATTAATTTTTTATCGTTTATTCGTAAAAATAAATTCATTCAAAAACTTTTATTTGGTACATTAAATTATTACCGATTGTGATAGTAATGTTAAGATTATGGGCTTTATTAAATAAAGAACGCTTAAAGTCTTTAAAAACTTTGTGTCTAAACAACGCTCGAGAAGATAATAAAATCAACAAACATTTATTAATGAATAGTTTAATTTTTACACTTTTTCTACAATGGCAAAAGGCATGTTGTAACATGTGCTGCAAAACGATAAAAGAAATAATGTAGAAGAATAAAAGAAAAAAACATCAAGTATTTATATTAAAATAATAATAATAATAAGTGATTATTTATCGATGTGACGCGGCGCGGCACAGCCCTAGCGGAGCGGGGAGACTCGCGCAAGGTATGTTCCTATTATTATTAGCAGAGGTAAGGCTGAGTACACATAATATATATCTAATTTTATAATAATTTTTTACTAATCTCATTTAACCTTTCACAACAGATTTTACTTACTACGTGTAACGTAAAAATACAAACAATAGCCCACACGGTACTGCTTAGGAATAAAAAACATTAAACGTAAAGTACACAAACTGTTCACTAATTATTATTAAGCTTTGTAAATTATTATTAATTATTCCACACGTGAAATAATAAAATGTAAGTATAAGTAGTAAATTATGTACCTATAGTTTGCTGTATAGTAACGAATGTCCCAAATACACACTTCTAAATCTATATATATAAAAAGGAATTGCTGTTCGTTAGTCTCGCTAAAACTTGTGAACGGCTGAACCAATTCGGCTATTTTTAGTCTTGAAATATTCGTGGAAGTCCCGGGAAGGTTAAAAAGGTTCATCACAAACTGTTTCTATGCTCAACGAAGTGGGCGCGGGTCAGCTAGTAGATTATAATTATATACTTAAATATATTCAGTTTACATGTTGCACCAGTGTGAGAACAGCTTTATGTATTCAAGGCCCAAGATATAGTGTAGTGCGCGAGAGAGACCACGTTTTAATTTCACAACTTGTCAGACAAAGAATATTATTATTTCTTTCGTGAAATATCGAATATTCAAATATCGGTTAGGCAAACGAAACAATCAAAGTCGGCCCTAAAATCGGTCATAATTGTATGGTGAAACAATTTACTGCAAAATAGGCCTAAAAAAAATTGGCTCACTTTTAACACGATTCAACTCATTCGGTTTTTAAATATAATTTTGTGGCATATTTTAATAGAAATATACCCTATTTATTAACTCAAGTGACTATTATAATGTACCAGGAGAAACCATTGCATATCTTATACAGTATGTAAATATTTTAAGGAGTAAGGTGCCATACATTTATTACCTAATAAAAATAAACGAATTAGGGTGAGGAAGGTCTACAATCTTAAATTTGTCTTGTTTAGACCCAGATCTGTTATTATTTTTTCTTACTAATCAAAATCTACTAAAATGGCGCCTTAGGGTATCACTTTAATATTTTAAAGACGAAAGTTTGTGAGTGAGTGTGTCTGTTTGTAACTTCTTCAAGCATAAACTACTGAACGAATTTTAATGACATTCGGTATATTTTATATGCTGGATTAACAAATAGGCAACTTTATACGACAGCAAAATGTACGGTTTCCGCGCAATTTCATTATGCCCGTACACTATATTTTTCTCTACCTCTTACGAATGATAAATAAAAATATTGTGTACGTGACGCTGCCGCGCGCTCTCTCAGTGTAGGCACTCTGCGTCGCCGTACATACTCGATTTGAAGAAGCCGAGCCAATTTGGTGTTTGAAGTAATTTCGGGGTTCCGCAAGCTGTGAGCAGTAACGCCAGTAACTAATTCTACTCGTAATTAACTATTGTACTGCTAACACTCGAATCTGCAGTGGTTCCGATCGAATGTGATCTATAAGTAAACAAAGCTATAGTAAGTCCCGTTTAATTTTAACCTAAATTTAAACAAACCCGTCTATGATAGACCATAGACTAGTGAATGCAAATACAATACAATGATTAAATTATTGTTTGCTACTGTGAATCCGTAGACTATATTCTACAGTCGGCTATGTCAAAATGGCGTATTTTTACTGTAAAGTTTTTCATTGGATGTTTAAATATATTAATCACCTATTGTTTATTTTATTTGTTATAAAATGTATTGTATAATGACAATGAAATTATAAACCAAAACCTCTTGTTTTATTGAATATCATTGTATAAGTATGATCCTTTAATATTCCGGTGAAAGTGTTGATAAGTGTGCACAATAAGTGAACATGTGAAAATTTCGGAGACTTTGGTTTGTTTACGTACATATTTAAAAGGGACGTACTATAATAGGTCTGATTGTATGTGTATCTTTTTTCCAAAAAATACTCGTAAGTATTGATAATAATTATAAACAACAAAACGCAAAGGTCATCTGGTAAACTTCACAGAAATAATATTATTAATAAAACAATTTAAAAACACAAAGATTTTTTTTTCGTTTATTGCGCGTGTTAAACGGAACTTGTGTTAGGATTGAATCAATGTAGCTGCTACCAAATGCGACTTTTTGCTATACGCAATAGAGTTGAATATTGAAAACACACATCATTACGAGTACACCTAGGTAGTATAGATTATTATATTGATAAACAACGTTTAGTCGATTTTAAACTTTAAGCCTACGAATTAAGGTTCATTGTCGAAACTAAAAGGAAATTTCGAAATGAATCAAACGAATAGGGTCGACTTATTCCGTTTTCTTTTTTGTGTCGTTATTATTATTTTTAATATTTATTTTAAAGGTTTTTACTTTGATTACCATACAAGCTTATCTTTTGGGACATTACATAAATAATTGATAAATTATTATTATTTAAGTTTAGAACAGTACTTGGCGCTTATATTATTAATAAGTATTGTCGTTGTCGCTTTTTAAGTAAGTACCACATCATTACACTTATTACGATATTTTAAACGTATTTTGAAATTTAACTAAAACAGCATACGTTTAAATTAAATCATTGCATTGTTTTAAATAATTTTCTAACCAAGATTAAATTTTAAAAGTAAAATTGTGTTCGAGCGGGACAGCAGACAGATACACGTGCGAGAAGGACGGGCATATAATTAAAACTTTTGTCGCGTAGTCCGAGGGAAGTGATGTGCTGTCTGCTGAGGGAAGTAAAGAAAGCTGATTGTCAGTATACTCATGATATTATTCCGTTCTGATTCAATATGATATGATTGTAAACAACGCTCAATTTGAGCTACTGCAATAATTCCAAAAGTAAGATAAACCTACATTTTTTTTTTCGAATTTCGTTTAAAAGTAGTTTTAATATTTTGTAACGAAACGGAGTGGATAATACAGGGTATGATATTAATGGGTGATAATACTTTAGGGTATGTAGCCATGGGTGGGTGGGTATGTAGAATTTACTGTGAAAGTAGAAGTGCTGAAAGAGGTACTTTTTTAAATTATTGTATGGGAAAATTTATAATGCTGGGGCATTTCTCATACAAACATAAAAGTCAAAAGTAAGTCTTTCAGCGCAGGTACTTTCACAGTATAGGTACTCTACATAGGAGGCACGCACGCAGTTACGCACCCTAAAGTATTATCACTAATTTATTTTACACCTTGTATAGTGACTAGCGTAGAGTAGGAGTAGTCACTAGTCACTAACTCACTAGTCACTAGAGTCAAAAATGACGCACTATTTTGTAACTTCGACTAAAAATTACGACCGTTATTTAAAACCGGACTAGGAAAAGAAAAAGCATCTTTCGGAAATTCCCGAAACAAGATTAAAATATTAGTCAGATTAATATCAAAATTAATATTCTACATCCTAGATAATTAGCTAGATGTAGTTTCTGTAAAATATAAAGTATCTATAGAAATACAGTACAGGTTTTTGAAACGCTGGTCAGGCCATAAAACTAGATTGATTTTTAAGGTACTCTATGTCGAATTTGAGAATTATAGTTTCTTTGAACTTTGAACATATTTACTAAATAGTAATCTATTTACTAAACACTACGTTAATATTACTTAAGGTTTGCTAAATAATATTTAGCAGACCTTATCGTACCTAAACTCTAACCAAAAGTGTGTTTGTGTGTTCAAAAGAATGTGTGTTCGAAATATGAATTATGCGCCGAGTGCCAGTATTTGTCACTGCTCTGAAGTTCTGCGTGAAGTTGACTACAAATTGATTGGCATCAAAACAGTGATCAACAAATTTGATTACATATTATTAAACTAGCTGTGCCCGCGACTTCGTTCGCGTGGTTTTTGAGTGTCTAAAACCGTTTATGCAGCGCACGCAACGAAAGTCCCCAAATGTGAATAATTTTCCTCGTTTTTGCAACATTTATCTCTGACGCTTTGCTCCTATTGGTCGCAGCGTAATGTTATATAGCCTAAAGCCTTCCTCCATAAATGGACTATCCAACAAAAAAAAATTCAAATCGGACTAGTAGTTCCTGAGATTAGCGCGTTTAAACAAGCAAACTATTCCGATTTATAATATTGGTATAGATTGTAGTTAACTTCAAGGCGAGGAGCAGTGACAAAAACTCATGCTCAGCAAGTAACACATGTTCCAACTTTCAGTAATATAAAATGACTTGTTATTTTTAGTATAGCGTGATAAGTAAATAATGAAATTGCTTGCGTAATGGAGATAAAGTACAAGGATTCGTACAAGAGTGTAGCTAGTATAGTGACACGTAAATAATATCAACATCATATTTCGGAGTCCATTTTCCTCTTAAACTCCGATTTCATGAAACTTTTTTAAACGCGCTTAACGCTTAACCATGATTCAATCTCTCACCCTCTCGTTTAATGTTAGAATGGGACGGATAGATCGAAAAAGCTCAGCAATAAAATAGGCAAAATTGTGACTCAATTGTTGTCCAGTTCACTAATACGTTAATAAGATACGTAAGTCTTGACAGACTAATACATCTATTTATTAGAGTACATCCGTTGCCTAGATATTTTTAAACCGGTAGTTAAGTTTTCAGACTTTTTAATTTTTCTCAAAAGTCATTACTTTTTATAGTAGGTATTTTAAAAATCTAATTCACTTTTGCTTATCAACTCTATCCCTCACAAGTCAAGTTGTATGAAATACTACTTAAGTTTTGCGTGGAGATTACGTTTGATGTGTACCTAATGTTAATTACAGGTGCAATAATAATTCAATTAATCACATTCAGCGTTTCAAACTCTATTTGCCTACCAAAAATGCCAACTAATAAAAAAAATTCAACAAACAATATTTTTTAAGCAAAATCATACAGTATGTTCGCGCTGGCTACACTCATTTGAACGAGCGAGTGCTTCCCGGGTCAGCGGGACCACACGGGTGGAAACATTATTTTATGTTTTACTATAATACATGTGGGTTACATCATATAATTATGTAAATAATAAATAGTGGGAAAACAACAGTGAGAACAAGTATCATTACCTATAATATATTATAAATAAATAAATAGTCTACTAGTGTAAGTAAATAATAGCCGAGTAGCGGTAAACTTAAAGACTACACCGATTTTCATGCTGTTTCACCAATGGATAGAGTGGTTGTCGAAAAAAGTATTTACGTAAGTATTACCCGGTAGGTGGCGCTGCTGACAGTGCGTCTAGAAACGTAATTACGAGGCGGTATGAAGTTTACCGATACAGCTAGTATTGTACTCGTATAAACCAAAATAATATTTGTATAAATTAAATGAACTTGACAAAATTTTAACATCTAAAAATAACATTATAAATTATAATACATAATAATATATCAAAAAGCTATGAATATTGAATTATTATTAGTCAATGTTTGCATTTCGCCGACCCAGTCCCCACTCCGAGGCATCTGCACGATCGAGGTGAGCTTATAAAGTTTTTGGATTCGTCGCGACGCGCGCAGTATAACGACTGACACTCGCAGTGCCTCTCGAAGGTGTCTTCTCCATGGTCCCAAGACCCGAGGGTATCGTGGTGTCCCCGGCGCCTCTGCAGCTGGGACGATTCAAGGTAGCATTAGACAGGACGTCAAAACATCAAAGGAGCCTGTTTGGCAATATTTTGTTTTATAAAACGAAAAAACTTTATCAATTGTCTTTCTAGTCGTGCAGTTCTTGCACCTTTAAATAATTTATTCAGCGACAACAATAACTCATTACTATCACGGGCGTGAAGGATATGTTTTTATTAAATGCAAGAACTTTATACATTCGTAATCCAACTATTATCAAAAAATAAATAATGCAATGGACTACTTGTACTTTAAACATTTAAAATTCCGTAAACTGAATCATGGTGTGTGCGCGCGCCTCGTGGCGTATCCATTTGGTTCAAATTGCTGTTTAGGGCGTGAGCACACTGCGCCCTTTATTTTACTTTTGGTTTGTCTATGATATAACCTTGTTTATATTTTATAAGTATTGAATACCAATTTGTTTAAACAACATTAGTTGATAATCCGGTCTAAAAATAAAGTACTATTTAAAAAATTCCTAATTTAGAAATGATTTCACATATCCTGTGAATTAATATTATCTTGTTAACAACACGATATTATGTACGAAAATAGAACCTCTATTTATATCTCGCGACCCTGACTCTATATTTTAATGTATTATGATTGTATTAATGTTATTCCATCGACTAGTTCCTTGATATTTAAAATCTATTTTAAACCCACTTAAGCAATATGCGGCAAGTTGAAACAAAATTATGGCATGCATAAATAGATAGAGAATACAGTCATTTCCTTGCTAACGAACCCGTTCTAATTTAGATTTTTTCTCTGATTCTATCTCAGGACCGACACATTTTCGTCTAAAGTAAATATATGATGGAATTGATTTACATAGTTAAATATATTTAATTATGTAAATTTGTACTATTTTTAGCATCACTGACCCTCCGTGACATTTGGAAGTTATAAATGTACTGTATATTTAAAGTTTTTTATTATTCCAGATCTATTTTCGTGGTTGATTAATAGTTTCTATAAATATAAATCGAGTCCTATTTTTATCACATCTTTTTATAAACATTTTATTAATGCTTAGAGCCAAGAATTTAAACTTGGTGCGAAATGCGAACGTAATTTAGGCAGCACAAAATATGAAAACGTATAAGATCAATATTGAGGTGGAATAAGAAAATCCTTTTCTTTTTTAACGTAGGTAAAAATATGTAACTATGTAAAATTATTATGCAGGTCTCTTTTGAAAACACCTAAAACGGTATTAGAGCATTCTCGATGCTATATTTCTCAAGTCTATAACGTATTGACTAATATTGTAACTTTCTCGTACCTATGTAACCTATGTCAGTAGTAAGCTCTAAGTAATAGTAGCCATAATAACTATTTTTACATAAGTAAATGCATAAGCAAATCAATCGTGTACAGTAAAGTTTATTTTATCATTAAGTTTACGACAAAACGTTTGAGCGTCGCCATCTTGCTTTTTTCGTTTTCACAAAAAATCAGTGGATACCCTATTTCTGATGCAGACAACACTATCATATGGACCCATTTATGCAAACAGGAACCAACCCACAGTTTGAGTGAAAATGGGTTTAGTTCATAGATGGCGCTCAAACCACGCATTCTATCTTACCAAGAAAAATGGTTACTTTTTATCGACTAACAACGGAGCTACACCACTGTCACATTGGGAACTAACCCACTTTGGCCACCTTTTAAAAACTGGAAAGAACTATGTGGCATGGTCCCATAACACTTAGTAGAACTAATTGTTAAACAGAACCATGATCCTTGGTACCTTAACAACAACTCATTTTTATTATGCAAACCAGAACCAATGTTCGTTGATTCCATCTAGCATAAAAAGTTATAATATTTTATTACTGAATGGAACCAAAAAGTTTGAGAAGAGTGAATGTAGAAAAATTAAATCAATGATTGGCCTCGTACATAGGCTTACGAAAGAAGATTTTATGTCATCGCGCAATTTAGAGACAAAAATTACAAACAGAAAGAAGGCAGTAGATGAATTGAAAATAAATTGGTTAGATACGAAAGAAATTGTGCCTGAGACAGAAAAAAAATACTATATTTTTATGAGAAACAATCTAGACGAAGTATTGAAGGAAGTTAATAATAGGTTGGGAAAAACTCTTTTCGCATTATAGTATGTATAAACTTGTCATAAAAATCTCTTGTGCCAATTGTATCTGGCTGATTTTTGTATCATTAAAGTTTTAATTTTACAAAAGACAATTTCTAATTTAAATTAGATTTACATTTTAAAATTTTATAACAAAATAGGTAAAAATGCAACACAAGCCGCGAAAATAATAAGTGATGTTTATGGACCTATTGCGAAGAACTGGGGATAGACCACAAAAAGGTTTTGGCGATTTTGAAAAAAGCTAGGTACACAAAAAAGCTCGATATTTGGGTGCCTCGTGAGCTCACTGAAAGAAACCTAATGAACCGTGTACTCATTTATGACTATTTATTACGACGTAATTAACCGAACCATTTTTAAGAAGCTGATAAGCGGTGATAAAAGGTGGATCACGTAGACCTCACATATCTTTAGCCACTCAGCAAAAAATACGGCAGTTTGGCTGGGAGGTGTTAATGCATCCACCATATAGTCCTGACCTTGCACCTTCAGATTTCCACTTGTTTCGGTCACTGCAGAATTCCTTGGGTATTGTCAGGTTGAGATCACAGAGGACTGCCAAAACCACTTGTCGCAGTTTTTTCATCAGAAGCCCCAAAATTTTTATAGCAATAGGATCATGTTCCTACCAACAAGATGGCACATATATATACTTTAGTCAATTGTAAATAAAATTTATAAAAAAACCTTTTGAATTTTTATATAAAACGCGAAGAACTTTTTTTCCCAACCTAATATAAAGAAAAATGTCAGAATCAGGGCCGTATTAAAAAAAAGTTATATGGACTTATTTTGTCCTACAGGAAAAGCCATTTCTGAGGCTAAGATGTCAGATTTAAAAAGCAGAATGCTTTTTAAATCTAGCGTCTTATACCAAATGACGCAAAAAAAATCTACAAAACCCTGACAAGTATCAATAACGAAGATACTGCTTTACCGGGTCTATTGATTTTGAGGTAGAAGGCGATGATAAAAATATTAATGATTAATTTTAAGGGTTCTTGAATCCATTGTAAATGTTAGAAAATTAATAAGGTACTAATAAATGGTATTAAAAAGTATTTTTTCGTAAAGAATTACTTTTATTTTCAGATATATCATAACAATGAAAATAGGTCCATTTTGCATGAAGGAACTAAGCAACAAAATATGTTTTTGCAAAATAGAACCAACCAGGTTTTTAACGATTTACTATAAACTAGAACTTGATAATATTTATAAATTTGATATTCCTAGATAGGTTACATTATCCCACATAAAGTTAAGATGTGATTTTTTATTAAAATACTCTGTATTCATTTTGCACACTCTGTTTACAAATGTTTCGTTTTCTCAAAACCAACCAGCTGTGGGTTGGTTCTTGTTTGCATAAATGGGTCCATATACAAGTGATAATATAATTAGTCGCCGTTTTATAATAAACTCTATTCTGGTCGAATAAGGTTTGTTTTCGAACGGCGGCTTATGTTAGATTATTTGAAAAACGAACAAGTTGTGTGTGTGTGCCGGTCGGCTCACACCGGTGGGTTTTGCGGATTGCATTTTCCGTATTTAATGCTTTTGTTATTATTTATTACAGGAATATTGTTTTTAAATGTTTTGTCTGCATCACGCGAATCGTAAATACTTCGTAGTTTCTTAAAACGATAAGGTCTACAACGTTTTAATACGATAAAAGTTTGTAAAGATATTAACATAATATTATTTATTATTTGCGCATATATTGATACCAACAAGCACACCAGTAATAACACTTCTTAGAGCTTTCTCAAGAGGCAGAACTTGACATTTAACCCCAAAATGAACACGAAGTACGTTCAGTTAATAAATAACTTACATATTATTGTGACAAAATCACACTCGTACTATCTAACACAATAAAATAATGTACAATCAGTCAAAATCATGGACGCCATGATTAAAATTAATCTATACGTACTTATTTCAAAATATAAACGTCGTTCTATAAAGCCGCGTACACCCTGATACGAGATTATTTTTATAAAAATACACTATAATATTACGTAATAATTATTTACCTTACGTAATAAAAATAATAATAATTACCATGCTAGAACTAGAAGTTTTATTTCAATCGGACTCTAGAGGCATGAGCTAAGCACGTATGATAGTATTTTTAGTACTGCAATCAAAGTGTTCCTTAATTAAAACACAAGTTAATTTAATCAATAATACCAATATAATAACATTATGTATTAAATGATGAACAAAGTATAATAACATCACTAACTAAATACCTAGGTATTATTTTTATTATTATTTATTCAACAATACCCTTATCATTGTGTACACGGCCTAGTATTATTCGAGCACTCAGGGCTGCAAATGAATTAATTTTTGGTCTCTTGTGAATATTTTTTATAAGTCTTTATTTTCACAAACGAATATTAATCTATGTCTAGCAGGTAACTTATGTTGTAAAAAACTATATAAAGCTTGCAGATACTCTGTTACGCTTTCTATGAACAATGTTATTAAACGAGCTGTAAATTAGGACACATTGAATTGAATCTATATAGTATTAAACTAAAATGTCAATAAAGGTACAAATTAATACATGCGAAGATATTTAAATGACAAGGGCCTAACTCTTAGGCCGTGTTTCACTAAGCAATGTAAAAGTTAACGCCATGTTAAAATACCAAAAATACCATGCCATCTTATTCATTGACAGGAAATACAAGAGGGATAACATGATATTTAACATGGTGTTAACTTTAACATTGCTTGGTGAAACACGCCCTTAAGATTGTAATGACATAACTATTTGTTGTATTTAAAATTAAATAAAATTGGTAACAAAATACATTTACCAGTACACCGTCATTATTTCTCACACACCTTCATGTTCGTTAGGTTTTCGGCATACTTTTTAATTCCAAATTATTTTGTGTATGAATAATTTAAAATTAATAATAATAATAATGTGGAAAAGACAAAGTACTGTCAGCCCTGCGTGAGTGAGTGTGTGAGCGGGCTAGCGATATCGCGGCACACAGATACGGGCCGGCCGTCCATTGAGGCGGTAGTGTTGGTACTCGCTCCGTTTCCCCCCTCCCCGCCGCCCGCCGCCTCACACCCGCCCGCGCCCCCCGCGCGTGTTTTGACTTATTTTTGTCAAACGAACGCCATATTGTTTTATTGTAACCGATAATTGGCATTTCAATATTTTTCACACGTTAGCACAGAATTTTCAAAATTATAAGTTTGTAAATAAATTTAATTGAACTCGAAATTAATTAACTGTGTCAATTCAAATTAGTGCAGTGTTTAAAAAATGTGTGGGTAATGTGTTTCTAAAAATAAGTGGCAGAAATAACTGTTTCCGATTTTATTTTAGTGCATCGCCTAGGGTTTAAAATTGGATGCATTTTGTATATTTTGTATTGAGATAAAAGAAATGTGAGTGGTGTTGTGTGACGTGGATCGCCTTTGTGTGGATTATTGTATTATGGAGAAACCATCATACAAGGTAATCAAACATTTGCTTTTAAAAATATCAAAATTCCTTAATACTATTAAATAATTATGTTTGTATTATTAATTAATACCTATTTATTTAATTGGCCCAACGATTACTTACATTAATATGTATGTTCTTCATGTGTGTGTGGATGTGATTTCGTCGAATTAGCGGATTATCAGAAACATAATTCGATGACGTCATCCATTGTTTCTCGATCTCCTCAGAAGACGTTGTTAACATAATATTCATTTTTCATTTAGCTTTTTGGTTAAGTACATACCTAATAACTTTTTATTTTACTCTACTCAATCTATAATTAATTTATTTATAAGTATCTAGATAATATTGACATAAAGTTCTGGTAACATTATCATAAACATAAGGCCATGTACACACTGTACTCTAATATAATAAAAAAAACTAAACTACAATATTCATATTTCATTACCTATTGTTAGTTATGTAACCGGTTACTGGTGAAAGTAAATAGATTATAAGAGTAAATAATTAAGGAAATATAGTTTATCTATGTAGCTACAGCTATGTACCTACACTGTAGTCAGTAGCCACACCAGTAATGAACAAACATTTTTTTTCACGGTTTTTTTAAATATCAATATTTTTGGAAGCATTAAATCAGTTAGCGAGATGACGAAAAATTCATCATACCTACCATGCTAAGAAAAGTAGATCACGTCACAATGTCAGTTTACAAACAAAAAACTAGCACGAAATCGGATCATCCGTTTCTGAGCTAAGATGCTGATTACGGACTGAGACACACACCCCCGTTCACAGACGTTTCAAAGTTATAAAGTTCTAATACCCTTTTGTTTTCGTCGGCAGTTAATAATTAGTGATAATTTATGTCTAAGGCGACGCTCACACTAGGCAAATGAATTTAGACGTAGGTTATCTTCATAGATTATCCCGGTTTCTGAATGGCCAATCAATGGTCAAATCACTAGTCAGATGTCAAATTCAGTTTCTTTACTCAAATTTCAACTCTGCCAACTTTCATACTACGTTCGCACAATTATCGTAACGAGGACCCTGATTCAAGATGCCATCGCTATTTTATCGCTTACGAAGTTCGAAAACAAAATGACATAAGTGAAGTAATTTTCACTTCGCTAAATGACGAGCGAATTCGTATGTCATTTAGCGAAGCGAGAAGGAAGTCTTGTTAGAAGAGGTCTTGTATTATCTCTTCTGTGTCAAATCCCATAATATAATATTACATTTTGTTTTCGGACTTCATAAGCGACAAATCGCAATGGCATCTTAAATCAGGGGGCTTACTCCCGACACAATCGAGAACCGAATCCGTTCGATATCAGTGGTTTTTCGTGCTTTATTTAGTGAATTACTTTCAAACTAATCAGGATAATGAAAATTATTAGATCGTAACTTTTTGTACTCCCGACCATATCGATCGACTGAGAATCAAAATAAACAAATGTCAATTTATTAGGAAGTACGCGGCATGATCGTATCTGAATCAAAATCAAATCAGTTTGGAGAGTAAGGCCCCAGGGCCTACCACATAACCTGTACCTAAAGTTCTAAAGTTTTGCTTATCTTATCTTATTAATAGAATAATTATGCTATAATATTATAATATAGGTAAGTACCTACATTAAATATTGTATATTTTGATCACGTAGGTAGGTATTTTGTTTATAAAGAGCCTGATTAGTTCATATTTTTTAAAGGTAAATGGATTCAAGTTATTACACAATATGTCCGAGGTTTGTGCTGTTAAATCGTCCATACAAGAGGAAACGTAGCTAAGACAGCTGAGTTTATAAATAATTATGTACATACTTGCAAATGCAGCCAGTAGGCACGCAACGCCGTAAACACGGGTTACTTATATTTTTCCTGAAAATCGTATGCATGTAAACTTTGTAATTTTACCGTCACAATCCGTCACATACACTAACTGCTGCCACTGCTCACCGCCCAGCACCTAAAGGTACAGGGCCCCGATTCCAACCAGCCTCGTGATGACGTCATTTGAGGAGACCGTTTCAGCTAATCGACTTTTAAAATCGTGCTGTCAAAATGACAGTCGATGTTCATGGAAGGAAGGTCATCTGAGTTACGCTATCAGCCTCGATTCCAAACGCCATACCTATTATCACTTACTGAGTTCGAAAACAAAATGTATGGGATTTGATATAGTCTTCGCACACACGCGACATTCGAAATAGCGAATGTTATGTCAAATCCTATACATTGTTGTTTTCGAAATTCAAAAGTCATAATAGTGATAGGGTCTCGACTCGCGACGATACGTCGTCTGCTGCTGCGTGATCTAACCCGACGACAGTTACAAAATCTTCAGCAAAACGGTACTGTTCTGATTCAATGTTATCCGTTTGTAAACAATTCTCAGTATGGACGGGTGTAATACTACCAATTTAAATGACACATATTCACCGCGCAATGAAGACTACAATAGTAGGTACCTACATTAATTTGGTCGTGTATATATTTTTTGTTTACATTTATATCACATAGCATCGGAACGGTGTATATTTGTGTCCTCGTTTAAATTGTTATGCAGAAATGCAATCCGCGGCCAGCACGTGTAGGAATATGATATTAGATGTATCAATTCACATCGTTAACGATCGTTACATACTTATTGTAGGTACATAATATCACAAGTCTTATCTCAATTCTTTAAAAAATTGTATTACTGAGATTTTAGAATATTGGCAGTAGGATTTGGGCTGGCGAGTGTTGGTGTGGCGCGCGTGAAAGTTAACAAAAACTCTGCCAAACAAGACTTTTTATTTAGGTATTCATATTAGGTATATTAAAAACCCTGTATTATACTGATATGTCATATTATAAATCTGATGTATTTTTGAAACTAGAATTTATGAACTATGTACTCTTCACGTTCTACTCTTCAGTACTCTACCTACCACGTAGTGCTACCACGCATAGCATAAATATCCACACCGCGTAATTAGTTCCTTTCTACTGAGCAATATTAGCAATAAAGTAGCTAGTTCAGTACCATGTTGACTGGCTAACTTTATGGTGTCGGTTTTGCGTGTCAATGTGCGCGCGCATCGTAAACACTCGTCATTTTTCCCTATATAATGCATAATTTTACCTACTTGGACTACTATAAGCTACTTACTGACGGTTCACTGGCCTAAGCGATTTATTTAAGTTTTATTTACAAATAACTAAGAAAAGATTATCGATGAATATGTATTATGCAAAAAATATAGATCTATTATATGAATTCGTATGTCGCTTAGCGAAATCAAATCCCTACGTTTTTATTTTCGATCTTTGATAGTGAAAATAGCGTTGGCAAAAAAAGATCCAGCTATAAGATCAGTATTAATTCTTAGTTCAATATGTACTAGTTACTTATTATTTTTCATCCGACTGTTCTCAGTTCTGACATTGTTACTTCGGTTCGGTCAGGGATGCGACTCTAGTTCGCTACTTTCGAAAAGCAAGTTCAGCGGAATTGTTTATAATAAACGCTGAATCGACGAGATTCAGCTTCGGACTTGAAGTCCACTGCTGGACATTAACCTCCCCTAAAATATTTCAGTAGTTGCCTATACTCACCAATAATCATCATGCTTGGCACGCGGGTTGGCAAGCGCCGTTATAAAATTACCGGATATAACGGGTGTAAAAAGAACTGACACTATAACTTTATAGATATGATTATACTACCTTTTCTCATTCTAGAACTGTATATTAAAAATTTTTTTTTTGCTTTTTCGTTATTCTTACGAAAAAAAAGAAATGTCAACAAGTAAAAAAAATAGTTTATGACAAAAAAAATGCATTTCCAAAATTAGGAAAGAAATAATCTCAACGTTATAGTGACTGTTCTTTTTACACCATGTATATACCCTCGGTCGCCTTCTACGACACTCACGAGAAAGTTGATGGGGCGGTGGTATTCTTACTCCGGGACCCCAAGGATGTCGCCGATCCCCCTAACGCGTGTGCCTGCTTAAAACTATTTTGATCTAGATTTTTGGAATAATTTATTATCACTTAATTTACGTTCAAACTGTGACTACTAACTAAACCGTAAACGAGGATTGAACAAGTAGGTAGTGCGACCTTCTAGTTCGGCGTCGGTCGAGGTGACAGACTTATCCTCAACCGTCGCTCGTCAATGTACAATGCGCATTATTTTTTTAAATTTATTCTATGTCCATATTTTTAGGCATTATTATAAAAACATGTGCCACCGACTCCTGCTCACTTTAAACTCCTGCAAACTTCTTATATTTTCGTGGCTTAGGAATTTTGACCGCCAAATTTTAGACCTCAAAGTAAAATTTATTTAGTATCTGCTTTAAAAAAATCTTAAATACCTATTTGTTTTATTATCCTATCTATCTATAAGAAAAGATAGATCGCCATGCAATTTGACAGCTATCCGTCGTCACTTTGTATGGCCAATGGCCATAAAAACGCACCATTAGCATGGAGACGACCGCGACGCTTGTAATTGTGATGATCAGCTAAAATCCGAAGTGGGACTGGTGTTGGAGCGAGACGCGGCGATAAGGCTATCCCTAATGATGTGATGAAGTCGTCTATGTTTACTTGACTTGAAACTAGAACAGATTATGACAATTTATTTGTATAATTTACAAACGTTAATAGTAGTGACATCTATTGCAATTTTTTGTATTAAACATAGATTGTATGGGATGGTAAGCCATGCCCAAAGTAAGTATTTCATGGGGGCTAGTTGACTAATTCTCGGTCTGCACTGCAAAATGCAGATTTTGGCTAACTTCCATCATCGTAGATTACCTAACAGACTACAGGTACAGGTGATAACAACGAGCAGGTGGCGAACACAGCTGATAATTATTATCATATTCAAATTGCAAGCAAATGTTAAAAGTGGTGTTTGCTAAATTTAATTTAAGTAATTTAATATGCCATAAATGGTAGCATTAAATAAATTTAGAAACACTTTTCGTTTATTTATTGTTATGAAAAGTGTTATGAATAGTGATAAGCATAGAGAATGTCCATAAGTTCCATAAGTTCCATTAAGGCCCATGAACAAATAATCGGTGACAGACTTTTTCCAGGTAAAATATAGGTAGAACATAAATAATAATAGCTCCCCTCACCGATTTCGGTGTCGGTAGCCGATTTCATTGAAACCAGGCCAGCTACGCAGGAGTTATTTTATAGTGCCCAAGTGTGTGCGCAATACACAAAGACACTCTCTCTTCCGTTTACTCCAATACCTAACCCAGTGGGGCGGTAAACCGACACGACTGGCGAGAGAACAGGCGCAGGACCGACTTTGTACATGCCCATCCGACGCATCTTTCTTAGCCTAGCCTGCATTGTCCTAAGTCCTAACCAAACTTTAAAATTTTTTTTGCTTAGTTATTTTCTTTTTTTATTGCTTCAACTAGTTCCTACCTAGTACCTACTTACCTAGTTCCTAGTCAGTCGGTACAAACTTATGATTTTAAAATAAATTGTTGATTTTCTTTAAAAATTATTAAAAAGCTGTACCGCGTACTCTCTTGAATGTATAATATTATGTACTCTTTATTACGTAATTAGGTACATTAAAATTAGGTACTTACATATAAGACGTAATTAAATTTAATGTAGAAGTTACAATATTTAAGTGAAAAACAGTGGTAAAAGTTTGAGAATCTCAGTTCCAATATCCCATAGACGGCTCTTTATAGCGAGCTCGCTGCTGGCCCCGTGCAGGGCTACCAACGCGGCTGTTTTATATTCGAATATAAATATTATGCTTGTTTGTCATGACTCATGACGTGTGTACCTAAGAGACATGTTTGTTGTAGCTTTACCTGAGATACATGTCTGTTATAGTAGGCTTACCTGGAAGTAAAGTTGTCCTATATTAATAAGGATTTATTATACTTAATTTATTTAAAAATATGTGTGCGTGTACTAGTGTACACACGTAAGAAGTGAAACTTCTTTATGACCTTATTTTTCGAAAAATGATCTACATGCAAAAAAAAAAATATAAAAAATAAATAAATATTTTTTTTTTTTTTTTATATATTTTTTTAGTATTGATATATTATTTATCACGTCGCTATTGTGTTTCAGAAATAAATAAGGGTGCTATAAAAAAACGTGGCTTGACCCTCTCACGATTCTGGGTGACTGGAAGGGGGGGGGAAGATGGCGCGTAACGGAAAAATGTGACGCGTAACCAAAAAATGTGACGGTAAATTTTTTTCCAACGCCGATAAAGAAGTTTCACTTCAAAAAACCCCTTAAACTATTATAATGTACAAAAACTACATTAAATAACAGTTACAATTTTATAAGGTTTACTACCTAGGGTGTCTTGTTAGTGTCCTTCGTCTAGAATAATGCTTTTAATTAGTTTATTGAACTTACCGTACTTAATATTGAATACAAAGCTTTACAACTTAAAATATGTAATTAAAAAAATCGATACCGCCTATTAATAAACCACCAAAAAACGGGACTTTTTATATATTATTATATAGGTAGACTACTGAAAAAAATAGGTTTGTAGTGAGTAGAGTTGTACTAATATGTAAAAGTAATAATTTATCATAATACTGAACGTCCATTTAGTATTCCGAATATTGCGTCGCTCGCTCGACTGGCGTGGCCATGATTTTTTACCACTTCCTCCAGCGTGCAGATACACGGTAATTGTGTTTGCTGCTTTATTAACTAATTGTTACCTAATGATTTCACTTAGCTTCGTCCTTCGTTCGATTCGGATTTAGGGTTTCAGGGAGTGGTTTTAGGGTTTCATACCCAAAGAATGGACCCTGGCACTAAGACTCCACTGTCCGTCTGTCCGTCCTTCTGTCACCAGGCTGTTTCTCATGAACCGAGATAGTCAGATAGTTAAAACATTCTCAAGCGGCGAGTGAACTTTAGATGATGAATGTACATCCGCGATCATGTCAGCTTCAAACAAGAAACTAGATCAAAATCATTCGTTTGGGAACTACGACGCCACGTCTATTTTAAAATATTAACCCTCCGTTTTCGTCGGAGGTTAAATATGGGCTATAATATATAATATAGGTACATAATACAATCAGGATTATTAGTTGTGCGACAGCCCTGAACGAGTGTTTCATAGGGTGCGAGCGTGACAAAAGATAACAAGTCAGACGCTCCCGTGTCTCCTCAAAATAAACCGTAATGTGTTTCGAACAAAGCCCAAATTCGATTGCGTTTATGTAAACTGTAGGTTTAGCTTTTCTAGGATAAGGCTGCATTCACAATTTCGTTATAAGGTGATTTTGTTAATTAGTATTTTTTAACCTCTTACAAAACGGTCAGTTACAGTTTGACGTGTCTGTTTCATCAAATTTAATTCAATTTCACCCAAACGGATGAACTAATTTTGGTCTAGTTTTTTTGTTTGATAACTGACGTGGTCGCGAATGTTTGTCTGCCTGCTGAATTACTTAGTTATTTCGTCAATTTCGTAATTTAATTCGTCGACTTAAAAATTGTACCTAATTTTATTTATGTACTACTCATATGAATACACTTGTATTTTTTTAAGTAAACGTAATTTAAAAGCTACGTTTCAACTTTAATACATTTCACACCACCATTCTGAGACCGTACGTTTTAGGTCGATTGTTTCGTATATATATATATAACTAGCTGACCCACTGTGCCCAAGTGCCCACTTCGTTGAGCATGGAAATCGTGTAAACCTTCCCGGGACTTCCACGAATAGTTCAAGACCAAAAATAGCCGAATCAGTTCAGCTGATGTCAAGTTTTAGCGAGACTAACGAACAGCAATTGATTTTATGTAGCCCATGTTACTCAGTGGTAATGTTATAGCTTTCTAATGAAAAAAGAATTATTAAAATAGGTCCAGTACTTTTTTAGTTAACTCGTTACATACAAAAATACAAATCTTTCCTCTTTATAGGTAATCTGGTAGATTTATCATAATTTTTGCTAATATAATCATCATCAATCATCAGTAGTCGGCTTGACTGTACCTATTGTCTACTGAGTACAGCAGTGCAATTCTCTAAGCGACCGGTTGTGCTGTGCTCGTCTGTGATCAACTGATCACGAATGTCAACGCTGTCACATGGTCGGCTGTCACATGGTCGGCTGTCACATGAACTCACATGGTCGGCTGTCAATAGCATAAAACTAATCTTGGGGAATACCGATTCGGCTATCGTCGCTATTACAGCTGTTGTAATCTTGGCTGACACGATTTTTGCGCTTACAGAATTGCACTGCTAAGGGTGTGTTTCACCAAACAATGTTAAAGTTAATCCTTCGTTAAATATCATGTTGTTCCTCTCGTAATTCCTATCCATGAAAGAGAAGGCATGGTAATTTAACATGCCGTTAACACTATGGGTGAAATCGGGACTTAATGCTACTAGGTACTATACTGTTATTGCCCCTGTTATAATCAATATGACGACGTATTTATTTTATAATATTTCCAATAAAAACTTGCGAGGCGGATTTCGTGAGTTGTATGGGAAATATTGCATTTGCCTTCACCGTAATTGTGTAAGGCGGGGGCGCACTGAGCTGACGAACATGTCGCCCAAAAGAGGGAGATTCTAGGCGGGCGATAGCCGACATCATATTAAGTAGGTACTTTGTTCAGAACTTCAGATTTCAGAGACATCCATAAATGGTTAATACTTGTTTATAACATTACATCATTTTATGGTTAACTATCTGACCCTTGCCAACTTCGTTAAGCATATTAGAGCAATTATACTTGTAATGAAGTTAATTTTTTTTACATGATTTAAATAAATAATATTTAAATCATATTTTATAAATTTTATTTCCTATTTAAATACATAAATTGTCTTCTATTATATATATATCTTCTTAAATATGTGTGCCTATTTTGTATTGTAGAAACACAAGTGTCAAGTTTTTTCGCTATAAGTGAAAACCTGTAATTGGCTTTTTACTTTCTATTCTTAAGCTAATCTGAAATTCATAAGCTGTTGGTTTTCTAAATTAATAAAATAAAAATAAAATTTCACATACGCCGTACAAGAAATAAAATGTAGTAGTCCTACTCCCGGTGTGTCGCAGGTCTAAGCGCGCTATCTCTTTCTTGAGCGTCGCCGGGGGCAGTTTCAATTTTATACTTATTGATTCGGAGGTCGGTGCGGTACCGTCCGCAACAACAATCACAAGCAAACTTCATTAAGTGATTTCTTATGTTCCTCCTCTGACGAGATATTACAAGTACCTACCTACAAGTATTTTATATGGTTCTCATTGCAAATTATCAAAAGTTTCGGAGATTGTCGAAGTTTAATTTTCAGTTTCAGTTAATTATATAAAACATGAAACGATTTTTTTACAATTCATACCGCTTATCTATACTAATATTATAAAGCGGAAGAGTTTGTTTGTTTTTTTGTTTAAACGCGCTAATCTCAGAAACTACTGGTCCGATTTGAAAATTCTTTTTTTGTTGGATAGTCTATTTATAGAGGAAGGCTTTAGGCCATATAACATTACGCTGCGATCAATAGGAGCGAAGCGTCAGTGAGAAAATTGCAAAAACGGGGAAAATTATTCACATTTGGGAACTTTCGTTGCGTGCGCTGCATA
This sequence comes from Celastrina argiolus, assembly GCA_905187575.2. Taxonomy (NCBI): domain Eukaryota; kingdom Metazoa; phylum Arthropoda; class Insecta; order Lepidoptera; family Lycaenidae; genus Celastrina; species Celastrina argiolus. Next base: position 1,108,362 of record LR994578.1, on the reverse strand, counting down.
AACGGATTAAGTCACTCAAAAACCACGCGAACGAAGTCACAGGGCACAGCTAGTTAACTATAATACTGTTACTTAATTATAATAATGTAGTATAACGTTTAAATATTATGTAACATAGTATATTTTACAGGTTAGATCTATAAATTAATTGATAACCTTATAGTTGTTATTAATTAGGTGTAAGTATTGTTGCATTTATTTTGTAGGTAATTAACTAATTAGCTTTTAGAATAAGTCAAGAAATATTATAATAAAAACTTATTTTTTTTTGCAATTCACAATCGGTTAGTCGGTTAGAAGACATTAACATAAATTTTAATTAACTGGATATTAAAAAATATTTAAGTATAGCAAAAAAATTGTTATTCATAATTACTTAATAACTATTAAAAACCTACCTACACCTACTAAGTGTGTTACACAATTTAACACAATACAGCGCATTCTCGATGATTTCCTAATAGTTAGTAGCATTGTCAAGAGCAACTTACGTCATGAAGTCGCCTTAAAAACCTGTGTTATTAATCTCATACCACACAAGACACAAGGTTTGCTAGCCGAGACCACATTGAGGTAAGTAGGTTACCAATTACTAAACTAATAATTATTAGTAAACTAATTACCTACTTTATAAGGAAATATTTCTTTGACGCTATATTTTTTTTTATTATTTAGATTATTTAATATCTATTTTAAATCCGTAACATTGTATTTGCAAACGGTACGCGCAAAATGGCTACATCCGGCGTTTGGGTTGTTGCCTGGCTGTTGGCAACCCGCGCGTGCAACGGTTTTCGACACCACACGCCACGCCACATTAGTCCACGCCAAGCCACGCTCCCCACGTCACTAATGCCATAACTTATTAACAATTACTTATCGAGTTTCAACTAATCTAAAACAAAAAAAATATATATTTCAAAAATTTTAACTCAACAATACTTAAGGAGTTCAAGGACCCTATCAAAACTATCAATAAGAAAAGATAGATCTCCATATTAAGTGATAGCTAAATTCTAAAGCCTATAAAATTGTATGGGAATCTATCTTTTCTCACAGATAGATAGGTCCTTGGAACGTGCCCATTAGTCGGTAATATCTATCTACATTATTCTGTGACCCAATTCCAGACAGGTAACATTTTATAAAAAAATAGAGCTGGTAAGGAATTGCAGGCTTAGGATTTGTTTCTAGGGCTCACACCATCACGACGTTTCGCTGTATTTTTAATATAGCTATAGAAAGGAATATACACGTGAACTGTTAATTGTAAGAGTTAAAATTGGGCTGCACTTTCGGGCATAGCGCTTCGCCGCATTTCGTTTCGGTGTGAACTGACCTTAACACGGGAGTACTCGGGACCACGTGGATGTACAGTCGCCGACAGATCCGGTTTACCACTTTTGAACTTCATTGCTGCGTGATTAGGTCGTTAGGTCAAAAAGTGGTAAACCAAATCTGTCGTCGCCTGTACAGGCAATATAACAAGAGGACTGTTATTCGTTTCAAACTTATGCCAATGGAAAAAGATCATTGACCCATAATGTTTGTGTAATTGTTTCCATAGAGTACATAATATTATTCCGGTTGTCAACAGACTCGACATATTGTATTGTGTTTTATCTCGTCGATTAAGAGGTAACGTCGGGGCTGGAGAAATGCGAAGTAGGTAAAGTCTATTGCTGCCCCCAACTGCCACATCATCAAACCGATAGAGTAGGCTCTCTATGTTAAATGAAACAAAAAAAAATATCGGAATCGAAGCTGAAGCTTCGTAACATGCTGCTCTAAACCTATACCTTTTTTTTATGTTGCAAAGGAAATGCATTACGCATCCCCCAGGGAGGGTCCCGTAAAAGTATGAGGGACTCTCGGTTCGCTACGGCCGGTTTACCCACTAAAACCACTTGCGGATTACCATCAGCCGTTATGTTGGTTGGAGTGCCCTGGATCGGTCAAAATATAGGCAACTCCTCCCCACACCGGCCGGTTCACCTCTTACTTCAAATGAAGAGAAGAGCGTATCCTGTACCTATACCTAATAAGTTACCTAACCTAACCAAAACAGCATTATTAACGCTCATATGTTGCAGGTGGTGGGTGCTCCGTGCGGGCAGCACGGCCAGTACACGTTCTACAAGGCGATCAAGCTGACCGGCCTGCTGGAGCGGATCGTGGCCATCGGGGACTTCTTCTTCGTCAAGATCTGGCAGGATTCCGAGCTCATCTCCATAGGTACGTGATGGCCGAGTGCCAGTGCGACTTTGTAGTATACTGCACAGTAGGAAGGAGCATAACAGGTATGCAACACGAGTACTAATTGCCATTCTATAGTAGCGACATGCGCGAGAGTGGAGCGTGCCAAAGCCTATCTTAAGAGGAAACTCCACGGTTGAGAGAAATACAAAATAGGTATTTATATGTAACCTATAATAATCAAACAAAATAGGTATTTAGGTATATATAACTATTTTGTATTGCTCTCAACCGTGGAGCTAGCCAGCACTAGCACAATAGAGACAACTGCAACACGAACTGAAATTACCAATTAAAAGCACAAGAAATCGACGTTTGGGGGACCCCTGTTTCCTTCTCCAAAACTTAACCGATTTAGATATTTTATTATTATTTACAAAAAAAAGGCTTGAGCTAGGTTTCCTACGTTTTGATTTTATTGTAATGCAGTCAAATTTGTTTCCTGGATGCTTAAACTCAGCGGAAAGTCTAGTATTTTTTTAAAGATTTTGGAACGTCCATATCTCCTTTAATAATTAATTTATAAAAAAAAAGAAAAAATAGTGTAAATAATATACATGTAGGTACTTATATTATATTTCCTGAATATACCTACATTCGGGAAAAATTTGATTCTCTAGCGGCATTATCCAGGGAGGAAGCAAGAGTTGCGCAAACCCCTATTTCTGTATGGAAAAACCGGCGTTGTGTTTCCTCTTAAGTCGGCTATAGACGCGCGCTTTTTCTTTATCCAAAAACGCGCATCAGCAAAGCGCGCCATCCAATAAATAAGCGCGCCGTCAATAAGCGCCTAATGTGTATCAGCTCTTAAGCTTCTGACAACAATAATTGGTCAGGAATATTGTTTTCCTGTCCTTTTGACGGTAACGCTACACTAGAAGGGCTCTGGGACCTGTACACCTGCCGGCTGCCGCGCGGAAGACCGACAAGTGTCGTCACAGGCGGCGGCGGGGTGGGCACTCCGACACGAGTCCCGGCTGGAGCATCGATTTCATACGGCAATCATGATCAGCCTTTGTCCCTGTACCACACCAGGTCTGTCCCCGTGGTATGCATTGTGTTGTGTTACGGGTACCACACTACGGGAATATAATATTTAAGGATTTTATTACATTGTACACGGATTTACGTCTTTATATTTCAGACTAGCTGTTCCCGCGACTTCGTTCGCGTGGTTTTTGAGTGTCTTAAGCGCGCACGCAATGAAATTCCCCAAATGTGAATAATTTTCTCCGTTTTTGCAACATTTCTCACTGACGCTTCGCTCCTATTAGTCGCAGCGTAATATTATATAGCCTAAAGCCTTCCTCTATAAATGGACTATCCAACAAAAAAAGAATTTTTCAAATCGGACCAGTAGTTCCTGAGATTAGCGCGTTAAACAAACAAACACACAAAAACAAATTGTTGAGCACTTTGGTTCTCGAGAGGTAGTTCGCGGGCTCGAATCCCGCAGAAGAAACAAAGAGTTTTCTGAGTTCCTAGGTCAAGGATTGTGTCTTAAAGAATTAAATATGTATCCGTTGCCTGGTCCCCGTAACACAAGTTCTTGTGATGCCACGGGACCGGATCGACGTGGTGTGAAGCGATCATAGATAATATATTATTATTCTGTTCTGAGTCAACGTGATGCATGTGTAAACAAAGCTACAACAGGCGGCTGTAGTGGTTCTAATCACCGCCCAATAGATAAAACAGTGATAGGCATTTCAATTTTTGTGTACATTTATATCACATTGGATCGGAACAGAGTAGAACTCGTAAGCTCTTCCAGTCTTCACGGAAGATGACCATGGATCGTCCTGGCTTCCGAAGCGCGCGCACGTCGTTACGCTGCCCGATCGCGCCGCGTTTCCGTTCCGTGTCGCGTCCGTGCCGACCACCTACCTTGGAGCAGCTCCGAACACCACCTTCTGAGGGCGATCGGCAATCCGCGCTTGGTTCTTGTGAACTGAGTGTGGATTGCCGCCTTGCCGGGAAGATGAGCTGCCCGCCCGCCCCGCTGGGATTTTATCCCAGCGTTGTGGTCACGGGAGGCCAGTTCCCCCAAGCGCAAGCTTGGTGAGAAAACCGCCAGCTGAGAAGACCATGGCCGTCCGCGTCCTGCGACGTGGAAGACCGCCCTGCGCCGACCAGAAGGCGCGCCACCATCAAGACACCGAGCCTAGCTGTGACGGAGAGGACACCGTTCGCGCCGGGCCCCCGTCGGCATTCTCGCGGGGGGGTTGTGGTAGCCCCCCGCCCCAATGTCCGGCCGAGACCTGCTGCGCGTCCCGGATCCCACCCCGTCCAGCCGAGAAGTGCTCGGGCTGACCGCAGCGCACAGAGCGCCGCCCCCAGGACTGCGCCTCGCACCGCAGCCCTGCACCGCCGCCCTCAGGCACCCGCCTGAGCCTGCCCACCACCCGGCAATTACACCTGCCGCTGCTGCCCACCGCAGCCCACTCCATCATCATGCCTCCACGGCACCACCGCTGCCTGCTGACCTTCGCCTCGCTGCTGGGGCTCGCCTAGCACTCCTCGCCCGCTTGACGCTGGCGGAACCGGCCCCGCTTGGATCGAGTAGTGCCTGCTGGCCTCGCCGCGCTGGATTGACCGGCCCCTGGGGAGGGGCTAGTCTCCGGCCCCGCCACGCTAGCGGACCAAACTCTCCTCGCCTGGGCTGGATCTACCGGTCTCGCCGCCCTGGACCTGCGACGCCGCCTCGCCTCGTCGCGCTGCCACCACGTAGCCGCTCAAGACCGCATGCAGCCATCCGGCCTGCAACGCTGCCCACCGCAGCCAACTCCACCATCATGCCGCCAAGGCACTACCGCTGCCTGCTGACCTTCGCCTCGTCGCTGGGGCTCGCTCAGCACTCCTCGCCCGCTTGACGCTGGCGGAACCGGCCCTGCAGGTGGAGTAGAGTCACGGCCCCGCCGCGCTGGATCAACTGGCCCCTGGGGAGAGGCTAGTTCCCGGCCCCGCCGCGCCGTTCGACCGCTCTCCTAGCATGGGCTGGATCTACCGGTCTCGCCGCCTTGGACCTGCGACGCCGCCTCGCCTCGTCGCGCTGCCACCATGCAGCCAACCAAGACCGCATTCAGCGACGTCCCACCGCTCGCGACAAGGTCCCGCGCCTGCCTGTGGATATCCGCGCCATCCGAAGGTTCCTTGAGGGAAGGAACCTGGGTGATTGGCGAGGATCCACGGCGGCCCCGGACAACGCCGCCTTACACCATGAGGGCGCCAGACGCCGCCCGCCGCCCGGCCTACTGGAGAGTTATGGCTGTACGGCGCGGGCGCGACCAGCGCCCTCTAGCAACGTCCTCGGGCGTTTACCGTTGGCATCCCATGCCCTTTCCTACCATCATGGCTCCCGGAGCCCCCCCCACTCCCTGGTTTGGCTGGGTCCGCGAGTTGGTTAAAGACCGCTCGTCAAAGTCTAGCCCTTCAGGTAATCGAGTTAATAAAGTGGTTTTTACGACGGTTTTTCCTTGCGCCCTGACGCGAGGGTTTTGCCTTCAAAAAAACGTCTTGTCTGTTTTTATTTCAATCCCACCTTGGTTAGGGCTTTGGTCCGCGAGACGATGCGCGGCGCTCGGAGGAGTGGAACCACACACGTTCCTCGGTCTCAGGACCGGGGCCTCCACACGCCACATGTCGTCTCGCCATTCAGGAATAAGTCTTCCGAGGCTTCTTTCCCTTAGTGCCACGGTTTTCCCCTGCGTTCTGTCGCGGGGGGTTTTCCCTAGAAAAACAGAAGCAACTAATACGGCTCGGTATCCTCAATACCGGGTCCTTCGACCCCACGTAGAGGGGCTCATTAGCCTCTGGTCGTGGTTCCCCCCGCTCCCGGCCACTCGGGCTAGGAGTGAGTGAGATGCAAATAGGTAGGAAGATGACCTTACTGTAGTAATTAGTGCGACGCGCTAATTGTTTTGTTGCGTCTCTATAATAGGCATTTATATCTTAAGTACATAGCAGTGTATCCTCCTCCTGCTATCCTTTCAATTTGATCTATGCAAGGTGTAAAAAAAACAGTCACTATAACTTTGAGATCTGGTTGTACCACCTTTTCTCATTTAAGAAATGTATTTTTTTAATAAAAATAATCTTTTTTGCTTTTTTAAATATAAAATCCTAACCATCTTATTGTACAATATTAATTGAAGACATGAATGGATGAACGTGATATGCAGCAAAATTATGATTTCGAGAAAATTGTGTTCAAACTGTCACTTAAACATTTTAGAATATGTCGTAACATTTTAAATGCATTAATCTAAAGATCCATCTCTAGAATCAATGTACAATACGTTACTAGATATCCTAAAATGTTTAAGTGATAGTTTAAAGTTTAAACTCAATTTTATGGGTATTTTTTTTGCGACATATATCACCTTCATCACTTCATATCTTCAATTGCAAATAAATGAAAATGAAAATGAAAATGAAAATGAAAATTCTTTTATTTCCAAATAGGTTAGTTACTAACACTTTTAGAATTGTCCTACATGATGACCTACCACCGGTTCGGGGACTAACCCGGCGAGAAGAACCGGCGTAAGAAACTCGCTCGGGGCCACCTTTTAGCAAAAAGATGGGAAAATTGTTCTTTTTAAAAAAAAATATATAACAATGTTATAACTTAAATAAATTACAATTTACAAATTTATATATACTATATAATATAGAAGTAGCCTCGAAAGTGGCCACCTTATTCCCAGGGTGTGCTATCATTAACAAAATCATTAATCTTATAATAAGCTTTAGCACACAAACGTTCTTTAACTACTTTTTTGAATTTATTGATGGAAAAATTTTGAACGTTTTCTGGGATCTTATTGTATAGGCGTATACATTGACCTTTAAAAGATTTGCTTACTTTGCTAAGCCTGATCATAGGTATATCTAACTTGTGTTTATTTCTTGTATTTCTACAGTGATTGTCGCTTTTCGTTTTAAAATTATTTAAGTTCTTTCTGACATACATTATATTGTCCAAAATGTATTGAGAGGCGACGGTCAATATTCCTATTTCCTTAAACTTTTCTCTCAGAGATTCAAAGGACGACATCTTGTAAATGGAACAATGGAACAAATGATTTCTTATTCCGACGATAGGTAAAAACCTTCGGCGTTTTGGCCCCAAACCCGGCCGAAGCCGATGGTTTAGCCGAAGGTGGCCGAAGCCGAATCCGAAGCTTCGGTCGGACAGTAGATTAATTCGTTGACTGATATGCCTAAACTATTCGACGGGGGATGACATGGTGTCTGTTCCGCAGGCGAGCTGCAGCTGCTGTGGACGGACCGCGTGTCGGACCAGACGCTGGTGTCGCTGCGGCTGTACTTCCTGCCGGAGAACACGCCCGACGGCCGCGGCCAGCATGGCGAGGTAAGCCCACTCTGATTATGACGATGATGATGACTGGTGGTGCGTCATTAGGTGACAGCTGATGATGATGACTCCGGTAGTTGGCCATTAGCTGCCGTTGATGACGAAGGCTAAAAAGCTTGACTTAACTTAATATTGGTCATTATAGGTACTCTACAGACTTTAGTGGGGTTATTCTGTGGGAATACTAGTGGAAGCCCCAAAGGGAGATCTCCGACCGAGCGAGATGGTATGCTCGGTCAGGCCGAAGCCCACTGTACTAGTTTTCAGATGTCGTATATATAGCGCCGGTCTTAGAAAACTTCGATAGCGCGATGCAGGATGTGTCGCTAGTAGTACCGCTACATCACTCCCCCCCGAAGACCGGAGGTCGAAACTTGAGTCGTCTTGTGCTTGAGTCGCCAGTGCCAGTGAGTCCCAGTGAGTCGGAACTGTGCTGCTGCTGCACGGGCTCCAGTGAGTCGGAGTGCTGCCGTGCGGGCCGATGCTACGTGCTGAACCAGGAGAGATGTGCTCTGCTTGCTGACCGGTCGTGTAGTGAGAGTGCCCGTTGAAGCCGATGAGGGTTCGACCAGGCCGCGCTGCGTTGCGGCTAGTGGACGAGGTACCCGAAGAGGCTGAAGCTGGCTGGCGAGGTGCGGAGGGGCGGGGAGTGATGATGATGAAGGAGGCGTGTTCTGACGGGGTCACCAATGTGGGAATACTAGTGGAAGCCCCAAAGGGAGATCTCCGACCGAGCGAGATGGTATGCTCGGTCAGGCCGAAGCCCACTGTACTAGTTTTCAGATGTCGTATATATAGCGCCGGTCTTAGAAAACTTCGATAGCGCGATGCAGGATGTGTCGCTAGTAGTACCGCTACAATTCACAAAGCCTAATTCTACTCGAATTCGATAAACGAGCGTTGACCAACAACCGCGCGGTAAGTTTACGAGTTTGAGTCGAAAGGAATTGTGAATAGTCCTGTAGCCCAAGCAGAGACATTTGAAAGCTCCGTAAAAGTAACGTTATCGAATGTAAAGTATGTTGCGGGTTCCGCGTTGCGGGATTCGCGTTTAGAGTACCGTGTTGCAAGTTCCGCGATGCGTGTAATTGAATTTCATTACAAGTAAAAGTTTATACGCTCAACGAAGTGGGCATGGGTCAGTTAGTATTATCAGTATTATATAAGTACTATTAGTAGTTAGTACTTAGACTACTTGGGCAGATATTTCACCTCTGTTCTATTCAACTTAACAATTAATGAGCTCATAAGGGCTATGGAATTTCAAAAAGAACAATAATAACTAAATAAACAGGTGTACAAAATATGTAATCGTTTCAAGTTGTGAACACTAACAAATAACAATAATAACGGTGACACACCAAAAGTTGTCGTATTGATTTGTCAGCATGATTATTATTCATTGTTACGAAAATTAAAATGTTGGTAAAAAACTACAATATTCAAATTGTATGAAAGCACAAAAATCCGGACGTTTCTCGTGAACTTGCGTCTCGCTCGCACGCGGCGCGCCGTCCCTCTCTAATCCCTATTTGGTAACGCCAACTATTTCATGGATGAAATTACGAGTGGCGCGGGGTGTGAGTGACGAGATATACGAGGTATTATTATATATAATTATATTTTAACAGCATTGTCTGTTTTTGAAATAAAGAAAGCCTATTTTATTTTCTAATTACATTTATAACTCTATTTTATTACAGACACGTAATAATAATAAGCAACAAATTAAGACTTTGGACTTGTGTCAATGTTGCTTAATTATTTTGATACTGATGTGATTCATAACTATAACACGACGCTTGGACATCACGTATGCTACGTGTTCGGTGTTAAGGATTACAAAACAAAAAGTAAAGAAATCTTAAGGTTTATACCTACATTACCTACAAAGTACAAACTGGCGGCAGGTGTTTATGTACTACATGTAAAAAAGAGTTTTTTATCTATTTTTTCTAACTTGTACCACACACTAACGACTATGCAGTAACTGCCGAAGTGTGCCCTATTCCCGCATCATAAGGTCGGATATTATTTGCAGACGACTCAATGTAATTTCCAAGTACTTTATGGATGTAGCGAAAGAACCATCTTGATATTTTAATTATATATTTAAATTGTTAAGTTAGTCACCCGAAATTGTTGTACTTGTTTAATTTATATTTAAAGTAAATAATATCAATTATAATGTATTACAATAATACTAGAACATATTATAACAACACAATCTCTTAATATTTTAATTGAGAACATCTAAATTAAACTTGTAATTCTTTACTGCTTAAATTTAATGTTACACAACAATAATAACTACTAGGTAGAGCTACTGTGGCTAAGCAGGAACAACCGTATTCGTTATCGAATATCAATAATTGTATTTGCCCTGTCATAATTTTCATACTATTTCGTTAACCTTCCGGTTACATAGGTGTCAATTCTTCCTGCCAACCCCGGCCTGTACTAGGACTGTCATTGACATAGAAAATTTGAAATAGTGTTTATGTAACCCGTGTTAATTTGAACAGATAAAGTATCAAAGCGCGTCGCGCGCGCTCACAATATACTCGCTGCGATAGTACAAAGAGCCAAGGACAATGCGAAGTGGAGTCGGTTTTTATATTTTTTAATGATTTTTTAAAAAATTTGTTATGTAAACAAAATGGTAATAATTATAATTAACTATTAATATTATTAAGAATTCCTCCTTTATGGAGTTTTCTTCTTTAAGAGTCATCTTATTGATATCATGTTGTTAATATAAAAACTTAACATCGAGCGACGTAAAATGAAAAATTTAAATATAGTGTGGTGAAAATTGAAAACAATCTAACTGCATCTACTACCCCAGCTATGTTAATACACCAGCTAATTTAATAAACGATATTTACTATAACTTCTTTTAATATATCTTGTCACTTTGCAATATTATGACATTATAATTAGAATTGTAAAGTGTATCAGTATAGTTTAAGGGTGCCGGCCACGGTATACTTTTGACCTAGTTTTTGTTTAAAATAGGTACTACAGTTTAAGCTAAACTCTCTCGATAAAAAATTTTGCTACATATAACCTTCATCCATTCATGTCTTCAACTATGTATCACAATACACTCTGTTCCGATTCAATCATATTAATTCAAATGAAATCAAAATATTTTATTTCCAATTGAAACTTAACAAGTTATTTCCGGAAAGTCAACAAAAAGACTACCACCGTTTCAACCATAGCCAATGTGATCGATATGTAAAAAAACCTTTTTGCTTAATTTTGAATAAGTGATATTTAAATTAGTAGGGTGAACAAACCTTAAGATCACATAAAATCAGGACGAAGTATCTATACAATATACATGGTTGGATAACTTGATCACAATCGTATCTATTTAACTCAAGACTTTAGAAAAAATAAATATGCGGTTGTTATGAAATGCGTGGGAAATATATTTTATATATAGAATTTCTGAATTTTATAAAAAAGAGCACAAGTTACTAATGGGCTTTTTAAAGTGTGTAGTGGGCCAGCATTACATAATTCATAATTCATATAATACAAATTATAGTTTAAATTATTCATTTATTTATTTTCTAAATATTTTTCATCCGCGCGTACATTATGTTATATTAATCGCGTACTCACGAAGCGTGGCGAAATTATTCATATTGAGTTACCTTGTATTTATCATTGAATACAAAATATTTGACCGCCGTTTGAACTCGAACGGTAACTTTATTTGACACTTGTGTAATGTGTAGCCCGTAGTGTGTGTGCAGTTGTGTACCGAGCATTAGTCACCGCCACATTCGAACTATTGTCATTTGTTTTACACGTAGAGCTCATTTTAATAACACTCAAAAATAAATTCAAACAACTTAGATACAAAATTTTACTCAATTTACTTAAATTTAACTAGATGCACGTATTTTGGACGAATTAAGAATTATTATGACTAACCAACCAATACCTATTACCTACCAAATACCATTGTTTACCAAATACCAAAATTATATTGCCAAAATGATACGAATTCTCGTTTTAATTTTATAACTTGTATTTATTTACTTAAGTTACAAATTGTTTAATACAATTTAGATATTAGGTACTTTAATTTTTTTCTGTGTCATGTATTATGTTTTATCCAGTTTAGTGACTTATAAGTCACGAGACTCGAAGGTTTCAGTTTAATAACATTTGTGTAAACAAAGCGACTCCACGGGTTTACACGTAGCAATTATTTATCAGTGACACCGCCCCCGCGCCCCGCGCGCCGCCCGCGCCCCGCCAGCGCTACCAGCGGACGATTGCGTGGTTAGGTCGCGTGTACATTGCGGTATGTGCCAGCCTTGCTGACCGATTTTTTTTTCTAAACATTTGTGCTGTACTCGCTTCAGGTTACCTTTATTCATAAGAAAAATAGTTGATTTTAGAAATTGTCTCGACATGAAAAATTATTTAGGGATTTTTTATATCCAGGTATTTAAAAATGGTATTCAATAGTATTCAAAAATGTCACAATACCTACTCTTAGGTGTAAAATTAAAAAATTAATTAAAAGAATATACTTTATAAGCGATTTTGTTTTTAAATTATATTATATGATCCAAAATAACAATTATTAATCTATTTCCTGTAATACCCAGTTTCTCTCGACACGGAATAAATAATCACCCAGTGTGTAAAACATTAAAATGACAAGGTTTAATCTAGGACAAATTGATAGCAGCAGCTTTCTCTTTCGCGCACGTCATACACATTACACGTTGAACTTCAACGAGTAACGCGACTGGCGACAAGAGTAACGTAACTTTACAATTTACTTTCTTCGGCCATATTTTATTACTTAAGCCCGCTCCACACGTGTAAACTGTGCAAGTTTGACTAAATGTAACGGTGTTTTAAACCAAAGCAATATTTTAATTGAAGCCTGTGTTAATAATCAAGTCTCAAACTCGGTCTTAAGAGTTGCGATCCCAACCACTATTTGAGAACCTACTTGACAGATCAAACAACGTTTTATTATGTAACATGCTTTCATTTTTTATTTTTGAAACATAAAAATGCAGATTATAAAAAAAGGAACAAAAGTGACATAAATAAAAGAAAAAAAGTGAAAGTAGGTAACACAAGTAAAGTTGTTCATTTTTAAAACTGAAACGAAACGTTGTTTTATCTGTCAAATACGTTCTCAGGTAGAGTTTGCGATCGCAACTCTTAAGACCGAGTATGAGATTGTTTTAATTTTAATACGTAACATGTATTTCCATCAAGAACCTACATTATATTCAAAAACATAATATACATACTGGCCTTCCGCCTTAGATACTAAAAAAAATACCGGCTGGCCCAAGGGCCGCGCGATGCCGTTTAGCGGTTGTTGGTAAAACTGAACTATGTAGGTCTACTATTGGATATTAATTTTTAATTTGAAATGGGACTGTGGACTATTCTCTAATTTTAACAATGCTAGTGTACATTTTATACGAACGTGTTTAAAATTACAGATCTGTCGAGTTCTAACTTCCAAGCTAGTTCAAATTTGGATCCATTAAATAAAGTTCAAGAGTAGACCTCCTGTACAGTTTTATCGTGACGCGTGTAGCGGACATAAGTAATAATACTGTAGCAAAACGCAAATTATACTTTTAATCCATTCTCAGCATAATATCCACGGTAAAAAATATCAATAATTATGCAATATATTGCAAATCTTGCAATACATCCTGCTATCAGAGGAAGTTAAATGCCGTTCGCATCACTTAGTTATGTTATAGATGTTGCAGACACTATAATACCTCATCTATAGTACGTCCGTGATAAATTTAACCCAAAAATAAACAAACCCGTCTATGACACAACCATAGACTATTCAGTGATGTCAATTGGCCAGTATTAATTAATACTTATGTACAATGATTAATTGTTTGTTATGAATCCATAGACTTATATACTCTACAAACAGCAGTGTCAAAATGGGGTATTTTTTTCTGTGAAAGATTCTAATTTGATATTTAAACATAAATTAATTATTGTTTAATTGTTATAAAATGTATTGGATAATGAAGTGTTATCCTTTAACGTTTCGGTGTTATATTTTTTCATTTAAGTGTTGATAAGTGTGCACAATAAGTAAATATGTAAAAAATTCGGTGTTGTTGGTTTGTTTACGTTTAGGTTAAATTTATCTCGAACGTGCTATACACTAGAATAAGGAAGACCCCGTCATATTTTTTCTCCTACAAAAAGTCGGTCACCCAGAATTGTGTTAGTTTTTATTATATTAGTCGAACAGGCTCCGATGATCTGATGTCCGTAACAACAGTTCCGATTTTGATTAAATAGGACAGACGTGGAGTAGTCCATGGGGAAGAAGGCTACTCTATCGGGGCATCCTGTAAAAATATTTCTATAATAATATCGTCATAGTAGCCGTGTGTATACAATGTCTCGAAGGCCGCGAAAACCTTAGCCCAGATCCATGAATGTTATTAAAGTGTTGTTCTTTTTTTAACGGGCAAATGATAAGCCACACACTCTCCTGCACACTGCAACTCTTGTGTAACCGGAATCGACAGTGGCAACCAACCTCAAAAAACGTGATCTCTTGGTGCCCGAGGGGTATGCTAGACCTGCCTTGGCACCCGCAACGTAATTAATCAGAGGAATGAAAGAGGAAAATGAAGTCTTTTATTTCTAAATCGGTTAGAAACTAACACTTTTAGAATTGTTCTACATGATGACCTACCGCCGGTTCGGGGACTAACCCGGCGAGAAGAACCGGCGTAAGAAGTAGGAAGTGTTAGGAGTAGGAAGTTTTTCACTTTCCCTCCCCAAGCATAGCGGGAGTCAGCAAAGTTGTAAAGAGTTGGTATCCGCACCTCGTGGTGTCACCGGCCGCCGCGTCACCCGTCACCAGCGGAACGGTGTCGTGGGAACCGCGCCAGAACCGGTACTCCGCGCTTCCTGCGTCAAGCGTGACGTGTGGTGTGGTCATACAGCGAGCTATGGTCATAGAACACATGCGGCCGATTTCTGAAAATCTATTCAAATGATCATATCAACTAACATGGCATTCAACTTTAAGTATGTTTAACAAAATAACAACCCACATTGAACGCCGATGGAAAGTTCCCTGGAGGTTTAAACACATATGGGCATATGTTTTAGGTTTTTAAACGTATATCTCTTTTAATAATTAACTTACCGAAACAAGGAAAAATAGGGACCTACTAATAGTTATACATAGAAAAAAATTGTTACTCTAGTCACTAGAGTCTAGTGGCATTATCCAGGCAGGAAACAAGAATCGCCTAGACCCCTATATTTGTGTGGAGAAAACAGGCGTGATGGTTCCTCTTAATGGTCATTGGTCTCCCAATATTACCTACACATCAAGAACTGCAATAATACGACTATAAGGAAGACCTACAATTAGGTACAAGTATGTCACGCTTTTACATCCCCACCAAAACCGCGTTCTCTTATTCTATATCGTGTCTATTTCTAGGGTACATTGTATGAGTGTTGCTCTGTTGAGGCTTGAAGTCTAGTCTCCATCAGCAGAATACTGAAACTGTTGTTAAAAAAGGAGCATTTTAAACGCCTCCGTGGTGTAGTGGTCCAGAGCTTGGCTCTCCCGGAAGTCGTGGCTTTGATTCCCGCGTTGGAACAACATGAAATGTTGTTTTCAAGTTTGGCTAGGACTTAGGACACAGGATCACCTGATTGTCTGTCAAGAAAGATGTCCAGGCGTCGAAAGGGCGTATAAAAAGTCGGCCCTGTTGTCTCACCAGTCGTGTCGGCTAACCGTCTCGCTGGGTTACGAGAGTAAAAGAAGCAGCAGTGTGGGAGGAGGGAGGTGCATCAAACGCATGCCTATGCGTACACTCACTCATCTTTTAGTAGGTTGTGGTTATCATTTTTTCGTGGGATATTGCTAGCTATAATACATATATTTATTTTTTTAAAAGAAGAGAGAGTTCCTCTGCGTATTGCGCACACATTTGGTCACTATAAAAATAACTCCTGCTTAGCTGGCCTGGTTTTAATGAAACCGGCCTCCGTCGCCGGAATCGGTGCGGGAGCATGATTCCGTCAAGAAGTGACAATAATAGCATGTGAATTGTGAATGCTGAATAGGAGAACACTTCACTTTGATAATCCGTGGGGTGACGGAGTACGATTAGCCCCATCAACCATCTGTCCCGTGGGTGTTGTAAAAGGCGACAGACGGAATGTATATCCGGGAATAAGCAGCAGGGTTTCCGTGGATGTTGTTATCTGAAGAAGCTGAACCCGCCTGCCACCGTGGCGAGTATACGCAACTACCCCTCATGAAGTACTTTGGGGGAGCCTTACCCCTACCTAAATGACACACAAAAATTACAAATGACTCCCAAGTCCCACGGTCCACCCCCCTTTTGGGGTCGTAAGTCGGAACCTGTGAGGGTACCTAGAATAGGGGTGTTGTGTCGATAAATCTATACTAATATTATAAAGCGGAACAGTTTATTTGTTTGGTTGTTTAAACGCGCTAATCTCAGGAACTACTGGTCCAATTTGAAAAATATTTTTTTTTTGTTGGCTAGTCCATTTATAGAGGAAGGCTTTAGGCTATTATAACATTACGCTGCGACCAATAGGAGCGAAGCGTCAGTGAGAAATGTTGCAAAAAACGGGGAGACTTTCATTGCGTGCGCTGCATAAAAGAACCACGCGAACGAAGTCGCGGGAACAGCTAGTGTTATAATTATTATATTATTTGATGGTTCACTTTTTAAGCGGTTCAGTATTCGCACGTTAGTCCACGAGGAGAAAAAGACCTAATTCTCTTTCTTCATTGGATTATGGTACAGATCTTGTAACAGATATTGCATTACGTAACTTCTTTTGTTGAAGGCTGGGCGGGGATTCCTGACTAATGAGAGAACTAATTTAATAATTACTAATTGCTACGCAACCACGTGTCTGTACAGGTTGTAATATTAATTAGTGATATTACTTTAGGGTGTGTATGGGTCCTGTATATAGAGTTTACTGTAAAAGTACCAACTGAAACAGTTGCTTTTCTTTAAATTATTGTATGGATAAATTTATGATATTGGGGCATGTCTCATAGAAACATGAAAGTCAAAAGTAAGTCTTTCAGCGCTGGTACTTTCACCCTAAACTCTACATAGTAGGCACATGTCATTATATTACGCCCTAAAGTTCAGGATTTACAAACGACAAGTTATATTCTTCTTCTCATGAATCTTGACGATTACATCATCATCACCAGTGTGACAGTTGCTGGCGAAATGTAACTCTTCAAATTTATGATTACCAAATATTGCACTTTTTTGGTACATATAGTTTTTTTACCCGACTTCGGCGAAGCCAAAAGGAAGGGTTAATGATGTATGTAATGTTATGTTATGTACCACAACTCTACATTGACCATTTTTGTACCTATGCATTTCTGGATTTCTATCTGAACTATTTTCTTGTTTTTTGGCACCTTTTTGCGAAGTCGTGGTACAGTTTTTTTACTTTTTATGTAAATATTACTCGAATTTTTCTACATTTTGGTATATTTTTATAAAATCGCAGCGTTGTAATAATAATCACACGCCTAAACCATAACCCTCCGCTGGCAAAAACCATATGCGTCCCAATTAGATTGATAGTGAGATTGAAATACCCCCCACCTGGGGTGGCGACACGTGCTCACCGCTCGAGCTCACATCATATTTAAATGTACAAATATTTATGGCCTAATGTGTAACAAACTAACAAAGCGTAGATTAGGTACACCCATTACCTTATTTAAGACGAACCGAACTGTTTTTTTATTATGCAAGGTGTAAAATAAATGAGTGATAATACTTTAGGGTGTCTCCTGTGTAGAGTTTACAGTGAAAGTACCAGCGCTGAAAGACTCACTTACTTTCATGTTTGTATGAGAAACGCCCCAACATCATAAATTTTTCCATACAATAATTTAAAAAAAAGCACCTCTTTCAGCGCTGGTATTTTCACAGTAAACTTTATTTACGCAACCCATACACACTCTAAAATATTATCACTCATTAATATTACAGCCTATATAATAATTCATTTGAATAGAACCGATATAGGCACATTTCATAAAATTTTGACGCAACCGAATGATGCGGAAGCAAAGGTTTTGTTTAAATTCATGGCACAATTACTAGCATAGTTGTGTTTCTTTATGTATCATTTGTTTGTCACTAAGTATAAGATTAGGTTACGATGGAACTGACTTACGCTGTGCGTTAAAAGTCCCTAAATAAAAAAAGGATTAAAAAAAATAATAATAACTAAGTAATCTTTTGGTAACGTGTAGTGGTTCAGACTTCAGAGCTGGCTCTCGACCCGGTCGTCAATTTGATTCCCGCGTGGAACAACAGAAAATGTTGTTTTCAAGTTTGGTTAGGACAATGCAGGCTGATCAGCCTGATGGTCTGACAAGAAAGATGATCCATGCGTCGGATGGGCATGTAAAAAGTCGGTCCTGCGCCTGATATCCTGCCAGTCATGTCGGTTTTACGTCCCACTGGGCTACGAGATTTAAGAAAGATAGTGCTTCTGTGTATTGCACACACACTTGGATAATATAAAAATAACTTCTGCGTGAAACTGGCCACCGTCACTGGAATCGGTGTGGGAGCATATTATTGTTTTGGTGCCTATGCATTTTTATAGTCTTTACTCACTAATAAGCATTTTGTAACATACAGTGTGTATCGCGGATCGCCTCGAGGCTAAGAGATTTTACCAGCTGATTGTAAGTTTAATTTTATCGACGAAACAAACTTGAACTACTCTATATTGAATATTAAAAAAATACATTTGGTTTTAATAAAAAAAAAACACAAAATTATACCTTCCCAGACAATCAGTTCAGAATACTCGAATTGCATACAAAAATTACAAACACGTACCACCCCCCTTTCGGGCTCGCAAGTCGCAAGTTCGCAACCTGTGAGAGCACCTACAAGGGGGTGGTGTGTCGATTAATGTTATATCTGCTGTTACTATGTTCCTATTCAATGTGATATAAATGTAAACATTAAATAAAATTTAAGTATCAATGCTTTTCTTTAGTGCGCGGTGAATATGTGATTTAGGATGCCCGCGAGCGATAATCGGTGACCGACTTTTTGTAGGGGAAAAAAAGAACATACTCATTGCAATAGAACATACTCATTGCAATAGAACATACTGATTGCAATAGTGCAACGTACACATCATACAAAAAGTTGGCAGAAATAATATGGAGGTACCATCTGCCCGATATCGGTCGGTAAATGTATGCCGTGAGTGGGCACACTAAATTGAAATCAGAGTAGGTATATTGACCTTCAATGTTTACATTTACATCACATTCGATGGGAACGCCCTTTCATGTCATTCGTAACAGCTGACGAAACGGTTGTCACGAAAAAGAATCACGCGAATCGGTTTGTTAAATAAGCGTAATCGGTGTACGTATACATAAAGAAAGCCGACAGAATTGAGAACCTCCTCCTTTTTTGTTAGTCGGACAAGTAGACAATTGATGCAAGTATGAAGTAGCAGCGGGGTGCGGGAGGGGGACCATAGCCGAATGTTAGGTAATGAGTGTCACAACCGCGCCGTTTCAAATATTTTTGTTATTTAACGGTATTGGCAAATGACATGGTTAAGTGGAAACGGAAAAAATTATAATATTGATGGCGATCTTTTTTTTCACTTTTCAAGGTTTATCTTCAGAGTTGATGCTTTTAAGTTTTACCTAAATAATTAAGGGTTTATGCCTGATTGTATGTGCCAATGATTCTTTCAGTCGTGCTTTTCTTAAGGGAATTTTAGTCATTAGGGTAATTTTAGTGAATGTAGGACTGATAAATAATCGGCAAAATTTTCCTGTTTTTCTTTCTGATCGGCTGATGACGCGTGCATTGCACTATTGATATCGGTCACCTACAAAATGTAGGCTCGTGGGGGCTTATACAATAACAGATATTGAAGTTCCCACTTCCAATCTCATTTTAATTTAAAGAAAACTGAGGAAGTGAAGTCTAAACGGTATTCACCATAGCGTGTGCAATCATTTAAGTGATACGCGAACGTTGCACAAGAGGCGTTCTAAATTTAAAAGGTTTACGTACCTATTCTATTTTTGAAATAATTTGAAAATTTAAAACCGGCACACGTAATGCCGCCGACTTATGGAATTCAAAATGTCCGTTAATTGCTAAGGTTAGGGTATTATGTGCCAGTCGGTCCATTTCAAAAACCTGTTGAAAATAATTGCTAAATTTTAGGGTTACGTGGTCACTACAAGGAAGTAGGAACCCTTATTGTTTCGCCCTGTCCTGTCAGTGCTTCCTTCCTTGATGATGATAACTTCAGAGGTCAGACCACCCTAGTCCTTACACGTCCTAGAATATTATGCTCCTTATCAAATTTTTCTTAAAACCTTGTAAAAAGATTTAAATAAACAAAGCGCAAAAATATATTGATCTGTGCCCACTTCGTTGAGCATACAAACCGTTTAAACCTTCCCTGGACTTCCACGAATATTTCAAGACTAAAAATAGCCGAATCGGTTCAGCCGTTCTCGAGTTTTAGGGAGACTAACGAACAGCAATTATTCATTTTTATATATAAGAAGAAAATAATAATCTGTACCTAATTACTAGATAAAAGGGGGTCTTAAAATGAGACAGATATTACTTGAAAAGAAATCAATACAGCTACTTAGGTAACCGTTGTACATAAAATGGTTATGGTATAAACTAGAAGCGATAGCAATTTTATATACGTGAACGTATTTATCACAAGAAATCATTTCTATTTTAATATACTATTGTAATTCGACGTATTTGATATAATATTTCTGATTAAAAGTTTGGCTTAACATTTAGTTTCATGCGTTGGATCGGTCATGACTTCATTTTCAACCGACTTTTAAAAAGGAGGACACTTGTTTATAATGTGCGAATAGTCAATCCACCACTAATCGCACGCTGGCAGGTAATAAACGTTAAATTAAAAAAAAACGCGCGTCACCTCGTCACATGCGCGGTGTCTGCGCCGGCCGCCGAGGTAGCGCTCTAGTCTGCACACTGCGCAACTGCCTGCTCTGCTCTGTGTAGTTTGACTGTATTTTTTTTAAATCCCTGTGGCTGCTTATTGCGTGCGCTCGATAAGCTGAAATTGGAGTACTTTGTTATCTTTTGTCCCAATACTGGCCTTATTGAAAACCAGTATTGAAAAAAAGATTACAAATTTTCAAAATTCCAAATAAATAAATAATAATCTTCATTATATAAACCAGTGGATTATCGTTATATAAATATTTTTGAAGTTTTTCACCGAACTTCCTGATTCCGGAGTCCCAGCCGAAAATGACTGACATATTAAGTATTTATATTATAATATGTGTTACCTATATGTATTATAACTGACAAAAAATGAAGTAAGCAAACAAAAATTAACTTTTACTGACATTTTTTTACGACAGCAATTAGAAGGACTAGTTTTGTAGTAAGTAGTAACCAGCTGACTGAGCTAGTGGAATATAATAGGTATATTATGTTAGTATTTAAATTAATGTAAGTTCGTTAAAATCAATGAATAGGTAAATAATGAGTTTCTTTTACTCAAAACTAAATTACCCGATACAATGCAATAGCCACTAATGTATTTTCAATCATTGGACATTATCTTTTTTTGATATATTTTTGTTGCACAATCAAAATTAGGAAAATACAATTACAATATTAAGTGGATACAAATGAGGAAAATCCTTGTGTATATCTCAATTTTTACGCTATAAACACCTATGAAATGTCATTAATTATCTTATAATATATATATTTAATAAATATGTAAATAGGAACGTCATAGAGGCTGTTACATACCATGTGGTACCGTGAACCCTTCGGCGCGGCGCGCGGGGGGAGGGGGAACGGAATTAACGTGCGAGCGAGACGGACGATGCGCAAAACTGTGGAGCTCGAGCATATTTTTTATTTTTTCAATCATTAAATTGTAAAATCGTTGAATATCTTATACTTTGATGTCTTTGTCATTCTAATAAAAGTTATTGTTTTAGAAACGATTTTTGAATGTGTAACTGCAACCGTGCACCAATGCATGACATCTACGAATTTCAATAAACCTTAAAATTAATTATAAGGTGTTTTGTATCTTTATTACCAATAAGTAATTGTAACAACTGATTTCAATTAATATTAATTCTTGAAAGTGCTACGACACGCAGCACTAAATTATAGTCTTTAAATAGAGTTACATAAATAATAACAATTAAAATAAAAAAAACAGCATTCTCCACTCGTTCCCTGTTCCACTTTGAAAAAATATCGGCCGAGCGCATACTTGCCGCTCACTGTCCAGGGCTGGCGACACTTCATTATTATTATTACTTCAAGTTTTTTGATTTGTGTATAGTTGGGATAATCGGTATGAATAACTACAAATAATGTATTTATAAATGTAATAAATGCAATGTTCAATTTACAATATACGAATAAAAAATAAATATATTGTATAGATTTCAATTGTTATTATAAATAATAAATGTTTTTCGTAAAGTCACATAGTAGATATATAACAGAGCCACGACCTATACTCGGAATTTTAATTAGATTCCACATTTGACATTAGCTACTGTCATTTTGTAAAATAATGATACCACATTTATTAGTGTAGTGATAAACACAAAAATCGATAAACAATCGCGATTTAAGTTAGTAATCATAATAATGGCACACCATGATTATGACAAAATTATTATAACAATTAAAGACTAAAT
Source organism: Celastrina argiolus (assembly GCA_905187575.2). NCBI lineage: Eukaryota > Metazoa > Arthropoda > Insecta > Lepidoptera > Lycaenidae > Celastrina > Celastrina argiolus. The sequence goes on along the minus strand of LR994578.1, from coordinate 1,085,905 downwards.
TATTGATTTTTATTGAAATAAATACATTATTATTCATAATAATTATTTATTAATTAGTAATCACTGCTTTATTGTAATGGCTAAATGCGTATCCCATGTTGTCAAAGAAGAGGAAAAAATGAGTAGGTTAGATAATATTATGTTAATTGACAACATCAGAAACATCTATACAAATAAGGGCCGATTTTTCAATCGTCAGATAACTTTTATGTCAGGAATAAATATGTGACTTTGACAGATTTTGTATAAAACAAATGTCAAAGTCACATGTTTATTCAACAGATAAAAGTTATCTGACGATTGAAAAATCGGCCCATAATTATATTGAAGTGTCTGTTTGTAACTTTCAATTAGCAATGTTATACTAAATGCATATGAAGGATACTGAAAACGACAATGCAATTTAAAAAAAAATTGTGTCTGTCTGTCTGCATGTCTGTTTGTTCCGGCTAATCTCTGAAACGGCTGGAGGGATATTGACGAGACTTTCACTGGTAGATAGCTAAAGTTATGAGGATTAACATAGGCTACTTTTCATCATCATCATCGTCATCAAACTAATCATCTCCGAATCGACTGTTTTTGACCGGAGCATTCACCGGCTTAGCTTATGTTAGTAGGTGTAATCTATACATCTACATTAATAATATTATAAAGACGAATGATTTGTATTTTTGTATGTAACGAATTAACTCAAAAAGTACTGGACCGATTTTAATCAAATTCTTTTTTCATTAGAAAGCTACATTATCACTGAGTAACATAGGCTATATAAAATCAATGTTGCTGTTCATTAGTCTCGCTAAAACTCGAGATCAGCTGACTCGGCTATTTTTGGTCTTGAAATATTCGTTCGTCCCGCGAAGGTTTACACGGTTTCCATGCTCAACGAAGTGGGCACGGGTCAGCTAGACTATAATATATATAAAAGAAAGTCGTGTTAGGTACACTATTTATAACTAAAGAACGCGAACGTTAGTTTGTTTTAGTCATAAACTATTTTTATGCTCAACGAAGTGGGCATGGGTCAGCTAGTTTATAACAGACAGAACATGTTACAGAAATTGACAGTGATAGCGATGACGGCGACAATTTATAAAATAAAATATTACCAAAATACATATATTTGTTTTATTTCTCTTTTTTTAGACATACTACTATAAACGAGAGGAATCGATCCCGAAATATTCCATTTCCGTATCGAATAATTTCGCGCGTCACTATTTAGTACTTGTCATAACGTTGCAACACTGAATGTGTCAAATCTGGAATCGAATTAAAATTCCGACTATAGTACTAGAAAATGGTACTGGCAATGCGACTGGCAAAGGGTGAAGTCCTTAGAAATTCCGAAAACCGCCATCTAGCGCCACTATTGGAAAATACTAATTAGTAATTTCGTTTCTTATATTCTTAAAAAGTAAATTTTTCGGAAAACCATACTTATTGTAGGTACCTATTATTATCATAGTTAGTCGCTTGTTTTAAGTGAAAAATATAAATCTCTACATTGTAATAATAATTATATTATTAAATTATTTTCGTAACTTATTATTGAGGTGTGGCTGCCGGCTGGCGCCGCTTAGTGTTGTGTCGAGCGACGGATGTAGTATACATAGGTAATTAGGTACTAATAGTAACATAGTCATTGACAAATAACAGCCTACCGTTTATCGCTACTTATCGCTTTTCTATGTCATTAAAATAATAACCACAATTACGGTGATTTGAATTGAGGCTTGCAATAAAATTAAACAATACATGGATGAAAAGCGCTGGCGTACTACCATCGAGCGAAGTTAAGTTGAGGCAAATCACATTATCAATTATACTAGCTGACCAGTGCCTACTTCGTTGAGCTTGGAAACCGCGTAAACCTTCCCGGGACTTCCACGAATATTTCAAGACGAAAAATAGCCGAATCAGTTCAGCTGAACCCGAGTTTTAGCGATACTAACGAACAGCACTTGTAGATTTCTAATGAAAAAAGAATAATTAAAATCGGTCCAGTACTTTTTGAGTTAAGTCGTTACATACAAAAATACAAATCTTTCCTCTTTATAGTGTAGAATCTACACTGTAGATTATTAAATCACAGAATATAGGTTAAGTAGAGTGATAGGTATTGTATATTGTGACTTGATAATCATTTTAAATGGCAAACGATTATTTTTCAATTGGTAATTGGAGTTTAAATGTTAACAAATGAATGACTGTATAATAAATAATATTATGTAATATGAATTCCGCTCGCGGCAGCCCTGTGCCCTCGGGTTTGCTTCGTTTGCTTGCTTTACTTAGCACGCGCGTCCGCCACAGCGACGCAACTCAACTTCGCTACTTATTGACGGAATATTTTATCTTACCTGTTTTAATACTGCACTAGACTTCAAATCAACCTTTTAAAGCTTATTGTTTGCCTCTGATTTTTAAATAAATTTGTCTGCTTGAATAGTAGATTCATTTTTTGAGTAGATTTTTTTTAATCGGTGAATTCTATCACCGATTAAAAAAAATCTTGTACAAAATTTCTTCATGTTAGATAGATAATGGTTTTATTTATTTTAGTAAAAATTTGAATTATCTATACTTAATATAAAAATGGATCGCAAAATTTGTTGGTAAGCGCATAACTCAAGAACGACTGAACCGATTCGGATATTTTTGGTCTTAAAATATTCGTGGAAGTCCAGGGAAGGCTTAAACGGTTTGTATGCTCAACGAATTGGGCACGGGTCAGCTAGTATTGTTTATATGAATATTTATGTATTATAATTAATATTAATTTTAATCTATTTTATTACATGAATATTCATTATCTCTTTCGATAAATGTGTAGCGTTTGATTGAGAAAATGCAAAATATCGGTTCGTTTGTTCTTGATACATAAGTTACATAATGTTTTGTATCAATCAATAATATCGTAAGCCTTGAATACAAATGATTACGGGAAGTTGAGATGCGACGCTCGCTTGGGAGAGCGTGGACGTTTCGCGACGCGCGACGCGGCTCGATACAGCGCCCGACACAACTTGATACTTGCATTATACTAAATATCGTGTATCATTATTATATTATTGTTTTTGCATATTTTATCTTGTACAAAATTGATGATAACAAAGATTAAGTAAACATATACATATTACTTCTGCAAATCAATACATTATGCACGATGTTAAACTATCTCAAATACGGTTATGCTATTTCAAACTCTATTGTAATAGATTTGTTTATTGTAATAATGTAGCTACAGAATTAAAGCTTTTATAAGAATTTCAATTAAATTATTCGAAAGAGTTTACCGGCCAAGGACGAACGGCAGGTCAAGACTCTAGGATTCACTAGTTTCGTGATAAATTACAAGAGTGTGTCCACAACGGCTGTATTTTGTATACGAATTTGTCCATACACAGTAGACTGCTTTTTATAGCTTAAGCATAAATAATAACTATATTGTATACAACTAAAAATGTTCCTCGTTTCGTATAATTTTATGTTATAACATTTGTATTTGTACATAACATTCGAATTGTGTATACGTTATGGATTGTAAATTGTAATATACTGTGTTTGCGCCCTTGAGTCCATATAAAGTATTAGTTAAATTTTGTGCACAGAATAAAAAAAAATGAGTATCGGTTAGTAAATCTATTTTAGAAAGCTCCTAAAATTTCTAGAATTTTTAATTTTTATTACGTTACTTACCTAATTATTTTTCATAATGAAATATTTTGATACAATGATTTTGTTACTGTGTACTTATTGCAGTTATAATCACTAAGACCTTGTCAGCAGCTAGGCGGATATTGTACCTATTTGGTGGTAATTAGTATAAAGTATGTACGATGTACTTAGTAGGTGTGTATTAAGGGTTGTGTGGTGTGTGTGTGTGTGTGTGTGACGCGGGATACTCGGGGCTCGGGACGCTGGCGGCGAGCCAACGCCCGTGATGACACAACAGAATTGTAACAAATAATTAAACTTTTATTTTTATAAGATAGAGAAAAATATTAAAAATGCTGGGTAAATGACCTCATTTGCACAACTTATTTTTAAAAGTATTAACGTTTTTAAGGACACGTAAATTATCAAATAATTGGTTAAAACTCTACCGTATTTTGTAAATAAAGGTCAGTTTCTTATCTGGTCATAAAATATTTGAAATGTATGCAGCTTAGACTTAAATTTAAACGTAAACAAAAGATTTTTCGACCAAATTAGTATTGTCATTGTATTTCTTTATTGCATAATAAATAAGTGACATTTCGATTTACAATTGATTATTGCTATTACATAATTATAATTAATTATTTTATTTTTATTTATTTATTATTAAGAAGGCTTACGGACGTAAAGTATACAAATATGGTAAGAGAAGTGACGTTTAGGTTTAGCATTTTAGCGTGTCCTTAGTCTTTGTGTATTGAATCTGAGGTCTGAATGGTATTGATGACGATGATGGGTCGACGCACGCGGCACGACGGCGACGCAGGCCTCTCAGCCTCGCAGTGCTGTGGCTACGGCTACTAAACTCGCAAGATTTTGGTTGCTGCGGACTGAATTACTGGACCAATAATCTAGATTGAACTGCTTTGCATTGGTTTAGTTTACGGCGCACGTCACGGGATCTAGCGATTAATGGAACTCATTGTTATAATTTGTAAAATGTAATTAAAGGCTGATATCATTTCGTGTTATCGAATTTTGTAATCAGTAGATATTTGATAGTAATCCGGAAATGCTTAAATAGCATATCAAAAGTGATTTCTGTTAATGTTTTTTTTTTCTAGAAATGCTTAATTTATTGCACGTCTTTCAGAATTTTAAAAAATATTTTTTTCATATTTCATTATAACTTTTAACGTACATTGCAACAACAGCAACATAATAATACATTTAAGCTTTAAAGTTGCACGCTACTCTCTTCGCTGCCCGCTCGCCACTGCCCGCTCGCCGCTCGTGGCTCGCACCCGCACCACATTCTATAAATAGTAAATCCAATCGATAAGCGACTCAAATGTGACACCACACGAACCGTGCGTCTGCTAGTTGCTCTTAACCGACTGCGCACGGTTTAAAGTGTGTTATGCTCTCCAAGTTTAAATATGTACCACATGTGAAAATTGATATATTTTTTAATTCATTGGTTATTGTTTTAATGTACCATTGTAATTTGTATGATTACCTAATACATTCGATTACTGAAGAGACGATTTATCATTTTCTGTAAGGAGACAAAAATAACTTTTAAATTATCTGTAATGTGATGCATGTGTAGGGAAATTAAAATAAAAGGATTAGTTTTATATATACCCAAGGATATTTAGTTTAAATTAATTGTGTAATTACGAACTATAATTATTATATTTTGTTATATAATTACTAGAAGCAATGGAACATAAAATCATATGAATGTTGTATAACATTAGTATTCAGTATTCACTGTAGTGTACACGAAATAACGTTAAAAAAGGCAAAAAGAAACGATTTCCTAATCTCCAAATTCTATGTAAGCCAGCGTTAATAAGTTAAACAAACACGAGCGGTTTTGGACCTTACTGCCTGGTGATAGAGTTCACATCCCGGCGGCGGAGCGTGCGGCGCGCTTACACCCTTTAGTCATTATATTAAAACTTCGTGAACTGTTGTATACGGCGCGCGACGAGTTTTGATAATTGCTATTATTATTGCGAAATAATTATTATAATTATTGTCAGTTGTTCTGTAATATTTGTTCAAAGTATCTAATAAAACTTTTAATTTGGCATTGGATAAATATAAATTATGATAATAAGATCTCTGAGACCTTTTTACGTATAATTGTAGCTGATAAAACATAACAACACCTGCATGTGATTCAAACCAGGAAATTCATTTCAGATCTGACGGCCACCTTTGTGGTCTATATCGAGTGGTCGAACAATTTATTTATTTATTTTAAATTTTAAAATGTATGTATTCTGAAATAATTTTTAACTAAAACTTATTTTTTCAGAAGTGTCGCAAATATTTAAACATTTCACAATTCCAAATTTCGGAATATCTATTATTTAATGAGGATAATTAAACAGTAAATATTTTTTATCGCTCCTACTTAGTTGTTCATTTGAAAAGTTGTTATTAGAACATAATAAAAATACTAGAGCTGATGCTACTTGCATGACAACGAGACCGGTCGACAAGTTAATGTGTAGAGGATATTGTGTGCGTGCCCGTGACATTAAACACTACACATATATTTGACATCGTCAATTTAATAGTATTTGCAGTGCAGAAATGATCATATCACAGCACAGCTTAAACAGACATGAAAAAAAAACATTTTATTTAAACGAGAAATCTTCAGATCACTTGAGTAATTGAATGTATAATGAAAGCTTATAATATTTATCAACATTGACAAAAAATATATATTTTTTCCTCGTGAAAGTATCTAATCTGTTAGTTCGCAGTTCTCGACCTGACTCTCATCTTTCACTGCTTTCCTAACAGGGTCGAACTCTGGGCTTGTTTAATAAATATTAAACATACTTACATTATTAGTGTTTGTAACTTGTTCAGTATGTTTTAATTGATATTAATTGTGGTTTATTATTTGTATAATTGTTAAAAATATAAATTTCTAATATTCTGTTATTATGGATATTGGTTATAGTAGTAAATTTAACATTCTAGATTAGAACTTGGGCTACTATTTATCGTAGTAAAATGTACGATTCCCGGTTTTCGTGATTTCTTTTTGCGCGCACAAAGTCGCGGGTAAGTGTCATACCAACCTGATACCATGATGACTTATGATAAACGTAGCAAATTAACCTTTATACAATTTATATATTTCCTACTTGTTTTATGTTATAGTCATGTATTGTGTTATAGCCATTAGCCACTCGACAAGTTTAGAATAGCGTAACAAAAATACTCGTTCAGAATCCTGATCCATTTTCAACTTTTAAATTAAATTTGTGTATAATATAATAAAAATCTTAAATATGTGTATATTATAAAAGTATTAAATATAGGTATTTTCGTTGTCTGGTACCTGTAACACAAGTTCTTCGGATACTTATCTCAGGGCCAGATTGACGTGGTGTGTCGCCCATAGATATTCTATTATATTATTAACTTTATGTAAACAAAATATTAAATCACATGCCAAGTTATTGCTCCTTGACTTAGTAACATTTAAATTGGTAACGTTATAGGGCACTGTTGTCTTATTGTTTACATATTATAGAGTATATAAACGGACTTTAGCCGCCATGTTAATTTTTGCATTAATTTCGTAAAATGAAAGTGTACGTCGGAGTTCGTCCCTGTGCCGCCCCTCCCGCCCCCCGCGACGCCATTTTGTGTTATTGAGAATTTATGTCGGAAAGGCCTCGTGCACACGGGGGATTAACGTGTTTATACTAATTATTATCTAAATACAACGTGAATTAGGTAATATCATACATTAGGTACATTATGTAGTTTGGCAATTGTTATGTAGTTAGCATTTAACATTCATCCACAAATGATAACTGATAAGGTTATCAGTAATAATTATAGCTCTGTTTGGTGTCCACTAATTAACTTGGTTATTATTACAATATATAATTTTATAACTGCGCACCACTTTGTACGTTTCATATTTAGGTATTTGATTATTTTATTGTATATTAGTAATAACAAGTATCTTGGAATTATTGAACTAAAGCAAACAAATGTTGAAAAACCGATCTATCCATTGTTACTATTTGCGAGACTAAATTCATTTATTAAGAAAAGGACAACAAACTCCTAAATATTTTGTCTTTTCTGATACAGCAAAATATTTTTTTATCTATAAAACAAATAAGTATCTAATTTAGAGTGACATAAAGCACAGTATGGAGTGCCGCATATGCGGCGGCCGCGCGTGTGGTCGAGCCCTAACGCGGCCGTTGCACCGAATAGATCGGACGCGCTATCAATTCTGCGACGCGCATGTGTGCGTGCGCCTATACAGCATGTTCTATAGTCTATGCTTCTATTTAATTTAAAAAAAAGCGATAATTATTGTATACTTAGTACGTCCGAGATAAATTTAACCTAAACGTAAACAAACCTAAAATACCGAAATTTTCACATATTTACTTATTGTGTTCACTGTGAAATTGTTTGAAAAATTCTGAAAGTATTGATACTTTTTTGTTCATTATCCAATACATTTTATAGCAATGAAACAATAATTAATATGTTTAAACATTAAATGAAAATCATTCACAGAAAAAATACGCCATTTTGACACTGCCGATTGTAGAATATAAGCCTATAGTCTATGGATTTATAGCAAACAATAATAATTGTATTAATATTGGCCAATTAGCATCACTGACTAGTCTGTGGTTGTGACATACCCCGTGTATGTTTTTTTGTTTACGTTTGGGTTAAATTTATCTCGGACGTACTATACAAATAAAATTAGTTTATGACATAACACGACAAGACGAATGATAGAAACGTGTTACTATGATACGGCACACCTCACTCGACAGATTTGTAATGGCCGAACGCCGATAGCAACAATGGCTCGACAGTTATTTACTGTTAAGTAATTCATTTTTAACCGACTTCCAAAAAAAGGAGGAGGTTCTCAATTCGTGTGTATGTTTTTTTTTATGTACATTTTTTTTCTGTTCATTTGTGTGAAATATGAATTGTGCGAGAACTGGTAAGGAGGACGAAATTCTATTTCAATTCACATTCATGTGTTCATGTTAACACATCTTGCCTTTTTTACATATTACCATGTATGTTGAGATTGTATATCGACATTTAATAACAAGTTCATGAATCTAAATGGTTGTCAAATAAACCAATCTCCTTGTTTTAAAGAACTTATCGTAGTATTTCGGTAATAAAAAAATAAGCAGTGCAGGTTTTTGAAATTCCTGTTCACGCTTAACATTTTAAACTTTTATGTCCATATTTATAATATACATATATAATATATACCTTCAGAGCAACACACAAATTTAATCAGTAATAGTATAATCCGTTAACATTAGAATGTAATATTAATGTAAATCAACTAATTAAGTTCGAACAAATTAAGATGTAATTGTTTAACTTTTTTGTGCAATGTATATGAGACTTTTAAATAAGAAGCATTATAGCCCACACAAGGGTACGTTTACATTTGTACCACTTTAAATCGGAACGGAGTATAAATAGGCGCAGGACACGAGCGCTAATAGTGTGTTTCGGGAGCACCCTGTAGTCGTCACCTTGTTTCTGCTAACGAACACCACGCCATTATGACGGCACACATATAAATAGACGTATGTTATTTAAACAACATAATATTACATACATAATATATATACGTGCACTTTTCTACACTATTGTCTTGGCAGCTGGCCGTCATCATCGCGCCTTACCAGTTACCGACAGTAATTGGCCTCTAAGTATCTTGAATCGGAATTTGTCATTCATTATTATCTAATCCAAATCTTAAATAATTTAAATGCAAAGTTACGAATACTAATAGCTTATATCGGTCGTTCACAGTTTATTGCTATGGAAATCTATGTATCTGAATTATAAAATTAGTATTAATAGTTCAAATTATAATTCCACGAGTAACCCCTTAAAACAGATGTTGTGTTATAGGCCTAACAGTTTAGAATAGTAAGGCTAACGCCATCTAGCAGCGTCCTCGCGAGTCAGAAATTAGGTCATCTTTGTATCGTGGCGTAAATCAGTTTTTTTTTAATTTTATTTATTAAGCTAACAAACAGTCATTTACAGATATTTATAAATTTTATAGCAATAACTCTATATAAAGTACCATAAACTTACAATACATATTAATTATTAGATAACATTTAGTTGAAAAATTACGAAAACTTAAAAAATGATACTGAACCCTCATAAAGCACAAAACAAAACCCAATGATGAAAAACCGGTATACAACAATGTTAATATAATATACATTATTATTATTATTATCTGGAATATGACTTAGCAGCGTCCTCGCGAGTCAGAAATTAGGTCATCTTTGTATCGTGGCGTAAATCAGTTTTTTTTTTAATTTTATTTATTAAGCTAACAAACAGTCATTTACAGATATTTATAAATTTTATAGCAATAACTCTATATAAAGTACCATAAACTTACAATACATATTAATTATTAGATAACATTTAGTTGAAAAATTACGAAAACTTAAAAAATGATACTGAACCCTCATAAAGCACAAAACAAAACCCAATGATGAAAAACCGGTATACAACAATGTTAATATAATATACATTATTATTATTATTATCTGGAATATGACTTAGCAGCGTCCTCGCGAGTCAGAAATTAGGTCATCTTTGTATCGTGGCGTAAATCAGTTTTTTTTTAATTTTATTTATTAAGCTAACAAACAGTCATTTACAGATATTTATAAATTTTATAGCAATAACTCTATATAAAGTACCATAAACTTACAATACATATTAATTATTAGATAACATTTAGTTGAAAAATTACGAAAACTTAAAAAATGATACTGAACCCTCATAAAGCACAAAACAAAACCCAATGATGAAAAACCGGTATACAACAATGTTAATATAATATACATTATTATTATTATTATCTGGAATATGACTTAGCAGCGTCCTCGCGAGTCAGAAATTAGGTCATCTTTGTATCGTGGCGTAAATCAGTTTTTTTTTAATTTTATTTATTAAGCTAACAAACAGTCATTTACAGATATTTATAAATTTTATAGCAATAACTCTATATAAAGTACCATAAACTTACAATACATATTAATTATTAGATAACATTTAGTTGAAAAATTACGAAAACTTAAAAAATGATACTGAACCCTCATAAAGCACAAAACAAAACCCAATGATGAAAAACCGGTATACAACAATGTTAATATAATATACATTATTATTATTATTATCTGGAATATGACTTAGCAGCGTCCTCGCGAGTCAGAAATTAGGTCATCTTTGTATCGTGGCGTAAATCAGTTTTTTTTTAATTTTATTTATTAAGCTAACAAACAGTCATTTACAGATATTTATAAATTTTATAGCAATAACTCTATATAAAGTACCATAAACTTACAATACATATTAATTATTAGATAACATTTAGTTGAAAAATTACGAAAACTTAAAAAATGATACTGAACCCTCATAAAGCACAAAACAAAACCCAATGATGAAAAACCGGTATACAACAATGTTAATATAATATACATTATTATTATTATTATCTGGAATATGACTTAGCAGCGTCCTCGCGAGTCAGAAATTAGGTCATCTTTGTATCGTGGCGTAAATCAGTTTTTTTTTAATTTTATTTATTAAGCTAACAAACAGTCATTTACAGATATTTATAAATTTTATAGCAATAACTCTATATAAAGTACCATAAACTTACAATACATATTAATTATTAGATAACATTTAGTTGAAAAATTACGAAAACTTAAAAAATGATACTGAACCCTCATAAAGCACAAAACAAAACCCAATGATGAAAAACCGGTATACAACAATGTTAATATAATATACTTTATTATTATTATTATCTGGAATATGACTTAAAGGTTTTGAGACAGATGAAGTCTTGAAGTTGAAGTCATACGATATCAACTTATAATAAAATTTATTTCAAACCCATTCCCTAATTGAACGCGTTTAATAACTTAAGATGGAGATTGTTTTTAGGGTACCTAGTATTTATTATAAGCTTGAAAAGGGTATTCTGGTGGCTGCATGATATCTCTTGAATCATTCTAGTTAGTGGTCTAGGCTTCAGGGCGTGTGGTGAAGAAATAACTTTGTATTTGGTACTATAAATCGTATTATAAAAAAAGAATAGAGACCTTTATTTATTTATTTATACATCATGCACATTTTGTACATAATGGGTTCAAGGCATTTTCTACCAGTCAACCTTTACTATAAAAAATAAAAATATTCCTTGATTTTCAAATGATACTATGTTGTCCTACTTTTTGTTGGACCGATAATCGGGCAACGACTTTTTGTTTTGTATGATGTGTGCTCTTTAATTGCAATCAGTGTGTTCCATTTTTCTCCTCCAAAAAAACGGCCACCGATTGTCGAACGTAGGCCTATGATGATGAACAATTTATAAACAGACGGACTTAGCGCATTAGTCCGGAATTACTTGTCGGGTTGCCGTAATTGAACTACTTATTCTGATTACATTTATCTATTTTAGTATTTTCAAGTAATAACTTCGTACGGGTGGGAAAACCGTTACGTTACGTAACTCGTCAGTCTGTCTGTCTTTTCTTCTGGATCCATATGGCAGCGGCAGGCACGCTGCTCCTCTCTTACTCTAATCCACAGCTTTAGTTATCACTTCTGTCGGACGTCTCGTGATTTACGTTTTTATTTTATTTTATTTGTGACAGTTCTTTTGAAATCTTGAAACCATCTTGTTTTGATATTTTATATCTGTTTTAAAAATGACATACACCTTTATCTTATTTGATAGTGGATATTTGAAATTCATGGTTTCTGTATTGATAAAACTTTTCTGAACTTCGAAACAAAATCGTTTCACCTGAGATTATCAGTCATCGTCCTCTATTCGTGAACGATACTTTTTAGTATGACGAAAGAATATACATAAGCCTTTATATAAAACAAATACACAAGTATGTTAAATGTTTCGTAAATAGTCACGCGATGTAATTAATTAAACTACGCGTTTCCTTCAATGTAGAACATGAAATACCTTATTTTAGAATTTAGATATATGTTTTTTAAATAAAACAGCCACAGACACGGATATTTTTTATTTATTTATTTATGTGATCCTCAATAATAATTGAAAGGATTTTAGGCATATTTATATTTACCTATATATGAAAACTTAGATATTTATTTATAATTATTCAGTCCGCCGAACATGTTCCCTTTTTACCAAAAGACCGCGATATAGAAGCGACATCGCTCTTCAGTTCCGCAATACGGGCGCGGGCTGGTTACTTATTTGAAAGCAATTTTAGTTCGCCCCCTTCATTTAGAATGACGCAGGGCCGGAGTGAGATATAATAATTTTATGAAAATCAAAAAATTCGGGTTTCGGTACCTAAATTGTTTTACTTGATCTTCTGACGGGCGAATTTAAATATCTCTAGTAAAATATTCGAGTGCTATATTGTGCGTCATATAAACCGTACCTAAAGATGCATATTGCATTCCAACATGTAAATAAAAATAACAACAAATGAAACATGAGTACCTAATGAATTTTTAGTATTGAAAATGTAATGTTTGTGCGAGCCCGTGTCGCGGCCCCGGCGGCGCCCGGCCGGCAGCGTGTAGCAACTAGCAACCCCCCGCGCTTTGGGTTCCAAACTTTAATAGTCGCTGTGTGTCGGCACACTTATTATTCATTTACTGTGTTGCCGCCAATCTGGTTCATTCGGTATTGTGTACAGAAATCCCATGTTCTCATTTTTTTTAAAACATTTTATTCGTTCAGAATATTTAATATTTATAGCTTCTTTTACAATTTAATTAATTATATACTAGCTATAAGCCATTTACAAAATAAAAATAAATAAAAATCTTTTATTTCCTAATGAAACTTACCAAGCTATTTTCGGAAAGTCAACAAGAAAAACAATCTCCAGGGGACCTATTACAAGCTCTTAATTCCAGCCAGTTTATGCCCTTCAACATGGCTGCCTGGAATTCTCGTATTACGATCATTTATTGACAGCCAGTCAGCGGTCACGTGACACTTTACTTGCTTCCGAATGTCACTTTCTGACAACCAAACTAGGGTGGATCTATTCAGAATAACTTGTTGTTGTAATATGAAAAAGAACAAGGCAGTTTAAGCCCGTATTATTGAATTGCCTGGAACCAGGCTGGCATTGTAAAAGATCATAATACGGCCCAAGGTTCAACCCTAACCCGCCGAGAAGAACCGGCGTAAGAAACTGGCAGAACCACCGTACAAGTTTTCTAAAATAGGATATACTATGCTAGTTCTATGCTATGACGAAAAGCGAGCAAATTATATTTTCAAAATGATAAGGAAATTAGTTGCGATATGACCTAAGTAGTTAGTTTTTTATAACGCCTCCGTGGTCTAGTGGTTTAGAGCCTAGCTCTTGACTCGGGGGTCGTAGTTTCGTTTCCCCCGTTGGGACAATGCGGGCAAGAAATGAACATGCGCCAAATGTGCATGTAAAAAGGCGTTCCTGCGACTGATCTCCCGCCAGTCATGTCGGTTATCCGTCCAACTGGGCTACGAGAGTAAAGAAAGAGAGAGTGCTTCTGTGTAATCCGTACACACTTGGGCACTATAAAATAACTCCTGCGTAGCTGGCCTGGTTTCAATGAAATCGGCCACCGTCACCGAAATCGGTGTGGCACGAAATAAAATAGAATAAGGTAGTTTTGTGCAGGCATGAAATGGGTATCTAATTTCGGATACGGATGGATATGAAATGATTTCGTATTATATGTTTCGGATAATTTCGGTTACGGATATTAAATTTTGGTTACCTTTTTATAGTAGCAAAACTTTTATGTCGGATTCGGTTACGGTTACGGATACTGTTTTATATCGGATATCCGATAGTTTCGGTTACGGTTACTTAGCTTAGGAGCTCCCTTAACTTTTTGACATTTGACTCGATGCTGTCGCGGAGTACGGACGGAGAGCATCAGGACAATTTAGTCCCAGCCTAAAAGATAAAGCTCATGATACTGATGTTCAATGAATTAAACAGGCAATTTGTCCATTGCAGCACGAGGTGCTGGCCATCAACGACAAGGTGGTGGTGCGCGCCGAGGACCTGCTGAGCTGGGTGTGCGTGGGCCGTGAGTGGCGGTGGGGGCTGCGCGCGGTGTGGCGCGGGGACTGCGCCCCCCCCGCACCGGCCTCCGCCGCGCCCGCCGCGCCGCACTCCGCGCCTCTACACCACACGCGCCTGGACTTCAGCGACGTGGAGAAGGAGAAGAGTGCCATCAGTGAGTATCACACATAGTTTTCTTATCACTGGCGAGGGGTTCCTAGAACTCCACCCTTATCGGCTTTCCTGACCACTTACGTTTTGGTTAAGGATCTACTCCAGATATTTTTAGTCACAACCTTTACTATATCTGCTTACTTAAGCAACCAAGTCACAGAGGTAGGGGACTCCAGTTGTAGTAGGAGCGTCCGCGTCGGCTCAAGCCGCGACTTCGTGATTGATAGACAGACCGTTTAAGTTCTAGTGTTACGAACTATCCCTGCAATCTCTTAAGCGATGACGTCGTTTCTCTTTCAGCAATCGACGAGGAGGCGCCGGGCGTGGTGGTATTCTCTTACCCGCGCTACTGCCGCTACCGGGCGCTGGTGGCGCGGCTGGAGGGCATCCAGGCGAGCTGGCTGCGGGACTCGCTGGTGGCCGCGCTGGGCGGGTACGCCGCGCCCACGCGCAACACCCGCATACTGTACTGTAAGGTGAGTACCGAGCACCCCATCCAGCTACCGGCTGTTGGTGTATGAATATAACGGGATATGGAACCTGAAGTAGGGAATATAGCTCTTATTAAGGAGGACGGTTTACCTCCTGCAATATGGCTAATAGGTATTATCGTTGAGCAACACACCGAATTGGACAAGGTTATGTGTTTTCAGATAATCTGTTTAAAAAATTTATATTATGTTACCGGAGGGCGAGGCTGTATAAAAATTACCTATATGTTAATAATTACCTATATCTGAGGCAATTTCTTTTTAAAAACATTACTACATAAATAAATTAAAATTAATTTAATGTTATAAAACAAAGTTATCCGCCGCGTTTGTCCGAGTGTTCGCGATAAACTCAAAGACTACTCCACCGATCTTCATGCTTTTTTCACCAATGGGTAAAGTAGTTCTCGAGCAAGGTTTAAGCGTATTGGACCCAGTAGGTGGCGCTGTCTGTGAGTCAAGCGGCGACCGTCGCTACGAGTTCCCGGGACAGCTGCTAGTTAAGGAGATAAATGCAGACATGAATGGATGGAAGGTGTATGTAGCAAAATTCTGATTTCGAGAAAATTTTGTTTAAACTGCCACTTAAAAATTTTAGAATAAGTCGTAACGCATTAAGTAAGTACATAAATCTAAAGATCTGTCTCTAGAATAAAATATGTACTTACGTTACTAGTATCCTAAAACTTTTAAGTGATAGTTTAAAGTCAATTTTCTGGGTAGAAAGTTTTTGCGACATATCACCTTCATCTGGGGCTGCCATCTCTAAAACATGTCTCCTAGGAGCGGAAGCGTAATTTCCCTGGATTTTTGAGCTTTCACCCCGGACATTTTATACTTTTTTCATTAACTTACTTCTGGATTAAAATCTGGAGGCACGGAAAAGTTGTAGTCCGGGTTTCACCTGGACTACAACTTGTTCCCTTTAAAACTTAGACCCCGCCCGGACGCATCCCGGAAGGCTTTCAAACTAGGACAAATCTGAGGAAACCCGGACGGATAACCTAACCTAACCTACCTTCATCCATTCATGTCTTCAAATACGTCACTGTAAACATTAACGATATATGTGTCGGTATTCCCAGGACACATTCGAGTACCCGGAGCTGGAGGGGCACGAGTTCGTGTGCAACCACCTGTCGCCGAAGCTGAAGGGCCGGCCGCGCGGGCGCCGGCGCCGCGCCGCGGACCGCTCGCCCGGCCGCTCGCCGCGCTCCCCGCGCTCGCCCGCCCGCTCCGACTCGCGCTCCAGCGACTCGGACGGACGACACACGCCGGACAACAAGGTACGTGCGTGCGTGCGTATACGCTCCGAGGGGGGATTGGCAGGAAACAGTTTTATTTGTTACTGTGGAAATACTAGTGGAAGCCCCAAAGGGAGATCTCCGACCGAGCAAGATGGTATGCTCGATCAGGCCGCACTAGTACTAGTTTTCAGATGTCGTATATATAGCGCCGGACTTGGAAAACTTCGATAGCGCGATGCATGATGTGGCGCTAATAGTACCGCCACATCACTTTATAAAATGAGAATTGTATAATAATCATGATAGCGTATCAATAAATATTATGTGCGTACGAATAAATAGCTGTCAATTATTCGTACGGCCTATACGTAGTAAGTACACGCACACATGCATGCAACATCTACATTCCACACGCTTGCGTACACATACGTGTAGCAATGTATACGCAAGTGTTGTGTGAGCGCAGTGGTTACACGCATACACGCGCATGCTCAAATATACGTGCGTGCGGTCGTGCGTGCACATACGTTAACGTGCGCTTACTTTGGACGCATTTGCCGGCACCGTCATAGACTGTTACTGATATATTACAACAAGTACTATTATTAATTATTAACAAACATCATCATTCGTCACATCATACTAGCCAAGAGTTAATAGTTATATTATGTGTAATCATGATATACTTATTGTACGTGTATAAATACCAATCATGATAACAAAGTTAACTACAACGAGCCCATTATCAAATCTTCCCCGATGACTGTTCACTTGTACCGACTATCAGCTGTTATCATTTGTAACGTGTGAACAATGTGTTAAGAAGGTTTATCGTTACTGAATAGCAGTTTTGTATGTCACGGCCGACTGAATGTTATTTTACTGCCTTTGCACTAGGAGTAAAAATTTATCTTACTAAGTTACCCGGGATAATATTTCAAATGTATTGACACCTCTTTCATTAAAATCGGAGCAGTAGCTTAGGCGCTACGGTGGAAAAAACATACATATGTAGAACAAAATTATCCGTCCTCTTGGTTTCGCCGTTGTCAGGTATCACAGGTTAGATAACGCCACGTGAGGACCTGAAGAATTTTATTAAACATGTTCTAAACTACTTGATAATTATGTCATTATTATGGTATTGTATTTGTGTCCTGGAGAGTGCGGGAGGAAAATAGCACCTCCCCGTCGACCATCCCTCGCGGGTGTCGTGATAGGGGACAGACGGAATATCTGGAAATGAGCAGCTGCGTCCGTTATTATTTTAATACTGTCCTTGGCCATTCCGCCACACACTTCTGCCGAGAAGCGAGTATAACTAGGTACTCCTCATTAAACACTCTGGTGAAGCATTTTGCCAGTAGTGGACGTCGTAGTTGAAACAAAGTGTTCTCTCTAGATATCAGCTTTACTCAACCTGCGGCCCACCGTACGTTATTATTGGCCCATTTGAAGTAAAAAAATATGAAAACCATTTAATTTTTTTCCAAATAAGATTGAAGCCCTTAGCATCGTTAAAAGTAACTCGGAATTACCTAAACTTCAATCAATACCTAGTTAATGGTTTTAGCGTGCGGCCTTCGACACGATGGCTGACCCAATATGTTTGAGGTCCCTATAAAAATAAGTTTGAGCATGTCACAAATACTCATATTCCCTTCTCTTCCAGACGCACAGACGCCTCTCGCTGCGCAACGGGCCGGACAAGGAGGAGAGCGCGGGGAACGGGCCGGCGCGGCCGAGCGGCGAGGACGAGGGCTTCATGTCGCAGCTGATAGACTTCTACCGCGACAAGAGCGACACGCTCAAGATCGCGCACACGCTCAAGCACAGTGAGTACAGCTCTATACACGGGACATAGACGTTTTAATTAATTATAAAATAATAAATAAATAGCAGCTATGTCGCGCCAATACGACGAACTGGACAAATATGAGTTGACGGTTGACGCGTGAAAATATTACATAATATAGGTGTTGCGCGTGACATTGTCTATGCAATGGAACATCCTGACTCCAGGGACCGTATATTTTACCGCAAAATAGTGAATCGATGCTATTTCACATTGTCTACTCTATGTCAGTGTAGTCTGTACTAACTTTCGTAGAAATCAGTCCAAGAATTTTCGGAGTTTAATAAATTATAGGAAAGACTATTTTATAATATGCTTATTCTCATTGGAATCATTAAAGCTGACTAGAATTTATCTCAACGTAGTTTAAAGATTCCAGTCAGTTAACATATGGAATTTTGCAAGCCGTGGGCCTCCGTTGTTGATAAAACATCAGGGGAACAACATATTAACGTGCTTCACGCTGTTACAGTGTCGCTGCGACTGATCTACCTGGGCGTAGTGTCGCGCGGCGGCTACGAGGCGGTGTGCCGCGACAAGCTGTGGCGACACCTCTACGCCGACCTCGGCCCGCGCGTGCGCCGCCTGTACGAGAGGTATGTAGTAGTCGCGTTTGATGTAACATGCCCTATTTTGCTCGAAATAAAAAAAAATGTGAAGGTTGCAACCATTTTATACACGAATAAAACCGCGGGTAAAGTGATGTTAGTGACTGATGTAATATCGTGGTGCTTCCAGGTGTCTCCTGCCATTCGAGAACCACGAGAGGAGGCTCAGCAAGAAATACGCGAAGGGGCTGAACGGCAAGGTGGAGGAGAAGATAGACACCATCGAGGTGGGCGACTCCCCCCTGCGCGAGGACAAGCGGCTGCGCACCCCCTCCCCCTGCCCCGCGCCCCACCTGGACAACGAGACCGGGGAGGTGCTGAAGGACGAGCTGACGATATCCAAACCGGCGGAGGAGCTCAACCGCGAGTTCCTGGACTCGCTCCCGGAGCCCGAGAAGCCGGCCAAGATCTCCGTCAAGCCGGTGGAGAAGCTGATCGAGCCGGGCGGCCTCCGAGACGGCGCGCTCGCCGCGCACGAGCTCAGGGACAAGCTGCCGGAGGACGAGAGGCGCGACGGGTTCTATCACGACGCACCGAAGTATATGGGTGAGTGGACACAAACAATTTGGAACCCATATTTTATCTTTATATCTTAAGAAATAACGAAGATAAGAACAATTGCAAAACATGCAATGCGAAAGAAAACGTTTATATAGCTGTCGGGTGATTAACATTCGATTATAAACGAAAAAAGTGCTTAATTATTATTTACATAATGATGAAAAATTTATTATTTCCAAATAGGTTCTAACTAACACTTTTAGAATTATTGTCCTATATGATGATGTAGGAACTTTGTTGTGGATTATGCATTTAGTCCTTTTTTGACCAAGCTGTAATATATATTCCTGAAAGATAACTATATTTTGTTTGCAGGCAACTCGGACGCGGGTGCGGCGTGGCGCGGTCCGCCGGCGCGCGCGCCGCTCGCCGACCTCGGGCCGCTCGCCGCGCTCACCGACAACCACAACGGACACGCGGTGAGGACACTTGCTTGTACAACCGAAACTAAATATCCTAATTATCAGCCTAACATACAGTGACACTAGAACGTACAAAATTATTTAATTTACATACAATTATAAATTACTTACTGTCACAGTATGATTACATTTTATCATTATATCAGTTTTGTAATCGCCTGGGCATCCGGTACCTGATACAATTCCGTGGTTTTGTAGCTGGTCCATACATACCCATTTTATTAGAATTTGACGTGCGTCATATATTAATACCTACTAAAAATAATTATTTAAAAAAAAAAGTGGTAAATGTTTGGCTATGTTTGGGATTCCTCTGCTGTTATATTTGGTAATGTCCACTACTGTACTAATGACCATGTTAATGTGCAGCAGAAGAGCCGGCCGGCGGGGCGGAGCTCCCTGCGCGCCGTGCGGGTGAAGCCCGCGCGCCCGCCGCCGCAGCCCGCGCCCGCCACCGCGCAGTCGGGTGAGTACACTAAACGATAGCATGTCGAGCATAATGTCCTACTTATGTGTACATCAATGAACGCCGTCTGTAAGCACGAAAAAGTGTAACGTTGCGCTCATTGGTTACGTTAAGGTCGGAGCGAAAACGCTGCACGAGCGAGCGAGAGGTTCACGATCGTAGTCAATGTTTTGTTATGACGTTGTCTCGCTAAACTATCATCCGTAAACCGACCTTACAGACAATTTTTTAAATTGATTTATGTCAATTGACTAACAGGTAACACAATAGATATGCGCTGACATATAAATTATAGATACTGTCCCGCTTGCACATTCTCCGCCATAATCTTTAAGTTGCTTCCACTATATTATAAAATATTTATACTGATCGTTCTTGATCGATACTATGTGTTAACGATATTGGTCTGTTCTATCAGCGCCGACGTCGTCCGGGCGCACCGGTCCCTCCCCGCCCAACAACTTCGGCATCCACCACCCGCCGCCGCCCGCGCAGCCGCCCGCCCACCACGCGCCGCCGCACAGCGACGACGACATCGTCGAGGTGCGTTCAACATACATTTAATAAAAAAAATATTTTAACTATAATTCAAAAAGTACCAAGGATAAAATTTTATGACTCGACTTGCAGGTCCCCTACAGACCAAAAAGCCCGGAGATTATCGACCTCGACGAGTACCCGGAGAGCCCGCAGGCGGTTAAGAGGAAGAAGCTGGACATCCTGAAGGAGCGCGGGCTTGAGGTGACGGCCGTGCCGCCGGCGTGGGGCGCCGTGCCGCTGCCGGGCGCCGTGCCGCTGCTGCCCGGCCCGCTACTGCACCCGCTGCTGGCGCCGGCGCAGCTCTACCAGATGTACAACATCCTGCCGCCCGCCTACCCCAACGGCGCCCAGGCGCCCAAGGTCATCCAGGCTGTCAGCGCGTTCGGCACCGCCGGGCCTGAGAAGACCGTGTACGGCAACCCCAAGGACCCGTTCATGCCGCCGCCGCACGTGCTGGGCTGCGCGCCGCTGCGCCCGCGCCCGCTGTCGCCGCCCGCGCGCGACGTGCTCGACCTCACGTGCCCGCCGCCCGAGCCGCGCGCGCCCGCCGTCGAGATCGTGCGCGTGCCGCCCGCGCCCTCGCCCGCGGCGTCCCCCGCCGCCGCCGCAGCGCAGAACCTCGCCAAAAACTACACGCTGCTGGACGGCAAGGCCGTGGTCGGCTCCAACCTGGAGATCACGCTTGTCGACCCCAAGGCCCAGACCCCGCCGAAGCGGCCGCCGCAGAAGCGGAACTCGAACGGCAAGTTCGCGGCGAAGACGCCCACGCCGCCGAAGGACTACAAGTACCCGCCGGCGTCGCCGTCCGGCAAGCGCGCGGCGGCCCCGGCGGTACCGTACCCGGCGCGGGACGAGTCGCCCACGAGCTCGACGGGCTCGCGGGACTCGGCGTCGTCGGGCTACCTCAACGCGTTCAAGGCGCCGGGCGCGGCGCTGCCGTTCGACCCGCTGTACGTCAGCTCGCTGTACGGCGGGCTGGGCCAGATGGACCACCGGCAGCTGGCCATGTACCGCGACTTCGTGGCGTCGCAGTTCCGCGGCTACTCCGGCCTGCTCAACATCGGCCCGCCCACCACCAAGAATTAGTGAGCCTCTAGTCTGTTAGGTCGGGCCGCCGCGCCGCCGCGTCGCGGGCCGGTGGCGGCGGCCGTTTATTTTATTGTGATATGATAGTCCAATAGCGAGCGCGACTCGTTGATCTCGGAATTAATTTTGCGGCAATTTGGGAGCAATTTCTTTTATTTGTAAATATTGTACATAACGTGAACCTCGGCGACTGGGCGTTGTATTTTTAATGTTTACGTAACGAAAGAATGTTTGGTTTCTCCCATAAAATAAGAGGAAAATACTTCCATTTTAATTTGATTAATTTAGTGTAACGATATTATGAGGTAAATAAAAATTAGGACGTACGTAGGTTACAACTTACGATTGAGCTAAGATTGTAGATAGGAATTGTTTAAATTCTCATACTGTATGACGCGGTAAGACAAGACTTCAGTACGCAAGTCATTTCGCTTGTGAATAAAATGGTTTGCGAACATACGCAGTAGATGAGAGGCCTCGGATGTTACCCCCGTGCCACGCCCGGTCGCGGAGCCATCGGTTAGTTGAATTCCTAGTAAATAATAATTAATTAGTGGTGAACGTTGCGTAGGTTTAATATTTTTTAATTCGCGAGTTGTAAGTTGTATGAGTCCGGCCGCGGTCGGGCGACGTTTTCTGGACGCTGTCAAAATAAACAATTTTAAAACTCTACTTGTTGTTTTGTTTCTTCCTACTCATATAAATTATTTATTTTGTTAAAATAATGTTCAAATCGTGGGTGTGAAAACCCCTTATATATGTCGCAGTCATCTGATTGAATCCGCTATTTAATTGAATGACTAGCGCTTTCATTGAATCCTGTTTTTACCAACAAATTTTAGAATCCGAGACTAGGACAGCTATTTAATATTTTAGTTTTAAACTTCGAAATTTCTGAATGAGTACTAATAAAACGAACATTAAAGTAAATTAATCAAAGAATATATCAACACATTGCTATCTGTACGAGCTGTTTGACGCCATTATATAACCGCCTAGTGATTCAATTAAATAACCAGATTCAATAAGATGACTGCGACATATATATCTAAATTAATATAATTTAAATATCAGGTATGTAATCTACAATGTGATTGTTTTAAAAAGTAACACATTTTTAATTTGAAACTTATATTTTCTAATAAACATTATTTTTTACAGACATTTTCTAGACAATTTACAATAATTGTTTTGAGTTAAAATCCCATTTCGAACGTAAAATTATATACAATGTATTTCATCGTTGCAACTTTATTTCGTTCGCATATTAAATCTTCAAATGTTTAAAATGAGATAAAATGGTGTGTTTATTCACCGACACTGTAACGAGTACTATAGTAGCAGCGGGTAGTGGCATACAACGAGATCCGCCATTGCCATTACTATTACAGAATTTTCACGTTTGTAATGTTTCTAGTACTGTAGTGTGGTATAAATCTAAATCCACAGAAAGAAATCGGAGATAAGTTGACATAAATAGTTGAATAAAATTAGCGGGTAAACATTCTCAAACTTAGCGCCACTTGCACGCACATCGGTGTCTATACACGTCACGAGTAACACAGCAGAGCTCTCGTCGCGCGGGGGCAGGTGCCACTCCTCGGCGGGGCTCGGCGCTGGAGGCCCGTGGTCCTGCGTCCGCCGGGGCCTACGCCTCGTCCGGCGCGGCGAGCACGGCCCCGCTGTAGGCGAGGTCCCAGTAGTGCTCCACGCGGTGCTTCTGGAATAACTCCCGAGCCTGCTTCTCGGTCGGCATCACCTGGCGGAAGAGAAAAATATAGAACTTTTTATATTATTACTTTAAATATTTATTCAGTAGTACCTGGTAACAACTAATATAGTAAGTATACTCGAATAATGTTTAAAAGTAAATGTTTTAAATAAACCATCATAATCAAAAATAGTGCTCGTTTACCCTATACATAGTCACTCGCTTAAATACAGGGAGGGACTACGACAAATGGCCACATAGGACACTTCTGCCTGAATTGGAGCTATTACAGATGTAATATTATACGTGTAATGTATACGCTACTCACACACACACACACATTAAACTGCATCACGCAACACCAGCGCCGCGCACAAGGGTGTTATATGTCCCTTGAATTATAAAATATGTCTGTTTGTTACTCTTTCACGCGAAATCTACTTAACCGATCATCATGAAACTTTGTACACATATTCTTGTAGGTATTAGAAGTAATATAGGATTATTTTTAGGCAAAAGCTAGTAGCGTATACCTTGAACTTGATCTCGCCGAAGGCGCGCTGCGGCGCGCGGCCCTCCCACACGAGGCGGCAGGTGTTGGGCACGTCCTGCCCGCGGTCGTCCTTCACGCTGTCGTCCTCCCACTTGATGCGCTGCAGCATCAGCCGCTTGTAGCGCGCGTGCTGCCGCGGCCCGCCCTCCGCCACCACCACGCAGCAGCCCCGCTGCAGCAGCACCACGCCCGTCATGTGCAGCTGACGCGCGTTCACCTCGACCTTGAACTTCGCCGACGCGCACTCGAACAGGTCACGGATCCTGACGACCACACATAACGTACACGTACTGTACACAATCCCACAATGGCTGAGCGGAACAACGTTTTAAATTTTCTTATTTATTACAGCTTATATTGTGTGTAAATATTTTTATTAGTAAGGGGGTTGGTCGCCTAGTGTTATTTCATCCGAATCATAATCTTTACATCAACATGGTTCAAGGATACTAGACATAAGGAGTGTCATCCTCTAAGGAAGAAAACACAAAAAGTGATCGACAAACGTATTAACTTATGTTTAAAAAATCAGGAGGAAATTGTGTGTGTGTGTTCTGTCTCACCTGTACACGGCGACGTGCACGCCCATCGAAGTGTCTTCGCGGATTTTCCGGTCAATCTGTTAAAGCAATATCGACACATTAATTAAAAAACTAAACTGTTTATATCATTTTTTAGTGTTTATATAATACTTTAATTCTTCGTACTTGACAATAATATTTATGACTGCAGTCAGCTATGATCTCCGCTGCTGGAAACAAGCAATTGTGTACAAAAAGTATTTGGCTCTACTCGCCACGCTCAGCAGGCGGTGTCCGCGAAAACGCTGCTGCCCATTTTCGGATATACATGCAGGGTGTAAAAAGAACAGTCACTATAACTTTGAGATACGATTGTATTTTTTTTGTCAAAAACATTTTTTTTTTACTTTTTACCATTTCTTATTATTTGTTCCGTCTTCGATATCCGGAATCCATCTTGAGTCAAGCACCCGTCTTTATGTCGATATCGGGCTACTTACCTCCTTCCACGTACGACAGGTGGCGCTAGTGTCACGGGTTTGAGGCGGTTGCGCGCCTCACTGACTTCCTTCATTATGGCGTCGTTTTTCTTGTCGTGAATATCGGCTAAAATTATTTTATGTAAATTTTGCTAATTGCTACAATTTTATATAATTAAGACTATCCTGAAACAGTTAAAATTGTGATTCATATTCAATTTAACAATTAATAATACATTATCGCGATTAAAGTTTTTTGTTTTTGCCAAACACGTGTTCGTAATACTGTGCGGTAAAAAGTGTAGCATCTCCTTCCACTGGAAGACGAAATCATGAGCGAGTCAAAGGATTCCGCTCCGCGTAAAAGGAAGTCTTCCCGTTCGAGAGAATCTACGGACAGTTCGTCAACATCGTCATCGTCGTCTTTGGAGCGGGCGGTAGATTCGGACCCACGCGGAAACGAAAGTTTCCGCGCCGTAAGTAAACGTTCCCGCCATGTGAGTAATGAACAATTTGAACATTTATCGCAACAAGTGTCGTATCTCACGAGTTTAATTACGTGTAGTTATAATGATACGCGAGTTCGCGAGTCGGACATAAATGCCGCGGGCGGTAGTTCGATAAACATTCCCGCAACGTTTTCTAGCAATGTGCTCGAATTGGAACCACCACAAAAGCCTGCGCAAGTGCTAAATTTATCTGATCTGTCCACTACAGTGAAAGACCCTTTGTTTCCAAAATCGAATGACGAACATTACAAAAAAATTTTTGATTTACAAAGATTTAAGAGTAGTGACTGGAATTGTATTCGTTTTTCGGACGTGTAAAAGAAATACGCGACTGTTCCTGGTTTTATCGAGTTGAACGTTAACGACGAGCTTACGCGTTTCGCTCCATCGGCTACGGACGAAAGGTCATCGCGCCTACATTTAACCGAACGTAGTTTTGCTTCAGTTTCAAATGCTATTTTAAAGCAAAAGGATGAGTTACGTTATAATTTACAGTCGTTAATAAATTGGGCCAGGGACAATGAAAAAGATTTAAAAGCTACTTCTTTGTTTGAAAAAGTGGAACAATTATTTAATAAAGATTCGGGTTATACAAAAGTTTCGGACGATATTCTACAAATGGTTTGCGGTCGACGAGCTGATTTAATTAACGTACGTAGAGAAGCAGTGTTAAGGCAGATATCTGAAGAATATCACTGTAGTGCATTACAAAAAATTTCTCCAGATGGAGAATTTTTATTCGATAAAGACGTTTTGTCGTCGTACCTCCAAAAAATCGGTGGGGCCGATAGGCTTGCTCCCATGGCAGGTCCGTCCACACATAATCACTACACGAGACGCGCTGCGCCTGTCCATCGTCCTGCTACTCATAAACAACCCGAAACGTTTTTTCGATCACACAATAAAGCACAACCAAATAATCGAAAAACTAAACGACCATCCAATAAACGTCCGAACTATAAAAATAAGTGCGAAAGCAGAAACAAACCGCGAGCAAAAGCACGTTCACAATGACTGGCCCAAATTTCGAGGAGGCTGTCTGGTGCAATATGTGCATGTTTGGAAAAGGTTAGGAGCACCGGATCACATTTGTCAACTTTTAAAAGGGGTTTTAATACCGTTCATTCGAAAACCAACTTTAATTTATCCGGGGAAAACGGTTTTGAAAGCATACGAAACCAAACAGAGCTTCGATATGTCACAACAAATTCAGAGCATGTTGAAGCAAGGAATCTTAGAGAGGGCCGAGATCACTCCCAGCTATATTTCGACTTTCTTTCTGGTACCCAAATCAGACAACAGCTTTCGACCGATTTTCAATCTAAAGACGCTCAACCAGTTCCTGGAAATAAAGCCTTTTCAACTTTTCAGCCACTTCAGAGTACCGAGTTTCTTGCAGAAAGGAGACTGGATGGCAAAGCTAGACTTAAGCCAGGCGTACTTTCATCTGAACATTGCCGAGAAGCACCGTCGATTCTTGAGAATGAGCTACAAAGGCGAACTACTCCAAATGACCTGTCTACCCTTTGGTCTGGCATCAGCACCACGAACGTTTGCAACCTTAACCAATTGGGTCGCCGAGTACCTCAGAGCCCACGGCATCAGATGTGTGGTCTACCTGGACGATTTTCTCCTAGCCCATCAGTCCAGCGAATATCTGACCGAGCAAGTAGCTTTTACCATCACCACGATGAAGCTACTCGGCTGGATGGTGAACTGGGAGAAAAGTGTGCTGGCTCCGACTCGACGCCTAGAATTTCTGGGCATCACCTGGGACACCACTCACAACACGAGGTCCTTGTCCGAGCCCAAGTGCCTAACGCTACGCAGGGCGCTTCAGCACCAAATTTCTGTAGGCAGTTGGTCTCTCAGACAGGCCCAGTCCCTAATGGGAAGACTCAACTTCGCCACGTTCGTCGTTCGCCGAGGTCGTCTACACTGTCGAACACTGCAGTACTACAGCCGACATCTGTCCACCAAACATCCATATCGAAAATCGCTAATACCCGACCCTGCGATTCAGGAGATGGTATGGTGGATAAAGGAAGCAGACGGGACATTACCGATACACTCGAACCCGATAACTCACTTCCTAACGACCGATGCATCCAACATCGGCTGGGGTGCGCAGCTTGGAGAAAAGAAAATGGCGGGAAGGTGGAATCAGGAGCAAAAACATTGGCACGTGAACCTGAAAGAGTTGTATGCCGTCTACGCAGCAGTAGCACAGGAGAGCCATCAACTACAGAATGCTCAGGTACTATTACAGACAGACAATCGCACTGTAGTTGCTTATATAAACAAGGAAGGTGGCACAAAGTCCAAAAAGTTATTGCAACTGACACAACAACTTCTTTCGAAACTGGACCAACTAAATGTCTCTTTAACAGCACAGTACTTCCCGGGAAAATTCAACGGAGACGTAGACGCGCTGTCTCGATGGAAGAGATGTCCAGAATGGCATTTGACACACGCAGCAACTACGAGGCTCTTTCACAGGTGGGGGACGCCACAAATCGATCTCTTTGCGTCCAAGACAGCCCACGTAGTCCCGAGCTATGCGACACTAGATCTAACGGACCCCGGCGCACAGCTCTACAACGCGTTGAGTCAACAGTGGATGTTCGACCTAGCGTGGCTGTTTCCACCACCGAACTTAATTCCGCAAGTATTAGCTCACTTGAACACAACAATGGGCCGATACATTCTGATAGTACCCAAGTGGAACAAAGTTTTCTGGCGAGGCGACTTACAACGTCGTGCGCTACAGAAACCATACCTTATTCCGAAGCTGCCCTATGTACTGATCGACACAGCGACGGGCAAGCGCCCGCCTGCAGTAGAGTCGATCAACCTGGAGGCCTGGCTGATCTCGGGTGGATTGATGTAATCCAAGATTGGTCTGAACGAGAAAGACAACTACTGTTTTCAAGTTGGAGAACTTCAACAATTAATACATATACACCAGCCTGGAATAAGTGGAAACAATGGTGTAATTTAAAACAAATTTCATTTACAAAACCTTTACCTAAGGAAGTGGCTCAATATTTAGCTTATCTTCACCAAGTAGAAGGCCTTGCTTATCGCACAATATTGGTGCACAAGTCTGTGATTGCTACATTTAGCGCATGTAAAGATTTGTCTTCAAATTTCCTAGTGAAAAGAATCCTCAAAGCGATATCGTTAACAAAAGAAAGGCCGATTAATCCACCTATTTGGGATGCCTCGGTATTGATCAAATATTTACAAGTTAATGCACCAGATAAGCAGAACTTATATCAAGTATCAAGACACGTAGCAGTACTGCTTTTATTAGTTTCTAGCCGTCGAGTGCACGATCTCACACTTTTGAGCGTGGATCCCGATAAAATGATATTTGAAGACAATACTTTGATTTTGAGGCCCTGTTTTGGATCTAAAACCGATAGTTTACATCACAGGCAATCAGACTGGAAAATTAAAAAACATCCCGATAAGAACTTAGATAGTGTACACTGGGTTCGTAAACTAGTTCATTTATCACAAGAGCGGCGTCGAGATAAATGGTCTAATTTATTTATAACCGCTAGAGGTGACCCGAAACCAGCGTCTGCCACAGTTATCAGAAACTGGGTAAGAGCTCAGCTGAAAGCTGCTGGTATAGACGCTACACCCGGCTCTACGAGAGCAGCTGTAGCCTCATTAAACTGGTTAGAAAACTTTCCAATTGAACAAATTCTTGCCACAGGAAATTGGAAACAAGAACATACTTTCCGGAGATTTTACAAAAAAGAAATATTAAGGTCTCAAAGTAGTGCATGTAGTACATCACTTTCTTATTATTTTGCACCAGAGTAATAGTATATACCTATAATTAAATTGATTGTAATTAAATAATTAATATTAAATTGTATAACACATTATGGCACCATTCTCAATTTCTTTACTTTATAATATGTGTACCAGGAGATAACAAACACATCACTCAAGATGGATTCCGGATATCGAAGACGGAACAAATAATGGAGAGTTTTACCTCACAATAAAACTTACCTATTATTTTTCCTGAGATATCCGGAATCCAGGTAATCCCTACCTGGTACATCTCGAGCGTCATAATGAAGGAAGTCAGTGAGGCGCGCAACCGCCTCAAACCCGTGACACTAGCGCCACCTGTCGTACGTGGAAGGAGGTAAGTAGCCCGATATCGACATAAAGACGGGTGCTTGACTCAAGATGGATTCCGGATATCTCAGGAAAAATAATAGGTAAGTTTTATTGTGAGGTAAAACTCTCCATTTTTTTGTCGCAAGAATAACGAAAGAGTATGTATTTTTTATTTTTGAAAAACAAAATAATTTCTAGAATGAGAAAAGCTAGTTTATTCGTATTCCAAAAGTTATAGTGACTGTTCTTTCTACACTCGTTATATATGTCGCAGTCATCTTATTGAATCTGGTATTTAATTGAATCACTAGGCGGTTATATAATGGCGTCAAACAGCTCGTACAGATAGCAATGTGTTGATATATTTTTTGATTAATTTACTTTAATGTTCGTTTTATTAGTACTCATTCGGAAATTTCGAAGTTTAAAACTAAAATATTAAATGGCTGTCCTAGTCTCGGATTCTAATATTTGTTGGTAAAAACAGGATTCAATGAAAGCGCTAGTCATTCAATTAAATAGCTGATTCAATCAGATGACTGCGACATATACATCGACATGGACAGGGAATTCCCTGTCTCCTTCTATGACACCCGGGAAACATCTTTGATAGGGAGGTGCTATTCTTACTCTGGCACGTCGCAATAGTGTAACAAAATACATAGCGATATCTCACCTTCTCCCTCTTCTGGTCCTTGGTGAGCGCGCGCGCCTGGTTGGCCTCCAGGTGCGTCTTCTGCCGCTTGGCGATCTGCTCGCGGACCTTGGCCTCGATAGCTGTGGGGTCCTGCACCGCCTCCGTGCCCAGCGCGCGCATGAGGTTCGATATCCTGCGCGCCAATAGAAAAATTAACTATGCGTACAGTATAAAATAATAATAATATCTATAGACGCTTCACACCACGTCAATCTGGCCCCGTGCTTAGTATCCGAAGAACTTGTGTTACAGGTACCAGACGACGGAAATATATTTTATACTTAAATATTACACATACATATATAAAATCTTAAATATGTGTAATATTTAAGATTTTTATTATATTATCCACAAATTTAATACACATCCATGACCCAGGAACATTTTGAAAAACTTTTTGTTCCCTCGGCGGGATTCGAACCCGCGACCTTTCGTTCGAGTACCAACGCGCTCAACCACTGCGCTACGGAGGTCGTCAAAGAATATTATGCCTTAGTAACGAGACCACATGCTGACACGGCGATGACGACTGCGTTGTCTATTGCCGAGTGAGGGAGATTTTAAGGGCCGGACAAATTACATCACTAAAGAATAATAAATAATAATTGTAATGTAACTTGTACAGTCTGCTCAACAGCAACAACTGTTTGAAAATATATCGTTCGGAGGTTCTGGTGTCCTGAAATACAGGCCACGCCTAGTTTAGGCACCAGTCTCCCACAAACTCTATGTAAACTGTGTTCACAATATTGTACTGTAATTCTTGTGGTAAGAAAATAAACGCTTTTATTTATTTTGATTTAAATTTGTTACTTTTCTCGAGTTGCGGTACACCGTAAATTGAATGAAGGTCTTCCAAAGGTAATAATAATAATCCCACACCGATTTCGGTGACGGTGGCCGGTTTCATTGAAACAAGAGCAGCTAGCAGGAGTTAATTTATAGTGCCCAAGTGTGTTCGCAATACACAGAATCATTATCTCATCCTTCACTCTCGTAGCCCAGTGGGACGGATATCCGACGAGCCTGACAGGAGATCAGGCGCAGGACCGACTTTTTACATGCCCATCCGACGCGGACGCATGGATCATCTTTCTTGTCAGAAAATCAGGTGATCATCCTGCATTGTCCAAACCAAACTCGAACACATTTTTTTTTGTTCCAACGCGAGAATTGAACCCGCGTATTTGAAGGGTCTAGTGGTCGAGAGCTAGGCTCTAAAGTCTTAACCACTAGACCCTTGCTAAGGTAGTGTGCTACAGGGGCCCCCCCGGGAGGTGCGGGCGGTGTGTACCTGAGCTTGGGCTCGGGCGCCGCCTCCAGGCCGAGGCGCACCTTCTCCTGCTCCTCCTTCCACGCCTCGCGCCGCGACTGCCGCCGCAGCTTCTTGCGCTCGCGCTTGGTGAGGAACACCGGCATGTAGGTCGGCTTCAGCGGCTCCGCTGCGGACAGAGTGTTGTTTGTTTAAACAATTGAAGACATGAATCTATGAAGGTGATTGTAGCAAAATTCTGACTTCGAGAAAATTGAGTTCAAACTGTCCCTCAAACATTTTAGATTACGTCCGTCCGTCTCTAGAATCAATGTACTTAACACGTTACTACTACTAATGTACTAAATAAATAATGTACTAAACAAACGTTTTAGGATATGCAGTAAAGTGGTCAGTTACCGTTTAAACTCAATTTTCTAGGTTTATTTTTTGCGTCAAACCACGTCATTCTGGCCCCGTGCTAAGTATCCAAAGAAAATGTATTACAGGTGCCACACAACGGAAATATATTTAATACTTTTATAATATACATTTATTTAAGATTTTTATTATATTATACACAAATATAATATACATCCATGACCCAGGAATATTGAAAACTTTTCCCTCGGCGGGATTCGAACCCGCGACCTCTCGCTCTAGCACCGACGTGCACAACCACAGCGCTACGGATGTGACAATGAAAAAAATACTTATAGATATACAGGATGTAAAAAGAGCAGTCACTATAACTTTGAGATACGATTATACTATCTCTCCTTATTTTGGAAATGTATTTTTTTTATTTTTTTTTTCAAAAAGTAAAAGAAAAACACTTTTTACCATTTCTAATTTTTTTGTCGCAAGAATAACGAAAAAGCAAAAAAATTTTTTCAAATGTATGTAAATATAAAACCCAAAAGTTATAGCGACTGTTCTTTTTACACCCGTTATAGATCATTGAAACGGGCCGGGCGAGTGCCGGTACTGACTGGGCGCGCGCAGCTGCTGCGGGTGCTCCACGAGGTTGGTCACGGCCTCCTCGTTGACCTCGTCCCCGGCGTCCGCCCCCGCCCCCGCCCCACGCTCCTCCGCCGACAGCAGGATCACGCTGTCCCACCTGCAACAGACAATAGCCGTTTCAGCTTCGATCTCCACTGACATGAGCCTCCGACGAAGTGTTGAATGCCTGTACTCTATCTATATCTTATAGTTCGTCCCTGATAAATTTAACATAAAGGTAAACAAACCGAAAACATCGAAGTTTTCACATATTCACTTATTGTGCACACTTATCAACACTTTCATAGGTATATTAAAGGATCATACTTCATTATCCAATACATTTTATAACAACTAAACAATAATGAACATATTTAAACATACATGAAAAACCTTCACAGTAAAAATACGCTATTTTGACACTGCCGACTGTAGAAGGGCCTGTAGTCTATGGATTCAATAATCACTGCATTTATATTGGCATCACTGACTATTCTATGGTTGTGTCATAGACGGGTTTGTTTACGTTTAAGTTAAATTTATCTTGGATGTACTATAGTTTTTATTTTACTCCCAACTGAACTAGAGTCCTTAGTTCATTATTTTCTGATCACTCACTGTAAAAATACGCTATTTTGACACTGCCTACTGTAGAATATAGTCTATGGATAGCCAACATTAATCTGGGGGCGCTCACCACTCGACGTCGGGCACGCGGTCGGCGCCGGGCGCGTCGGCGGCGAGCAGCGCCAGCTTGGTGGCAGACGAGATGCCCGTCTTGCGCGCGATCTGAGAGATCTCGTTCTGCAGCTTCTCCAGTTGTGCCTGGGAACGGTACGAGGTATATTTTTAATTAATAAAAAACTTTACATAAGAAGGCATAAGATTCTTTAAATGACAATTGAATTTTCATGTCGCGAAGTTCGACCTTCGTAAGTGATAATAGCGAATCTTGAATCAGGGCCTCGAAACGCGTTGAGCTACAGCCCATTATAATAACGTATATATCTATATTGAGAGTTTGAAACTAATACAAAGTGACAGTGGGTTGCAGGGC
The DNA here is from genome assembly GCA_905187575.2 of Celastrina argiolus. Taxonomy (NCBI): domain Eukaryota; kingdom Metazoa; phylum Arthropoda; class Insecta; order Lepidoptera; family Lycaenidae; genus Celastrina; species Celastrina argiolus. The sequence continues at coordinate 1,051,703 of LR994578.1, read as the reverse complement.
ATTGTTGTATGGGTTATATTTATAGACTGGTCCATCACCATCAGCTACGACGTCCGCTGCTGGACAGAAGCGTCCCCTAAAGTATTTCATGAGGGGTAGTTGGCTCTACTAGCGCGAGGGCAGTTTTCAAATTTACGAAAATTTTTTGTTGGTTTCAAGAAATTTGTTGTCATGAAAGACAAATTTTTGCCACTACCTAACTTTAATTATGTTATCACATATGATAACATAATTAAAGTTAGGTACAAACTTAATAATTATATTCTTAAATATTCCTTCTGTTAGCTCTTACGACACCCACGGGGAAAGATGATTGATAGGGAGATGCTATTCTTTCTTGTTTCTCCGGCACCGCACAAGCAATATAGATAGAAAGATTATTGAAACTGGCCTGTAACTGACTTAAATGGCTGTATGTAGGTGTATACCTTCATGCGCAGGCGCTCGGCGAGCTGGCGGAACTTGCCGGGCTCGTGGAAGCGCAGCGCGCGGCGGGCGCGCGCTGCGGGGCGGGCGGGCACGCGCGGGTCCACCCACGCCCCGCCCTCCGCCTCCGCGCCGCCCGCCGCCGCGCCCGACAGCTGCGCGCGGAATTCCTCGCGCCGCTTGGCGCGGATGTTCGCCTGGGGGACATCATGTAGACAATTACAATACAGTAATATAATATCTATGGACGCTTCACACCACGTCAATCTGGCCCCGTGCTGAGTATCCGAAGAACTTGTGTTACAGGTATCAGACAACGGAAATATATTTAATACTTTTATACTATACACATATTTAAGATTTTTATTATAAATTATAAACAAATTTAATAAACATCCATATGACTTCTTCCCTTCAGGTTTTATTTTTAGTAGAAGTTAGTGATCTGTCATATTTGTTTTTGAGATGTTTATCTGAAGGCGTACTCCCGACACAATCGAGAATCGAATCAGTTCGATCTCAACGCATTTTAGTATTTTGTTTGGTGAATTACTTTGAATCTAACCAGGAAACTAAACAAACCAGGATAAAGAAAATCGTTAGATCGCACCTTTTTGTACTCCCGACCGTATCAATCGACTGAGAATCAAAATAAACAAACGAAAATTGATTGGGCAGTGCACCGCACTATCTGAATTAAAATCGAATCAGTTTATAGAGTGAGGCCCCTGGCGCCTCACAGTCATATTATAAAGTCATCATCATCGTCATCACGGCTGCCCGAGCCGCTTTACCTTGAGCGTGGGCGCGACGTGCGTGAGCTGCACGCGCTTGCCGCTGGTGTCGACGGTGCGGCCGTCGCGGTCCAGGATCAGCGGCGCCGGCCCCAGCGCGCTCGCCGCCGCCAGCGCCCCGCCTGCACCACACATACATAGAATATAGTATCACATGGCATTCTGGCCCCGTGCTTGTGTTACGGGAATCAGACAGAAGAAAATATATTTCATACTTTTATACTATACATATTATATTTAAGACTTTTATTATAATCTGCACATCCAGGAACAATAAAAACAGTTGTTGATAAAATTTACTTTGGTTTTGTGGCAACACTAGAAACCCCAAAGGGCCTCACTCGGTAGTATGCTTGGTCAGGCCGAAGCTCACTGTACTAGTTTACAGATGTTGTATATAGCTCCGGAACTTCGGTAGCGCGATGCAGGATTGTTGCGCAAATAGTTCCGCCACATTTTAATTAATAAATCAAGTATTGATGAAATACTTTAAATAATATAAAATAATTTAGTAGTGAACTATGATACTAAGAATTTAACAACCGCAAAGCAAAAGACAAAATGTAATTAAATAAGAGCTTCCATTTACCTGCCAGTTTCCGTTCAATCCTCGCCTGGAGTTCTGCAATTTTCTTCTGTTTCTCCATCTCTTCTGCTGTCATAGTCTGCCCTAAACCTGAAATCACCATTTATGTAACATGAACATCTTATCTTTGGCAAAAGCTGATTATCTTTAGAGTTTTACAGTATAATAGGTAGGGATTTGGATGAGTCTTCTTAAGGTAATAGGTACGTGAAGTCTCTAGTAATATAGTTATAGAAACCCACTGTTACATAATGCTATGCCATTGTTAATTAGGCTTAAAATAATGTAATATCAAATATGACATTTCACATTGATGCGTGACTTAGTCTATATTAGTCCTCCCAGAGAGGTTATAAGAGTAGGACCTATAATAAACATAATAATATTAGTATTCCAAGTGTATTATTGGACGTGTGCATGGACCCCAACATATGCTGTGGCAACATAACACCCACCACAGTCTCACCACTGTTTTGAGTGTATATTAAACATATCACAGTACGAGGACTTTCAATAATATTTATTACCAACCAACTTATGGGTCCCAGCAACTTAATATATGCGAAATCAGCTACTTGTGTTATAATTAGAAACAAAAAAAATTACATACCAGGTCTAGAGTATAGTACAGGTTTTAAAACGTTGGGGGCAGGCACAACATTGCTCTGCTGCTTGAGGGCTGTCGCACTGGAGTTGTTGCTGCCTTTCTGCCCCCCGCCCTTCAGATTTATAAGTGCTCTCTTCCTTTCTTCAATCTCTTTTTGCGCATTTGCCATCATAAGCTGGAATGCGAGAAAAATGTAATGAGCCAGAATTGTAACATAGAAGTTCCAATGCCAATTATGGTCTAATTTCTTAAACTAAATAACATTAGTTCACTACACAAACTGTTACTGCTCAATAATTATTGGTCGGGAATTTAAATTGTCTTACAGAAAAAAAAATCTTACAGCAACAGTTTTTGTAATATAAATAAAATAACAAATTACCATGTACCTTTATTTTATCAGCACTGAGCCCAGCCATTTTAGAGCCAATAGTTTCCCCGTCGGATACCTCCGGCAGTTCTAACCCATTGTCTGCCTTCTTCTCCTTATCCTCTTTCTCCTTCTCTCTGTCATGCCTGTCTCTCCTCTCCTCTCGAGACTCATGTCTATCATCATGACGTGACCTAGAAAACAGATGTGAAATGAATATATTATTTTGGATACGGATACACAGATATGGTTATGAAATTAATTCGGATTATTCTCTGTTTGTTTCGGATAATTGCAGTTACGGATATTAAATTTTGGTTACCATTTTACAGTAGCAAAACTTATTTCGGATTCGGTTACGGTTACGGATATTTTTTTATATCGGATATCTGATAGTTAAGGTTACGGAGCTCCCTAACATCCCTACTAGAAAATAACTTATTGTATTGCCAATTGAATCCATGATCACAGACAACTTTTGTTTTTCAAATTCTTTACAGAGGCTTTCAACACTTGAGTATTGATGCCAGCCTCATAGGTTCACTCAATGTAACACACAGAGAACTACTATGTTCCTTTGGCGAGATTCACGCCAGCAACATCACTTTCCTTTGGCAAGATTCACACCAGCAACATCAACTTTCCTTTGGCGAGATTCACGCCAGCAACATCAACTTTTCTTTGGCGAGATTCACACCAGCAACATCAACTTTTCTTTGGCGAGATTCACGCCAGCAACATCAACTTTCCTTTGGCGAGATTCACACCAATAATATCAACGACTTAGCATGTAGAATGTTGGTATTCAACATGATAAACAACTGAGCTTCCAAATTTGTTATTTTGGGTGACAACTTGACTAAATGGAATGTTGCAACATTTACAAAACCTGCTGTTATATCTTCAATGTATTATCTAAGTCCTAGTTAATCTCTCACCTTTTAGTATCCTTGTCCTTGTCAGAAGACTCATATTTCCGTTTCTGTGACTTGGAGGATGCAACATGTTCCTGTGCTAATGCAATAGCCTTATCTGCCAATTTGCTGGCTTTCTTAGAGTCGATGTGTGATGAAAGTCTATCTATTATCTTTCGTCGTTCATACCTGTAATTTTATAACAGTAATGTAAAATAATCTTAACAACAATAAGAATTAGAGAACCTGAAAATGTTAGTTAAAGATTGCAACAATAAATTTGGTTCAATTGTGTATATCACGCCATTTTCCTATAGGGTAGGCATTTATTTTTAAACTCTATATATCAACATTTTTAAACACTTCTGCTTGCTACTTACCCATTGGTGAGACAAGATGAGACTGTAGAGAGCAGAGCACTGTCCGACTTCCCGATTGTCCTGTAAATTGCTCTGTCTAGCGAAGACCTGAGGTCTTCCACTTCTCTTCTCGATAATTGCAAAGCCATTTTAGATAAACAACTCCAATAATACTTTGATTTATATCAACTTTAGAGGTTATGATGTTGTGACACAATACTTGAAATCCTAAATTACCCCTAGTTAAATTGAAATATTTAACACTTTCCACAAGATATTGTCCGAATTTTGTCACATTTTCTATAATAAATTTTATAAAGCATTAAAATAGTAAACAAATTACAAAATCAACATCGTCAACGAAATGTCTAAGCAATACATAGAGTAATGCTGAATGCAAAGCTAGAGAAAACAGTAATCAGAGTTTACAAAATTTCCGAGTTACTATTTGATTGGTAACTTTTACATACAGAAAAAATTAAATAATATTATTCAATATTAATAATAATATTTAAAATTAAGCAAATATCTATGCCACTTCTTATTTTTTATTTTTTCTACACTATTATATTTTTCGTAGCAATGATTCATTACTCTGTACAACGTTCCATTCCCGGTTTCAAAGTAATATGTTCTTCGTGTGACATTTAAATCCTTACGACTTAGATAAGAAAATATTTTTAATTTGCAGGTGCATAATTAAATTAGCTATATTAAGAAAATCTACAGAATATTGTGTCAGATTGCACTATATTTTCAATAGAAATTTTAATATTTTGTCCGACATGACAGTCCGAGTGAGTTCAGCCTGACTTTAGATAAATCTAGCGTTAAAAGAAACGTTAGTGTTTTGTTGATGTTCTGTGTTGATTTCTTAGCAAGATGTTAATGATGTTATTTGAAAATGATTTGCATTAATTCTTTACTGTTAAGCTAATACATCCTCAAGATCTTGTATCCAGAAACTACATTGATAAATAGTTAAATAATACAAATCTTTACCTAGTAATAAAAACATAACCTAAAATGTCCGACGATGAAGATGTTATTCTTATAAAGAAACCGAAACAATTGCATTATGGATCCTTGGAAGAACAAGAGAAGGCCAGACTCGCTGCAATCGCAGCAGCAGCCAAAGAAGGAGTCGAAGAGAGTGGCGGCAAGGATTTGGGAGATATACAAATATCAAATGGTAGGTAACTAGTTCATCATGAATAAGTCTGATATTTGGATGATGGTAGTGTAGCTTTAGAAGATTCATGCGGCACCTTCATAAATAGTCAGCTACTTGCAAAAAACAATGTCAACATATCGTCGCTTTACCTTCTTAACCCCTGAAAATATAAAATTATTAAGTTTTTTGACTCAACTGAAAAGTTGTAGTTTTATAGATACAAGGTTTACTGCATAGTTGAAAATTAAAATCCTGAATATGTTGAGTGCAATAGTGTCAACCTACATACATACAATACGAACATATTTTTCAGAATACATGGACCTCGAAGATGAAATATCCAAAGACAAAAAAGCTCTACTAGAAGAATTTGAAAGACGCCGAAAAGCGAGACAGTTGAATGTATCTACCGACGATGATGAGGTAAACTAGACTACAGTAAAATTTTATGTTTCCTCTCAATAACTTTCATTAGCAGGAACCAACTTCACGATGTAAATGGTTTCAAAATTTTGTTTATTATGTATGTAAATAAATGATGAATTTTTTTGTAGGTGAGAAGAAGTTTACGACAGTTGGGTGAACCGGTATGCCTGTTCGGTGAAGGTCCAGCAGAGAGAAGAGTTCGCTTAAGGGATTTGTTAAGCTAGTGAGTTTGGATTACATTTGATTTGTAATATATTAGATCCTACATATGGGTCTGTACCTGAAGGGTAGTAAGGGGATCCTCTAAGACTTTGATATATATGTACAGAAAGGTTTGTGTGCAAATCTGACTCAAACTTGGCGATTTCTATTATAAACTTAATTAAATATATTACAGCCTTGGTGAGGATGCTATCCACAAGAAGTTAGAGGAAGAGGAAGCCCGTATTGAGCGTGACAGAGGGAGGGAGGGTACTTGGTACCACGAAGGACCACCGGAGCTTAGGGAAGCTCGGTTGTGGATAGCACGCTACTCACTGCCTAGGGCTAAACAAAGGTATTTGATGCAGTGCAATTTTTTTTTATTTGCTACTAATAATTGTTAAATGAATAACGAAAAGTTTTAATTTTGTTAGTATCAAATTTACATTTTTCATTGTAATTTGTAGCTTATTTACTTGTTCAATGGTTTGATAAAAACCTTCTACTCTGCAAGCTATAGAAGCGGTAAACAGTTTCCATTATTGATCAAAATAAGGTGATATGCTTTACAACAACAAATAATAAAATCTTTTCTCTGTTTTGAATGACAGACTAGCGAAAGCCCGCGAGGAGTTGCAGCTGGCGGGGAGCGTGCGCGCCGCCGCCAAGCAGGAGTCACAGAGGAAAGCCTCCGCCATGTCGATATATTGCAGTCAAGTGAGTGTATAGCTACCAGTCACAAAAGCACTAGTGTTAAAAACATTATATACAATGACAGAGAACTATATTGCTGTACATTGTCATAATAGCACCAACCAATATATTGCTGATTATCCTATGAAAAAGAGACAGATTGCAGTAGAAAAAAAACTAATTTCTAACTTTGTCGAAAGTTACGTACAATAGTTTGTTAATTTAAATATAGTTATTGTTAATCCAACTAGATTAGCAACACACTCTATATTGTTAAATAGTGTTTATTACCTTAATGCATTTCTGATGTTAAGTGGATTTATGTAAAGTTCACACAAGTCCAGCTCCAGTTCAGGTCTCCAGGTCAAAAATTAGATAACTATTCAGTTACTTCTTTTATTTATTTATTAACATTGTCCAGCTGCTGGACCTGCATGCTGGTCTGTTAGTATGGCGCCTTAAATTATTATCTGGCTAGTTAGTAAGTTAGGTGGTAGAAATTATGTTTCGGCTGTAAATTAACTGAGATTATGAATCAGACTTCATTTTTTTTTTGATTAAAGAAAATAAAAACAACATAAGCTAGATATTTTAATGTGCCAAAAATTGTGCTAACATATTTCAGATTGGAGACACAAGACCGATCAGCTTTTGTCGGTTCAGCAGCGACAGTCAGATGCTCATCACCTCTAGTTGGTAAGTGTCACATTCCATCTAATGAGCCTACTTTGAGCAATATATAATACGTACAAATATACAATGACGCATGCGTGGTCTAATGGTTTAAAGTTTGGTTCTTGAAGAGGTTCTGAGTTTGGGGTTGAAACCGACTACAACAAGTCTAACAAGAAAGATGATCCTAGCGTCGGATGGACATGTTAAAAGTTGCCACCACTATATATGATATATATTATATATGTACAATATATATGATAACACTGCGTCAGGTCGGGTCTGGTGAAGGTGTGGTCGGTGCCGGAGTGCCGGCCGCTGCAGACGCTGAAGGGCCACACGTGCAACGTCAGCGCGGCCGTCTTCCACCCGCACGCCGAGGTGCCGCAGCACTTCCACGACAAGGTAATAATGAGAAATTGCAGACCATAGTCATGGCCTACCATCCCATACAATCTATCTTTAATACAAAAAAATTGCAATATATGTCACTACTATTAACGTTTGTGAATTATAAAATGTAAATATGCCGAATTAAGTACAAATATTGACATTAAAATTGAAAAAAGCATATTTTTTAGCATAACATCACATTAAGATAAATTCAACTCCTTAATTTAAGAAGATACGAAATGAAATTAGTAATTAGTATTTTCCAATAGTGGCGCTAGATGGCGGTTTCCAGAATGTGTCTGGAAATAGAAGAAAACAAAAATAGCCAGTCGTATTGCCAGTATTAGGGTGATACCATTTTCTAGTACTAGGTCGTATCTCTGTTATAATATATCTACTTTGTGACATAGTCCATAGCGTTAGTAATTACATTAAAACCTTACACCTATGTTAGGAACAATACATTTATTCTTAAAACTTAATAAATATTCTTTTCTTTTTATTTTTAAAGAATTTTTCTCTTTCTAAAGGCTTGTGGACATAAATAATATAAAAGTGTTGTGGTAATGGTTGTTTGATGTGCGTGAATACGGTCCTTACGTAGCGTAATAAATTATTTGATTCATTGTGGTGTCATTTATATTCAAATGGTGATGCTGCATCGTGCAACATCGTACAACATTAAAACCTTACACCTATGTTAGTAACAATACATTTATTCTTAAAACTTAATAAATATTCTTTTTTTTTCTTTTTAAACAATTTTTCTCTTTCTAAAGGCTTGTGGACATAAATAATATAAAAGTTTTGTGGACATGGTTGTTTGATGTGCGTGAATGCGGTCCTTACTTTTATATTATTTGATTCATTGTGGTGTCATTGATATTCAAATGGTGATGCTGCATCGTGCTACACTACCGTATCACCGATTTTGTTATCATTACTTTTTTAAATTGCCTCCTGACGAAAGCAATGAAGACGTATTCACAAAAAAAAGTTAACCACGTCAATTGAATGTTTTTTAACGTTAGTAAAATTAAGGGGAAAAAGGAAGAGACAGAATCTAGTTTGTAATCCTCACATAAGTATTATAAAACAAAGTCCTTCGTCGTGGCTGTATGTCTATTCGCGATAAAGTATTTTTAGGGCCAGTTTCTGAAAGGCTAATGAAATCTATGATCAACTAACGTGGCATTCAAGTTAACAACCCATATAAACGCTGATTTGCCAGCTCCGTACAAGCAATGATATCTGGGGGCACGGGAGTGCCCCCGTCAAGAAGACGAGCCAAGCGAAGCGCAAGGGCACTACCTACCTTTTCTCGAAAGGTTTCGTCGTTTTTTTGAACTCTCATAACCGTTACGAACATTTCATTAATCGTGTGCGAAATAAAACGGCCAAGCATCACGTTTTAACTGCAATGTAGCGTAAGTGAAGTTAAGCCTGGTGAAGTAAGGGCGCATAGACCAAGAATATTGGTTCTACATGAGATCTAACCACTTTTTGATAGATTTTGATTAAGGTTTAGTGTAGAGCTTGGCTTTATACGATATCTGATAACTTTTTCACAGGGTAAACTGTGTAGGCTCGTCTTGACAACATTTTTACATGAAAATGTTTTTGGTGGGATCGTATCTTGTTTTGGAGCTATCATGATTTCCATACAAATATCATTCGATAACGTTACTTTTGATTAATTCCAGATAGCGAGCGACAATGATGGCGAGAGCGAGCCGATGGACTCCAGCGAGGGGTCGGACACCGTGAGCATGGCGTCCTGCGCCTACGACGGCTCCGTGCACCTGTGGAGCTTCGCCAGGTTAGATCTCACCCAGTCACCATGGACTGTAGGAAAACCAGCATGAAATAACGTATTTACGTTCAAATACAATACATAATACGATTTACAGTTTGGTGATGCGGTTAATTATAATATATAAATTAAATTATATATCATTTATCTTAAACATAAGATAAATTATGTATTCTGTAGTGTTTGCATAACAGTAACTATGTACGAGAGAGTGCGGGGCAGTCATACCATGGGCGTCCTGACGGCCGTACGTGTCTGACATTTATAGTAGTTATTCCTAGTGGTACACAGAGTCATATCTTATATGTGCACACTACATATACATACTATATTATATTATTCAATGACTTTCAAAAAAAGGAGGTTCACGATTAGGTCTGTGAAGCTGAAGAATTTTTTTGTTTGCACTAAGGAACTATTGGTCCGAAAAGAAACATACTTTAAGTGTTGCATCACCCATTCATTGAGGAAGGCCATTAATTAAAAAAAGAGCATTGTCAAAATTCAACATGGTGTTAAATGTCATAAGAAATATATATTAATTTATAATAAATTCTACTTTATTCCTCAAAATGTTTTTGTAATGGGCACAATTTAAAAAATTGGACAATCTCCATTGCAGCGAGTCGCCGATCGCGTCGCTCGGCGGGCACGAGCCGGCGCGGGTGGCGCGCTGCGAGTTCCACCCGTCCGGGCGGTACCTGGCGACGGCGGTGTTCGACCGCTCGTGGCGGCTGTGGGACCTGGCCGCCCGCAGCGAGGTGCTGCACCAGGAGGGCCACGCGCAGCCCGTCTACAGCGTCGCCTTCCAGGGGGACGGCTCGCTCGCCGCCACCGGGTCAGTAGCACCTAGTACTGTTTACTGTTACTGTTTCATATTGAAGTCAGGGTTTTCGCGCGAAACCCCTGGGTTGTTGGATGGACCCTCATTGGGTTATAGGTTGAATATTAAATTTAACTTGTGGACTTATTATGCAGAAAATCAAAACTATTAGCAAAATCTAAAATACTAATTAGAATAAGTTAATAATAAGTTAATAAATAGAAAAAAAGAATAGAATTAGAATAAGTTTTAAAAACATTTACCTTTAATTAAATAAAATTATCTATATGTTTTTCGCAAAACGATAACTGTACGCAGATTGGTGTAATGTCTATGTAGGATTAATGACGTGACGTCACAATCGGTTGTTCCCTTGTCGTCCGCACATTATATTATTATTAAATAGTTTAATATCTTCATTATTTCTATTGGTACTTGAATAATTTTAGTATTACATTATTCGTTTGCCGGTCATCAATAAAAAAATCATTAAAAAAACCAATTGTTAAGAAATTTTTAGATCCTAGGATTGTCCTCGAAACACCAATTTACGTGATCTTGCAACTATCCTATGGCATTTGGATTATTCGAACTTAACGTGTTAAGTTAAAGTTTCCGTATGGTGGAGATGTTTTATGTCCCTGAGCACAAAGTAGATAATAAATTCCTGAGCTATCGCCGTACGCGTCGTATTAGAACACGACATGCATGTTGTTTTTAATGTCCACAACCTGGCGCGCTGTACACAGGGGCATGGACGCGTTCGGCCGCGTGTGGGACCTGCGCACGGGGCGCTGCGTCATGTTCCTGGAGGGGCACCTGGGCCCCGTGCTGGGGGTGGACTGGGCCCCCGCCGGCTACCAGATTGCCACCGCCGCTTCCGACAACCAGGTATTATATTATATGTTCGTCCCTGATAAATTTAACCTAAAGGTAAACAAACCGAAAACATCGAAATTTTCACAATTATTCACTTATTGTGCACACTTATCAACACTTTCACAGGTATATTAATGGATCATACTTCATTATCCAATACGTTTTATACCAATTTAACAATAATTAACATATTTAAACGTTAAATGAAATCGTTCAACCTTAAAAATACGCTATTTTGTTACACTGCCGACTGTAGAAAATAGTATATAATCTATGAATTCATGTAGCCAACAATAATCATTGCGTTAATATTGGCCAATTGGCATCACTGACTAGTTTATGGTTGTGTCATAGACGGCTTTGTTTACGTTTGGATTACAATTATTCGGACGTACTACAGTGCTATTTATTCTCTTTATCCCTTTATCCGTTTATCTCCTCTCTCTCTTTCTCTTGCACCTTTAAAATATAATATTGCTTTTCCCATTTTTATCCCTAGTGTCAGAAGAATGTTACTATAAACATTGTATAGACTTACCCCTTGACTAGTAAAAATATTTACACACTGTTTAAGCTATACGATGTTTTGTCCTTGTTTGTCGAGTGACATTTCTAACGTACCAGACAAGGACAACTTAGGTATATCGGTATATCTTACAAATAAACTTAAATATAATTGATGACATGAATCGATGAAGGTGATATGTCCCAAAAAATACCCATTAAATAATTTAAACATTTTAGGATGTTATGTAGTAACATATTAAGGACATTGATTCTGGAGACGGATCTTTAGATTAATGTAATCAATACGTTACGACGTATTTTAAAATGTTCAAGTGACAGTTTGAACTCAATTTTCTTAAAAACATAGTTTTGCTACATATCACGTTCATCCTTCATGTCCTTTACTAGTAAGGGGTATAGGCCCAAGTTGGGGTGGTTGGAATGACTGTTTATATTTGTGTTGCAGACCAAAATCTGGGATCTGCGGAGACGGGCCGCCATCTATACGATTCCCTCTCACACACATCTAGCGAGTGGTATGTTCCATACAGTTCTAAATACATAAACAATAGTTAATGTCAACTAAAAAAACACGCATTGTCATTGGTACTTGATACGAAAAATCAGTGATAATTATGGTCAAAGATTCCGTTACATACATTCATAGATATGTACATAAAACCCAGGATTATAAAAACGTGTTAAAGTGTGCTGTCTTCAATACAATCTTTATATGAACAAACACGAGACTTCACAACATTGTGGCATGACACATACATTTACTGTATCTAACAAATCGCATTTATTTTCATGGCGCCTGGAGTAACAAACATTAATAGCCATTTTTAGACCTCACTCTACAGTGCGCCACCTGCTGAGACAATAGCGATAACCCCCATTATATTCGCCCATCAGTATGGGCTAAAACTTAGTAGCTTTATTTACATATAGGTCATAATGAATCGGAAAAAAATATTGTACAAGGTGCTACAAGACACTACAGGCAATTCTGTATCCCACTAATATTATTATCAATGCCAAAGTTTGTATGTGTGGATGTATGTATGTTTGTAGGTAAACAAGAAAATCACATGACGCTAATTTAGCGTGATGTGATTTTCTTAATATTACGAGTCCCGATTTCACCAACGCTTGTTAAAATACGAGAGGCATAACATGATGTTTGATGAAGGATTTACTTTAACATGTGTTGGTGTAATTGGCCCTATAGGCGCAAGTTTGTGAGTGAGTGTGTATGTTTGTTATATCTTGAAGCAAAAAGTACTAAGCGGATTATGATAAAATTTGTGTATGGTAGTAGAAAGTAGCTATTTTACATGCTGGATTAACACGACCACCACATCAAAATGAACGATTTTCGCGAGATTTGATTATGCGCGTACGGAGCAGCGACAACTACTAACATGTATGTTCCGCAGACGTGAGATACCAGAAGAGCCACGGGCACTACCTGCTGACCAGCTCGTACGACAAGACCGCCAAGCTGTGGTCCAACCCGGCCTGGCACCCGCTGCGCACGCTCTCCGGACATGACAACAAGGTAGAGGCCTATTCACTTTGTTAAAAGGGCCTACGCTAATAGCTAAACGTTTTGGCTTCTTCCGACTATGACTTAGGTAGCCATAGTCGGACGTATATTCGGCTAATCGTATTACACTATATGTAAGTAGAATATTCACGGAGTGAGTGCTAAAAATGCTTCATAAAATCTAAGGCAGAGATTCATAATAATATTGACTCCCATGCCAATTTCGATGACGGTGGCCGGTTTCATTGGAATATACCTACGCAGAAGTTATTTTTGTAGTTTCCAAGTGTGTGCGCAATATACATTAGCACTATCTTCCTTCACTCTCGTAGCCCAGTGGGACGCATGACCGACACCTCTGGCGGGAGATCAGGCGCAGGAACTACTTTTTACGTGCCCATCCGATGCATGGATTATCCTTCTTGACAGACAATCAGTTGATCAGCCTGCATGGTCCTAACCAAACTTGAAACGGACATTTTCATAATTAAAATAAAAGATACAACAAATACATGTTATTTCGCGTCTTCACCGGCCTAGTCTATCTTATAGGTACAAATCTTGAGATCTGTCTATCTTTTTTTGGAGAAGGAGTATGACCGACAGGCCGAATTAATTAGCTTCTTCAAATTATGACTGCCCATTTGGCTAGTCAATTGACTACAATAAGGTACCTCTCTCTGTGATCTCTCTACGTGATGCTTAGGCCAGTGTTGCCAATAAATAAAATACATCAGATTTTCAAATACTTCATTGTTTTTTTTTTGTTTCTGAACAGGTGATGAGTGCTGACATATCGATGGACAACAAGTACATAGCGACCTGCTCACACGACAGAACGTTCAAACTGTGGGCGCCAGACCTAGCGTGATATTAATAAAAATATATGACTCAAATATTATTTTTATTTTCTATTTGACTTTTAATAACTTTATAAGGTACCGCCCCTTCGGTTGTTAAATGTATGTGAAAGTATACATTCTACAAGAATATACTACCTATCAACTTACTAATAGTAAAAATTTTGGCCAATACTAAACAATCCTACCATTAAAACAATTAGCTTATATATTGTCGTTAATATTAAGGCTCAATAGGCACGCCTCCTTGGTGTCTAGTGGTCCGGGGCGCTCTCGACCCAGAGATCGTGGGTTCGATTCCTGCGTTGAACAAAAAAAAATGTTGTTTATAACTTTGGTTAGGACAATGCAGTCTGATCACCTGATGCTGCCGACACCAAAATTGGTGAGGGAGCTATTCAATAGACAATTTTTTATTTAATCAATATACTTCATACGAAATGACTAAATACTAAAAACAATGACAAGCACATAAGAATAATAAATTAATAAACCATTAATTACTTATCTTGATCAATAAAACGTTTATTATCGCAACATGTATCGAAATGTTTCAATAGTTTTATCAGATTTCAGTGAATTTAACATGTAAATGATGTTAAAATAGCTTATCAAAGTGAACACATTGATCAAATAAATAGAGTGTGTGTGCAAGTACATTGTCTTATGTGTACTGTCGTAACTAATAAGCCTTGGAACTTACGCATTAAATTTTAATTACACGTGTAATTGGCACATCACCATTGATGTTTACATGTAAATTAATTTTTTTTTGTATGTACCTACGCAACTATATGTCAATACTTTAATGCATGTTTGATCTGATAAACATTATATAATTTTTAGATAAATAGGTAAACCTATACGGAATATTATTTACCTTTGATCACTTTTGAGTACTTGTATATTATCCTCAAAAACTTGGCAAGGTACCTACATGAATCACTAATCTGCAAGGGAAAAAAATAAATATTGGTAACAATAAGATACCATATTTGGGAAATTTTTTGTTTTATATGGCAACATTTTTAGTGATGTGTCAACAAAGGAAATATTTATCGAATTTAAATAAAATTATTATCAAATGAAATAAAATATGATATGTTATTATAAAACTCGATAGCCTAACTTAATTAAATTAAATGTATTTCTATCACAAGTGTTAAGTGTTATTTTACTGTTTTAATTGAGAACTAGCTAATGAAAATTAACCCAAACAAAATAATGTGATTGTTGAACTTTCCAACAATCACATTATTTTATTTGGGTTAATTATAAATAACCTAACTCAACAATACAATAAAAAATTTCTAAATCTCTATGTCTGCTATCTAAATAAATAATTAGAAACAGTTAATTATAATTTACAATAATAAAGTAGATCGTATAATAAACAATGTACTATATTATGTCATCTTAAAATACAACAAATTTAGTATAATATGTAAGAATATCGTATTTTGTTATCAGATTATCGATAGCGGTTCGACATTTAGTACGTATACGTATTTTTTATCTACAGCGCAAGTGGGACATCACTACGGAGATGTCAATGACACTTGCAGTCATCAACGAATGTTTTGCATGTTGGGGACGGGGATTGGGAAACATCATCTCGATTGAAAAATAAAAATGTACGAGTAGCAGCCGGACCTGCCGAGTTGTCCTCCGTTATTAGCCCCGAGCGGTCGGACCGGTCGTCTCCGCGCTCCGATTCTAATTAGCGTCCGCCGCGGATATCTTTTGTGATAAATTTATTTCGACTCGTCCTCTACACCTCGACTAACGTGTCACGATGGTAATCAAGAATATATGCTGCCTCGGCGCGGGCTACGTCGGCGGCCCGACCTGCAGCGTCATCGCGCTCAAGTGCCCCGACATCAGGGTGACAGTGTGCGACAAGAGCGTCGAGCGCATCGCCCAGTGGAACTCCGACAAGCTGCCCATCTACGAGCCCGGTCTGGACGACGTCGTCAAGCAGTGCCGAGGTAAAAACCTGTTCTTCTCCACCGACATCGAGGCAAGTATTCTGGAGGCCGAGCTGATTTTCATCTCCGTTAACACGCCGACCAAGACCATCGGCAACGGCAAGGGCCGCGCCGCCGACCTCAAGTACATCGAGGGCGCCGCGCGCATGATCGCCGACATCGCCACCAGCAACAAGATTGTGGTGGAGAAGAGCACCGTGCCCGTGAAGGCCGCCGAGATCATCATGAAGATCCTGCGCGCCAACACCAAGCCCGGCGTGCAGTACCAGATCCTATCCAACCCTGAGTTCCTGGCCGAGGGCACCGCCATAGTCGACCTGGTGGAAGCCGAGAGGGTTCTCATTGGCGGAGAGGACACTCCGGAGGGCCAGAGTGCAGTGGCCGAGTTGTGCTGGGTGTACGAGCACTGGATTCCTGCTAAAAATATCTTGACTACGAACACATGGAGTTCAGAGTTGTCTAAGCTTGCAGCTAATGCCTTTTTAGCTCAAAGAATTTCCAGTATAAATTCGCTGTCTGCTGTGTGCGAAGCCACCGGAGCCGACGTGTCGGAAGTCGCCCGAGCAGTCGGCAGGGACTCCAGAATTGGACCAAAATTTTTAGAAGCATCAATAGGCTTCGGTGGCAGCTGTTTCCAGAAAGATATCCTTAATCTTATTTATCTTTCGGAATGTTTGAACTTACCAGAGGTGGCGGCTTACTGGCAGCAGGTGGTGAATCTCAACGACTACCAGAAGACTAGGTTTACGCAGAAAGTAATTGAGTCTCTTTTCAACACGGTATCAGATAAAAATATTGCTATACTCGGTTTCTCATTTAAAAAGAATACGGGAGACACCAGGGAGTCCCCTGCTATTTATGTGAGTAAGACTCTTCTGGACGAGGGAGCTAAACTACACATCTATGACCCCAAAGTGGAGACGGACCAGATATATTATGAGTTACTACATCCGCAAGTCACAAATGAGCCCGAGAAAGTGCGACAGAACATTGAAATTCACGACTCTGCATACTCAGCTGTGTCCCGAGCTCATGCTATTATACTGTGTACGGAGTGGGATGAGTTTAAGCAGCTAGATTTTAAAAAGATTTATGATGTGATGATGAAGCCCGCATACATTTTTGATGGCAGGAAGATTTTGGATCATGATGCCCTCATCAAGATTGGTTTCCACGTTCAAACAATCGGCAAGAGACTGTCCCGAGCCAACAGCATCAGAGCACAGGGCAGTCAGACCAGAAGCAGTTTCATGTAAGTATTAATATTTTTTCTGTATATTTTATAAATCAAAATGGAATGATGATAATTGAGGCTAATTGCCATGGAAAAAATTTAATAGCCAGAGTTAAGTTTCCAATATAGTAGCAGTTGTATATAAGCATTGCATTAATAAAAACAAAGGTCATAGATACATCTGTAATATTATATGCATATTAACATTTTTATTGTTCTTAATATTTAACATTGACATTATGTCTCTAAAGAACACTCATAAAGATCTAATATTATTTTTTATTGTATAAGTGCTAATAAGAAATAACAGATTTATCAATTATTGTATTTTATTTATCTGTTTCATCAAAATGCTCATGACATCAATTCAGCCGTCATAATATATCATGTTCATCTGTTATACAATGCAAAACAATTGCTCAAATGAATATAGTTAGAACATACAACATAAATGATGGATCACAATTAATATACTTTTAAATATTCAATCAATATCAATATATACAAAACATATTATTGATTTTCACTGAAGCAGTTTTAAACAAGGATGTATTATAAAGTCCTTACAGTATGACCACAACCTCAATGTCTTTAGGCAATCAATGACTTTAGGGATCCATACCTGAAATAAAATATTTGGAACTCTTTATACAATAATTTCCATAGAATAATGAGAAAGTGACATAAACACTCCGGAACCTCAGACAATGGAAGGAGTTCTAAAACCAAAACTGTAATAAACTTAACTTTTCTGTAATTATTATATCTTTTAGCTAAATATTTAGCAGTGTAAACTAATGAAAAAAAAAGTATAATAATTAAGTAATAATAAGCATTGTCATTGGTCCTTGATTTGCAAAATATCTAATTAATGAGACTTCTGGAAGTTGGTCAAAGATAGAGAGGTGGAATTATGCTCAAAGATTCCGTTACATGATACATATTATTATGATAACTATTTAATAACATATTATTATATACAACCCAAGCTAATAAAAGCCAGTTAAAAATAGTTTTTGCTGCAATTGCTGCTTCATCATGGACATCTAATTAGAGCTAACTTCTGAATTAAATTTCAATTTAATTGTAGTTGGCCAGCTTATAATATAATATACGTCATACTATGGCAATTGGCAATCATTTAGCCAAGCCAGTTGTATAAAGGCCCGTCCACGACATAATTTTGTTGACTGACTTTGTGTAGGTGAAAAAAATGGGTGCGTGTACTTATGTACGCGCGTGAGAAGTTATACTTCTTTAGCATCATTAAAAAATAGTTTTTTATAGATATATAGATATATATTATATATAGATATATATAATATATATCTATATATAATTTTTTCGAGACTTAATGAGCGGTTAAGCAGACGACTTCATACTGTTAATTTTGTGTCACAGGTGCGCGCGCATCTTAAAATTTCACTCTCATCATTTTTTCATAACGCGCCTAAAGAAGTATAACTTCAAAAAAACATCCTGATTTCAATAGGATTTGACGACCTCCTCAGCGCGTTGGTGCTCGAGCGAGAGGTCACGGGAACTCTCGCTCGAGGGAATTTATTTTATAGAGGCTTTGTGCTATGTATATCATCGTAACATGCACATACATTTATGAGTCTCTTAATTTTAAACAATTATTTACAAATGTTACTACAGTGTGAAAGTCAGCATGCGGTAACCTTATAAAACTAAACATAAGACCCACGTCATACAAATTAACTCTAAAAAACAGTTTTGATCTTAAGGCTTCGTAAACACTCCATAAGGCATAAACACACGATGGACATCCTCAGCAACACCACATACTTCACAATTTGGAGATGCTACCTTCCGCATTAAGGATCCAAATTTGTTTAAAGGTATATGTCCAGTAAGAATTCTAAATATTATAGATATTAACTTAGTAATTCACTTCTGGTACAGCAGCAGTAAGTCCCGATTTCACCAAGGCATGTTAGTGTTGAAGGCTTGTTAAAATACTATGCCTTCTCATTATTTGATAGAAATTACGAGAGGAACAACATGATATTTACCGAAGGATTAACTTTAACATTGCTTGGTGAAACACGCCCTAAATCTATTTATAAACCAAGGTCTATTTGTATAGTGGAACAATGTGCGTCATAATAGGCTAAAAAAGGTAGGCTGTGATCGGGCAAACTAAGGGCGTGTTTCACCAAGAAATGTTAAAGTTAATCCTTCGTTAAATTTCATGTTATCCCTCAAGTATTTCCTGTTAATGAATGTGAAGGCATGGAATTTTAACGAGCCTTTAACATTTACAGGCGTTGGTTAAACTCGCCCTAAACCTGCCACATAGCGTGCTACTTGCTAGGTACGTAAGGTACGGGTACATACTATGGATTGATTAGAAAATAATCAATTTGTTTTTTATTAACGCTCAGTAAGAAAATTCGCCACACAGCGCCGGCAGTGGAATTTCCAACACGATATTTGCAGATGTGTGCGTCATCTTTATCAGGAACTGCTATGTTTTATAAAAAGTATAGTTATTATGATCCTTGAATTCGTAAATTGAGTTGTTAGTTAATGCGGTAGGGGCAATGGATTGGCTCATGACTATAGTAATAAATAATATCTCTGTACTCTTCACACCGCGTCAATCTGGCTTCGTGCTCATCAGAATACTTGTGAAACGGGTACCAGACGACGGAAACATATTTAATAATTTTATACTATACACATACTTAAGATTTTTATTATAATATTATATTATGCACACATCCATGACCCAGGAACACAGAAACCGTTTGTCCCTTACGCGGGATTCGAACCCGCGACCTCAGCCTTCTGCACTACGCCACAGAGTTCGTCAAATACAATAACAATTATTACCTATTGGGTATAATAATTGAAGACGTGAACGGATGAAGGTGATATGTCGAATAAAATTTTTACCCACAAAATTGAGTTAAACTGGCACATTTTAGGATACGCAGTAACGTATTGATTAATATGTTTAAGTGACAGTTTGGACAAAATTTTCTCGAAATCAGAATTTTGCTACATATCACCTTTATCCACTGATGTCTTCAATTATTATAAACAAGATTTAAACAATCGGCGAGTAGGGACGCGTTATATAGCCACGTCACCACGCGGCCAGACGTATATCGTATTATAAATAAAATAAATAAATCTCCGGCTTGTAAACCGGATTTTATAAAAAAGGGTATATTGTACAGTTTACACACATTTGGGTTGCACATGTTAAACTTTTAGTTTTTTTCTACGGCCGGTTGTTGGAAACTCGATAACATTTTTAATTAGGTGGTAACCTTTACTAACTAAGTGTTTGGTGGTAACCCTTTTTTTAATTAGGTGGTAACCTTTACTAACTAAGTTGAACAAACTAAGTGTAATTATGAGGCCGATGTATGCAGCCTTCAGACAGAAATTTCTTTATTACATGCCACTTTAGAGAATATCAGAAAGAAATATGAATTGTCACAGAAAGAGATACAGGCACATATATCTGCAATGGATGATTTGCTCGAAGTGACTCGTTACAACGAGGAACGAGTCTATTCTTTATTGAGAGTTGACCGTTCCTTAGACAAGGTAAATCATTCTGTTCTAAATAGTGTACCAGATATATGTACCAGTCTGAAAGTACATACTGAATGCCCAGAAAATATTATTTTTGTATGCCCGGAGCCACTTATAAAGAGGTAATAAATAGGGCCTTAACTATGACATACTGTCCCAATACCACATTGATTGTTATAGTCGGGAGGAAGGGAAAAGTAAACAGAAAACAGATGACTGGACTTTTGGAAAAATTATTTATTATTGATAACATTAAAAATATTATACTGTTTACTTTTCCATACATACAAATGTTGCCACAAAGTTACTCTAAAGAGAACTTAAGTAGATATAAGCTGAACAGCCTAATGTATAGTGCTGTTAATAATAATTGTATTCTTGTAAATGACACACAACAAAAATGTAAGGTTGTGGATATAAATAATTTAAAATTATGTAATATGAGAAAAGATAAGTATTTCTTATCTAATTACTGTAAGAGACATATAGCTAGGTTGCTATCAAACTTTTTATTTTTAAAACCAGCCAATGATTTGGCTTTTTCGACTTCTGCTTTTATTGAGCAGAATAATAGTTATAGTATTAACGAATTGGAATATGTTCCAAATACTTATTTAAATTAGATAATAAGACAATGGAGGATGTCTCTTGCAGAAATAACCTAAGTTTAAGTTTAAATATACAAAACCCTACCAATAATGTAAAAAATTCAAATATATTAAATAATAATAAATCCTGTATAGTAAACCTGGTGCATCAAAATTTACAAGGAATGGTAGGTAAAGAACTTGAAATTGAGTTGTTCCTAAAGGAATTTAACATTGATATTATTTGTATATCAGAACATTGGTTCAAAAAACATGAACTCATTTTCAACTTCAATGATCACCAGGTAGCAAGTTCGTTCAGTAGAGAAAATGCCATTAGAGGCGGCTCTCTGATATTAATTAAGAAAAACTTGAGATTTAAGGAACGTAAGGATATTGTGAGTCTCTCAACTGAACGAATAATTGAAGTAGCCTGCATAGAGTTGAGTCAACTTATTATTGTAAGCGTATACAGACCTCCATTAGGGTTATATGATTCCTTTGAACAAATCATGGAACAAGTTTTAACAAGAATATGTGGATCTAATAAAAAACTAATTGTATGTGGCGATTTTAATATTAATTTATTAGACATAAACTCCTCCACCACAATTAGATTCACATCATTGTTAAAATCTTATAGTCTTATTAATCTGTTTCATGAGCCGACAAGAGTGTGTGACACCACGGCAACTTGTATTGATAATATTTTTACTAATGTTACTCCATGTAAAAAGGAAATAATTAATAAGCTTAGCTCTGATCACTATGGACAGTTAGCTTCTTTTAATATTAAATTTGATAGTAACACTTTGGAAAAGCTTGTGTTTATTCCTGTGAATACAAAACGTATTGAGAAATTTAGAAGTAAATTAAGCTCAAGTATTCAATTATGGGATGGGTCAAATAACTCAGATGAAGCATTTAATAAATTATTTAAGATAATAAAGACCCAATTCAACTCAGTATTTACTTCTAAAACTGTTAAAACTAATAATAAGAAAAGGAGCTTTATTGAATGGGCAACAGAAGGAATTATAATAAGTAGGCAACGATTATATGAATTGTATGATGAAAAACATATTAATAACAGTGAAACATTTAAAACATATGTAAAAAATTATTCAAAAACTTTTAAAAAAGTATGTAAAGTTGCTAAAGCTATTTATGTAAAGAATAAAATTAAAAATTCCAAAAATAAAATTAAAACTACATGGAAGGTAATTGCTGGTGAGACTGGAAACGTCACCTGTCGCAACTCAGATTTTGAACTATTTCATGAAAATAAAAAGATTACGAATGAACTAGAAGTTGCGACGGTTTTCGAAAAGTTTTTTGCTGACATTCCGGTTTCAACTACAAAACATTTAAATTCTTCACCTATAGCAGCTGAAAAACTACTCAGAGATAATGTAAAGGAATGTGATGTCAATTTTAAATTTAAAGAAATAGATTCCAGAGACATTATAACCGCGTTTAAGATGTTGAATATTAAAAACACTGCTGATCTCTGGGGCATGTCTACAAGAATTATGAAATCAATAATTGACATTGTAGCTCCTTATCTAGCCATGATTTTCAAGGATTGTATAAAAAGTGGTGTTTTTCCTGACTTAATGAAGCACAGCAAAGTTATACCCCTGTTTAAAGCGGGAAATAAATCTGATCCGTCTAATTACAGACCTATATCGATTCTACCGACTTTTAGTAAAATATTTGAAAAAATTTTCTTAAAACAGTTGTTATTACACTTTAATTTAAACAATTTATTACATAATAATCAATACGGTTTTACTAAGGGTCGATCAACAACGGATGCTGGTATAGGTCTTCTTTGTAGTGTTTTTGATGCTTGGGAGGGATCGCAGGATGCATTAGGTGTATTTTGCGACCTCTCCAAGGCCTTTGATTGTGTGGATCATGCTACATTGATCAGGAAATTACAACACTATGGCATAAGAGACTCGTCACTCAGCCTTTTGAATTCTTACCTTAAAAATAGGATTCAAAAGGTGGAGGTAAATGGAAAAAGGTCCACAGGGACCAAAATAGAATTAGGGGTCCCCCAGGGATCCATTTTAGGCCCCTTTCTTTTTCTCATCTACATAAATGACTTGCCTTACTTAGTTAAGGAAAAACATGAGATAGTACTTTTTCCCGATGACACTTCACTAATTTTTAATGTGAAGCGACAGCAATCAAATTACGACGAGGTAAATAGTGCTCTCTTAAAAATAGTACATTGGTTTAATGTTAATAACTTACTTTTAAATTCTAATAAAACAAAATGTTTGAAGTTTAGCTTGCCCAATGTTAGGCAAGTACAAACCAATATACTATTAAATGATGAGAAAATGAACTTAGTGGACACCACTGTGTTTCTAGGTATAACATTAGATTGCAAATTACAGTGGGGTCCACACATTGCCAAACTGGCAGATAAGCTCAGTTCTGCAGCATATGCCGTCAGAAAAATTAGAGAAATTTCTGATGAGGACACGGCTCGACTAGTATATTTTAGTTATTTTCGTCGAAGTCGAATGTCTTACGGCATCCTTTTATGGGGAAATGCAGCCGACATCAATACAATATTTGTGCTGCAGAAGCGAGCTATATGTTCCATTTACAAGATGTCGTCCTTTGAATCTCTGAGAGAAAAGTTTAAGGAAATAGGAATATTGACCGTCGCCTCTCAATACATTTTGGATAATATACTGTATGTCAGAAAGAACTTAAATAATTTTAAAACGAAAAGCGACAATCACTGTAGAAATACAAGAAATAAACACAAGTTAGATATACCTATGATCAGACTTAGCAAAGTAAGCAAATCTTTTAAAGGTCAATGTATACGCCTATACAATAAGATCCCAGAAAACGTTCAAAATTTTTCCATCAATAAATTAAAAAAAGTAGTTAAAGAACGTTTGTGTGCTAAAGCTTATTATAAGATTAATGATTTTGTTAATGATAGCACACCCTGGGAATAAGGTGGCCACTTTCGAGGCTACTTCTATTTTATAAAGTATACTTTTGTAAATTGTAATTTATGTTAAGTTATAACATTGTTATATATATATTTTTTTTAAAAGAACAATTTTCCCATCTTTTTGCTAAAAGGTGGCCCCGAGCGAGTTTCTTACGCCGGTTCTTCTCGCCGGGTTAGTCCCCGAACCGGTGGTAGGTCATCATGTAGGACAATTCTGAAAGTGTTAGTTACTAACCTATTTGGAAATAAAAGATTTTTCATTTTCATTTTCATAACCACGTTACGACAAAACATAGATCGTTCCAACTGCATCAACATTTATTATAGAAGGGGTTTCATGTATCTATCGTTTTATTTTGTCTAAAAACAATTTATTCTAAACTGTGGTTTATGGGTTGTGACTTGTGACGTATACGGCGTCGTCTGCAGAACAAATACTGCGGTTTACAACATTTCTGAGATAAAGTCTCCTGATATTACAGATGAGACGTCACGAGCTAAAAACTTGTTTCATATTCACGGTCACTGCCGCTCTGCATATTTTAGTAATTATTAAACTTTGCAGACGCCATTTTTGTTAATTGAATTAAGTTCATTTATATATATTTGAAACGACCGGACCATGGAAATTTTGGAATAAAAATGAATTTCAAAATGCAAAAATGGTTCTAGCCTTCCCACTACTCAGCATATCCCCAACTGGGACACGGATTGAATTATGGTGGTCCGGAGATACCCTCTCTGTTGTCGGATATTGAGATTATTATGATTTGTCGGAAGATCCCGATCAGATGGAAATCAGGACGCACCAAACTCTTAGAATCGGGACATTTCTCCTCGATCGGGACACCTGGCAACCTTACACACACTGAAAACTCTAGTTCCATATTTTTTGACAGTCGTGAGTGTGCTCTCATTGCGGCATGGAGCGAAACAATCAAGTGATCCCAACAGCAAGCCATTCGTTTTTCTGGCATGGACGCCAGCAATTCCGGAACAGTCGCAGCTCTCAACCCCTTGACCTAAAGTTTCATAGAACATGTAAGATAAATAAAAACCACATTGTCAGAGAGTCGTGTCGTGACAACTGGCAAGGATGTTGGGCGGATATGATGTGTTATCACATACGGCCCTCATTACTCGTTTGGTTTAGTTGGAAACTATTCAAAAGTTGTAGCATAAAGCATTATCCTCCAAAAATTCGCGGTATTGTGTACTAAATTAAGGCATATGACCCGAACAGGTTTTTTATTCTTTGTCCTAAGTATAGGCCTTGTAGTGTCTTATTAAATTTGGAAAATGTTTTTATATGAGAGACATCTACTGCATTCTTACATGTTCATGTAGACATACATGTGGTCCACATGATGTGGATATGTCTCGACATACTTAGACTTAATATTATGTCTCTTTCTACATAATGAATATTTCATTCACATGTGGAAGCAACGAGTGAATGTTATATCATTAGTCTACTATTCAATGGCAGACTACGTGCAATGATTAGTCCTCTTGGTATGTGTGATGCTGCAGGGTCTTCCGTCGTGACCCGCGCTCGTGACCGGGCGTCACGTTCGCCGCACTCACTCACTCACCGGCCGTCTCGGGAAACGGCCTTGCGCCTGCCGACAATCAAAATTCAAAATATAATTGGCCGTGACATTAATCGTTATTAATTATGAAATTGTTTGAACTACCTTGGATTAGGACGCGAGCGGCATTTAATTAAGTGGGCACACATTAACCTACGACAACTGGTCGCTTGGTAGAACTTCTATATATTCACGGTGCAGGGGAAGGAAATATTATGTTATGTTATTGTTTTGAAGTGAGTGTAGTAAAATAATGTTGCTGATTGCAATGGTAGTATTCTATGGAAATTACAGAGGAATACAGACGATTGGCGCAAGACACTGAGGTTATAGCCGTACTGTACATAATAACAAACAAAAGAAAGTGAGAGGGTGACTGTCGCTTGTTTAGCCACATGCCCAGTGCCCACACGCAACGCCGCTGCACACGCACGCACGCTCAGCGTGCATGCGTGCGCACGGCAATTGCGTGCGTTGTCGCGTACCGCCTGCCGGGTGCGTACTTGCGTATGAACCAAATCAAAATGACCTTTTGAGATGTAAACACCTTTTCAATGTCGCAAAAAGTTACGTATTTCAAAGTGGCAGTATTATAGGAGACAAGAATAACCACAAAATATGAAACGCTGTAAACGTACGTCGAGAGTTCGCTAGTTTCGCTTATATCGCCTATTTACTACTTATCTTTTTATGGTTTATGTTTTCAACCTGCAAAATGCGAGCGTTCAAATCTTAACACTTTGAAAGATTTTAGTTAAAAATTACCATTGATAGTAAGTACTAGGTGCACAAGAATATTTATATTAGGTTTTCCGCTCCTTGTTATCTTACTACCGTATTTAGTTTCCTTGTTCAGCACCTGTAGGAAAATACCTTGACGCTGCGGCAGATGTCGGGCGCGTGTTAAGGCCGGCCGATAGACTGGCTGGATATATAATATAGCTTTTCATAGATATTAATATTGAATATTATAGCTAGTTCTGTAACGGCCTTTAGTGTAGTCGTAACTTGTAAGTAGTATTTTTATCACGCGGAAATATTTGAGTAATGCATTACGATAATATATAATTGTTTTCATAGATCGCTAATGTGATTACTGGGTAGTGGGTACTACGCTTGTTCCGATAACACGGGTTTTACGTTGTACACTTCAGTTGAATGATGGATGAAATCGGAATAAATAAGTTTGTTTATTGGCAACACTAGAAGCTACACTCTAAACTGGCCAAGTGCGAGTAGGACGCGAAGGGCTCCGTACAAAACACAAAGAATTTTCTGTATGGCGCCCTCCTTAAATATTTATTTTATTTTTAGTAAATGTTGTAGGCACATAATTAGTCAAAAATTCAACTGTCTAGCTATCGCGATTCTTGAGATACATCCTGGTGTAGACAGCAAAGTTTTAGTAATAGGGTCCCGTTAATAGGGTACCATTGGGTACGAAACCCTAAAAGAAATGATCAAAATCCTACGATTTATAGAATATTTACAACAATATGGTAATCTTCAGGTTTACTCCGGACACAATCGAGAATCAAATCAGTTCGATCTCAACGTCTGTTTTTATTTGGTGGATTACTTTAAAACTAACCAGGATAATGAATATCGTTAGATCGTAACTTTTTGTACTCTTGACCATATCGATCGACTGAGGATCAAAATAAACAAACGTTAATTTATTCGGAAGTATGCGTCACGATCGAATCTGGATCAAAATCGAATCAGTTTGGAGAGTAGGGCCCCTTGTCTTGGCCTGTTACAAACAGGCGCCGTTGACTGTACGGTGATGATGATGACTCGGTCAATAAACTAAAATCTAAAGTTTACAACACGTGAATGAGCGCTGAGGGTCCTATAAAAGTTACAACGTCATAAAAATCGTTTTTTACGACGAGCGACAACTACAAAGAGATTACGATAACGGTTACGAATACATTCATATTTATTGTCGCAGTATCCGGCGTGCAGATAAAGTAATTCGTTGATAGATAACGTTTAGTCGACATACCTGTCGCGTCTCCGAGTCTTCGACCTGCGCGTACAACTGTACAGTTACCGGTACCGCTGCGCGGGCGCAGGTGATTTGCTCGCGTCCTTCCTCTTGACATCATTTCAATAATTTTACTGACATTGTTGTTCACTGAAAACTGCTCTCACTAATCCTAGCCAAGCGTGGCGAGTGTAGGCGACCCCCAGGACAATATTTTGGAGGTATGGCCATTGTCCAGTTGTGGTCGTCGTAGCTGAAATGATGATGATGAAGTAAAAGGCAGTCTCAAAAGCCTCATTCTTTTACAACTTGTCTTCTCGGCTTGTTAGTTAAAAATGTTGTTTTTTTTTGTTTCAGGTAAACAGTGCTGCCATTCGCCTAGTTATAAGACCAGTATTTGATATTTATTTTAAGTTAATGTTTAAAGTATTGTCTAGATTCTAGAACAACGGTCGGAACTTTGGGCCCGGCAAATAAAAATTTATAATAATTTTAAAAAAATTGGCACAAAAATGTCACAAATGTAACGCAGTTTTTGCAAGTACTGATGAGCGTGCGTACGTTGCACAAAATTATCATACGAGCGACAGTATATATTTTACTACGTGGCCCATGTCTGCCAAATGGGTGGATGTAATGTTCTGCTGGAGCGGTATCGTTTCTCACTAGTATTGTTATCGAATTCTATTTTCAGGTTTTTATGACCTACTTTGAGTTAGGACATTTCATAAGTACCCAATAGAAATGTCATAACTCAAAATTAGCCTGGCCTAGTGACAAAACACAAATTATACCGCGATTATTTGGCCGTTATCAGGAAAACGTTAATAATTAAATGCGAAATCAATTAAAACAAATTAGAGCAATATTTTAGTTTTTAAATGTTATCTATTGTATGAATTATTAATATCATACACGAATTGTCAAGGATCCTGATAATAATTATTAGATATTAATTGTTAATATTTTTTGCAGCCCGAGATGATAAATATATTTATGTAATTTTCAAACCGCGAGGAATTGGAAAGTCGCGAATGCTAAAATGGGCATCAGTTGAAATGTAGTTGATTATACAACTCAAGTCATGCAACGCACTGTACTATTGCAGACAATTTGCCATTCCTTTTCTGTTTAAGGCAAAACAATAGTCATAAAAGAGGTTCTTCACACCTCCTAGGTATTATAATATTATGTTACACGTATCTAGAAATGCAAAATATTAAGAAAAAGGTATGTTAATATAAAATATTTAAAGATTAGTTACTTGAGATAATAATATAATGTTTCTCAAAAGCAAATCTAATTTATTTACCTAATAAGAGTAAAATAATTTCGCTCTTGACCGGCTTTTATTGAATAATGTAATTTCGAAATTGTTATAAGTATCCCATTCATCATTGTATAATATATTTTTAATATATTTAAAATTATTGAAAGGTGTCGATTTAAATTTCTAAAACATTTCCATGTTGCTTAAGACTTAGTGATACTTATTAATATTTAAGCTGCACTGTTTTAATCGAAAGAGCGTCAATTTTTTATTGATCAAGAAAAACTTGTTTGGAAAGGTCCCTGTGGTGAAGGATGGTCTCTCAAATGTTATGTTTTTAATTGGACAGGCGCATAATGGTATCTAATTAGTGATCTGGATAGTATGAAAATGCTAAAATTAACATAAAATGTATTTTTATACATTCGGTATAATCAGTCTATTGATTTGGTTTGTTAAAGTTGAAACCATTTCCGTCAGTTTAGCTTCACTAAAAGCTGGTCGACTCAAAAATTTCACAAAATTTTAATTTTATAATTTAGTTTTATTGTAATATGTAATTAGGTAATTATATTTTTATATTCTTGTCATAAAAGTATTATTTTTATATACAACTATGTAGTTTACTTGTTGCATTTAGCGAGCAATGTAAAACAAATATTTACCACTAAATATTATGAATTCCATTATTGTTTAGTTTTGAAAGTCTCATGCTCACGCCCGAGGCATAATGATTTTACTCATTTTACTGTTACACTGCAATATTATATAATAGGTGTTCAATTCTGTATAGAGAAAGGAAGTAATCTTAAGGACCATCCACACTTTGTTCTGTCGCATTCCCGAGCTATAGCATGTGCATAGAGCAGAATATATCTCAATGTTCACCGATTTTATTGAAAATTTTATATGGGAATGTTTAAGCGTAAATAAATATTATTTTGTACTATACTGTTTGTTTTATTATATAATATGACACAAATTCCTGAAATAAAAATAAAATGACTCCGAATCTACTCGAAAGCTCAAAACTGTAAGTGTAAATAAAAGGCTAGGCGGTTTACAAAAACACTATTCGTTTATTAAAATTACGCGTTATAAACATCGCCTCTATTCAAATTATTCCAAAAATAACGACAATTTAATATACAAAATAAAACAAAACATAATTTTAGGCTGCCATTATCACAACTTGCCGCCAAAATAAATGTCAAATTTCAATAATACAAGACGACCACATAATCGCTCTCGACGGGTGAGTATTACAAAATGAATAAAATGAAACTATTTACACGCTAAAATATTCTTAAATATAAAAATATATGTTATACAAAATCTATGAATATAAATTCGTACAAAACCTGGCCTGCTGTGAATGTGTACCGTCGCCGCCGCCCCGCACATACAGTTCGGGTACCGGGCGGCGCCCTGGCCGGAACATACCCCAGAGAAACTAATGGAATCAAGAAGCAAAGGACCACGACAAGCGGAATACAGCTCGACTAGTGCTGAACAGCCACCAATACCGGGTACAGTATATTGTACTTCTCTTGCCCGCGTCTACATTATTACTTACAAGTTAGTCTAGCAATAGAGTTTATCTATTTATGAGGAATTGTCTAATATGAAAATTCATACGTTCGATTCTCTGTGATATGTCTCCAGCCGCGCGGACAGTGGCCGTGTTGAAGTCAAACCAGTGGAAGCTTTATTGTACAGCAAAGTCGTTAATTATATTAGTTGTATAATGTATTGCATTAAACTTAATGTCAGTCTCTTGAAACGATCCTTTTGTTAAACTCAAGCCGACGCCCGACCGGCCCAATCGCGAACGATTCACAACGAAGAATTCGTTATCTAATATTGTATGACAGCCGTGAGCCTGCCTACACAATTTGACGAAAATGATACAATACTTTTTTGTCAATCGTTCGTGCTTGGGCGCGATGACGAGGGATTGAGGTGGGTTTACGTCAAACGAGCGAGCGTCTTCCATCCACAAAAAAAATATTTAGTGTAAACAGACTATGAGCATTATTTCTGTCGTCTGCGTCCGCGTTCAGCGTGTAAACGCTGAAAACGAGTTTTCATTAACACTACAACATAAAAGATCGCTCTTGTTGTAACTCTTTTGATGTAAATCCACCTTCACGCGAGTGTCCGCGGCGCGTCACGTCGGCCGGCGAGCGTCCGCGGCGCGTCACGTCGGCCGGCGAGCGTCCGCGGCGCGTCACGTCGGCCGGCGAGCGTCCGCGGCGCGTCACGTCGGCCGGCGAGCGGCCGCAGCGCGTCGCGAGTCACACGGAACAATCAAATAAAACGTATTTATTGCACGTCCTCGCCGATGTTCACACAAATAATTCAAATTGAATAATATAACGTTGTACACAATTACAATGTAAAATATTAAATCGGCAAAAATCTCCATTGTATACACCTCGCAAACGTAAAATATAATTATTATTTAATTAATTGTAATTAAAATTGAATAAGCACATATCGTAGCAGTTTCACACAAAAGTACATGATTGTTTACAAATACTTTGCCAAATAGAAGAGAAACTAGTAAAAAACATTCTAGCAGAACTACATTAGACCTAGACACATTTTGCCTAGCGAATAGATTTTGTATAAGCATATTTAAATATGGCGCATATATAATGAGTACACGATTAAAATGATAGTAATTTGAGACTAACACATATCCATACAGCTGATATGTTCCAAACAAAACGCGATCGCGCGCGGTCCCCGACCGCCGCGCCGCCACATACAAGGACTACTGAATGATTTCGTCTATACAAATGCAAAAGTATGGCGATGGGTACAAAAAATGTTATGGGCTTATATTTTTGCCTCTCGAGTTCGTCAAGCAAAGCTCCGGCCGTCGGTCAAGGAACTAAAGCCACTAAGAATACATAGAGGAAATAATTTCGAACTGCTTTTTTGAATCGCAAAAACCACACTTTAGTTCCTCGAGCGACCGCCGGGGGCGCTAATGACCGCTTGGTATATTACTTTTAATTATCGGAATAATCAAACATTCAACAATTTCTTAATTTTTAAAAATATTTTAGTGTTCGAGGTCTCTCGGTGAGGGTCGAGTTCCAGCCATTGTCGTCATACACAATCCTACTTTGGCATTTATAATATTAATAAATGCCAAAGTGTGTAGAAGTGGAAGTATACATGTTCGTTACTCTTTCACGCGAGAACTACTGAACGGATTTTGATAAAATTTGGTATGGTAGTAGTTAACATGCTGGATTAACACATGGCTAATTATTATCTACCGTAGTTTTCTACGGTAAAAAATTGGCTATGTGTTAATCCATGTACGGTTTCCGCAGAAGTTTCGTGACAATTAATGGAACTAAATTTTATCTAGGTCATTATTTTATAGTCAATTAAAACGGGTGACCGCGATCTTAATACAGGTGAGTGTTTAACTATTTGTAGGAGTAACCCGTAAATATAAACGCTCGATATCAGTAAATACTATCTATTACTCTTTTATTCTCATACGATGCGTTGACTTAAGGCATTAGTGATGAGTAAAATGGGTCTTGGTCTTGCAAAAAAGCAAGACCAAGACCAATACTATCCTTAGTGTAGCAAGACCAAGACCCAGACAGAATAAGCAAGACTTGGACAGTCATGGTCTTGCTTTGCTCACTATAAGGCATACATTTTGTAGGGCCGATAATCGGGCGATTTATTTCAACCCAACTTTGCGTTGCACTATTACAATCAGTATCGTCTATTTTCACCTACAAAAAGTCCCCGATTGTCGTTCGTCGTATCGCGTCGTCTGTCCGACCCCCCGCGAGGAGCGTCCTCCACCCTCACCGATGTCGGCAGCACTATGCACTAGTTGTGACTAAGTAGACCGAACAGTAACCCTACCTACATCTAATACAACACGTGATACCCTCATTAGTTAATTCCGATTTAATCATTTCTCTACGTATACTTTTATGTATTACTCCACCTGCTGATGATAATTGTAAGTTACAACAGTTTCTAATTGAACGACATGATTTTTTACCATCGCTTGTATTCGATCCCGCGACTTCGTGCGGCGGAGAACAGACATAGTAGCTAAATCAATCCATAAAAAAAAGTTGTTTATTGTTTCACACAAAAATAAAATATCGGTACAATATGGTTTAACTATTTAACGTGTGAACTGGGGCCTAAGTCAGGTAAATCCAAACATCTCATATCATAAATCAATGCTAATAAAATTATAATTAATGAAAAAATGCATATACCCTCTTCTTAATAATACTATTTACACACTGGTCGCGCGAAATGTCCTTGTCTTTCAAGTGTCAATTGTAACGTATTAGACGAGGAGAAAACATTGTTGAGCTTATACAGTGCATTAATATGTATAGAGGGGGTGTTTACAGTTTAAGGTCACATTTAGTTTTTGTAGAACCAGCCTGTTCGATATGAACGAAGTCTATAACAATTGAAAGCAAAATTTCCTTTAGCGGAAATCAGCCAGCTAATACTATACTCAATAAACTGACTGTGGACTAGTTTAAAGGCCTATTTTTCAATCGCCTAATAAGTGCCGAATAGCTTATTTGGTTGTGATGTCGTTGCTGTATTTCAAGCGACAAGACAACCAAAATAGCTATCAGATCCTACTGCTTTATGGCCTTTATGTGATAAAAAAAAAATTGAATATTATACCGCAGTTGCAACTACAATAATCATCAGCCCGCGACCCGCGCGCCCTCCCCTCGACCCGAGCAGTCGAGGCGGACCGCACAAAACTACACATTAATGTTATCCGATTGGTACGTTACATACAGGAGCAAAACTTCGTTTCGTCACAGACCTCACATCATCTACTACTACGCCTACACCTAACTACACGATAATAAATATTACACCTAAAGCACCTACCTAGCGTACTCTAATATAATCTATATATTTAACACAGATATCATCGTACAGACTATAAATCATATGGCGGGAACTAAATCTAACGAAAACTAAATACCGCCGCGCACTGCACAAACTTCAGAGTGCCAAGTGCGAGTTGCTGTCCCTGCTCGGTACTCACTAGTCACCGGGAAGAATCTGTATGGCTTCGAACTAGTTACCATTGTTTGCCATTAGAGGCGTTATTCCGATGGGATATAAATTGTAGTTACCTTCCTCGTGATGAGCAGTGACAAAAACTTGCACTAAACACACAGACTAAAATCATTTTAATATAATTCAGTTTGAGGGGTTTTTGTGGTAGTCAATACGAGGAACTCAGCGTCTTCGATGGAAGCCCTAGTGTATATTGATCCGGAATGCTCAGTTACTTCACCATTTAGAATTTACATATTAATATATGATATATATGATCGAATCTTTATTTGTACAGTGTGCAGCATCACGGTTATAATGTATACTTAATGCATTCTGTTTCAAAAATAGATACCTACCCTCGGTAAAAAATAAACAAAGAATTTTGCTGTACATAAGACGTATGCTCGACAAATGATTTACATATTACCAAGTTCATAGTCATTTTTATTGTCAAATGTAGTGTGTATCTTACATGCGTTTGTATATTTACTATAGCTCATGAATAAAATTTGATTATGAGGGTAGATATATTTTACCAATAGTATAACATTCCATTGAAAATAGTAAATGTATACAAGCGCGGTACGCGGTGCCGCTTGCTCTATCATTTGGTATGTACTCCCGTCCGACACCGAGTCTGTATAGACTGTATAGTGTATACATTCATTACATGTAATAATAAAACATACTATTAATAATGTCAATCGTAAAAAAAGCTATTTATACAGAGTGATTATTGTTAATATTAATATTATTTAACCCTGGTTACTGACGACGTCCGCGGAATGACAAACTGAAGATGGCACATCGACGCCTCCGCACGCTGGCGCGTCGCATGACGCACGCCGGTACGTCGCATGACGCACACCGGCACGTCGCATGACGCACGCCGGCACGTCGCATGACGTAAGACGGGTCGACACACGACGCACGCGTTACGTGAAGTATACTTCGTAATTTTATTAAATACATACGTTATTTGGCAGTGACGGACATTCAAAACTTGGTCCTGAAAAAGACAGTTTAGTTAGTAATATTATACAAAACGGTGTTGCCACTATTAAACAATATGATCGGGTAGACTGTAGGTGGTTGTTCTCATGCCTGACATAACCTTATATTATAACTCTAACGCGGTTTTGGTTTTACAATCGTTAGCTTTCATAAACGCTGATCTTCATACAGCTGGGAGCGTAAGTCATAATATATTAAAACGGCAATTGTCTAACAAAGCGTTTTGATTGGTCCAAGCTAAAAATTAGTTTATAATAACGACATGATTCATATATTGGAAGCAAAATTAAAGCGTAAGTTTAATACGACAATAGGTGTTGAAGACGCGGTTCTTGTAAATATGTATGTTCAACGATGTCGCGCACAAAAATACCTTATATCCTTCCTCGTGGTCTAATCTGTCTATCCAAATTCATGGAGCGTGATTACGTCAAGTCGTTTCCGCTATGACGTCCACTCCTAGACATAAGCCTCTCCCAAAGTATTTCAAGGGCAGTTGCCTAAACTCGCCACGCTCGGCAGGCCGGTTGACAAGTGTAGTTTTAGTACACCCTGCTGGATATATATTCCGTCTGTCATCATTTACGACACCCGCGGTAAAGATGGTTGATAGGGAGGTGGTATGCTTCCGGCACCCGCGCGCATTTTTTTTAGCATTAAATATGTGTGTACACCCCGTATCTTGTGTCTCAGTCCCTCTCTTTCTGAGCGAGCAGTACGCACCGTTATAGGAAGAGCACGGGTCTGTCGGCGGCGCGGTCGGAGCCGCTGGAGTGCGAGCGCCGCGTGCCGCCCCCTCCCCCGCCGCCGCCGCCCCCGCCGCCGTCCGCCGCCGACGCGCCGGAGCCCGAGGAGGTCGACTTCACCTCGCCCTCGCGACCGGCTGCAACAAGCAATCAAAATAAATAGACGATGAGTATAAGCAGTCAGTGAGCGATCAGAAAATGATGAACTAAGGACTCTTGTTCAGTTGGGAGAAAAAAAAAAACTATAGTACATCCAAGATAAATTTAACTCAAACGTAAACAAACCCGTCTATGACACAACCATAGAATAGTCAGTGATGCCAATTGGCCATTATAAATGCAGTGATTATTGAATCCATAGACTATAGGCTATATTCTATAGCCAGCAGTGTCAAAATAGCGTATTTTTACTGTGAAGGTTTTTCATTTGATGTTTGAATATGTTGATTATTGTTTAGTTGTTATAAAATGTATTGGATAATAAAGTACGATCCTTTAATGTACCTGTGAAAGTGTTGATAAGTGTGCACAATAAGTGAATATGTGAAAATTTCGATGTTATCGGTTTGTTTACCTTTAGGTTAAATTTATCAGGGACGAACTATATATAGTTGGTAGTTACCGGCGGGTTCTTTGGCGGTGAGGTTGTCGGAGCCGGCGCTGGAGCCGCCGCTGCCGGACAGCACGCTCTCCTCGCGGTTGTAGCCGTAGATGGTGTGCTCGCTGGTCACGCACGACGAGTACTTGAACGGGATGGGCTGGTAGCCGTACGAGCCCGCGTACGGCATGTACCCGGGGCCCATCATACTGCAATTGTAACGTGTTATGTAAGTAAAGAGAAATAACAGACGGTAATTTGAAAAACGAAAATATCAGTTTTTTTTTTCATTTAGATTTGTCGCAGTAATATCATTGAATCTGCTTATTTAATTAAATGACTAGCGCGGTTATTTATTGGCGTCAAACAGCTGGTACAGATAGCAATGTCTTGATATATTTTTATTTTTTTCATTAATTTACTTTGAGGCACGTTATAATGGTACACATTCCTAAATTTTGAAGTTGTTTCGGATTGGAGGATTTGTCAGTAAAAACAGAAACTGCGAGTAGCGACAGATATACCCCGTGTCACTATGACTGTGAACACGAACCTAACGACACTTCTGAAAATCCATGACGCCGTTTAGACTGTAGGGCGTACCAATTATACATAATAGATATATACAAACACAAATTCTAGAAGAACATAACCCTTCTACTGTCGCAGTCGGGTAGAAAACTTTTAGTACATTTAGTGCTAGTAAAGTAGTAAATATATTAATAGTGAAGAAAATATACACTCTTAGAATGTTGTCAAGTGTAAAGTAAAATTAATGTAACATTTTCTTCTTTTTTTATAACACTGGGGGTATACTGACGCGGGGTTGGGCAGGGGCGCGAGCGTGTCGCTGGCGAGGGAGTCGGCGTCGGGCGCGCGCAGGCGCAGCGCGGCCAGCTCGGCGCACAGCTCGCCCGCCACGTAGTAGCACTGCTCCGAGAACGTGATCTTGTTCACCGTGTGCCTGATGAAGCCCGCCTGGAACACGACGCACGAGTGATAGTGCTTCAAAAATTATAAACTTAATTGTATCAACCAATTTTTATTCACGAAATTTCACGATACCTCCCGAGGTATAAAAAAATCATCAAACATGATGACGAATGAACGGGCAAACGAATGAACGACCCGGCACGCGGTACGCTCGCAATAACAGTCAAAGTGGTCCCTCACCTTGAGCATGTGCGAGGCGTATTTCCGCGCGTCACGGCGGTCCGCTATCCCGGCGACGTGCTGCAGGATCCAGTCGACGACGTCGGCGCCGATGAACGCGTTGGGTATGGTGATCTTCAACCACATGCGGTCTCTGATCTCCAGGCCGGACTCCGGGCGCAGCATGGCGCGCACCACCAGCGCCATGTCCATCGCCACGCTGAGCTGCGGCTCGTCGCGCTCCGGCAGCGACGGCGCCGGCAGCGACGACAGCGGCGGCGGCGGGTACGCCTCGCGCAGCGCCGCCGTGTGCGCCACCCACGCGCCTGCAACGATATAATTCATGATTACAATACAAAGTAACAATAAGGGTTCCGGACAAAACCAAATAAAATTTTGTTTTTATTTTTATTATTAGTTGTAGTGGCTACAGAAATTACCCATTTCATAAATTATTTAAATTGTGCAGTCTGCCATTCCCGTGTTTCGGCCTGTATAACCATGATCGTGGAGGGATTTGTACAGTCTGTCAGTCAGTACACCTGGTGACAGACAGATAAAGAACTTATAGAGCAAAGTAATAGGGTCCCATTTAAAAGTACAATATGATGTGATGTGTTGGTTGAATAAGGTAGATAATAGTTAGGCTGTAATTTAATTACTACTGTTTCAATATTGTTCCATTATCTTACTGTTTCAATATTGTATTACTTGAACACTCCAGCATTCTAATCTACCTTAGACATTAACTCCCTTACTAATAAAAAATTTACACACTGAATAAACTTTGAGATTCTGTCAAAAATATTTACACATTTATTATGTTTGAGAATATCATAATTGCACACATGTATGTAAATATTGTATTTGCACACATATATTTGTGAATATTTTCATTAGCAAGAGGTAGATCACTATTATCAATGCTAATCTTTTATATTTGATATTATTAAAGTACAACCTACCTGGGTCTATTGGTCGAACGGGCTCAGTGCGAGGTATTGTGAAGTAGCCCTTGGGGTTGGGGTCCCAGCATTTGGCCACCACCAGCTTAATGGGACCTGGTTTCTGCACCACCTCTCGTAGCACCCGCACTGCCTCGTCATTTGTCATGTCCTCAAAATTAACGTCATTCACCTGAAAATTATGAAGAATGGGTTTTATACATTTTTTAAAACCCTAATCTCAATACATTACATCCTTACATATTATAAAACAACTCCTCTGTGTCCTGTCGGTCTTTTTGTGATAATCTAAAAAACTACTGCACCAATTTTCATGGTGTTTTCACCAGTGGATAGAATAGTTCTTGGGGAAGGTTTTATTGTATTATCTAATTGGATGGTGGCACTACTAATAATGCGTCAAGAAACTCAATTTTCTAATGGTACAAAGTTAGCCGGGACAGCCAGTACATAATAACACTTATTTAAAAAAAAAGGCTGACTCAGCACTGGTTCGATGCGATTCTCTAACTATACATAACCTTAAAATACGTTATTTTGTTAAGTTTCAAGCTTTTGTTGTTTTAATAGATTCCTATATGTGAAAACATGTAAATGGTGTCCTGCTACATATCCGTCTTTTTATATAGTTTTAATCACTATTTGTTTTCCGAATAAAATAAAATAAAATAAATGAAATAGGTAAAATATCTCAGCAAGAAGCACATCTATTATTATATTACATATGCAACATATTTCTATTGTTACTTTTGTTTTATTGTTATGCTCATTGTATGCAAATGTAAGAAGAGTATTATAGTTACATGAGAAGACTCACATACACAAGAGATAATAATAATATTAACTATGTGATATAAAATTATTATTTTTGATACTTTCTGCATACCACTATTGAGTGGACTTGATGCTAGCTTGATGATAGGTCATTTTCGACTAGTTGTAAAAAACAAAACTCATATGGATTATGGAAGTAATTACAATCTTCTCTCAAATTTTTGTTATCATCTCCTCTATTATTATTATTATTTAAGCACACTAGCAGCTATTAAGCTGATGCATGTGTATCAAATAGTCTGAAGATAATATCATCTATTTTGTCCAGTCTGTTCTTGAAGCAATTCACTGATGGTGCCATGACAACATTTTCAGGTAGTCTGTTCCAGGCGTTCTCCACTCCATTAGGTAAAAGGTGCTTTCTAGGTATTTTCTTGCATGGAGTTTGACATAGTTTTGAGTGATGCCCTCTCAAATGCTTATTCGTATTAAGGACATATAGTTTTTGAAGGTCCGGCGCATCATAGAGCTCATTTAGAATCTTGTATGTCTCGATGAGACTTCCCCTCTGTCGACGCTGTTCCAGTGAGGTAAGGCCAAGGATTTTGAGTCGTTGCTCGTAGGGCGTAGGGCTTGTTACGTATTGTGTTAATCATTTTTGTAGCTCTTCTTGGACAGTATTAAATTTTTTTTTTACATTCAAGTTATTAGCTACATGGAATGATTATAATATAGAACACTCTTTGATCCAGTAAAAAAAATAGACAAAGGTTTTAAAGTATTTAAGAGTTTCAATAAAATATATATGCTAATAATTTTTTTGTTTCATAAGCTGAAAAGTAAACTATATCAACATTTCCCTGTTCTGTACAAGGTTAACAATACAAAAAGTATTTAGATATATATAAAAGGCAAATTAGTTTTTGATATTTCTGAATAATAGTCTTATTCAGAAATATCAAAATTATGTTATGAATCTAATCAACATATTCCCATTAACTTTTTTCAATATTAATAGTTATTATAAACTTATGACTTTTTTCAATTGATGATTATTAAACACCTATAATTATATCTATAATGTTTATGTTCTCCACTCATTGGTATGTATAAGGATACAGATACACCTGTTAGTTTTTACTGTAAACCATGTTGTTCTATTTTACATTTTTATTGACTTTTTATGAATGCTACAAACTGTAACAGACATTTAAACTGATACCAATGGTCAAATATTCATTATTATTTTTTGCCTCCTCTTGGGCAGTTGTAGGATGGATGTTCTAACAGAGAGACGTAATTGAGGTTGCTGACGAGGTAGGTTGCTAAACGAAGGCCACCCTTTTATATAATTTAGTGCACACTACAAACATTATTATGTTTTCTTGTCTTTGAATATAAGACAAAGTAGGTATAGAATATTTGTATTTATGGACTAGGTATATTAACTACTGTGTTGATTGTATCAACACAGTAGTTAACATACATAGTTGAACATGTGAATTATTAATAATTTTCATAGTCACATTCAATTTCTAAAAATTAAAATAAACTTACTTGCAATATCATATCACCGGGCTCTATCCTGCCGTCCAGAGCCACGGCCCCTCCCTTCATAATACTTCCAACGTAAATGCCCCCATCACCACCCTTGTTCGACTGTCCCACTATTGATATACCAAGAAAATTAACCGTATCCATGTTCAATGTGACTGTAATGATATGCATGGACATAGTGGAGTCGGTGATGGAGGAGTACGAGGACGTCCGCGACATGACCTGCGGCCTCTTGCGCCGCCGCTGCGGTCTCTTGCGCGAGCTCACTTGCAGGTGCGACACGCTGCTGCATTCCGTCAGAGCGCGGTCCACCGACGCGTTGGTGTGGCGACCTGTCGTGGTCGTAATCTCCGACTGGCTATCGAACAGGCTGGTGGAGTCCAAGTCAGAGCTCAGCACGGATGCGGTCTCGTACTCCAGGCCGTGGTTCCCGTATTTGGAGTGCCCGTTGATTCTAAGGCCTCTGTACTTGTATTTGTCGCACGAGGCTCGGTGCCCGGGTCGGGAGCTGATGGTGCTGTCCGTATCGGTGCAGGTGTCCCTGGTAAGAGGCGCGGTAGGGGCCCCGTGTACATTTTGTTTTCCCTTGCCAGCGTTGCTGTCCGTGCACTGAGACGCGCCGTCCGAGGGATTAGAACCCTCCGCAGACACTAACCACGACACGACACGACCGTTAAAACACGGGAGATGAGCGTTATCATCGACGATTTCCTCTTTAACGACACCAAAGTCATCGTCCATTGACTTGAAAAAAAATTTATAATTCGGCCTATTCAATTGATTCTTGAAATCTAGGAGAGTCACTTTCTCGGGTGATATTGGTATTTTAACTAGGTACGGCGTCTCTTCATCGTCGATGTAATAAATAACTTTAGTTTCCTCCATTGTTAAAACATTTATTATTGAAAATTAACAACACCCTGACGATCTATAAATATCGGTCGCCATCACAAAAATGGCTATAAATTTAGTTTCGTTCGTAAACTATACGTGGCGCCACCATAGCGTCATATGAATTGAAAAAAAATGTGTTTTATTGTGCCTATTATTAAAAATACAGAAAATATAACGACGACGTGTTGCTTAAATACTTAATTTTATTGCAATTTATTTAATGGATTCTGTATAACCTATGCGAATAAAAATATAATAAGCAAATCATAAATAATTCCCTTTTTTGGTTCGTGGACGTTCGAGTTTCAAGTCTTATTCTTTTTGATCAAATCTTTAAAAAAAATATGTCATTGTCAACGTCAGTGATGTTTGTTAAGAAATGTCAAAACTTAAAAAGCAACGGTTTGTTTTCAAATCAAAAAATGAATTAATCTGTGAAATGTTGGTTTAATGTTTAATTTCTAGTACGAGTAAATTAAAATTTTCATAGATTGTAGTAAGAAGAATTTAAATAAAAATGTCTGTTTCGCTTGGATTAGACATTAAAAAGAAACCATCGTTTTTACGTGTGCTGGAAGAAAGTGACGCACTTTACAAAAAAGTTGACGGTAAAAATATTCTCTTAGCTGCGTTTACTTTCAGATTAATTGATTTTATCGTTTTTATTTCGCAATGCGATGATGATGCTAATCATATATCTATTTCAGAAAAAATTTCACAGCAACAACAGCAAATAAAAGCTTTTAAAAAAAGGACAGAACTAGAATCTAAACTAGATCAAGAGCATAAATTAAAGGCAAGTAATAAATAAACTCCATTTTATTTTTTAATATGATTCAAAGCTACTTAATTGTTTATTAAATAAAAATAAATGTTGGCTTTGTTTTAATTATATTAATAAAAAATTCAGGCACAATTAACACAAAAACTAGCGGAGCTGTCCCGAAGAGGTGGAGAGTTAGACCGGGTGTGTGCAGCTCTGAAGACTCGCCTGACAATAGCAGACAGCGACCAAAATCGGCTAGATAATGCAAAGTGAGGCTTGAGCTTAAGCAGAGAATTAAACATAAAAAATCATTATAAATATAGTATAACATAACACATCTTTTTGTTTTAGAGAAACATATCAGTTGGCAAAAGAGCTGACAGGTGTGCGGTTTGACTTCAGCGCACCACCAAATGTGGCTAAGGGATGTATCCTTTATTTTATGAAACAAAATAGTTTACTCAACATGTACAGTCATGTCCCTCAGTGTATTCACAACCCAACATGGGTTACTATATAATAAATATGTGATGACAGTATGCAGAACCAAAAATATTTATAATTTACAGAGAAATAATCAGCTCAAATTCAACATTTCCTGATAACTATGTTGAGCTGTGTAGGTCATGTGGCAGCAGCATTTTATAGTCCGCACATTCTTAATTGAATTTAATTCTATTGATAATACTGAACAATCTAGTTAAAATTGAAGGTCATGTTTTTGGGACCAGAATTGAATAAGTATAGTATGTCCCAGATAAATTTAACCTATATGTAAACAAACCAAAAACATCAAAATTTTCACATATTAACTTATTGTGCTCAATTATTAACACTTTCACAAGAATATAAAAAGATCATAATTCATCATCCCATAAATTTTATAACTATTAAACAACAATTTATTTATTTAAACATCAAATGAAAAACTTCATAATCAAATTCAGTAGCAAACAATAATCATGCTTTAATATTGGCCAATTGGCATGACTGACTATTATATGGTTATGTCATACATAGCTTTGCAGCATTTAGATTAAATTTATCTCGGACATAGTATATAGTTGTTTTAAGACCTGTCTGTATCTACCAATATCCTGCAGTACAATAATCACAACCTGCAAGTTAATATATAGTGAGTGTATGCAGC
This sequence comes from Celastrina argiolus, assembly GCA_905187575.2. Taxonomy (NCBI): domain Eukaryota; kingdom Metazoa; phylum Arthropoda; class Insecta; order Lepidoptera; family Lycaenidae; genus Celastrina; species Celastrina argiolus. The sequence continues at coordinate 1,007,721 of LR994578.1, read as the reverse complement.
AAGCTTATCAAGTTGCACAAACACAACTTCAAAACAACCAAATACCAATGATATCCTTATTAATAACACAGATGTAAAAAATGAGGCCCGTAAAGTCCTCCAATCTTTTGAAATGCAAGCAGACAGCAATGCCCTATGGAACATCATTCACAGCTCGTGTGACCCCGCCTGGCAGACGGATAAGGAGAATCACCCACCAAACTAAAATATATTTTATATAACAGATCTTTTTTTTATTAACTCCTTAACACCTATTTTAGAATGTACAATAATTGATAGACTCTATTGAAATGTTATTAGTACAACAATTTTTTTATACAAGGTTTTAATATTTAAAAAAAATGTTATACAACAAAAAAAATATGTTTGTTGCATGGAGATGGATATATGGATGCATTATAATTATACTCTTATCTATGGACATTTGGGCAGTAGTCTTGGAAATAGGTGCCCTTTGAGTTTGCAAGTTTAAAAATAGAGCAAGTGATCCTACAAGCTCACCTGAAATCATGTTATGTTTCAAGCTTCTATGTAATGATGTCACTTGCCAAAGTAACAGGGAAAATTTTAGGTTTTATTTTGGTATCTTTTTAGTGAATGGTGTTTGTCGATAAGAAATGAATTTCCACCAAGAACCAAACGAAACCAGCGGCAATTTCACCAACACAATATGTTAATGTTAATCCTTCTTTAAATGTCATATTATCCCTCTCGTATTTCCTGTTAACTTAATCAGTTATTTAGTGTAGGTAAATTACTATATAACAATCGGTTTGTAAACAAATAAAAGCCTGGAGGGTTCCGTAGCGCAATAGGTTCAAAAAAGCACAACGCTATTTAATTTATCGAGTGTCGTTGTAAATTTCTTTTTCTAGCCCTAATTTTATTAATTCTATTTGAAAGAATCAATTTGAAATAAAACTGTGTCTAATAGATTATTATTGTTTTGATTTTATTATCATACACATTTACAATGCACATGTTTGCTTAACTATTTGGTTTTAACAACTTTACAATATCTCCATAACACCTGAACCTGAACTAACCATTGCAATCATAGATTATAGTAATACTTGGTTGTAATTTTCAAATGATACAAAATAACACTATTACATGGACCAATGTTAAATGGTAATAGACGATTATTTTTAACAATATATTATAATATGCCACAAAGTAGATAATAAAATTATGCTAAAGATCAAATCTAAACAGTTATGTTATGTATGACGACTTCTGTAGTGGTTGGGCGTGGTCGTACTCGTGCAAGAGGTCTCGGGTTCGAATCTTGTCGAAGGAACAAAAAGTTTTTTGTTTTCCTGGGTCATGGATGTGTCTTAAATATGTGTATAATAAAATAAAAATCTTCTATAGTATAAAAAGTAGGTACATTGGTCCATGTTTTGAGCCAATCGGCTTTTGGACGGGTCGGGGGTTGGACAAAAATGCACTATAAAATTTAGTACTGAATAAAAAAATAAATAAAACGTGTAAAGTTTTTCAAATACCTATCTAATGATACTCAAAACCGTATAAAGACTACAATAAAAATTATCATGCAAGTTTTATGTGTCGTAGAACTTTTTTGTACAGAACTGCCCTCTTTTTACAACAATCCTGAATCGCGCTATCGAAGTTTTTTTAGTTTCTGAGTATATATACACCATTTGCTGACGGTATAATGGAGTCCTACGAGGAAGGGAAGCCAGTCTCGCCAAGCTGGTCTAAATTGGCGCCGATTAGATGTTTCTCAAATCCGATTGGATGGTATTGCTAGGCAGTTCCCAATCTACGTAGTCATCAAATGATGCACATGGTGGTCGACAAACTGGAATTCTTAATTGGTTTCAAGACGTCATAATAACACCTTAGACTCGTAGTGACTCCTCTTTTATTATTTATAATATATGAATGCATGATTTTATTTTGCAAAATATAATTAAATTTATTATAATTACCTATGTCCATCTGCCTGAGTCAATTCATACTACAAAACCTTCGTTCAACAATAAATACTTGCCAATATTGATGATCGAAGAATGCAGTTTAACGAAGTAGTTCAGAGCTTGGCTCGACCAGAAGGTTGTGGGTTTTATTCCCCCGTTAGAACAAAAAAACAATCGTGTTTGGTTGAAAGCAGACTGATCATCTGATTTTCTGATAATAAAGATGATCCATGTGTCGGATTAATGCGTCGGAAAGGCATGTAAAAACCAAAAAGTCGGTCCTGCCTGGCGGTCTCGCCAGTCGTGTAGACTGTCGGGTAATCACCCGAAAGGACATAGATTAGAGTTAATATTAAGTTTATACAAGGTGAAGGAAGAGAGTGTTTTACTCACACACTTGGGCACTATAAAAATAACTCTTGCTTAGCTGGCCTGATTTGGTGTGGGAGTCACTAGGCGCATAATAATATCACATTTTAGGTAATTTTAGCTATACCTACAGAATTCAGACAGATGAGGATGAAGGGGTTATCTTTCGAGTAAGTAGGTATATTTTAATTTACCTACTTACTCGACAAAAAATCTAAACGTAATGGTAAACTTATAATACTTATATATTATGAATATTATAAAAATTTTAGGAATATTAAGAAAATTATTTTGGTGAGCCGACATATCTAGCGGATTCTAGTGGTACTAACATTAAGTTCTAAGCCGCCATCTAACGGCCAATAGACGTAATATCATAATATTACAGCTTCTAAAGGCGCCATCTAGGGATTTATAAAAGCAACATTTGTAAGGGATATTATTTTAGTATCAAAAGACGAATTCTATAATTTGTATTTATTACTTCGTTAACTTTACACGTCGAAAGTTTCAAAATCTCGCACTCGGCACACATCAATCCGTAATCGCGCAGGGAGCGGTACGGTACGGTAAGGAAATGCAGGTCTTGTATTAATGTTACTCTTATCTATGATGCAGGTGGTGCAGTTGAACTAGTATCAATAATTATCACGGAGTTTAGGTATCTAACCTAAACTCCGTGATAATTAGGAATTATCATTAACAATGGAATAATTCCATTCACACCACGTTTATCTGGCCTCGTGATAAGAATTAGGAGAACTTGAATTGTTGATACCCCGTACCAGACAACAGTAGCACATTCAATTCTTATATACTATCTATACACATATATATTTAAGATTTTAATATAGGTTTATTATATACATATTTAATACATTTCCATGAGCCAGGAACTCGTTTAATTCTTTTGGCGGGATTCGCCCCGATCTTCACCGCTTGTGCACCTATGTGCTCAACCACTGCGCTACAGAGGTCGTCGAAAAGGTATAAGGTTCAACCTGTGGAGCTACTTACTTAATTGAGATAATGGAAACTGAAGATTAAAATATTAAAAAAACGGAAGGGACTAGGGACATAATGTCGTCAAGTTAAACTAGCGACGGAGATGGTTTCGTTTCCTCTTCGGACACCAACATACTTTCAGTCCCAATCATCTGATTTAGGTACAATAATATTATCGTATGCCAGTATGTTGGAATCCAACGATGAATGGAAGCCACAAGGCTTGCAGCAAACAATATATCTACTCTCAAATAATCCTAATTGTACTACTAAACAACTTTAAGTTTATTGAACATCTTATTATTTAATATTACTTAATTTAAGTGAAATGCTCCAAAATCAAAAATAGAACTTATTTAAATCCTAACTACTGTGCATATAAAGAAACAAAACTCATTAAATACCTACTAGCCTTTACCCTTTTTAACCTCCGACTATAACAGAGGGGTAATAAGTTTGACGTATCTGTGCAAGTGTGTGCCTTAAATTATAATATACTCATAATAAAATATGATCTAAGGTGTGTGCGTCGTAGTAGCCAAACGGATGAACGATTTGGATCAAATTTTTTTGTTTGAAAGTTTACGTGTGATCCAGACTGTTGTAATAGTTACCTATACAATAATTTATCATCATCAGTTTGCTCCACAGATTAAGTATTAGTTACTACGTTTGCTCCATAGAGTATAATAATATAAATAGGTTTGCTCACTGCTTAGCAATTAAGCATTTTTTTAGAAAGAGAGGTTTAAATTTAATATTGTATACAGCTATTTCTTAGGGATCATAAAGGATAGGTTTGTTTTTCTGTGGATCGAGTAATTAAAAGAATAATTTCTTATAATAAGGACGCAAGTCATCTATGCGCATGTCAGACGATTGACGAAGTGGACGTGTATTGGACACTTTAATAAGTATGGGTTATTTAAAAAAAAAACGTCAGAGACAAAGACGGTAGCAAAGGACGGTAGATGCAAAATTAAAAATTGTATTAAAAAGTAAAAACTTCAAAATTCAAATAACACGTAAGTTACATATTTAAAACTTTTTTTGGCTAATGCTTTGCAAAGTGTGCAGTTTTAAACTTAAAAGTTAAACAATAATTCAACTTGTTACAAAAAAGAATTCAAGGTATTTTTATTTACAGAATAGATTATTATTTATGACTTCTTGGGTCTCAGACCAAAATATGCAAAGTACCTAAATATGATCGGCAGATATCAAAGAGAATATAATCACTACGTTTGGCAGATATCTTCTGTAACTTGAATTTGTTGTGTAGGTACCTACATAAATACCTACATAAAAATAATCCATTTTTTATTTTACAGGATGACTAACAAGAAAAAGAAGTCAAAGAAATTAGTGACCGCTCTTAGCGAATGCAAAATATCATGTCCGAAACAACTCCCAAACGTAGATGAGACAAAGACTCCATCGTCTTTAGTTTTCTCAGACCAATGCGACCCTGACGAGTTGACAAAATGGCCCAAACCCAACCTTAAAGTGCCTGATATAATTTTGCATAAACCTATCGATTTTTCAAAACATGCACGTAAACTTCTGGCTAGAGAAGTGAAATTCTATCGTCCAATTCTCGGTAGAAATAGCACAAGAATTAGCTGCCCAACTTACGAAGATCATAAGGCTATCGTCCAATATTTCGATATAAAGAACCTGCCCTACCACACATTCGGTAATCCGTCGAAAAGGAAGATGAAAGTGGTGGTTAGAGGTTTAAAAAGCATAAATGAAGACAACTTAAAAACTGAACTAAAAACTTCTATACCCGTTGTCAGAGTACATAAAATGGTAAGACACCGAATGGAAAAAGACAAGAATATGCTCTTCCTGGTTGTTGTTCCAAATAATAGTAAAGGAAGAAAAATGCTTCTAGTTAGAGAAATATTTGGACAAGAGGTTAAATTAGAACCAATCAATGACAAAATTAAGCAGTGCTACCGCTGCCAAATGTGGGGTCATTCCCAAAGGTACTGTCATGGACGAATTAAATGTGTCAAGTGTGCCGGAAACCATTTGTCTACACAATGTGACAAAAGCCCTGAGGACCCCGTTAAGTGTGCCAACTGTGATCTCGAAGGCCACGTTGCCAGCTTCAGGGAGTGCTCGCACTGCCCTGAATCACAAGTTTACAAATCTGAGCATCCACAAAGGGGGTATATACTAATCAACCCAGAACTGGTTACTAAGGAAACTTTATCCATTTTGTACCAAAATGGGGATTATTATTGCTGAAAAACTGGTGATGGTGTTTCTCATATTTCAGATATAAGTTGTAAGCGTTTGGGGTTTGAAATGAGTAAGATTTATGTAGTACCTTAATACTTAAGTGGTATCTTGTTTGAGTTTATATTGTTACTTTTTTTGTCAAGAGGTTAAAAGTTAGTTTCAATAAAGTTACTGTTTATATTTTTTATGATTCAAATAAAGTTACTAAAATTATTTCAATATGTATTTTATTACAATGTTAAAATCCTCAATATGACATTTCCTATCATAGCTCAATATGCATACTTCAATACCATAATATAGTTAAAGTAGGTTGGCAAAACAAAGTGCATTTATTTTATGCCAGTCTTCGGAGAGTCCGGTACCTCTGGAGTTGAGCCATTGTGCTGAATCATGGTACAGAATACTGGACACAGTGAGTCATTGGTTGAGAGCTTTTACTGAATATAATAATTTAAATATCTAAATTATGGTAATTTGTGAAAGGTATGTATTAGTAAAAACGCCTCTGTGGTCTAATGGACCTGAGCTTCAATCTCGATCTCCGAGGTCGAGGGTTCGGTTCCCGCGTTGGAACTACAAAAAATGTTTTCAAGTTTGGTTAGGACAACGCAGGCTGATCACCTGATTGTCCGACAAGAGATCCATGCTTTGGATGGGCATGTAAAAAGTCGGTCCTGATCTCCCGCCAGTCGTGTCGGTAATCCGTCCTTCTAGGCTACGAAGAGAAAGTCCTTGTGTGTTTTGCGCACACACTTGGGCACTATAAAATAACTCCTGCTAGCTGCTAGCTATAAGGTTATAATGAAACTGGCCACCGTCTGCGAAATCGGTGTGGGAGACATTATTAGTCACTTTTCTTTGAAATGTAAAAGTTACTTGTGAAAGGGTACACAGTGCACTTTTATTTATAAACAAAATTATTGTTTATTCAATATTTAGAGCGGATTGGCTAATAACTTCGTCGTGTCGCGTCGGTCCTGTTCGTTGGCGTTTTTTTTGGCGCATGGGCATGCTAGAGAATCATAGTATTTAGTAACATGCATGTCGAACAAAGTCAGGTTGTTTACAATAATTTTAAAATAAATTGACAGGTAGGTAATAGAAAATAAAGGTTTTTGATTGGTGCTTAACAAGCGCATGCGTCAAAAAACAAGCCACCGAACACGGCCTTAGACATTAAAAACAGCTGGTCATGTAAAATCTTTATTCCGGCGTTCAGGCGTTGTGGAAGACGCTCTTCGATTTCTTCTCCTTCTTGAGTTTCTCCCTCTTCTTCTTTGTCCTCTCGGTGCTGCGGAGTAATTGCACGATGGCGTCCTCAGGCGCGTCCTGTTCCTCGTCGTCGGACGCGGCGTCGGTTCGCGTGTCGTCGAGGTCGATGACCGTGCTGCCCTCCATCGACGGCTTCATGCGCTTGCGGTCATCCTCATCCGGCGCACGGCGTTTCTTGCTTGCTTTTTCTCTAAAATTAAGTTGAAGTAATAAAGGTTAAGACTCGAATTATATACGGTCTGCCAAGCGGCCCGGCCGCTACACCACAAAATCGCAAGCAATTGTGTGCAACGATTTATTTAAAAGCGGCCCAGCCGCATCTCTGAGTTGCATATCGTTGATTGCAATTTCACGACATCGCGGCCGGGACGCTCGGTCGCCCGGATGCATATAATTCGAGCCTAAGTATTATTGTGAAGCAGTAAGCGAGCTAATGTTGCTGAAATATGGCTTCTTCATTGCTATAATTCAACACTCCGTGAAGTTACATTCTGGCTATAATGCTCTTACACAGACCAACTTGTAACAGCCCTCCTTTTGCGTCGGGAGCTATTAAAAAGTCTATCGAAATGAACAATTTTCGTCGTCGTCTCCGCTATGATGTCCACAGCTGGACATAACCCTCCCCCAAAGTAATATAGTAAGGGAGGTAGATGCCTATACTTGACACGATTAGCAGGCGGGTTGACAAGCGCTGTGTTAAAATAATAAAAATGTCCGCGGAGTCGCTGACAGTGCCCAGTTTTTAATACATATTTTCTATGTCGCCTTTAGCCACGGGGAAGATGTTTGGTTGATGGGGAGTTTAAGATTATCCGTGGGGTGTCGGAGTAAGAATAGTCTTACTCCTACGGATAATCTTAAACTCCACTATACTGAATCGGCGACTCACCCGATGGCCTCCATATCGTCGAATAAGCGGTCGAGCTCGTCGCCTTCCGCTCCCGCTACCGCCTCAGCCGCTGCCTCCGCGCCCTCCTCCGCTTTGACCTCCGCGTCGCGCCGCAGCGGCGTGCTGCCCTCCGTCTGCACCAGCACGCCCGTCAGCTTCGACGTCAGGTATTGCTGTAGGACACAGACTTATACATCTTCTTATTGAAGAATATCGACGTCAAACAAACACAAAAGAAAAAAACAGGCCAAGTGCGAGTCTCGTCCTAAAACACGTTTGGTGCAGGGAGAGGCCAACTTTAATATTTATTTTATTTTGTTTTTAGTATTACAAGCTACAGCGGCTACAGAAAAACATCTTTTGTCAAAAATTCGGGTATAATTTTATAATATTAAAAATATATATAAGTAATATCGGTAACAAAATTTGTAAAATTTAAATCGTTATAAATCTTAATAAAATAATTAATAAATGAAAGGGAGGCCGTTGCTCAGAGAAAGGGTTGTTAATATTAATAATAAATATTAAGTACCTTATATACCAGCTCCTTACTGTCGTACGCGTGCACGCGCAGATGTCTGTCGAGCGAGGCGCTGACCACGAGGCGCGCGCGGCGCTCGGCGACTATGGCCGTGAGCGCGCCCACCGCGCCCTTGTACACACGGTCCGGCCGCCCACGGCGCAAGTCCACGCACTGCAGCTGACCACGACCGAAGCCCACGATCACCTGTCTGTCAGATTTTTTTTACTTATTCCGTACCGAAAAATATTTACACTTTTTTAGATACTTTGGGGACAAACTTGTATTTTTTTTTAAGTTTTATTTATTATATTACATTTGTGAGTATGTTGCTATCCAATGCTAGTAGCATTGGATAGCCTCCAAAATTGCTTGTTCAATTTCGATAAAATCAAAATATACTGGTTTTTAAATTATATGTATTATATAAAATGTTCTTACTTCATTTTTAATATGAAGGTAAATAGTGCAAGTTATATTGTGTGTGCTGGTGTGTGCAAAAATGACCTTGTGTTCTAAGTGTGCGTTTGTAATGACACAACCGTGCAGGGAGGCACCGAAATGTACAGAATGTAACAAAATTTTCTTGCGTCACTAATACATGAGTATATTAAAATCTAGTAGCGCAAGTAATTGATGTGTTCTGGCCGTTACCAGCTCACCTCTCCTCCAAGCCCGGCGTGATGCAGGTGGCGGCCATCTTGAATTCCACGTTCACCACCGGCCGTCGCTGCGCGCGAGTGTCGTACAGCCTGCAATATCAGCTTATTTTACTACATAATAAATAATATAAAGAGGAGATATTTCATGGTTTGTGTGCAATCGGAAATAATGGATTAATTTTACTGAAATGAAGAAACTTATGATCTATGTGCCATATAGAACATAAAGGAATAAACTTAATATTTTCTCGTCAAAATTTAAGGTTACGGCGGGATTTCCTTTTAAACGTATAAGTCGCTGGCAAAATCAAGTGAGTTATAAAAATAATAATTATGATAATATATCTGTGAGATTGCGTGTACAATTTCAACGAGCGCTCCAACGGCCCTGTGGCGCAACGGATAACGCGTCTGACTACGGATCAGAAGATTCCAGGTTCGAATCCTGGCAGGGTCGCGAATATGCTTTCTTGCTATATTTTCTTTTTAACATGCCTAAATATTTATATTGAAGCAATTTTATATGGAAAATCAATTAGATTTCAATCAATTTATCTGAAATAAGAATACTATCATAACTACATAATATAGTCAGAAGCTGAGAACAGAAAATCACCACCACTTTACCATAGCTGCACAATCCTAATTCCAAGCACTCATTAACAGGAATATACATATTTTACTAGGTATTTTATTTTATACTTTACAAAATAAACCACATACCTAACGTAACCATGCCTGGAGCACACTGCCAGTAGACTATCTGACAGGAAGGTGAGGTCAGACACCCATACCGGCCTCCGTAGCTGGAGAGAGTCATGGGGCAGGTTCTTGGCCGTGAACATAGGGGCAGGCTCGCCGAGCTTCCATACCTTAAGATCATTCTCTTCACCTCCTGAAATAAATATTACAGTATAAACACACAACCTTGTTGTCAAAAGACAATGAAAGATATATTGCTGAGGTCCATAACCAGAATGATTTTACTGAACATACTACATACATAATATGTGTAATTGTCTGGTGACTTAATACTTGATTAACATATATATATTTGACCTACACAGATTACTTTAGTTAGGCTAGAATGATGTTAGAGCAATGTAAAATAAATATTTTTTAACAAACTAAAGGCTCAAGAATACTATAAAATAGTATAAAAATGTTTTTGTTAAATTTTTATGGAGATCTATCTTTAAATGCTGTGTACACCTGTAATTAACTATTGTGATAGAACTATGCAAACAGTATTAGATTAAGTTATTAATGTAATTAGCAATAAGTTGTTGGTGTATCTATTGAATAAATAAATAAAAATAAAAAAATAAACCTAATAGCGTTTTAGAAGTTTTACATAAGTTATGGTGTTAAATAAATAATTTATTTAATGATAAGTCTTTACAGATACACTCACCCGTGGCAAAGAGTGTGTTATCTTCTTCATACACTCTCATTCTGTCAATTTTACCTCCAGTGTTGATAATAGTATTTTCTTTTTTACTCCACACTTGGACAACACCGCTGGCCAGTCCTGCTATTAACCTCCTTTTGTACCGTCCGAGCCCAACAACATCACCAGTACCAAAGTCTGCTGTGTATGTTTTTGTGAAGCCATCTGTAGTGTTGAATACTTGAATCTGTAATGTGCCATGCAAAGAATGTGATGACTCAGAATAATAAAGTTACTGCATAATAACTAACAACATTATTAATACTAATAAAAATATTGTTTACATGTAGATTTTCATAATTATTGTCTACAATTAGGAAAAAAATATGCTCATGTTTTTACTGCACTTTATATGTACATATATAAGTATAATACCTGTTGGTTTTTTCTAGCTATTAATATTTCTGTTTGGTCCGGGTTGCCCCAAACCATAGAGGTAATTGTATCATCTTTTTGAAGTTCCTTTATTTCCACTAGATTCTCTATACATTTCTTACTGTTTTTTGTAGCATCAGTGTGATATTTTATATCTGCAATAAAAATAATTTTATTTAACAAAAATAAACACAATAGTTATTACAATAATATAACTGGCTACTAATTAAATAGTTTTTTTTTAATTAACAAAAATAAAATAATTTAAAATACAAATAAAAAATAACACAATGCTGTGTCCCCATTAGGCAGAGTACATAGAAGGCTCAAAGATGGCTCACTCTTTGAGCTAAGGAGGTCCTGCACTGGTATCGCAGTTGGCCTCTACCAATTTTGTTTTACAACTACCTAAACCAAAAGAACCTACAGTTCAAATATGAGATCCCGACTAAAGTATCTGTAGTATATAATGGTAATATTAATATGTTGTACACATACTGGCAGCCAATATAAAGGCCGATCAAAAGGTAGCCTACAATTATTAGGTGTCCCATTTAATTATAATATATAGTTAATTTACAGAATTGCATGTTATAGTTTAGGTTAACTTTTATTGAATTTCAAAGGAGAGTATAAGATATTAATGTCATAAATAACTTAAATTTACAAGTACAGTCGCGCTATCTTGCATGCTTATAAAAAAGAAAATCATTGAGAGTACTTAGTCACAATAATTGTTTTAAGAACGTACGTTTAAAGGATCCAATTTTACTTCCTACAAAAATATCAATTTCTCTATCTTCTAATAACAACATTATAAAATTAGCTTTTTAAAAATTTACATCACATCACACAGAAACACACGTGAATTTGTTTTGGAAATTGACATTTGCTATCTGTCAATGTCAATTTTTGCTTTTTTTTTAACAGTGTGAAGCACTGACACTAGTGTTTGCTTGCTATTCCTAAATAGCACTGACTCGTGAGTTAGCTACATAAATCTGTTTAGATTTGTGGGCGTCTCATACTTTTGCCACGTATACAACTTCTACTTGTGAATTTGTGAATTTTATTTATAAAAGAAAAGCCATGCAGAAAATTTCATGACTTATTGGGCAACATGCAAGTCTGATAATCAAATAGTAGACTGTGTAGTCTTAAGGACATCTCGTATAGGTACGTAAGATACCACTTCTACTTGCTCTGCCCTCAGACCTAATATGTAGGTAAGCGAGTAAAAATAAAATGACGTATGAGGGAAAATCCGAATTAACTTAAGACCATCGTAAGACACGAATAGAATAATGGGCCCCAACCATGGTCACATTGTATTAAAGTGTAAATAAAACTTAGTTATATACATTAAACATTTTTTATTAATTATTTAAAGATTAATAATTCATATATCAATAGTTTTTAAATCGTTCATAGTTAAACTTATACCTAGACTATAGAATAATTAGTGCACAATAACAATCCTTATCAGTACTCGTCGTGGAATGGATAATCCGGATGATGTGTGCTGAAAACAGAAAAAAATATAATATTAGTAGAATATAAAACACTGGTTTACTAGAATTCAACAGGGTGAACATAAAGAAACATATTAGCGTGTATTCCTGTTTAAAATGCTAGCAACTTGTAATAACTTAGTGTTGCGGACTTTGCGATACCATCGTGATATGCATCCCATTTAAGTATTACAAAATAATAATTCGCGTCGTTTTTCTATATCCGTGGTGGACCGTGGCGTATCCGGTATCTCAAGTCAGGCTGGCTCTGTGCATTTGCATAGGCGTTGCAAACCCACATAATATAATAAATGTTCATTATATTTGGTTGATGAGTGCTTACTCTCCCATTGAACACAGTCGGCCGTTGCACTCGAGCGAGGCGATGGCGGCGAGATCCTGCGGTGCGAGCTGGAAGTCGAACAGCTGGAAGTTCTGCTGGATGCGGCTGCGCGTTACCGACTTCGGGATCACGATCAGCGAACGGTCGATCGCGTACCTGTATAACAGTAGACACGAGAATAATTTTACTTGGTTCTGAAAGAAAGTACTTACTTACATGTTTTAGCGTAATTTTTACGTTTTATGGCCTTACCATACACTATGTCTGTTCACAACGAATCAAATTTCGCCCGAAATATTTAATTGTACTAATAATTATTTAATGCGTGATAAATAGATACCTAAAATATCTATTTATCACGCATTAAATATACCTTGAAATTGGCAGCACAATACTACTATTGATAATAATAATAATAATAATCGTTTATTTTTCTCACCACAAATTACACATCAATATTTATACAATGTAGAGAGTAACAGGTTATTGTGGGGAGACTGGTGCCTAAACTGGGCGTGAGCCTGTATTTCAGGACACCAGGCCTCTATCCCAGGTAATAGTTTGTTTTACAGTATTACACAGTTGCTGGAATTATAATATGTAATGCAAATTTACGATGGTGAAGTCAGGGTTAGAAAGTGATTTGTGTAAGTGTGTGCCTAGTGTGTGTATGCATGTACGTGTGTGTATGTGTGTGTGTGAGTGTGTGTGTGTGTGAGTGTGTGTGTGTGTGTGTGTGTGTGTGAGTGTGTGTGTGTGTCGTGTGTGTGTGTCGTGTGTGAGTGTGTGTGTGCGTGTGAGTGTCTGTTCGTGTGTGTGTAGAAGTGCATGTGTATAGTGAGTGAAGGGCTGTTTAAATATCTTGTGGAGCAATAAGTTTTTCAGTATTTACATAATTTAGTGTGGATAGCCAATTGCTCAATCGGTTTTTGCAGACACTTTTTTTTGGTTGTATATTTTTATGATTTTATTAATTTTGTTATAAAGATATCCTCCAATAAATAAGAAGAAGCGATTTGTGAACTTGGTACGAAAGTGGAGATTATCGGTGCTAATGGGGTTGTGTCGTCTTTTCCCTTGGTACGAGGAGGGGTCGTAGGTCAGAAGGCGGTGCTGTTTAACAACTGTGTGGAGAATGAACAGTTGTCTTACAGTCAATACCTTGGTTTTTTTGTAAAGGTCTTCTGTAGAGTAAAGGTAAGGTAGGCTATATGATACTTTAAGTACTGTCCTTTGAGCGCGCTCCAGTTGTAGGAGAGTTGTTTTGTGAGTGCCACCCCACGTTGTTATACAGTACGTAATCAGCGACTCGCAGAGAGTGAAATATACCGTCCTTATAATAGCTTCGTCAGCGACCTCTTTTAGATTTCTAAATATGGGTATTATTTTGCGTATTCTGGCAGTGAGAGCCTCTATGTGCGGACGGAAGCTGAGAGAAGAGTCTACGATAACCCCAAGGTATTTAGTTGTGGATGTTCTCTCCAGGATCCGGCAGGAGCACTGTACGAGAAGTTGTCTGGGGCATGTGTGTGCTATGATGCAATGGGAGGCATTCATAGGAGGGGAATTATGTATGGCGAAAGGAATGTATTTTGTTTTGTCGGCATTTAGAGTTAGAGTATTACTGCTCAACCAGTCTGAAACCGTATTAAACCCGTTTTGTGCGATCTGATATACACCGTCCCAAGTATCCGAGTGAAACAGGAGGGCCGTGTCATCTGCGAAGGTGTAGATTTGCCCGTTTTGGAGGTTAAGCGCACACAGATCGTTGATGTAGATGAGGAACAGGGTTGGTGCGACCGCGCTGCCCTGGGGAATACCGTGGGTAGTTGTAAGTTCGGAGCTCAGATGCTCATCTACTTTAACGCTCTGTGTACGCCCCGTGAGGAAATCGGCAAACAGTTTGAGCTGGGTGCCCCTTATGCCAATATGTTCCATCTTGTCCATAAGGGTGGCAACAGAGACTGTATCAAATGCTTTGGCTATGTCGAGGAAAATCCCCAGGACTTTCCGACCTTCATCCAATTTTTTAATGATATGGTCAGTCAGTTTGTGAACAGCATCACTCGTGGATATTCCGGCTCGAAATCCGTACTGGGCTGCTGATAAAATGTTATTTTTTTCGAGGTAGGCAATAAGTCTACTGTTCATAATGCGTTCGAGCACTTTAGATAGGGATGATAAGACCGCTATAGGCCTGTAATTAGTCACCAGTTCTCTGCTGCCCGCCTTAAACACAGGATGGACTATAGCTTTCTTGAAAATGCTGGGGAATATACCATTGGTCAGTGATAAATTGAAGATGTACGTTAATGGCGGGGCAAGGACGCGTATGTTTTGTTTTAGGATACAGGTTGGGATTTTGTCCCAACCCACTGCGCAATTGCTTCGCAGAGACATTACCACTCTAGTTACTTCGGTTTCATCTGTGGGTAGGAGTGTCATTGATTGACAGGGGGACTTAACAGGTTTCGGAGCTGCACGAGTTGAGGGGTGTATTTTTTCAGCTAAGGTCCTGCCAATATTCACAAAAAAATTGTTTATATTGTCAACAGCTTGTTTAGGAGAGTTCGATAACGCGAGAAGATTACTAGCGCTGCTACTTTTTGGGGTTCTGTTTTTTGAGTTGATTGAGTTTGAGTTTACGTTTAAATTAATCGAAACAGAGTATAAATCAGAGATTAGAGTTGAAACCGATCATACCTCAGCAGGACCTGCGCGATGGTCTTGTCGTACTTATCCGCGATGGCCTTGAGCTTGGGGTCCTCCATCAGGTTGGGGTCTCCGGGCTTGGCCCAGGGTCTGTCGGGAGAGCCGAGCGGGGAGTACGCGGTCACGGCCAGCCCCGCGCCCCGGCAGTACGCGATCAGCTTATCCTGGTTCAGGTAGGGGTGCACCTCGATCTAGGAAGTATAATTGCATTTACTTAGTAAGTAATAAATTATATTAATTAAAAATAAAAAAATATATATACAAGCAAGTTGCAAACGAAAGCTTGAGTAAGGAAGCGTCACGCTGAGGTATACAGGTACCGAATATACAGTGGGCTGCAGGCTGCAGCCGACCGAGCATACCATCTCGCTCGGTCGGAGATCTCCCTTTGGGGCTTCCACTTGTATTACCACATAATTATAATGCCTTTAATATTGTTTATTAAAAATTAGCGTAAGGGTAGAGAGTGACTTCTTATTAAATATTTGAAGTCTAGGACTCTTCTCCTAGTTTACTAGAGTTTATTGACTAGAATACCCTCTCCTGCTAATTTGGTAACCGATAAAATTGATTTACTTATAGTTTTTCGGTCAGTGATTGATGACTAGGTACATGCTACTTAGATGTCTAGTTACTAGTATATTTAAGCAATCATTTCCCTCAGTTCCTATACTCTACCTGCATGACGGCGGGCGCGACGCGCGCGGCGGCCAGCACGCGGTCCGTCTGCCGCTTGTTGAAGTTGGAGAGGCCGATGCTCCTGGTCAGTCCCTGGTCCACGAGCGCCTCCATCGCCTTCCACGTGTCGACGTAGTCCACGGCCGACGGGATCACCTTCTTGTTCTCGTCAATCGGAAACTCCTCGGCGTCCTCCTGAAAGTTGTTTTGTTTCGCTAATTGTTGTAACCTCTCTAAGTATTTCCATTCCCTATACGTAAGAGGTCCCGCGCGGCCATTAGTGGAACAAGATCTGGTAGTTAAATACAGTACCTACTTATACAGTGTTAGATATATAAATGATAGTCTTTAACGGTTTGTATGTGTCCCATAAGTAGAGTTCTATCTTAAAATAGCAGCGCTGAAAGAGTTACTTTGACTTCTTTGTGTTTACGAGAAATGCCCCAACATAATAAATTTTCGCATACGATTATAAAAAAGCAATTCTTTCAGCGCTACTACTTTCGGAATGAACAAGGGACATGTACGCATCTAATACACACCCTGTTTGTTCGTTGTTATGTACAGGTAATGTTAACTATTTGTAGGAATTTATTTTAATAGTAAAAGGCTTCGAGCGTTAGTTTGTGGTGTAAGTTGGTACCTCATTGCTTAGGTGCCGGCTTGGTGCCGGCTACTTCACAGTTCACTCCCGAGGTGTTATAAAACAATCAAGATTAGTATCTCGCTAATCTCTTCGAGTGAGGTAAGCCGGCTAGCGGCTCACTGCGCGGTATTGGTTGCGTCCATCATAAAGTAGGATTTAGTTTAACGATCCCGCCTCTCGTATTACACTTTTTATCTATTGCTAACATCAATGTATGCTGCAATATTGCGACTATAAAGTAGGTAAGAGATAAAATAAAACCATGTTGCCATATAAGTAAATATTTTATATGGCAACTTTTATTAATATAATATAAATATTAATATATAAATATTAATAAAAGTAATGTTTCATCATTATGTAGCTGCCAGCTGGTCTGGTATAATTTTTCCAAACAAAGCTGCGTAAATTTTGCTGAAAGATTTCAAAATTCATATTGGAGGATGATTGGTGATCCATACGGATTCCAAAAATGCAATCAGTAAATTTTTTGGACAGACGCCGACCCCGACGCCGACACAGACGCCGACGCCGACGACACGAAGGCGTTACAAATACACCTTATTATGTAGGTTGCACCTTAAACGCCTGCGGCCAGTGTATGAGGTACAGGTCGAGGTACTGCAGGCCGAGGTTCCGCAGCGTGGTGGCTGCGGCGCCGTGCACCAGGTCCGGCCGGTGGTACGTGCACCACAGCTTCGACGTTATGAAAATGTCCTCTCTGAAATACAAACACAATATTAAAAATTTTTTACAGAATTAGATATTGTATTTGCCTACATGCCGGTCTTTAACGGCCGGTACTTTTACTTATAGATAGGTTATTGAAACGGGCTGGCTGTAGCCTGTAAGGCATCGAGCCTCCTCGGGGCTGTGATTAGGCACTCGGCGAAACAACTTTTCTGTGACGTTTGGTATGTTTTTACTTGAGCCGGCACATTCAGGACTCTTCCGGAAACAGCGTGTGGCCCCAGCCGTACAGACCTCTTGACAACGCCCTGTTGGATCTTGCTGGCGAGCGCCTCCCCCACCTCCCTCTCGTTGCCGTAGATGTGCGCGCAGTCGATGTGTCGGTAGCCCGCGTCGATCGCGTCCTCCACCGCTTGTCGCACCTCGCCGGGCTTCGACTGCCAACAAAAGTTATATGTAGGTATACCTATGTAACATAACGAATTTGGTATATCTTCCAAATTAAGTATATCCCGCCAAGTTGAGCACGGCCGTACTATCCTTTTCTCGAAACAGTTCAGCGGGCCTACTCCCGACACAATCGAGTACCGAATCTGTTCGATATCAGTGGTTTTTCATATTTTATTTGGTGAATTACTTTGAAACTAATCAGGATAAATAATATTGTTAGATCGTAACTTTATGTACCTACTCCCGACCAAATCGATCGACTGAGAATCAAAGAAACAAATGTCAATTTATTAGGAAGTACGCGGCATGATCGTATCTAAATCAAAATCAAATCAGTTTGGAGAGTAAGGCCCCTGGGCATTCTCGACCCCTTAAAACTGCGTTGTGGATAAAACTAGGTTTTTTAGCCTGTATTTTTAGTTACTAAGCATTGTTTAATGTCAAAGTTTCTTAATTTTGTCATTGACTCACTGATGCTTTGATGGGAATTGGGATATATAAATGCGTAACACAGTCATGAGTACAGAGAGTACAGACTACCGACTACCGACAACCACCCTGTAGGAGAAATACTTTGATGAGGCGTCCCTGTGTGTGACTGTGACATGACCGTACAATGTGGACGACTGGACGTCTCCCGACATAAAAGAAACGACGACGACATCTATTGAATTAAATTAAATACCATTTATTCACGGACATCTATGGACTGTTTCACACCACGTCAATCTGGTTCCATGCTTAGTTCCCAAAAAACTTATGTTACGTGTATTGGACAAGGGAAACATAATATTTAATACTTTTATATTATGCATAGATATGTTTAAGATTTATAATATAGGTACATATAGGTACTAGATGATTACCTCTACATCGTATCTATGCGCAAAAAGCCTATCAAATTTCATCGAAATCCGTTAATTAGTTTTTGCATGAAATACATCCGTTCATAAATTTTTGCAAACTTTCGCGTTTATAACACTAGTAGGATAGGATATTATTTATTTACTATCCATAATCCAATCCAATCCAATCCAACCCCAGACCATTGAAATCTTTTTGCTCTCTCGGCGGTTTATAATCTTGTATCTTCATCTTCATACCAAAATAAAATTACAACCGTACGTAGGTATTCCTATTGCACAAAATTATTAGGTAGGTATATCTAGTTTGACCTGTGAACTAATTTAATAGAAGTTTCGTTGTCGTCTGTAGCGACTAGCTGGCATTAAGTAGGTAGGTACTCATAACACATTCAATTTCAGTAGCCTTGAACGAACAAACTAGATTATTTGGCCGACGTGTGCTAATGTGACATTGATCAACTGTTTTACACAAAGTTAACTGTTAACGTGTTGCCGTAACATAAACAAATGGTTTCCTTGAATGCGAAACGAGCGATGGGCGATGCCTGAACAGCCTGATAGTGACCACTTCAGCACTCGCAGAGGTACCCACTACCCCGTGCTTTACAGGGGCCTTACTCTCTAAACTGATTCGATTTTGATTCAGATTCTATTGTGCCGCGTACTCCAGTTGTTGTAAATTGACGTTTGTTATTTCGATTCTCAATCGATTTATATGGTCGGGAGAACAAAAAGTTGCGATCTAACGATTTTCTTTATCCAAATACCAAATAAAATACTAAAAGCCGTTGAGATGAGATTCTCGATTGTGTCGGGATAAGCGTCCTGATGTCTGAAACCTTCGTTTGTAGTATATATTAATAGGTATCTAATACCTATTACTATTAGGTATCACCTACAAGCGGAAGTTTTAGATTATTAGGTGCCTATAAGTAATGCAAGTAGGTATTCAATATCTAGTTACATTAGATTAAGCTGGATTAGATCGCGGTCGTAATCTTACTACTTACAAGATGTTGGCGTGTTTTACCAAGCAATGTTATCTAAAGTTAATCCTTCGTTAAACATCATGTTGTTCCTCTCGTAATTCCTATCAATGAATGAGAAGGCATGGTAATTTAACAGGCCGTTAACACTAACATGCGTTGGTGAAATAGGGACTCAGCTTCGTAATGTATTATCGAAAGATTGTCGATAGCATTATCTATATTCGTAATTCGTAAACATGTTTTGTTATTAATTGTAAGTACTTGGTAGGTATATCAGTGGCGTACCGCGTTGAGATTTTACTTATTGCAAATTTTAAATTGATTGATTTGGATCTTCTGAAGTAGCTCTAAAAAATAACTTAGTTTTTTATACCTACATAATACTTATTCATTTCATTTATTTTAAACAATTAAACTTCTTTATTTTTCAAAAAATGAAAAGAAAATCACCTTCCACGTCCCGAGGCCGATGATGGGGCAGGTGTAGCCATTGTTGAATTTAATTGTGGGCACAGACATGTTAGCTCACTTATTAGCGCAGACTAGATATTAACACCCCTCAGGTCACCTAGAAGCACTGAGCCAAACTGAAGCGACGCGCGCGGAGGATTGACCTATTTATACGGGCCGGAAGCTCACCTACGAGTAAACGTTATACGTAACGATTTACCGATTGTTTTTCGAGTAATGAATTATGTTTTGACGTGAAGACGTCTTTAAAATTGCTTTCAGAACCGTTAATCTAATGATAATTAAATTGGGAGATTAAGGGGCAGCGCAGACGACAGACTGCCCGTGAGTCCCGTGAGTCCCGTGAGTCCCGTGACGCACATTTAAGTCTGTGAACATACAACAGCCCGCCGAATTAAGATGCCATCGCTATTTATCGCTTACGAAGTTCGAAAACAAAATGTATGGGATTTGACATAAGCTAAGTACCTAACTAAGTGCTTTTTTTTCGCTTTCGCTAAGTGACACATGAATTCGCTTGTTTATTATTTCATAAATAGCGATGGCATCTTGAATGAGGGCCCAGATTCTGTATTATTATACCTATCTGTCCGTCAAGACGAGCCAAGCGAAGCGCAAGGGCACTACCTACCTTTTCTCGAAAGGATTCGTCGTTTTTTTGAACTCCCATAACTTTGCTTTGGATGATGCTAAATAGTTGAAAATTTCAACATATAATGACACCAGTAAATACATGAATTATACAAAGTTTGAATGTCGTAGCTATTATACTTTAGATTTTATCGATGTCTAAAAACCCCTGATTTCGTCACTGACTCATTTATAGATCATCAAAATTCTTAGGTTACTTCCGGAAATCTTAGAAAGCTGAAGTTATGTATGTAAGCTGTTATTGCTACAAAACTAACAAAAAAAATATTAAAATGTAAATGCCGCCATTTTAAATCCAATATGGTGGACCACCATATTGGATTCAAAAGGATGTTTATTATAAGGATCTGATGATCTTTAATTTATAAAAGGAATATAATATACAAGTACATAAAAAACCTACGACCTACTTTTTGTAGGACCAATAATCGTTCAGAGTGTTGCTCCATATAATTTATGTCCGACTTTATGTATGTTGAGTGCGTTGCACTACTGCAATCAGTATATTCTATTATTCATCTACAAAAAGTTGGTCACCAATAATTATTAATCGGTGACCGACTTTTACCGAAGATGAAAAATATATTATTATAATAATTATGAGAGGAAAATTTGTTTTTTATCCACTTATTTAAAATTAGCGCGAATATGAAGGCAGCTAATAGTTGTAAATTACTGTCGGTCACAAAGGAGTAATATAACTGTCGGTGTATGGAACAGGTCCGGCACAAGCTCCATCTGTTATTAAATTTATTTTCTGTAAAGTTCTTTGTATGCTTAGCATTATTATAATGTGATTTGTAAGAAACTAGCTTGTCAGTGACTCAAAATATTCTATGGAGTTCCTTGTGCTAGTTACCATCATCACTACTACTATTAGGTATAAGGTACTGTTGAAAATACTAGCTGATATTAGCTAATATTAGCACTTCACACTGTCGGCAGGCGCAGACGCTGGGCGTCGCGGCGCTGGGCGTCGGCAGGCGTCGCGGCACTGGGCGTCGGCAGGCGTCGCGGCGCTTGGCGTCGCGGCGCTGGGCGTCGGCAGGCGTCGCGGCGCTTGGCGTCGCGGCGCTGGGAGTCGGCAGGCGTCACGGTGCTGGGCGTCGTCAGGCGTCGTGGCGCTGGACGTCGGCAGGCGTCGCGACGCTGGGCGTCGGCAGGCGTCGTGACGCTGGGCGTCGGCAGGCGTCGCGGCGCTCGGCGTCGCGGCGCTGGGCGTCGTGGCGCTGTGCGTCGGTAGGCGTCGGGGCGCTCGGCGTCGCGGCGCTGGGCGTCGGTAGGCGTCGGGGCGCTCGGCGTTGGCAGGCGTCGCGACGCTGAGCGTCGGTAGGCGTCGGGGCACTCGGCGTCGCGGCGCTGGGCGTCGGCAGGCGTCGCGACGCTGGGCGTCGGCAGGCGTCGCGGTGCTCGGCGTCGGTAGGCGTCACGGCGCTCGGCGTCGCGGCGCTGGGCGTCATGGCGCTGGGCGTCGGCAGGCGTCGCGACGCTGGGCGTCGGCAGGCGTCGCGGCGCTGGGCGTCGTGGCACTGGGCGTCGGGGCGCTGGGCGTCATGGCGCTGGGCGTCGGCAGGCGTCGCGACGCTTGGCGTCGGCAGGCGTCGCGGCGCTGGGCGTTGTGGCACTGGGCGTCGGGGCGCTGGGCGTCGGTAGGCGCCGGGGCGCTCGGCGTCGCGGCGCTGGGCGTCGGCAGGCGTCGCCAGGCGTCGTGGCGCTGGGCGTCGCGACGCTGGGCGTCGGCAGGCGTCGCGGCGCTGGGCGTCGGTAGGCGTCGGGGCGCTAGGCGTCGTGGCGCTGGGCGTCGGTAGGCGTCGGGGCGCTCGGCGCTCGGCGTCGCGGCGCTGGGCGTCGGCAGGCGTCGCGACGCTGGGCGTCGGCAGGCGTCGCGACGCTGGGCGTCGGCAGGCGTCGCGGCGCTGGGCGTCGGGGCGCTGGGCGTCGGTAGGCGTCGGGGCGCTTGGTGTCGCGGCGCTGGGCGTCGGCAGGCGTCGCGACGCTGGGCGTCGGCAGGCGTCGCGGCGCTCGGCGTCGGTAGGCGTCGGGGCGCTCGGCGTCGCGGCGCTGGGCGTCGGTAGGCGTCGGGGCGTTAGGCGTCGCGGCGCTCGGCGTCGCGGCGCTGGGCGTCGGTAGGCGTCGGGGCGCTAGGCGTCGCGGCGCTGGGCGTCGGTAGGCGTCGGGGCGCTCGGCGTCACGGCGCTGGGCGCTCGGCGTCACGGCGCTGGGCGTCGGCAGGCGTCGCGACGCTGGGCGTCGGCAGGCGTCGCGGCGCTGGGCGTCGTGGCGCTGGGCGTCGGTAGGCGTCGGGGCGCTTGGTGTCGCGGCGCTGGGCGTCGGCAGGCGTCGCGACGCTGGGCGTCGGCAGGCGTCGCGGCGCTCGGCGTCGGTAGGCGTCGCGGCGCTGGGAGCTAAAGAGAGTTCAATTATAGTAGTGAGGTGTTTTATTGAAGTTCGGTGTTACACAGCCACAATGGAGACTTATCGTTTTCATATCAACCCCTACAATATGGGTATCAAATGATGAGAGAGTTTGAGAAAACAAATACAATTCATACAAGATTTCATGAATGCCGCCATTTTTTATCCAAAATAGCGATTTATCGTTTTTACAGGTAGGTACTCTCACAATATGGGTATCAAATGAAAGAGAAATACAATAAATCATCTAAATTCCAGACGAAGAATAAGGCGAAAGTAATTGCCCGAGGTCAAAATAGGTTATTTTTAAACTCAAACAAGTCCATTAACCAACTTACAAAAATAAATGAAATCCCACCAAAAACATTTTTATGTAAAAATGTTGCCAAGACGAGTCTACATAGCTTACCCTGTGAAAAAGTTATCAGATCATATAAAGCCAAGCTCTATAAACTACTCGCCCTAAATCAACAAGCACCTTGATCAAAATCTATCAAAAAGTGGACAAAGCTCATGTAGAACCAAAGTTCTTGATCTATGCGCCCTTAGTTTACTAGACTTAGCTTCACTTACTCTACATATCAGTTAAAACGTGATACTTGGCCGTTTTGCTACCGTTACGAAGATTTTATAGGCATTCATTTATCGTGTGTGAAATAATAATACTTTAGGGTGTGTATGTGTCCCATATAAATAGTTTACTGTGAAAGTACCAGCGCTGAGAGTGGTCCTTTTTTACAAATTTATGATGTTAGGGCATTTCTCATCTCTATGACATGAAAGTCAAAAGTAAGTTTTTCAGCGCTGATACTTTCACAGTATACGCTACATAGGCACATACACACTATAAAGTATTATCACTCATTTATTTTACACATTATTATAATCAAAACTTTTTTTAATATTACTTAGATATTTTTATCATTATAATGATCCCACCAAAAACATTTTCATGTAAAAATGTTGTCAAGGCGTTCACGTTCTATCGTATCACGTTTTAACTGCAATATAGCGAAAGTGAAGTTAAGCCTGGTGAAGTAAGGGCGCATAGATCAAGAATTTTGGTTCTACATGAGATCTAACCACTTTTTGATAGATTTTGATTAAGGTGTAGTGTAGAGCTTGGTTTTATACGATATCTGATAACTTTTTCACAGGGTAAGCTGTGTAGGCTCGCCTTGACAACATTTTTACATGAAAATGTTTTTGGTGGGTATATTATAACATAACATAGCAATAGAACCTATGAAATTATACGCAGTGAAGCGTACGACGCGGAGGCACCAAATATGTGTGCCGTCTGTACTGACTGCTGCCCCGAGTCACAATATAGATAGTAAACCCTAGTGTTTCAGGTTTGTTTATCTCTCTATAGTTATCTCCGTGATTTATCTCCTTGATCTCCAATTTCAATGATAACACTAGGTATAGTTTAATAACTAAGAATAATAAAAAATACGCTACGAAGGACCGTACCTATCACGAGAAACAAACCGTGTCCATAATACAGCCTACCTACTAATACCTTTTTAGGGTTCTATAGCCGAAGGGTGAAAAAGCTAGACTAGCAAATTTTTTTTTTTAAATGATGATGATCGCTATACCTAACAAAAAAAACTAAAAACAAAATAAAACAAATATTCAAAAGTGGGGCTCCCGCCTTACATACAACAAACGTGATTTTATGCGTTTTGCGCGGAACGTACGTACCTACTTGGGCAGATTTTTCATACACACGTTATTTGACTGCAAGTGTTTGTATGAAGCATATTCCCCAATTTAACACCGCCAAGCAAACCAGTACAGTAGAGAAAAATAAATCTTGATAAAGGATCATAATGGAAACCTTTGCTATTTTATAATTTTATAGGAGTATTCTAGCAGTTTAACCAGTAGGTTACTTGACCAGACGTACAGTAGAGATATTTTAAATCATGATAAAGGGTCATAATGGAAACCTTTGCAATTTCATAATAATGTAGGCGTATTTTAGCAGTTAGCACGGACGCGACGCCCAGTATTTTTTGGATGGAAAATTATAATGGCCTTGATTACGTCATATTGTAGTCAATGATAATGCATGGCACTGTACCAAACTCGATCACGCGCACTCTTTATCACCGGCGATCGAACAAACTGATAAAAAACATAAGTTTTATTTTATTTAGTTTTAGTTATGTATCTTTACACTGTATTTAAAGTTATAGTTAGGGAAGACGGGGGAAATTGGAGCCTACAGGAAAAAGTTCAATAAAATTCAAATGTGTGGTCCATACTTTAGGATTTTTTTATAAGAAACTAAATCCTTACTCATTTAACCATCGATTAATCACATAGCAAACGTAATATTGTAATAAATTTGGCCACAGTCCCCACAGATTAGTTTAAACAAAAAAAAAACCGATCTCATTATCCGACTTTGCGGGTAATGACAGCATATAAATTCCTATACGTGTAATGGGAGCTACTTGGTTATTAAATAACTAAATAAGCCAAAAAGCCGACTCGTTCCCTTTGTCACGCAACAACTGGCATCGGCGAGTCTAGCGCCACTGGGAAATATAATACCAATAAGAGCTTGCCGATGGCGCCGGCAGTGGCAACCAAGTGTACGTCTCGCAGTCATCTGATTAACCCTGCTGTTTAATTGAACGACTAGAGCGTTTATGAATTGACGACATTTAATTGAAAGGCTTAAGGAGAACACGTTAACCAGTTGTTTAATGTAACGTTCAACTTATTGACTGAACGTCCTTTAGTATAGTCATTGAATGGGACATACCATACTTTCGAATCTTTGGTAGGGGTGATCCATAAGTCCCAACTTAAAAGGTCTTAAAAAATTAGGACATTACATGTCACACCAACTGAAAATGAAAAAATCAACTATGCACTATCTGTGCGAGCTGTTTGCCGCCATATGTTTTGCTGAATACTAGCGCCACTTCGAGAAAAATGAACTAAATGTCAATCACCCGAGTGATTTTACGTCCGCTCTGTTTAAAGGGCCCTCTGGCTCTCATTTCCCTCTGTTCCCCTACTATGCACATCTACTACCTATAGAAACATAGCAGATAATAAATAGGTATAAAATTGACCTCCGTCCGGAGGTCGTGGGTTCATCCCCGCATTTCATAAAGGAAATGTTGTTTGGGCAGGACAGTGCAGGCAGATCACCCGATTATCTGACCAGAAAAATTATCCATTTATTGAATAGGCATGTAAAAAGTTTGATTTTTTGTCAGTCGTGTCGATCGTCTGTCCCGCTCAGTTACCTACAAGAGTAAAAGAAAAAGGAGTGTTTTTGAATTTCTCACACACTTGGCCACTAAAATTAAATTAACGACGGTGGCTTGGTTTCAACTTTCAATGAACTCTATTTGATATGTAAGCCGTAGCTCGTAATCAACAAAGAAATGACTACCTAAAACCCTTCTTCTACCTATACATGCTATAATATTAATGAGAGATAACAATCTAAGGTGTGTATGGGTCCCGTATATAGAGTTTATTGAGAAAGTACCAGCGCTGAAAGAGGCACTTTTTTAATGTCTTACAGCGCTGGTACCGTCACAGGTCGTAAGTATATTTTACATCTTGTATAGTAGTTTTTATGAGAATGATTTAAACCGAATTAATATTGGTCTCGGTTGCAAAACCAAGTTTAATAATAAAAAATAATCTATGATTAAATATTGCGCAACACGCCGCGTTCAAAAACAAAATTTAACTCTACATCATCACTACGCATCACTTTATTGTAGTAACCAAATAAAAAAAAGAAGGCGGAGCCTATAAACAGTTTTACTTGGGATGAAATTCAGTTACACCACCACCTAGAGCCCGCAACCTGAAGCGCTAGTCCGAACTATATTTAAAGCACATTCGTATCATAGTTACACCGCGCCTAGCAAATCCAGCGCCATTGTGGTCAGTTTTAAAACTACATTCTAAGTGGATACTTTCTTTGCCTTAAGTCTCCGTGGATCAGGGTATAAAAAGTAAGCCCTCAGCAGCTCTTGGTAGCCTTGATGCGTTGGTTAGGCCACTTTGATTATACATTTTGACGGACACTTTCATGTACCTACACAGATGACACTATCTCTATTCTTCATGCATAAATAGGTCAGGCCTATTTATTCTCAAACAAATCCCATGTCTTTAATATATCTACTCGACCTTAAACAGGATGGCAAAGTCAACCATACCAAACCGCCTGTCCCACCCCCAGGCGCTACAGTATTAGGTGGTGGTCACTTGACACTTCGCTCGGACAACGATGAGGCCGAGGTGATTTTCGTGCTGACCAAACAGTTTTTATGTGTAAAAGAACACTAATTTAAATTTATTCGAAAAAATCAGTTTGTCTCAAATGTCAAAATCTTATTCTCTGATCCGATAAACAAAAAATTTTATGTCCTTTTGAAAAAATTTTAAATCAAATAAAAATAAGTAAAAATTTACAAGTGTAATTTATAAAACAAAATGGCCCTGGCTTCAAGCACAGTTGTAATTTCAAGAAATTTGTCTTTTTCCGCACGGACCCTGGTGACCGCGTGCGCGGCGCGACCGGCCCCGCTGCGTAAGTTGCATTAAAATATTGTAAAATATGCACCTACTGTACCTATACAAACCATAGTAGGCAACCAGCAACTGCAGTTCAGATGTGAATCTAAACAAAGTTTCTATATAGTAGGTACAGTGTTGAGCCTTCTCAATTTATGTAAACGGGTAATTTATGTTATAGTGCTTTTGATTAGGTACGACCCGTGACAAGTAGATACAATACCATATTGAGAGACCATCTCGTCGCCGGCTCATCCGTGTTTCTCCACCGCCGGCTCCGACCTCCACGCTGCAATACTCGGATCTACCTCTTGTACACAATTCCAAGTTAAACATACAATTTATTTATTTCATGACTGCGACCATTAGTCGCCTCTCCGGTTTTGTGTCTTGGAAGCGTGTACCGCTCAGTCGAAAAGCACGGATGACCAGCACGTGTACGCGAGTATTACAGCATGGTTGTCCTCTTGCAGCAGCGGGCGGAGTGCCGGCGCGGTGGCTTGCGGACCGGGCATGCGGGCAGCAGGGCCCCTGCTGCTTCCCGCCGATGCCCGACGTCAACGTGTGCCCGCCGCTGCCCGGGCCCTGCCGCCCCTGCTGCAACGCTGGGCCCTGCCAGCTCTGCGCCCCGCCCTGCCCCTGTCCGCCGACAGATCGGCCCTGCGGTGACCATTGCATTAAAGCTAAAGGCCAGGCGAGTCCCACGCAAGGCGAGGCTGACCCCCCGAAAAACCCTCCCCGCCCTACGAAAAGAAGTTAACATTGCAGCCATTATCTCGTTTCGCGGATGCCCTGCCGAGTCTGTACTACAGACTCTGTAGCCAGATCCCTTGCTGGCCGAAGCGTTGGGTTTTGAGTTATAATGCCATAACTACTTTGAAAATGATTGTAATTGAAAATCTTTGACTTGGAGGTCACACGCGTGAACAGGTAAATGTATACCTATGTACGAATTAATGCAAAATGTAATAAACTGTGATAACTAAACCTATGGGATAATTTCTAGAAATTGAAAACTTGCTTTACGTATGATAATATCTTGTCACGGAGCAACCGCCATGTTCTCTCGTCAGAGTGTTTGTAATAAAAGGCAGGACACAAAAAGCACACAACATCGTACCTCTGCTATCGTACATATGCTTTTTTAAGTTACACAGTAGGTCTAACCCGAGTGACCGTTGTTCTAGCATCGACGGCGTCCGCGGCGGGCGGCGAGCCTGTGCGCCGCAGCGCGTCGTGCACGCACGTAGCGGGCCCGCTGCGCCGCCACCTCGGCACGCTGCCGGCGCTGAGAGCGGAGTCCGCCACCCTCATACAGAAGCGCCGCAGCTCCGACAAGGCCCACGACGCCGGCTGCCCGTGCCCCTCGCCCTGCGGACCGTGCGGCTGCCCCAAGGGCTGCGGCTGCCTCCCGCCTCCCTGCAACTTGCCCCCCAAGTGCATTCAGTACATGACGGGCTACTACTACTACCCGTACGGCACGTGGTTCGCCGGACCCTACCACGTCCAGGGGATCTGCCAGCCGGTCGGCAAGGACACGCTGAGCTGCGACCAGAAGAGTCAGGGGGGCCCCACATCGTGTCCACCGAAGCCGAAGGATTGCAGCGAACAGTCGAGTAACTCGCTTCTAGATTATTGCAAGAAGATAAAGCAGCAGTGTGTGCCCACAAAAGCCGACTGTCCGAAGCCGTGTGGTCCGCCGAAGCCCTCGGCGTGTCCACCGAAACCCGCGTGTTCCCCGAAGCCACCGGGCCCCCCGCCGAAGTCCCCGTGTCCTCCAAAAACGTGTCAAGCGAAGCCGACGGTCACCTGCTCGACTCCGAAGGCAAAGTCGCTGTCAGAAATTTGTAAATCTACAAAAAAGCCGAGTCCCTCGAGACCCAGCTCTCCGCCGCGGTCGGCAAAATCCTCGCAGTCGGTCTGTACGAAGAATTCGGCTCCAGCCTGTCCGCCGGTCGCGAAGCCGAAGTCTTCGACAGGAATTTTCAGCAGCAAGAAGAAGCCCGCTGATTCGGGTGCATCGAAAGTGAAATATCAACCGACACCCTCGAAGAGCGATAGGATGCCAACATCGATATTGGACTTTTATTTGAAGGCCCCGCAGAAGCCGAGCACCAAACCCGTGTGACAACAACGCGCTCGCGCCGCCCGGCTCCGTAATTCCTTTACTTTGTTTTCTGGTTTTTGGTGAAAATGTTTATTGTAATATAAATCAGAGAATAAAAATCTATTCAACAATAATTTTCTTTTAATATAGTAGAATTTAATTAGTGTTTGTTGAGTTGTTATTTTGCTTCAATTTAAGATGATCGTAAACAGTTGTTTCCGATACTTCGCTGAAACTGCACGTGCGCCTATTGAATATTGATTGCAGTATTTATTACGCGTGTGATACCTACGAGCGCGCTGCGCGGCGCCCGCGTTTATCGGTTCGAGTGTTTACTAGACTCGGCGGTCATCGTTTCTGACTACGGGGACGATGGAACCAAAACAAAGTTATTCGTCTGTTACCCAAACGTTTTCATTTCCCACTAAAGATCAAGCAGTCGTCGTAGATGCGGTGGATGATATGCAAATAAAAGATTATGCCTACGCTTTCGGAAAAATTATCGATCCTTCAAAAATTAGGTTCTTAAGCAGAATGTCCAACAACCGAGTTTGTTTATTTGTGTCATCGAAAGACGTGGCCGAAGAATTGACAGATGTTCATCAGTGTATTGTTTTGAACAACTCCAAAGTACCTATTCGACCGCTCATAACTAAAAACAAACGTATTATCCTATCGAATGTTTGTCCGATAATACCGCACAACGTTATAGAAGCGAAGCTAGCAGAGTTGAAAATTAAGTTGGTTTCGCCGGTATCTTTTATCAGAGCCGGTATTGCTGAACCTGGATTTAGTCATATTTTAAGTTTTCGCCGACAAGCCTACGTGCCACCTGAAGAAATTAATAACTTACCAGAGCGAATACAGATAGACTTCGATGGTGTTTCTTATTGGATTTACGTTTCTACTGATTCAATGACTTGCTTTTTATGTAAAAAAGAAGGTCATGTGGCCAATAAATGCCCGGCTAATTTAATTTCCAACCCAAATTCTAAGTCTGATAATATAAGTGAGATTTTGGATATACCAGATTTTCGCCCGCCCGTCTCGTTTAAAAGACCACATCCGCCTACTACGTCAGACTCCTCACCAAGCGTGCACGTTCCCGTAGAAATATCGGATAGCGAGACCGTAAGCGAGTCCGACTCGAGTGAAATATACAACTCTGGGCTGGCTAAAAAAATGGTCAAAAAACATAAATCCGCCGCGCCACATGAATTGGAACCCACGGAATTAAAAGAAATCGAAAAAATTTTAGATAGTAGTGATTACCCAATGTCAATTAAAGATTTTATTGGCTTCTTAGATGAGTCATACGGCAAGGAAAATATTCTACAGATAAGCCTTACATACACAGAAGATATAGGCCAACTAGTTAAAATTTTAAAAGAAGTATTACAAGAAATTTCATCAAGAAAAATTAAAAACCGTATAACTCGTATGATAAAAAAACTTAGTACATATTAATATTATGAAATTAAAAATTATTCAATGGAACAGCCGCAGTATTTTACCGAAGAAAATTGAGTTAGAGACGTTTTTAAATAGGGAAAGTGTTCATATTTGTATTTGCTCCGAAACATGGCTTTCCGAGGACAGAACTTTTCACATATCGGGGTACAGCTGTTTCAGAAGAGATCGCGATGATGGTTTTGGTGGTTTGCTTATTCTAGTTCATGTTTCACTTCCGGCTAGACTAAAAGATATAAATTTACCATTTAACAAGTTAGACATATTGTGTATAGAATTAACTAATCAAACCACACTAAAATATATATTAGGTGTGTACTCGCCTAGTAATGTTCGTACAAGTAAACATGATTTCGATGATTTGTTTTCCCTTTTTAGCTGCAAAACTCTGATAGGAGGTGACTTTAACGCTCACCATATCTCCTGGTCCTATACTACTGATGGCAGAGGTCGCTTGATTGCAGAAAGTGGCTCGGATCACAATTTTTCCTTTTTAAATGATGGTAGCCCTACCCGTATTTCAAAATTAAACGATAGTATAGTTTGCTCTTCCCCCGATATTTCATTTGCCAGCTCCGACTTGGTCCTGTCGTGTTCGTGGGCTGTTACTAACGAAAATTTTGGTAGTGACCACCTACTCATTGAAATAAACATTAAAAATGATTCGCTATATGAAAATTATACAAAACGAAATGTTAAAAAGGCAGATTGGGAAGGGTACGGGGCGGATATTGAGTGTAAGTGTAATATATTTTTAATTAATAATAACGTTCAGGAAAACTATAATAACTTTTTGGATATCATTAAAAGCTCAGCAGATAAGTTCATTCCTCTTACTAGAATTAATACAGGCCCATTATCTAAATTTAAACCAAAACCCTGGTGGAATCAAAATTTATCAAGAGCAATAGCAGAAAGGAGGCTCGCTCTTAAAACACTCCGCAAAAATCGTACGACAGAAAATTATTTGGCTTTTAAAGATAAGGTAGTTACAGCTCGTAAACTGATACGGCAGGCCAAGTTAGATTCATGGCTAAGATTTTGTGATAGCATAAATTATAAAACTACTTGCACCGATATGTGGCGTAAACTCAGATGGATTAAGGGATATCCAAGCAGATCAGACACATTAACAGATGAAGAGGCGCATCAATTTCTAAGAAACATTACTCCCGATAGTGTTACATTTCCCCCCATTAATCAGTGTTTAAATAATGATTCCCAAAATGTAATGTTTTCCCGTATTACCATGGCAGAGTTGCTTTCTGTAATCAAGCGTAAAGATACTTCTGCTGGTTTGGATGGCATATTTTATTCTATGATAAATCATCTTCCGGTTAACGCTAAAAATATTTTGTTAAAAATTTATAATTTAATCTACACCACTTCAACAATACCTCAGCAATGGCGAAATATTAAAGTTATTGCTATACCTAAGCGCAATGGCCCCGAATTGAGGCATCGTCCGATATCATTAATTAATTGTCTATGCAAAATTTTTAATAAGATCATTACCAAAAGACTTGAACTATTTTTCGAAAGAAATAAAATTTTCCCAGATTACATGATAGGTTTCCGCCGAGGACGTTCCTGTTTGGATGGCCTCTCACGTTTTAGTATGGACATAGAACTCAGTTTTATTAAAAAAGAATATCTTTTGTGTGCCTTTACGGACATCATGGACGCATATAACGGTGTGTCGGTCGAAGTGCTTACCGAGCGTCTTGTTGAATATGGTGTAGACGTGCTCATTTGCAAGTATGTAAGAGAGTTTCTCAGACATAGGTTTGTTGTTTTCAAATTGACGAACGGTGATGAGATTGTGCGAATATGTCGTGATGGTTTGGCCCAGGGGGACCCTATGTCTCCAATATTATTTAACATTGTCACTGCTAAAGTTAACAGTTTAACTTCTCCTACCCTAAAAATAAGTCAATACGCAGATGATTTTATATTTTATTGCAGCAATAAGGATATAGATGAATGCACTCTACTCATGCAGGAAACGCTAAATAATTTTGAAACTCTATTACACGCAATTGGTTTACAGTTATCCCTTAATAAAACTAAAATATGCATTTTTACCCGAAGATATCGGGTTCCCTCTGTCCAAATTAACTTGTATAATGTTACCTTAGAAATTGTTAAGTTTGTTAAGTTTTTAGGCATTTGGTTTGATCAAAGACTAAATTGGAAAAAACATATTAATGAAACGCACCAAAAGTGTTCTAAATACATAAATATTTTAAGTTGTGTCAGTAGCTATAAATGGGGGATTCATCCCATACATTTAAGGAAATTATATATTAGCCTTATTAGAAGCAGATTAGAATATGGATGTGCTGTATTTGCCAATGCCAGCAAGAACGTGATCAGTAAATTGGATTTATCTCAAAACCAATCGTTGCGGATATGTGGTGGTTTCATAAAGTCGACCCCCATACAGGTTTTAGAAAATGAACTCTGCATACCTCCTTTAAAAATCCGCAGAAAATTTATATCTGACAAATTCTTTTTAAAAACTTTTGCGCGACGTGATGACTATTTGATAAAGCTCATTGTTGATTTTGATGATATCATTAATTTGGGTTGTAACTACTGGAACAAGAATGGTTTTCCCATATTGTTTGTAAGCTACAAAAATTTTAATCAACTAATAATTTCTAATTACACTCTTTGGCCTCCATTTGAACTTAATATGCATAAATTTGATATTCCATTTGAAGATATATGTTTCACTAAAATTTCAATTGTCCACCAATCTAAAAAATTAACATCCCCATTAGAACTTAAAGCGGCTAGTGTCGAATTATTGTCCACCAAATATTCTGATTATGTACATATCTACACAGACGGTTCCAAGTCTACTGACCTCGCAGGATGTGCATTTTACGACTCTAAATCTAAGACTAAAACTAAATTCACTATCAACAATAATGTAATCCCAATTATGGCTATAGAAATAATAGGTATACTGAAGGCACTTGAATACATAGAAACCACCACTTATCAGAATGTCGTTATTGTTACTGACTCCAAAAGCGGTCTTCTTCATTTGATCTCTTGTAGCAAGGGCAACATGGGTAGGTCAGAAGCTTTCCTCGCTATTAAATGTATTTTCAATCTAATACGTAATGGGGTTAAAGTTTGCCTACAGTGGATGCCCTCTCATGTAGGTATTCTAGGAAACGAGATTGCCGATGCTTTGGCAAGTGCAGCACGATCTGTAGGTACAATCATTGATGTAACTCCATATTTCTGTGATTATTTAAGCTTAATAAGAAAAAATTGTTTTAATATGTGGGACCAATATTTTCAGCAAAAATGTGCAAATACGGGTATTTGGTATAGGACCTTAGTAGACAAGCCACCAAAACGTCCTTGGTTTGCGGATTGCAAACTCAGTAAAAGAGATTTAACTCTCTGCTTCAGAATTCGTTCCAATCACATTCCATTAAATAATTTTGCATTTCTTATGGGCAAAAGAGACAATTCCAACTGTACTGTTTGTGACCGATGCGAGGACCTGTATCACGTGCTAATGGAATGTGTGCGGAATGAACATCTGAGACGAGAATTTGTACAGCACACTGAATGTACCAATTTGTATTTTTTTGTACACAACATAGTTCACTCAAATTTCAAAGTAAAATTTAGTGATAGGTTTATAAGTTTTGTAATTCATTCGTTATATTTAAGGGAATTAGATTTAAGCATAATGTAATTAGGTTTTTCTTGTAATGATTATTGAATAAGGCTGACATAATCTTAGGATGAATAGCCTTTAAATAAAGAGAAAAAAAAAAAAAAAAAAAAAGATGATCGTAAACAAAGAGAATACTCAGTATGTACCTTAGCTATTTTTATACCAACTTCAATGTCACTTAAAATTAGCCTCTTATCTCATATTATGACATTATTTTCTGGCGGTTTTTATTTATTTTACCCGACTACGGTGAAGCAAAAAAAGGAGTGTTATGATTTGACCTTACATGTCTGTGACTATGGATGTTCATCTATTTCGATGTTAGTTTCGTACTTTTTAGAGCGTGTTTTTATTAACACTCGGATTATAGTTATAAGCTTTTATTTTTATTTACAGAAATGTAATAAGCTATCGATCAGCCTTTCTATGTTTATCTCCTAAATGCAGTTAAGGGTCAAAGCTATTTTATGTAATAATTCCATATTATTCTTATCGGCTTCACTACTATAATTATTCAACTGGCTAGGCTTTCTTTAAAAGAAAATCAGCTTCCGCCACTAAGTTGTTTCTTGTTAAATCTATTATTTCATGAGGCACGAGTAGTAACAAAATTATTATTAGATTTTCGAAAGTAACTTGGTGATGAAATTGCTTTTGAAAATCTAATAATTTTTTTCTAGCCAATGCCGACCAAGTCAGTCCAACCAATTTAGATTATAATAACTATTTTTATTTTAGTCTCTCAAATAACAGAAAGATATATCCAGGGTTGGCTACATAACGTTTTTATTTTTCACCTGCGAGTAGACTGTGAGACTGAAACTCGGCGTGTGAGAAGAGATGCGAGAAGTAAATGAAGCGACAGCTCTTGGTCAAACAATGTATTTAAATTATCACTATAGGAAAGTTTATTCACAATAACACTGACTTTACTCCGTCCGCTCCGCACCCCGGCCCGGGACCGACTGAAACACAACCAGCACACACGATTACAGCGACTTACTTCTATAACCTCTACAAAAATACTAATATTTAAATAGAATAGCTTCCGAGGTTAGCGGCCGATTAGTTATAAAAGAAGCATGCTAGTATTGCTCTATTAATACCCTCGGGACAATACATATTTTTATGTTGTTTTTGTGTCCGTCATAACCAGTATTTAATGGATCAGGAAGATAAATTGATCATTGCATAGTTACAAAATTATAAATATTAGCTGACGTCACAGCGTGTAGTACCTGTCACTGCTTGGCGCGGCGCGCGGGCTCTGTGGCGGTGGGTGGCGGCGGCGGTCCCTTCTTCTCCAGCTCTTCGAGGTAGCCCAGCACGAGCTGGTCGCGCTCGTCGGGCACGTGGTCCAGCGCCGTGTAGCGCGCGTCCGCCCGCAGCGCGTCGTGCAGCTGCGCCAGCGCGTGCGGCGTGTCGCGCGTCGCCGCCAGCGAGCGGTGCGTGATGCTGCGCGTCTCCAGCAGCAGCTGCCGTAGCGCCGTCTTCGCCGCGCTCTGTTTGTCGCGCTGGTAGTCGCGGAACTCGCGCTCCATCTGTTATAATTACAAATTTATTATTTTATTAATTTATACAAATCTATTATTATTGTTAGTTTATTAGCCGAGAAGTATGGCTAGTAAAAGCAAAAGAACGAGAAAAGGGGAATACATTGGAGGAGGCTTTCACCCTTTAACCAAAAAAATTATTTTCATGTTATTTTTAAACTATATTGTCGCGCCGCGTGTCACGTCGCTTGTCGATGTGACGTACCTGCGCGGCGCTGCGATAGACGGGCGCGGCGGGCGTGTCGGCGACGAGCTTGCGCACGTCCCGCCAGTGCGCCGTGCACGTGACGTTGAGCTCGCCGAGGAGCGCGCGCAGCTTGTCGATGTGACGTACCTGCGCGGCGCTGCGATAGACGGGCGCGGCGGGCGTGTCGGCGACGAGCTTGCGCACGTCCCGCCAGTGCGCCGTGCACGTGACGTTGAGCTCGCCGAGGAGCGCGCGCAGCTTGTCGATGTGACGTACCTGCGCGGCGCTGCGATAGACGGGCGCGGCGGGCGTGTCGGCGACGAGCTTGCGCACGTCCCGCCAGTGCGCCGTGCACGTGACGTTGAGCTCGCCGAGGAGTGCGCGCAGTTTGTCGCGCCGCTTGTTGCCGATCGCGCTGATGTGCTGCCCGAATATACGCTCCTGTAACACCACACACCGACATTATTGATTTATGTGATATATTGTATTAAAACAATGTTTCTTAAAGAATTTTATTATAAATGTATTGATTATGTAAGTAACTATAATTTCTCAGTTTAGACTCTTTGTTTATTTAAACGAAATAAAAACTTAAGTATAATAGAAAATGCAATTTCGTAACAGCACAGGAGACAATTTTATATAATTTTTTAAAACAACGAGTTTCGATGAACCTTATCTTCCTTGCTGAGCTCCTCGGCAAGAGCGTAGCGGTGGTCTTTCTTCAGCTGTTTCTTGGCCTCGCGCCAGACCAGGTCCGGGTTCCGCACCAAATCAGCCAGCAGAGCATTGAAATGCTGAAAAATAATTATTGTTTCATAAGTAAAAAGGTGCAAAGTTTTAGTAATTAATTTAATAAACAATTAAGTAAATAAATACAATACCTGCACGGCCTCGTCCCTCTTGTGGAACTCGCGTTCCTTGTCCCGGTCGCGCAGGCTGGTGGCGAGCGCGCGCTGCACCTGCCGCTCGCGCTCCTTGATGGAGGCCTGCGCGCGCGCCTCCCGCGCCCGCGCCGCCTCGCCCTCGCTGCCCGACCCCGCCCCCGCGCCCGCCCCTCCCTCCTCCTCCGACACCTCCGCCTCCAACTCTGCCTCCGACGTCTCCTCCGGGACCTCCTGTTACGAATGTAATTTGTGATTACATATATTTCTCCCGCCAGGGGGCGGATCGGACGCACGAAGCGCCATTCGGTGGTGAAAGCGGTATCGAAAATTGTCGATGGGTGTTTTCGATAATTTGGTCCTTTTCTGGTCAGACAGCTATCAGACAGTACGACCTTGTGGTCTTTATTAAAGTTTATTTTTATTTTATTTTGAAAACTTACAGCTTAGTAAAAAAGAACACCAGCAATTTAACTTAAAAA
This sequence comes from Celastrina argiolus, assembly GCA_905187575.2. Taxonomy (NCBI): domain Eukaryota; kingdom Metazoa; phylum Arthropoda; class Insecta; order Lepidoptera; family Lycaenidae; genus Celastrina; species Celastrina argiolus. Next base: position 969,600 of record LR994578.1, on the reverse strand, counting down.
ACATATTTTTCCAGTGCACAAAAAAATATATAAAGTAACCCCGCTACAATACTATGAAAAGTAAATAAAAAAAATGCTTTTTATTTTTAACATGTTTTTTAATATAATATGTGCGGTGCAGAATTGCGGTACCGCAGTGTGAAGAGGCAAGATAAAGTAATCATTGGTATCTAGATCTGGCGAAGAGAACCACAACTCGACAAGTTTAAACACAGCTCGTTTTTGGCAGCCCTGACCACCGGCTCAGACCGGAGCGGTGTGTATCTCTTCGGTAGTTCACATTCAAATGAATGCACGAGTAGCTGCCGGTAATCGTGGCCTATTATGTTATCCTCAAGTTTGAATATGACTAAGCTATCGGAAATGAGAGAGATAGCAAAACGTAAAAGGGGATAAAGAAAACAGCGCTGTTATTAAAACATATAATTCTAAAATAGCATTCACAATAAATGATAAAAATTAGAATTTTAAACTATTTACACTTAAATATTGTTATTACTTACTAACAAGAGCCTTGGAAAGAGACAATTTGCGTAATCATTACGTTTTTTCATCAATTCATCAATATTTGTAGTCCCTTTCTCTCGGCGTCTATAATCGGTTTAGTCTAAGTTTAGGTCTATATACATTGTAGCTTTCAGCTGTGGCCTCAAAACCTAATAATATCCACGAGCGGTTCTGTAAACCAGTCTATTCGGTGTTCGACTTATGACGTTTGATAGGACGAGGGTTATCTAGGGGTCGAACGCGGAATAAGCCTTTTTAACGCTGGATTAACATTATAAATAAAGAACTGTTATCGGTAATTCATGGTTACATAACGTCTAACAGTTATATTGTATACGATTGCACACACTTGTACAACTTCTAACTATTTACACCAATTATTAGATTCACAATAAGCTGATGCTGTCGACAACCTGTTTTAGGTATCATATTTTATAAAACACAATATAAATTACAAATAGGAAGTACCCTAGTTGATGTATTCGTGAATTAAAAGTCTAGAGTCAGTGACGAAAAAAAGTTTGTCACAGTATTTATATAAAAAGTGAATGACATTTGCATTGTTTAAGAACTTTATTAACTTACACCAATTTGTTTTGATTATAGAAGGCGGCATAGCAGTAAAACTAATAGGACAGAGAATGATCTCTTACTATATTCAAGTACTTTACATGTTGTACCGCGGCATACGGCTACCACTTACACCTGTCACCTACCCCCCCGGCTTCTGAAAGGCTGGTCAGATCGTCGATCAGCTAACATTTGAGGCAACAGGCCATTCTGAAAGCTCATTAGTGAACGTAACCAGAGAGCGAAGTTGTTGCGAGTGATGTTCGCCAATGAGCATTCAGAATGGCTTGTTAACTCAAATGTTAGCTGATCAATGACTTGATCAGCCTTTAAGAAACTGGGGGTTAGTCACGCACGTCCCACGCACACAAAACGTGAACACTGAATATGTTTATATCCAATTGATTTGTCTTAAACCTTTGCCGACAGAAAGGCCGCGCTTAATGAAATAGTTTAGAGATTCAACAAGTTCACTGAGTTCAAAAAACTAAAGTGAAGCATTTCAAACTTATAATATTAATCCATATTATAACTCGGAAATAGTTGACATGTATAATGAGTTATATTATACTTGTTACAATTTCATGTGTTTAATTTTGTTCACTGTTAATTATTTGTATAACTTGACGAAGGTAGAAGTGAAAACTAATAATTATTAAGTTTAACACCTATGACATTCTATCTACCTATAATTCACAAAATATAAATATTATTCTATTCAATGTTTCGTTGACCGCAACATAAAATGGTTCCGTTCCGTCATAAAAAGTCCGGTTCTGCCAGCAAAGAAAAATTAAGCTCCACGATTTAATACTAACCTTAAATGTCATAATGTTAACATATTTATTTAAAAAATACACAACTTACATAACTTATTGATAGCGAATGTACATTATATATTTACAATAAACTCTCAATTTATGTGGAAGTGTAGAGCACTGTTCTGTATTGTATCACCACACTCCTTTGCAGGGCAGTAGAAATAGTGAAATGAAGTTAAATACGTAGTCGAAACTGGTAGTTTATTTTAATAAATCTGATGTTAAATAACTGGAAAAGTGCAAGTAATTTGTGTACTATTACTGGATTTTATATATTAGAGTAATGTTACCGCCAAGAAGGACTCGGTATGTTGATATTGGCTCAAAGCACCCCGTTAATACAATACAGAGCGACGCGTCCTGGCGTTTGCGTGCGTTGTGACGCACGCCACCGCAGTGTTTATATCCGAGAACGTGTAACGAATTTTACCGAATTAACAGCAGCATATAACAAAAATACTATAAGTAAAATAATAATTAATGTGTGTATTTCAATAAATACTATTCGTTTGTCAATTGACAAAATTACCGATTACAATACTGGATGTTTATTAACAAGATGTGATGCAAAAATTGAATCTCTAATATAAACACTTTAAATAGATGTGGGTAGTTGGATCACTTTAATAGTGTCTCAAATCTGTTCCGAGTCTGCTCATATTTCTCCTCGTTACATAGCACTCTGTAGAATAAATAACGCCAGCTTTAAATACTTTTGTGATAAGTTCGTATCCGTTGCAGTACAGAGCCTGTACTGCTCCCGTGCGAGCCCAACTACCCACAAACGGCTCGATATTGTTCAATGACGATAATAGTTCTGAGCGCAAATTCGTTTGCGCTGTTGCAAAAATCAGCGTTTGTAAAACACGTACAGTAAACACTATTCCTTCTCGGACTTCTTCCGTTTCCGCTTGTCCGTCTTCTCCGTCTTCTTGCGGCCCTTCTTCTCCACCTCGGGCTCCGGCGACTTGAACTCCTGCCGCCTCTTCTTGGGCGGGGATTTGATGGGGGATTTCTTCTCGGGCGCGGGGAGCTCCTTTTTGGAGGAGCGGAGGAGTTTGGGCGACACGGGGTCCTTCTCGGGCGTCGGGGATCTGGACTTGGGCTCGCTGTCGGGGGAGTCCTCGTTCTGTGCGTCGTCTGCGGCCGGCGCCGGCTCGTCCGCCGCCGCTGTCGCCTCCGCCGCTGCCGCTGCCGCCTTGGCTTTAGCCTTGGCCTCGTTCTCGCCGGGGATGCCGAGGATCTCGGCCCACTGGTCGGGCGGCGGCGTCGGCTGCTTCTTCTCCTCCTCCGTGGACTGGTCCGACTGCTTCTGCGGGACAAACGCAACACTCAACGCTAATTCGACAAACGAAATTTGCAAAATATCTCATTATAAGCGAACCTGCATCGGACACTATCGGTATGATCTCAACATTTCGATATTTAACATTATGTTAATTATTTTACATTTCTCACCTTAACGTAATCGTATGTTTTATATTACTAAATATAATACAATCGCAGTCGCAAAAACTCGCGGAGGTTAGCAAGAGATTAAAATAAAAATGTAAAGCATATAGGTAGCCTATATTACAAGCAATTAATTTAAATCGATATAAAATTACTTCATCGACGTGTATGTTAGTCGGAAAACTTGAAAAAGTTAGAGGTTAAAAATAATATTTTTATTGATTTTATGGTTGTAAGTATGTATCAAGCACAATATTTTTGGATGTCCCTCATAACATCAAAAAATTCATAAATTGGCAACAGGTCCTGGGGTCCCGATCTTTGATGCTTTTAGGTGAACCTTGTATTCGAATACATGAGTGTTCGCGTGTGACCGCGGGGGCACTGAACGACACGATTGATGATGACGAAACAAGTGCCAAGGTAGGTTTATCATCATTCAGGGTTTGTAGCCAATTTTAATAATTGGCAATAAACACAACTAAATCAGAATAATTACACAGTACGTATGCACGTGAGTCATACTGCCGCGAAGCGAAGTTTAATAAGCCGAGCTTACGCCGTGTACGTTCAGGTGAGAAATGTCGCCGGGCCCGGCCCGCCCTACGCCTGTCATATTCTGCGGGTCCAGTGTCCGATGCGGCTCCGTTACCTGTGCCCGCTCCGCGCCGCGCTGCAACTCACTATCACTGCGTTACCTGCGCCCGCCCCGCGCCTCCCCGCGCCCCGCCCGCGGGGGCACCCGCACCGACCCCCGCAGGATATGACAGCGAGACCCTGACAGCCTACGGACACGCGGCCGGCGCTCGCGAACTGCGGCGAGCGCGCCCGGCCCCCGCGGCCGCCACTACTACGTACGCGCCGCGCCCGCACGACAAACACGCTAGCGTCCGGAGCAGATACGCTTATGCCGATACGAATCACTCTTTTCATTTCGTTATTGTACAGAAAATTGTATGAATTGCATGTTTCGATTTATCATTATAGGGTAATTAAGTGTTTAAGCCAGCTGTGGCCGGAGACGGTTAGTGGCAAATCTGCACTTTGGCTTACTTCAACTTTCGTTAGGGACCCGACCGGCCAGATGAAAGGTGCAAATTAGTTCGACGACACGCAGTTTCTATGTATTTCTACGAAATTCGTCGCTAGCTTTGTGTCGCTAGCTACGGAGGGAATTCCATAGGAATACATACAAACCATGCGGTTGCGGCGACACGTCGTCTGCTGTTGCTGCCCGGCTACCAACTTGCACCTCTATGATCTCGAATTAACATCTTGCCAAGGTGCGGTTGTAAGTATCATTACATAGAACTGTTTAACAATGTACGTATACTGTATGTACGAGAAGTTAACCGCTGCGACCACCGGGACAGACGGGCCACACAATAACAACACTCTAATATGTATTCGGAGCCAACTCACGTCACCGCTCTTTTCTTTCTTCTTTTCTTTCTTTCCGTCCTTTTCCTTGTCCTTGTCTTTCTCCTTTTCCTTGTCCTTATCTTTCTCCTTCTCCTTGTCTTTGTCCTTTTCTTTCTTATCTTTCTTACTGCTGCTTCGATCTCGTTCTGTAAAATTCAAAATGACGTTACTCTTTACTGAAAGTGATAGCGTAGATTTTCCCAGCGATTTTTCGAAGTATTCGCGTGTTTTTGGCTCCTCGCTGATATATTCTATACCCGGAGTATGCTCGGTTGCCTATTTGGTGACATCAGAGATAAGTGAAATGATTTAAAATAAAAATGATGCCCATAAGCGAACATTTATCTTATATCTGGGTTTTTCAGACGACCGGGAACATTTCGATTCCCACAATTGAACCAAAATGTTTTACATATTATGTGTTCGTCAAGGGGACTCGAACGCGCGACATCAAGCCGGAGCGACCGCCGCGTGAGGACGTCAATAAATGTAGGCCGACTCACCCTTATCTTTATCTTTGGCGTCCTTCTCCCTCTTCCTCTCCTCCTTGGCCAGCCGGCAGTACTCGCGGAAGTAGTCCTCGCGCAGGGAGCTACTCTCCACGGCCTTGTACCGCGGGTCCAAGTCCACCTTCTTCTTCACGTCGACCCAGCGCGCGCGCCGGTCCACCGACTTCTCCTTGAGGAGAGCTATGAACTCTGTCTTCACCTAAAACATTGAGGACGCTCGTCATCATACTGTCGGTGCCGGTGCCAGTTAAAGGGCGGAGTGGGGTCCGGCCGTGGAGGGGGGATGGTTCTAACACAACAACATACGTCGCAACTCACGGGTTCATATGTGTGGGGAGTTTGTTGTATGAGGGGCGAGTGAGTGAAATATTACTTTTAACCCTCGACGAAAACGTGGTGTCATAAGTTTGACGCGTCTGTGTGTCTGTCTGTGGCATAGTACCACCCGAACTGATGATCCGATGATGACTTGATCTAGTTTTTTTGTTTGGATCCTTTAAAAAAACTCGAAGTCTTAATAGTAAAAGTAATAATTTTATTTTTAAACGAATAGCGAAATAAGAATGTTCGAAACGATTCAAAAATAAAGTGGACAACGAGGCCTCGGACAACATAATTAACAAACGTATAGAACATCGAACACACATGAACCCCGAGCGAGCATCGAACTCTCCTACAGTATCAACAAATCGCAAAGCCAACCATCCGCCCGCCACGCCGGCCGCACGGCGCCCGCCACGCTCGCCACATCCCTGCAACAAACTGTATTAGCGGCTGAAAATAAACATTAGCGCTGTGGAGGTAAAAATATATTAATCTCTGAAATGGAAATATTAGGTATTAATAGTAACACACACGGAAAGTCAAAGCACTCGCGCACAGAACCGTCGAGAGAGCTCTAGTTTGTCACCGGCGATGGCATTGTCGGCATTAGACACGCTCACCGCGGCTCGGCGTCGACCACTCTACGCGAGAATGTAGTGTACTAGCTTTTGCCCGCAGCTTCGTGCGCGTGGAAATAAAAGTATCCTGACACTTCTAATACTCCCAAGAATGTGTTTAAAGTTTCATGACGATCGGTTAAGTAGTTTTTGGATGAAAGCGTAACAAACAGAAAAATAATATGGGTGACGATAATCTTTAATCATAAAGCTGCTGATTATTTCATAAAAAATAATTTATTTATACATTTATTATAGATGAGGTGTCACAATAACCAAAAATGCCACACGGTGATTTTTCACAATTCTATTAATTCACATTTTTGTTTTGAAAGGTTAATTTGAATGTTTATTTCAAGTAATCTAATATGATAAGTAAATTTATAAAATGCTTGGCTGATTCGTTGGTGCGGGCCTTCAAATGTAAGTTTCGTCATCCATCATCCCCACCGCAGGACACGGGCGCGTGCGGGCCCGCTCGAGAATTTCATCTCGCAGCCAAACTTTTAAATTGCCATTCAATAATATTATAATTCTTAAAATATTTATAAGCCGTCAATGTCCAACGAATGTCTACCGAGGCAAAAATCGATACACAAATCGCAATCAATAATAGCACCCCTCACCGATTTCGGTGTCGGTAGCCGATTTCATTGAATTCAGGCCAGGTACGCAGGAGTTATTTTAGAGTGCCCAAGTGTGTGCGCAATACACAAAGACACTCTCTCTTCCTTTTAATCTCATAACCCAGTGGGACGGTAAACCGACACGACTGGCGAGAGAACAGGCGCAGGACCGACTTTTTACATGCCCATCATCATCTTTCTTGTCAAACAATCAGGTGCAGCCTGCATTGTCCTAACCAAACTGAAAACAACATTTTTTGGTGTACCAACGCGGGAATCGAACCCACGACCTGCGGGACGAGAGTGAAGCTCAGAACCACTGGACCACGGAGGCGCGTGCAATCAATTAACACTATCTGTGTGCGTGTCATTTCAATCTGTCCAGCGGTTTCGCTCGAAGAACAGTTGGAGACACAATATTTTTTATTTATAGTACTAGCACTTATAACGTTAATTAAAATATCAAGTTGAGTCGATACAAGTAAAACTTTTAGATTATGTTATGGACTCCGCAAACATTCATTGAACAAAGACGACGATAGCACGAACTCTCTCGACTGATTGTACTTGTATACTGCAACAGTCAATATGTCGCACAAACTAATAAACAGTTTAATAGCACAAACATTGCATGGTGCCAGTATTAATAATCCAACATGAAAAGTTATTAAGTAGTATGCCTTCACTTTCAGTACGGCAGTCCGAACTTAAACATATACTGAGAATCAGTCTCACGAATCAGTGAACATGATATTTTTAGCTTATAGACATTATATTTAACAAAATTAAACTGTATTTTATTAATATTTGTTATAAAATACCTAGTTATATTAAATTTTTATAATGCAACATTTTCAGAATTCGTGAGACCGAATTCACTTAATTTCTATTGATTTTACATTTTCTTCTATGGGTACAATAATAATCATTTAATTTGAAACTTTATTTCATCAAAAAAAATTTCATTAAAATATGGAATACTCTTTACAGCTACTTGATATATTTAATATCTTTATATAAATGTATCTTCATTATCTCTTCTAAATTATTAATTCAAATCTTATATGCATTTAAATCGAATGTCTAATATAAAACATCTTTAAGAAAAAATCTCTTTTGTTTGACTATGTGACTGTTTTTAATGCAAAACTATGTATTTGTAATATTTTATAAATATATTATATAATTTTTTTAACAGCTTTGTATAGTAATTTTAGTATTAATTATTACAACCAATTTTAATGTAAAAGAGACCTTTTCCAGTATAAAACAAAATAAAAACCTGAAATAAAAAAGATTAGTCAAGTGGCCAACGCTTGCATATCGTTGTATATTTACATATTACTGTGACCTCGACCGGGGAGCGGTCCGAGGCCCGAACCCAGCACCTTTGTCATGCAACGGCAAGGCTCTAGTGAGTCCGCACAGCGACGGGACTTTACTTTTTATTTAGATCTTTAGTCATTTCTGCAAAATTATATCTAACCTTTTGATATCTCGTGCACCGGGGCAACCGCTTGACCGTTCGAGCGCATTTTACCTCTCTTTCTAAAAAGTAACATACGATTTAGAGAGGATTATTCAACTGCATACAAAATTATAGTAAGTTATGATCTCCAATATTATATCGAGGATTAATAGAGGTCGCTCGTTAGGTGTTCTACTCGTGCACCGGTACTTGCGTCGGCACAAACATACATACACAGCAACGAGCGCGCCGAGAGCGGTCGGGGGAGCCCGGGCCCGACGTACGTCTATACACAAGCCTATCGGAGCCGCTCCTGTGCGGGGTCGACACAATCTCAACACAGACGATATAAACTATTGACTCGACTGTCCCGTACGTTCGTAACAAAACCATTATTCTGAAATAAAAGAATCACCTTCGACGTAATAAGTGAATGCGGTATAAACTGTGTATATAAAGGGGCCAGTTTGTGTCGGGCGCCGGGGGCGGCGCACGGCGGCTCCGGCGGCAGCTCAGGCGGCGGCGCGGGCGGCGCTACACATCTTGGTGTCAAAACAAAACAACGTGCTAATTCAGTACATGGCCGGTCTGGAACCGTCATTTTCTTATTGCAAATATTATACTTTATCGACCGAGGTATCGGCTGCTTTCTGTTGTCAATAGTTTTTAAGAAACCTTTTTTTATTTTAGTATCCTTTGTAATAAGAAAATAACTAAAAATAAAAAAAATATCACGCACTCTGTATGAAGCAACATAATGATATAAATGTATATTCGACGTACAGCCTCAGCAGTGTACTGTACGGTCTACCGACACGAGAAAAGACTCGAATCCTTTAATTGCTTATCATAGTGCGTCATATTCTAACACAGTTTTAATGCATTATCACAACTATAAAAATTATTATTAAAGCACATGATTCTAAAACACACAATCAATCAAAGTAATCACTGCGCTAAAGTAAAAGTTGGAAATATTATATCAAATCAATAAAACATAAATTACAAAGGAATTCGCACAGCAGATAAAACATATTCGAGTGAGGCGGGAGTCGAACCCGACAGGATCACATTCAAACATTTTACTTAACTAAAATGTTATATTTTCATATAAGAACAAGTAATATCTGGAAAATAGTTTAGTTTCAGTTTAGGAAATATTTCCAACATAGGCCTCCACAAACGACACCAAAGCCGTTTTAAAACTTCCATTCTAGAAAAATATTTAGTTATTTACATGACTAAGCAACAATAAAGGACATATTCCAATTTATAAACGATTCGGTTTCTAATATGTACATTATGATCAATCATAAAATTAAATGCCAATATCAGATATTGCTGTTAAAAATTTCGTGAACGACAACAATCTATACAGGATTCGAACCTGGCAAATTACTTTGCAGAAGCTTTATAACATTATCGAGTGAATAAAAATGGCACCATTCAAAAGCAATTAGTGTTTCAAAAGTTGTCAATTTATAGAAAACTGAGACATGAGTAGAGTAGAAGTTGTTCGTATTCGTGTTCCATCATCCTCGTAATATTTACCTTTAATCATTCACTCCACTGCTGGACATAGGCCAATGTTGCAGTACTATATAAAAACCAAGCAGTAGTAGAATTTATCATTCGTATAGAGTGAGAGGGCTTACTCTCAAAACTAATTTTAATTCTGATTTAAGACCAATCCGACTCCAATGCTGACAAGTCAGTACTGAATATATTGGAATGGATTAGTTCCATAAAATCGACACTCAATTTCAAATAAATTTGGCGCTACTGTTGCGACGAACTGTCAAATTCAAATGCAATTCCAATTTCAGTTTACGGTTAAGACTACTAAGAGCGAATACTTTAGTTCGTGTCGTGTGTGCGTGTGTGTGCGTGCGGTCGCGGGGCGGCGGTGACGTCACTGACCTGCTCCTTCTTCTTCTCCTTCTCCTCCTTCTCGCGCTTGCGCACGTCGGCCACGTACTCGTTGAAGTAGGTCTCGCGCTCGCGCACCTTCTCAATGCCCTTGAAGCGCTCGTCCCGCCCGAACTTCCCCGCGAAGTCCGAGAATGAAGATCTGGAATTTTTTTCCAAACATATTAGTACCTCTAATAATAAATCAATTCTAAAAAGATAATCAGCAAACATTACAAGGGTCGTTTATGACACCTAGGTTTTGCACTAATGTGAACTGTAATTTAGAATATTTTATTAATTATTGATGTCTTATAATTATATACTTTAGTACATATCAGTGACTAATGTTGTTTCACCAATCTGTACAATAGATATAAATTTAGATAAGGATTTTCATAGTAAATACTCACTTGGAGTGCAGTTTCGCCTCCTCCATCAGCTGTTTGAAGGCGGTCTTCTTCTGCTGGAGGCGGTTCTTCTTCTCCTTGCGCTCCTCCTCCACCCGCTCTCGCACGTACTTGTCGAACACCTGCGGATACAAATATACAATTGAAAACTACACTTAAAACGCACACTTTCCCTTTTATTTTTTTATTTAATTAAAGTTATTTTTATTCTCTTTGAATTCATATGAACAAAAAACATATTTCTGTTGCCGCTGTAACAACAAGTAATAAAACAAAATAAAATAATATATATCATTATTTTTTTTATGAATAACAAACATGATTTTTTTGCTTTTAGTGCGGAGTCCTTCGTGCGCTAGTTTCACTCATACTTGGCCGAATTTTTTATTGCCTCTTATAGTATATACAGCTATCACCCGACTTCCTATTTATAGTTACTATTGAGTAAGTTAAGCGCGTTACCTTCTTCCGGTCGGTGGAGTTGAGCAGCAGGTAGCGGCGGTCGAAGACGATCTTGTGCAGCTCCTTCTCCCACGGGCTGAAGGCGGACACGTCGGACTCGTGCAGCAGCTGCAGGAAGCTGCGCAGGCGCTGCTCGAACGGCACCACCGCGCGCTCGCGCGCCGCGCGCATCTCCGCCTCCTCCGCCGCCTCCTTGCCCGCGTCGATCTGCGCGCTGCCACCGCCCCCGCCGCCGGCCTTGCGCGCCGCTGCCGCCGGCTCTGGACCATGGACATAATGCGCATAATAGGAGGAGCAATAGTTGCGTACCGCAGACATAATTGACATAAAAATAAAGAACAAAAGTGAAGTACCATAGACACAATACACATAAAAAGCGGGGCAATATTTCGTACCACAGATTACACAATAAAATAAAATTCAGTAAACAAAAAGACTGGTTATTTTTCTATTTTGATATACCCAGTGTCACTCAGCAGCTAAGTCCATTGAGCCGTTCTGATTGCAGAGCGTACCAAACAATCATACATATCTCGAATAACCCCCATTATATAGGTTTTACTTAGCAAGCATCACTCACTCTCTTCTGGTTTGGTCTTCTTGGCGGGCTCCGAGTCGCTGTCGTCGCTGTCGGAGTCGGCCGCGCGCTTCAGGTCGCCGTTTGCGCTCTTCGTAGGAGTCGTGACGGTCGCCTCTTTGCGCTGCTACAGACCGACACACATAAACACAGGTCAATTGGACTGTTGATAAAAGTTATTTGCTTACTTTCTTTAGACTAATTTTAATAAAATAAAGATAACCAAATTCTTAAATATGAATTAGTATACGTACCATTTTTTTTGTAATTAAAATATTACTGTCTATCTCATTCTAGCAAAAAAAATACAGACAAATTGAGAACCTCCTCCTTTTTTTGAAGTCGGTTAAAACATAACTGTATGCGGGTCGATGTGACGTCTATGGGGCTAACATCGTGACTCCACTGTTGGCTATTTCCATTTCTTTTGCACATTACGAGCGTATGCAAGTATATAAGAGTGTGCGTGTACCTGCGCGACGGCGTGCGGCGGCTGCGCCATGATGCGCTCGACGTCTGCGACGCCGGCGAGCGCGGCGGGCCGCTCCCACACCGACAGTCGCGCCGTTGGGTTGTAGAAGAATACGCGCCCGTCGCCCGTCCACACCACGCACCTGACAAATACGATGACGAATTTCATACTTAAACGGAATAAAACCTAAACGTAACTGTACAACTTATAATAAAAATAATTGTACAAATAAGATTTCCCATCTTTTTGTATATTAATCCCTCAACTAACAAAAAAAAACCTAACTAATTAGCTATTCAATATTGCTATCATGCGACGTATCAGACAAGCAACATTCAAAATCAATTGTGTCCATATATTTTACAGTAGGGCAATTTGTAATTGACAAGAATAATTATAAAATATATTTAATTACTACCAGTTCTTTGGACGTAGTCGTCTAGCCGTGTTAGGACTGTCATTGACGTAAAAAGCGACTAACAGATTTATTTAGACTAAAAAGTTTAATTAATATACTGACCATGGAGTGCCGGATATGGGCGTGCTGGAGACGGGTCGGCTCTTGTCCGCTTTTGCCTTTTCCTTATCAGCTTTTTCTTTCTCCACTTTGTCGCGTTCTGCCTTCTCCCTCTCAAGCTTCTCCCTCTCTATTCTCTCCTTCTCTGCTCTCTCCCGCTCGGCAGCCACCGCCGCCGCCGCAGCCTCCGCGTGAGCGTCTATATCAACTACTTCAAAAAAATTGTGTATGTTACTAGTTGGCTCGGAAAACGTTTTGCTATCTACATAATTATTTTTAGATTTACCGAATATACACATATCGTTAAAAAAATTTAATAGATTTGGGAGGAATCTATGACACCATATTTAACATTACACATAGTAATTTTATTTAGCATACTTTTAACCGATTTCCAAAAATAAGATTATCATTTTGTGTGTACGTTTTTTATCAAAACGTTTAAGAAGAAATATATAGCAATACATAATATTCCCAATTTATATTCGTTGATAATTGAAGACAAGCAAAATTCTGATTTCGAGAAAATTGAGTTCAAACTGTCACTTAAACATTTCAGAATATGTCGTCTCTAGAATCAATGTCATTATTACATTACTACATTAACTATGTTAAGGAATAAGGTGACAGTTTAAACGACAGTGGAAGTACAGTAGAATGTTTTTACCGTCCGCTTTATTATCATCGGCGTCCATCCTCTCCGCCATGTCGAGCTTCTCTCCTTTTTCCAAACCTAACTTGGCTTGCAACTCTACAACGACAAAAGATAAAGATTTATTTATTCCAAGAATTTGGATACATATTTTGTTATGTAGTAATTCTTTTTATATTGACAATTTCGGCCCTTAAGGATTATAGCCATATTGAGTAGTAGGTAGGTACAACATGTAATTAATATACATAAATAGATTTATGTGTATGTTGTCAATTGTCACATTTAAAGAGCTGTTATTTTTGGAGGTTATAGCTTGGAGCATCAATGTCAATTATATTATTAAGGGTTATACTCAGGAAATAAAAAGCCAACTCTAACCACTATTTCCTCAGCAACATACCACTACTCAAGGTTCTAAGTGCCTAGCATAATTTATTTTTAACTTAAATGAAAATATTACGGCAATGGATGAGTTGTTCAACGTCGCTTGGTTTGTCTGATACATTGAAGAAGCCAACCAAAGACATTAATATATAAATTGTTTTTTGTAGAAATATTTTCATTAGTAAATGGTTTATTCAGTGATTCTTTCCTCAACCACTGAAACCCAGATGTAGGTTGTAGGTTTGTCTATTAAAAAATACATATAATTTTCATTATGACTTGTACTTGACGTGTACCTTCGAGGTCCTTCATGGGCTTGGGTTTCTCCCAGACGCTCTCCTGCCTGGCGGCGTGGTAGTAGTAGGGCCGGCCGTCGGGCGCGCGGTGCGTGCTCCACTCCGCCGCCGCCGCCGCCAGCTCAGGCGGGATCACCTGCGCAAAAAACAATATATGTAATTAGCTAATGGAATCAGGCGTCACTCTTCGGAAATCCATGGCATAAAATTAAATATATTATATCTAGCAATATCCCGCAAAAACGAAAAAAAAATCAATACAATTAGTGTTTCTTTACTATTATTTCATGTTGGTGGTAAAAGTATTTAGAAATATATCAATGGGAATAAATATGGTTTATATTTGACTAGTTTGTATGGTGTTACATTGAATACTTTCTAAATGCTCAAAATTAAATTAACTACAAAACAAAGGAATCGTTACCATACCGGTTATTATTTTGCACTAGTAAGGAGCTGCGAATCTCCTTACTAGTGCAAAATAATAACCGGTATGGTACGAGTCGAATACGCGCACAAAACGGCAATATTTTTATATCAATATCACAATTTCCGGACATATATTTTCTGTCGCTTTTAACGACACCCTATACGGGAATGATAGTTTAGGTTCTATTCCGACAAATCACGGACAAAAACGGGTTAAAATAAGAGGATTGTACATACCGTTTCGACTGCGGACATCCCGTCCGGCGCCTCGCTGCCCGCCGCGGGGCCGCCGGCCTGCGACGACGCACCTAGTACACAAAACATATATCCAATTACATTTTAATCTCAACATGTACAAGGTATAAAATAAATGAGTGATAGTACTTTAGGGTGTGTATGTGCCTATGTAGAGTATACTTTTGATTTTCATGTCTGTGTCAAAAAAACCCAACATCATACATTTTCCCATACAATCATTAAAAAAAAGTACCTCTTTCAGCGCTGGTATTTTATCAGTAAACTATACAGTACCCTTAAGTATTATGACACATTAATTTTATAGACTGGGCACTTCTGCATTTAACACTTAAACACAAAGTTCGTCTCCATTTAAATAATTTCATTAGAAAATTAGTTAAAGGTAAACTAACGTTGAGTTCGGTATTTTTGTATTTATTCCAAAAGTTGTGAATTTTCGTTAACACATTTGAATTGATATTGTCGAAAAAGCCAGAATATTGGTTAGTATAAACGTAACATAATAACTGTCATTTAAAAATGTCCAGTCCAGTCATCTCCAGTCTAAGCAATATTGGTCCAGTAGTTTCGGATGCAATTTAATGGACACAAATAAACAAATCTTTTCTCTTTATAATTTTAGTATAGACTATTGAAATCCTATAAAAAATGTGGGTTTTGGACTCACTGGCATCTGGCACGGCCGCGGCCGCCGCCGCCAGCCCCGGGGGCTGCGCCACGAGCGGCGGCGCCCAGCCCCAGCCGCCCCACGCGCCGCCCACGCCTCCGCCCGGCCCTACGCCCGCTCCCATCCCGCCTGGACCCATACCGCCGCCCGGACCCATGTTGCCACCCGGGCCCATGCCACCGCCTGGACCCATGCCGCCACCCGGACCCATGCCACCGCCTGGACCCATGCCGCCACCCGGACCCATGCCGCCGCCCATGGGAACGCCCGGACCCATTCCACCTGTTATAAAAAAACAATTATTTACACTTTTGTATAGTATTGGAACAGTTTATCTTTTTTTCCGTGTTTATTTTACCATTATTAAAAATACTGTGGTTGAGCGCGTTGGTGTTCGAGCGGGAGGTCGCGGGTTCGAATTTCGCCGAAGGAACAAAAAGTTTTCTGTGTTCCTTGCTCATCGATGTGTATTTGTGTATAATATACTAAAAACCTTAAATACCTATGTGTATAATATTAAATATACAGTCTGTTACCTACCTGTAACACAAGCTCTTCGGATACTTAGCGCGAGGCTAGATCGAGGTAGTTGAAGCGTCCATAGACACTATTATTTTATAGTCACATACACTCTCTTCGGATAAGAATGAATCTAAACATTAACAAAAAAATCGACTAAACAAATGTGTCACTGTATTGACTATAAATGTCATTAAAATTATAATCATTACTCTACTGTCTCCTTATTGAGGTTTACATAAAATGTCATCTGATAGTAAATAGAAGCGGTTCCTCATATTACAAGTGGCATGTTACCCAAGTACTGAAGAAAACAATACAAACTGTAACAATTTTAGAGCAGCAGTAATTGAAGATATGAATCAATGAAGGTATCACCTTCGCCTGTCGCAAAAAAATCCCAGAAAATTTAGTTTAAACAGTCACTTAAACATTTTAGGATATGAAGTAACATATTAACTACATTGATTCTAGAGACGGATCTTTAGATTAATGTACTTAATACCTTACGCCTCAATTTTGTCAAAATCATAATTTAGTTACTTATCACCTTCATCACAAAGTGATATATAACGGAGACACAACCTAGAAAATGATATCACCCTAATACTGGCAATTCGACTGGCTATTTCATTTCAAATAGATAAAGGGTGAAGACCAGGTACATTCCGGAAACCGCCATTTAGCGCCACTATTGGAAAATACTAATTACGTTTCGTATCTTCTTCTTAATTAAAGAGTTGAATTTAGCCTAATATTTGTACTTAATTCGGCATATTTACATTTTATAATTTACAAACGTTAATAGTAGTGACGTCTATTGCAATTTTTTTGTAATGGTAAAGTGGTAGGCCATGCCTTCATCCATTCGTGTCTTCAATTAATTATACAAAAAAATTACCCATGGCCTGCGGCGGGGCGCTGGTCTCCCCGGGGGGCAGGTCGTCGTGGTCCGCGGGGCTGCCGTCGCCCTTGTCCGACTTGCTGCCCATGTGGTTGTTGCCTGCCACAGACATCGAGCATTCACATCACAGACATTCACTTAACGGTTTATATCCGTAGTTACTAACAATAAAAGTGCAAATTTAAAAACTAGACTTGACTGCTATTCTGTGTTAAATAAAAAAATACCCTAAACAAACATTTTAATTGAGAGCCAAAATCTACGACAAAACTATATAATAAAAAATGAAAAAAAAAAGTGATAATAATGATCGCACTCACCGTCCTTCACCCAGGGCGGCGGCTGCGTCATGAAGGGGGGCACGGCGCCCGGCGGGGGTCCGCCCTGACCCCCAGGACCTCCCTGCGGCCCCACGCCGGGCGGCATCATGCCGCCCATCATGCCGTTTGGCATCATTCCCATTGGCGGCCCGCCCATGGGAGGCCCGCCCATGGGCCCGTTCATTGCCATTCCTTGACCCATGCCGGGCATTTGACCTGGAACAATTTGTTTTCAATTAACATTAGCTTAACCAGTAGTGCCACAGAATGATTGAAAAAACTATGTGAAGCTAAAATGCACTGACATGCTGCTGAAGCAGCTGAAGAGAAATCCTTTAATCTAATAAATCTCTTTTAAAACTAAATGATAATATTATATCTATGAATGGCAACTGTCCACAGCGGTGAGAGTAATGTACCCGTCATGCCTTACTTTATATTGTAAATTACTGATTAAATAAATTTATCACAAAAAAACATTACATAAACTTGCTTTAGGGCGTGTTTCACCAAGCAATGTTTTTTTTTTTTTTTATCTAATTTACTAACGAGGGTTTGTTCGCCTTGCGAGCATGTCACCCTCATAGGAACATACGAACCAAGCCATGTTAAAGTTAATCCTTCTTTAATATCATGTTGTTCCTCGTAATTCCTATCAATGAATGAGAATGCATGGTATTTTAACAAGCCGTTAACACTAATATGCGTTGGTGAAATCGGGACTTAATATCGCCAACTGGTTTAGAGCTTTAGTTTTGAAAAATCTTCTACAAATTTGAATACATATAACATTTCTCAAAGTTCTGTGTAACTAGCAGTAAATCGTGTGCCGGAGAAAATATTGTAATAGACTTATGGAATTTTTAAATATATGTAAAAGAAAATAGCGTCACCTGTGCTGGCCATGGCTTCCATTTCCGCCTGCGTGACTACTTTACACGTAGGGCTCTCCTGGGGCCTGGTCCAAGTGGTCTCCCGAGTCCTGGCATGGTAGTAGTATGACTTGCCATCATCCGATTTTGTCTCCACCCATAGCTCAGGTGCAGGCTATGATACGACACAAGTTACATAATATTAGGAGTCATTGTAACATATATTACATAATAAGTGTTAACTTGACAAACTTAACAGAATTATAATGTAAACCCCTTACTAATAAAAAAAAATTACACCTTAAAAAATTTGAGAGGAACATTGAATAGCTCTTCAGTTGTGTAAATATATTTATGATTTATGAGTATAAAGGTTATTAAATTAACAAAATATAGGCTCACCATATTTGGTGGAGGCATCCCTGGTGGGCCAAATGGTGGTGGTTGTCCCATCATGTTAGGAGGTGGCCCCATCGGTCCACCAGGAGGCATCATTCCCGGTGGTGGTCCGAATGGTGGTGGCCCACCCATCATTCCAGGAGGTGGAGGTCCCATTGGACCCCAATTGTTATCAAAGTTTGGTCCTCCATTGGGTCCAAAACGAGGGCCACCTCTGCCTCTAAAATATCCACGTCCTCTCATAGGAGGTCCACCTGGACCGTAGCCTCTTCCTCGGAATCTCATAGGTGGTGGTCCATTCATCCATCCGGGAGGACCCATACCACCCCGACCTCTGCCCCTATCAGTAGAACATAAAATTAGGAACAGTTTTTTTTTGTAATATCTTATTTACTCTATAATTTATTTTATTTTGCCTTTAAATATAGAAAAATAAAATACCTATATTTCTTGTTTCATTTTTTTTTTAGACAATCAACATCTCTCCTGTATAATATTATGAACCAAACACATGATTTAATCATAAATTGTACGAAAATTAATTAAGAAAACAAACTACAGTTCAAAGTTCCTTGTATTAGTATTCCCTTAAGACGGTTAATATTTAGTTGTTCTGCTTCTGTTAAAAGCACATTACTTTATTATTTAGAATACAGTGATTTTGTTAACACAAAATTGTTAATGTTGCAGAATTTGAATATTATCTGAATTAATTGGGTAGCATAGTGTTTATGTTATAGTAGGGGAGCCGAAGAGGGGATTTTTGTAGTGACTCGAGCGCGTCAGATTAAGATAGTATATGTATCCCACATGCTTCTGGTAATCTAGGCGTGTTTTCTTTAATTTGATTGGTGGGGTTAAAAAACTTTTAAAAAGTATCAAAAATTTAATTTGATACGCCAGATTAAGCTTGGAGATGTTAAGTAGGTACCAAAGAAGCTCCAACCGAAAGCACTGATGATTTAAGTCAGGTAAGCTCATAGGGACTTATGTAAAATTTAAAAAGTAACTCAATATTTTTAAATAATTGAGTTCCTCAAAAATTTTATATTGGACTCAGCGTAATACTCTTGTCAGTATTGTCGATTCTAACGATAAATAAACTATATTAAAATACTATTTCATCACAATTTTGTTGTTTCAAAGTTTAAATAGGGCTGTTTCCGCTCATTCCACTACTAAAATAAAAAACTATCTTAATTTTTTCCTCCTAACATCTTATCACCAAAACCTACTAGGTCTCCGCAACGCTCGACTAACTACACTTTTAGCATTATGGGCTCCCCTACTATTAGTGGCTGTGGCTCCATCAACTGCTGTGCAGTTGTAGTACCACCAAGTTTTAGTGGGTAGGGATTGGATCCATTTAGCATCTTTTTACTATAACACCCAGGTAAAGATGGCAACGAGTGTTAGCAAGGCTTCTCCCGAACCTTGGAGGTCCAAGAGGAGCCTTGCTAACACTCCAGCAGCTTTCGTAGCCTTCACAGACAGCGGTTTGAAATGGTCCTTGAAAGACCAGCGACTATCTAGCATGAGGCCGAGGTATGACATAGATCCATTTAACATCTTGACATTTAACCAAATTATTATGTTATTATTTTCATAGCACAGCAAATAAGTGACATTTACAATGGAAGCATTATAGCGTTTGCTTTGTTACATATAGATTCGATTGGAATTGAGTATAATATGGTTTTAAGCTTATTCAAACTGTATTGATTTAACCATGTAAATGTGTATACAGGCAGATGAAAACCTTGCATGCATTTATATTTTATGATAAGTAGGTTTACATTGCATACTAATGAGTGTTTTGTAATTGCAAACTGGTAATTCATAAATTAAAATTACAGTTAACATGTTAAACAATTGTGTACAATAACTAAGCATGTGCCATTGTAGTCGGTCAATTAATTCAGGCAAACAGTTGTTAACTTTAACACCTTTTGGATTATCGCTACCTGCTAAATTTTAAATATCACCACTATATTATGAAATCAAAATATTTCACAAGGTTAAAATTTTTTTATAAAAATTTTATCATTCAGATAATACTTATATAATTAAAATCAAGGTTATGAAAATAAATTAAAACAATTACAAATTATAACATAAATTAGATTAAAATATTATTATTAGCTTCATAAGAAAATACATAAAACACATCAAACTAATCAGATGCTAAGTACTTGTTACAGGTGTATATTTACACATACAATTTCATACTATATTTATACACATTGTAGTTTATCATATTTTTTTTCAGCATAGCATGTAGCCTCTCCCAGAACTTTCACAACTGTAAGCTACACCTAGTAGCCAGAATGCCTCCAGGGCAGACAAAAATGCATTTAATGTAATTTATTATAATTACTGGTACTCTCACCACAAAGAAACTTAAGTTGACCATGTGGCGAGACCTGTGGCAGCAGACAGACAAACCAATCTCATAATCCATGATATTGGAAATTTGCAGTATAATATACTAAACCTCTGTGATATTATCATGTTTTAGGAAATGATAATTCTTTCTTGTTTATTTGATTTTATACGAAACAGTTGAGCTAGCTCATAGTTGTTACTTACTGAGAATAAAGATAATATACATTTTTAAAGTTAATTTCTTTTTAAAATATTCTAGACCAGGGTTTCCCATTCTTTGTGTTTTGCGGGTTGCTACTTTTGAACCTTATTGCCAAGTAATAATAAAATGTTCAAAGATCTCTCATCAATTCAAATATAAAACAAAAAAATATGGTTATATTAATACTATGTACTCAACTAATTATTTTCAATCGCATCTCATCACTACGGGGGAGCATAGACAAGTAGTGTAGCATAGGGCAGTTAGTAACAGAGAACAAATGTTAGCATAAAATTCATTTGCAGCAACACAGGCTAAAATGATTTAAAAACATCCTGAGAAGTTGAGTAGTATAATAAATAACTTTTTGTTATGCAGCAGGAACATTGTTAATACAGTAACAAATTAGTAATTAGACAATAGTGAGAATTGCGTTTTAAAGAAAGCTTTTATAAATTATATTAAGGTAAAATAAACTTAAAATTAATATTACTACACATTTTTATGCAAATTAAAACATCAAGGACAACAAAAATCTTGATCAAGTTCTTTATGTCCGCATGCACTGTAAAGAATGTATGTATAAATTAAGCGGTGATCAAGTAAAAACAAACTGACCTATAGTTTCCACGATTCCCTCCGCGTCCACCTCGAAAACCGCTCCCGCCTTCTTCGTCATCGAAATTTTCTTCATAACCATTAGGTTCACTAAAATCTTTAGACGCTTCCTCTAAATTTTCGTTACCATCATTATTACGGCTGCTCACATCGTTAACACTAGAGTCCTGGGCATCCATGTATTCTTCTTCCATTTCGTCAGATTAATATTTGATAAAATATACACAAACACTTATGTCCACATGCCTGCAACTTAAATTTGCTAAATTTTCGCCTCGCTATACAATGGCGGAAGTAAACATGGCGTTATTCAAAATGGCGGCCGGCTTCTACGTTCCATAGATTATACAAATAAAAAAAATAACGGCCGTGCAAAGTGCAAAAAAATTGTGAATCGAGCATTTATATAGCAGATAAAATATGATTAATGTACTACCTAAGAATATTTACATAATGTGAATATTAGTTGAGATCTTAAGTAATAAATAAAATGTGAATAAATTAAAACCAATGACTAAGGAATAAGTTTCCTGACGCTTATTTCAAAAATATTAAGATTGTTTATAAAACTTTCTTACTAGATGGCGGTTATCGGATGTCTACTAGACACTAGATGGAGATCAATCGTGAAATCCCGAGAGATAATAGTATCAATGTATATTATTAAAAATACCAGGGGCTTCTAGGAAGTATCTATCTATATCTATCCATCCCCGTGTTCCAGATGCAGCTGTCAGCTGTCAAAAACTGTTCAAAACGCTCAGAATGATCACGCCATTTTGCTTATTTTTACCCATCTTGTTTTTGACGTTTACTTAGATTTCAGAGATTTCACTGATCTCGATGTTATTTTTATATTATGGATCGAGCAAATTTATTCTAGATTCTTTTTTAATGTAGTTATTATTGTTAATTTAAAATATAAATAGAATATATACTTAGAATATATAGGATACCTATAAAGGAAATGTTAAATTTTGACATCTGTCAGTCGTTCGACTAGCTTATGAATGATCTGAGCGTTCAGAGTAAAAAGAGCGCCTAAAGGAACACGCCCCATAATTAGACTTTTAATAAAACTCTAGAGAGGTCAATTCCGTACATTGAATATTTTTTCAAAATTCTGGAGGATGATTGGTGATCGACACTGATGCCAAAAATACAATCAATAAATTTTTTGTCTGTCTGTCTGTCTGTCTGTATGTGCACCACCAGATAGTAGGTATCCATATATACCATCATAACAATTTAATGAAATGGGCAAGTATTAAAAAAGAGGAAAAAATAGTTTTTAGCCAAATAAAACAATGAAAACCGACTGAAAATAATAAAAGAGTTATTTTATAGAACTCATAATATTGAGTTTGGATGGTACTTACAGATTTTGTTATGAAATTTGTTGAAAAAAAAAAATTGTATTTCATTTTATAGTCAATCAACTTTATATATTACTAGCGACCCGCCCCGGCTTCGCACGGGTGCAATGCTGATACTAAATTAAATACACTACAGAAAAACTATGAACGTTGTAGGTATATAAATTATAAAAACATAGCGGCCCGCTCCGACTTTGCACGGACATAAAATATATATGCCTATGTCACTCAATGAAAACATGATTAAAATCGATCCAGTATTTTTGATTAATTCATTACTGCCTTTGGCCTGCACGCATTAAATTTGGAGTAAAACAATTCCTCTTTCCCTATACTTACTATGAAGATTTCCTGCTATCTTTGGAATATCTGAATTCATACAATTTTTATTACATTACACATTTTTACTTATTTACTTTTTACATTTTTACCTAGGTATTTTAAATTTGTAATATCTTCGAAAATATTTGTTTAATTTACATGCTGTAAGGAACCATATTGATCTATATTAATTGCACACTGTATTTAAGGTACTTAATTCGATAAGGATTAATGCCGTATTGCTTAAAATAGGTTCGTAAATAAGCCATTTTTTCACGTAAAAAGTAAACAATAAAAATGGTTAATGTGGGTTATCCCTAAAGTCAAAGTCAAAGTCAAAAATTTTTATTCAGAATAAATTTTACAAAAATGTTTTCTGAACGTCGTTTCTATATGTTGCCTACCACCGAAAGATAAACATATACCATCGCGGACTTTTTTGTAGACCTTTTTATGGTGTACAATACTGTAGTACATTAATTTGATCTAACTCGTAGGGTTTAGGCAGCGTTTTTGCTAAAATAGGTTAATTTACGACATCACGTTAGAAACCTCTAAAATTAGCAATGTTGCCTTAGTATATTATGCATGTATTATACATATAAACCTTCCTCTTGAATCACTCTATCTACTGGAAAAAACCGCATCAAAATCCGTTGCGTAGTTTTAAAGATTTAAGCGCACATAGGGATATAGGGACAGAAAAGGCGACTTTTTTTATACTATGTAGTGATATTAATTATTACAAGTATATATTGTCGCCTATGAGAGCTAACTTTCAATAGTATACTATATATTATATTTTTTTTCCCACTCCTCTGGTAAACTTTTCTTCTTATATCTATACTTAATATTATAAAGCGGAAGAGTTTGTTTGTTTCTTTGTTTGTTTGTTTAAGCGCGCTAATCTCAGGAACTACTGTTCCGATTTGAAAAATATTTATAAGACGCCGACGCCGACACCCGACACCGACATCTGGTGTCGGCGTCGCGACGTCGGGCGTCGGCGTCGCGACGTCTGGCGTCAGCGTCGGGGGTCGGCGTCGCGACGCCTGGCGTCGGCGTCGCGACGTCGGGCGTCAGCGTCGCGACGTCGGGCGTCGGCGTCGCGACGTCGGGCGTCGGCGTCGCAGCGTCGGGGATCGGCGTCGCGGCGTCGGGGATCGGCGTCGCGGCGTCCGCCTGGCATCGGCGTCGCGGCGTCCGCCTGGCATCGGCGTCGCGACGTCTGGCGTCGGCGTCGCGGCGTCGGGGGTCGGCGTCGCGACGTCTGGCGTCGGCGTCGCGGCGTCGGGCGTCGGCGTCGCGACGTCTGGCATCGGCGTCGCGGCGTCGGGGGTCGGCGTCGCGACGTCTGGCGTCGGCGTCGCGGCGTCGGGCGTCGGCGTCGCGACGTCTGGCATCGGCGCGCGGCGTCGCGGAGTCGAGGGTTGCGACGTTTGGTGTCGGCGTCGCGACGTCTGGCGTCGGCGCCGCGACGTCTGGCGTCGGCGCCGCGACGTCTGGCGTCGGCGCCGCGACGTCTGGCGTCGACGTCGCGGCGTCGGGGGTCGCGACGTCTGGCGTCGGCGTCGCGGCGTCTGGCGTCGGCGTCGCGACGTCTGGCATCGGCGTCGCGGCGTCGGGGGTCAGCGTCGCGACGTCTGGCATCGGCGTCGCGGCGTCGGGGGTCAGCGTCGCGACATCTGGCATCGGCGTCGCGACGTCGGGCGTCGGCGTCGCGGCGTCGGGGGTCGGCGTCGCGGCGTCGGGGATCGACGTCGCGGCGTCGGGGGTCGGCGTCGCGGCGTCGGGGGTCGGCGTCGCGGCGTCGGGGGTCGGCGTCGCGGCGTCTGGCATCAGCGTCGCGGTGTCGGGGGTCGGCGTCGCGACATCTGGTATCGGCGTCGCGGCGTCGGGGGTCGGCGTCGCGGCGTCTGGCATCGCCGTCGCGACGTCGGTATTGTACAGGAATGTTACGGAGCTCCGTTACCGTCACTGAAACTATCGGAAATCCGCTATAAAAAATATCCGTAACCGTAACTGAATCCGAAATAATAGTTACGGATAATATGGTACAGGTGCGGAGCCTAATTGAGTTAGTAGTTGAGTAAACACGCTATGACATGTTGTGTTGATCGGCCGGCCGCTGCCAACACACAAGCCACGCGCATTGTTTGTTTTCTTCTTTTGTCATCATATAATTCAAGTTGACTTGTGACCAATTTTACAATTGCAAATAGTTCAACAAATTGAAACAAATGTGTTTCGTTATGGTCGATTAAAATGCGCCCTAAGTCGTTTGTATTTTCCTTTTCAATTTCCTTAGAAATTTAATATCCGTAACCGAAATTATCCGGTAGTTACCGGATAATCCGAAATAATTTCATATCCGTATTCGGTATAATAATAATTGCTGTATCCGTATCCAATCCGTATCCGATATTTCATATCCATAACGTCCCTGGTATAGACGACAGATCGCTGGTAACATATTTTGCCTTTGAGAGCAAGATTTGACGACTTCGTAGCGCAGTGGTTGAGCACATTGGTGCTCGAGTGAAAGGCCGCGGGTTCGAACCCCGCCGATAGAACAAAAAGTTTTCAATGTTCCTGGGTCATGGATGTGTATTAAATTTGTGTATAATATAATAAAAATCATAAATATATGTGTATAGGTCTATATATACACATATTTATGATTTTTATAATAAAGGAAAGTTAAAAAATATATTTTCGTTGTCTGGCACTGTAACAAAAGTTCTTCGGATACTTAGCACGGGGCCAGATTGATGTGATGTGAAGCGTCCGTAGATATTATTATTATTATCCATAGATATTATTTCAATGTTAAAACGCAAATTAGGTTCAGGATCGCTTACATATGGGATACAAAAAACGAATGTATAGGTAAATAATTATATTGTATTAATTAATTTAACAAAAATAGAGTTATATAATATTATTTCGGTTTGGAATTCAGTTTCCACCGTTCTACTTATTACGAAGAGGTGGAAGTTCCCAAACTCTTATCGTGCCATCCTTGTCGCCAGCAGCAATGTGGAGCCTGAAAAATTTATTATCTTATACATAAAAATGAATGCTGTTCGATAACGCGAGAACAGCTGAACCGATTCACCTATTTTTAGTCTTGAAATATTCGTGGAAGTCCCGGGAAGGTATAAACGGTTTGTATGCTCAATGAAGTGGGCACGGGTCAGCAAGTAGATTATAGATACTTCTTACTTAGATCTTAATTTAAAAATATCATGGTCCCTCACTATGTAGGTATAGTATATAGGTATAAGAGGAGATAAATAGCTGCACACTAGTCACTACAGTACAACTACGTTCTTAAATTCAAAATTCTAAATATTTTATTTCCAATTAATAAACTTTGTTAGTTTCTTTCAAAAAGTCTACAAAACAACGATACTACCGGTTCAACCCTAACCCGCCGAGAAGAACCGGCGTAAGAAACTCGCACGCAGCCATTTTGGCCTTAGAAAAACGATGGAGACACTTACAGAAAATAGGTACGTGAACTCGCTACATTTATACGTATAATGCAGGCTTTTAGCCACCCAGTGATATTGCACCTCGATCACGCACGCTAAACAATCGTTACTAGGTATGTACCACAAAGTAGATAATAAAATTATGTAAAAACTGTGAAGAGTTACCCTCTGTGTGTGACATCCAGACAAGTGACGTCACCACGGCCGTCCAAGCCCGCCACAGGCAGCGCGCGGCCGCTGGCTAGGCTGTACACGCGCAGCAGCTCCGCGCCGCCCGCCAGCCCCGCCGCCACGCCCCCTCCCGGCAGCCAGCGCACGCACGACATGCACGCATCGGGCGACACCACCTGCCACCGAGAGAGATAAGTCAATTCGCTGCTGTATAAATAAATTTTGAATTTCTTCTGATTTGAATAAACCACACACCTGTAGCGGGCTCCCTTGATTGACGTCGTACACTCGCAGCTCCGAGTCCATGGAGAGGGAGATGAACACCCCCGGCCGCTGCGGGCTGAAGGCCACGTCCAGGATGCACGTGCTGTGCCCGTCGAGCTCGTCCAGCACCGGGTCCTCGGCCTCCGTCACCCGGCACAGCAGCAGCCGGCCCGAGTTGGAGCCCACCACGAATACGCCGTCAGCCCCTCTTCTGTCGCTCGGCCGTAGCGGGGGCGACTTCGCGAAGTCAAAGCACGTTATATCGGGCGCGTCGGCCTTCCCCGAGCCGTTCAGCGTGTAGCAGATTATATTCTCGAAGACGCCTTGACTCGCGTTCACCTGCCACGCGTTGACAATCCCGTTGGACCCGGACGATATGAGAACCTGGGAAACGAGTATACTTTTGTTGAGCACTGCGAAATACTGAACAAAACCAGGACTATTTAAAGAGAACTCCGAGTGTCACCTGATCCGCCGCTCCCCGTCTTTTCTTCCTGTTCTTGATTTGCATCAGCAGGAACACGTTGGCCACGGCGGTGTCGGCCCAATGCAGCGCGGAGACGCAGCGCGCGGCGTGGCAGCGCGGCGGGCCGGCGAGCCGCGGCGCGCCCTCGCAGCTCACCACGACCTCGCCCGCTGCCGTGCCGTACGCCAGCAGCGCCGCCACGCCCGGGTGATACCTCAGCACCGTGACGCAGGTCTTCTCCGGTATCTCGAGCGCCGGGACGAGGCTGTTCTCGCTCCGCTTGTATGTGTATACGGTGACGCGCCCCGGGCTGCGGCACCACGTGTCGTGCACGAGCTGGCCGGACGACACCGCAAGGGAGTTGCCCCCGCTGCTCCAGCTCACGCTGAGAACAGAGCGGTCGTGGTCCCCTGAACCGGCGTGCTCCGGCGCGGGTATCTGCTGGATCAGCTTCGCCGCGAGCGTCTCCTCCTCGTCGGTGTCCGAGGAGTCGTCCAGGAAGTGCGTGTCGTTCTGTTCGAGCTGCTCCGTGACGAGGGGTGCGACACGGCGCAGGAACTCGACCAGACTGGACGGGGGCTGCGGTGCCGGGAGCGGCTCCGCGCGCCCGTCGCCCGGCCGCGCTGTGCAGCCGACGTCTCGGGCTTGGCTCGTCTGCGCCGCGACCTCCCGCTCCCCGTACTCGGTCGTCTGCGACGAGCTGGTAGCTTTTGGGTTTGAATTCGAGGAGACCGAATCGAATCCCACAACTTCGCTGTCGTAGCCGCTCAAACCGGACATTTTGTTTACAATAGTGGTATTGTTTTGTTTGCGTTGCTATGACAACCGCACATAAATTAGACTGTCATATTACCAGTGGCATAGCGTGCCTTCACGTGCCTATAAAAGTTTGTTTGGAGGCCTTTACGAAGGGTAAATATTTCTGACAAAATAAAAATAAAATGTTTGCATAGAATTAAAAGAAATATTTATTCATCACTAGCTGTGCCCGCGACTTCGTACGCGTGGAAAAGTGATTTAGGGCAGTGTTATAATAAATCTGTTTGAAAAATATTTTTAGTTATAAAAACTGTCGTTGAGGTATTTAAAAAACTACTTTATGTTGACAATTCCTACTACCAGCTTGACAAACGACCGTGTACAATTACTATAATGCGAACTGGACTACTTTATAGTACGCTCACATACACGACCAACATCTAGTACTAAGATTTGTATGGATTTTGCGCCGCAGCGACTGCAGACGATGATCGTTTCCACGCCGACTCTGCTGGTGTGGCGACAATGATATTAAGATAGCGCGCCGCAAAATTTTGCGGTCTTTTCGGTGCGTAAGTCCGACTCGCACTTGCCCGGTTTTTTTATTTATTAATAACCAAACATGTAGGTACTGATTATAAATCACTTCACTGTTAAAGTACTAACTGATTTTATACAGAAAAGTAGTAAATATATAGAAAGTCCCAAAAGAAAGAAAACAAACCTAAGTTGTACCTAATATAAAAACCATTCGGTCCATGATAAAAACTAAGAAATAAAAATATCAAGAAAAATATAAATCTAACTTATATTGACATAACTTTTTTAGTTTAACTGTAAACACAATACTTGTTATATTGATGTTAATCAAAATTCTATATATTATGCAGTTATCGAATACATAATTTGGACAAAGAAAACTATAAAAATGTACAGTAATAGTAGGCTGTAGTATGAATTTTAACGGACGGAATGAGAACTATAATATAGAATGCAAAATAATATTATACATTGCTAATGATGCACGCTGAGTATAACTCTCGGATAACGTATTGTATAAATGTAGGTACCTACTCAACTTTGCAATAATTGTATTAAAAGTTCGGCATTTGGCCTATAGATAGATTTGTATAAGAGAATACTCTATCAATATTATGATATTTGACAAAAAAACCCATAATAATCACACTGTTAACACATATCCAGGGCAGGCCGCAAAAGGCTAGAATTTCAAAAGGTATCTCGATTGGAATCGAGTTGTATCAACAGTTTTCCCCTGTAACACAGTTTAGTAACTATCGAGATGTTTTTAACGTCTATCTTATTAAATAGAAAAAACAAAAAAATTAAGCAATATATTTATGAAAATCTTAAAACTGTTTTTACGATTCCGTACCTCAAAAGGAAAAAACGAAACACATATTATACGATCATTTCCATGTCCGTCTGTCTGTCAAGACCCTTTTACTCAGAAACGCGTGTTGTGATGAAAATTATATAAAATACTCAGGAACAGTGAAAAAATCAGACTTCTTAGCCAATGCAATCAAAAGCAGTCGCTTATGTCGCTAAATTTCGTCATTTTCGACACTCGTAAGGGAATCAAAACTTCCCGTGAACTCAAAATCATAAAATTTGAAACCAAGCAACGTCTAAAACCATACGTTTTTAGTAACATTATATAGATAGTAAAAAAAATTTGATTTTTTTAAACTTAGTACCGTTTGTCATGAATGTGTTTAATTGAAACTTATAACAAATACTTAGGTCTCTAATATATTCAAGCTGTAACCAAATCAAAATTCTATGTCAATCAGGTTTGTATGGAACTCTCGGTGTGCAAGTCCAACTCGCACTTGGCCGGTTTTTATTTATTTACTTATTACTAACCTACGCTAACAAATATGTATAATACAGTACCTACTTATCACAAAGGACTGTACAGTAAAAGTACTAACTATTTTTATACAAATAACTTTCGTAATAAACTCAAGAAAAAAAATCTTAGATTGTTCCTACCTAGCAAGCCTAAAACTAACAAATAAAGGTCACCCCCGCGGCCCCGGTGCGTTTGCTGCTAATACAATTTGAAGCGGCGCGCGCGCGCGGCGGCGCACGGCTCCCGGGCCCGGCGCGCGCTTCCTACAAACGTCCAGCAAAAACGACATGATCTTTTAATATTGTCATAACTTTTTTATTTATGAACCGATTTACATAAAACAAACACTAAATGTTAAGTGAAGCTTGCCGCAATATATTAGTGAAAAGTACATCTTAATCGGATAAGCCGTTTCTGAGATTAGCGTGCACAAACCCACAGACAAACAGACAAACAGACAAACAGACAAACAGACAAAAATTTTAAAAATCATAGTTTTGGGTACTATTGCGTAAATAAAGGTCCCCTATCATATTTTTTTTCAAATATCTTCAATGTACAGACACGACTCCTCTACAGATTTATTATATGTATAGATTATTATCTATCAATAAAATCTGTTTTTCAACAATTCAAATAATCCCTTCTGGCCTTTTTTTCAGCAAACTGATTTATAAATAAAAAACGTTTATTTGCAGCTACAGCTATAACCACTAATTACATACTTACTATTTAAAATTGTATGACAGAATAAAAAAATAAAACACAAAAATACTAAAACAACAATAAAGAAAATAATGCAATAGTAGAAGTTAAGCGGCCGCAAGTGCAACCAGGGCCCTGATTACCTAACTTCGGTCGCTTTTCCATCTCTCGAGATCAACCGTCATTGCGACGTTAAAACTTTTTAAAACACGATTTAAAAAGTTAATATGTCATAATTTTGACATTTCAACTTTTTAAATCGTGTTTTAAAAAGTTTAAACGTCGCAATGACAATTGATCTCGAGAGATGGGAATGCGACCGAAGTTACGTAATCAGGGCCTTGGTCCAAGCTCGGTATTGCTGGCACACCTAATAGTATGTCTAACGTGACCATTTATTCTTGGACACAAAACGGGACATTGGTTTATTTCAATAATAGGTAGTCAGTTAAAAAACCGGCTAAGTGCGAGTCGGACTCGAAGGGTTCCAGAGAAGTAGGTGGAAGGGAACGACAAAAATTTACGTTTGCTGTATGGCAGCACCCCTTAAATTAATTAGTGTAGTAATTATGTATAGCTTAGTATTTTGGCTACAGCGTGCAATAAATTTGACCGGCCGTCTAGTAATTTTTTCG
Organism: Celastrina argiolus; assembly: GCA_905187575.2. NCBI lineage: Eukaryota > Metazoa > Arthropoda > Insecta > Lepidoptera > Lycaenidae > Celastrina > Celastrina argiolus. Next base: position 937,957 of record LR994578.1, on the reverse strand, counting down.
CGCATTCTAAAAACGGGACAATTTTGCGTCCCACAGTTCATTTCGGGGACACCGGGACTCGTAATTGTAAAAACTGTAAAGGGACAGTCCCGTTCAAAACGGGACGTCTGGTCACTTTAAGTATGTCCAGCACCGGTCTTCTGCTTGACCCATTATATTGTGACCTCACAGCCGTCCCAACATAATACACACAAATACTTTAAAAAATAAAAATTATAATTAAATCTTGTCTGAACATGTCTGTCATTATTAAAATAAATACATTTTAAACATATATCCATTTATGCTAAATAAAAATTAGTATGAACAAAAAATAAAATAATAATACAAAGCAATAATATAAAAAGAAGGAAAAGGACAAATAAAAAAAAACAATATTTGGAAAACACTTGAAAACAGTGGTCTCAAGAAAATTAAATTTATACTAACTACCCAACACCACTAAAATATTTATATCTAAGCATTGGAATGCCAATCGAATACGTAGGTAAATGAATGCAAGAAATTTCAATAAAGTTACGAATATTGTGATTTCGAAACAGCAGCTACCTATATTATACTTCGGTCATTCTCCAGTTCGGCGTTATTTGCCTAATTACCGTAACCGTTTTTTTTTTCTACTAATCTGGATTAAACACACTGAAATATAAAACTAATGAAAGATACAAATACAATAATTAATGAGGCATGCAACAGTTTATTATAGTTCTTGAGATAATGAGACTTAAAAATTGTATGGGTACGGTAATTAGACAAATGTAATATTTAATGTTACGGTAATTAGAAAGTAATATTTATTATATCTAAAAGATGATATAAAACTCTGATTAATAAGTTCTACATAATATTATGTAATTGTAACTATTTTCGCAAATAATATTTATTTAAACAATAAGTAGGATCTACCTAAAAAAATAAAAGTTTAAAAAACTTATAACCCGACTTCGGAAAAAACAAGAAAACAAATTCAATTTGAAATCCAGAAATGTATAGGTACAAAAATGGTCAAGGTAGGGCCGTGGTCGGACCAGCTAGCAAAATCGATTGATATCAATTGCTTGATAGGTACATCAATGGCGCATTACAGCTTAACTTTCGCATTGCAAGTAGATCTGGTTTTGAGGAACTCCAAATGACTTGGTGGACTTTCATTGTGCCCCTATACTACCACTGGAACCCTTAAACCCTTATAAAACGTATTCATTTTTCATACAACGGTAATTAGAAAAATACGGTAATTAGTATACGGTAATTAGAAAAAATTTGATTTTCTTAAAAATTTCAAAAACCAACAAAGTTTGCAAAAACTGTCTTGAGACAACTTACGTAGGCCAAAGTACTGTCTAGATTTATATGGTCAACTTAGTTCTATTTTAAATTTTAAATATTTAAATAAGAACAACGGTAATTAGAAAAGTCTATTACCAAAGCTACGGTAATTATATACTTACGTGCTTCACTGGCGGCACACAAACATTAACGACCTGCGATTGCTGTCGGGCCGTGGTACAAACGGAGATGTCGTGACACGTGCGGCAGTGATGTGCCAAATCCTGTTGCTTTGGAGTGTGGACCCAAGAACAGTGTGGGTTACGGTAATTAGAACATTCGTTGGGACACGCTATTATTTCATGATCATTATTTATAGACTGGACCTATTGAGTCGATATTTTTTTATGCGATACACGATCCTTTGTATTGTTTAGAAAGTTAATTGGATTAAAGTAAATATATACGTAAAAAAAATTACAAGCAAGTTTTCAGATCAAGTTGATGTCGGGACACGTTACGGTAATTAGAAAAAAGTGCTTTTTCAACGCAACTTAAAATAATTTAGTCTTAATCACTTAAAGCAGAAGCCTATATTTTTGTTTACAGCTAGATACGGATGCTATCTATCAAATAAAAAGAAAACATAGATGAATATGACAATAATAAAGAGTAGACAAGCCCGGGACACGTAAAAATATATTACCGGAGAATGGCCGACTTATGTCTTGACGTAAGCTTTCTTGTGCTTTCTGTTCTTGTAAAAGAAATTGCTGAAGTTGTTTTTTGAAAGCACCAAGATTTTTAAGATTTCTAATCGGCGGCGGTATGTTATTCCAGCATTTGGATGCTGAATAACGAAAGCTGCCTCTAAACGCCGCTGTTCGGTGTATCTCAGTAACCAACTGAACAGATCATTGCCTCGACCCGCAAGACCTTAGGCTAGCCGTTCGTGAGAGTTTCTCATAAAGATATGAAGGCTCTCTATGAATGCTCATTTAAGTAGGGAGTCACATGGCACATCAAAACAGAATCGAGCACAGGCATTCTGGACTCTTTGAATAAGTCTCTTAGTTCCAGATATTAAACGTGGACCAAATACAGATATATTCTTTTGACAGATATGGTCTCGCCCTATACAGTATCTTCAGTCTGTATTTACTATATTTATATCTATACTAATATTATAAAGAGGTAATATTTGATTGTTTGTTTGAATGGAATAGGCTCTGAAACCACTAAACCAATATGAAAAATTCTCTCGCCGTTGGAAAGCTACATTCCTAGCGCTGAATATAGTGTGGTGACATCATTCTGGTGAGACGATCTAAAGAAACAATTGTAGGAGATCACGTCGGGGTCACCAATTGTAGGAGATCACGTCGGGGTCACCAATTGTTGGCCCCGACGTGATCTCCTACAATTGGTGACCCCGACGTGATCTCCTACAATTGGTGACCCCGACGTGATCTCCTACAATTGTTTCTTTAGATCGTCTCACCAGAATGATGTCACCACAGTACCCCCCTTCAAGTGAAACGTACGACAGGTTTGCTGATGCGGCCGGATCTCGTGACTCGAACTTGCGGCGACGACTGCACCTACGCGGGCGCGCTGTCTGTCTCGCAGCGCAGCGGGATGGCGGGCACGGCCGGATCACGTCGGGGTCACCAATTGTAGGAGATCACGTCGGGGTCACCAATTGTAGGAGATCACGTCAGGGTCACCAATTGTAGGAGATGCCAACAATTGGTGACCCCGACGTGATCTCCTACAATTGGTGACCCCGACGTGATCTCCTACAATTGAGAGTTGAGAGGGTCGATGAGTGAGAGGGACAGATGTAGAGAGGGTCGATGTGTGAGAGGGACAGATGTAGAGAGGGACGATGCGTATATACAGTTGTCGCGAGGATTTTCTTTAGATCGTCTCACCAGAATGATGTCACCACAATAGGCTATATTATATTTTCAATAAAAATAGGGTTCCTTACTAAAACCTAAAAAATGTAGCCCAAAGTGTAAAAAACGAACTTCAAAATTACTTACATCGTGTGCGCTTCGACAACGGCTTGACCGATTTCGCAATTTTTTTTACAGTATGTTCGTTATTGCCATGATAAAGTTATTATGTAAGAAAATGTTGAAAAAATAAGCAAAAAATTAGGAAAAAGAAGAAAATATACGTATTGGTCACGCGGGGTTTGAACCTGGACTCGATCTTTCTTGTCGTTGCCAGTCTTATATGACACGGTTGTCATGGTAACAAAATTGTTTACAAATGGAAAATAAAAATTATGAAATGCTATAAATAACGTATCTACCATCTATATATATAAAAGAAAGTCGTGTTTGTTACAACACTTATAACTCGAGAACGGCTGAACCAATTTTCATGGTTTTTGATTCGTTGGATTTGTCTCCTCCCCGAATAGCAGAATACATATTAAAAATAGTGAAAACTTGATGTGTAATGAATAATTAATCATGTAAATAAATGCTCATATTTTGTTCATCAAATGTCAAACATTTGTTGTCAAATGATGTAACAACTATGCGTTCAGAAATGTCAGTTTGTAACTTTCAATTAGCAACGTTTTTCTAAATGCATAATATGACATTTTAAACGATATTTTCTTCTTTTTTTTGGCATTGGCAACGATATCTAGGTACTGAAAACGAAAATGCAGATATTATTGATAACTAAAGAACGGCTTTATCGATAGGGCTGAAAATTGGTGAGGAAGTAGCTTAGAGCAAGTAGACGGACATAGGATACTATTTATTCCATTTGACAGCGTTTCCGTGAACGTTGCGGGTTCTGCGTTAGGGTTTCGCGTTGTGGGTTCCGCGTTGCGGTTCCCGCGTTGCGGGTTTCGGGTTCCCATGCTGCGCGTTCCGCGTTGCGGGTTCCGGGTTCCCGCGTTGCGGGTTCCGCGTTCCGGGTTCCGCGTTGCGGGTTCCGCGTTGCGGGTTCCGGGTTCCCGCGTTGCGGGTTCCGGTTTCCCGCGTTGCGGGTTCCCGCGTTGCGGGTTCCGGGTTCCCGCGTTGCGGGTTCCGGGTTCCCGCGTTGCGGGTTCCGGGTTCCCGCGTTGCGGGTTCCGGGTTCCCACGTTGTTTTTTTTAAGTTGAATTTCATCATAAACTCTTTTTATGCTCAACGAAGTGGGCAAGGGTCAGCTAGTAGATTAATAATAATTGGTCGCTTTGCGCTGAGACCAATCAATTATCTAAGGTATCTACTTAATATGCTTAAACTATTTGGATTAATAAAACTATTTGGTTTACCAAAAATATTAATCCTAATAGTTTAAGCTGATATAATTACGGTATTTATAGCGTTTCATAATTTTTATTTTCCATTTGTAAACAATATTGTTACCATGACAACCGTTAGACGTTATAGTCGTTAGGCTGCGTTTCCACTGACGCGGAGCGAGGCGTAGAGGAGCTTGCGGTACCCGAATTGACCAATCACTATGCTCGAAATCTCCGCTCCGCTCCGCTTGGGCACCGCTAAGTTCCTCTCCGCCACGCTCCGCGTCAGTGGAAACGTGCCTTATAGACGGGCCAAGATCGGGACGGTGTTCCAAATCTATACATCTATACAAATAAATAAAATTGAAGTGTCTGTTTGTAACTTTTAATTAGCAACGTTTTTCTAAATGCATATGACAACTTACAATCGTCGGAACATATTATTTTTTCATAACGTCTGGTCAATTGTTTTTTTGTGATATTGTCGTAGTGGTGTATGTTATTGTTCTGAATAATGTTTAACGGCCATTTTAAAAAGCACAATTAGTTGCACAGAACAGATAAAGAGGTTAGAATGGAAATAGTTTCGAATTAGTATTAGAACGCGCGTAGCCGCTTGTCTCCCACTACAAGGAAGTAACCCAATACGTACGAGCGTTACGCACACAAATAAACCTAACGCACTTAGATTGCTAATTTGTAATTGGTTGTCACACTAACGTAAACAATGCATCAGATGCACACTTACACACGCGCACTTTTCTCATACACGTTAGGGCGACCGAAGGTCGATAATTAATATCGATAAAATTATTGTCACATTTTTTGCAATAGTTCGGTCAGTTAAATTTTTGAGTGGTGACAGGGTACCGTACGACTAATGTAATGTTCTTAATAATCTATTTATTTATTTACTAGGCAAAAAAAACATACATTAATCACAGATAACTATAACAATATAATTATAATAATGTCCTGAAACATGAAACAGCTTTTTGTGATTTATGTTCTCTTCCGTGGACGAACTTTTCGGTGGCCAGTCACTTCTGTAGACGTGGTCTCGACGACTCTACATAATAATTAATACATTACTACAAACAAATTATAAAGTAAATCGTTATAAAATAATTTGTTAGTAGGTTTTCGACATATTTTATTGGTTTGATATGCAATTTTTATTTACCAACAATGTTAAGTTAAAAATCCACGGAAGAGAAAGAAATCTTTGCTGTGGACAAAAAGTTTATTTTTGTTATTAAGGCGAGGAATAACAACTCATAATTAGTAATAACTAAAGTGGCCGTTTTAGTTGTTACTTGGGCATTTTCACAAAAAAATGTTCCCCGCTATTTTCGGGTGTCCCTCGTGTTCAAATATTTTTTATATTCAATATATAGACCGCACTGAAAATGTAATAATTGTCAGATAATTATATACATTTTAAAATGTTGACAAACTATAAAATTGTTGACTATAATGCATATTAAATAAGATATAATTACTTTTATTGGTAAGGGGTACTCTAATTTAGCATGTCCCTTGCCCATTTCATGCAACAAAAAGTTGAATAAATATTTTTCCGTTGAACCTAAGTATGTAATATTTTTTTATTTCGACGCATAGCGGAGGTTATTGATAAGCCCATTATCTAAATATTAATTATACCACAGAAAGTTAACTAATTAAAAATAATTATTATTTAAAATACTTAAAATAGCGACCGACCGGAACTTTCAGTTGTGTGACCGCGATACTTACAATAAATTTCTATTAATAAACCGAATACTAACTTTAATAGAAACAATTTATCGATATCTTATCATAAATCATAGCAGCAATTGTGTATATTTGATGTGTAGTCACATTTCGATTGTGTTTAGTTGAGTGTGTGTTACTGAAAAAAGTATTTAGGTATGTGAACATTATTACGCTATATCATTATATACTTTTGATTGATTTTACTTGTAAAATAATAAGTAATTACTAATTAGTGTTGCATCTAGTGTTGCAACCACAGTAGTGTTATGTGAAATACAATATTTTATAAAAAATATTTAATCAGAGCGGATAGCAGTGACCTCCATTGTGTGACCATATTGGACGGTCACTATAGTTGGAACAAAAAGTCACTATATGCTGAACGTATAAAGGTCAATTCATAAAGCAAATACTACACTTTGTATTATCTGATTATTTTATTTATATATACACACTGGCATATTTAGCGGAACATAAAAAAAAAGGTTTGATTTCAGTATCATGTAAGGTTGCTGGCTGGTTTATACGTCATTTAATTTAAAAATAAATAATTTCAAATTAAGAAAACAACTGAACATCACATTTTATGCAATTGCTTAAATTGTTTAAATTTTATTCAAATACACCTTATTTGGAGCGAACTTCGAACATTTCTTCCTTTTGAGTTTGATTAAAATTTCATTGAAATATTGTTTTTTGTTAGTTTTTTTTTAATCGCGTATCTTTTTGGAGTTGAGGACTGAATAATGCCTGACTTAGCCCCAACGGAGATTGCTAGGGCACTCGAAATGCGAAGAAATGGTCAAACATACAGAGTGATATCCAGAGATCTTCGTCGACCAGTTTCAACGATCCATCGCAGTATCCAACGGTTCAGGGAGACCGGTACTTATGTGAGAAGATCAGGACAAGGCAGAAAAAGACGAACTTCGAGTAGGGATGATCGTTTCATTCGGCTTCTTGTACGTAGAAACCCCCGTTTGACGGCCGTCCAAGCCCGACATGAGTTAGAAGCGGTGCGGGGTGTAACCGTAAGTGAGCGTACGGCACGAAGAAGGTTCTAAGAAGCTGGTTTGGGTTCATTTGTGCCCGCCAAGGCTCCAAGGCTCGAGGTAAATCATCGTAGAAACAGGTTAACTTTTGCTCAGGAACATCTACTTTGGAACGCGGACCAATGGAGTAAGGTATTGTTTAGTGATGAGTGCAGAATTCTCTTAAATCAAATTAACGCCAGGCAAAGAATATACAGACGGAAAGGAGAACGATACATTTAGACAAATTTTGAAACTACAGTTGCATACGGTGGTGGATCAATAATGGTTTGGGCGGGTATTTGTTTGGGAGCTCGCACAGACTTGGTAGTGATTGACAGAGGGAGTCTGACTGCAGATCGCTATATCAGAGAAGTTTTAGAAGAAAATGTCGTACCGTTTGCCCCATATATCGGTGACGATTTTGTTTTTATGCAGGATAATGCTCGGCCGCATACCGCTCGGGTAACCCAAGCTTATCTTAATGATATGAATATAACTGTTATGGAGTGGCCGGCGAGATCACCAGATATGAACCCAATAGAGCACGTTTGAGACTTGCTGAAAAGAAAAGTTAAGTCCAGAATTCCAGTTCCTGCCAACGTGGATGAGCTGCGAATCGCCGTAGTTGAGGAATGGCAGAGACTATCCCAGGAGACCATCGATAACATAATTCTCAGTATGCCTAGACGGGTAGAAACTTTAATAAGAGCACGTGTAGGAAATACACGATATTAATCACCATTTTTCTAATTTAATTAATTGTTATTTTAATATTAATTTTCACTTTTCCCGGTTACACTGAAAAGTTCAAAAATGTACCTTTTTTCACAAATAGCCTTTACTCGCAAAATCTGTTCTTAACATGATATTATGATATGACTAATGAGATCATGATCTCATTTTAAATAAAACAAATGAAACTTTAAATAACAAACAAAGTATAGTAAGTAGATTTTAAAATTAAACCATATTTTTCAAATTATGGACCTTTTTTTTGTGTTCCGGTAAATATGCCGGTGTGTGTATTAACAATAAATAATATAATATTATTAAAAATATAAAATTAATAATATTTGTAATGGGTACCTATGCACATAGTTAATCTACAGAGCTTTTTTTCACAGAGATTAACCCTGTTTGCCGTCAATCTGTGCAATATACAATACTGTCCTTTAAAGTTATAAGGCCGCCATTGTGTACATGACTGATTTAATGTAATTGTTGTCCGTATATTTTTATAATTATTTGCGCACAATATTTTATAATTGATTGATTGATTGATACAAGCAGTCATTTCGACAGTGGCGATATACAAAGCTGACATCGACAAAGTGCTGAATTACAACGATTTGAAGAATATATATACGAATGGTCTGAAATGGCCATGGAAAAAGACACAAAATAATTACTCTAATCTATGAAAGACACCCATTGTTATTTCGGAAACTTGTTTTGGATATGGTCTAATTGACTTATCGAAGTCGGATAGATCGGTGCTTTTTCTTTCAATTATGAGTCATAATTGAAAGAAAATCCTCCTATATGCAGAAAATGCTTTACTGTTCTTATTGGTATCACAATTGCAAATTTCGCATATACGATCATTAAAGACATGGTGAATGTCTCTTTTGCAAAATAATTGTTTACTTACTATGAACACCACTTGATTTTTTGGTTCTGATTAATGTGTTAACTAAGATTTGATAGTAACTTGCTGATTTATTATTATTTAAATGACTTTGTTTTGGAATTTATAATAATTTATAATATCTAGTTCTCAATAAAAAAAGCTACTTACATAACATTTTTTGCAATTAATATGGTTAACATCTGGCTGTAATAATCATAATTTTAGGTTTATTTAAGCAAAGACTAGCGACTGTGTGTAAAGTAGTGAAGAAAGTACTGAACTTTATTTAAAATAGTGCAGACTGCAGATTACGGTTAATATTAATATAGTATTTAATCTTGTTTTTGGATATAGTTGCTTTCTTAGTCAAAATCGTTAATGTAATCTCAGATAACTTAAAAAAATATGTGAACATGGCATCAAAAGTCACACAACTTAACTTTAAATTGCATTTTTTACCAATAAATATCATATTTCTTGAAATTGTTATTTTTTCCTTAAAATAAAAAAGGATTTGTATAATTTTGCTAAAAGGTTTTTTTATTTTACTGCCATACATTAATAATTATTAATATATAAAAATAGTCACACAACTGAAATAATGTCACTGCTTATTCCACTTTGTTTCCGTATTTAAATTAAACCCTTTGTGTTTTTGTATTTATATTAAAATATTCGTAAAATATAAAATATATAGAATATTTTCCTATAATTTTAGTGCCAAAAAATTTAATAAAAAAAAATAAAATCGACCGTGTACCTACAAATTTGAGTGAAAATGCCCACTTACGAGAGTAGGTCTATAAACTAATAATAATCTTTGGAGTAGGTAAATACAGTATAGGATAATAATAATTAAATGCCAATAAATTAGTTTTAACTATTTAGGTACTTAAAGTTTGAACCGATTACTTTTTTTAATAAGACTTTGTGTCATTGTAAAATTTATTTTAAAAAGAGTGGCGCTAGTTGCGATTATTCCTCGCCTCATGGAAAATTATAGTTTTCTAAGCCATTTTTATGTAATACGAGTATTATAACACAACCAATTATTATTTGTTGAGACTCTAAGAATACCTACATAAATTTTTCTTTCACATTAGAAAGCCAAAGTGCAACTTTTATCTTTTCTTTTGATTTGTAGTCTATTCCGTGGACGCTTAATAATTAAAATTTACAATAATTAGTACAAATTAAGTGTTTGATCTCTGATAATATTTTTACGTTAAATAATAATTAGCTAATTTTGAACAAAAAAAGATGCCGTTCTTTTTTCATTTTTTGAATCGTTCGTTTGTTTATGACCCAGGTACCAATGAGCTGAAGTACTGAGGCCAGAGTGAAGACACCTATTTATATTATTATACTCTATGGTGAAGACTGAAGACTGACGGCGACGAGGACGTGCCGCAAAACAACGCTCACAGCTTGGGGAAGCATGGTGTGGTGTATGAGCGCTTTCCCATTAGCTTCAGTAGGAAATATTATTTTTGAACTACTTGTTCAATGTTGATGTTTTATATTAATGCTGATGTGCGGTGCTCCCACGTAATAATAACAATCACCTATTCTTCCAATATTCTTAAGTCAAAAGTTCTAAAGTGTAAAGTTCGAACGCTCACATCTCAAGGATCAAGGATACAAAGGACAAGGTGTCTATAAAAATGTAAAAGCCAGTTCATTTCATCCACTTATATTTTAAATAAAAAAATATGTTTTAGACATAATATATTATATTTAAATGTAACAGTAATTACTTATTCTTTATTACTTATTAGTTTATAATTATATTTACTGTAATAGATAATTGTTTATAAAATAAGATAAATTTATATTTATAGACAAGCTAAAGAATATTGTAATTGTAAGTATTTGTTAAAATCAGGTTACTAGAGTCTGGTAAGTACTTACAATCAAATATCTATTACAGTCACACAGAATGTAAATTGTTTACAAATTGCAAGTGCGTGTATAAACTCTTCCTACACATATAACACGTGAGCTATATTATATAAGGCAATCACATAATAAAAAATCTAACAATTTCACTATCTAAGATGACTTTAGCTCGAGATTTGCAACAAAATTATTAAGTATATATATTTTTTTAAACCGAAGGCTGGCTTTGTCAGGCCCTGACGTCACTGTGACACTTTTGGATCTCTTGTGATTGTGACTCCATCGCTTTAAAGTTTGTTATAAAAACATATAGGTAGTAGTAACATAAAGGTAACGCTGCACGAAAACACAGAAGGTAAAAAAAAGCGCGTTGATAAAAATCTGCAAAAATTCCGTGATCGTTGAAAATTACGAGTAAAATATTTATTACTTACTTGCTAAGATATACAATATAACAAAGTTTATTAAAATGGTCGTTTAGTAACGTAAAATAATTAAAGGATACAAATAACCTTTGTTGAACGGGTAGTACATACGATGTACCTTCACTGCGGTAGTTCCCACTTCCCTGAAGATCCTGGAGTACTTCATTAGGGGACAGAAATATCAAGCCAGTGATGTGTTGTGGGGAAAACAATAATGTGTACCTAATGGTGATACTCGCGTACGTCTAGTTCCGTTCCGTCAAAAATATTTTTCTACTTTCGGACTCGAAGACAACTAAAAAGGCTTACAAAAGTAGGAATAGCCGGACCGGCCTTCCGCAACCCGTCAGACTTATATATCACCGCGGCCATCGTAACGTAGTAATTACTAATTATACAGCTGATTTCAGCTCATGTATGGAACATAATTTAAAAAATTCTTAATGGAACATCATAAATGCAACAAAAAAAAATTATTCTTCTGCCGATGCCATCTACTGTCTTGGGTAGTGCGTGCATATTGAAGTGCACATTCCCGTGTTTCGGCCCGTTCAATCAATTATTTATCAGTGATTGAACGGGCCGGGTAGTCATGCAGCGCGTGCATGACGCATCTACGGTGGTCATGCTGCGCGTGGAGAAATAATGAGTACGAGCTTGCAAACTGCAAGTTACATTATGGCCCAAGAATTCAATACCTACTCTGGATTATTATTAATACTATAGCTTCTTAAGCCTTTATAGCTATTAACTTAGGTACATGACTATAGACAAAATTTAATGTTAATAGATTTTTTACTTATATTATTGTTTTGGAGTGATATCTCATATCGAATCACTGAAATATTACACAGGGTATATACAGGATGTAAAAAGAACAGTCACTATAACTTTGGGATATTGTAGCAGTAGCTGTACCGCATATCACCACATGCGCTCTAGCCCCCTTCGTAGATTACCTCAGTAGACAGAGACGCACTGACACCATGCGGATCGTCCTGGCTCTCAGTGAGTGCGTGTCCCTGTGCTTCGTGCCCTTGCCGACCCCCTCTGAGTGCAGCTCGTATCTGCTCGTGAATCGCGGCCGTCCAGCCGCGACCCCCGCCTTCATCCGTCCCGTGCGTCCTCAGGACCAACGCGTGGTTCGACCCGTTCGAGCTCGCAGCAATCCCAGGACCGAAAAGGATACGTGAAGAAGACGACTGCCGTGCCTAGCAGGTCCGAACCAGACACCACTCGCGTTCCCGGATCACCGGTCGGAAAGACCGCCCCGGATGTATGTATTTTGCCCTGCTTAAGCGCACAGGGTTAATACCGGATCCGGATGATACCGGATACAGGATCTCGGTGTTCCTACAAATGCCGGGGATTAAAATTGAAGCCTGGAAGGGCAAGGACGGCCCCTCTCAATGCCACCGCTTTCAGCATTTCGGGCACTCAAGCCGGAACTGCCACCGGAAGCTTGCGTGTGTCAGGTGCCGACTGTCTGCGCCCCATCGAAGAGCCCCCCTTTTGCGTCAACTGCAAAGGGGACCACGTGGCCAGCAATAGGAAGTGCCCGGCGTTCCTGCGGGAAGCAAGGAACCTCCGCGCCGGCCCGCTCGCGCGTACCACGCGCAACGCGGCCCCGCGAGACCAGACACGGAGGTACCCCCTCCCCCCACAGCTTCTTCACTTGCGGAGGCCAACGCCCCCATTCTCCGGCGAGCTCCTGCTCCTACAACCAGCGGAGACGAGGCCGCCAGAAGGAAGAGGACGAAGAAGAAGGGCAAGACCCCCACCCCTCAGGCTGACTCTGCGCTCATGCCCCTTTCTTTTTGGGCCGATGCGGATGGCGCCCGTCTTTCCCAAGACGCTGAAAGGACCGGTTACTCAGTGGTGAGCACTTACTCCCCCACACACTACCCTGAGAACCCTCTTCACTCCCCAGATGTACTGGATGTGGCAATTACTCATAATTTGCCAGGGGACTTCCTCCAGGAAGTTCTCGATGAGGCCCATGGTTCCGACCACCTGCCGGTCCTAACTGTTATACGCTCCATCCCCGCGAGCGTTCCCCCCCTCCCCTGTCGTTCAGTTCATGACATCTTTTTCTCACAGCTGCACGAGACGACTCCAAACGTTCCGGTCAGCTCAGCGGAGGTGGTCGAAGCGCTGGCCCACCAAATCACCGACGCGGTCTCCTCTGCCCTAGATGCGGCCACGCAGACTACTACTCGCCGCTTTTACAAAAGGCCCCCACTGTCCCCCCACGTCGTCGCCCTCCTCACGGAGAAGAAGAGGCTGCGACGACATTGGCAGTACACCCGCTGTCCCACGTTGAAGAGTCGTCTCAACTACCTAACAGCCGAGGTAAGGAAAGAGCTGCAGCTTCTCGGCGCCAAAGGATGGACCCGGCGTATCCTAGATGCAGGAGAGGATTGGCCCTCCCTCCATCGATTCTGCCGCAGCCTTACCAGCACCACCGCACCCACCAGACAGACCAGACCAGATGGCAACCTCAGGTATCAGGCCGAGGATCGATTAAATGCAAATTCGTCGCACGTGAAGCGAGAGCTATCCGCAGTCAAACCAACACCGCCATCGCCAAACAGACACAGCTTGAGCCGTCGATAGCGCCCAATCAGATCGAGTTGCCACCACCTGGCACCTCTCTGATGGTCAAGGCTAACGACCCAAAGAGCAAAGGTATGAAGCCCAACAGGAAAAGAAGGCACAAAAAGAAGAAGCCTAAGAAGAAAGCACCGGAGTTCGAAAACAACCCGGATGCCACTACAGCCGCCACAGACAGCAAGGTGAGCTACTAACCCAAGAAAAATGTAGACTCATCTCCGCCTTCACAGAGTCGCCAGCAAAAAACAGGACGCACAACCAAGCAAAGAGATCTTGGATCCTATGTGAGGTGGCTAGTACCATCGGCGACTACGCACGCCACATCTCAAAGGGCCATGACCCCACATTAGCTGCCGTGATGAGCAGCCTACCCAAAGCGCTAATGCTTCTGACGGAAGCAATCACCATGACAGTCATCCAATCATGAGCTCCCAGGTAGGACGCAAATTAAAAGGGTGTTAAACTGGAACGCCCGTGGCCTTTACGATAAAAGGCGACTACTACTACAAGTCCTCAAAGATAATGATGTTGACGTCGCCCTCATCAACGAGACTTACCTAGATCCCGGTAAAAGCCTAAAATTTCCGGGATACTTCACTTACAGGCAGGCCCATCAAGGTAATCACCACCACATTCGTGGCCTTGCAATTTTGATAGAGAGGAGAGTGGTACACCAGCTCCCCCCGACTAACACCAACTCCATACTAACACTAGGTGTCGAGATTAGCATAGATGGTCAACCCACCAGACTATTCGCCGCCTACAAGCTTCCAACAACAATAATGGGCACAAACGACATTGTTAGCCTCTTGTCAGAGACACCAACAGTGAAAGGTAAGAGGCCCAATAGGAAAAGGATAAACAAAAAGAAGTCAATGAAGAAGGCACTGGAAACCGACTGCGGTCCGGTTACCACTACAGTCGCCACAAATAAGGTGAGCACCACACCCACAAAAAAGGTGGACTCCTCTCCGCCAGACAAAAGGACGCGCAGCCAAGCAGAGGGACGTCGGGCGTGTCCTATGCGAGGTAGCAGTAGCACCATCGATGACTACGCGCGACAAATAGCAGAGGGCCAGGACCCCACCTCAGTTGCCACTATGAGCAGCTTACCTAAAGCTTTAATGCTTTTAACGGAGGCCATCACAATGGTGGCCACTCAATCTAATGAACACCCAGGTAGGACGTAAACTAAGTATACTCAACCGGAACGCCCGTGGTCTATTCGACAAGAGGCATGTTGACACAAGTTTTAAAAGATGTCGAGATCACCCTCATCAACCAGACCCATTTAAGTCCCGGCAAACGCTTAAAATTCCCGGGGTATTTTATATACAGACAAGACCACAGAGGCTACTTCTGCTACGTCCGTGGTCTTGCTATACTAGTCAAAAAACGAGTGGTACACCAACCGCTCCCTCCAACAAACACCAGCTCTGTCCTGACACTGGGGGTTGAGGTGAGCCTGGACGGTCGGCCCATCAGACTATTCGCCGCCTACAAGCCTCTAGTGTCAGGTTTAGATCCCAATGACATCATTAGTCTTCTATCAGAGATACCTACTATGATTGCAGGTGACTGAAATTCCAAGCACCCTGCTTGGCACTCTGCCACAACTAACAGAAGCGGTAGAGGACTCTGCTCAGCCTAGCCACACAGCACGTGTGATCTAGACATTCTAGGCCCCACCGAACCCACCCACTTCCCGGACGTCCCATCATACCGTGCAGACGTCTTGGACATTGCAGTGGTAAGTAAATTGTCAGGCGCTATAACCCAGGACGTGATATACGACGACCTGGGGTCCACACCGCAGCCCTGATCAGCCTGGACCACAAGAATTCCTGCACCACTGCAAAAGCTTCGTGTAAACAAGGATATGCTCACAACCCTGTTGTCAACAGCAGCCCACTGTTCCCAAGTAAGCAGCGCAGAGGACGTCGAAAAGATAGCCTCTGACCTAGAACATCCCAAACCACCCTGACACTACCCTAACATTTTACGCCGATGTAATGCGCATCCTCCCTTCGCATCAATCGTGCAGTAAAGCAAGAACACGTTGATGTACAGCAAACTTTAACGTGCACTGGACCTGCTACCCGACTGGCTGGACCGATGGAGGTTGGCCAGCAATGCGACCGAGTCACAAGGTATTTACTTCCACTCGCACGTGAAACGACCACCCCAACTACAGCTGAGATGTGTCCCCATCCCCTGGTGTAACGAGGGTAAATACCTCGGGGTTACACTAGACAAGAACCTCTCTATGATTAAACATGCTACAATCGTCACGGCACATGCCGGAGCAGCAATAGGTGCCCTGAAGACTCTACGACACAAATGCATCCCGCTCAAGGTAAAAGTGCTCTTCAAAACCTTCATTAGACCTAGGTTCGCCTATGCTGCCCCAGCGTGGTACCGTAGGGCTTGGAAAGAGGGCTGGTAATAATGATACCCAAACATGGCAAAAGCGCGGCAAGCGCAGCGAGCAACAGACCTATCACGCTCCTCCCATGCATTTCAAAGGTATTTAAAAGACTGCTCTTATGTAGACTCACGCCACATCTCAGATCCGGTTCACGGCCAGGATCACGCACGCGACTGACAAAAAGGATAAGTTGCAGCCGTCTTCCTGGACATGGATAAGGCCTTGGACAGGGTCTGGCACGAGGGCCTTCTCTACAAAATGATAAGTGACGACATCCCCAGGCCTCACCTCAACATTGTCCAAAGCTTCCTACGGAACCGCACCTTCCGTGTGAAAGTGGAGGACAAGATCTCCTCCTTGGGTAAGATAGAAGCTGGAGTCCCACAGGGGAGCTGTGTCTCCAGCTCTCTTCAACAAGTTCACAGAGGACATCCCCAACTACACTGACACCACCCTAGCCCTGTACTCCCAAGTACGAGCAACCGCCGCAACTACACCAGAGGCGTCCCCGTTCCTTGGTACAACGAGACCAAATACCTCGGCGTAACTCTAGAGCCTCTCAATGATCAAGCACACCAAGACCGTGACTGCACACGCCGGTATGGCCCTCGGAGTGCTGAGGCCCCTGAGTCATCAACGCATCCCCCTTAAAATAAAGGTGAAAAAAAATGCTTTACAAAACTTTTATCAGGTCCAGGTTCACATATGCTGCCCCGGCGTGGTACCACCTGGCCAAGAAGACGGACTGGATAAGTATCGCCCAATCCAAATCCCTTCGACGTCTCATCAATGCCCCATGGTTCATAAGAAGCAAGGTCATTGAAAGAGACCTAAGAATCACACCAATTGAATCTTTTATAAGTGACCAGGCCCGCAGACTGTTTTTCCGAGCCGACAGCTCGAGCCAACCAACTCTGCAAGGCCTGGCCCCTCAACACGCCAGGATACCGTATACACAATACCGTGCTCGCCAAGGTGCTGGAGTGGGGCGTCGAACAGAAGCTGAGGTTCGCACCGCACAAGACGTGTGCGATGCTGGATACCGGAAGCTGAAGTTCGACGTACCACGACTGCGCATGGGCGGGGACGATACTGGCATGTCCGACGACATTAAAGTGCTAGGTCTCATCATCGACAAGGGGCGAATGGTCTCCCTGAACTCCGCACTCATCCATCCTGGATGGCCAGTGTACTAGAGACACCGCATCCTGCCAGAGAGAGAGAGAGAACTGGTGTTCGGACTGGTCGACGGTGGGGAAAGTGTGGATAACGTGGGTCCTTTTGATCTACGTATCTACACTGATGGGAGCAAGATCGATGGCAAAGTTGGAGCAGCGCTATCCCTATGGGATGGCGATGCAGAGACGAAAGCCATCAAACTTGCCCTCTCGTCCTACTGCACCGACTACCAGGCCGAGCTTCTGGCCCTCAACCGGGCGGTATGCGAGGCCTTGAAGAGCAAACACCTCTCAGTCGGCGTCTTTAGTGACTCCAGGTCGGCACTCCAGGCGGTCACTCTCGGTTCCCTCCATCCTCTCGCCGTCCAAACCAGGATAAACCTGATGGACGCGCGGACCCAAAATAGGGAAATATCCTTATTTTGGATCAAAGCACACGCGGGGATGCAGGGAAACGAGAGAGCGGACCAGTTAGCCAAGGAGGCCGCCCTGGGGTTAAAGAAGAGGCCAAACTACGACGCCTGATTCGGCAAGGGAGACCTCCCGAGAGAGATGGGTGGGACAGGAGATAGGTCTCCGAAAACACAGCCAGGATCACAAAGCTTTTCTTGCCAAATGTCAAATAGACACACGACTGTTGACACAGTTCTCATCTCATCAAACTTGCACCGTTTCAAGCGTAAGGAGGACCCAACGTGTCCTTGTGATAACGAAACAGATGAGACAGTTCCACACCTACTGTTCGAGTGCCCAGTACTGCCAAAGCATATGTGTCACAGTAAATAAAAGAAATGGCAGTACATCGATTCGAATCGAAAATAATCGAAAATAATGTAAAATATAATTATAATGCACACTTTATAATTTGACATTATAAGAGAAAAAAAAAGGAATAAAGATCTTTGCCCAAAAATTTATTGTGTGGATGGATGTTCGTGTGCACGCAGTATACTGCAGACCGAAAATTGTAGCATGCAAGGGCCCTATTGATGATAGGGGGGATATTGAAGAAAAAAAAACTTACAAGAAGGTGATACTCCCTAGGACCTTCCCATATTGATGGGATGAGATTAATGCCGCCGAAGGGACTCAGTCCTGACACGCCCGAAGCCCCCTGCAAAGAGGACAAACGAGAGAGAGAGAAGAGAGAAGAACAATGACGATAAGACTTTGTAAATATACAGGATCGGCCAGTCTGCCGAGTGCGACGGACGTGTCAACACCTAGTGCTAACAAAAGTGTTTGTAGCAGCCGCCCGGACTCCCGACTAGTAGTGCATCGAGTGAAGGACCATTGCGGCGGAACACAGCCTGCCTCTTCGTGTGCTGCTTGACACACTCACAGGTATTCCGTTTCAATATAATGTCCTTTTAAGGACATATATTGTAACAAAATTTTATACGGAAGGGACGTCTCACGCATGTTCTTCACGGAGCAGCGTGTAGGTGTCCCCTATGTACTTATAACAGCTGTGATCAAGATCACCTTAAGAGTCGCGGTAAGGAGGTCAAAAGCGTAGGCCTAAATGCAGCAGTAAGCATGTCGGAGAGCGATGAGAGCGGTGGGACCTCCCTGACGGGACGGTCTCGCTCCGCATCTAGCTCGCCGACTGCCTCAGCAGCAAATAGGATCGACCTGCGACCTTCGTGGTGTATTCCCGGCAAATGCCGGCAATTGTGGTCGGAAGTCGCGTCGCCCAGCCCGGACAGAGCTCGGAAGGTCGAGGACGTGAAGATGTTCTCCGCGTGTATCGAGTACCCTGAGCCGTCCCAATCGGGCGACGCCTCCTACCTCACAATAAGCCGCCAGTCGTTGAACGCTTTCCTAGAAAAGAACAAGGACTTAGTTAGAGCCCCAGAGCTAATAAAGGTATTAGTGGAGTACGAAATCTCGTCTGGTATTCTGGACGAGGAAGGTAACCTTATCAACCACACAGATGCAGCCCGCCGCAGCAATAAGCGACTCTACACGCCGCTTAGTCCCGCCAGCATCGCCACCGCATAAAGTGGCACAGGAGTGGTCAGCACCGCCAACGCCGACTCAGGTAGCCTCTTCCATCCCTGCACCCGCAGATACAGAGGAACCTAAAATCCCGCCACTAGTGGTGGAGAAACTTCCAGATTGGACGAGGCACTTTCGAGCCCTCTGAGAGCACCTTGGCCACAATTTAAGTGGCCGCCCTTTTAGAAATGGGGTTCGTTTCACCCCTCTTACTATTGAAGAATACAGAGTTACCCAGAATTACCTAGCTGAGCTGGAGCGGACGGAGGCAGTCTCCTGGCACACTTACTCTCTTCCTGCGGAGAAGAGTGCGAATGTGTGCATTAGACGACTTCCACACGACACCGTCCCCGATGAAATCATCGAGGAACTGCGCAGCCTGGGCTTTGAGCCGGAGTACATACGCGCACGGAAAGGCAAACCCGGCTGCGTATTTCTAGCCATCCTAAAGAAGACTCCCAACACTTTGCCGCACATCTATGAGGTAAAATCTCTCCTAGGCATGGATGGGATTGACATCGAGGCCTGGAAAAGCGGTCGGGGCCCGAAGCAATACCATCGGTGCCAGAAATTCAGGCACTCATCGTACAACTGTCATAGACGGCAGGCCTATGTGCGCTGTGGAGGCGAGGAATGCGACCAGGAACTGTCCAACATCCAAGGAGGAACCCGCCAAATGCGCGAACTGCGAGGGGCCCCACCCGGCGAACAGCCTAAAATGCAAGTTCGTCGTGTGTGAGATAAGAGCCCTTAGCAGTAAAACCCGCACAACTGCCAATAACCGTTCCAGCTAGAGCCATTGTTGACGCCTAACCAGGCTGAGCTGCCACCACCTGGCACCACGCTGATGGCCCAAGCAAACGACCCTAAACCAAAAGGTAAGAGGCCTAATAGGAAAAGGAAAAACAAAAAGAAGTCAAAGAAGAAGGCACCGGACACCGACTGCGGTCCGGTTACCACCACAGCGCCACAAATAAGGTGAGCACCACACCCACAAAAAAGGACTCCTCTCCACCTTCTCAAAGCCGCCCGCATACAAAAGGACGCGCAGCCAAGCAAAGGGAACTCGGGAATGTCCTCGTCGGTCGGGCGGCAGGTAGCCAGCACCATAGAATGAGAAAGGTACTATAATCATATCCCAAAGTTAAAGTAACTGTTCTTTACTCCCTGTATTATTACGCATGATTAAGCTTGCAGAATAACGAACTATGATGTGTATTACCTGTTAGTTACGAAGTTCGAAACGAAATGACAAGCGAATTCGTATGTCATTTAGCGAAGCTTATTTTTCGTTTTCGAACTTCGTAAGCGATAAATAGTGATGGCATCTTGAATCAGGGCCCAGGACTGAGTCTCGTGCCTAGTCTTTTCGAATGTCAGGCTGTCCCGCGAATGCAAGAGGGACAATCTGGCAATCAAAATAAACTTCTAGTTACAAAAATCGGCGTCCTGGTCTTTTTTTATACAAATTCAAAACTTAACCCAACAATTAGCTCCAAAATAAACGTAAATAACGACACTAAGCGTAACCTAAAATTTACGTAATAAACAGAAAAAATATATTATGACTAACATTTCCTGACAAGTCGCAGGACACTAGTCCTGGCGTACAACACGCCGGCTCAAGGCGCTGAATAGGCGTTACAATAATTTAAATATTATAAAGGCTAATCTGGTCATACTCAAGATTACATCTATATTTGAAACGACGATCGAATACTGATTACGCTCCTTGAATATCTATTTTAACACGCTTCTATAACTTTGGGTTGTATGTATATATGCGTGTGTAACGGAATCTTTGAGTATAACTGAAGACATGAATAGATGAAGGTGACGGAAAATTATGATTTTGACAAAATTTAGTTCAAACTGTCACCTAAACATTTTAGAAGACATTGTAACGTATTGAACGTATTGAGTACGTTAATCTAAGGATTCGTGTCTACAATAAATGTACTTAATACATTACTACGTATCCTAAAATTTTTAAGTGGCTGTTTAATTCAATTTTATGGGTAAAAATGTTTCAGGACATATCACCTCTATTGATTCATGTCTTAAATTATCATACTTATAATATAAACGTTTAAATCCTGCATATCTCGAGACTTTACTGTCGACCCCTCGGGCTCCGAAGTCCGTTCAGATTTATTTCACCTCTGAGTAGATCTATATCGACGACATAAGAGTCGATCTTACGGTGGGTTTACATCAAACGAGCTAATTCTATGGCCGCTCCATCAAATTATTTGAACTCCACACAAAACCCAAATGCGACACGGTAGGGTGATGCATGTCTTATTTTTTACACTTCCTTAATATCGATCCGATGGATATTTGCGATGCGAATTCCCGGTTTTGTGTACGAGCCCTTCCAGTGTAAACAGGAGCATTCTCTCGTTGTCTGCGTTCACTCGCGTCTGCCCGTTGATATTTTGATTAAAATCTTAAAACAGCTTTCGTTTACACAAAATGATCACGAAAGAATGCTCTTGTCCCAGTTTTGGCTTCTTGTTCTTTTGATGTAAACGGCCATTGCTACAAACTCCGCGGTGAAATAGCTGAACAATATGGCGGCCGCTTCATTCCATCCAGTCGTCGCCGCCGAAGTCGGCGCTCTCCGAGAAATTCACCACTTGCACCTGTAATTATACGTTTTTAGGATTCCATAGTACATAATGCGATGCCATTATTAATTAGTCTTAAAACAATGTAATGTCAAATAATGTCAGACATTTGACTTTGATGCTTAAGATAAGTCATATTAGTCCTCCAAGGGTTATAAGGGGACCTATGTACCTAGTTATAAGACTTATCATATAGTACTAGCTAATAAATATTATAATACATCAACCAAAGTGTATTATTGGACGTGTGAATGGATCCTAACCATATGCTGTAGCACCACAACAAGTACAAGAATTCTTTATAATTTTGTTCTGTCTATCCGTTTGTCCTTTCTTTTTGGTAACTTCGGTAATTTGTAATGTAAATAGACAAAAGGTTAACCTATCATTATGGACAATGCAATATTTGCATTGCAACCACAGTAGCTAATGTTTCAGATGTGTTTTAATTGTAATCAAAGAAGAGAGTAAAATATTATAATAAACTTGTCTTGTCATAAAAAAATAATTAAAATAGATGACTTTTGGTAAAAAGTGAAAATTTTGAGGGCTGAAATGGGAAAGAGAACACTTCAGTACTTTGCGTTAAACCAAGACTGGACTGATTCCTTTAGATCGATTCCTACCTTTAACACATTATAATGTATCCTATAATAATAAATAAATAAATAAATATAAATATCTACACGCTTCACACCACGTCAATCTGGCCCCGTGCTAAGTATCCGAAGAACTTGTGTTACAGGTACCAGACAACGGAAATATATTTAATACTTTTATTCTATACACATATTTAAGATTTTTATCTTTTATTATACATATAAATTTAAGTTTAAATCGAGTTCAAATTTAAATTTAATACCCATCCATGGACCCAGGTTCATTGAAAACTATTTTTTTTTGTTCCATCGGAGGGATTCGAACCCGCGACCTCTCGCTCGAGCACCACCGTGCTACGAGGTCATCGATGCCAATTATCAATGTCCGTACAATGTTCGCAACTGACCTCCTCCGTGGGACTGCTGCTGCTGAAGCCGCCGCCCAGCGCGTAGCCGGCCAGCCCGCCCGCCGCCAGCGCGCCCACGCCCAGCCCCACGGCCGCGCCCGTGCCCAGCCCGCGCCGCTGCTCGGGCGCCGCGTACCCCGTCGTGTAAGTCTGCGAAATTGTGTTCGTTAAGAGAGTGCGCGATTAGATAAAGCTTGTAGTACATACTTTGAAACTTTTTTGTATGGGTCGTGTTGAAAGATCATGGTTCGAACTTCGAACGCGTGCATATATCACTACTATACCCGGCTTTAGGGGTAAATTTCTCAATTTGTAGCACACGGACTACCGTGTAACAGACTACTGTTCATTGGTGCTATAGTTTCGATTATTTCTTAACAAGTGACTGAATTTTAAACATTGCCACGGATATATAGCGCTGACACAGAAAGGAATAGATAAATAGTTTAAAGAACTATAACACTCCTAAAAGTAAAATAAGTTCCATAAAAACCTATCTTTGTCCTCGAATTTTAGTCACTCGACGGATCCTTTGCGATTCGTCAGCTCGGCGCTAGTTTATGTTAGTTTATCTAAAGTTTTTGTGTATAATTTATGCAAACTCTTCAGAAACAAGTATATTAGTAGATAGTAATCTAGCGAAACAAGCTCACCTGACCCGCGGTAAAACCTGGAACAAAACACACACATGTTAAAATTTTATCCAAGTTAATAAGCCCTTAGATAGCTTAATAATTACCTGCCTACTTAGTTAATTATTTGTTTAAAAAAAATTTGATACACTACTATTATTTCTTACGTTACGACGTTGAGGCCGTAAAAATATAATATAATATACATAATATCTAGTATAACACGAATTTACAGCACATATAAGATCATTGACCTCACTCTGTTTCGCTGCCTATTTTCAAATATATTCATTTTATCCAATAACTTACATCTTGAACTGTGTAAGGAACATGACCTTCCAGTATAGTGGATAATAAAGAGTAGGTAATGTGGCCTAATGTGTCCAAAACTTCCGTAATTCATATAGTGTTACTAATATTTATATCGCACTAGCTGACTCGTACCCACTTCTTTTTTTTTTTTTTTTTTTATTTATCATTATAAAAATATAATATTTCTAATACAAATTTATCTCGCCAAACGAGTGTTTGACGGCGAGATGCGCTCAATAATTATGTACATACAAAACAATACTAAACTAAAACTTATATCAAAACAAAACAACTTAACATATCAAACAACATAATATGTTGTCTTATCTTAACTTAATATTTTTATTTATTTCTATATACCTACTTAACAATGCAATCTTTAGTTTTTTCTTTAATATTCCTGGTGACATTTTATCTTCAGTTCTTAATATATCTAAAGTATTAAATATTTTTGGTACTAAGTATTTATTTGTCCTCTCTCCATAATAGTTTTTTATTTTTGGTTTAATCAGTCTTTGCTCTCTAACTCTCCTAGTATTATATTTATTTTGTACTAACTCCTTATACTCATCACTGTAGTAATACTGTAATCCTATTAAGTATTTCACCTTTTCTTCTATTGGCATGATATTGCACACTTGAAATATTTTTTTATATTCTTTTTTACATTCATATTTTACTTTATTACTCACTAAATATTTTAACAGTCTCATTTGTAAGTTTTTTATATTATTTAAATATGTCATAAACGTACGCCCATATACCACTAGTCCGTAGTTTATCAGCGAGTCTGCTAGTGCATAATACACAATTTTCAGTGTTTCCACACTTAGTATCCGTTTTAGCTGATAAAACTTGCCTAGCACTGACCTCAGTTTATTGCAAACGTCAATTGCATGTAAAGCCCAGTTAAAGTTTTTATCAATTTTAAGACCTAAATATTTAAAGTTATCCACATAGTCTAGCGTAGAACAACTGCAGTTAGCCTGTTTAATGTGTAAACATTCATAAGTGTGACCCAAAATTTTTATATCGTTTAAATTTATATTTTTTGCTTTGTGGTTGTGCGGCGAGTGTAGATGCATACATTGCGTTTTTTTAAGGTTTAAAATAATTCCATTATCGTGTGCCCATTTTGTAATATTCTCAAAGTCATACTGTATAAATTCGCGCACCTGTGACATATCTTTTGAGGCATACACCACACACATATCATCCGCATACATAAATACCTTACACTTCCTTATCACATTAGACACTCCATTCACATGCATAATATACCCGACCGGACCATAGACAGACCCGGTCGGTACACCCTGACTCACATCCGCATCATCACCAGCCACACCATCAATCACCGTTCTTATTTTTCTATTTGTTAAATAATTTCTAAACCACATACTAGTCGGCCCACGTATACCGCATTCATCCATCGCCTGCAAAAGTATTTCATGATCTAGTGTGTCAAATGCCTTTTGACACACTAGATCATGACCGTTGAGCTTACAAACCATTTAAACCTTCCCTGTACTTCCACGAATATTTCAAAACTAAAAATAGCCGAATCGGTTCAGCCCTTCTCGAATTTTAGCGAGACTAAAGAACAGCGATTCATTTTTATATAATATAAGAAGAAGACTAGCTGACCCGTGCCGATTTCGTTGAGCATGCAAACCGTTTAAACCTTCCCTAGACTTCCACGAACATTTGAAGGCCAAAAATAACGAACAGCATTTCATTTTTATATACATATCTACACTAATTTTATAAAGAGGAAAGATTTGTATTTTTGTATGTAACGACTTAACCCAAAAAGTACTGGACCGATTTTAATAATTCTTTTTTCATTAGAAAGCTACATTATCACTGAGTAACATAGGCCTATATAAAATCAATTGCTGTTCGTTAGTCTCGCTAAAACTCGAGATCAGCTGAACTGATTCGGCTATTTTTGTTCTTGAAATATTCGTGGAAGTCCCGGGAAGGTTTACACGGTTTCCATGCTCAACGAAGTGGGCACGGGTCAGCTAGTAGGTATATAAAAAGATAAGAAGAATTTCATATGCCTCTGTCCGCGCAGTATTAGTGACAACTGACAAGGATACAAAGTTTTGTATTGTGATAGGTAATAATATATTAGATATACAATTTTTACTTAGATCATGGAAAAACCAACGCCTGGAAGTTTTTATCTGTGTTTGTGTTTGTATTAATTTTTTGATGAGAGACAAATTGTGTTTTTCAATAAAAACTCAACTGAAATTAAATTTGCATTTCCTTTTTCAATATCGTTCATGGTATTTCGGTTGAATACAGTTCGAACTCATTTAATTGGTTTGTGATTACAATGTTGTCAATTCAAAATTTTTTTGTACTCGGGTCAATAATATAATTAGTGGTCACAAATATTATTTACTAATTAAGAACATTGATTACATAATACATTAATTACCAAATATAACGCACCCTTAAGGCGAGGAGTAACCGCAACTAGCGCCATTCTTTTAAAAATTAAATTTTACAATGACACAAAGATCATGCACATTTTGTACATAGGCGGACTTAATGTCTTGGAAAAAGGGAATTCGTTTATTATTTTGTTTGGTAAAGTGTTACTTTTTGTATATTCAGAGTTTTCTGTTTATCAAAATTATGCATTTCGGTACACTATTTAATTGGTAAAGTGTTACTTTATTTAAGTATAACCTCCACTAAATTTACTTTTATACTTTGGGAAAAACAGTGATTTAAAGAGCTTAATCGACAGTAGATAACATAGTTCTAAAATAAATAACATCTTGCATTTATTGCAGCCTGGTGTTGTAAATTGTAGGGATATTTTATGAGAGTCACTAAAGTTCTAGAAGATTTATAAGATATTATGTTTGTGATAAAAACTTTTCGTTTATTTTTAATATTCAGGTAGACGGCAATAGGGTTACCTTAGTATTTTCATTACGGGTATGAGTATCGTTCAGAAAAATGTGATATTATGGTAATTATGTTTAGAATTTTCGATTATTTTTATTATGCTAATATTTTCTATGGAAACTGGTTCTGAAGAGAAGTATTAAAAAGTCTTAAGCTTAAAACCTTAAACTTGCTGAGAAAATTCTAAGGGCACCTACTAGTTATACTAAATTTTAAGAAAAGCCACCAAATAAGTCATTCAAATAAGTGTATGGAAGTCACTCTTTGGTTTTTAAATATTAAATAGTTATTACTTTAACTGCTTTTTATCTGATCCGACCTAATCTTTAGAAGAAATGTATGTATACTTTATTTATTATCTACTTAAATAAAAATATAGTTTACCAATGTATTTATACAAGTATAAATAAATATTTTTTGGATAAATACATTTTGACAGCTCAATTTTACAATAATTTAGTAAAGTGTTACTATAAAAATTAATAATCATAAAAAAATAATATTTTTATTGATAAATAATGATTTTGTTTATTGTGTGCGATAATGTACATAAATACTTATAATGGTAGCCCTCAAAGATGTCTCAAAACATCATAGTGTAGGACTTATCGCAAAAAGACATAAATTTTTACCGTATATTTGCTCCGGTGTCGGTTTGTCTTTAAAGGCGCGATAATTTTAAGTAAAGTTAATTATTATTTTGTTGGATAGGCCATTTATAGACGAAGGCATTAGGCTATATAACATTACGCTGCGACCAATAGGAGCAAAGCGTCAGTGAGAAATGTTGCAAAGCGGCAGTGTGAAATGTTGCAAAAACGGGGAAAATTATTCACATTTGGGGACTTACGTTGCGTGCGCTGTATAACTAAACGCTTTAAGTCACTCGAAAACCACGCGAAAGAAGTCGCGGGCATAGCTAGTCATTAGTATTTCTACAAGTCCACTCATGATCATTTATAATTTTACTATCCAAAAAATTGCTTGCGTCTAGATATAATCTAAAACTTTATCAAAAGTTTGAAAGGATTCTTATACTTGATAGTTTCTATTCCTTGAACATTATATTTAGCCAAAAGCTTTGCAAATGCCTACTGCTTCGGTAGGACTATAGTTTTGGAGGTTACAGAAACTTCAAATTGTTATTAAAATCTCCCGGTGGATAAGGAGATACAGATGGGGGGGTGTTTTGGAGGTTTCGTCGTTTGTTTCTATTGACGAGCGTAAAACCATCATCAGGTAAAGGATCTCGGGAATCCTCTTCTAACTGCCTTTTATTGCATGGCTGGATTATTCCACAGTCGTCGTCGATATTGATATGATCTACGGACATACCTGCATCATCCCATTCTAGATCTACCTTTCCTTCGAGTTTACCGGGAGATCCAAGCACGATTCTGTTTATAGTTTGGGAAGACATCTCGTCACTATACACGGGTTCCAACGCAGCTTTTTCTTCAGATTCAATCATAATCACAAAAGTTGTGGGTAGTTCGAAAAAAAATATATATACGTGGAAAAACGAAACTATTCACTTTTATACACTATCAATCTAAAAAGTATTATCAAAGATCCCCAAAAAAGTCATAACTAACCAAAAAATAATATTTGAACAATAAACGCACTAAGATTTTAATCTTAAACTTGCGTCACAGATACTGTAACTAAAGCGCGTCCGAGCGGGTCGGGCGCAACCGGCAAACTGACGCTCATTCTTATCAAAGAGAATATAATCACTAAATCTTATTGAAAAATTTACCTTGCCTCTTTTCCTTTTTAACCGACTTCAAAAAAAGGAGGAGGTTCTCAATTCGTCTGTATTTTTTTTCCTGAAAACGGACTTCGAAATAAAATCCAATTTTATATGAGGGTGATTTTATTAACGATTTAAATAGAGGGAACAATAACGCGCAACTCTCCGCCGCGCCGCTAGGTGGCGCCGCACACTGGCCGTCTAATTCTCAAATAAACCTTACTCTTTATATGCATTTTTCAATTAAAAGTTCGGCCTCGCCGTCTAAATTTCTGATTCTCAGTTTAAAATAACATTCACATTCAGACAAAATAGGAAATCTACAAAAAATGTACGTATGTTGAACATACGTGTTTGTAGAGTTTCGGCCATATTCGTTGAGTTAGTTATAATCTGATATTCAGACTGTGTAAGGCCGGGCTTAGGTATCAAAAATACAATACTGTAATAAAAATGAGAAACAAAAATAAAACGGCGACATCTAGCGGTGCGCAGCAATACTGTGATACAGAAAAATAGCTTTGGTTTATGTGTTAAAAATATGCTTTAAATCCTGCCAAATATATTAGGAAAGGTTACATAATTCTAGGGTGTTCCTAAATTAATCAGTTCTTAAACACTACAGAAACAGAATACATCATTTTCAATTACATTTGACAGAAACAATAATTTCCATAACAACTTGAGTAGCAAACATTTTTACAATTTTAATTTGCAAGTTACCAAAGAACGAAACTAGACATAAATTCGTAAATCCTAAATCTACAGTCGCAGAGGGCTTCGCAACGCGTAACAATATAGAGTTATTAATATACTATTATATTATTACAAATCAATACAAAACCGTTTAGATTATTCATAAGGCTGTATTACTTTCACGTGAAAACCATAAACCTTCAATACTCAAAAGTATACAAACTTTAGTGTTTCCTTACAAACACATAGTAGAAAAAATTATATATTATAAAATTGTTAGTAACTCTAACGACATTTTGCAATGTAAAACCATATTATAAATACACATAATAATATAAAGTGATAAAATAAATGCAGTACACAAGTGCTAGCGCCATCTTTCGGTGCGACGAACAAATAAAATACTTCATGGATAGTGTAGGATGGGTCTTCGAGCATCACCATTACAAGGCACCTGCAAAACAAAGTTCCGAGTGAGATTTGACGGCTATCCTCCTGTTATTTGCGATACTTATTTATTTTTTGTAGAGAAAATTATTAAACTTTAATAACTTAGCGGTTTCCACGACTACATTTTTAGCAAAACAACTCCAAAAGTAAATTAGGATTTCAATATAATAGAAAATATGTGAATATAGAGTAATGAGCGTAATTTTGTGAGTAATGAGACGCAGAATTTCGGTGACAGAAATTTTGCTGCCATTGGTTTCACAAAAAAGTCTCATTCGATTAATACCGCGGCGACCCAAAATGAGTCGGGACTTTTGTACGTAACCAAATGCAGCAGAATTTTTACAACTGTATTTCTGCGACACACAAAATTACGTACGTTTGGCCTCACTATTATTCCAAGTATCAGTTGACAACATCTCCAATAAATTACTATACACATCTACAACAGCAGTTCCGTTTAAAATAACACTATATATGCGCAATACCTACTTCATGATTATATCAGGTCCACTACCGCATCAATAAAAGCCTGCAACAAAATGGCGTTGGTTAACTAAATGTTGAAACAAAAAAAAACAAAATTAAAAAAGTCAACGTGTACAGCAAGCGATATATTAATATTGTTAGTTAAGCAGCATTGCAATGGTAAAGCATAAAAATTCCCTGCCAATTTTCATATCCCAACACAACCCAAAAAACATAATGTAATCTGTAGGTATATTTATAATTGTGTAATAAATAAAAGAACAATACGTCATAATATATTATTTATATAATAGAAGGCGACAATTTAATGTGCGTGTAACTGAAAACATCACAACCATATTTTGACAAAAAAACTGTGTCCGGAGTAAAAGATTTTGTTTTAGCTCTTACACATTACTACATCTCGTGTGTATTGTAATAAAATGTTCAGTGCATAATAATATACAACTTACCTCAGAATATATCAAACAACACTATCACCAGTCACGAAAGCATTTTATATAGCACTCAAATATTTATTTGTAAATAAAAACATTGGAATAAATATATAAAACGCGTTTAAAAAATACAGCATATTATAAAAGCTCACTATTTCTTATTTTTTAAGCTACTTATTCACCGACTATTCTGGTATGATAGTTAACATGTACAACTGTAATAACTATGTTTACATTGTAATATTATACTAATATATAAAAAAAAACATATATATGGTCGAATTGAGAAACCTCCTCCTTTTTTGGAAGTCGGTTAAAAAGGGAAATATTTTCTTGTTGCTTAGAATAATAAAATATATTAGTTACATTAAATAAAATAGTCCCTTAAAAACATCACAATACTGTTAGCCAGTTTATGTCAGCCAATATAAAACAGTATAGATTGAATATGTTACAATATTAATGTATTTTATGTAAAAAATATGCAAACACAATCCATTCATGCAATAAAGTTAGTTTCACCCAATGCTTATGTCTATTCAATTAGTTTGTTAGTATTATCCATTAACTATCTATAATTTAATTTGGTAGTATCTTATTTATGTGACTTATATGTTTTTAAAGACACTTATCGATAGGACTTCTAGATGAAATAGTAAACTTCTCGAAAAGGGTCTAATAAAGATCTGTCTCAAACAAACGAATTGCTGTGCCGCTCGGATATGCCGTGACGTCACAGCTCAGTACGACGTCACACATGTGCACTACCTCATGGTCTAGTTGTTTAGAGCCTAGCTCTCGACTCGGAGGTCGTGGGTGCGATTCCCGCGTTGGAACAACAAAAATGTTGTTTTCAAGATTAGTTGGGACAATGCAGGCTGATCACGTAATTGTCTGACAGGAAAGATGATCCATGGATCATCGTAAAAAGTCGGTCCTGCACCTGATATCCCGCCAGTCGTGTCGGTTATTAGTGGGACGACCACTGGTCTACGAGAGTGAAGGAAAAGAGAGTGCTTGTGTGTATTGCGTACACACTTGGGCATTATACAATAACTCCTGTGCTGACCTGGTTTCAATGAAAGCGGCCACCGTCACCGAAATCGACGTGGAAGGCATTATTCACATATTTAAATGATCTTAGGCAATCTCATTAATTCAGCCGCGTGCGTCACGAAGCTTCTGAGAACGGTATAACCACTAAACATATTCAAATCGGAGCAGGAAAATTGGCACATGAATTGAATTTTACTCGCCTCTTTCCTCTATTCAATTCTCTTTATAAAAGAAAAAAATATTTACAACCCAGTATTGAAATTACGTTTCAGACGTAGTCAAAGCCTTTTTATTTTATATTTATTTATTCTGATAACATATGGGGTGTATTATATGAATCAAATAATTTGCCTGACATTCGGCTACCACTTTACGGGTTGTAAATCTATCTTCTCTTCTATATCTTCTTCTTATATAAAATAATTGCTGTTTGTTAGTCATTTATTTATAAAAAAAAGTTTCCCTACCATGTCGGAGACCCAGGTATATGGATGGCAACACCGAGAGAAATCTATGAAGGCACTAGTCGACTATGCTCACAGTACGAACAGCAACTACTCTGTAGGGCCCATATACGTGCGACCGATCCGTTAACGATCCGACGATTAAGACCAATCCGTTACTAATTAAAACATTTATAACCGGTGTATAGCTTATATACAATGTTTTGTCCTTGTCTTATATGTTATAAGACACTAGACAGACAAGGAAAAACATTGTATTATAGCTTATATAGTATGTCCCTTTAAAATTTTATATAAACGTCAACATACCAATAACACCGAAATTTTCACATATTCACTTATTGTGCACACCAGAATATTAAAGGATAATACTTCAATATCCAATACATTTTATAACAATTAAACAATAAATAACAGTAAAATACGCCATTTTGACACTGCCGACTGTAGAATATACTCTATAGATTCATAGTCGCAAACAATAATCATTGTATTGTATTCGCACCACTTAATAGTCTACGGTTGGCTCATAGGCGGGTTTGTTTACGTTTGGGTTAAAATGAAAGAGGACGTACTATACCGAAATGTTTTTATTAGTAAGGCGACCTCCAGACAATTAACGAAGTAGTTAACTACGAAATATTACGTCAAATCAATCGCGAAGGGATCGGTCGCTTGTATACGAGATGTTCATACGTTAGTCGCACTGTGTTCGCTTACCTTGCTGCGCGCCGCCGTAGCCGGGCGCTCCGTACGCGGGGGGCGGGGCGCCGTACGACCCGTACGTCGGCGGCTCCGACTGGAAACACGACAGGGTCCATCAATACATTACCGGGTACATAATTATTAGGTAAGACACGTTTTATTTACTAGATTACATATGTTATTGAATGTACTGTAGGTTCTCTTGATGGAAATACATGTTATATACAGTAATAATACACTGAATACTTGCACTTTTTTCAACACCGGTTTCGACATACCCAGGATATGACTATGTCGAAACTGGTCGTGTATTTTAACAAATAATTGTAAAATAACTAATAAAGTGGGAAAAAAGTGCAAGTATTCAGTGTATTATTACTACATATTAGATTACACTCCTATCGTGCTTCATTCTCAAAAACCGACGTAGGACAATGATCTTCCAATTAGGTCTGGGGGACGAGCCCACATAACTTTTTATTTTCTAGGCTTTAATTTTCATATAGCCTCACCATGTACATCTGCTGCGGCGGCGGCGGCTGCGCGCCCTCGATGCCGACGAAGTTGATCATCACGTCGCCGTCGATGGTCAGGTGCGAGATGCGCTGGTACGGCAGCCGGTGCGGGAACTCGCAGAAGTGCACGCCGTTCAGCGCCACCTACATATTCAACTTTATTAATTCAGTTGTACTACAGACCACGGTTGGACAGTTTCAAGAGGTTACGACCGATCTAGGATTAGGGACACAGTGACGATTAAAAATAGACCTCTGAAATGAGTAATATCAAACATTATATTTTTGAGCAATTATAATGATTCCCAACACAATGAAGATTTAATAAAAAACAAAAAGCGCCACATCTATTACACAAAATGTTTGCCCATAAGTCCAATAAATGTAGACTGTAGTACTTTTACCTTCATGGACTGCGGTTCACAGAGCACCAGCGCCTCGAAGCCCTGTCCCCGCACGAGGGGCATGCCGCCGCTGGTGTCCTCCATCCCCCAGCTCATGGTGGACAGGTGGTTGCGCACCACGCACATCTCCACGAAGCGGAAGTTCATGTGCAGCGCGATATCGTCGCGCGGGTCCGTGTTCGGCCCGCACTGGAGGTTTATTGCGAATCTGCAAATTGTACAGAACAGCTGTCGATAGCACTATGGGACATTGTAGTAGTAGTTTATCTGTGGGATGCTGAAGTAATCCTCTCCCAATCAACCATCTTTCCCGAGTGTCGTAAAAGGCGACAGAGGGGTATAACGGCACTCGCCAAAACACCGGATAAGCGTGGACATTATAGGCAACTACCTCTCATAATTTACTTTCGGGAGACTTGTGCAGCATTAGATGTCAAAGTTGAAACAATGGTACCACATACCATTATTCACTATTTTGAAGTGCTAAAATACTCACTTCTACTTGTATGATAAATTTTTTGGGTACTGTAATACTAATAATATTAGAGTCATTATCTACTTTCAAAAATATCAAGTAATGAAATATATACAAAATATTTTTAGCAGCGACACTGACGTGATTGCTATGTTCAATAGTCTTCCCATATTATTCAGTGCTATATTAATCTGTCCCTCTCTCTTCGAGCCGTCAGTGATGCTATCAGTAGCATTACTGACGCCGCTCAAAATGTAAATAAATAAACAAGACTAATACCTCTCCGCACCAGGAGGTACAGTGCCCTGAAACCGCAGCATTCTGCCGGGGTACATGCCACTGGGAATAGGCTGCACACATGGTATTTGCTGTAACAAAAGTACAGATAAACAAACTTATAATTATTAAATAAAAAAATTACTTAATTTGCAGTCAACATTTCTTTAGACACCAAATTTAGGCTTGTGGCAGTATTATACAATAATTAAACTCATTTTCATCTGGGGACACAGCAGTGCGCAGCCAAGTAGCTTATTATAACAATTCATCGAGCAGCATGTTATTGCATGTAAATCGTATCTCGAGTACTTTATATTTAACCTTCACATACACCTTTTATAGAGTTGAAATAATGTTTAAGTAAATACAATTTGTGAGCTAGCCTCGTGAAATACCCAAGGTCACTGTGCTCCTGATAACACTTGTTTAGTAAATCTTTACAAAGAAATGCTCATATTGTATAACATAATGACTCACCCCTGAACTTTGACATTAATGAAACAATTTACACAAAGTTTGTGAAATGTTTGTGAAACAAGCTTTTGTTCCAAAATTGTTAAATTGTTAAAAAAAAGGTTAAATTGTTTTAGTTTAAATAATGTAAAATAATTGAGGAAGGATATAGTACATCTGATACATGAATTTAAACTGTTTATTGTTTGATTCATCATTGATGAACTCAATTCATCTTTTCATAACCACATAAATAATTGATCATCATAGCATTATCATATATAGATAGTCTTTAGCCCACTTCTTACTCACAAGGAAGTCCCGTGATGAGTATTCACATAATGTTCAATAAAATGCAGTCAGTTATAATACTGATTATGTTATGTTATGCAATATAAATAGCAAGAAATAAATACAACAAACACGCCTAAGTAGGTGGTATATCCTTAATACTCTTTTTATATATACATAGAACCATACATTTTGTGTGGTTAAGTTGTATTCAATTTGACTATTCTATGAGCCTACATTTGGCCTTCGGTAATGGTAAAATGGAAGGTACATAAATTCAATATCCTTGAATTATTTGAAGGACATGTCGACGGTGTAAATACATCCCAATAGAATTATTCTAAACGTCGTAAATTAAGCAAATACATACCGGGTTGTAAATCGGCGAAGCTGCCATTGTTTACACAATATATTATGTTTTACGATACCCCACTGAATGCGATTTATACTTTGGCACGATAAATTCGCATAGACGTTCAAATTACACTCGTAATTCCAATAAGAACTTAATTTTCAATTGATTTCTGAATTCAGTATGCGTCATACGTCATATGACGAAAAATGACGACATCGAAAAGTTGGAAAACAAAACGTCAAATTATAGAGTATACTTACTTCTTTTCCTAATCCACCACATAATTGCCACTATTATTTTGCGTAGAATCTCATATTCTATTTGTATAGCACCTAAAATACTTTACAGAAAGTCTGGTACTTTGTAATCAATGCGGGTACTATATTTGTAGGACAATTTAACAAGAGACTTCCTACTCCCATGTTTTGTGTCACGGAAGTACCAATTACAATACAGCTTGAATCAAGTTTATGCTTAGATTATGAGAGAGAGATTATAATCAAAGTGTTTATGAGTCAATAGAATGATATTTATATAATTCCTTTCTTTCTTCTTGTAAGCGATCATTTAGAACGATTTGTGAAACTTTATTTTCCGACCTTTTTTATGGGCTATGCATTTATATTATTATACTCTATGGGCTATGCTCAAAGTTTATGCCATAAAAAAAACTTGGAAGAAATGTCAAATTATTATCTGTCAACTGTTATTGTCCGTCGTATTTCCCTTGTTGTAATGATTAATCGAAAATAAATTAATTCGCCCTAATTTAATTAGATATTGCCACACTCTATGTTCATAAGTGTACATTTCATGTTGAATACAGAAACTCCAAAATGACAATCGAGGGAAATAAAGATGATGCGGAAAGATGTATTGAGATTGC
Source organism: Celastrina argiolus (assembly GCA_905187575.2). Taxonomy (NCBI): domain Eukaryota; kingdom Metazoa; phylum Arthropoda; class Insecta; order Lepidoptera; family Lycaenidae; genus Celastrina; species Celastrina argiolus. The sequence goes on along the minus strand of LR994578.1, from coordinate 901,246 downwards.
GCAGAAAGCTTTTTCAAGTGGGGATCTCGAAAAGGCAGAGAGATTTTTGCTGAAAGCGGAACGACTATACCCTACTGCCCGTGCGAAGGAGCTTTTGACGAAGATCAAATCATCTAGCCCTACGGGAAATGCCCCGAAACGTACACCCCCGAACAGCCCAAAAGCTGAGGAAGTCAGAAGAAGGAAACCCCCTGCGCATCAACCTCAACAGAGAGAGTACACGTCAGACCAACTGGAAGCCGTACGAAGGGTTAATACAAAGTGCAAAGATTACTACGAAATATTGGGTAAGTTGTGTCCTAAACCTTGTGACAGCAGGCAAAGGCTCAATGGCATTGGAATGTAGCAGTAAAGACCTTGTCGTATTTTTTTGTTCTAATTTTACTTGTTCAGTTCTCCCTTATTGCATAATTTACTTGTGCTATTTGTGTAAGCTATGATGAAAAACTTCATTATAATTAAATTAAAATGTTTACAATGATAATATTCAATGCAATATCAGCTAATAATAGCTCAACTAGCTAATGACATAAATTTGTTAAGGTAAATATACTTCAGACTTACTTCTAACTTAGCTCAATTTATTATGTAGTAGGTAATTATGTTAATAAAATAATATACATGATAATAAATGAGTTCACATCAGCTGATATTTTTTTCATTCAATTTCTACAAGAAATTAAGTTAGGTATCGTAGTACATAAAAGTTTAGTGAGAAATTGACTAGACAGCAGGTAGTGGGAGCCAGAATTTACATTATGCCACAATAAAAGTCACTTTATTTCCTGCATTAAATTTACATACATTAAAATAATTTATAAAGTAAATGTTAGCTATATAGATAAATACACTTCTAAAAAATAGCACTATCATCAATCATGTTATTTTCATTGTTTGTTATTGAAAAATAAATAGTTAATACAAAACATACAGCTTATGTTTAAGTATAATTTTAATATTATATATGAGTAGAAAGTCAGATCAGTCTTGTTGTCGTAAGTTAGAATCTGAGATCATATTCAATTTTAGGCGTAACAAAAGATGCTACAGATTCGGACATTAAGAAATCTTACAAGAAGTTGGCACTGCAGCTTCATCCCGACAAGAACCATGCTCCAGGGGCAGTTGAAGCATTTAAGGTATTCATATCACACAACACAACTCAAAAACATTTTACCGGCTCTCTGGGCTTGTACTCAGCTCTATTTTTCTATTAACTAAAGTATTTATGCATTAAAATCTCCCTAGCACAGTGGTTGAGCACGTTGGTGCTCAAGCGTGAGGTTGCGGGTTCGGATCCTGCCTAGGGAACAATAAGTTTTCAATGTTCCTGGGTCATGGATGTGTATTAAATTGAGTATAATATTATAATAAAAATCTCAAATATGTGTACATAGTACAAAAGTATTAAATATATTTCCATCGTCATACAGGTACCACTGTAACACAAGCGGGTACTTAGCAGGGGCCAGATTGACGTGGTGTGAAACATTCATAGATATTATTATTCTTATTTATAATTTATCTAATGATAGGAACTATATAGGTGGTCAAAGAACCTCCTCAATTACTTAGTTAGTACCTATATTGTATTAATTTATTTGTATTGATGAGAACTATACACCTAGATGATGGTGACTCTTTAAATGGGTGGGATGATGATGATGAACAGCCAGAGGAATTCCTCAACCTTTTTGCCTTGTTTACTTTTAAGTGCATTTGAATATTTTAGTATTAAAGGCGATTATTACATTTTTGTAAAAAATAATTATACTACAAGGTACCAACCAGTATTTTTATATTGAGAGTTATAGCAGCAATGTGTGATCTCGACAGGCGATCGGCAACGCGGCAGCCATTCTGACGGATCCGGAGAAGCGCAAGCAGTACGACGTGCGCGGCGACGAGCCGGCTCCTCAGCACCACCACCACCAGTACTACGCGCGCGGGTTCGAGTCCGACCTCACCGCCGAGGAGCTGTTCAATATGTTCTTTGGTGCCACAGGTACGTCCTTGCCTTTTTATACATGAGCTAATTTAAAACTTCCCCCTACTTAATACATGCAAAATGAAATCTTAGTAGCAAATTTCATCATCCGTTCAGTGACATATGGTGTGAACATTATGGTCGTTTCTTTCTAAAATTCGGCCAGCTAGTAAATAAATGCAATTCAAAATTTTAAGTAGCCGATGAATTGTCAATATGTTAGTGAACTGATTATGATGAATTTTTGCTAAGATCAATAATAATGTTAGCTTTCAAACAAAAAGTCAGAATTATTGATTATTATTGATTGAATTTAAAATCTGCAGCGTTCCAAGGCGGCGGCCCCACCGTGTACACGCGACGGCGCGCGCGCGAGCCCGAGCCGCGCGACAGCCACGCCGGCCTGCTGCAGCTGCTGCCGGTGCTGGTGCTGGTGCTGCTCTCCATGATGTCGGGCTTCTTCATCAGCGAGCCCGTGTACAGCCTGCAGCCCTCGCCCAAGTACCCCGTGCCGCGGGAGACCGTCAGCCTCAAGGTGAGCGCAAGTTTAACTTTGATCTAAATGTGAACAGATTTGACTTCTGTAGCATGGTGTTGGTGTGGTTGAGCGCTTCGGTGCTCAAGCTGAAGTCGCGGGTTGGAATCCCGCCGAAGGAACAGGTTTTCTGTGGTCATGGATAGAGTTACAGTATTATAATAATCTTAAATATGCGTGTAGTATGAAAGTATTAAATAAACTTTCATTGTCTGGTACCTGTAACAACCTGTAAGATACTTAGCACAGTGCCGGATTGACCTGGTATCAAGCGTATATAGATATTATTATTAAACATAGGTCAGTGGGCGGCAGTGGCGAAGACCAGTTCTCTTTCATAGGGAAGCCCTGGCCTGTATATTAGGTAGGGTTTGGAAGACGAACTTCCAATACAAAGAAGTAAGTGAAGCCGATACGAAGGGAGTTACAGTCACTTCACGCCACTGATACTTCCAATAGAAATGATGAATGAATGATTGACGCCTCCGTGGTCTAGTGGTTCTGAGCTTGGTTCTTGACTCGGAGGTCGCGGGTTCTGGATGTTTATTAAATTTGTGTATTAATATAATAAAAATCTTAAATATGTGTATAGTATTTAAGTATTAAATATATTTCCGTTGTCTGGTACCTGTAACACAAGTTTCGGATACTTAGCATGGGGCCGGATTGACGTGGTGTGAAGCGTCCATAGATATTATTATTATTATTATAAAATTCAAATGTCACTTATTCACCGCACCATAAAGACAAAACTCACATTTCAAGACACTCGACACGGTCGAGTTTCAATGTTTTGTTAATATTTATATCACATTGAACGGAACAGAGTGTGCCTTAGAGTATATTATATACAGCGTTAAATAATAATCTGCAGGTGCCGTACTACGTGAAGGAGAACTTCCACACAGACTACCAGGGCTCGCTGCGTCGCCTCGAGATGGCTATAGAGGAGGAATACATAGGTAAGACTTTTCTTTATACTATGGCTGATCTCTTTTTCCCCTTATCACAAAGTAGATATATGACAGAGACACGACCTAGAAAATGATATCACCCTAAGTGCCGTTTCACATGTACACGGCCGCGGCACGGTTGCCGTGCCGCGTAAAATAGTAATGTATGAGCAACAATGAGAGCTTTCTCATGGCACGGCGACCGTGCCGCGACCGCGTGTCAGCCGTCCTTATCCACTATAAGCACGGTTTTGACGCGGCAACCGTCTTTATAGTCTTGTATGGAGTTGTCTAGACGCGTTCACATGAACACGGGCGCGGTACGGCACGGCGAGCGCAAATACCATTCGACGGCTAAAATCATAGCGGAACGGACGGACGATTATTGCAGAATGTCTCTCGAAATCGATGTTGAAAATGTTCTCTAAGATCCATAAACTTTGTGTAAAAATCTCCCTTTTCCTTTCTCAAAGTATTGTACGGATTTATCCAATATATTCTCTGTCGTATGTAATGAAGTCGACGTTGACGACGTCGATACAATAGGAGTAAGGCTATCTTTTTTGTTCCGTGATAGAAGACGTCGTTGTTCCCCAAAATTGTCCACAATACGGCAACATCCAGCCGGCGACATGTGAAAGAGCTAGCACGGTTGCACGGCACGGCGACCGCGCCGTGACCGTGTACATGTGAAAAGGCACTTTGATTTCCAATAGATAAAGGGTGAAGTCCAGGTACATTCCGGAAACCGCCATTTAGCGCCACTATTGGAAAATTCTGATTTCGTTTCGTATCTTCTTAATTAAGGAGTTGAATTTAGCTTATTGTGATGTTATGCTTAAAAATATGCTTATCTTCATTTTAATTTACTTCTGTTTCTTGTAAAAATATTTTTTGTTTTTTTTTTGTACTAATAAAAATATTCTAATCTATTCTTAAAAATATTGACACCGCGGATACTGACCCTGAGGCTTTTCCTGTGTACCAGACAAAGGCGGCACCTTAATTCGCGTATCCGTGGTGTAAACTTTGTCCAACCTACCTACACTAACCCCCGGTTTTTGAAAGGCTGATCAATCGTCGATCACCTAACAAGCCATTCTGAACGTTCATTGGTGAACGTAGCGAGCGAGCGAAGTGGTTGCGAGTGATGTTCACCAATTACCGTTTAGAATTGATTGCAAACTCAAATGTTCGCTGATCGACGATTTGATCAGCCTTTCAGAAACCGGTGGTAAGGGTAAAAAAATTTTACAATAAAGTATTGATCTTGTCTCAGTAAAAAATTCGCGTAAACGTCAACACTGAGAGTCTGAGACTACACAGAAACGATCTTCTGTAGTCCAAGCAGGAACATTTGAAAGCTCCGTTAAGTAACGTTAACGAATAATTTTAATAAAATAAAAAAAAATAAAACGGAACTTTCAAATGTTCAATAGGTTACTGGTGACATTTATTCTATGTCGTATCATGAGCTAATTCCTATTGTCGTAAATTCCAGCGACTCTCCGTCTGGCGTGCCAGCGCGAGCGCAACTACCGCGACAGCATGGCGTGGAAGGCGCGCAACTTCGGCGACCAGAAGCAGCACGCCGAGGCGCAGAAGCTGCGCATGCCCAGCTGCGAGAAGCTGCACCACTTCCAGATGTAGACCGCACCCACCCCACCCACCCCACACTCCGCGCTTGTCCAGATCTCACAAAAAAAAACAAATATTCTATCCTCCATGCTAATAAAAATTACACGCACTGGTTGAGCGAAACAATGTTGTTAATGTCCCAAAAGGAAAAAATATTGTAAGTCCCGATTTCACCAACGCATGTTTAGTGTTAACTGAACAACATGATATTTAACGAAGGATTAACTTTAACATTGTTTGGTGAAACTCGCCCTAAAGCTTACATATAAATAGCGTGTAAATATTTTTATTAGTAAGAGGGTAAGGTTCCAAAGCAGTCCAATCGGAGGAGCCATTCACAGTTCCCGTTCGGCTTCGAAACTTACCAGGCTGTTATTGGTTGCGGCGCAGGAATTTTATCGAAATACGCACTGCTCCTTGTAATTCGATTCTGCGACCTTATGAGGCTCGAGAGTCAATTCAAAGAAAAAAAAGTTAAATAAACAAACAGCCTGTACTCTTGAACAAAAGTACAGTTTGTAACAACACTAGCGCCAAATTGGTTTGAAATTGAGTGTCGATTTTGTGGAACTATTCGAATTCTATATCATAATATGTATTGTTTTCTACACTTGACATCATTGTAATTGAGTCGGAATTAAAATTAGATTTCAGAGTAAGCCCCACTAGTCGTTACGAATTCATTGTCATCTGGACAAGCGTTACACAAATCGAGTTCAGTTTATCCACATATTTTGTGTAATTTAGAGTTTGGCTAAAATGTAATGTGCAAAATATGTTCGATGCAATTATTTACAACGACACGTAACTTTACATTTTGCAGCTTAGGACAATGTTGTTTTACACGTCGGCAAGGAAATGCAATACGTGGTCACGGCAGTGCCATCGGCATGTTAGTACACCTTCACATTTATACCAGAAATCATTTAAGTATCACGATATAGAAAATATTAATTGTAGATAAGATTATAACATGGTCCTTGGTGGGTTTACATCAAAATAACAAAGAGATAGAACAAGATCATCCTTTTTTTTAGTGTTAACGAAAGCTCGTTTTCATCGTTTACACCAAAATATCAACGAACAGTTGCAAACACGACAACGAAATAATGTTCTACGTCGGTGTATACTGTTTTTGATAGAGTAGGGATAGAATGAGCAAGCGCTCGTTTTATGTAAACCCACCTTTATAGTGTAATGTTTGCAAAATTTAATATATTATGTATTTTTTGTGCCGTTTTGTGTTGCTAGCTGGCAGCGGGCGGGAGGCAATATAGTTATCACATACTGTGTAGTTGTTACGCTAAGGAGTATGGATCCAATCAGATTTGACATAGGAATGTGTGTCGTGTTGTGTATGTGTCATTGACAAATTGCTGAACTTTACTGAGATACAACTATATGAGGACACCGTGTCTGTGTATGCTAATTATCTGCGGCGCCGCAGGTTAAGCTGGGATTATATTATTCTAAATTTGAATGCTTAAAATAGTAGAAATTTGCGCTAATATAGTTAAAATCGAACACACGAGAGTCTAGCAAATGGTGAGAAGATTCGGAATAATATTATATATACCGAGGTATATATAATATTATTCCGTTCCGTATAGGTATATATACCGAGCCTTAGGCCTGTTTTAATATTCTAGTCTCAAACTCGGTCTCGAGAATTGCGATCGCAACCTACTTGTGAACCTATTTGACATATTTTACTTTTTTAATCTTAACATTGATTAAATAAGTATAATCTTTAATTATGTTTCAAAAAGATAAAAAATGAGAGTACCCACGTAATACATAAGTAAAGTTGTTCATTTTTAAAAATGAAACGATACAACATTGTTTTATCTGTGAAATGGGTTTACAAGTAGAGGTTAGTGTCGCTCTTCCTAGTTTGAAATTGTTTTATCAATACAGGCCTAGTTGTCAGTGCTTACGTCACCAGGTTGTAGCTAATTTTATTCCTAGTCCCTAGTAGTATTAGAACATTTGCTCTTTTTCAACAGTCTGTCGACACGCGGGAAATAGTAAGGATAGTCCGTTTTCTTGTTAGTGATTTGATAATTTGTTAGTGATATTGTATTAGAAAATAATAAAAATATACAAGGGATATGGAACAAAAATAATTGGCATTATTGTGTAAGGCATTTTATTTATTATAATACTGTAGATATTTCTTTTACAAAAATATAGCAATAAACTTAAAGTATTAAAAACATTTTATTTTTGTGATTTACCTTTAGTGCAGTTCATTTATTATCATACGGTACATTAGAATTTATAAGTAATAAAATATGGAAAAAATCTAGAAATATGCTTTTAAGAACATATTATTTTAATTACTTTTTTACAGAGTGGTCATTGGGATGTTAACAATTACATCAAAATAAATTAATGATTTCTTATTACAGTATCTTATACAACAGATGAAATAACTTTTAAACTTAGACCGACAATAAACACAGAACAGTAATAACATTAATTTATTAGTAAGTAATTGAAGAAATTTGTGTGCCAGGCAGAATTATTTCATAAAGGCTCTAGGCCCAACAAAATGCACTAGAAAATTAGGACCAAAAATATTTAGTGTTTACATAGTTTTAAATTATACTACATTTTACTGTAAGATTTTATCAACATTTCATCATTTTTGTTATAACATAAGGATAATTTTATTATCCCAAAGTTTTTCATGTCTTAGTATTAGTCGTTCACTTGTGAGGTTGCTTTTTATTAATATAAATACTATTAAGTTTATATATTATGTGACTGGATTGTTTAAAAATGTTAATTTAAATATAAATGGTTGATAAGAGTTGCTGTTTTTCTTTATATCTCCTGAATATCAGTACGTCAGATACAAAGTATCATAGCATAAAACGAGTCGCACTCGGGTATATAAAATCACTTTGGTGAAAGCCCTCATAAATATTTGTTACTATTTAAATTTATTTTTAAGTGACACTTGAAATAGTTATAAAATAGTTAGTTACTTATATAAACTAAATATTTTATAAATATTTCTCTTCAATGTTGTCTGAACGTCGCGTCTATATTTATGCCTAACACCACCCGTAAAACTAAAGAAGAGGAGCACAATAATAATTTTATTATTAGCCTTAATTATGTCCCACCGCTGGGCAGTCTCCTTCAGTGTCCTCCATATTATTATTAGCCATGGCTAAGAGCATTTTCCAAGGTGAGGTGTCATTCTTAAAGTCATTAACTTTAAACTAAGCTTTTGCGTACAACGCGCCAAACTAAGCTTTAACTAACTAACTATGTTCTTAAAATTAATTGTAAACTTTTGAACGATTTAAATTGTATAGACGTATACAGGATGTAAAATATGTAAGTGATAATACTTTAGGGCAGGGCTGTCCAAACCATGGCCCGCGGGCCGCACGCGGCCCGCGGTTTGGATTATTGCGGGCCGTAGAATATTTTAAATTTGGTTTAACTAAATTAATGAGCAATTTTTAGCGCGACGAAATTCAAATGTTTTTGGGTATGTCCGATCACATCTCTATTCACTCGATAATTCGGGGAATTCCCCGAACACAAAATAGGTACCTACCGCGCATCGTTCATTAGGCATTGTTAGTCACTTGTGTTTCACCGCGACGAAAGTTTGGATTACGGAAGGTTACTCTCAAGTTATTAAAGACTTTTACGTTATTTTAAAGTTTTTAATCTCATCATGTCTGCAAAGAAGAGGAAGTTAAGTGAAGAAAACCGTACATTCAATGCGAAATGGGAGTTAGACTACTTTATCTCCAACAATAACAATAAAATTCAGTGTTTGATTTGTAGGCAAGTTTTATCTGTAAGTAAAGAATATAATGTTAAACGACACTATACTTCTTTACATGAAGAAAAGTTTAAAAAACATGTCGGTGAAGCAAGAAAAGTTATGGTGACTGAGTACAAAAAAAAACTAATACAACAAACAAGTATGTTTTCAAAAGTAAGTACTGAGAATGAACAAAGCTTGACTGCCTCATACGAGGTTTCATTACAATTAGCCAGAGCTAAAAAACCATTTAGTGATGGAGTTTTAATAAAAAATGCGCAGTAGAAATGGCAAACGCTTCATGCAGCCGAAATTAGCGGAAAAGTTTGAATCTGTTGCATTATCTCATCAAACGGTGGCACGACGAATAGAGGATATGGGTAATTATATTTCGAAAAGTTTATTTGATTGCTTTGTAGATTGCGAGTACTATTCAATATGTTTGGATGAAAGTACCGACCAGACCGATGTCAGTCAATTAATAATCTTCATACGTTGCATTTCGAAAGATTTTATAATCACGGAAGAAATGCTGGATTTAATACCTTTTCATGGGACAACTAAAGGCAGTGATATATTTGCAGCAGTTAACAAAACCGTAGAAGAATATGGAGGATTTCGTAAGTGCTCTTGTATTGTGACCGATGGGGCAAAAGCTATGACCGGGACAGTTACAGGATTCGCGGGACTTCTAATACAAAATGACATTGATTGCCCGTTGTTGCATTGTATCATACATCAAGAAGCCTTGGGTGGAAAATCTTTGCGTCAAATGAATGCTATGAAAGTTGTTATAAGGATAACAAATTTAATTAGAGGTGGAAACAGGGCATTGACACATAGAAAATTTAGGGACTTATTAGGTGAAATCGATGCAACCTATGGAGATTTACTATTGCATTCAGAAATCAGATGGCTAAGTGCTGGCCAGTGCTTGCAACGTTTTTTCGCCTTACGAAAATAAATACCTTTATTTCTAAAAAATGAAATATCATCTGACACTTCCGAACTACAAAATAAAATGCAAGATCCTCAGTTCCTGGCTGATCTTGCGTTTTTAACTGATATGACGCAACACTTGAATGAATTAAATTTAAAATTGCAAGGCAAAAACCACAATATCGCCAACATGTACGGAAATGTGAATGGATTCAGAAGTAAACTGAAGTTGTTCAAAACTTCTCTAGAACAAAATGATTTTTCTTTTTTTCCAAGTTGTAAGGAACATTATTTAGAGATGAAAAATTTTGAAGAATGTAATTTTATGGACCACCTCAAATACATGGACGAAATAATCGTCGAATTTGAGCGGCGTTTTGCAGATTTAAAAAAAATTCAGAGTGATATAGCACTCTTCACTCATCCATTAACGATCGCAGTTGAGAGTGTGAAGATTGATTATCAATTGGAACTGTGTGATCTGCAATCAGACCCCTTTTTCAACAGCAGAACAGAAACAGGACTTGATTTTTTTAAGCTCCTCGCTGAACGTTTCCCGAAACTGACGAATTTCGGGCAAAAAATGGGCTCGATGATGGGTAGTACCTAGCTTTGTGAGAGTGCATATTCAACCATGAAGTTTATAAAATCAAAATACAGGTCCTCATTGACAGATACTTCACTTAAAAACGCACTGCGCCTAGCTACTACTAATATTGAGGTTGATGTTGACAGAATTGTGAAAGACAAATTAATGAAAAAGTAGACAATAAAATAAAAATATTATTATTACCAGTATTTTATTTGTATAAATATTTTGCGGCCCGCTAATGTATCTAGTAATTTTTTTTTGGTCCTGGCTCCCATTTAGTTTGGACACCCCTGCTTTAGGGTATATATGTGCCTCCAATGTAGAGTTTATTGTGAAAGTACCAGCGCTGAAAGGCTTAGTTTGACTTTCATGTTTGTATAAGAAATGCCCCAACGTCATAAATTTGCCCATACATTAACTTCCGAATTCTTTGTTTTACTAAGTCTAGTCAATCATATCATCAAGTTCATGCTTATTTCTAGTATTCCTATTGTGGTGGGCACATTTCTTTTTAAGTAGGTGTACATTTATTACACTTATTACATTTGAGAGAACAATTGAAGACTTGTAGAGTGATTGGTAAGGTTTCTAATCACGTATAATATTTCTTCAAAAACAAGTTTAGTCACGAGATATTCGCTTTTAATCGTTGTACCGATTCTTCAAAAACAATCTTTGTCGATTTCGGCAAAAAGCAGTCATGTCAGTGACATAGGTTGTTTACGAAATAAAAAAATAACTGTCAAACAAGTAACAATCTGACATAATATTTAGTTCGTTTTTCGCGACGTTACCGTTTAAATATAGCCCGTCAGGTGTTAAAGCATATAAAAAAGTAAATTGGATCATGTGGGGGCTCTTCGTGGGTGGTCTCAAATTACGTCATCCGCGTGAGGATCAAATTACAATATTTCAAATATTTTGTTTATGAGCTTATTTAGATTATATAAACAATATGTCGTTAAAATCGCTATGAAACAAGCTAACATATACTTATAGATTGGTTTAGTTTGGCCTTGTAATGTATAACTTATTCCAATTTGAAATTAGGTAAAACTATTTTTTCCCCATTTTCTGGTATTAAAGTCGTTGAATTAAAAAATATATAAAATATTTTATCCAAAAGTTTTTTTCGTCCTCAGGTTTATACATATTACTTCCCATTATTAGTAAAAAATAAGACACATTACATTCATTGTTTCTAAACCACAAGCATTATAAAAACACGGTACTTGACGCGGCCTCGAACTCGAGCAAAAAACGGGTCTTGTTTACACTTCAATTCCGAGAACTCCATTGTCGAGTGGCCGGGAATGTTACTCATTGTTTATTATGGTTAATAATCTTATACACAAACGAAAGTTGAAGCGTTAAAACTGTTTTGTTTATTAGAAATCAAACGATGAAAAAAACACTAGTTAATACGAAAAAATTTCAAATCATGTTTGATGCAATAACAATTTTTGTATAAAATATTTATGATATTCACATTATAATGCATGAAATATTGTTTGTTTACTACTTACCTATCCAATTAATAGCACAAAACACAATTCACAGCACAAAACAAATATATTTTAACAATTTTCTAAAAGACGGTTGGTGGAAAAAAACAACAATGAGCGACGTCATTTTCATACGGCTCGTATTTCCTAATAACAGGTTCCATAGATTAAAGCAAGTTTTTAAAGGACAATCTATATATTTTTTTAAAAATTGGCACATCTGTGGCAAAGAAAAACACAAAAAGCCGTCGAGTGTTGAGAAATCAATATTAGTTTCGCGCAGCGGACTCCAGGAGTCCGCTCAACAGAAGACGGAAAATTTTGACAGCGCTCCAGGAGTCCGCTCAACAGATAAGGGGTTGTTTCTATTGTAATTTAATCTTAAAATGGATGTCAATAATACTCCTTGGCCTTGCAAAAGGCCAAGAAAAGTAAAAAAAGCATACGTTATTAAGGAAAAAAAGGTGAAAGGAGAGGAACATGTAAATCATGTCGGAAAGCAAACTGATTGTATCTACACTGACTTCCAAAAAGCATTCGATCTGTCGAATTAAACAATAAAATTTTGTGATCAAATCACAAAATTTTATTGGAAAAAGTAGCTTTTAACGGAATTCGGGGAAATCTCTGGCGTTGGTTTTTATCATATGTGTCAAACCGTACTCAAAGGGTGGTCATCAATGGATTCCATTCTGACACAGTTTCCGTTACTTCAGGGGTTCCACAAGGTTCAATTCTTGGGCCCCTATTATTTATTATTTTTATAAACGATATCAGTAATTGCTTCCAACACAGCAACTCTCTTTTATACGCTGATGACCTTAAGATTTACCGTACCATTAATTGTGCGGAGGACCACCATAAACTTCAGGAAGATTTAGATCGTCTGTCACGTTACTGTTACAACAATAAATTAAACCTTAGCATAAATAAATGTAAAACTATAACTATCACTAGAAAAAGACATAATCTTGATTATCGTTACAAACTCCGCGATTCTTTCCTTGAAAATACTAATTCCATCCGTGACCTCGGCATTCAAATTGATAGTAAATTGACTTTGGATTCTCATATAAATAATATTTGTAATAAAGCTTTTACAATGTTTGGATTTGTTATGAGAGCTACAAAAGATTTTACCGATCCATCTTGTTATATTTACTTATATAAATCCTTAATACAATCAAGTAGAATATGCGGTTTCAATCTGGGATCCCTTTTATAAAATTTATAGTGACCTGGTCGAGAGAGTACAAATTAATTTTTTTAAAAGATTTTGCTATAAATTCAATATTAAATATATATCGTATTATCAGTGTTTACAAAAATACAAAATGTTGACTTTAAAGCACAGACGTCAACAATTGCAAGCGATGTTACTTTTTGACCTTTGTAAAGATAAATATGACTGTAAAAATATTATAGACAAACTTATGTTCAATGTGCCCATCAGGCCTCAGATGAGAGCGACACGTGCCCGCCATACATTTGCTCTGCCGCGATGCAGAACAAATGCTGGAAAGCGAGGGCCTATATTTAAAATTATGAATACTTATGATCTAAACTTCAACGAAATAGATATTTTCTGTAATCAATCTGGTTCCTTTAGAAATAATGTCTTTGAAATGTGTCTAAAGAAATATAGTGAGTAGGATTAATATCCTATATATTTGACAGCATTACCTACATCTTTCCTATTAGAGGACATTCTTTTTTGCCAAATGACCAAGACTTTGCTATTATAGAAAAAAGGAAGAGAAAGGAACAGGCTGAAACACCAAGTGATTGGGATTCCATTATGAGTGGATGTAGACAGTCTCCAAGTCCATTCAATGTAATATAGGTAGATCATGTGTGAGCATGTTATTTGACATCAAAAAAGCAACAGAACCATATTTCCTAAAATCCTCTAAACCAGCTGTACAGCTAAAAAATTTGAGGATGTACAAAATAAAAAAGGAATCACCATTATTGTTTGTGAGAGACAGAATAATGATTCTGGTCCTTGGCGGTCTTGCATAATCCGAAAAAAAAAATGCCCCAAGACATTTTGAGGGATTTGAGCCCTGGTCATGGATTTCTGCCCAAGGCCCTGTTCGAGGGCCCGGCGTGAAAACATTCTAAATCTACATCTAATTCCAATACCAATCCCGAATCAGAAAAATTGGGGCAATCGAAAACTGTTTTCAACATTAAATTCAGACTAAAATTAAAAAGTTATCTGTGTTTTCAAATATTGAAAAATCAATCAACATTCAAAATCTCTGAAACTAAATCGAGGAGACGGTAACATTTTTGGTGATCCGGTAGCTAGTTCCAGAGAAATCAAGGAAAAACAAAAAATTCTAGACATCGATCTAGGTCCTAGAAGGTCCTTGGGCGGGAGCGCTCAAAAGGAGGGGTGGGGTCCGAATATAAATCCCGTAGCGGGATAACTCGGGCCGCAGATTAGAAACTATACTTATATGTATACACTATTTCTATGACTCAGGCAACCCTAAACAGTTTTCAAAAATAAATTCAGACAAAACTTAAAGAAAACATCTGCAGTGTTTTCAAAAAGTGAAAATTCTAAATTCAAAATCTCAAACTAAGACGTGGAAAAGTTAGTGCCGTACTGGTGGCCGGTTCCTGAGAAAATCAAGAAAAACAAAAAACCTAGACATCGACCTAGAAGGTCAAGGGGAGATTTGCGGAGATCACCGGATCACTATTATAATTGTTATAATACAATAAAAATTTGTAAAAATACTAAAGCAGTAAATTGGACACAGTGACAGAAAAGTTAACATAACTAGAAAAATAAAAATCCGTGAATTTTTCAACGCAGGACCGTTGCATCTGTAACGCAACTTTTTCACGGGATCTTCGCACGGTTTACGTTCGAAGATCACGCTCATCCCAGGAACGCGCCCACCACAGCAAGCTCGCTCGCCTAGCTAAAGCGGAACGGACACCGCTCGCACCGGCCCGTCATCGGCATTCTCGCGGGAAAGTACCTACTGTAGTACCCCTCGCCCAATGTGTTCCGGCTAGAGGGAAGGGGTTTGGGAGGCGATCTACAGGGTGATGAGTAGAGCGAACAGTAGGGAGGAGGTGCACTGGAAATCGAGGAGCGTGTCAATACCGTGCTCGCCTGGGTGCTGGAGTAAGGCGTCGAGCATAAGCTGAGGTTCGCAACGCACAAAACGTGTGCGATGCTGGTCACCCGCAAGCTGAAGTTCGACGTACCACACCTGCGCATAGGCGGGGCCGATAGTGGTATGTCCGAGGACATAAAAGTGTTAGGTTAGGTTACGTTACAAACTTACAAGTTGACAAGACGTTCAATCGGTATGTGAATGAGGTATGTAAGAAAGCGTATGTGAGGTATAAGTTGTTGGCCAGATCGGCAAGGGTGAGCTGGGGACTCAGTCCGGAGGTCGTAAGGACTATCTACAACGCGGTTATAGAACTGACGGTTCTTTATGCGGCACAAGCTGCTCATAAGATTGGAGTCAGGAAGAGCTGTAGGACCATACACAGGGGGTTCGCTCAGAAAATATGCAATGCCTACCGAACGGTCTCCATGAACTCTGCACTAATCGTGCCAGGGATGCTCCCCCTTGACCTCAGAGTCGCGGCACTATTTGATATTAAAGAGCACGCGGAAATGCAGGGAAACGAGAGAGCGGACTAATTGGCTAAGGAGGCACGACGCCATAAACTCAAGCTTGCAGACCACTGCACCGTCTACCAGGCAGAGCTACTAGCGCTGAACAGGGCCTCGAAAGTCGTCATCAAGCTACCGGAACGAAAAATTGTTATATTACGTAACTCTAGGGCGGCGATCGAGACCGTGTGCGGCGCTGGCACCACTAACAGGTTGGCCCTCGAAACCAAAATCAGTCTGGCAAGGGCATTGAGCCAGAATCGAGAAATTTTACTCTTCTGTGTCAAGGCACACGTCGGGCTGGAAGGGAATGATCTGCTAGCCAAGGACGCAGCAATAAAAGTAAAAATGAAGTCACAGTTCGACCTGTGTCCGGAGTCCGTCAGAGAGATCCGACAGGACACTCTTCACGAGTGGAACCGGAGATACCGGGGGGTGAAACTGCAGCCGTAGCAAAACTGTTCATGGAGGACGTATTCATGGCACACAAATTTATAAGGAAAGTTGCCCCCAGCAGGGAGTTAATGCAGGCGCTCACTGGGCACAGTGGGCTCTCTAGCTACCTGTACAGGTTCAAATGTAAAGAGAGTCCATCGTGCGCATGTGATTCCGCCAAAGAAGAGGACATACCTCACCTGCTGGTGGAGTGTCCAATTTATGCGGCAAAATGTTATGAGTTGCATGCGTTGCAGCACAGATTAGATATTGAGATCAGGAAATACACTTTAGACAAAATTTGTAACACCAGGAAGAGTAGAGAACTACTCGTATTAGTAGAATTTTGTAATAGCATAATAACAAATGTAGACGTAGATCGATCGACGATGTACAGAAACAAGAGTGTAGAAGTATAAAATATATAAGATATAAAATGTATTAATGTAAAATAGTAAGTAAGACAAGAAACAATGTGTGGTGACATCATTCTGGTGAGACTAACTAAAGAAAATCCTCGCCAGAACTTTGTATATACGCATCGTCCCTCTCTACATCTGTCCCTCTCACACATCGACCCTCTCTACATCTGTCCCTCTCACTCATCGACCCTCTCGACTTCTATCTCACTCTAACATGTTCCCTCTTCACTTTTATCTCTTTCCTTTATTGTTATGTGTTATGTCTCCATTTTGTGAATATGTGTCTCTTTCTATGTTTGTAAAATTCAACTAGTACCATCGCATCAATATCGACGCCACCTACGACACAGCAGCCGGGACCAGCTTCCAGTACCACAAACGAGATCTTCATGGCTACACAGATGCAGTGCAACTAATGGCGAAGCAGATAGAAAAGTTAACACTGGAAGTCGCGGAGATACGTCACGGAAGACAGAGACAGCACTATCCCCGTCACGCTCGCTCCCGTTCGAGATCGATGAATCGGCAATACAACCAAACTAACAAAGATGACTGGCTATGTCGATACCACTACAAGTTTGGAGATCGAGCTAGACAATGCATATCGCCGTGTGCAAGACGCAACAAAAAGTCGGAAAACTAGAACTAACACCGACCGTGGCGGACGTCGGTGTTTCGTCTGCGAGCAACCGCCTATGTGTCATCGACCGCAACACCTCACAACGTTTCCTCGCTGAAATCTCAGTCCTCGCCGCCACAAGAACACAGAAGTCGAAGCCTCCGAAGCACGCCTGCAAACTCTACGCCGCTAACGGTACTACTATTTGCACGTACGGAGAGAAAAATCTAGTACTAGACCTCGGACTCAGACGACAGTTCAGATGGTCATTCATCGTAGCCGATGTCAAAATGTCTCGCGACGAAACGAGTAGCTTGTAGTGACGGAGAAAAACTCGGCGCTGATTTTCTCCGTCACTACAAGCTACTCGTCGATCTACACCGCAAGAAGATTATCGACAGCGTCACTGAACTAGCTATCAACGCGGTATCAGTGACCACCACGCAGCCATCGGTCCACAGCTTAAGTCACGATCAAGTGTACCACGATCTACTTCAACAGTACCCAGATGTACTCCGCCCGATGTCCACGAAGTCGTCGAGCAAGCACAACGTCACTCACCACATCGAGACGACCGGAGCGCCGCTATTTGCCCGCGCGCGCAGTCGCGCGTCCAGAAGTTGTATACTCAGACACTTAAAGAGCAATATGGCAGAGAACATGACGATGGATACCATTGCCACTAGGCTTGGCCTGACAATAAGTGACTCAGATGTGTCTGAGTATACAACTTCTGGAATAACACCTTTGGCCATCTCGACAGCTGAGATGGTCAAAAGTGCATGCATACTAGGTGTGACACCTGAAGACTTTACCACAAAGTACTCTTCAGCTGAATTTGACTTCAGTGTATTAATGTCCACATTCAACAATTATTGCAAGGACTTCAATGAACATCTTGTTGATGGTAAACCTAGTAGAGCCTTGGAGTTTTGTGCAAAGATACTTTTTGAGTATGGTCCTTTCATAAGATCTGAGAAGAAGAAGAAAGGTGACAAAGCAATAAAGTTTAGGTTCCCATATGCAAGATCTGACAGTGCCACTGCTACAAAGAAACTTGTAGTAAAAGTAGTAATTGTATCAACATTCAAAGACATAGTTTATGATAAGAATGTAATTGATGGGAAAATGATACTTACTTTTAGACAAGCTGGGTTACTTGCTATGGTCACATTCTCAAAAGCTATTTCTTACTGTATTGGGAAAACAGGTTCCAAGCTTATGACTCCATTATGTGGTGCAATATTCTCTAGGGAATCAGTACCAGATATGGCAAAAGAACTGAATATAGAAGAAGTCCAATGTCTTAAAGTTATAAAGGCCAATCTATTTGTAATTATTGTATGCCCGGATCCAGTTATAAAGATATAGTAAGTAGGGCTTTAAATATTAAATATTGTCCCAATACAACTTTAATACTAATAGTCGGGAGAAAAGGAAAATTAAACAGAAAACAGATGACTGAACTATATGACAAGTTGTTTGCAATTGAAAATATTAAAAATATGATATTGTTTACTTTTCCTTATATACAGATGTTGCCACAAAGTAATTCTAAAGAGAACTTTTCTAGATATAAGTTAAACAGCCTAATGTATAGTGCTGCTAATAATAATTGTATACTATTAAATGACACACAACAAAAATGTCAAGTTGTGGACATAAATAATTTTAGTTTTAATTTTTGTAACATAAAAAAAGATAAGTATTTCTTATCAAACTATTGTAAGAGACATATAGCTAGGTGGCTATTAAACTTTTTATTTTTAAAACCAGCCAAGGATTTGGCTTCTTCGACTACTGTTTTTATTGAACAGAATACTAGTTGTAGTATTAACGAATTGGAATATGTTCCAAATACTTATTTAAATTAGATAATAAGACAATGGAGGACGTCTCTTGCAGAAATAGGTTAAGTTTAAGTGTACAAAATCCTACCAATGACTTAAAAAAATTTAAAGTTTCAAATAATAATAAATGTAATTTGATTAATCTGGTGCATCAAAATTTACAAGGAATGGTAGGTAAAGAACTTGAAATTGAGTTATTCTTAAAGGAATTTAATATTGATATTATTTGCATATCTGAACACTGGTTCAGAAATCATGAACTCATTTTCAATTTCAATGATCACCAGGTAGCTAGCTCGTTCAGTAGAGAGAATTCTATTAGAGGCGGCTCTTTAATATTAATTAAAAAAACCTTAAAATGTAAGGAACGTAAAGATATTGTGAGTCTCTCAACTGAACGAGTAATTGAGGTGGCCTGCATAGAATTGAGTCATCTTATTATTGTGTGCGTATACAGGCCTCCATCTGGGTTATACGAATCATTTGAACAAATTATGGAACAATTATTGTCAAAAATATGTGCATCTAACAAAAACGTTATTATATGTGGTGACTTTAATATTAATTTGTTAGACCTAAACTCCACTACGGTTAGATTCACATCATTGTTTAGATCGTATAACCTATTTAATTTATTTCAAGAACCAACAAGAGTATGTGATACAACTGCTACTTGTATTGATAATATATTTACTAATCTTATTCCAAGTAAAAAAGATATAATTAATAAACTCAGCTCTGATCACTACGGACAGTTAGCTTCTTTTAATATATATTGTGACACTAACCTAAACGAAAATCAAGTGTTTATTCCTGTGAATACTAAACGTATTGAGAAATTTAGGAGTAATTTAAGTTCAAATATTAAATTATTAGATGGGTCAAATAGGTCAGATGAAGCTTTTAGTAAATTGTTTAAGATAATAAGAACCCAATTTAATTCAGTATTTACTCCTAAATCGGTTAGAAAAAGCAACAAAAAAGGTAACTTTATTGAGTGGGCAACTGCAGGAATTAAAATAAGCAGACAAAGACTATATGAATTATACAGTGAAAAATGTATAAATAACAGTGAAACTTTTAAAATATATGTTAAAAATTACTCTAAAATTTTCAAAAAAGTTTGTAAAGCTGCAAAGGCTCTTCATATTAGAAATAAAATACAAAATTCTAAAAATAAGATTAAAACTACATGGAAGATAATAGCTGGTGAGACTGGAAACGTCACCTGTCGTAACACAAATTATGAACTTAGTTTTGAAAATAAAAAAATAACTACAGATCTAGAAGTTGCGACGGTATTCGAAAAGTTTTTTGCTGACATTCCGGTCTCAACTACAAAAAGTCTAGATTCGTCTCCTGCAGCTGCTGAAAAAATACTTAAAGATAATGTAAAGGAATGTGATGTCAATTTTAAGTTCAAAGAAATTGATTCCAGAGAAATTGTTAATACATTTAAGATGTTAAATATCAAAAATACTGCTGATCTCTGGGGCATGTCTACAAAAATTATGAAATCAATAATTGACATCGTAGCAATGATTTTCAATGATTGTACAAAGAGTGGTGTTTTTCCTGACTTAATGAAGCATAGCAAGGTTATACCCTTATTTAAAGCTGGGAATAAATCTGATCCGACAAATTACAGACCTATATCGATTTTGCCGACTTTTAGTAAAATATTTGAAAAATTAATTTTAAATCAGTTATTAGTACATTTTAATATAAACAATCTATTACATAATAATCAATATGGTTTTACTAAGGGTCGATCCACAACGGACGCTGGTATAGGTCTGCTTTGTAATATTTTTGAAGCTTGGGAGAGGTCGCAGGATGCGTTGGGTGTGTTTTGCGACCTTTCCAAGGCTTTTGATTGTGTTGAGCATGCTACATTGATCAGGAAATTAAAGCACTATGGCATAAGGGACTCAGCCCTCAGCCTTTTGAGTTGTTATCTTACAAATAGGATTCAAAGGGTGGAGGTAAATAGTAAACGGTCCACTGGGACAAAAATAGAATTAGGTGTCCCACAGGGATCCATTTTAGGCCCATTTCTTTTTCTCATCTATATTAATGACTTACCTTATCTAGTTAAAGATAAACATGAGATAGTATTATTTGCCGATGACACTTCACTCATTTTTAATGTGAAGCGACAACAGTCAAATTATGACGAGGTAAATAGTGCTCTCTCAAAAATAGTACATTGGTTTAATGTTAATAACTTATTATTAAATTCTAAAAAAACTAAATGTTTAAAATTTACTTTGCCCAATGTTAAGCAATTACAAACCAATATACTATTAAATGATGAGAAAATGAAACTAGAGGATTCCACTGTGTTCCTGGGTATAACACTAGATAGTAAATTACAGTGGGGTCCTCACATTGCCAATCTTGCAAGTAGGCTCAGTTCTGCAGCATATGCGGTTAGAAAAATTAGAGAAATTTCTGACGAAGACACGGCGCGATTAGTATATTTTAGTTATTTTCATAGTAGGATGTCTTACGGCATTCTCTTATGGGGAAATGCCGCCGACATTAACACAATATTTGTGCTGCAGAAGCGGGCAATACGTTCAATTTACAAAATGTCCTCTTTTGAATCTCTAAGAGAGAAGTTTAAACAAATTGGTATTCTTACCGTTGCTTCTCAATACATTTTAGACAATGTGTTGTACGTTAAAAAGAATTTAAGTAATTTTAAAATGAAAAGCGACAATCACAATAGGAACACTAGAAATAAGCACAAGCTAGATATACCGGTGATCAGACTGAGTAAAGTTAGTAAATCATTTAAAGGTCAATGTATACGCCTGTACAATATAATCCCAAATAACGTTCAGAGCCTCCCTATCAATAAATTTAAAATTGTAGTTAAAGAACGTCTTTGTTCTAAAGCTTATTATAAGGTCAATGATTTTGTTGACGATTGCACACCTTGGGAATAAGATGGCCACATGCAAGGCTACCTCAATGTACTTTATGTACTCTGTCTTTTGTTATAATATATAGATTAAGTTTTTACATTGTTAACATATTATGTTTACACTTTTTAAAAAAAGAACAATTTTCCATCTTTTTGCTAAAAGATGGCCCCGTCCGAGTTTCTTACGCCGGTTCTTCTCGGCGGGCTAGGGTTGAACCGGTGGTAGTATTTTTGTTGACTTTCCGAAAATAGCTTGTTAAGTTTAACTTGGAAATAAAATTTTTTGAATTTTGAATTTTTGAATAAATGAGAGTTCATCTTCAGGAGGTCAATATCTACTAGATTCAGATATAGCATGTGCTATAGTATGCATGACCACATCCACCAAAAAGATCACTGACAAGAATGTAAGAGAGCAAATGATCTCTAAAGTGGTTAAACAATATGTACATCAACAGAAGGAGTACAGTGAGACAAGGTTTGCAATCTTTGCTAAATATGCCTTAGGTGGTGTACCGCCAGGTCTAGATGCTGGTACATTAATAGAAAAGTATAATGATATGCAGAGTAAACAAATAACTCTAAGAGCACAGGCATCAGCTATCAATCAAAGCATGTATGTTCATGCTAGATCTAGCTATGATTCGCCAACCTTAGAGGCTAGCTCTGGTCAAATCTACTCAGATGAGTGAGAGGGACAAGAGTTGAGAGGGTCGATGAGTGAGAGGGACAAGAGTTGAGAGGGACGATGAGTGAGATAGAAGTCGAGAGGGTCGATGAGTGAGAGGGACAGATGTAGAGAGGGTCGATGTGTGAGAGGGACAGATGTAGAGAGGGACGATGCGTATATACAAAGTTCTGGCGAGGATTTTCTTTAGTTAGTCTCACCAGAATGATGTCACCACAAATGTAAGAGAGGAGGGAGAGGCATGTTGGAAATGTAATTTAAAAAGATACAAAAAATAAAAGAAAGAAAACCCCTAGAATAAATATCAGGGATGAGCAGCATAAAAAAATAAAAAAGAGGCCACCCTGGGGTTAAAGAAGAGGCCAAACTACGACACCTGATTCGTCAGAGGAGACCTCCCGAGAGGGATGAGTGGGGCAGGAGATACGTCTCCGAAAACACATCAGGATCACAAAGCTGTTCTTGCCATATGTCTAATAGACACACGACTTGACACGGTTCTCATCAAACTTGCACTGTTTCAAGCGTAAGGAGGACCCAACGTGCCCATGTATCAACCAAACGGATGAGACAGTTCCACACCTACTCTTCGAGTACCAAATTTTTGCAAGAGATAGATTTGATATTGACCAGAAATTGGGCACTGCGATGGAGGTATTTCTTTCTTTCATTTCAGATGGGATAGAGGGAACATGTATAATCTGTTGCTGAAAAATAACAGGGCGAAGTTTTTAGAGTTCTGCCAAAACATATGAATTGTAGTGAATAAAAGTAAAAATTAAACTGAAAAATCTGTAATTATAATAAGCTAAGAATTATAATAGTATAATAAGACGTTATAAGAAATGAAGCAAAAACAAAAGAACTTTGCCTTAAATTATTGTGTGGATGGATTTATAAATGTGAAATTGGAGACATATGAGAGAAGTAGATGTAATTGTGAAACTGTTAATGCCTAACAGGCAACACTTTGAATTTGTACTTAGAAATGAAAATAATATAGCATGCAAGGGTCCGCAAAAAGGTGGTTTTTAATTCGACATCACCTTCGCAATTATGAGGTGTATGTCGCCTTGCTGAGACCCTCCTGTCTCCTTTGGTTCGTTTCAGAGCTCCCGGGTACCAGATGTACCGCCAGAATTTCCTGGGAGGAGACCGGGTGTGCCAGGGCCTCGCTGTTCTGGCTGACAAAAGGCTGTTGCACCAACTCCTCCTTACTATAAGCTCTTGGGGTCTAGATATCTTCGACATTTCTATCAGAAAAACCTATTGCGATTGCCCGAGATCTAAACTGCAAACATCCCGAGTGAGGCGTGCGTCAAATGGGGATGGAAACCGATTATTATTAGCGGGCGCCGAGAGGTTCCCAGGACCGGCTTAGCGCTCTAAGTTACTTTACCGACAGGATTTCAAGAGCAGAACGAGTGTGCCGAGGCCTTGATGTTCTGGTTCATTACCGACTCACAAACTCGCAATTCTCAGTATTATGTCAAAATTTTTGCAGTAGATATATTTGGCTCCCTTCTCCAGGCCTCATAACAAACATGATTTCCAAAGCTTCTTTCGCCCCGCCAACACTAAAGGTCGTCTACTAGAACGTCCGGGGGTCCGCAACAAGATGGTCTCAATTCGACTTCTCCTACGCAAATATAAGGTGAAAGTTTCCCCAAACTTCCGTTTTGACCGCCACCCGCAGGAGGGTGACGTGCCAGTAAACAAAGACTAGCCACAGGCAGTCATAGACCGACGATACTAAAACGGTATCTGGCCATTAGCACTGGCATTTCTAAAAAAAGGGTGTATTCTGGTTTGCAGAAGGCCAACTTATCCCAGTTGTCGCTTTTAAATATCTTCAACCTCCACCGGTTCCTGCCAGAGGAACCCACTGTGATTGCCGGAGATATAAACTGCAAACATCCCGCGTGGAGGTCGCGTGCGTCAGAAGCGGATGGAAACCGATTTATTACATACCGAGAGGTCGCATCCGTTGTCCCACTACTAAGCGAGAACTCGCCCTCGTCAAACACTTTGCCGGAATCACGTCATTGACAAGGCAGCGGACGACCGAGTCTAGCTCTATAAACCCAGTAGCAGCTAACACAAAAAAACTATGACAAAACAAGCTGAAAACGAGCCCTGTCCACGTTAGAACAGCAAAAAAAGGTCTTCCGGGTCCGCTCTCCCGATCAAGATTCGACCCAGCACCGCAGCTCGTAAGTGAGCGACCACCGCCACCCCCTTCCATCCATGAGATGCACCATACCAGGTACGCCCCACGCCTATGCAAGTCCCGAAAAACTATGAAATATAAAACAATGAGCCCCATATAATGTTAGGGGACAGAAAAAAATTTGTCGAGAATCTCGATAACTGGACCGCTCACGGACACCGTGGGGTACGCCAACGCCAAGCTTTACAGAGCATCGGGGAGATCTGAGCTCTAGATTTACGCACGATGCAGTAATACATAGTTATTTATTAATAAAAAATGGAGAAATATAAGAAGCTATTTGAGAAGAAAAATAAACTGTATAGTTTAGTGGCCTGCTCTTTAAGTAATGTGGGAAAATAACAAAATAAAAGAATTGGTTATAAACAATTCATATATGAATGCTGAAGTGACTAATGGTTTACACATGATGAGTGGCACATACTTGTACACAAATCACCATCACCCTACGGGTATGGCAACCTTACTTAACCTTATGTTGCTGCTATTGTAAATAGGGCATATCAATACAACCACAAATCCTGTAATCCATATTACTGATGCTGAAATTCCCTTATTAAAGATTTCCCTGTATCAGGTATCACTGGGAACTTTAATTTTTCTATCCCAGAAAACGTTAAAAAATTTCCATCAACAAATTTAAGTTTTTTGTGCCAAAGCTTATTATAAGATTAATGATTTTGTTAATGATAGCACACACTGGGAATAAGGCCACTTTTGAGACTATTTCTATTTTATAAAGTTTACTTTTGTAAATTGTAATTTATGTTAAGTTATATCATATACATAATGTCTGCTTACTGCGAAAACCGAATAAATGCACTTTTGTACGAAATTGAGTTAAGAATACAGTTACGTGTAATTTTTAACGCTCTTTCGACTGGTAAAATCGAATAAATGATAAGCACCACTGTTACAAAGTTACGTAGAATGAAATCCTTATAAGTATACACATTTCGGATAAAATATACAGGAAAAACATAATAAACAATCATATTATACAAATGCGCAAAAACATATACAGCTAAATAAAAAAAATTGAGCACAAATTTTTAGAGTCTGGGCATAGCTACATGGAGGTTGACAGTATGCATAGTAGCATCGAAACAGCAAAAAAGAATTCTGAAATCTATTGCATGCCTGACTACCTGTCTATTTTCAAGCGCGCTAAAGCACAAAAAAAAGTACACGTTGGGAAAGAATCATACACTAAATTGCCCTATAAAACCAAAGAATTCAAATACCACGAATTCTATGATTAAAAAAAACAGGCAGACGAAACCATTTTCAACCGCTCCAAGGATTGTAATGGGAATCAAGTAAAGTGTTTAAAAATTAAGAGAATGCAGTATCGCAAAGAAGACTCTTCAAAAATTTATTTTAACTACGACATGTCTGAAAACTTTTTGTGCATTAATGTTACTCAGAATAGTAATTCGAATCCACCGCCACGTCTTACCACAAGAGCTAAAAAACGAATTACGATACAGCCATTACTTTCAGATAAAGTTGAATTGACGCAACTTTACAAAAGCCTTTTACCAATAAGCGATGCTAAAAAAAAAGATTTGCTGGTGCTTTGTGCTAAAAAAATTATTCCCGACGAATATGATGGTTGGTATTCTTCTTTGCCCACTACTAATAAGCAAGATTGTTTACCTGAACCTTCAATCGATGAAGAATCGCCTGAAGAATCGCCTGAAGAATAACTTAATTTTGTTAGTGGCATGCGTACGTTTCTGTGTTGTTTTGATCATTCCTTTTATTCTTGTCTATTACAGCCAATAAAATTATTTAAATTTTTAGTTTCGTTTTAATTATTTATGTCTTAGTTTCATAAAAACAAAAACCTTTACTTCTTAATGGTATTTTTCGTATAGTTCTATACGGTGAAAAGGGTAATAACGGAAAAAAACAAAAAAAATTCTATAAGCAAAAACTGATAAATGTAAAAAAATTGCATTTTTATCCGTATGTCTTGCTTTATATAATGTTAAAATACTATGTTACTCTCAAATACAAAAACGGTCAGCATTTGATTTTAATTTAGACAACTAGGACGGGAAAACATGAAGATACAATACATTCTCTAATTTCAGGGAAAACCTGATAAATGCATACCCTCCTTAGTTAAAATTTAATTTAAAATAGTTTTTACTATTATAACACAAATAATTAGGATAACATCTATAAAAAAGACATTTGTTCTAACTTTTTTCATCAGGCATCAGTCTGTTAAAGAGTATTATATTGTTTTAATATGAGCACTAACATTTAAAATCAATTTACTCACAATGCCACAACCTGCAGTTATTCGGTTTTCGCAGTAAGCAGACAATATATAGGTATATATTACTTTGTTAAAAGAACAATTTTCCCATCTTTTTGTTAAAAGGTGGCCCCGACTGCGAGTTTCTTACGCTAGTTCTTCTCGCCGGGTTAGTCCCCGAACCGGTGGTAGGTGTTGGACAATTCTAAAAGTGTTAGTAACTAACCCATTTGTAAATAAAAGATTTTTCATTTTCTATAGCTTGGTTGTTTGCTCTAGCATTTTTGATAAAAAACTTCAAGCAAATTGTTGTAATGTAGTGCAAATGTTATAAATTATTTGAAATGACCAATTCCAATGAGTAAAGGTAGACAAACATGGGATCCTAAAACATTTAAAAGCACAACTTGTTCTAAAGACTTCAATTCTTTTCTTAGGCTTGATTAAAGCGAATATAAGCAAAACTCCTCACTTATTACGCGCACATTAAACGAGTCACTTATCTTTTGGTATGAATTGTATAGTCTAAACAGTCTTTCTTTAGTTCAAAAACAAAAATATTTAAAGATCAA
The DNA here is from genome assembly GCA_905187575.2 of Celastrina argiolus. Taxonomy (NCBI): domain Eukaryota; kingdom Metazoa; phylum Arthropoda; class Insecta; order Lepidoptera; family Lycaenidae; genus Celastrina; species Celastrina argiolus. The sequence goes on along the minus strand of LR994578.1, from coordinate 873,635 downwards.
CAAAAACTTTATAAAAACAATTAAAAATGACGGTTTCTGTAAGTCAAATCAATTTATATTAGCGTTAAAGACAATCAATGGTAGAGATAAATGCAACAAATGGTTAGATGATTATGCTCGAAGCTTTTCCTCATACATCGAGCACGCTGAAAGAGGTAAAAAAGACAGTAGAGCAATCGCTTCAGGATCAGTAACTTTAAGGCTCCATTTGAAAGTAATTGAGGAGTTCCACATTTCTCTTTCTAAACGTATACCCGGAAGTACAATAAGCAATGTAGGAGGAGAATAGAAACTTATGTCGTCTCTCAAAGAAAATGTTGCCAAAACTTATTACTTTTGGCAAAATTTTCTTACTAGCGACAGAGGGTGTAACCAAGCGGACGCCGAGAGGTCCAGATACACAGTGTAGGCACTTTTGCCCCGCCCACTTGCCAGATGACCTAGATATGGCCATCACCCACAATCTTACCGCCAGGATTTCCTGGGAGAAGATCTAATTCCCGGGATCGCGTTTAGATATCTTCGACATCCACCGGCTTCTACCACAGAAACCCACCGTGATTGCTGGAGATCTAAACTGGAAAAATCCAGGGTGGGACTTAAGTGCGCCGAACGCGGATGGAAACCGATTATTCGCGGACTCCGAGGTCCGGGTACTCGAACCATTTCAGTGCCCCCAGATCGGGTGTGTTCTGGTCGGCAGAAGACTTTTGCTCCAACTTATTCCAGTTGTCGCTTTTAGATATCTTCGACATCCACCGGGTCCTATCTGAGGAACTCACTGTGATTGCCGGAGATAAAAACTGCAAACATCCCGCGTGGAGGTCGCGTGCGTCAGAAGAGGATGGAAACCGATTTATTACATACCGATGCTCACAGGACACTTCCCCAGAACGTGGAAGGAGGGCCTGGTGATAATGATTCCAAAGCCTGGTAAGAATTCCTCCAGCACCGCGGGCTACAGGACCATAACATTTCCCAGCATCTCAAAAAATTTTGTGAGGCTATTCCTGGACAGATTTGCTCCGCACCTCACCATACGTCCGGAACAGTTCGGATTTAGGAGCGAGCATGCCACCACATACCAGCTGATCCGGGTCACGGCCAGGATCACGCGACCGACAAGAAGGAGAAAGTCGCTGCCGTCTTCCTGGATATAGAGAAGGCCTTTGACAGGGTCTGGCACGAGGGCCTTCTCTATAAACTGGCATTTCGCAGGAATTCGCAGGCCCTACATTAACATCGTCCGAAGCTATCTGCGAAACCGCACCTTCCGTGTGAGAGTGGAGGACAAAATCTCCTCATTAGGGAAGAAGACGGAGTCCCACAGGGTAGCTGTATCTCTCCGGCTCTATTCAATAAATAAACCGAGGACATCCCTAACCACCACGATACCACCCTAGCGCTGTACGCCAACGACACGGCGTACATTGCATCCTCCTTCAATGTAAACCACGCAGCCATCAATCTACAACGCTCGCTGGACCAACTTCCCGACTGGCTGGACCGATGGAGGCTGGCCATCAATCCTTAAAAGTCGCAAGGTATATTCTTCCATCCAGGCAACAAACATCCACCCCAACTTCATCTGAAAGGCGTCCCCATCCCCTGGTGCAACGAGGTCAAGTACCTCGGAGTCACGCTGGACAGGAACCTCTCGATGATCAAACACGCTAAAACTGTCACGGGACGCGCCGGAGCAGCCTTGGGTGCACTGAAGTCCCTAAACCACAAAAACATCCCTCTCAAGGTTTTACTATATAAAACCTTAAGGCCCAGGTTCACCTATTCTGCTCCGGCGTAGGCCAAACAAAACGCCTCATCGACGCACCCTGGTTCATCCGAAACCAGGTTATCGAGAGGGACCTAAAGATGAAGCCCATTGAAGCTTTCATAGGGAACCAGGCCCGCAGCTTATTCACTCGAGCCGACTGCTTGAGTCAACCAACTTTGCAGGGCCTGGCTCCCCTACACGCCAGGCCACCAGACGCCAGGCCCTACCATAGGGATATCATCTCAATCGACACAGAGTAAATCTCATTTCAAACTGATACTAATACACTTAAAATGTCTCTCTTATTTTATTTTATATACTGTATATAATGTAAATAGTAATATTTTCCATTCTTTCACACACTCTTCTTAACTCTTTCACACACTCCTTCATTCTCTCTCTTCTCTTCTCCTCCTTGCCGGAGAACATCAACAGAGACGAACCATAGATATCTGCCACGAACACAACTGTCGTAGTCGCAGTGGGAATTAATGAGCAAAATCTCACACCATAACGGAGATCCTATCCCGCGAGAGAAGGCGACCCGATCAACAGGAAGCTCTCGTCGCTGGTCGCCATCTGCTGGGCCTTCACCGGGAAACCGGTGATCTCACCCAGTAGGGGCCGACCGCCGGAGCATGCCTGCGGGCTGCTGTCTTTCACGGTTTTAAATATAAGAAGATTATTACACAAGAAGTAAATTCCCAAGGACCTTCTCATATTAATGGGTAGAGATCGAAGCCGCCGAAGGGGACCTAGTCCCGACACGGCACCCCTAAACCCCTGATAAAGAGGAAACTGGATGAAGATAGAAACCTGAAAAAGTGCTACATGTTGTATATGTGAATGTTTTGAACCTGAAAAAAAGATTAACAACTATATGTTATGTGTGAAAAAATGTTTTTAACCGAGAGGAATATTTTTATACTAAGCTTTCAGGAACAGACTGCAATAATGTGCCACAAAGAGAAATTATACAAAACAATACAGGATTAGACTCTTGTCAGAAGTCAGAAGATATCAAGCTTCCAACTACAGAAGAACAACAATCTCAAGGCTCAACAATCTCTAATAAAAAAGGTCGCAATAAAGATTTTTGTTTCTATTGTGAAGCACATGTGCTAAACTTTGCAAGACATATAATTAGACAACATTACCTTGAAGTTGGTGTCCAAAAGATCCTAGCTTTTCCAAAAAAAAGTAAAACCCAAAGAAGTCTCATAACCGATTTGAAAAAAAAGGAAACTACATCTCGAATGTGAAAGACCAATGAGAATGGAAAAAGGTACAAATGAAAGTGATTACTTGCCATGCCCAAAGTGCCTAGGATTCTACGCACGGAAACAGTTATGGAAGCATAAAAAGAAATGTAATCCAGGGCCTTCAGGAGAAAATGTGCAAGCTGAGGCACAAAATCTTATGTGTCGTCTCTCGTCGCATACTCCTTCGAAAAAACTCAATGAGATATTTGGTCGAATGCGCGCTAACAAAATTTCATTTGTGGCGAAACAAGACCCGATAATATGTGAATTTGCAGAAAATTACATGAAAGTACATAGAGAAGATCACTTTATACCTGTCACTTCTAGAAAAATGAGAGAGTTGGTGAAACTTTTAATAGAGACACAAAAGAAAAAACCTGAAATCAAGACATTTTTTGATGCACTCAAGCCTCAAAATTACGACACATTAGTAGCGGCTACCAAAGTTGTAGCTAAATACGCCGAAAATACGGATCGTTACTGTTCTCCGACGTATGCCATGAATATAAGTACGACAATTAAACAATGCTGCAACATTACCATCAAGAGAATTCTCAAAACAGAATCCAGTGTAAAAGCTGCTGAAATGCAAGCCGATCTTAGAGTTCTCGTTTGACGTATCCAGTAATGCGGCGGATGACTTGAACCTTAAAAAATGGAATAAAGTAACTATTGTCCCACTAGTAAGCGATCTAAAGTTACCAAAGGGCCATCTGTGCATAGCCGCTCAAAATGCATCTGCTCAATTAACACAAGAAGGAAAATCTCAAAACACAGCGGCTTACAACGAATTACTTGAAACTGTTTTCTGTCGTGATGTACTTCTTAACCGAAGACGTCCAGGGGAACTACAGAGACTTTTGTTTAGTACTTATGTAGAGAACGAGCACAATGATTACCAGTACGAAGAATTTGATCGTACTTTGACTGCAGCCGAAAAGATTTTGGTGAAGGATTTAAGGAATTGTGATTCGGGGTAAAAGATCAAGAGGGGTTCCGGTACTTTTCAGTACAGACGTTCAGCAAGATCTCGACCTATTGATTTCCTTGAGAAGTAAATACATTGATGCAAACAATAAATTCCTGTTTGCAAAACCATCCAGCATGACAAACTTATGCGGTTATAAAGTCTTACAAAAACACGTGAAATTATCCGGGGCAAAAAATCCTGAAGCTATATCTTCTACAAAATTAAGGAAACATTTGGTAAATGACTGATGATGCAATATACTGAATAAGTATATTGCATCATTCACAGTAAATGGACTCCGAATATCCACGATCTTACTTTTTTTTAAATAAGTTCTGCATAAACATGATACGTGGTATAGAAGTCAATATTCACATAGACTTTGTTCGTTTTTTTAAAAGAACAATTTTCCCATCTTTTTGTTAAAAAAAGGCCCCGACTGCGAGTTTCTTACGCTAGTTCTTCTCGCCGGTTTAGTCCCCGAACCGGTGGTAGGTGTTGGACAATTCTAAAAGTGTTAGTAACTAACCCATTTGTAAATAAAAGATTTTTCATTTTCTATAGCTTGGTTGTTTGCTCTAGCATTTTTGATAAAAAACTTCAAGCAAATTGTTGTAATGTAGTGCAAATGTTATAAATTATTTGAAATGACCAATTCCAATGAGTAAAGGTAGACAAACATGGGATCCTGAAACATTTAAAAGCACAACTTGTTCTAAAGACTTCAATTCTTTTCTTAGGCTTGATTAAAACGAATATAAGCAAAACGCCTCACTTATTACGCGCACATTAAACGAGTCACTTATCTTTTGGTATGAATTGTATAGTCTAAACAGTCTTTCTTTAGTTCAAAAACAAAAATATTTAAAGATCAACAAAAACTTTATAAAAACAATTAAAAATGACGGTTTCTGTAAGTCAAATCAATTTATATTAGCGTTAAAGACAATCAATGGTAGAGATAAATGCAACAAATGGTTAGATGATTATGCTCGAAGCTTTTCCTCCTACATCGAGCACGCTGAAAGAGGTAAAAAAGACAGTAGAGCAATCGCTTCAGGATCAGTAACTTTAAGGCTCTATTTGAAAGTAATTGAGGAGTACATTTATCTTATTAAACGTATACCCGGAAGTACAATAAGCAATGGAGGAGGAGAATAGAAACTTATGTCGTCTCTCAAAGAAAATGTTGCCAAAACTTATTACTTTTGGCAAAATTTTCTTACTAGCGACAGAGGGTGTAACCAAGCGGGCGCCGAGAGGTCCAGATACACAGTGTAGGCACTTTTGCCCCGCCCACTTGCCAGATGACCTAGATATGGCCATCACCCACAATCTTACCGCCAGGATTTCCTAGGAGAAGATCTTATTCCCGGGATCGCGTTTAGATATCTTCGACATCCACCGGCTTCTACCACAGAAACCAACCGTGATTGCTGGAGATCTAAACTGGAAAAATCCAGGGTGGGACTTAAGTGCGCCAAACGCGGATGGAAACCGATTATTCGCGGACTCCGAGGTCCGGGTACTCGAACCATTTCAGTGCCCCCAGATCGGGTGTGTTCTGGTCGGCAGAAGACTTTTGCTCCAACTTATTCCAGATGTCGCTTTTAGATATCTTCGACATCCACCGGTTCCTATCTGAGGAACTCACTGTGATTGCTGGAGATAAAAACTGCAAACATCCCGCGTGGAGGTCGCGTGCGTCAGAAGCAGATGGATGCCGATAAGGCGGACTTTGAGAGGACTTTGTCCCAACTACTAAGCGAGAACTCGCCCTCATCAAACGAGCCCTGTCCACGTTAGCCAGCAAAAAAGATCTTCCTATTGCGGTCCGCATCGAGTCAGGATCCACATTCTTTTACACGCTTAGTGAGAACTATGTTTTATAAAGCGGAGTTTTCGGTAAAATCGCCCCTAAGTGTGAATACTTATATTTGGCGCGCATTGAGTCGGTGCATATTATGTAATGCGAAAACGCGACAGGCGTTTTATAATGAATTTATCAACAGCAATGCATAATGTTTTCCACATAACAAAGAGACATGTTACATAATGATGTGGCGGTAATACTAGCGCCACAATCCTGCATCGCGCTATCGAAGTTTTCTATGTCCGGCGACATATATACGACATCTGAAAACTAGTACCAGTAGTAGTGGCCTTTCGGCCTGACCGAGCATACCATCTCGCTCGGTCGGAGATCTCCCTTTGGGGAAACCTGCATTCCCACAGTATGATTAAAAATAATATCATCCATATTTTGTATTAAAGTAACTAGGCACCTGCCATAATTTGATCGCAATGATCGTATATTTAGTTAATGTTTCGCCGTCTCCCACCGCGGCCCTAGCAGGCGGCGCGGCGCTGTATGTGGTGGTCGGCGCGATCGGAGTGCACGCGCGCGAGGTGGCGCGCGACGTTGCGGCGGCGCGCGAACGTGCCCCCGCACAGCGCGCACGCGAACGTGTAGCGCGGCGCGCGGTGCCGGCTCAGGTGGATGCGCATCAGCGTCACGGACTTGAACCGCGCCGGGCACTGCTCGCACTGCAACGCAAAACTCCAATCTATATAATATAAAAAAAAATATTGTTTGTTTGTTCTAACGCGTTAATCTCAGGAAGTACTGGTCCGATTTGATTTTTTTTTTTGTTGGATAGTCCATTTATAGAGAAAGGTTTTAGGATATATAACATTACGCTGCGACCAATAGGAGCGAAGCCTCAGTGAGTTGCAAAAACGGGGAAAATTATTCACATTTGAGGACTTTCGTTGCGTGCGCTGTATAAACGATTTAAGTCACTCAAAAACCACGCGAACAAAGTCGCGGGCACAGCTAGTAGGAAATATGAATTTATGTTAATCACTAAGGCCCGTATATATCAATCTCAAACCTAACCTTACATTATTTTATTACTTTATTAATGTTATATTATAGTACGTTAATTTCTTTCATACCGTAATATTCATATTACAGATTACAGAAAAAATTACAATAAGTATAATATATTTTTTTACGTTTGAAAAAAGAAAAATTAAGTTAAGTAAAGTTCTTCATTTTTAAAAGTGAAACGGAACGTTTTTTTATCTATCAAATAGGTTCTCGAGTAACCCAACCTCACTTTGAGATTGTTTTATATACACGGGCCTATTATATATACATTTTACCTTCCAATAAAATGTGTATTATGTTCCTTAACGTCCAAATTCCTTTATGAGAGTACATCGCTTGCTACCGATTACAGCCCATAGATGTCGTACCGTACCGTTACCGCTCCCAGCGCCACCTTCCGTTAAATCTGTGAACTAAGTGAAAGCCACAAGCCGCCATCTTTGATATATCAGATCATTTTAAGTGTCTCATAATGATGAGGATGGACACCAGGAAGCCCTTATTAGGACTTTGGACGTTAAGGAACATAATACACATTTTATTGGAAGGTAAAATGTATATATTATGGTTCCGTTTGACGTCCAAAGTCCTTTATGAGAGACGTATTTGTTATCTTCTGGTGGCTTGTGAATAATGCAACAATGTGATAAAGTTTTAAAGTAATAAAAGAATCACAATAACACCTATCAAGTATTACTGTGTGTCAAGAGACTGGTCGAGTACTTAATTCTTTATTTAAGAATATATTTTGGTTCACGTAATCCGACATCACAATAATTATTGCTGATGTAAGTTTCCAGGCGTAGCGTAAAAAAAAATATATATATATATATATATAGCTTTATGACATACGTATTTTGAGAGGAAAACTGTAAAAGTACCTGAGGCGTTCACCAAAATACAAATATTGCACCGCCAGTGGGGATTAGTTTACATTCCAAGCAACTGGGGTATCACAAAATTTTAGCACCATCGACTCCGCTACTAGTAAGGGTTGAATGCAATTAAAAACGTCTTGCAAAGTTAAAAAGTTAGTTACTATTCGATGCCATCGTGTGACACTTTTGGTTCTATGAATAAATATATTACCTGGATGGTACAAGTACTATAGGCTATGTACTAGTGTAATAGAACATCTCTACAAATCTAGACTTATTCCTGAGAATTAAAGATAAATAAGTTATAATATTACCGAATAGGTCGCCTTTGATCCTTTCCAGGACTGTGGAAATCGTCGCAAAGATCTTGCTAGGTGACCGACCGGCAATTAGGGAACATATGTCCATAAGCTGCATCACGTCTTCAGTGTCTTACATTTGACAGGAACTTGCTTGCCTAACGCTGGCACGCTACAGCTTCAATAAAAGTGTTCATACACTTTTATTGAAGCTGTAGCGTGCCAGCGTTAGGCAAGCAACCTTCCCGATTGGGGTGACGAAGGTTGCAAAGTTGATAAACCCTATGAGGCGAGACCTGCATGAGGGACCAACCGCCAGCTGCACAGGAAACTCCATAAACTCTAGCACATATACAGTATCTATTTTTTCAATAAAACTTTATTAAAGTGTCATGGTGAGTGTCCCGAGCTTTATGTAGCTTTTGAAGCTGTAATGTGCGAGCTTTCGACCCTTAAGTCTAGGACTGATTTTGACCCAAAGTCTACTACAGACAAGAGACCATGAGTTCTAGTACGTGTTCTGCAATATCTTGGTTTTCAATAAATACAACATATTTTGATGTGCGTCTGTATCTGCGTTATAAAACTTTTGCCTTCGTATCATCGACAGGAACCTCGTCTTAGAATGTATGCCATTATAAAGCTCATGAATGTATACCATCAATAGAAACCTTATATTAGGATGTGTGCCATCATATAAACATCTTGTTTGCGTATCATCAATCCCTGTATTAGTATTAGAACGTGTGCTATTATAAACATATTGTTTGTGTATCATCAATCCTTGTATTTGAATATGTGCTATTATAGACATCTCCACTTTATATCATCAACAGGATATTTGTATTAGAATGTACCTATGCCATTATAAACCTCTTGAATTTATATAATTGATAGGAAATTTGTATTAGGATGTATGCCTGCTCTTGACTTTATATCATCGTTAAGAAATCTGTATTATGATGTGTGCCATTATAAAACTTTAGACTTTGTATATTGGACATAGGTAAAGCACGCGTCGACAATGACTCGAAGGCCAAAGTGGATATAATATTAATATTATACTCTGTAAAGCTGAATCCGTTTGTGCGACAAACAGACCACTGCCCCGATTTTCATAGGACCTGGTATACGTAAAGTAAATAGGCGCAAATGTTTGGCGTTTCAGCCAACAGCAATCCTGCTATACCCAGAGGTAAATAGTTTCGACACTGATATTATAGTCCCAAGAGGAGTAAGACCTGCTTGAACAATCAGCTATTAGTCAATGTATTCTAATGAACTTGTACTGTCCTTATTGACTTTCGACAGGGAGTTTGTATAGGTTTTGTGTCCCTTAAATATTACTCTTGCAGTGTAAGTGCGCGGCTATACGACCTGTCCCAGCGGGATGAAGGTTAGGAAGCTAATTTTTTAGTTCCGAAGCTGATATTATAGCCCCAAAATCCCAAGAGGTAGAAGACCAGCTTAAACTGTCAGCTGTTAGTTAATGTATTGTAATAACCCTTCTGTACTTACTGACTTTTTGAACAGGGAATTTGTATAGCGTATTGTATACCATAAATATTGACTTTGCAGTTTGACTGCGAGGTGATACGACCTTTCCCCGCGCGGGAGATTTAGGTTAAGATGCTAATTTATAGCCTGAACTACTGCAGTTGGTATTATGTAATAGCCAACAATTATTTATAAATTTTAATGTCCTCGGTAAGCTGTCATTTATAGTTCAAAACCAGCCAAAGTTTAGAACCTTTAGAATTGTTAAAGCCTGATTCTTGGTTCGATGTACTGTACTAGAAGGCCACGTATTTCATCATCTCGGTCGATATTTATATAGCAAGCATACCAACAGTGTTATATATTTAATGGTAATAGTATTTTAGCCACAACTACAAAATGAACGAGATTTGCAAATCTAATGACTTTGATTTATATCGTGAGGGCGTCGACTGTACAATGGATTTCTACCACTTTATTGATAATATTTGTGATGGCGTCAACTGTACATAGTTTAAATTCATAACAATACCTCTTTTTTAAAAATTATAATTTATGTGAGGTTACCGACTGTACATTTTATTCGATCACTTGTCTCAGTTTGAAATAATTCTATTGAAGTCATATTAAAATCAGTGAAGTTTTGATCTCTTATATATTATGTGGTCATATTATATAATATATTATATCCCCCCCCCCTTCTTTTTTAAGGAGTGAGGATGGCTCGCAAAGTCTTGGATCGCCAGTATAATTTTTGTTCGAATACCCACGAATTATTTATAATAATGATGGTTCCAGAGAACCTGAATGTATGTTATCCAGTCCGCCTACTTTTTATCTTGGCTTGTCAAGCATTAGATATCTGCGTCTGCATAAACATTAATTTTCTAAGCTATATTATATAGGCTTAGGGTATGTTTATTAAAAATATTTTTTGGGGTCTACTGTTAGAACCGAACAGTCAAGACGTTTAAGGTACCTATAGAAGGTCTGGAAAAGTTGTAGGTACTTCCAGTGCAAACATCGATCTATTTCGTTCAGAAATGCTATGAGTAAAAACATCGATCATTTGGATCGGAAATGTTATGAGTGTAAACATCGATCTATTTGAATCGGAAATGTTATGAGTGTAAACATCGATCTATTTGGATCAGAAATGTTATCAGTGTAAACATCGATCTATTTTGATCAGAAATGTTATGAATGTAAACATCGATCTATTTTGATCACAAATGTTACAAGTGTAAACATCGATATATTTCGATCAGAAATGTTATAACTTTATAAGTATAATGTATTTTAAACTAAATATCTGCAGAACTGTACGTACTGGCTATACAATACAGCAATAGAAAAGAGCTGAACAACTTCGCAAAAAATACTACCCTCCGCGAAGTAAACGTAAATGATGTAACGGATGGAAAATTCGATTTAGTAATGAAATATTTGTATTAATACATTTACATAGCCATTTGAAATATAAAAGACAGCGGTTTATTTTATGAATACGTTTACATTTTAGGTAATACGTCTCCGTTCCAAAAATGGCGGTAGTCGTAAAAGTTTAAAAATAGCATGTTTTGTTAATTAATTACTTTTCAATCACGCTATGATAAACAGGTCACCGAATTAGGCACGATCTCAAGAAGTAGATCATTAGTACCCGCCGCATAATCGTGAAAAATTATCATGTCACTCACCAAATGCGACTGCAAACCTTTGCTTCGATCCTAATTTCAAACGGCGAAGAGATTTTCTGCTCCATCTTCTACATTAACCGCCATAACGAGTTCAAAACGACGAACTTTTCACCGCGATATCCCGATCGCGTGATTTACGTCTACCCGATACGCGGTAAAAAACTGTATAATGAACTCTATTGACGATCAGTAACGGTTTTACGACTTTATAAAACTCAAAAATTTGTTTTAAATAGATTTTAAAATTAAAAGTTAAGTTAAATTTATAACTTAAATAAGTAAGTTTTTAGCGACTGCATGGTTGCAAATACGACGCAACAATGATCTGATATATCAAAGATGGCGGCTTGTGGCTTTCACTTAGTTCACAGATTTAACGGAAGGTGGCGCTGGGAGCGGTAACGGTACGGTACGACATCTATGGGCTGTAATCGGTAGCAAGCGATGTACTCTCATAAAGGACTTTGGACGTCAAACGGAACCATAATATATAATTTAGTTACCACGAGAACGACAACGTGCTCTGTAACTCAACTGCAAATTGAGTAACGTGTACAATCGTGAATTGTTTTATATACACGGGCCTATTATATATAATTTAGTTACCACGAGAACGACAACGTACTCTATAACTCAGCTGCAAATTGAGTAACGTGTACTATCGTGAATTGTTTTATATACACGGGCCTATTATATATAATTTAGTTACCACGAGAACGACAACGTGCTCTATAACTCAGCTGCAAATTGAGTAACGTAACTATCGTGAATTGTTTTATATACACGGGCCTATTATATATAATTTAGTTACCACGAGAACGACAACGTGCTCTATAACTCAGCTGCAAATTGAGTAACGTGTACTATCGTGAATTGGCTAACGGACGTCACGCACCTGAACAGTTTTGTCGGGCAGGTGTATGGCCACATGCTGAAGGTAGCTGCTCTTGCGGTGGAATCCGGCGTTGCACTCCGCACACACAAACGGCTTCTCCCCCGTGTGGATGCGCTCGTGGATCTAAAATAAATACCTATTAATAATCCTTTCAGCTATGACGTCTACTACTGGATAGGATAAGCCTCCCCCAGTGTTTCATGCGGGCACTAAGTAGATATATAACAGAGACACGACCTAGTACTAGAAAATGGTATCACCTTTACCATACTAGCAATTCGACTGGCTATTTTTGTTTTCTTCGATTTCCAGGCACATTCCGGAAACCGCCATCTAGCGCCACTATTGGAAAATAATAATTACTAATTTCTTGTCGGATCTTCTTAATTAAGGAGTTGAATTTAGCTTATTGTGATGTTATGCTTATAAAATATGCTTATCTTTATTTTAATGTCAATATTTGAGCTTAATTCGGTATATTTACATTTTATAATTTACAAACCTTAATAGTAGTGACATCTATTGCATTTTTTTTTGTATTAAAGATGTATGGGATGGTAGGTGTAGTGTGGGTATGATGCGGGGTAGTTGTCTATACTCGCCACGCTTGGCAGGCGGATTGGCGAGCGCAGTGTTAAATAACAACTATTTCCACGGAAACGCTGCTGCTCATTTCCGCATATATATTCCTTTCACAGAAAATATGGTTGATTGTATTTATTTAACTAGAAATATATTATGTGGAGTATATTTAGAGTTTGGTTAAAACATAATTTTTTTACGTATCTTAAAATTTAAAGAAACAATATCTATCAATAATGCTACCAATTTTTAAATGTCAATTTACCAGCGTTAAATTAATGTAATATGGTCCGACACCGATTCAGGTGACGGTGGTTGGTTTTATTGAAACCAGGCCAGCTACTCAGGAGTTATTGTTATAGTGGCCAAGAGTGAGCGCAATACTCAAAATCTCTCTCTATTCATTCACTCTCGTAGCCCAGTGGAGCGGTTACCCGACACAACTGGCGGGGAAACAGGCACAGGTGGACTGGCTTTACATGCCCATACGACGCATGGATCATATTTCTTGTCAGACAATCACGTTATCAGCCTCCATTGTCTACCTAACTTAACCAAACTTGTAAACAACATTTTTTGTTGGTCCAGCACGGGCATCGAACCCTCGACCTGCAGATCGAGACCCAAGCTCGATATTAGTTTAGTCTATTTGAATTTCATATTTTATAATATTTGTACATGTTTACTATTTTGACGTTTTTAAGTGCTATGTAATAGTTTATGAAATAAAGAATTTTTGACTTTGACTTTAAGCTCTGAACCACCAGTTACCATAGTCAGCCATAGTGAAACACTGAACATGGAGGTGTTATAATTATACATTAATTTGGTTAATACATGCTATTTAGTGTTTGTTTAAATTAAATATGAACTAATCAGAGTATGGTCTAAATGGCTAGCTCGAACTAACAATGCACTTCACTCTTGTCTAATTGGATGTATTCATCATTGGCATTTAATTACACGTAAATTATCTAAAAAATTCCCTGTGCTTTCTTGGGCATGTCTAAATTTTAAGTACATAACATGAAAATTAACTTAAATAATTCCAGACACTATATTTTCGAAGGTAAATGTTGAATTTGAGTTTATATAACTATGGGTTTATAATATCAGGTAATAAAAATATTTACACAACATTTCATTATCATAATGTTATTTTACAATTTTATATACAATTTTTTTAAGTCAATCCCTTACCTTAACCTGTTCAGCGTTTGACGCCCTGTAGTCACAGTATGAGCATTTGTCTGTTTTTTCATATCCATGTTTGGCTCGGCAGTGCATTAACAATAATCTTCTTGTGATGAACTTCTTCCCGCAGTGCTAAACAAAAAAAAATTCTAATTACCCCAAATGTTATTATGAAAACTTAGCAAGAACTTATTTTAGTTAATTTTGATGTTATTATATTAAATTGGATTTGGACTACAAATCTTGAATTACAAGTGGGTGTTCAAGTTATCTAATTACAAAATATCACACTACCATGGAAAAGATAAACTCAGTAGCAACTTGCCTCACAAACTATATCAAACCCTGTATGAATTTTATTATGATTTCTTAAGGACAGCTTTGAGGTTAAGATTTTGTGACAATATTCACATTCTATTTCCTCTTTAATTTTATCTTTCTTATTATCACCTGCCTTAGAGTCTTCTCTAATTGAGTCTTTTGGTTTCCGCTTAGGTCTTCTCTTGCTTTTGTTGTCATTAACTACCTTGTCATCACCACAGTCTTTTACGTTTATTGTATCTTCTGGGGACTCATCAATTGTCAGTTCAGTCTTTTCAATCTTGACATCTATACTTATATTTTGAACCCGGTCTTCTACATTGAACTTTTTACCGTCTATATTGGTCTGATCATTCATAGTATGTGCATCGCCATATTGGAAGGCGTCAAGAGTGATGTTATCATCATACTCAGTGAACTGATCATCGATCAGGTGACTTACATCAATAGAGGTTGGGTCCGAACTTCCCATAGTATCTATTTCCATTATGTTTACTTTGTTCTCAAATTTTTTCTGAATTTCAGCACATTTTCTTCTAAATTTTATTGATTTATTTATAAATGTTACACAGCTGCTACATATTTGTTTAGGGAAGGAGTCATTAACTCGTACCTAGAAAAATATGTATTATTAATTTATGTATGTGGTGATTTCTATAATATAATCAATATTATAAATTATAGTCTCTTAGGGCAGCATCCCACCACCATACAAGCTGCGAAAAACGATACACATTTCACCCCTAAGCCGGAGTATGCCCAGTTATGTGAATTAGCAAACTTATCTAAGCTAAGGTTTTCACTAATCCCTATAGAAATTTGAAGAATACTTTAGGTGCCTACATTTAATATTTTGAAATTCATAATACCTAAAATATAATAATATAAAAATATAAGGGTAAGAATTTTAAAATGGAAAACGATAGCATTTTTCCACTAAGTATAATTTATATTCCCCTTATGTGCAAAAAGTAAATGTAGGCAATAGAAAGGCTCTTTAATTCAACTCCTCCTTTATTTTGTTTCCTACAAACCAAAAAGTATCCTGAGTGTTCTTGTGTATTGTGCCTATCTACTTTATAATAATTACAAAGTTATCTCTAAGTAAGGCTGCGTTTCCACCAGAGATGTGCTTTGCTGTGTTGCGAGGAATGTGTTTTTCAGAACCAATAGAGTCACTTGTCAAGAGCCGCGCTGACCGATGCATGATAAATGAAGTGATTCTATTGGTACCTAAAAACACATTCCTCGCTACAGAGCACAGCACAGCTCTGGTGTATACGCAGCCTTAAGAGCAAACAACTTACCATTATTCCAGTTGCTTCATAAATGGTGCTAATGTAGTTTTCTGCGTGTTTTATATCTCTGAAGATAGGATTTAAAGTCTGAACGCTGAGGCAAAATCTACAGCATTGCCACATGTACTCCTCCATTGCTGTAAAATATTTAGAAGTTGAATGTAATTTCAGTATCGGGTATACTTTTTATTAAATTATTCTACTTCCCAAATAATTATTACAATTTACAACATTAATTAAACTTATCAGTCCAATGCAACCAGCAATACTCCAAATAACTATTTTGTAATATCGGCAAAACTAGAAAATTAGTAATTATCTTAGATTAAGAATACATACACAATAGGATTCTTTATCTAAGGTAATTATTGACAAACAGAAAGTAAATAAAGGGCGTGTTCCTTTAGGCGCTCTTTTTACTCTGAACGCTCAGATCATTCATAATGCTAGTGGAACGACTGACAGATGTCAAATTTTAACATTTCCTTTGTATCCCATAAATTCTATTTCTATTTTAAATTAACAATAATAACTACATTAAAAAATAATCTAGAATAAATTTGCTCGATCCATAATTTAAAAATAACATCGAGATCAGTGAAATCTCTGAAATCTAAGTAAACGTCAAAAACAAGATGGGTAAAAATATGCAAAATGGCGTGATCATTCTGAGCCTCAGAATAAAGATGATCTTTGTTCTGAGTTCTGAGCGTTTTGAACAGTTTTTGACAGCTGACAGCTGCATCTGGAACACGGGGAAAATAGGTACATAGGTTTTGGCCTCAGAACAAAGATCATATGGAACTGTACTAATAGTTCAATTTCACACGGCAATAATAGTAGACTACCTGTCTCTTTCTTACAACAAGAGTTTTAAGTAAGAAATAAGTATCTACACTCTTTTTATCAACGCCCCCTTTATTGGCTGTGATATACTTCTTCTGCCACCGACGCCATTTTACATGTCACTTTGTTTACATGTCAAACGTTGTTATTGTGAGATTTTTAGGGTTTTTGAGTGATTTTCGATTTAATTACTGCGCAAAACTGTAAAATAAGTCTGAATTCATTATATTCGGTAACACGAAGTCCTCTGTAGTAAGTTGTGGCCTATGCAAAATCACCGGTAAGTAGCTAACATTTATTTAAATTGTTGTATATTGTTTAGTTTATTTGATATAAACTGTTTAAAAATCAATTTCTTTGAGTTAGCTCAGTTGTGGGGTATAAAATCCGCAATATTCTTAAAAAAAAGAAAGTGGGCAACCCTAATCCGCCATGTTTGTATTCAGTTTTGTTTATTTAGGTATGCAGGCAAAGTACATGCATATGCCAGTTCCATATGATTCTTTATTCTGAGGTTTTGGCATGCCAATGACAAACTCGGGCGTGTTCCTTTAGGCGCTCTTTTTACTCTGAACGCTCAGATCATTCATAACGCATACAGTCGTTTCTTTAACACAGAAAATTATGAAATTTTCGATCTGATCGTTTGTAGCAAACTTTACTGCTAGTGGAACGACTGACAGATGTCAAAATTTAACATTTCCTTTTTATCTCATAAATTCTATTTATATTTTAAATTAACAATAATAACTACATTAAATTTGCTCGATCCATAACTTAAAAATAACGTCGAGATCAAGAAATCTGTGAAATCCTCAGAATAAAGAATCATATGGAACTGGCATAAGCATGTACTTTGCCTGCATACCTAAATAAACAAAACTGACTACAAACATGGCGGATTAGGGTTGCCCACTTTCTTTTTTTTAAGCATATTGCGGATTTTATACCCCACAACTGAGCTAACTCAAAGAAATTGATTTTTAAACACTTTATATCAAATAAACTAAACAATATACAACAATTTAAATAAATGTTAGCTACTTACCGGTGATTTTGCATAGGCCACGACTTACTACAGAGGACTTCGGTTACCTAATATCAAACATAATATCAAAGCCAATGAAGGGGGCGTTGATAAAAAGAGTGTAGATACTTATTTCTTACTTAAAACTCTTGTTGTAAGAAAGAGACAGGTAGTCTACTATTATTGCCGTGTGAAATTGAACTATTAGTACAGTTCCATATGATCTTTGTTCTGAGGTGAAATCTAAGTAAACGTCAAAAACAAGATGGCGTGATCATTCTGAGCGATTTGAACAGTTTTTGACAGCTGACAGCTGCGTGTGGAACGCTAATCAAAACAGTTCAAAACGATCATAATGTTGCTATAAAGTGCTAATAGAACGCTAATCTGAACGAAAAAAACGTTATTTTCGTTTACTATCAGGTACTGGAACACAGGGCTCATAGTTCGAAGTTTTTTCAAGTTACTCTGTGTTCCAGTACCTAAAAGTAAACGAAAATAACGTTTTTTTCGTTAACTTTAGCGTTCCTTAAGCACTGTTTAGCAGTTGGCACCAATATGATCGTTTTAAACTGTTTTTAAGGTTTTCACCCATGTTCTACACGCAGCTGTCACCTGTCAAAAACTGTTCAAAACGTTCAAAATGATCACGCCATTTTGCATATTTTTACCCAGCTTTTTTTTTGTTTACTTGGATTTGAAAGATTTCACTGATCTCAATGTTATTTTTTAATTTTATCATGGAGCACATTTATTCTAGATTATTTTGTAATGTAATTAACATTAATTTAAAATATATTTAGATAAATGAGAAATGTCAATTTTAACATCTGTCTGTCGCGCTAAATAAACGACAGATTGCGAAAAGAATGATCGGAGCGTTTTGCGTTAAAAAAAAGCGATTATGGGTATACGCTGTTGTTGTCAACTACCTACCAAACTTTTTTTAACAAGTTAAAAAGGCGGGAAAATTATAGAATTTATTTTCATAAAACTTGTTTCTAACCTGACCCTTTCAATTGTATTCTCTTATCTATGCCCTATCACAAAGACCTTATGTTACTGTAAAAGCCCTAATCACGGTGAATCCTGAAATTTACAAGTAAAGCCTAAGATTAACCAACTCTGAATGGTAAAGCCTTAAACAAGTAAAATTATCTTTTTTATTATTTGGTTTATTAACAGGTAGTATATTTATTAATGTACTTTTATTAATGTACTTACAAATTAGTTGGTATCTTAACAAATTAATTGAAAAAAGCTTCTTTTTTTTTCAAGTTCTTTGCAGTTTTCATTTCTTTCATCTATTTTTTCTTATTGAGTTAAGTTATTGTATTTCTTGTTTACCACAAGCTCGTCCATTCACTTGAATTGTGGCAAAAGTGCAAATTGTAAAATTGTTCAGGCTTTTACCATTCAGAGTTGGTAAATCTTAGGTTTTAGCATAATTCAGACTTTTACAGTAGTTTTACTTTTACATGCAGATAAAACTTGGCAGACTGTAAAAAGGTTTAGGTCTACTACATTTAAGTAAGTTCTACCACACACTTGTATCCCTCTAAAATATAATAAAATTTATCAAGTGTTTTTCAATGCTGAGGATTAACAATAAGTTCATTACTTGTATTAATCGACAATTAAGAGTGTGCAGAAAATATGTTACACTGCACTGTGTAGATTAAGTACTTATGTATTTATTTCTTTTATTGAATAAATAATTAAATGTGTGTTGATGTGTCTATTTCGCACTCACTAATTGAATTCAGTACTAGGCATTGAACTGAACTTTGTCACATACATAAATAATACTAGTGATTTAAGAAGAAAGAATGTACCAACCTTGCATAGATTTCTTTTTCTGTGACAATTTATTAGTCTGCACAAAATCAGTTGATGTTGAAGGTTCAGGGTGGGGTGTTGTGTACACTACTACTGCAGGTTGCAATAGGTCGAGTCGACTGTCTGCTTGTCTATTAACTGTAACAAAAACAAAATACTAAAATATAGTGTACACAGTTAAATTATGTAAAAATTGCTGTTAAGGAACTGTATAAAAATAATTACTCTAGGACTTTAATAGGTTTTGAATTATTATTGCTAATTTTTAGCTGTAATATAAAAAAATAAAACATTTTGACAGTTGAAAACTAATTAATTAACCTACAGTACACAAAATACTTACATTCTAAAAATAGTGTTGGAACTGAATTCCTAGTAAGCTGTTTGCTTTCTAAAACATAATAATTTTCAAAGTGTTTATTGCATAATTTGAATGTGTTATGAATGTACATATCCCCTTTTTCTCTAGTTTCCTCACATAACACGGCCTTCCATTCAGCAAATCTTTCTGGATTAATATGAGGTTTGGGGAAGCGATGCAATGGCCCTGAAATTGTTATTATTTTTTTTATCATGAAAAGTATAAATGACAGGAATTCACGAACTGGTATGAAAACTATCCTGCTTGATATCATATACAAGCATAAACGTACATGTAATTGTTAACTCCCAGCATTCTACATAACAAACAGTTACAGAAAAATAATTCTATGTCAGAACGCTATTTAAATAAATTCTATTCTATTTAAATTTAAATATAAATAAAGCAGAAATTTTCCTTCCGTTCCCTTTAATTGGACGACTATAAGGATATCAATTTTAGTGTCACTTATTATAAAGGCCATCAAAGAATTTCAATAGAAAATTAATTTGGTTGAATTAATATTTTTTGTATACTTACATTTCTATCACATTGAATCGGAACGGAGTGTAGGGAAATAAGTCTCTAGGATAATACATATTTGTGAAGGTTTTTAAAGTTTATTTTACATACCTACTTCTTCACATCCAAAGTAACAATGAAGTCGCGGGTATGTCGGTATATTTGCCATGATTTTTACAAAAAAACCAAAGAGAATATAATCACTACGGAAAAAAACAAGCCAAGTCTTCAGAAAAACGTCCAAGTCTATAAAATGAAGCCAGAGTCGATCGGTAAGGATTGGAAATCAGTGTTCGTAAGAAATAGCCGAAGTTATAATTTATAAAGATACGCTAAATAATATATTAAGAATTACTCTTTTTTATGTGCTGAATTCTAAAAATCACAACAAAATACAACGAACCATTCTTCTTCTTCTTTTTTTGGCACATGCCTCCCCCTCAATAGGAGTTGCAAACGTCAGAGTGTAAAAGGTTAGCAGTACAGGGCCTGTTCCAGGAGACGCTCTGAACGATCAGATCATTCATAACGCTGACATTGACAGCTGACAGTGCCTGTGAAAACAGTTCAAATCGATCCTAAACAGTGCTAAAGAAACCCAAATCTGAACGAAAAAAACGTTATTTTCGTTTACTATTTTCTTTAGCACTGTTTAGGATCGTTTTGAACTGTTTTCACAGGTACTGTCAGCTGTCAATGTCAGCGTTATGAATGATCTGAACGTTTAGAGCGTCCCCTGGAACACAGGGAAAGTGGGATGTTATGAACAACTTCACGCGAGTCTCGTGCAGATACAAGTTAAATAAAAATTACAGGCTGGTATTTTACGTTTCTTAGCCTTTTATAAATTTACTAGCTGACCCTTGCCCACTTCGTTGAGCATAAAAAGAGTTTATGATAAAATTCAACTAAAAAAAAACAACGTGGGAACCCGAAACCCGAAACGCGGGAACCCGGAACCCGCAACGCGGGAACCCGGAACCCGCAACGCGGGAACCCGGAACCCGCAGCATGGGAACCCGGAACCCGCAACGCGGGAACCCGGAACCCGCAACGCGGGAAACCGGAACCCGCAATGCGGGAACCCGTAACCCGCAACGCGGAACCCGCAACAGGGAACCCGAAACCCGCAACGCGGAACCCGGAACGCCGAACCCGCAACGCGGGAACCCGGAACCCGCAACGCGGGAACCCGGAACCCGCAACGCGGAACCCGCAGCATGGGAACCCGAAACCCGCAGCATGGGAACCCGGAACCCGCAACGCGGGAACCCGGAACCCGCAACGCGGGAACCCGGAACCCGCAACGCGGGAACCCGGAACCCGCAACGCGGGAACCCGGAACCCCCAACGCGGGAACCCGGAACCCGGAACCCGCAACGCGGGAACCCGGAATCCGCAACGCGGGAACCCGGAACCCGCAACGCGGGAAACCCGGAACCCCCAACGCGGGAACCCGGAACCCGCAACGCGGGAACCCGGAACCCGCAACGCGGGAACCCGGAACCCGCAACGCGGGAACCCGGAACCCCCAACGCGGGAACCCGGAACCCGGAACCCGCAACGCGGGAACCCGGAACCCGCAACGCGGGAACCCGGAACCCGCAACGCGGGAACCCGGAACCCGCAACGCGGGAACCCGGAACCCGCAACGCGGGAACCCGGAACCTGCAACGCGGAACCCGCAACAGGGAACCCGAAACCCGCAACGCGGAACCCGGAACGCCGAACCCGGAACGCGGAACCCGGAACGCCGAACCCGCAACGCGGGAACCCGGAACCCGCAACGCAGAACCCGGAACGCGCAACACGGGAACCCGGAACCCGCAACGCGGAACCAGCAGCATGGGAACCCGAAACCCGCAACGCGGAACCCGCAACGCGAAATCCGGAACCCGCAACGCGGAACCCACAACGCGAAACCCTAACGCAGAACCCGCAACGTTCACGGAAAAGCTGTCAAATGGAATAAATAGTATCCTATGTCCGTCTACTTGCTCTAAGCTACTTCCTCACCAATTTTCAGCCATATCGATAAAGCCGTTCTTGAGTTATCAATAATTTAACTAACACGACTTACTTTTATACAGATGTATAGATTACTCCTACTAACATAAGCTAACGCCCGGTGAATGCTCCCATCACAGTCGGTCCAGCCGATTCGGTGATCATTAGTTAGATGACGATGATGAAAAGTAGCCTAAATTAATCCTTGTGTGAAAGTCTCGTTAAAATCGTCGTTCCAGAGATTAGCCGGAGCAAAGAGACACGCTGACAGACAGACATTTTTTTAAATTGCATTTTCGTTTTCAGTACCTAGATATCGTTGCCAATGCCAAAAAAAAGAAGAAAATATCGTTTAAAATGTCATATGCATTTAGAAAAACGTTGCTAATTGAAAGTTACAAACTGACACTTCAATACGCATACATTAATAGATTTCTGAACGCATAGTTGTTACATCATTTGACAACAAATGTTTGACATTTGATGAACAAAATATGAGCATTTATTTAAATGATTAATTATTCATTACACATCAAGTTTTCACTATTTTTAATAAGTATTCTGCTATTCGGGGAGGAGACAAATCCGACGAATCAAAAACCATGAAAATTGGTTCAGCCGTTCTCGAGTTATAAGTGTTGTAACAAACACGACTTTCTTTTATATATATAGATTAATAGATTATGATTCGAAATTAAATATGTGTTCCAAAATGAAAATATTATACTTAAAAAAATATTTATAATAATATAAGTGTATAATACTTACCATTTAATATTTACTTTAATATTTATAATAATAAAAGTATATAATACTTATATATACCTATGCGAATTACAGAATAACAGAACTATAAAGAAGAATAATCAAAGTATACAACGAACCAAGGGAGAACTTTAAACAAAAAATAATAAACTTAAAAAAAATGGAAATTTTTGAACGGACAACTTTTTTTTGTGTTCGGTTTTGATGAACAGGCTAAGGTCGTAGACCATTCTGCCTAGGTCAACGGACAACGGGTAAAATAAATAGGTAAATATTATTTTTTTTATTAATTTATATCGAGCTGGAAAGTAAGTCCTTTGCTCAAACGGGGCTGGCAAAATTTGGCCAACGTAAAATCGAAATAAGTGGGGCCAAATTTGGCCAGCCCTTGTTAGAAGCTCGTTAGGGACTAATTATTATTAATATTGAAAGAAAAAGAATTGCATTATGCTGATTCTATCATTGTTGTCCCATTTATTTAATTAATTATCTATACAAATAAATAGCAATGTTTAACTAAATGCCTATGACATTATAAAGGATCTTAGATGAAGTATACAGAGGATTCTTCATCCATATAAAGGATACTGAAATCGAAATTGCAATTTAAAAATTTGTTTGTCTGTCCGCATGTCTGTGAAATAACAAATGCAAATGACAGCTATGTAATGGACGTATGAATGACAATTTTTGATTTTTCTAAGAAATCAATATTAAAACTATTTCTCTATACTAATAAAGTATAGATAAAAATAAATAGGAAACACAGGTTAAGCGTTGCGAGTTGCGGGTTTGCGGGTTCCACGTTGCGGGTTCCGCGTTACAGGTTCCCTGGTTTTGGGTTAATAGTTGAATTTCATTATAAACTGTTTTTATGCTCAACAAAGTGGGCACGGGTCAGCTAGTAAATAAATAAAAAACTAATAAACGGCAAACAAAAAATAAAAAATAATCTTAAATCGTGGGCCAAAAAGCCTGCCGCCGCCGCATGGTGGACGCCGCGGAAACGGTCGCTAGTAGGTACGAAGCCTAACATTTGTAGGAGTAAGTTATCTTTAACATCGCTTGGTGAAACACGTCCTAGTATAACTATAGTTAGACAAAGAACGGACTAGGAAAAAAATAAAAGCCTATGGAATTATGTATATATTTTTATTATCTAAGTGATTTAGGGCCGATTTTTCAATCGTCAGATAACTTTTATCTGAGGAATAAATAAGTGACTTTGACAGATTTTGTATGAAACAAATGTCAAAGTCACATGTTTAATTAACAGTTTAAAGTTATCTGACGATTGAAAAATCGGCCCTTAGTAAAATAATAATAATACTCAATGAAAACTGTATACATAAAATAATTTAGAAAATGTTACAAACTTAAATATAGGTACTTACTTATAGATACTACTATCTACATTTAAATTATAAACACCCATCACGATACACAGCCTAATAAAAATTAAATATAATAAATTACTTAATAACCTAATTGGTAGGTATGTTTATTACAATATTTTACATTATAAATGTTGTAGACATAAATAAACCAGCAGTCTTGTAATTGTGTACATTGCACAATATTTTTATTATGGTACCTACATGGTAAGTATTATTATCATCCTAAGATTAATAAACATCAATGGCAGTAAGTACTTACATAATATAAGGTGTACGTTTCTAATCGATAAACTATTCGCAACCAAGTTGTTGTCCAGTAATGTTATGTGACTTATGTGATAGTATTAGGTCTTTTTACAGTCTTAAAATAAGACACCTCAATCAAATTTATAATATGAATTAAGTTTTAATGTAACATTTCGTGTCACCTTATGCTGTCTCGCGCCGGGCGTGAAAACCATGACCAAGCCCCTTTACATGGGAAATTTTATGAAATGGAGTGAGGCCCTCGAAATTTAGTGGGATAAAACGGACGATAGGCAAAATAGAAAAGAGGTGCTACTATGCCCTAAGACCAACTTCAAACGACGCATGTGGTCGCATAGGTGTCCGGATGCGTTTCGTCCAATTGTCGTAAAGTTTCACGTGAAAGTTGATACTGTTATACACCACTGAAGTCGACAAACAAAACAAATTGGAGTGTAAATAAACGATGTAGTATTGTCAACTCGCGCCGGGCTCACGAAAAGGGCCTAAGGCCTCAGCCTCGAATTATGCGGGCAGCGGGGCGGTAGCGGCACTGGCAGGATCTTTTGCGAAAAATCACATGGACCGGTTCTCGAAAACAGCGGCGCGGGAGCGGATAACGAGTACCGTGAACCGTACCCGCGCCGACGCCGCTCCCGCCCCGCTGCCCGCAAAATTCGGGGCTGAGGCCTTATAGTAGGAGAGCTGGCACCAATTTTTGGGTAGGTTGAGGCAAGCTGAAAACTTGTCACATACCTCTCCTATTATATCTCAACACGGAATAGCAGACCTGGCTGGCCAGTACCGGGCCTTTTTAAATCTTTTTTTTTCCAAAAAATATATTTGAGGCAATAAGCCATTTATATATATTATGTTTTTTTTATTTTATTTTATTTTTAAGGAGAACTAACAAACGCGCAATAATATTTTGCAAAAAATTATAAAAAATGTATTTGAGACAGCTTAAAATTTTAATTGAGTGTTATTTATAATTAAAAAATAAGATTCCCAAAAAGACGGATCATTTCGGTGGGACTTCCTCCTCTCCCTTCTTCTTCCTCTCCTTCCAGAGAGAGCGCATATCGTCTTACCTGTCTTCGTTCTTGCTAGCCCTGTTACTATTGCTTATAGGCCCTTTGCATCGTCTTTTTCAAGGACGCAGAGAGCAGGTGGATTCACGCGGGCGCTGTGGGTGAGGCGGCTGCGAATATACGTCTTGTAGCATGCAAGACCCCGAGATACTTGGCGGCCTCCCCCAGGGGACTTAGGCCGCTTCAATTTTGCCGGCATACTGTGCTTCCTGTTGACGGCGAGCGTGTCGTGTCGTGTCGCGTCGCGGCGACAGGGAGGAGGTCTCTGGAGCTTGACGTGAGCTGCGTGGTTCGGGGACGACGCGATAAACGCCGTGTCGTCAGCGTAGAGTGCCGCCATGGTGCCGGGATCCTTCGGCCCTGCGGAACGCCTGCTGCAATCGGGCGCACTGCGCAGAGAACCCCGTCCACACGGACTTTGAAGGTCCGGTGAGAAAGAAAAGATGCCACCCAAGGTGGGACATTTGCGCGGATCAACTTTTAGATCAGGCCTTTGTGCCAGACACTGTCGAAAGCCTTTTCCATGTCAAGGAATACCGCGACTGAGGACCGTTACGTTCTTGAACGTAGGATACGTTCTTGTTGGCCGCAACGGAGAGGTGGTTGATGAAGCTGAAGTGTGGTGCTCAGCTGGGACGTGAAACCGAATTGTTCCTCACGAGGAGGGAGGTAAGGGGAGAGGTGTTGGAGGAAGAGAAGGGTTTCAACGGACTTAGAGTGTAGAGAGGATAGTTCGTGCGAGAGAAACTTCTGGACTTCTCTCGCGGAGAAGGAAAAGTCTGGTGGGGCAGACTGGGAAAGAAGGAATACCTTAGCCTCCTCGGAGACGGTCTGGACGTGTTCCGTTGCGGGGGTCGGCTGTGGGGAGAACTGGCGTTCTAAGTGGTCGGCGTGTATCTCCGCTCGATCTTAGGCCCGATACCTCAGGTTGCCACCGGGGTGTAGCAGTGGTCTGGTAGGTGCGGTGGTGCTGGTAAGGCTGCGGCAAAAGCGATGAAGAGAGGGTCAATCCTCTCCAACCTGGATACGCCGGGTGCATCCTTCAGCGTCAAGCAGCTGCAGTTCCTTCCTTACCTCGGCTATAAGATGGTTGAGACGACTTTTCAGCGTGGGACAGCGAGTGAACTGCCAGCGTCGGCGCATCCTCTCCGTGATGAGGGCGACGACGTGGGGAGGCAGTGGAGGCCTTTTGAAAAGGCGGCGAGTGGTAGTTTCCGTGGCCGCGTCCAGGGCAGAGGCGATCGCGTCGGATCGCAGAGCTGACCGGAACGTTTGGAGTCGTCTCGTGCAGCTGCTTGGATAAAATGTCCCAGTCGTAGGCCGAGCGACAGGGAAGGGGCAACGCTCGCTCGAATAGAGTTTATAACGGCCAGGACCGGCAGGTGGTCGGAGCCGTGGGCCCGTAGTAGAAGTCCTCTAGGAGGAGCTGGGTAAAAGCCGCCTTCTAACCAGGACAGGAAGGCCTCGACACGTACGCTCACCTCCCAGGAAATCCTGTCGGTACACTATGTATCCGGGGGCAATAAAACGGTCCGGAGGGGACAGGAGGGTCTCACACAGCAAGGCAACATCTACTTCATATTCGCGAAGCAGATGACGGATGGAAACCGCCTTGCTGCGGACCCCCCGGACGTTCCAGTAAAGAACCTTTTAACTTGTTGGAGCGCTGGAAGCCATTGGTAAATGAGTTCCGAAATGATGTCGGTCCCCTAGGGAAAGGCCTGTACAAGGGTAGCAAAAACGTCATTCTCCGCCATGATTTTCTGGAAGGTTTCTATGGCGAGGACGAGTATAGTTTTAATGAGCTGAACTGTAGAGATTTGTTTTTGCTCTTCTTTTTCTTCTTTTTGGCGGCCTTGTCTCCGCTGGTTGCTTGTGCAGGGGCTCGACGGGGGATGGGGGCGTTAGCCTCCGCCATTAGAAAAGTAGCTGTATCGCTGGGCCAGCGCGGCGGTTCTTGGATTCCCTCAGGAACGTTGGGCACTTCCTACTGTTGGCCATGTGGTCCCCTTTGCAGATGACACAGAAGGGGGCTCGTTGATTGGGCGTGGGCAGTCGGCAGCGGCGTATTCGTCGCCGCACCTGATGCACGCAAGCTTCCGGTGGCAATTTCGGCTGGAGTGCCGGAACTGCTGGCAGCTGTGACATTGGGAAGGGCCTTCCTTGCCCTTCCAAACTTCCACTTTTATCCCCGGCATTTGCAGAAGCACCGATATCCTGTATATGGCCGGGTTAGTCCTAGTGTGCGCTTAAAGAGGGCGAGGAGTAAATACACCCGGGACGGTCCTTCCTTCCGGTGATCCGGGACACGTGCTCGGCCTCGAATCCGAGTGTCGCCAGCTCTTCTTTTATATTAGTCGGGTGAGGTGTATAGGTAGGCCGTATATAGATTACCTTCAGTCCTCTCTCCTGGGGGAGGACTATATATATGAATGCCAGTTAATATGAGTGGAGGTGGACGTACTGAGGTCGGAGAGATACCTCTGCACGTTTCGATAGTCTGGCGTTCGGCGGGTGCCCTAGTGTGGCACCGAGAGCACGGAAGTGCGTTGTCCAGTTGTCGAGCTTCTCGACCTCCATGGGCGGGCAACTGGCAGCTGAAACTGGCGGTGGTGAAATGGCCGGCGGGGCTGGGGCGGTGTCCATCGGTGAGTCGGCCCTGGGTGTATGGGCCGGGGTGAACCTCTGGGAAGTCGCCGCGCCGCAGCGCAGTTGTTGCGTTTCGCCAGCGGGGACACATATGTAGAGGCTTCGGCCCCGCGCGGCCAGTTTAGGGCCAGCGCGGGTGACGGGAAGGCAGGGGGGGGGTATCGCGCGACATAGGTGTCGCAGCGATAGGCTGTCTCGCCGTTGCTATCGGGTGAGAGCGGGATGGCTTCGGCCTCGCGCGTGCACTTTGGGGCCAGCGCGGGTGACGCAAAGGTCGCTCTCGTTTTTATTGGTAATTGGTGCCTGCTCTCGGACTATTAGTACTAGTAGTAGTAGACTCAGCGTCCTTAAGGACGGCGTCTCTTCGCAGGCACTGGCGGTTTGGAGGGCGGGCGTTGCCATGGCAAATCGAGGACGGGTTGCTATTTTCTGGGTAATAGGTCGCTAGGCGGGCACCGACTACGTTGGATGTACGTGACCCCCATGCGGGATGCTTGCAGTTCAAATCTCCGGCAATCACAGTAGGTTCTTTTGATAGTAGCTTGTGGTGGTGTGGTGTCTTGTAGGTGTAATGTATATATGACCGACCGAATACGTACCGACCAGAACGGCCAAGCCCATAAGTTGGATTGAAGGAGCTTTATTGCGGATTCCCCGGACGTTCCAGTGAACGATCATTAATTAAATTAGGCGAGGGCTGGTGTGGCGGAGGAGGAGGGGTACTGCGGCACATATTGGAGGGACGCTCGGCGTTATGACCGCTGCTGGGCAGTGCGAGTCCACAGGGGTGCGGGGCGTACCTGGTAGGATGCGTCTCATTGATGCAGGGGGTTGGCGGGGTCGCTTACCTCCAAGTTGCGGCATCGCTCACCTCCAACTTGCGGCACCACGTCCTGATTTTCGTACAACCTACTTCCCCTACTCCTCCGGCTGAGCTCCGATAAGTCAGGAGCAAGGCGTCTCTTGACAGGCAATGGCGGGCTGGAGGGCGGGTGTTGCCATGGCCACATCGAGGACTTCTGGAAGTGTTTGGGGTTTTCTAGGTTACGGGGGAATCTTCACACAAAAAGTGCGGTTTCGCGGATATTTCTTTACGTCTCCTCGGAGACAGATCGTACGTATTGCGAGGCATGAACGCGGTGTTAGCCTAGGGTGTTGGGCGAGCGGAAGGAGCCGAGGTGTCAAACTCCGACAAACGTTGCAGTCTCGATGCTTGGCCGGGTGGGCTCCCTCGCAGTTGACGCATAGGGGCTCGTTGGTTTCGAGGCGGGTGCAGTTGTTAGCGGCGTGTTCTCCAGCACACCTCACACACGCCTGTTTACGGTAGCAGTTCTTGCTGCTATGCCGGAACAGCTGGCAGCGGTGGCACTGCGAGGTTCCGGCTTTGCTGCGCCAGGCTTCTATCCTTATTTGGTATATCCCCGGCGTCAGCCCTGGGGTTTGTTAGAGAAGGGCAAAGTACACGCGCCCGGGGCGGTCCTTCCTGCCTGGTACGCGGGATACGTACTCTGCCTCATAGCCGTGGGTGGCCAGCTCTGCTTTTATCTTCTCCGGTTTAGTATTCATTCGCAGACCGTAGATCCCTCCTTGAGACCCCTTTCCCGGGGAGGGCGTAGGAGTACCAGCTGCCTGTGTGGCACTAGGGTACCTCTGAACGACGCGGTACTCACGATTGCCTTCGGGTGAAAATTTTACGCCGCGGCCATAGGGCCTGGGGCGCGCCCGAGTATATCTCTCAGGGCAGTGTGTCAGGTCCAGTCGTCGAGGGAGGGCACTTGGGTTGCTTAAGTATCGGGGCGGCGCTGGTAGTCGGCGCTGGTGTGGTGTCCATCGGCGAAGTGGACCTGGACGGGTTATATGTAATTATCTAAGCCTCATCCGGGATGCTTGCAGTTTAGATCTCCGGTAATCACAGTAGGTAGTGGAAATCACGGCACCGTGATCTGTAGGAGCTCCAATCGACGCGGGGTTGGGAATCGGGCTCCGGCCCGGAGACCGAGGAAACGTATATGGTGCCACTCCCACACGCGCCGAGTTATGCAACCTGCGTAGGCCTCCACGGGAAATTAGGTGCACTCTAAAACTACTCCGGCGTTAGATTGCCGGAGCAGCGAGGCACAGTAGGTTCTTCTGATAGCTCCGCTATATATAGTATTTATTAGATATGGAGCCTGTGGATGTCGGAGATATCTTAACGCATAACGCACCCGAGAGCTTGCAGGTGGCGTATACGTATTTATGACCGACCGAATACGTACCGACCAGAACGACCAAGTTCATAAGTTGGATCGAATTGGCGTGGCTGATTGAAGATTCCCCGGACGTTCCAGTGGACGACCTTTAATTACATTGGGCGAGGGCTGGCGGCATTGGGTGGACACTCGGCGTTAAGGCCACTGCGGGGCGGTGTGGTTCGACTGGGGTGCGTGGCGTACCTACCTGGTATGATGGGTCTCATAGGTGCAGGGGGTTGCTAGGGTAGCTCGACTCGATAGCGACGCGCAAAGGGGGCCGAGCCTTTAGCGGCTGAGGGAGACCCGGACCAGCTGCGGGCCGCCATTGGAAGGCTTTCGGGTGGGGAGGTAGGAATTAGTACCTAGCGACCCGCGCGAATACCGAGGCTGGGTAGGTGCGAGCGGTGTCCGTTCCACTCTTACTAGTTGCGGTTGATTGCTGGTGGGGTCCGTCTTGGGACGAGCGCGAACTCGATCGTGATGACGAGTCGGGTTCCGAATATGATAGTCGCTATGAGGCCGCGATTCACATTCAGACAATAAATTAATTAACCCAAAAAAGAGTAATTTAATAATATATAAAAAAACAAAAACACGAAATAAAACAAAGTAAATTAAACAAAAACCCCTAACGGGCCAGAGGCAGGATAACTTCCCAGCAAGGCGACAATTCACACCCTCTTCCAGGGGGCGCGTTATTTGACGATCGCTATCAGGACGTTATTTGAACTGCACTGCGAAAGGAGTCATCACGGACGTAACGAAAATGCGTGCATCTTTAGCCTTTAGAAGTCAGGACGAACTAAATATGTGTAAATTACGCGCACCGCAGAGAAAAAGACCCCCCTCCCCCTTGCAGATTCGTGTCCTCTGAAAATGCCACGCAAAGGACACGCCATCCTCGAATGTCGACTTGGTGTAGCTTTTCATTTCAGTTGACCCCCGGCTAAAGTATTTAAAACAAAACTAATAAATTGTCTCGCAGTTGGATACCTAGTTACCTACATGTTAATTTCCAAACACTTGGAAAGTTTGTACAGACACGCCGAGGGCCCCCGAAAAGCGACCCGGGCGGGAAACCATGACCAAGGGTCAAAGACCTAGATGTAAAATCAAAAAAAATATTACGGCGCGACCAGTACGAGTACTGAACGCAAAATTCACTACTTTTAGACCCGAGAGAAATCCCGAAATAGCAAGATGGAGACACAAACACTTCGGCCGAGAACGGTCGCAACCTGCAGTCGACTCCAAACGACGCGTGGGCCCCGGCGCGGAGACCGAGGGAACGTGTGTGATACCACTCCCACACTCAGCGTTATGTCTAATCGTCATTGACAAAACCGATGGACCTCGGACGATGTCTGGTAGGTTACCCTAATATGAAGTATTTAGGCGCCTTAGTATAACTCTATCGTAGACTTTACAAAGGGAGCTAATGTGGCCAATTGGTCGATGCACCAGGCCGGGGGTTACCTGATTTATATATTGAATATCTAAGTAGATAGTTTTCAATTTCGCAACTAATATCAATTTAGTAAAAAGGCGACTAGACAGCCGATTATTAATTTGATTGGATCACAATTCCTATGCCGCAAAGTTGTCATTGAAAACCTCAAAAATGGTCCGCGTATAATTCTTTATACTTACAGTAGAATCTGCTATTTGACACTCGATTTTTTTCTCCTATTGTCAGATAGCAGATTATACAATAGTTATTATAATCTACATCTGGCAATAAATATTTTATTTTTTAAAAATTCAATGACTTGCAGAAACTGGCCACGACATGCGCTAATGTCGCTTCACCCGCGATCATTACATATTATGCACTTAACGAATAGTGTCAATTAAGATTTAACATCAGTAGGACAAACTCCTACATCATGGATAACATTAACATTTAACAACTCCGAAAAAGTAACATTATCAATGTCAATTGTATTGGCGCGATCATATTTTTAGTACAACCTACTTGGCACGCAATTTACATTCAATACAGTACACACTAAAATAATGTACACCAATAAAAATATTTACAATTCTGTCAACATACACACAATCATGAAATATTCAATAAGTTTGAATCAATTAAAGTACATTTGCGCACATGATTTACTGCTTATGTAAATAAGTTTAGCCAGAAAAAAAAATAACAATATTATACTCTATGATTAAAATTGATTTTGTGTAATAGATTCCACCAAACATTATATAAACAGGTATGACCGTGGGCTGCCTGATTTGTTTTTCACCTACCCATTTACCATTATTTCGCGTGAAGGCGTCATAGGGATAATATACTCGAAAATTATTCACATTTGGGGACTTTCGTTGCGTGCGCTTCATAAACGGTTTAAGTCATTTAAAAACTACGCGAACGAAGTCGCGGGCACAGCTAGTGTGCAATATATTGAAGTTCATGTTAATTTAAATCTACTCCAGGTTTATTCATATCTTCTAGTAGAACGTAGCCGGCGTTGAGAATCATCTGAAAGTGAAACAAGAAAAACATAAGGGAACCACTTTTTATAGAGAAAAATTCACAATTGTAATTACAGAGACATTAATAAACAATATA
Organism: Celastrina argiolus; assembly: GCA_905187575.2. Lineage (NCBI taxonomy): Eukaryota > Metazoa > Arthropoda > Insecta > Lepidoptera > Lycaenidae > Celastrina > Celastrina argiolus. Next base: position 840,507 of record LR994578.1, on the reverse strand, counting down.
TAATTTACAATAAATATTGTATTTATATTAGCATTATAAATAGTCAGAGCTGGGAGACCTCCATGTAAGGTACATAATATGAAAGACTACTACAGATCATTATTATTAACAAAATTAAACCTAAAATAATATTTTTTTTGAATTTGTGTTTATTTGTTGTGATTTTTTAACCGCATTTAAATCGGTTAAAGCGTTACGCCACGCCTTTTAAATACGGTTCTCACAAAAAGTTTGGTCCAATGAAAATTTGTTTTCTCTTTGATTTGTTCCCTAAATAAAAAAGTATATAAACAAAAATTTACACATAAATTCTATATTTATTTATAATTTGGTAGAGCCGTTGAAACATGAAGAAGTAACAAACAATCACACACACACAAAAATTTGGTCTTTATATTATTAGGTTGATAATTCTAATAAAAATATCAAAAATAGTTTACTAAAAATGTCTTCACATTACCTGGAATATATTTACATGTTCGACTGCTTCCTCGAGAAAGTCATCACGAGGCGGCGGCGTGCGCGCGGCGTGCAGCAAGTCTCCGAGCGCGTGTCTACAGCTGCACGCGCACGACGGGCGGCTGGCGGTCGTCGGGCAGCGCGTGCACGCGGCGGGCGTGCGCGCGCACCTTGTTGGGCTTGTCGAAGCGGTGGCCGCACGCGCCGCACAGGTAGCCGTAGCGGCGGCCGATGTGCGCGTTGTGCTTGTGGATCTGCAGGAACTTGCGAGACTTCAGCCGCTTCGGGCACATGTCGCACTGAAAATAGACGTCGCAGTTGAAGCGTCAAGAATACTACCATTGAAATTACAGTTCTTTACAGTGCATTAAGGAATGTATAGTAAATCCTACATCGGATTCGCTGTCAGTCAGACACGAAAGTTTTTATGGTGCCCAAGTGTGGCACGCAAGATATTCTCTTTACGAGTTACCCAGCCACCCAACACGACTGGCGAAAGAAAATCGTCTTTCTTATCAGACCATCGATCAGCCTAACCAAACTTTGATTTTAGAAACAGTTTCAACGCGGGAATCGAACCCACGACCTCAGAGCGACATAGCCCTATCCACAGAGGCGTCTTTAAAAGAAATACACATACAATGACAAAGTATAAATTAGTTGAATTTACACGTAGATTATAATCATTTGATCTGACGCAGTGTGACCTTCTCGAAAAACATTCTTTGACAAAAGAAGAAGAGATAATTAGACCATTCCTCCAATAATGTTTATATTTATCAGGTACCTATGTATCAGTGGTGTGGGGTTCCTAAAACTCCAATCATGTCAGCTGCACTTGCCCTCTGAAGATCCTCACCCAAATCTGTGGACCCTCTGAAGGAGATCCAGCCTTGCCACTGGCATGTATCATGTATATCCGTGGTGTGCCGAAGAACGTATAGCACCTAACCTGACATGTTGAACAAGCGTAACAAGTATACCTAACTATCCCCACGAAATACTTTGGGAGAGACTTATACTCAGTATTGGGCGCCATATAGCTGAAATGAAAAAAGATGAAAACTATGTGATGCACCTGAAAGTTGTTGTCGGGGTTGTGTATGGCGATGTGCTGCACGAGGTTGGAGCGCCGGTGGAAGGTGGCGCCGCAGTGGTCGCACACGTACGGCCGCTCGCCCGTGTGCCGCCGCTCGTGGATCTACACACACACACATTACTTCACTATTCTGATGCTAATTAATTACTACATCATGGCCTACCATCCCATACAATCTATTTTTAATACAAAAAAAAATGCAATTAATGTCACTAATATCGTTTGTAAATTATAAAATGTAAATATGCAGCACAAATATTGACATTAAAATAAAGGTAAGCATATCATCACATTAAGCTAAATTCAACTCCTTAATTAAGAAGGAGATACGAAACGAAATTATAATTAGTATTTTCCAATAGTGGCACTAGATGGCGTTTTCCGGAATGTGCTTGGACTTTATTAGCCTTTGCCAGTTGCATTACCATTATTAGGGTGATAACATTTTCTAGTACTAGATCGTGTCTCTGTTTTTTATATATCTACTAGCTGTCCCGGCAAACTTCGTATTGCCTTATTAATTAATTGCTTGACATACTGACTGCAGCGCCACCTATCGGTTCCAATTGTAAATCTAAACCATTCTCGAATCTCCACGAACACACACAAAAAATTTCATCAAAATTGGTCCAGTCGTTTAGGAGGAGTTCAGTCACATACACACGCACACAAGAAATATATATATTAAGATTTTGTGCTACTATCAATAGCAACTAGCAAAAGCAGTACTCTACAGAAAGAACCTATACTAACATCTTTTTTTAAATAAAAAAAAATACTTATATTTTAACAATAACACTTTATTTATATATGTATTGGAATTTATTATATTTGAGTTATTTAATTCTAATTTTGAATAAATTATAGCATCTTCACACAAAATTTGAAAACAAAATACCAGAGGTTCTTAAACTTTTTGTTGGGCAACCGAAAATATTTTTAAATCTTCTGACCCCTCCCCATAGTCTAATCATTGTAACATTTCATTAAAAACGGTCTAGTAGTTACGGAAATCGGAAACTATTAAATACAAACAAACAAACACATCTTTCCACTTTATATTATTCGTATAGATATATTTCTGCTTATTTGCGAGTGTCATGTCACACAATGATTCATAATTCACAAACAAAACATCATCATCACAACTCACAGTGAGGGCTTCCTTAGTGGCCGAGCTGTACTCGCAGTATGTGCACTTGTGTATCTTGCCCAGGTCGTGTTTCGCTCGCTTGTGCTCCTGCAGTTGATAGTGATTTCTACATCTTTTTCCACATGACTTGAAACAAAATGGTCGATGAGTGTTGTACAAGCTGAATAGAACAGCTGGCATAAATGTAGAATTTGTTTAAGCTACAATATTATTGATCAATCACAGCCTTATACAACATAATTGGAAATATTTGTACATTGTATAATTTCAATGAAGGATGTTGCTACATATACATAATATGTAATATACAGCTACATTTTATGTAATGTAATGTGATTGAACTACATAATACATTGAGTAGGTGTATATACATTTACTTCATAGGAAACTTAAAAGACTGGTCAAGTTAGGTACCATTCATTTATTAACCAACCGTGTCCTTATTTTGTCTTTATTAGACCATGGTCTGTTCTTATTTTTTCTTACTAATCCACTCCCCTTTAGTGGATCAAAATCTAGTAGTAATCATCTTACATAATAAATTAATGGCTCCTTAAAAGAATCATTACAATACACCCTCACCTCGCACACACAGTAGTTGGTGTGGAACCGCATGTGTGCCTTGTAGGTTGCTTTCATTTTGAATTCCTTGTTGCATGTGTTACACCTGTACTGTGCCACATTACCTACACCTCGCTTTCTATTCACCTGAAACTAAATTCTAACTTTAATTTTGTGGGTAATATAATAAATTAGGTTTGGACAATTTATTTGCAATATAAACTTATAATTAGGGAAAATATACATTATAATTCGTATCTAGATTCTATAGCCCACAAGAACTGTAAATTGCGTATCCTATCTAGTCTCCCACAAGGATCAAGTATTCTTCTCTCATATTTTATATCAATCTGACCCATATACACACATTGTTGGGAAATAAACATTTTAATTGAAGACATGAATCAATGAAGGTCATAATATTTTGTAAAAAAAAATTACCCAGAAAATTGAGTTTAAACAATTAATTAAACATTTGAGGATGTTGTGGGCATGTTTCACCAAGCAATGTAAGTTAACATGTTAACATGCTAAAATACCATGCCTTCTCATTCATTGACAGGAAATACGAGAGGGATAACATGATATTTAACAAAGGATTAACTTTAGCATTGAAACACGCCCTAAGTACATTAATTCTAGAAACAGATCTTTAGATTAATGTACTTAATACTTTACAATGTATTCTAAAATGTTTGTGATAAAAAGCAAACTTCAACAAGGGCACAATGGGGAAGTGGGAGTGGGAGGAAGAGTGGGAAGTGGGAGGAAGAGTGGGGAAGAGAGGTGATTTGGTAACCAATGGATGGCAGGAGAAATCAAGGCGTAGAGTACCACAGAGGGAGAACCAGTTGAAGCCCTCAGTAGGGGTGCTAAAGGACAGAGAACAGTGGTAGTCCTAGTCGGAAGTATATGCTGAGAGACTAATTTACTTAGCATATAGGTAATATGAAAAGCTTTGCTTTTCATAACAGTTCTGCAGGACTTTTTCGACCATATAAATCGGTCACAAAAAGGTATACTAATAAACGGAAACTAACTCGACCACTTAAGATTCGCAGACAACAATCTAATGGCTTGACAAAGCCAACAACAGGGAATTTTGGAAAAAGTTGGGGGAGGCTTATACCCACAAAGGGGTCAATTTTCCAGAATAATCTCAGATTAAAAATATAATTATTAACTGACATTATTTAATAAGTAAACTGTAAATATAAGGCGTAAGACAAGGGGACCCGCTATCGCCCAAGCTATTCTCAGCCGTCCTAGAAAGCATATTTCGCAAGCTGGATTGGAAAGACTATGGAGTCAATGTAAATGGCAAAAAACTCAGTCACCTCAGATTCGCCGACGACTTGGTGTTATTTGAAGAAGACCCCAATAAACTACAGCACATGATGTCGATTGTCGACCCTGAATGAAGAGAGCTTAAGAATTGGGCTTAAAATGAATTCTAAAAAAACCAAACTGATGACAAATAGCACCGACATTTTTATTAACATTGATAACGAACCAATAGAGTATGTGCAAGAGTATACATACCTTGGACAAGTTGTTTCCTTTAGAGACCAAATGGCAAAAGAAATAAATATGAGAATCGCAATTGGTTGGAAAAAGTATTGGTCTCTGAAGGAGATAATGAAGTCCAGGGAACTGGGCATGGCCATAAAGAAAAAAACCTTCAACTCTTGTATCTTGCCTTGCCTGACATACGGTTGTGAAACATGGGCACTCACTGTGGCTCAAAGAGATAAACTAGCCAGATGTCAGAGGGCCATGGAAAGGAGTATGACTGGCCATAAAAGACAGGATAGAGTCAGAAACGTTGATCTACGTACTAAAACAGGGATCACCAAAATCCTAATGCGCATAGACCAGCAGAAGTGGCACTGGACAGGCCACATGCTACGGGATAAACTAGGGAAGTGGAGCAGGGAGGTGACAGTTTGGTACCCAAGGGATGGCAAATGGAAACAGGGGCAGACAATACCACAGATGGGAGGATGATCTCAAGCTTACAGCAGGACCAAAATGGAGACGGGTTGCAAACGACAGAGAGCAGTGGAAATTGTTGGAGGAGGCCTATGCCGAAAGGCACACTGTGCTAAGAGATATTTTTAAAAATCTAATACTATATTTAAAAATTGTAAATTGTAAATGTCACAGAATAAAGGGCTTTTTTATTTTATTTTTATTTATTTAAATATAATAGTAACACTAAATTGTAACAAAGGGAAATTGAATAAATGGCTTTTTACCTACATTAATAGTAAATGAAAAAAACTATGTTAAAAGGCAATAAATAAATATATTACCTCTGACACCTCTCGCTCCTCCTCATCTGCACAATTGTAAAAATCATCCCTATGAACCTCATCAGGGTAATCATCATAAGATGGTTCTGGATCAAATTCAACTTTCTCTGTTTTTGGTTTCTTTACTTTTTTATTAAAACTATTGTCTTTTTTTCTGTGTACAAAGTTAATTAAGGACTTTTCTGTTTTTCTACTAGTTTTCCTAAATTTAATAGCGAGTTCTAATGCTTGGGAACATTGATTGCAGATGTTTTGTGGCAACCCATCATCTGGCTTTACCTGCAAATGTAAATATTGATAGAGACAAACACTAAATAATATTTTGTGACAAGTTAAAGAAGTACCTACTTCGAAAACTTTTTTCTCAATACTAGTGTCATTCAAAAATCACAAAAAATATATACGTAGGTAACGAAATTTGTTCGTTTCTTCAAATGTTGTCTCAATTTTTTTTTATCGAATTTTCTCCCTCCCTTTTTCATCTCGCCATACAAATAGTCGTCTAAGGTCACTGGCGTTAAGAGATTATAGCATAGATTAGAGTAATTATTTTAGAGGGATTATAGCCTCTATTAAAATAATTACTCTAATCTATGGATTATAGCATAAGTTAAGCAAATTATTTGTAAGTACTCATTTAATTTCGAGAAATAAAAAGTGTTTTTATTTATTTTATTTATTTATAGTTATACAAATTCTAATAAACTTTAAGAGTGTGGAATATTAGACGACACTGAAATTCTGAATAACTAAAACCATACTTACGTCTAGCCCGCATATCAGGTAAAACTCGTTGGACCGTTTCAATTCATGTTCTTTATCGCCGAATATGTTCTGTAAGTTTTTAGTTCCGAGGCAAGTCCTACATTGCTGAGTTGTGCGATCCAATTTTCTATTTTCTTCGAGTTTGTTTAGAATAGGTTTGGCACCTTTGAACGAACGACGCTTAGATGAAACTCCGTTCATCATAAAGAAAAGCGGTAGCATTTTTTAAACATACCCTCACTTATTTTTAAGACCGCTAAATTTTAACGGCCTAACTAATTAAAATCATAACACGCACTTTCCCTAAATTCGCAGAAATTTCTAAAAATAATAAAAATAAACATTTTTGACAAGGCCTAGTCGTTTGACATCTTTGCGTTTGACAGCAGTGTGTACTGTGTTCCTTTTCCTGTGCTTCTTTTTCTCTGAACGCTCAGGGGGCTTACCCAACATGCTTTTACGTTTGTCGTTATCGAAGTACGCTATCTAAAAATGTATGGAATTGACTTTTGCGTACGACTAATGACGTCCTTAGTCGTAATCGATATTTGTAGTGCTACCCAACCTGTACATTTTTGTCGGAGACGACAACAGTAAACTTTTACGCTTTCCAATTGACGATAATGTTATATGAAATGGCTACCCAACTTACACATTTTGACATTTTGTCGAACGCTATCTTATACGTTATTGTTTTCAATCAGGGCGGCGATTCTCAGGCCTCGAACTTAGTTTTTACTATCGGTCTGTCCCGCTCATGCAAATGAGATTTAGCGCGCGTGCGAGCGGGATATACTAATATTCGAACTTTTTTCCACTGCCCGAGAATCGTGCTCCTGGAGCACGATTCTCGGCCCTGATCGTTTGTAACTTTTGTAAGTTACATTTTAATGTGGCCAAGTGTTCAGTGCTGTCGTACACGCATGCGCGAAAACCCTATCACCACCAAAACCTAATGGAGGGAACGCCGCTGCAGCGGGTCACCGAGGTTAGGGACTTGGGAGTGCACTTCACTTCAGACGTGAGTTTTACTAAACATGTCACCACTGTGTGCAATAGAGCGTTTCGTAATCTTGGGTTGGTGTTACGCCTTACAAACAAGTTTACTAACATCGGAGCCATAAAAACACTGTACGAAGCACTTTTAAAGAGTCACTTAGAATGTAACTCTATTGTGTGGTCGCCACACGAAACTAAGTATAAAATAATGATAAACCGAATTCAAAATAAATTTGTTCGCTGCGTATATTTGAAACTGTATGGCGTTTATCCTGGATACCCGTTGTTGTATCCGTCTCTTTTCGTGCTGGGTATGACGGGCTACCACAAACTTGAACTACGTAGGGAGGTGTCTGCCGCCACGTACTTATTTAAGGTTTTGCGAGGTAAAATGTACAATCCACATGTCCTCGAGGCAGTGATAGTGTTGTGTGTTCCGGACGGGTACGCGCGGCGCCGGCGACGGCCGCCGCTGCTGCTGGTGCCGCGCGCGCGCACCAATCTGCTGCAACGAGCGCCACTGACCCGCGCGCTGCGAGTGCTCAACATTTTGTCTAACCACATTGATTTATTCTCGTGTACACTGAGTGAATTTACAAGAGCCGCATATTGTTTTTTGTCCTAATTTTTTATATTATATGTCTGATGTTTATGTTTTTAAGTTAAGTTTATATCTTGTTTTATTATATTATTATGTTCAATTATCTATTGCATAAGGTTATCCTGTAATGATAGATATTTGATAATAAATAATAAAAAATCTATGTGTGCAACGGTCAGCTAATGCAGGTCTCCAAATGAAATGTAGACTATTAGTTTTGATACATTGCAACGGTTTTCAAGAGAACGATTTACAAAAAAATACGTTTTTACCACACATATTAGTCGTTGATTCTATCCCTGTGTTCCAGGAGACGCTCTGAACCAAAGAGAATATAATCAATAAGTACTCTGAACGTTGAGATCATTCATAACCTCAGAATAAAGAATCATATGGAACTGGCATAAGCATGTACTTTGGCTGCATACCTAAATAAACAAAACTGACTACAAACATGGCGGATTAGGGTTGCCCACCATCTTTTTTTTAAGAATATTGCGGATTTTATACCCCACAACTGAGCTAACTCAAAGAAATTGATTTTTAAACACTTTATATCAAATAAACTAAACAATATACAATAATTTAAATAAATGTTAGCTACTTACCGGTGATTTTGCATAGGCCACAACTTACTACAGAGGACTTCGTGTTACCTAATATAATGAATTCAGAATTATTTTACAGTTTTGCGCAGTAATTAAATCGAAAATCACTCAAAAACCCTAAAAATCTCACAATAACAACGTTTGACATGTAAACAAAGTGATAAGTAAAATGGCGACCGTGACAGCAGAAGTATATCAAAGCCAATGAAGGGGGCTGATAAAAAGAGTGTAGATACTTATTTCTTACTTAAAACTCTTGTTGTAAGAAAGAGACAGGTAGCCTATTATTATTGCCGTGTGAAATTGAACTATTAGTACAGTTCCATAAGATCTTTGTTCTGAGTTCATAACGCTGACATTGACAGCTAACAGTGCCTGCGAAAACAGTTCAAAACGATCCTAAACAGTGCTAAAGAAAATAGTAAACGAAAATAACGTTTTTTTCGTTCAGATTTGCGTTTCTTTAGCACTGTTTAGGATCGTTTTGAACTGTTTTCACAGGCACTGTCAGCTGTCATTGTCAGCGTTATGAATGATCTGAACGTTCAGAGCGTCTCCTGGAACAGGCCCTATAGATACAAAAAAATATGGTAAAACAGCCCGCTCCGTAGCGCCACGCAGCGGCGCAGAGGGAAACTGTAACAGTAACAAAGCTTCGTAAAGTTGTTTTGTGACCAAACTAGATGGCGCTGCTAGGCCTCGACACTATGTAATGTATCGGTTGCTTTTTAACTAGACTACCCACATTTTTGTAACAATCCTAAATCGCACTATAGATGTTTTTTTATTTCTTGGGATATATAAACAATTCGTTGTTAGTATCTCGGAGTCCTACGAGGAAGGGAAGCCAGTCTCGCCAAGCTGGTCTAAATTGGTGCCTCTTAAGATGTATCTACTCTGAGAACTCGAACTCATAAATCGATTCGCCCCTAGAGGTCTGAGGACCTCTATCCCCACAGGTCATAACATGATCTAGGCTCTCTCTCATTGTCGAAGACCATTGTCTGACGACATCAAATCACCTTGGACTCGTAGCGACTCCTTTTTTATCAATCTACAAGCTGTTTATACAAAATATTAATATGTTTTGTTTCTATAATATTGGTAGTTTCTATAATATAGTATAGGCACTTCGTTCTGGTTCAATATTATCGCTACTAATAAGTCACTTATTCATAGCGATTTTTATGTTTACAAAATTATCACATTAAATCGGAACGGAGTACAGTTAATAAAAAAAACGCATAAAGGGTTGCGTACATACAAAAATGCTCGTTTATTGTATTGGAAGCCCCCATAAATATTATTTATTTCAGTTTTATTAATTGTTAATTATAATTATTGAAGGAAATATACTATATATCTAAGTATTCTTTTGAATATTTCTATGCTAGGAATCGAGGGAATTAAAATAATATCTATAGACGCTTCACACCACGTTAATCTAGCCCCGTGCTAAGTATCCGAAGAACTTGTGTTACAGGTACCAGACAACGGAAATATTATATACTCTAACATAAATAAGACAATTAACATATTTAAGATTTTTATTATATTAATACACAAATTTAATATACCTACATCGATGACCCAGGAACACAGAAAACTTTTTGCTCCTTCGGCAGGATTCGAATCTGCGACCTGTGGATATCGTTAATATTGTTTTGACGCTAACGTCGAAAGCTGCTGCTAATTCAACCGTTTATTGTTTTTCAATGAAATTATAAACTCTTGTTTTATTTACTAAGTACTAGGTGGTATGCTCGGCCTGACCGAGCATACCACCTCGCTCGGTCGGAGATCTCCCTTTGGGGCTGCCACTTGTACTCCCACATTGGTGACCCTCGACAGAAACACGCAGGCCTTCATCATCATCACTCCCCGCCCCTCCGCACCACGCCAGCCAGCTTCAGCCTCTTCGGGTACCTCGTCCACTAGCCGCAACGCAGCGCGGCCTGGTCGAACCCTCACCGGCTTCAACGGGCAATCTCACTACAACGACCGGTCAGCAAGCAGAGCACATCTCTCCTGGTTCAGCACGTAGCATCGGCCCGCACGGCAGCACTCCGACTCACTGGAGCCCGTGCAGCAGCAGCACAGTTCCCACTCACTGGGACTCACTGGCACTGGCGACTCGAGCACAAGACGACTCAAGTTTCGACCTCCGGTCTTCGGGGGGGAGTGATGTAGCGCTACTACTAGCGCCACATCCTGCACTGCGCTATCGAAGTTTTCTAAGTCCGGCGACATATATACGACATCTGAAAACTAGTACAGTGGCCTTCGGCCTGACCGAGCATACCACCTCGCTCGGTCGGAGATCTCCCTTTGGGGCTGCCACTTGTACTCCCACAGGCATAATTTTTAGGTATTCGTCCAATTAACTTATGCACACCACTAGGTACCTAGGTATCTTTATAATTTTGCTAAATAGAGAAAAAATATATTTTTTCAAAAAGTTGTTAACCAACATCCAAAATAAGTAGTAAAGAAGTAAGTAAGTAAAACAATAATATTCTTTGTAAAAATATGCTAAAAGAATAAAATAATTATTGCTAACTTAATAGTTTGATTTTTCTATCTAAAATTTAACTAAGTACTACCAGTACTTAGTTAAATTTTAGATAGAAAAATCAAATATTTTGAAGTTGGTGCCAACCTCAAGATAAGCTCACATTCAACTTGGTGGGTACTACTAATGACTTAGGAAATTAGTCATTGGGTACTACTGAAATAAGGTACATTTTAGCAGAATTATAAAAGAAAACTATTATTAGCTCATTTTTATTAAGAATATTATATTATTGTTCTTACTTTGGAGGTTGGTCAACATTTTTCTGTTTAAAAATAATATTTTTTAAACTTCTTATCATATGTTAACTGATAAAAAACTTGTCTTATGTATATCTGTAGGATCTTAATAAACACCAGTGTCAGATAAAATAATGCTTTATTTTGTACAATATTTCAAGTTAACAATTAGGTATTAATACAATATCATGTTAAAAAAAAAAGTCAACAAAGTAGGTAGGTAAGTATACTTAAATTATATGTCGTACACTTGATTAAGTACTCATAGGTGATATGAGTATATAATCTAAGGTAGTACCATTGAACTAATAATACTAGCATACGCTAGTAGTTATAACTCAATGGGTACAGTAGTAGTGGTAGTAGGTAACTATGTATTCAGATTAAACCAATTAACAATAATATATTTTGTTGCAGATTATTTTAATAATATTAATCAATCAGATTATAAGTAGTCCGTTGCCTAATAGTTTTAAATAATGAGAAATTAATCTTGTACTTGTAACAAAGCAAAAATTTCTTTAATGTTTTCATATTGGTTATACCTAAGATTTGCTAATTCTCTCTTGTAATCTCGGGTGAGGGAATTGGCTAGGTGTTTTAATTCTTTTGTTGGATATTTTTGGCAATCACGACAGGCTTTATTCTTTCTCTGCCGCATCTCCTGCATATATTCTGGCAATTCTCCTATATCTCGGTTTATAAATGTCTTGTGTTGAATACCATTTGCTAGCAGGTAAATAATCAGTTTTAGATGTTCATTTTTATCCGCCACTTTTATTTCTATTTCATCTCGAATATTACGCGCTGAAGTGTAAGTAATGTTGCATTCTTCCAAATCACGACGAAGACTCTCCCACTCTTCTGTGTTTAGAATGTAAATTGCAGCAGGTTTTTCTTTAACAAGTTCAGTGACTACTGGTTTTGATTCCTCTTCATTATTAAGGTTCTGTACCTCATTATGCAAACAATCACTGGACACAACCGTCGCGGAAGTAGAATGCAATTCCACTTCTTCCTTACATTCTAAATTGACAACATGGTCTTTGCTTTCATCTTCTGAATCGTTATTTAATTTTTTAATCCTCTTTGTTAGCGTGTATGTTAATTCTTCACTAACTCCATCACTTGTATAGTTTAAAGTTATGTACTTTGCTGGTGTCATTTTTAAATGGGAAGGTAGAAAAAGAATATTACCTACGTGTTCAACGGACTTGTTTTGATAAATTTTGTTGATTTTAACTGACACCAAAGAGATTATAATCACTACGACTGACACTACCTACCAGAAGTAGGTAGGTAGGTAGGTACAAGATGGTACAAGTTTAAAAGAGTCCAGACACTACCGGATGCCACCGGCCATAGATTAGAGTAATACTTGAATATCTTCCGGCAGTTGGCACACATCGTTTACTTGCATACATTAGATTTTTAATTTAATATACTCGCACATTTATATTAGACATGCCCTATATTTAAGTGTTTACATATAGTTAAAACTTTGTTGGCAAATTACTTTTACTATAACTTTAGACAAGCAAAGAGATTAGAGAAACAATCACAGATTACTCAGAATAGAGTAGGTACCTACTTATTATACTGATAAGTTACGGATACGTTCCCAAACTCTTTTGTATAGACCACCCACACAATATGTCCCAAAAATAAAATTGCGTCCTTTAAAAAATGCAATATTCGATCCTCAAACTGTAACATTTCAAAGAACTATTCATAAGTTTCAATTTACAAAAAACACTCTTAATTCTAAATTAAATTCTGTTAACCTGAAAATTTTAGTAAGTAGGTTTTTTGAAACCTTTTTTGTCAATCTGGGGGCACGATAGTGCCTCCGCCAAGTTGAGCTTACTGGTCTTATTGAAAAATCCCACAATTCATTACATTGATATTTTTAGTATTCGTGGCAAAAACTTATTTACAAATCACTTTACAGGTGCAGTATGGTTTAGGTAATTTTATAGTACCTAATAATAATATTATTATGCATACCCAGCATCTGGCATAGTCATATCATAGTTCATACTCACTACAATGTTTCATATTATATAAAGATTCGCTGACCCATAAGGCACAGTAGCGGATTATTTACCGCACGTACAAAGTTATTCCTTAAAACTTTATGTTGCAACGTACTTACACTATTTTTCACTTTTGATTAAATAAGTGAAACATTTCATATCAGATATATGCATATTATATATGCATATATCTGATATATGTATATATATATAACATATTATATCTATTCTAGCATAAACAAAAAAAAGTATTTTACCGGTGTAAACCAATTATAACTTATAAATTATAATAGATATTGTAAAACACTGAGTAGTACAAAATCCACAAAGAAACTGATAAGTTTTGTTAGTAGGGATCAAAAATTAAACACTTGGGTGAGGTCGATCAAGGAACACATTCTGACTAAATTAGGAATCCTCTACTACTATAGGCTTCCAGCCTACTCAGAATTTAGGTACCCTATCGATCCTTAAAACTGGTGATGTTAAGTCTAGTATTACATTGCCGTGTAAAATTTACGAATGTAGCAATACTCATTTGAAAAACAACCCATACTATCAACCCCCTTACTCCCCTTTTTACCCTTTCAGGGGTAAGTTCGAATTGAACACAGTCTCAATACCACGCAGCGTCATTAATTTCGCCTCGGATTCAAAGTCAATCAGATCCTCTCCGGTGGTTAAATTAAAAAAACTTTGAAACACATATTGTTTCATTATTTTAATTCAAGAGTGTTTTACAAAATTTGAAGTTAATCGACTCTCGCTCACACAACATTAACTATAATAATAAAAAAATCGCAGTAGTAGCGGAACCTTAGATTTTTTTTGAAATAAACAAGCAACTCCATCGAGACTTGGCTAGTTTTTTACAAAATGTTTGGTGGGATTTTACTTATTTTTGAAGAAACGAATAAAATAATATTGATTCATTTTATTAGCATAGCTTGGGCACCGCGGCAACGCTTATTACACAGTTAACTTCGTTAATCGTTAATCCATTACATTTTGGAAGAAATAACGCAAGTTAACGTTAATCCGTTAAAATCCGCTAAAGGTTTTTCTTCTAGAAGTTAACAGGTTAGGAACAAAGAAAGTCGTGTGTATAGGTTATTGAAATGTGCAATTAATCGTCTGGCATAATATGGTGCATATTCCCCTTCATGGATATTAAGAGTTTTCATCCGATAGTGATGCTCGTTTTGCGTTTAAAATGTCTTTACCTATTATTTAAATACCTATCTAGTAGTAGGATAAACGCGAATTTTTTAGTTACAACTTAAATTTGACAAAACTCCCGCTGGCGAATTAGGTACGTAAGATAAAGCGATCTGCGATTAGCAAAAATCGCGCGATGCTTCATTTTTGCTACGACACTAGCGCCAAAAACAATTTATTGGCAATCTATAAGTAAATATTGTTTATGTTTAGCTAGCATAAGAAATTACTCTAATCTATGGGCATACCTACTACTTTCTTTTTTTTTCCTATATTTACCAAAACAAAAAGATATACATAATTTATTTAACTTAAAACAGCATCTTAATGTTACGTCATCGCGGTATTTTTTTAAGGTAAAACTGACGAACTCTGTATCATGTTGTTAGCGCGTCGGCGCTCCAGCCGAAGTCGCAACACGCATGTTCGTATCCTGCCATGAAATAAAAACTTAGTGCAAAGATTATTATTAACATACGTGTGCCTAAGTACATAAAAGTAAAAAATAAATTTAAAAATCCGGCGCGCGCTACAAAACCCGTTACATCCCGTTACACAAGAGGTCTTCAGCTCACGTCGGAACAGCTTGCCGATTTTGCGATTTATTTCTACTAACTCATAGTTAAATTTTAGATGTTATAAGTAGAGATGTAACGGATATCCGGTAACTATCCGGTATCCGGCCTTGTTTTCACTCAAATCAAAAATGTTTGTTTTATAAACAAGTGGCAAATTGTGATGAATAAATTTTACCAAATTTTACGCGATAACACTCGAACGCCCCCGAGTCGACCCGATCTCCGGTTACGTGCGACCCGAATGCGCCTGAATATTTCCGATCTCGTTCACCGCGCCAATATTCAAATCAAACTTATTATTATAAGGGCCGATTTTTCAATCGACAGATAACTTTTATCTGTTGAATAAACATGTGACTTTGACATTTGGTCC
This sequence comes from Celastrina argiolus, assembly GCA_905187575.2. Taxonomy (NCBI): domain Eukaryota; kingdom Metazoa; phylum Arthropoda; class Insecta; order Lepidoptera; family Lycaenidae; genus Celastrina; species Celastrina argiolus. The sequence goes on along the minus strand of LR994578.1, from coordinate 824,931 downwards.
TTAGATAAAAGTTATCTGACAATTTAAAAATCGGCCCTAAAGGGTGTAAAAAGAGCAGTCACTGTAACTTTGGGATATGATTATACTACCTTTTCTCATTCTAGAAATGTTTTTTGTTGTGATGTTTTTTTTTTACAAAAATTTAAAAAAAAAATTTTTTTTGCTTTATTGTTATTTTTGCGACAAAAAAATACGAAATTGTGAAAAGTTAAAAAAAAAATTTAGTTTTTGACAAAAAAAAATAAAAAAAAGTACATTTCCAAAATGAGGAAAGGTAGTATAATCGTGTCTCAAAGTTATAGTTGCTCTTTTTACACACTGTATATTATCAAAAGGGCCGAATATCCGGCAGCCGGATATCCGGCGCTCCGGCCTAGTAGCTTGCCGAATATCCGGTATCCGGTATCCGGCCAAACTACTATCCGTTTCATCTCTAGTTATAAGTACTTACTCTATGTCTTTATTAATAACATAAACTGTGCTATTCTCAATGTAAATGGCAAAAACTCAGCCAACTCAGATTCGCCGACGATTTGGTGTTATTTGAAAAAGACCCCAATAAACTAAAGCACACGAAGTCGACCCTGAATGAAGAGAGCTTAAAAAAATTTATTTTATTTTTTTATTTTTATTTTTAATTAATTAACTCTAAAAAACGAAACTGATGACAAATAGCACCGAGATTTTTTTATAAAATTTATTTACAAAATTTAATTATGTATTGACCAATAATAAATAATAATAATTGGTCCATAGCTTGAACGTATACAGGGTGTAAAAAGAGCAGTCACTATAACTTCGTGGGGTAACCAGGCAAGAGATATATCCATTACTAGTACTAGTCATTTGCTTTTAATCCACTGTTTTAAAAATTTTCAATGGGCAATATACAACGTGCACAACACAGCGATCAGCTGATTACGCTGAGAGGTCAATAGCACGCGTAAGACGTTCATTACGTACTAGGGCAAAAATTATAAAATTTAAGAATTTAATGCAGAACGTTGTTCCAAACAGTTAAGCCTTGCGACTAAAAATAATAAATGCAAAAAAAAAATTTTTTTTCTAAAAATAAATTATGAAAAAAATTCATTTCTAGAATGTGAAAAGGTCCTTTAATCATATCCCAAAGTTATAGTGACTGCTCTTTTTACACCCTGTATAGTAGGAAGGATTCACAACAATTGAAACAACAAGAAAAAATAATACTTAATTTAATACCTCTCTTTGGATTTTTCTCACCGTATTTTAACAAAATTAGTTTCCTGTACAAAATACTAATACTATTGACTATCTCTGCCCGCGAGGAACCCTGAGCATCATCGGGACATGAAGTTGGGTATGAGCTTCCTATAGCTGCTGTTTTGATCCTCAAAGAGACTCCTCAGCATGTACACCTGAAACAGTAAGTATGTATATAAGACTAGCTGACCCGTGCCCACTTCATTGAGCATAGAAACCGTTTATACCTTCCCGGTACTTCCACGAATATTTCAAGTCTAAAAAAAGCTGTTTTTTTATAGCAAGACTAACGAACAGCAATTAGTTTTTATATATAATTTAGGAAAAAAATTTTTACTCTAGCGGCATTATTTAGGGAGGAAACAAAGAACCCTATTACTATATGGAAAACTAAATCGTGTCTCCTCTTAGGTGGCTAGTAACGTAAACATTTACCTGAATGAGGCTGACGACTACCATCATAAAAATCTGCCAGATCGACCAATTCAGTACCCTGAAAAAAGGAAATATTGTTCATTACGACTTTGGTCAATTGTCATTATATGCTTCGGCAACGATTTCGGTGAAACCGGGCCAGCGACGCAGGAATTGATTTATAGTGTCAGACAATCTGGTAATCAGCCTTTTAACCAAACATGAAAACATAATGCTTGAGCCTCAATGTTTTATGACGTTCTCGCGTTAAGGCGAGGAATAACCGCTACTAGCGCCACTCTTTTTACAACGACAAAGATCTTATTAGAAAAGTATTCGGTTGAAACTCTAAGTAAATAGTTAAACTGATTTATTTGCATTTGCAAAAAGTGGCCGTTTTACCAATTACTTTTGAGAGTAAATACAGTATAGGATTTAGAGCTGTAATTAAATGCCAATAAATTAGTTTAACTATTTACTTAGAGTTTCAACCGATTACTTTTTTTAATAAGATCTTTGTGTCGTTGTAAAATTTATTATAAAAAGAGTGGCGCTAGTAGCGGTTACTCCTCGCCTTAACAGATTTAACACGGTGCGGAGAGCAGCTACTTTACATCGGGGCCCAATTGCAGTAAGAGAAAAGGCCGCAAAGAAATTTGTCTAAGGGGTCACCTGGAGCACATCTCCTCGGCGAGGTTCCTGTCGCGCGCCTCGTGCGCGGAGAGCAGGTCCTGCAGGCGCCGCGCCGCCGACACGTGCTCGCGCATGCGCCCCACCGCCTCGACTATGTCGCGCACCCGCATCGAGTACGCGTCCGCCGAGCCTGCGACATACACTTTGTTTAAACACCTGCTAAACATAAGCCTTTTGTTTTTTTTTTTTTTTTATTGTAGCAAAGGAAATGTGTTACACATCCCCTTAGAAATGTGTGGGACTCCCGGCTCGCTGCGGCCGGTTTACCCACTAAAACATGCTGAACGTAAGCTTCCCCTAATGTATTTAATGGGGGGTAGTCGCTTGTACTCACCACACATGGCAGGCGGGTGGCCGAGCGCAGCTTTATATTAGGGAAATATCCAGAAATCCATCTAGATTGCTGCCAATTTCTGGATATATTATATTCGTTGCGGCTACATCGAAACGGCGCGAGCGGGGCGTGCGAGGGGAGCGGGGCGTGCGAGGGGAGCGGGGCGTGCACATCAAACCAACCATCAGTCTTAGACGATCGGCTTCATATTTTGTAATACAAATAATATACAGTCCACAATTATCGAAGCCTTTCATTTCTATCTGGGAGTCTACACTATATAACATCAATTTTTTTTATATTACTTTACACAGATATGAGTTATATTATATTGAATATTTATTACCACCTATCTCCAGTTCTTTGTCATCATCGTAATCCTTGTCTTGGGCTTCACCATTATCGATAAGGAGATCGAAGTATACCTGCCAAGAGAAGTAATATCTTACTTTTATCATTAAAATATGTTAATAAAAGCATTCAAACATAGTAAGCATTTGCTCAGCAATAATTGTTAATGGAAATATCAGATTATGTATGAAAAATAAATACAAATGATGATTTCCTAAAGACATTAAGAATCAATAGCTAGTTGTTTTCGTGAACTTTGAACTGACCCAAAATAAGTAATAAACTGCCTTTAAATTAGGTTTTTTGACGCACAGTAGCGGCGCCACCTATCGGGTGAACCACTCTATCCCTTGGTGACAACAGCATTAAGAATTAAGATTAGTGCAGTGTAGTCTTTGAGATTTTTTTGAACAGACTGACAGACAACACTTTGTTTTATAAAATGGAAGGATTATTATTTCAACAATCATCAATAATACTTACAGTCTTTTCACTGTATACGCTGAAGGTATTGTCGAAGCAGAACTTGTAGTCACCTTCCAGTGTGGTGGTGTGTCGGTGTGCATTGTCCTGCTTTTTGTAATCCGCCACAATGCTCCTCCCCGCAGGATCTGCTAGTTGGAAGGATATATCTAACTTTCCATGTGTGGAATCTATCACCTGAAATAGTAAATTATTTTATATCATTTTCTGTTGATCTAAGATTAAGACAAGTTATTTAAGAACTGTTGTAATAATAATTTAATAAAGCTTGTTTCTATGTGGTATAGTATCATATCAATAGAAAATTAGTAAAACAGTCATAAAATACAAGGTTGTCATGAACTACTGATAACAGAACATTGAAGGTTTTATAACTATAATGTTTACTAAAAAAAATTGAATATATTTGTTTTTCGTGTTATAAATTTTATTTATAATTTATTTTATACTTCTATACTTTTTACACATTTCTTAAGAAAATTTTAGTTTAACTATTTACTTAGAGTTTTTATTTTATTTATTTAAACACAATCATCATCATTACAGGCTCTCAGATTGGTCTCAGATTCCTAAATATAAATGCTACAATAGAAAACTTTATTTCGAGCTACCCTCATTTTATAAATTCAACATGACTGCGAGAATTAACTGGGTACAATCTCCACCAGATTCTAAACATTTTCCTATTACTGAAACACCTCAAATATTAAAACGCTAAGGAAGTGACCGCATCGACTGCAGCAACTACATTAGAGTTCACTGGCGACCTAAATAATTCATTTGATAAAAGAAACACAAACTTGACTGAGAAGATGTTAATGATGAAGATGATACTTAAGTGGTTAATTTAACACTTCATTATGTTTATATACGTCTAACTGGGATGAAACAATGCTCACAACGGTCAGAGCCGAACTATAAATACTGCACGATTCTTTTATTTACCTCATATTCTAGATCTATTATCTCATCAACTAACACTTTTTGATAAAAGCAGTCCGTTTTGCCGGCTTGAACAGTGAATGTCATCTCTTTTTGGTACGCAAACACAATGCTAATTATAGTACTTAAGATTAAAAATATCATTTTATAAGAGATAATAATTTCACTTCCATAAACACACAAATAGTCACAAATTATAAATGAAAATTTATGAAAATTGATAAATGACTAATTCAATAAACACACAGCCAATACAGTATACACTATATAGTAAAATTATAAAGGAATTCGATATCGAAAATAGATTTTAAAATTCAAAATAAATTTTGTCTGCCGACTGACAACTGACAACCCAACTGCTAAATGCCAATAATGACTTATGTCACTGTCAAGAATTGTCATAAATCATAAACATTTTTTCACTTTAACATTAAGCTGCAAAGGTTCTTACAATTTTACTATTACTGCAAACGGAGGACTATAAAATTTGGCACAATTAAAGTTTATATATGTGTGTGTGTGTACAGATTTTTTTTTCAAGAAGTGTTAAAAATACTTTGTTACTAGGGGTTCTGTACCTCAATAGAAAAAAAACCTCATTACAAAATTGTTGTCTCTGGAATCCTTCAAATCGTAGTAACTAATACTTAATCTGTGCTTCAAATCAAACTTTACGAAGTGGTTTATTTTTGTTAATAATTAATTTGTCAGTTTTGTGTTATACACATACTTACGATAAACTTTTCTGAAATGTTTTAACTGTTAAATGTATATAAATTAATTTAATGTGTATATTTCTTATTCAACAGGGACTGTAAAATGTCCAATAGTAACGTTTCCAATGGTATAATCGGTAGTAATAAAGTTCCGTCGGCTACATCTGCGGAGTGTGCAAATGTGGCGATATCCGGCCCCATGTCCAGAACAGAGCCACACTCCGGCCATCAGATCCAACAGCCGGGTAAACTCCTTAAAACAATTAAACATATTCGAGGAAATAAGCAAAATAGCCTTCTCTAATAACTTATTTTCCTACGTTGCCTATCGACGTACCCTTAGTTTTTGCTAGTTCCTTTATCCCTAGTAGCCTAAGAAAAATAATTAAAGTAATCCTTTGGGAATATTAGATTTAGATTTTTTTTATTATTCTATATTTAATTATCTTTTTAAAGCTGTGTACAGTATCTAACAAAGCAACATAATAATAAGTACATTATATTAACATGTTGTTTACTTCTATTGCAGACAGGATGATGCCTGTTGGACTTCAAGCTCTGTATTCGGCCTGCATGAAGGTCTACCCGGAACAACCAAACCCCCTTCAAGTTACAACAAGACTCAAATATTGGTGAGGAATTTGTTTTTATTTATTTAACAAAAGTCAACCCAAAGGTACTGCTGATTACTAACAAGCAAATTACGTCCAAGTGCCGTACATCATTAATTTAATTACTTTATTACCAAATGACATTTAGTAGGTACTAATATTATAAAGATTTACAATAATTTAGGTTTAATAGGTAAGTGTTAATTCAATTCGACAGCTAATATATATTTTAAATGCAAATATAATCCAATGTTGATGAAAGTATGGTTTTCTTTTATTTTAGGTTGGGTGGTCATGACCCTCTGGACTACATCAGCATGTACTGGAACCCGGGCCAACCAGACCAAAACATACCACCACACTGGCATTATGTCAGGTGAGTCTGCTGCAAAATAGCTTGTTATGTGAAAAATATATAAATTATTATAGCTACCTGTGTGTGTTACAACACATAATAAAGTGTTAGTTGCATTTTACGAAATAAATAAAATATTTAAAAAATAATATTTCATGAAACAGCTTTTGTGTGTAAAAAGTGGAATACTCATGTAAATAAAAATTGTATAAAATGACTTTGCAGTTTTGGGCTCTCAGATCTGCACGGCGATGGTCGAGTCCACCCTGAGCCCGGCAGATCGGAAAGCTCGGGGTACGGCATCGAACTGACCTTCCGCCTCGCAGCAGATGCGCGGGAGCCGCCGCTGTGGCCGGCCGCCCTGCTACAATCACTTGCAAGATATGTATTTACAACAGGTAAAATAAAAAAATATAAAGAACATTGTAAACCATAAAAAAAAGACATTATACTTCTGTAAACAGAGCTATTAACGTATCGGGAGACATCCGCTTGTTAATAACTAAAATTAAAATTGTAGGAAACAAATTTTGTGCTGGAGACCACATATCCTGGCATTTTCCACTGGACGGCTCCAAGTCCAGAATCCGACACCTGCTGGTAGCTGACGATCCTCAACTTGGCACTGTAGAAACCACTCATGGCGCAGTTTCTTTTGTGCAGGTAAATATATAAAGTCACCTTTTTTGCACTCGTATTATACAGAATTTGTTTTTTCTCGTTGACCGCGTCTTTTACGCAAAAGCTGATGAACAAACTTGTGGTGACATCGTTCTGGTGAGACTATGTAAAGAAAATCCTTGCGAGAACTCTGTATATACGCATCGTCCCTCTCTACGTCTTTCCCTCTCACTCATCGACCCTCTCAACTCTTATCCCACTCGACTTCTATCTCACTATAACATGTTCCCGCTTAATTTTTGTCTCTTTTCTTTATTGTTATGTGTTTGTCTCCATTTTGTGAATATCTGTCTCTTTCTATCGTTGACGCGACAGAGGTCGCGGCCACCGGTCACAAATAAATAATTGACGATTACATTTTTTGAGACCATTATTTGTAATATAATATACCAATATTTGTTTCTTTGTTCCAGATTGTAGGCTGTACCAATAGAGAGCTGAAGGCGACACAGCGGGGTTCAGGGTTCGACGTGTTGAAGACTATTGGGGAAGACCCAGGGTTTGACTATTTTCGATACCACTACAAAAAACTAAATGTACAGACAGACAATTTGATTCTTTATCTGTAGCGGGTTCATCTTTTAATAATTTGTTTGTAATTATATATTTTATTCTGTTGTGTATGTATTAAATTTCACTTGTATTACCTACTATGTATTAAGTGTCCCTTTGAAGTTTAACTCCAATGTAAACAAACCACAAACACTGAAATTTTTACATATCATCACATGCACCGGAAAATTAGAGGATTATGTTCCACTATCCAATACATTTTATGACAATTAGACAATAATTAATATATTTAAACGTAAAATGAATATCTTTCACAGAAAAATTACGCCATTTTGACACTGCCTTTTGTAGAATATAAGCCTTTAGTCTATGGATTCATAGCAAACAATTATCATTGTCTATAGTTGCGTCATAGACGGGTTTGTTTACGTTTGAGTTAAATTTATCTCGGACGTACTATAGCAGTATGGCTGTCAGGTTGTGCGTTGCATGTGTTGTGTTGCATCACCGTTGTATGTTGCGTCATGGCAGGTGCGGCGGCGCGTGGCTGGTGACGGTGCTGCGGCGCGGGTCGGCGCGGCGCGTGCGCGCGAGCGGCGGCGCGCGGCCCGCGGACCTGGCCGGCGTCACCGCCAACGTCTGCTGGCGGCGCTACGTGCCCGTGAGTATACTCTCCTCCATATCATAAACAACGCACTCGCTTGGAGGTTACTTTCGTGAAAATGGCGATCAAAGTTTTTTCTACATTTTGTTGTCTCTATGAAACTAATAGGAATATTCCAAATATATTGACGACCTCCGTAGCGCAGTTGGTTGAGCGCGTTGGCGCTCGAACGAAAGGTCGCGGGTTCCAATCCCGCCGAGGGAACAAAAAAGTTTTCAATGTTCCTGGGTCATGGATGTGTATTAAATTTGTGTATAATATAAAAAAAAATCTTAAATATGTGTATATTATAAAAGTATTAAATATATTTCCGTTGTCTGGTACCTGTAACTCAAGTTCTTCGGATACTTAGCACAGGGCCAGATTGACGTGGTGTGAAGCGTCCATAGATATTAAAATTATTTTAAAAAAATATTATTGTTTCGTTTAGTGCCTTTCAAATTAGTTTCAATGTGGACTGTGCATGTGCGATATTATATGTACACGTTTAGTTAATTTATGATATTTTTACGATGGGTATGACTAGTTATTAGTTTGGAATGGATTATCACTTAATAATATTTAACAAAAAACGAATAGTTATAAAAAATTAAGTGATTGATCTTGGTAGATCTCGTTGCGGTGATTCCGAATATACTAGTAACTCATTTTCGGCAAAAATGTCGATTGCGTCGTTTATGATGGGCGGCAGTACTCCTTACGGCTGACGATCTCTCTATTGTACCGCAGTTCAGTACATCCAAACCGGAGCTTTCGAATCCCACTGAAGGAACAAAACGATTTCAATTAGATGACTACGATATATACAAGGTGTAAAATAATTAAATAAATGATAATACTTCAGGGTGTGTATGTGCCTCCTATGTAGAGTTTACTGTGAAAGTACCAGCGCCGAAAGACTTACAATTGACTTTCATGTTTCTATGAGAAATGCCCCAACATCATAAATTTGCTCATACAATAATTTTAAAAACCTCTTTCAGCGGTGGTGCTTTCACAGTAAACTCTATATACGTGTATAGTTATTATTTACTTTATATTTTTATTTCAGAGCATGGAAGACGAGGAGAAGCTGTCCCCGAGTGTGGAGAGACAGATCAAGGAGACCCTGCAGCGCGGCCTGAGCGTCATGGGTGACCGCGGCGCAGAGGGTCAGTCGTAGTGCAACTTGTTGCTAAGGCATTTAAACATACTCATTCCTTCCTCGTTCCGTTCATCGACTAGAGATAAGAATTACCATCACTTGAATAAAACTAGCTGACCCGTGCCCGCTTCGTTTAGCATACAAAACCTTCCCTGGTCAGCTAGTAGACATAGTAACAATATCAGAGGGGTCACAAGTTAGACATGTCTCTATGTGCGAGTGAGTCTGTAGCTGGCATCGGAGCTCCTATAAGTATGAAGCGATTTTATTCTAGTGTTTTTTTAAACTGATGTGACCGCGGTGTTCTCAGCTATAATTCATCACCATCACCTCGCTCTCCGCTTAACATTTCGGTGGTTAGTTAAAATGTAAATTGTTTATTAATTACTAGCTGTGCCCGCGACTTCGTTCGCGTGGTTTTTGAGTGACTTAAACCGTTTATGCAACGCACGCAACGAAAGTTCCGAAATGTGAATAATTTTCACCGTTTTTGCAACATTTCACACTGCCGCTTTGCTCCTGTTGGTCGCAGCGTAATGTTATATAGCCTAAAGCCTTTCTCTATAAATGCACTATCCAACAAAAAAATCATTTTTCAAATCGGACAAACAAACAAACAATCTCTTTCGCTTTATGATATATATATATGATGATAAATTACGCTGCGACCTATTGGTCTATGCCATTGGTCATTGGTAATGTTATACAGCTTAAAGCCTTCCTCTATAAATGGACTATCAAACAAAAAAAGAATTTTTAATATCGGACCAGTAGATCCTGAGATTAGCGCGTTTAAACAAACAAACAAACTCTTCCGCTTTATAATGTTAGTATAGATTAGTTAATATTTCAGGGCACAACATGTCGACGGACAGCTTCGAGATGTCGAGCATGGAGCGCGCGCTGCCGCCGCTCGCCGGCGCCGCGGACATGTCCACCGTGAGTGACCGACCACGGAGTTGTAATACAGGGTGGTTCATGGTCCATATATCAGGCCGAAAATAGTGTAAATAGAAGCATATATTATTGAGTGTACTGTAGGTTCTTGGTGGAAATTCATGTTATATAGTAAAACACAAACTACTTGCACTGCCACTTAAACATAGTCATCATCAGGTGTCAACACACACCTGATGATGACTCGTCGTGTGTTTTAAGTAATAATTAATGTAAATTAACAAATAAAGTAATAAAATAATAAAATAAAATAATAAAATAAAATAAAGTGGAAAAAAGTGCAAGTAGTTTGTGTTTTACTATGAGTTATTTTAAGTAATTTATATGAGGTGCCAAAACAAAAAATGCTCTACGCGTCATTCTCTTCACACTATATTGGGCTTAATATATGAGCCATGAATCACCCTGTGATGTGACTAGTGTTTTTATTTCTGTAAATTATTATAATAGTTATTATTAATTCGTGGTATTTTTTATTCGTATACAAGTTCTAGGAGGACAACAGTTTTAAACGATTTGGTATTCCTAGAGTATTCTCCATTGTATCATAATTACATACAAATGACATTCGATAACGTTACGGATTAGCCATCAAGTGTTCCTGCTTGAACTACAGCTGTCGGGCAAGCAGGAACAGGAGACTACTGCATATTGTTAATGTTATCGAATGTCAAATATATGTGTGCTGTCATGATATTCGTAGGATTATCATGCGATAACGTTACGAACACGTAGCTGTCAATTGCTCCTGCTTACCCCTCTGGTGTTATTTAACTTTTAAAGTAAATAGTTGAAGACACGAACGGATGGTAATAAGTAGCAATATTATGATTTCGAGAAAATTTTGTTCAAACTGTCACTTAAACATTTCAGAATACGTCCTAAAGTATTAAGTAAGTACATAAATTAACTAAAGAATCAATGTCCTTAATACGTTACTACATATCCTAAAATGTTAAAGTGATTGTTTAAACTCAATTTACTGTGTAACATTTTTTAGCGACGTATCACCTTCATCCGTCATGTCTTCAACTATTTACTCAAAAGTTAAATAACACCCGAGGGGTGCGCAGGGGCAATTGACAGTATTCAGCTGCCGCACGGCGTTTGTGCAGAGCGGGTCGTGGCGCGCGGGCGGCGCGGGCGGTGGGGGCGGCGGGGAGGTGCAGTACCTGGACGGCGTGCACCTCGTGCTGGACGCCGAGGCCGCCAGCCTGCTGCCGCTCGCCATCGAGTGAGTCTCGTGCACATGATAAATATATTATTATAGTACGTCCGAGATAAATTTAACCCAAACGTAAACAAACCCGTCTATGACGCAACCATAGACTAGTCAGTGATGCCAATTGGCCAATATTAAAGGAATGACTATTTATTGTTAGCTATATGAATCCATAGACTATAGACTATATTCTACAGTCCGCAGTGACAAAATAGCGTATTTAAGGCCTCGGTCTCGAATTTTGCGGGCAGCGGGGCGGGAGCGGCGGCGGTGCGGGTACAGTGCTCGCTACCCGCTCCCGCGCCGCCGCTCCCGCCCCGCTGCCCGCAAAATTCGAGGCTGAGGCCTTACAGTGAAGGTTTTTCATTTGATGTAAAAATAAGTTAATTATTGTTTAATTGTTATAAAATGTATTGGATAATGAAGTATGATCCTTTAATATATATGTGAGAGTGTTGCTAAGTGTGCACAATAAGTGAATATGTGAAACCCGAACTTGCCGAGAAGAACCGACGTAAGAAACTCGCACGGGGCGAAGAATAAAATTGATCTTTTCAAACTTAATCTATATTGATATTATAAAAGTTAGGATAAATATAGTTATTAAATATAAGCAGCCTTTAAGGTTGGCCACCTTATTCCCAGGATGTGCAATCATTAACAAATTCACATTAAAAAAAATTGTGCACGGTCTATCTGATATCTTTTATCCCATATCTCTTCCGTAGGACTGCTGGAAGAAATTTCTTTTAGAAATAAGCAGTACCTTTGTGTCGTCTTTCTTTGTAAATTGTACTGTTGTAAATGTTTTTGTGTACAATAAATTGTTAAGTAAATAAATAAAAAAATAATAAAATAGAACTAAGTCAACCTCAACTAATAATTGTAGCGGGCGCTTGCTGCACTCGCGGCACTTCACGTGGCGGCGCGCGGGCGGCGGCGGCGGCGCGGCGGGCGCGGGGGAGGGGGAGGGCGGCGCCGTGACGCTCGTGCCGCCGGCCGTCGCGGGCGCCTTCGTCACGCCGGACCGGCCGTACGCCGCGCGCGACGGCTGGCTGCAGGTACCTGTTTGTTTACTTATCCTAAACTCCATTAATTTAAAATGCTGAGAGTAAAGTTAGTATTCCTTAAGACAGAGGTATGTTATATTATGTGTTAGCAAACTAGGTTCAGATCTAATCGCATAAAAACGAAGAGAACAATTGTGATATTTTAAAAATACGACATTAATTTGATTGAATGGGTTATCGTGTATAAAATCGCCGCTAGGGGCGCTTGTGTAGCGTGAGGTGTCCGATATGTCAAAATATTTTTTTTTTATTTATTTATTTATTTATTAAGGTAAAAACAGTTTTTTACAAAATTTTAAACTAAGATTAAGTTACAACATAACCTACTTTACCATTAATTGCTACATGTAATTAAGTACTTTGAAAAACATCGTCAAGTAACAGTCTCAATATAATATGACTATACACTTAAATTGATACCTAACTTAAAGTCAAATATAGATTTATAAATTAAAGCAATTCTAGCACTTGTTTCTTATATTTGGGTAGCTTTGTAAGGAATATGTCAACATCGTTCAATTTTTTATTGTAATGTGAGCAAGAGCGCCTGAGAAACGTATTTTTTGCGTAATTAGTGTGGCAGAATGGAATATGGAAGGTGTCCTTGGAACGTGAGGAGGTAGAACGGGGAACCTTAAGATTTAGCATTTGCAATAAGTCGGGGCAGTTGATTTCATTCCTAACTATTTTGTATAGAAAAGTAGCGTCCAGGTAGTCACGTCTGGAATACAGAGAGAGCATACGATACCGTTTAGTGCTTTCGGTGTATTCTGTGTATCTGTGTCCAGAATGATAGTCTAGGTATTTTATGAACTTCTTCTGTACCTTTTCTAACCTCTGAACGTGAACAGCATATTTGGGACTCCAGACTACACTACCAAATTCGAGGATGCTACGCACGTAAGAAGTGTATAGCGTCTTCAAAGTGTCACCCCTACGGAAAGGCTTACTGAGGCGCATAATAAGGCCTAGAGTTTTAAGAGCTTTCGTCACAATCTTATCTATGTGTAGATTAAAATTAAGCTTAGAATCCAAATAGACGCCGAGGTCTCGCACCTCCGTAACTCTCTTAATTGAATTTCCCAAAACTTGGTAACTATGAGACACCGGATTATGCTTCCTAGTGAAAGTTATATAGCAACATTTATCGGTGTTTAGATATAGTTGGTTATTTGCACAGTATAATTCAAATAACTTTGAATCTTCATGTAAATGTTCGCAATCATCCAAGGAATCGATTATTTTGTAAATTTTAGTATCGTCTGCGTATAGTAAATGTTGGGAATTTCTGAAACAAGTCCTTAAATCGTATAGGTACAAATTGAACAGGAACGGACCGAGATGCGAACCCTGGGGAATGCCAGACGTTATGCTAACAAAGTCGGAAATACAACCCAGTAATGCAACTGCCTGGCTGCGGTTACCGATATAGGAACATATCCATCTCCATAGATCGCCGTGTATACCGATTCTGGCAAGCTTCTTTAAGAGGATAGAATGGTTTATTTTATCAAATGCCTTCGAGAAATCTGTATACACGGCATCTACCTGATGGCCGGCATCCAAAGCATTAAGCAGGAAGTCGGTGTATTGCACAAGATTCGTGTTAACACTGCGCCCGCGAATGAATCCATGTTGTTCGGGAGGTATGACATGAAGCGTTTCTAATGTGAGTGACTCAGTTACAATTATGATTACAATTATAATAGGTATATTACAAAATATGTTGTTGTTAGCTGGCAAGCTACTCGGATTGATTTCTATTTAAATTAACGAATACATATTTAGCAATACATTTGATTAGCTGTGGCAGATATTATAAGTTACATATCAATGAACGTCACTTCTTTGAGTTTTGAAACTTTTTTATCTTTCGGAATATTTTTCCAAACAGAACGGGACTTCACAGCACCGTGGCCAATACATTTTCTCTACTGTTGTATTGTATTAAATATGATTTCTTCACCTAGCGCACGTAATAACACACATTAACAGCCACTTTAATAATATAATAATAATATCTATGGACGCTTTACACCACGTCAATCTGGCCCCTTGCTAAGTATCCGAAGAACTTGTGTTACAGGTACCAGACAACGGAAATATATTTAATACTTTTACACTATACACATATTTAAGATTTTTATTATATTATACACAAATTTACTATATACACATCCATGACCCAGGAACATTGAAAACTTTTTGTTCCCTCGGCGGGATTCGAAGCCGCGACCTTTCGTTCGAGCACCGACGCGCTCAACCACTGCGCTACGGAGGTCGTCAAACCTTTAGGACCTCACTCTACAGTGCGCCACCTGGTGAAACAAAAACGATAGCCCCACTAACTTTGTGCTAATGTTTACATTATAATGTACGGTGTCTACATCTTCAGATGCTGATACCGGAGGATCTGGCGCGGGATATGTCGGCGCAGGCGCGCGAGCTGGCGTGGCTGGCGGGCGCCGACTCCGAGAGCGAGGACGAGGCGCCGCCGCCGCCCGCGCTGCCGCTCACGCTGCGCTGGCCGCGCCGCCGCCTGCAGCTCACCGTGCGCCCCGCCGAGCTCTGAGCGAAGACGCGCGAGGCGTGATGATGAAGGCTGGAAGTGAATGCTGAACACCAGCATGTTACTGATTATGTCGCGTTTACTCGAACTTCACAGAGTCAGTGGTGAAGCTGCAAATGCTCAGGAAGAGAGGAAAGACTCATTTTTTACTCCCTATTTCACACATTATGACTACATATAATATTTTGTTACTTCGTATGTTATATAATATTTGTATGTAATTGTAAATAATCTTTTATACGATTTCTTAGCACAATCAATGTGAGAACTGTGTGGATAAAGTTATGACATGAAGTGAAAGTTACAAGGTGATAATAGGTATATCTGTCAAATATGGTCACGAATGACAAGTGAAGACTTGTGTATATAGAGGAGGCCGGCTCCGGTAGACAGAGGTTATTGAACACGCGTACAGACAGGGCACGCGCGATCAAGTCCTATCTACCGAACCCGAGACTTCAGTCGTGGGGCTGAAGAGGTTACCTCTTACCAATACAGAAGCGATAGTTAAATTAAGTGGCGCTCAAGTTACATGCATTCCGCTTAGCAATGACAGTGGCAGCCTGAAAATAGGAGGCTTCCTGACGATTAGCGTCTCAGTATAGTGTCACGTAACAAGATCACGTGGCCGCTCTGAGTAAAATGAATTGAATCTATTGAAAACATTACTTACTTTGACATGTTTGCCGTCTTAAACAAATCTCAGGCAACACCATAAGGTGAGGCCTCGTCATGACAAGCAGAAGCTGTAGCGACAAGATGTAGTACAGGAGACCAGACCAACGACTGACGCAGAGCTTATTGATTAAATATTACTATAAGCCACACATGCACACCTTTTAAGTTTTGTTAATTATGTTACTATAGTGCATGATTAAGTCGTGTTAAACTTCGCCATGCGACAAGCGTATTTGTATAATCGTTTGAAGTAAAAACCTTAAAGTGGTCAGTCTTAGGTGTACTAGGTTAAGCGAGTTGTAAATAAATAATGTACAATAAATGTCTATACAAGTGTTATGTTATTTATGGAATTATCTTAATAAATATTTGGTCAACCCAGCTTATCGTATTACTGATTACTAAACTTACCATATAAAATTGACGTTGTCAATTATTTAATTTATACCGATTTATAGTATTTTTCTTCCATTAAAGTAGCAACTCATAATGCCCAAAGGACCATGTATCTTTGGATTTTTACGTACAAATTAAAATCTACATAGATATTAAGGCAAGCAGATTTTTTAAAAATGACCTCGTGCCACCATTTAGGCCTCAGCCTCGAATTTTGCGAGCAGCGGGGCGGGAGCGGCGGCGGCGCGGGTGCAGTGCTCGTTACCCGCGCCGCTGTTTTCGAGAACCGGTCCATTTGATTTTACGCAAACGATCCTGCCGCTGGCGCTCCCGCCCCGCTGCCCACAAAATTCGAGGCTGAGGCCATATAGTTTTAATTTCGACAAGTACAGTAATGACAAACCAGTGGACGAGCGCCATCTATCGGTGAGATGAAGTGTTAAAATAATATGAACCTACTGAACACAAAGTACATAGTAATAAATTTAATAACTACTGACGTATGAAACTGTATGTACTGACGTACCTACCAAAAGCACTTATAAATACATTTTGTGGCGTACAATATCATTACAAGATTATAATTTACTTTAAGTTAAATAGTTTACGTAGACGAAATATTATAATTTGTTAGTTTTGTTGTACTCGACGATAGATAGCGCCCTTTGCATAAAAACTGGTTTGCTTTCTCTGAGCTAACATGGTATTGGAACCAGCAGCTTGTACACAATTAAAATAATATTATATTTCTCTGGGTGATCACCTGCTCCTGTAGAGTATCTACGGGGCAATATTACTCTCGTAGAAAGTGCTGATAGATTTTATGAAGTGTAGGACTACTTTGATGCAAGACATAATAATATTAAATTATCACCAAGTTGCACGTTTACACCAGGGACCGAAAAGGTTACCCATTTTGGTGTTTTAAACTGTTTAATTTATACGATTCTCTGAAAAACCCTAACATGCGCTGTAGCCGTATATACGGCTGAATCAACGGTATAAATAAACCGTTTATGAATAAGGTTCATTTTCGTTCGTTTTTCTGTGTTAAAAAAGGATGCGTGATAAGTAAGTACCGCGGAACGCTATTGGCTGAATTTGTTCCATCATGTCACAACTAGACTGGCGCACCATTTTACGCAAAAATGAGTGTGCGTTAAAACTGCTCCGCCACGGTAGAAATATGATGAAAATGTTCGCCCAAAATTTAGGCGAAATTTGACAAAATCGATGGGTCCAAACCAAAAATTTGTCGAAGTAGAAACAAAGAAGTTATAAGGGTTTTAAGTTGGCCGCGCCAACGTAACGTCCACGATGGCGCGGCCATGGAAATCTCAGGAACTACGTGGATTAGAGATCTAATTCTTTTTCTAGTATGAAGATTGAATTTGGCGAAAATTGTCGAAAAAGAAATTATAAAGTAGAAATCGATATTTTAAGAGATATTTACCTCAGAAGCCGTGGTGGCGCAGACGTGCACTTCGTGTTTCTTTGATGTTGATTATTTATTTATATCATAAGAATTAGTACAAAAAACTGATACAGGAAGTAAGGGCTTAATTTGTCGAAACTAATGAAAGCAATAAATACAACGAAATGTTATTTAAACAGACAAATCGGACCGAAACAAAAAATAGCATGGCCGCGCCAACGTAACGCTTCTTTGTACGCTGATATCTCATTATATGTAATTGCTGGGATTTCAGTTTTAATATCCATTTATTCGGCACATTAACCTGATTAGAATGGCATATCGTTTTACCCTCAGAATAGTTTTTAACGCGTGTAATGTCCAAAATTGTGCTCTCTCGTACAATGTTTGAGTAGGGTAACCATAATTTCGATTTTATTTGAGAATACTTTTTACTCTACTAGACGAAAATGTGTCTATTTCTTAAATAATGCCAACAAATGGGATTATTACTATTAAATATTTCACACATAAACGTAAGTATGTAGTTAGTACCTATGCCCGTATGTGGTCAGTTGTAGATATGATAATAATATTATGTTAGGTAAGTATACTGTACCTAGGCAGGCTACTTAATATTATGGGTTTCTTGCCCTTGAAATTAAGTACATACTTATCTACGACAAGTATCCTCATTCCCTGCAGCAAAGCAAGCCGGCGTAACGCCGGTTTTCATAGAGACCCATGGCCGTGGTTAAGACTCGCTATTGGAATTAATATTATTCCAACGGCAGACGAATAATATGCTTTTTCAAGAAGGCACTTTGTTACCGTATTTCGGTATGAAGTGACGCTTAGATTTTATTAGCGAGTCCGACCTTGTACTTATGCATTTTTAGTCATCTGCCTAATATTAACTTTCTTGTTTGAGCCTTGTTAGACCTAGATTTTATTTCTGTATCCATGATGTTTATAAAAGTACTAGCTGTGACCGCGACTTCGTACGCGTGTAAAAGTGATTTAGGGCACTTTAGTATTTTTAAATATATTTTTAGTTTATGAAGACTATCGTTTGGGTATTATGCTTCTTTATACATGGTCACACGGAGGCCGATGAAGTAATAATAATAGTTTCAAATAATGGCTAAGATATGCCATATTAAGACATAGGATTAACCCCAATAGACGTAACAGTACTCCAGCCCGGCTCGGACGTAAGACACGTCACGCAGCGCCCGGTCGAATCACGGAGAAACGATTTTAATTTTGCTATATCCTAAAGTACTCATTATATTTGCATGGTCTAAAGGGCAAAATATGTAGTCTTCAAAAATGCTTAAGCAGAATAACGTATTTTAAATGATAAGGATTAATACCGTGATGGTAGATGGCATTCATCTAATTCAAATCGCCATTTCATTGAGTGACTATCGTTTTTATCGAATGACATATTTATATATATAGTGTGTAAAAAGAGCAGTCATTATAACTTTGAGATACGATTATACTACCTTTCCTCATTTCGGAAATGTATTTTTTTTGTCAGAAACTAAAAAAAAATGTTTTTTTTTCTTTTTACCATTTCTTATTTTTTTTGTAATAATAAAAAAAATAATAATAAAGGCAAAAATAATTTATTTTTTAATTTTTGTAAAAAAAAATTAAAAAAAATACATTTCTAGAATGAGCGGGTGTTCCCCAGGGTGGCGTACTCTCTCACCTCCGGTTTTCTATATTTATTAATATTATTTCCTCATTAATCAACTCAAATTTCCATCTTTACGCAGACGACCTGCAACTCTATCGTCATTCTAATATTGATGATATTTCTAATACAGTTGCTGGTATTAACTATGATCTGCAGAGCATATCAAATTGGGCTAAATCTTTTGGTCTGTTGGTAAATCCCAAAAAATCGCAGGCTATGATAATAGACTACTGCCTATTATCATAGCCTGCGATTTTTTGGGATATACTAGTAAGTATATAACGCAACGTTTACACAATGTGCCTGTGGTCAAATATGATGGTACTATTATCGAATTCAGAGACACAGCTAAGAATTTAGGGTTAACTTTGGACAGCAATCTCTGCTGGAATCCGCAGGTTAGTGAAGTCAGCAGAAAGGTACACCACTCGTTACATATGCTGAGGCGCCTTCAAAACTTTTTGCCTTTGCAAACCAAAATTTTCCTCGTCAAAACTCTCATTTTTCCTATCCTCGACTATGCCGACTCCTGCTACTTAGACGACCGAAGAGCTGCTAACTAAACTGGAACGCTTGCAGAATCTCTGTATCCGTTTCATTTTTGGTCTAAAAAAGTTTGATCACATATCAGCCTTTCGGATAAAACTCAAGTGGCTTCCTATCCGTCTCCGTCGCAACTCCCATATCCTCTGTTTACTTTACAATATCCTGTATAACCCTCTCTCCTTCCTATCTTATTGATCGATTTAACTTTTCCCGGCCCATTGATATCCCTTGTAGGTCCAAATTCAGAACAAACCTTTACCTCCCATCACATCGCTCTAATTTCTACTCCTACTCCTTCACCGTTCATGCGGTCAGATTGTGGAACTCGCTTCCTCACACCGTCCGTGATAGTCCCACCATTGCCATATTTAAAAGACGTTTGAAGAAGTACTATTTTGAATCCCAATCCATATCATAACTAAACGGTATTATGTATATTATATTTTTATTTTATACGTATTTATTTATGTATTTAGTAGTTATTTATATATTTATTTATTTTATTGTATTAATTATATATGTATTATAATTTATATTCATTATTGTATTTATTTTTGTACATGTATCTATTCTGATTTTAATATAATTTAGATGTAATGTATTTGTATGTTATTGTGCACGCTCTATTTGATATCTTGTATCCCATATCTCTTCCGTAGGGCTGCTGGAAGAAATTTCTTTCAGAAATAAGCAGTACCTTTTTGTCGTCTTTCTCTGTAATTTGTACTATTGTTAAGTGTTTCTTGTGTACAATAAATTGTTAAAAAAAAAAAAGAGAAAAGATAGTATAATCATATCCCAAAGTTATAGTGACTGCTCTTTTTACACCCGTTATAGCTTCTCAAAACCGCTAAATTGTCTGTTTCTTTATGTTTATCCCGAAAGGCTTTCTTTTAATAATTCCAAAAGTTGATTTTATACAATAAATGATAATTTATTTCAGTTTGTGAAGCAAGTTCAAAAATACAGTTTTTATATTATTGACACTGTGGAAACACTTGTCTTTTTAATAAAATCATGTTAGTTACTTATTTAATGTTCTAATCTACGTTCTATAGCTTCGCGTCACTGTGTAAGCGATCCCCCCGCGCGCCCCGCCCGAACCGTTCGTCCGCAGTCGCGCACGAAATTCATCGACTTGCTTTAAAGTTATCGTCACTGCTCGGCTCCTATGTACCGTAGCGTTATGTTATATATCCTATAACCTGCCTAGGAATATGGTCTACAATCGTAATAAGTTTGGTTAAAATCCCTTTCGTGGTTTTTGATGTTGCACATACAGACAGATATAGAGACAAAAAATATAGATGAGTGTATAAAAGAATTATAACCCGTCTTCACAAAAACGGATCAAGGGCAAGAAATGCATAATATTAAGTAACCTTCCTAGGTACAGTATACTTACCTAACATAATATTATTATCCTATCTACAACTGATCGCTTACGGGCATAGGTACTACATACTTACGTTTAAGTGTGAAATAATGATTAATAATAATTGTTCCGTTTGTTGGCATTATTAAGGAAATAGATACATTTTCGTCTAGTAGAGTAAAAGGTATTCCCAAATAAAATCGAAATTATGGTTACCCTACTCAAACATTGTACGAGAGAGCACATTTTTGGAGATTACACGCGTTGAAAACCATTCTGAGGGTAAAACGATATGCCATTCTAATCAGGTTAATGTGTCGAATAAATGGATATAAAAACCGAAATTCTAGCAATTACAGATAATGAGATATCAGCGCGGCCATGCTATTTTTTGTTTCGGTCCGATTTGTCTGTTTAAATAACATTTCGTTGTATTTATTGCTTTCATTAGTTTCGACAAATTAAGCCCTTACTTCCTGCATCATATTTTTGTACTAAGTATTATGATATAAAGAAATAATCAACATTAAAGAAACACGAAGTGCACGTCTGCACCGCCACGGCTTCTGAGGTAAATATCTCTTAAAATATCGATTTCTAGTTTATAATTTCTTTTTCGACAATTTTCGCCAAATTCAATCTTCATACTAGAAAAAGAATTAGATCTCTAACCCACGTAGTTCCTGAGATTTCCATGGCCGCGCCATCGTGGACGTTACGTTGGCACGGCCAACTTAAAACCCTTATAATTTCTTTGTTTCTACTTCGACAAATTTTTGGTTTGGACCCATCGATTTTGTCAAATTTCGCCTAAATTTTGGGCGAACATTTTCATCATATTTCTACCGTGACGAAGCAATCGTGATGCATACCAAAAATGATCATAATTGCGTATGACATAAGTTATAAGATGATGTTATTTAATGCAAGTTCTCGTCCATTTTTGTTTATTATTGTTTTTTTTCCATTCTTAGTCTTTCCTTGATATTGATTTGGTAAAGAGCGAAAAGTTAATTCCCATCTTATTTTTTTTTCTAATTATACGGAATTGTAATTTAGGTAATTCAAATTACTATAAAATATAAGTATGTTAAAATATAAGTATAATATTAGTATAAAATATAAGTGCTGTGCATTGTGCAACATTGATTTGGTCACTTTAAACTAATGTTTAAAGTGACCAAATCAATGTTGCACAATGCACAGCAAGGCTATTGAAACCTCAAGTCAGTGATGAAAAAAACCGCTTTTCATAGATTTGATCCCAGCCACGGCGTGTACCACAAATTTTTTGTCTCTTTCGGTTATTGGCGCGGCTGTATTAAACGGTTTAATACCGTTTAAGACAAGCGCATAGTTAAAAACCCTTAATATGGGTATTTAAAATAAAACGGTTTGTATTGATACCGCTACAGCCGTATAGCGGATTAATCGGTCCCTGGTTTACACAACTTAGGTAGGTATCTAATAAGACTTATTTAGAATTATTTAGGCATCTCTTTTACTATCGACTAGAGTGCAGATTATACAAATCGTTGGTATAATAGGTATATACCCTATATTGTTATGGAATACATCACTATCGAGAGCCTTCTATTTATGATTCCACTCTCTATTTGTTTGTTTTCGTGCGAGGAGTGGCAACGTCGCACTGAGCTCTGCCTATATTGATTAATTCTATAAATGGAAGCACGCATTTGCCTGGATACTCTCGCACCAATTTATGTTTCGATGCCAAGATTGGCTATTCTGTTTTGTAACTTTTCAAATCTCAATAAAAGTATTTACCTTCTATTTACCTACTTTCTGATTATATATTTACGGGAATACAGGAACATTTGGTACCAACTTAAAGAAGAACATAGGTAGGTACCTAACCTACCACACTGAATTTACAGTTTACAGAGCCATTGTGGGAAATACCTACTTACTTTAGTGGCTATGCCGGTCGTCGGTAGTAGCATGGTCCAATAATTAAGTAGCTATAGGTAGGTGTAATATTTTATTTTATTCAATTAAAAACTATAACCCGACTTCGCAAAACAGGGGTCTAAAAAGGCTGAAACAAGAAAATAATTCAATTTGAAATCCAG
Source organism: Celastrina argiolus (assembly GCA_905187575.2). Lineage (NCBI taxonomy): Eukaryota > Metazoa > Arthropoda > Insecta > Lepidoptera > Lycaenidae > Celastrina > Celastrina argiolus. The sequence goes on along the minus strand of LR994578.1, from coordinate 801,760 downwards.
TTAGGTATGCATAGGTGCAAAAATGGTCAAGGTAGAGCCGTGGTCGTACCCGCTATTGGGATTGTATATTTCAACAGCAGACGAATATAATTATTTTCAATTTATCTTTTTCTACCGTATTTTTCTGTGAAGTGACGTCTATATTTATTTAGCGGGTACGACCATGGCTCTACCTTGACCATTTTTGTACCTATGCATACCTATCTGGTATTCAAATTGAATTATTTTCTTGTTTCAGCCTTTTTAAAACCCTTTTTTGCGAAATCGGGTTATAGTTTTTAACTTTATTTTATTTTATATTTTTCTGTTTTCTCATCAAATATTTCATTAAACTAACCTTTACATAGTAAAGGTTAGTTTAATGAAAAAAACTAAACAACTCCTAGATACATCTAGGAGTTGTCTAGTTGTAGTTGTAGTACGACCGAATTTTAAACATTTATTTTGAATTTAACAATAAAATGTAATAATTAATAAATATTTTATACATAATATTTGTGATGTGCTTGCCAAGACATATCTTTTGATATCAAAGACGATACAATTATCTTAATTTAATTTTTTTTGAGATAGTTTTCGGGGTATAATTTTCAAAATCCAAAATTTTTCTAAAAATTTTATAGCCTATGTTACTCGCGGGAGGGACACTACGAATCGATTGACACCTTATTTATTAAAATCGGACCAGTACTTTAATCGCTACGAGGGAACATACATACATACACATAAACATACATACCTACATACATACATACATACATACATACACTTCCTTTTCGCCGAAGTCGGGTAAAAAGGGACACCAGCGGTACATGTATTGCACATTCACAGTTCGTTATTATTTTATACAACAATTTATAATTCTTCGACGACCTCCGTGGCGCAGTGGTTCAGCGCGTTGGTGCTCGACCGAGAAGTTGCGGGTTCGAATCCCGCCGAGGGAACAAAAAGTTTTCAATGTTCCTGGGTCATGGATGTGTGATAATATAAAAAAAATCTTAAATAGGTATATTGTGTTTATTATATTATTATAGTCCAGTTTTCTGCCATTGTAATTTTCCATAATACGATGTGTAGATATTATTACTCGTATTATATTATTCTGATAAATGTACTTTTATAGGTGACACTACATTAACTAAACAGTACATTTTTTAAAAATAATATGATAAGTATTAGCATAGACCAATTACATAATGTACTAGCTGACCCTTGCCCACTTCGTTGAGCATAAAAAGAGTTTATGATGAAATTCAACTAAAAAAACATCGCGGGAACCCGAAACCCGCAACGCGGGAACCCGGAACCCGCAACGCGGGAACCCGGAACCCGCAACGCGGGAACCCGGAACCCGCAACGCGGGAACCCTGAACCCGCAACGCGGGAACCCGAAACCCGCAACGCGGGAACCCGGACCCGCAACGTGGGAACCCGGAACCCGCAACGCGGGAACCCGGAACCCGCAACGTGGGAACCCGGATCCCGAAACGCGGGAACCCGGAACCCGCAACGCGGGAACCCGGAACTCGCAACGCGGAACCCGCAGCATGGGAACCCGAAACCCGCAACGCGGAACCAACAGCATGGGAACCCGAAACCCGTATAAAAATAGTATCCTATGTCCGTCTACTTGCTCTAAGCTACTTCCTCACCAATTTTCAGCCATATCGATAAAGCCGTTCTTGAGTTATAAATAATTTAACTAACACGACGTACTTTTATACATATAGATGTACAGATTACTCCTACTAACATAAGCTAAGCCCGGTGAATGCTCCCGTCACAGTCGGTCCAGCCAATTCGGTGATCATTAGTTAGATGACGACGATGATGATGATGAAAAGTAGCCTTTTCATTCATTAATCCTTATAACTTTAGCTATCTACCAGTGAAAGTCTCGTTAAAATCGGTCCAGCCGTTCCAGAGATTAGCCGGAGCAAAGAGACACGCTGACAGACATTTTTTTTTTAAATTACATTTTCGTTTTCAGTAAATATCGTTGCCAATGCAAAAAAAAGCAGAAGATATCGTTTAAAATGTCATATGCATTTAGAAAAACGTTGCTAATTGAAAGTTACATACTGACACTTCAATTTTATTTATTTGTATAGATGTATAGATTTGGAAAACTTCCCCAATCTTCGCGTTTTCACTGACGCGGAGCGGGGCGCTTATGAACTTAGTGGTTCCCATTTCCCAAGCGGAGTGGAGCAGAGATTTCGAGCATAGTGATTGGTCAATTCGGGTACCGCAAGCTCCTGTCCGCCTCGCCCCGCGTCAATGGAAACGCAGCCAAACGTCTATAACGTCTAATGGTCGTCATGGTAACCACGTTGTTTACAAATGAAAACAAAAATTATGAAATGCTATACATACCGTATTTATATCAGCTTAAACTATTTGGATTCATGTTTTTGTTAACTCTAATAATTTTATTAATCCAAATAGTTTAAGCTGATATAAAAACGGTATTTATAGCATTTCATAATTTTTATTTTCCATTTGTAAATAATGATGTTGCCATGACAGCCGTGTCATATAAACTGCCAACGACGTGAATCGATCGAGCCCAGGTTCAAACCCCGCGTGACCATCACGTATTTTCTTCTTTTTTCTAATTTTCTGCTTATTTTTTTTAACATTTTCTTTCATAATAACCTTTTCTTAACAATAACGAACATACCGTAAAAAAATTTGCGAAATTAGTCAAGCCGTTGTCGAAGCGCACACGATGTAAGAAATTTTGGAGGTCGTTTTATTACACTTTGGGCTACATTTTTGGGGTTTTAGTAAGGAACCCTACTTTTTTAAAACATATAATATAGCCTATGTTCAGCGCTAGGAATGTAGCTTTCCAACGGTGATAGAATTTTTCATATTGGTTCAGTGGTTTCAGAGCCTATTCCATTCAAACAAACAAACAAACAATCAAATGTTACCTCTTTATAATATTAGTATAGATATAGATAATTGGTCCATGGTATTAGGTACAAGCTTTACTAATTGAGAATAATCGGCAGAAGTTACACTTTAAATGGTGGGCGAAAACATATTACATATAATAATTATAATAAAAATATGCAATATTTTTTTGTGTTTAATAATCTAAAATCTAAATGTACGATATGGATACAAAATCTATACTTACTAATATTATAAAGCGAAAGAGATTGTTTGTTTGTTTGCCCGATTTGAAAAAATATTTTTTTTGTTGGATAGTACATTTATAGAGAAAGGCTTTAGGCTATATAACATTACGCTGCGACCAATAGGAGCAAAGCGGTAGTGTGAAATGTTGCGAAAACGGGGAAAATTATTCACATTTGGGGACTTTCGTTGCGTGCGCTGCATAAACGGTTTAAGTTACTCAAAAACCACGCGAACGAAGTCGAGGGAACAGCTAGTAGTAATATTTAGGTTTTCTGTATGAAAATATTACGCCATAAATCATAATATGAAAACAAATAAAACCACATCGATATCAAACCGCCACTTACACACACACGTTATATTACCTAACCCCCGTCGCATCGCGTCGTCTTTTTTTCCTTCGGGACTCGGGGGTCGGATACCTACTAGACATAGATGAACAATACACAATAGGATTCTTTATCTAAGCTACTAGACATGGGCGCTGCGCCAGGTACAACGGACGGCGTCACCGCCGCCGCCGACAAGGATAGTGAAAATTCCTACTACCAGCTCGCCAAATGACCGTCTATTGTATCTATTACGTGAACGGGACTACTAGTACGTTTACATAGGCGCCGAAGATCTCGTGTTGTTATTGCACTAAGATTTGTATGAATTCTGCGCCGCAGACGATGATTATTCACGATATTTCACGACGGCGTGGCGCGCCGCGCCGATCAGGATGTTTCGGCGCGCCGCCGCCGGAAAATTTTGTTCTGCGCCCGTCCATGTCTACTGTCTAGTACCCACTTTTCAAAAACGAACCCCTTGTAAAATTATGGCATAAAACTTCTCACAGTTGGTGTAGTATTAATACTAATAATAATATAAGTAAGTACACAATATGTTTCACTCGGGGAGAGTTGATCGTCTCTTGTTTATGGGAGCCGTTTGACAGAGGGCAATCAGAATGTAGAAGCATAAAAATCATCCAAAAAAAACGTACTATAGGCTTATTTACTATAATAGTGATTTACACCTAATTTATGTACGCGATATATCTGCAGTGAAAGATAGGACATTGGTTATTTTCCAGAATTTACTATTCGGTATAGGTATATTTAGGCAACGTGAACGTGTTGTTGATGTAAATTAATGTTCATAACGGCCTAGTTGCGTGGTGCGCCGCGGGAGCCGCGCGCGACGTTGCCGCTCTGTGCGACAACAACAACGAGTGCGAAGCGAGGTGATGCGGGTCGAACGGGCTGTTATACGTAGGTCGTAGGCTGACGTAGTGAGTGAGGCAGCACACAAAACAACCCAACACTTAAATTTTTATTAATAAAACTGTATGTGTGAACCTGTCAAAGTTACGAGTATGTGTAGTTCGTTTGACGCGACCAGCGATAACTTTATGGCACCAGGCAGTCGACAGACATTAATGATATTAAATAAAAAAAGCCTATTTTATTAAACTTATTAGTACCTACCTACATTTTATAACAAATTTTGGTATTCGATTTTATAGTAGGTAAGTAGGTATATTATTTATTAAAGTGAAGTACCTATACCCACCAGAAAAAATACAAATATTGTAGATACCTAACTATCAACTACCTCTCTATACCTACAATGATATTTAATAAAAGAACGACATTCGTCATAAAATACTGATAGGTAGGTAGGTATTAGTTATGAGGAAAAGTACGTTTTGCAATTTGTTGCAAAAATAAGAATATTCTTATACGTTTAAATAAACTCAAACTTAAATTGCACGTCTACATAATGATATTCTTGAGATCATAAAATTACTTAATGTCTGGATGTTGAATATTATATTCGGGAGTTGTTAATTGGGGCTAAACCTTTGTTTCGTAACACCTACCGACAAAAGCAACAATTTATTAATAAACAGCATATTTTATAATTTCTAGCGCAGATATAAATACGGGCATGATTTACGTAACGGTATAACTAGCATAAAAACACAGTAAAAATGAAAGGTCAACAAAATCCGCGTCTGTTGCAACACACGCAGCGTTTCGAACAAGTTTCGAGCCACGGTCCATGAGTCGAGTCTTTACTAGTAATATAAACTAGCTAATATACGACCTAAAAGTTATATTAAAATTCTACTTTCCATTATTTAAAATTATAACTAGGTATGTAGTAGTAGGTTTATACTTAGTCATCAAAATATTTTTTTTATTCCGAATAAATTTTTACAAAAATGTTTTCTGAACTTCGTGTGTATGTTTTGTGTTTGTAATGCCTAACACCAGTTCGGGAACTAGCCCAGTAAAAAGAACCGTGTAAGAAACTCGCATGTGGCCATCTTTAACCAAAAAGATGGAAAGGAGAAAGCCCATTTCAGGCCCAGAGCGGACAGCCGTCTTAAGAAGACTTAATTTCTCCAGAAATGTACCATAAAGAGACATGATTTTTGATAACATTCAAATAACCGCCACTATAATCAGTAATTTTCCAATAAAAAAAGGAATTTTATTGGATTATTTGGAACCTAAGTAGAACGTTGAGGTGAAATGTTACCCGATGATAAAACTCTAATCATTCAATCCGAATATCGATTAATAAACAAATAAAATAAACTCATGTAAAATACAAATAACGGGTCACTGTTGGTAATTCGGTAAAGAATTAATCAAAAGAAAACATTTATCTTAAAACCAATGTTTACGTTTGTTACTATAAACGATAAAGATTAATAAAAAGTCATATTATATCGATAATTTTTTACGTAATTGTTTTATCGATATCATTTTTTTTGCGACAAGCGGCAACACTGATGACTGAAATGTCATTTTTCAAACGAATGATCTCGACTGTTCGCTTGTTGCTCAAAGATGCGTTTTGTTTTGTTTTCGATTTTTTTCACCGCAATGTGGCTTTCTCGCCTGAACTTGTTTCGCCTTTTCACGTACGACTTTGGCATTGTTTTTCTAGTTTTGTTCTCTCCTTCTACGATTACTTAGCCCTGGATTAAAGGATTATGCTATTTGATTGTGCATACCAAAATGTCTGAAGAACATTGTATATGTTGTGGTAATAATGTTACCGAGAACCGTATTTTAGAGCCCGAAGAATTAAGTGTCATACAGCAGTGGGTTGCACGGCAGCAGGTAATCATATTATTATAATAAAATGTTTCTATTATTTCTTTCATTATGGTTTAATCGTTAAATCTTTTACGGTTGAAAATATTTATCATTAATGTTAATGTTTTAGGTGTCAGGCGATAATCTTGTTTGCCACAATTGCTGGGTAGCAATAACTGAAAGTACAACAAGGGCTATCTTATTATATCTTACTATTATAAATTATTGAAAAGTCGGAAATGGCCTTGAAAATAAAATAGACAAAAAGTAAAAAAATATATATTTCTACAATAATGGCGGCATTTTAAGTTTTTTTCTCAGATATCTAATACTATTAACATTTTAGAACACTCATTTTTAATGCGATTTTTTGATGTCCACATTGGGCCTGAGACACTATGGAGAGTGGGCTTTCTCCTTTGCTGTTTTGAAATAAAATTTACAACAATTTATAAAAAATAAGAATTAAAATTGTTCGTTCGAATATAAAATTACGTAGTAGATACATTAGTGAAAATAAAATAAAAATTGTTCAAATTAGCGGCTAATTTTTATAGAACAGATATCCTTGCAGAGGGCTAGGTACTTTATTCCTATAGTATGGTGGCTGTCTGTATGATGCTGTAGAGTAAGATGTTAAGTTTATAGGTTCCGAATTAAGTAGGTACCTATATTAAAACAAGTTCCCCTAAAACATATTACATATTTTTGCTGTCCTGCTGTCGATTTCTCACGGATCACGATTAATGAATTAATGACCCATAAAGGGTTGTAGTAACGCTATCAAACATAATTAAATGGGGTACTATAATATGATCTAAATGTACCTAACTACTACCTAACTATGGTGATCTCGATAAAAATAACTATTATTTACTACGGAGCTTAGAATAATAACACGAGATCTACACGTACAACGTCACGTAGGCAACTTTAGGGGTTTGTTTTTTATCACGTAGATACAATAATTGTCGGTATATTTTTCAACCTTACATTGCCCTGACTCCATCCTCTTATTATGTACAGTACAATAATGTATTTTAGTCTACTATGTACCTATTTAAAGTGCAATTTGGCATAATAAAATATTTAAGTAGGTAAGTCATTGTTGATTGTACCCAACATATTGTTTTATTGAAATAAACCGATTTTAGGGTGTACGATTGAACCTATTTTATGGAAGGTCATCTTAAAAACTTGATTCTGTCTGCATGTTGTAAATTTTATTGTAACTTTATAATCCTAAAAATCCTATAAACTTTATAATTGACGCCTCCGTGGTCTAGTGGTTCAGAGCTTGGCTCTTGACTTGGACTTGGTCGCGGGTTCGAATCCCGCCGAGGGAACAAAAAGTTTTAAAATGTTCCTGAGTCATGGATGTGTATTAAATTTGTGTATTAATATAATAAAAATCTTAAATATGTGTATAGTATTAAAGTATTTAAATATATATTACCGTTGTCTGGTACCTGTAACACAAGTTCTTCGGATACTTAGCATGGGGCCAGATTGACGTGGTGTGAAGCGTCCATAGATATTATTATTATTATTATAATCTGTTGTGTTGTCTGGCGTTAACTTTAACATAGCTTGGTGATACACGGCCTTAGCATATTATTATGTCTGGTAAGTAGGTTCATTATACAATTTATACATATTTTTAAGTAGTTACCTAAATATTATGCTTTTTTATTACAACAATCACTATAGGTAAGTACCAGCGTTGCCAGATAAATATTTTTTGCCAAGTAGGGATTTTGGAACTTTTTGAGTAAAAAGAGGGATTCTTTCGTCGAAAGTGGGACATAGTACCTAAAATAAACGTACATAATCAAAAGTTTTTGAATATATAGGTATGTGATATTTATAGTTTTATTCGAATTCAAATTACGTTTATGTGTCAATAGATAGTAAAAATATCCATATAAATTGTATTTACTTATATAAAAATATGTTTTTTTATCAAATTTGTCCTATCGTTAAATAGTTGAGTAAAAAAAATCAGAATAAAAAAAATGAAACAAAAAAGAAATCAAGATCAAAAAAGTTTAAAAATCAAAATCGAAAACCGGAACCAAGCCTGTCCCGCGAGGGACATTAAAATTTGATTAAAAAATCGGGACGTCCCACTGAAATCGGGACGTCTGGCAACGCTGGTTAACTGTTGGTACATTATAATAATTATTATGTTAAATAATAAAATTAAAAATTCGATAATAATTGGTCCCTGCCTGCACAACATCCACCGACAAACAAGTTTGTTTGCACGAACAGGCAACGTCGCATTTCTCCTTATAGTATAGTATGTATAGGATATTATATCCAGGCCTGGATTCCAGGGACGACTATCGACTACGGATAGTACGATTTGTAGGAGCTATACACGACCTTATTTTTATAGTGGCCGCAAACATGTGATGTATCATGTATCAGCCATGGTGTCGAGGGCCGCAAGCTAAAACCATTAAATTAGGTAGGCATTGATGGAGGTGTCGGTAATTCCAACTTAACGACGTACTTTCTTTGAATGATAAAATATTTATATAAAGATTTGTTAAGGGAAACAATCTTAATTGGTAAACATTTAAATGGTTTTCATATTTTTTTACTTCAAATGGTCACTAAGTAGAGATAATCTATACATATAATAAATCTGTAGAGGAGTCGTGTCTGTACATTGAAGATATTTGAGAAAAAATAATATAGGGGACCTTTATTTACGCAATAGTACCCAAAACTATGATTTTTGAAATTTTTGTCTGTTTGTCTGTTTGTCTGTTTGTCTGTGGGTTTGTGCACGCTAATCTCAGAAACGGCTTATCCAATTAAGATGTACTTTTCAGTAATATATTGCGGCAAGTTTCATTTAACATTTAGTGTTTGTTTTATGTAAATCGGTTCATAAATAAAAAAGTTATGACAATTTAAAAAGATCATGTCGTACTTGCTGGACGTTTGTAGGAATCGCGCCGCGCCGGGCCCGGGAGCCGCGCGCCGCTTCAAATTTTATTCGCAGCAAACGCACCGCGGCTGCGGGGGCCGGCGGGGGTGACTTTATATTTGTTAGTTGTTATATAAGCTAGGGACAATCTAAGTTTTTTTTTTGAGTTTCTTTATTACGAAAGTTATTTGTATAAAATCAGTTAGTACTTTTACTGTAAAGTCCTCTGTGACAAGTAGGTACTGTATGTACATATTTATTAGTTAGAAATGTAATATAAATAAATAAATAAAAACCGGCCAAGTGCGAGTTGGCCTTGCGCACCGAGAGCTCCATACAAACCTGATTGACATATTGAGACCTGAGTATTTGATATAAGTTTCAATTAAATACATTCATGACAAAACGGTACTAAGTTTTAAAAAATCTAAATATTTTTATTATCTATATAATGTAACTAAAAACGTAATATGGTTTTAGACGTTGCTTGGTTTCAAATTTTATGATTTTAAGTTCACGGGAAGTACCCTTTAGGTTTTGATTCCCTTGCGAGTGTCTAAAATGACGAAATTTAGCGACTTATGCGACTGTAGCTTTTGATTGCATTGGCTAAAAAGTCTGATTTTTTCACTACTTCAAGGAACAGTAGATCCTGAGTATTGTATAATAATATAATTTTCATCTTAATTATACCTTTACGCATTTCTGAGTAAAAGGGCCTTGACAGACAGACGGACATGGAAGTGTGTAATATGTGTGTGGATATTATGTATTTAGTTTTTTCCTTTTGAGGTACGGAACCTTAAAAACAGTTCTAAGATTTTTTTTAAATATATTGCTCTTTTTCTTTGTTTTTTCTATTTAATAAGTTAGACGTTAAAACATCTTGATAGTTATAAACTGTGTTACAGGGGAAAACTGTTAATTCTACCTTTTGTTAAATTCTAACCATTTACGGCCTGCCCTGGATATGTGTTAACAGTGTGATTATTATAGGTTTTTTTTGCCAAATATTATAATAATGATAAAATATTCTCTTATAAAAATCTATCTTACAAGAGATAGCGAGATGCAGAACCATAATAGCGACATCTATACGCCAACTGCAATTATAACAAAGTTGAGTACCTACATTTATAAAATACGTTATCCGAGAATCGATTTTCGTATTATTAATTAAGAAAATCGGAATTCGGTCCTCAGCGTGTTATTAACAACTAGCTGTGCCTGCGACTTCGTTCGCGTGGTGTTTGATTGACTTATCGGAAAACCCGAAATGTGAATTGTTTGTTTGTTTAAACGCGCTAATCTCAGGAACTATTGGTCCGATTTGAAAAAATATTTTTGTTGGATAGTCCATTTAGGATAGTTTATTTAGGAAGGCTTTAGGCTATAATATAACATTACGCTGCGACCAATACCAGTCGGGCGTCGTCGTCGCCCGACGCCGCGACGCGATGCCGACGCTGCGTCACGATGCCGACGCCGCGACGCGACACCAACACCCGACGCCGACGCCGCGACGCCGACGCCCGACGCCGCGACACCGACGCCGCAACTCGCAACGTCGAGACGCCGACGCCCGACGCCGACGCCCGACGCCGACGCCCGACGCCCGATATCCGCGAACAAACATATATACGGTTGAATTGAGAAACCTCCTCCTTTTTTGAAAGTCGGTTAAAATACTGTTTCTATTGCATCGCGTCGCTGTGTACTGTGTAAGTAGATAAGCGATCGCCCCGCGCGTCCCACACACCCCGCAGTATACACGCGTCGAAATTCGTTCGACTAACTTCAAATTTATCGTCACTACTCGGCTCCTATGTGTCTCAGTGTTATGTTTTATAACCTATAACCTGCTCAGGAGTATGGGCTACAATCGTACTAAGTTTGGTTAAAATCCCTTCAGTAGTTTTTGTTCCATGCGTGCACATACAGACAGACAGACAGACAGACAAAAAATTTATTGATTGCATTTTTGGTATCAGTGTCGATCTCCAATCATCCTCCAATAAGAATTTTGAAAAAATATTCAATGTACAGAATTGACCTCTCTAGAGTTTTATTATAAGTAATATAGATATAGATATAGATGTATAATATGTTGCATTCTATAATATTATAGTTCTTATTCCGTCCGTTCAAATTCATACAGCCTACTACTACTGTACATTTTTATAGTCTTCTTTGTCCAAATTATGTATTCTATAACTATAATATATATAATTTTGATAAACATATTGTGTTTACAGTTAAACTAAAAAAGTTATGTCAATACCTATAAGTTAGATTTATGTTTTATCGATATTTATATTTCTTAGTTTTTATGTTAGGTACAACTTATGTTTGTTTTCTTTCTTTTGGACTTTCTATATTTTGCTACTTTTCTGTATAAAATCAGTTTGTCTGTATAAAAACAGTCATGTGATTTGTAATCATTACATACATGTTTGTTTGCGTAGGTTATTTATAAATAAAAAAACCGGGCAAGTGCGAGTCGGACTTGCGCACTGAGAAGACTGCAGTATTTTGCGGCGCGCTGACTTAATACCATTGTCTCCACACCAGCGCAGCGTCGGCGTGGAATCGATCATCGTCTGCAGTCGCTGCGGCGCAAAATCCATACAAATCTTAGTAGTTAGTACAGAGATGTTCGTCGTGTATGTGAGCGTACTATCAAGTAGTCCCGTTCGCAATATAGTAATTATATACGGTCATTTGTCAAGCTGGTAGTAGGAATTGTCAGCATACTATAAAATAGATTTTTAAATACCTAAACGACAGTTTTTATAACTAAAAAAATATATTTAAAACAGATTTATTATAACACTGCCCCAAATCACTTTTCCACGCGTACGAAGTCGCGGGCACAGCTAGTCTATACATATAATAAATCTGTAGAGGGGTCATGTCTGTACATTAAGAATATTTAAGTGAAAATTAAAAAAAGGGGGTCTATATAAGCCACAGAACCTAAAAATAACATTTTTGAAAAAAATGTCTGTCTGTCTGTCTGTCTGTCTGTCTGTCTGTCTGTCTGTCTGTCTGTCTGTCTGTCTGTCCATATGGGAATGTTTGTCGTCGCATCACGCTAAAACCACTGTATGGAATGAAATGAAATTTGGCAGGCAGGTAGCTTACGACCTGAAGAGCATTATTGGAAATTATTATCCCGAAAAACGAAAGGGTTCCCGTGGGATCTTCAAAAAATTGTAGCTACCTATTTGACGGTATTTCAGCCAAACTACTCAACGTATTCAAATGAAATTTGGCAGGCAGGTAGCTTATAATCTGAAGAGCATTATTGGAAATTGTTATCCCGAAAAACGAAAGGGTTCCCGTGGGATCTTCAAAAAATTGTAGCTACCTATTTGACGGTATTTCAGCCAAACTACTCAACGTATTTAAATGCAATTTGGCAGGCAGGTAGCTTATGACCTGAAGAGCATTATTGGAAATTATTATCCCGAAAAACGAAAGGGTTCCTGTGGGATCTTCAAAAAATTGTTACTACCTATTTGACGGTATTTCAGCCAAAGTACTCAACATATTTAAATGAAATTTGGCAGGCAGGTAGCTTATGACCTGAAGAGCATTATCGGAAATTATTACCCCGAAAAACGAAAGGGTTCCCGTGGGATCTTCAAAAAGTTGTATCTACCTATTTGACAGTATTTCAGCCAAACTACTTAACGTATTTAAATGAAATTTGGCAGGCAGGTAGCTTATGATTTGAAGAGCATTACTAAAAATTGTTAGCCCGAAAAACGAAAGGGTTCCCGTGGGATCTACAAAAAATTGTAGCTGCCTATTTGACGGTATTTCAGCCAAACTACTCAACATATTTAAATGAAATTTGGCAGGCAGGTAGCTTATGATCTGAAGAGCATTACTGGAAATTATTATCCCGAAAAACGAAAGGGTTCCCGTGGGATCTTCAAAAAATTGTAGCTACCTGTTTGACGGTATTTTAGCCAAACTACTCAACGTATTTAAATGAAATTTGGCAGGCAGGTAGCTTATGACTTGAAGAGCATTATAGAAAATTATTATCCCGAAAAACGAAAGGGTTTCCGTGGGATTTCCAAAAAATTGTAGCTACCTACTTGACGGTATTTCAGCCAAACTACTCAACGTATTTAAATGAAATTTGGCAGGCAGGTAGCTTATGACCTTAAGAGCATTATTAGAAATTATTATCCCGAAAAACGAAAGGGTTCCTGTGGGATCTTCAAAAAACTGTAACTACCTATTTGACGGTATTTCAGCCAAACTACTCAACGTACTTAAATGAAACTTGGCACAAAGGTAGATAGATTGTAACATGAAATAATCAACATAATATTTTTAACCGACTTCCAAAATAGGAGGTGGTTTCTCAATTCGTAAATATATGTTTTTTTTATGTTTGTTCGTGGATATCTTCGTCGTTTATGAACCATAGTAGTAGTGGTATTACATTAATATTTTTAAATATTAATGTAATACCACTACTACTTAGTCTTTGAAGATATACGTTTGGAAATTTCGACATCGTTTATACTGCAAGCATATGGTAATTAATAAATAAAAAACCGGGCAAGTGCGAGTTGGAATTGCGCACCGAGAGTAGACCGCCGACGCCGAAAAATTTGGCGGTCGGCGCAAGCAGCGCAGCGTCGGATTGAATGTCGGCGTCGGGTGTCGGCGTCGCGACGGCGATCGTCGCGGCGTCGGGCGTAAGCGTCGCGGCGTCAGGCGTCGCGGCGTCGGGCGTCACGACGTTGGGCGTCGCGGCGTCGGGCATCGGGCGTCGGTGTCGCGACGTTGGGCGTCGCGGCGTCCGTCAGAGTCGCGACGTCGGGCGTCGGCGTCGAGGCGTTGGGCGTCGGCGTCGCGACGTTGGGTGTCGCGGCGTCAGGCGTTGGCGTCGCGACGTTGGGCGTCGCTGCGTCGGGCGTCGCGCCGTCGGGCGTCGTCGTCGCGACGTTGGGCGTCGCAGCGTCGGGCGTCGCGGCGTCGGGGGTCGCGGCGGCGGGCACCGCGGCGTCGGGAGTCGCGGCCTCGGGCGTCGGCGTCGCGACGTTAGGCGTCGCGGCGTCGGCGTCGCGACGTCGGGCGTCGGCTCCACGACGTTGGGCGTTGCGGCGTCGGGCGTCGAGGCGTCGGTCGTCGCGGCGTTGGGCGTCATATACGGGACATGAGCGCGTTTAAACAAACAAACAATTTACATTTGGGGACTTTCGTTGTATGCGCTGCATAAACGGTTTAAGTCAAACAAACACCACGCGAACGAAGTCGCGGGCACAGCTAGTATAAAATAAAAATGGTTGAAAAAGGCCGTTGGGCCATATGTGGCCCGCGGGCCGCATGTTGAGTATAACTATAAGTATACCTGGTTTATAGACTAATGTCCCGATTTCACCTACGCATGTTAGTGTTAACGGCTTGTTAATTTACCATGCCTTCTCATTCATAGATAGGAATTACGAGAGGATCAACATGATATTTAACGAAGGATTAAATTTAATATTGCTTGGTGAAACACGCCCTTAATTGTATAAATTACCGTACCTACTACCTACCATAGACTCATCTATACATATAATAAATCTGTAGAGGGGTCATGTCTGTACATTAAGAATATTTAAGTGAAAATTAAAAAAAGGGGGTCTATATAAGCCACAGAACCTAAAAATAACATTTTTGAAAAAAATGTCTGTCTGTTTGTCTGTCTGTCTGTCTGTCTGTCTGTCCATATGGGAATGTTTGTCGTCGCATCACGCTAAAACCACTGTATGGAATGAAATGAAATTTGGCAGGCAGGTAGCTTACAACCTGAAGAGCATTATTGGAAATTATTATCCCGAAAAACGAAAGGGTTCCCGTGGGATCTTCAAAAAATTGTAGCTACCTATTTGACGGTATTTCAGCCAAACTACTCAACGTATTTAAATGAAATTTGGCAGGCAGGTAGCTTATAATCTGAAGAGCATTATTGGAAATTGTTATCCCGAAAAACGAAAGGGTTCCCGTGGGATCTTCAAAAAATTGTAGCTACCTATTTGACGGTATTTCAGCCAAACTACTCAACGTATTTAAATGAAATTTGGCAGGCAGGTATCTTATGATCTGAAAAGGATTACTGGAAATTGATATTCCGAAAAACGAAAGGGTTCCCGTAGGATCTTCAAAATATTGTCGCTACCTATTTGACGGTATTTCAGCCATACTACTCAACGTATTTAAATGCAATTTGGCAGGCAGGTAGCTTACAACCTGAAGACCATTATTGGAAATTATTATCCCGAAAAACGAAAGGGTACCCGTAGGATCTTCAAAAAATTGTAGCTACCTATTTGACGGTATTTCAGCCATACTACTCAACGTATTTAAATGCAATTTGGCAGGCAGGTAGCTTATAATCTGAAGAGCATTATTGGAAATTGTTATCCCGAAAAACGAAAGGGTTCCCGTGGGATCTTCAAAAAATTGTAGCTACCTATTTGAGGGTATTTCAGCCAAACTACTCAACGTATTTAAATGAAATTCGGCAGGCAGGTAGCTTATGACTTGAAGAGCATTATTGAAAATTGATTTCCCGAAAAACGTAAGGGTTCCCGTGGGATCTTAAAAAAATTGTAGCTACCTATTTGACGGTATTTCAGCCAAACTACTCAACGTATTTAAATGAAACTTGGCACAAAGGTAGATTGTAACATGAAATAACCAACATAATATTTTTAACCGACTTACAAAAAAGGAGGAGGTTTCTCAATTCGTAAATATATGTTTGTTTTTTATGTTTCTTCGCGGATATCTTCATCGTTTCTGAAACGATTTAAATTTTTTTTATGTTGTGTAGGGTATAATTTAAATTTGGTCCCATTGTCACCAAAATGGTGACCTGATGATGGGGGATCCGTGAGGAATCGAAGGAAATCCTCAAAATTTATGTGGAATAATATATTGATTTTGATTTTTTCTGAAGTAGTCTAAGCATATGTTACCAAACAGTAAGGTTTTGCACCATATCCTGGATCTATAATATCAAAAAATTTCGCGTTTCAGTAAACTATATATATATATTATATATATATATTTTACTGAAACGCGAAATTTTTTATTATATACTAGCTGTTCCGGCAAACTTCGTATTGCCTTATTAATTAATTGCTTGACATACTGACTGCAGCGCCACCTATCGGTTCCAATTGTAAATCTAAACCATTCTCGAATCTCCACGAACACACACAAAAAATTTCATCAAAATTGGTCCAGTCGTTTAGGAGGAGTTCAGTCACATACACACGCACACAAGAAATATATATATTAAGATTATTATTATATTTTATTTTTTATTATATTATATATATATATATATATTGAAAAATTTCTATAACTATATATACGATATACATCATATATATATATATTTAAAAAATTGCGCCGCTCTGGCTTACGCCAGGCTAGGCTAGGTAGACTTTTTCTCTTTCTACTATTTTTTTTTATCTAATCGTTTTTGTTTTTCATTTTCCTTCCTCAAATAATCGTCGTCTGATCATTCGAGAATTATGCCTACTATAGATTGCTATACCCATAACTAAAAATCTGAAAATTAAATAATTTTAAACAAAAAAAAAACGACTTCAAAAGGTAAACTAAAAGGAACAATTAAATTTACTTCGCACAAAGTAATACTTATTTTCCAGTACAAGTGAAAATAATTATTACTTTGTGCGAAGTAATTTATTATTATACTTCGGTTTTGCAAATACGATTAATAAAGTACAGGCGTAGGATAGTTTGTTTTCAAGATATGAATGAGATGTCATAGGTACATTTAAATTAGAAAAGTTATGTCAATATAAGTAAGATTTATGTTTTTCTTGATATTTTTATTTATTAGTTTTCATGCTAGGTACGGCTTGGGTTTTTTCTTTCTTTTGGACTTTTGTTATTTTGTCGTCTAAAGGAAGTTAGTACATTAACCGTAAAGTCCCTAAGTAGGCTACATGTTTGTTAGCGTAGGTAATTAATAAGTAAAAAACCGGGCAAGTCCGAGTTGGAATTGCGCACCGAGAGTAGACTTTTAAAAAATTTGGCGCTCGGCGCCAGCAGGGCAGCGTCGGTGTGAAAACGATCATCGTCTGCAGTCGCTGCGGCGTAAAGTCCATACAAATCTCAGTACAGAGATCTTCGTCGCGTATATGAGCGTACTATCAAGTAGTCCCGTTCGCATAAAAGAAAAAAAAATATTATACATACAGACGAATTGAGAACATCCTCCTATTTTTGAAGTCGGTTAATAATACACGGTCATTTTTCGAGATGGAATTGTTAGCATTTTCATAGAAAAAATACCTCAAAACATTTACGACAAAAACGGCCATTATTTGACAGTAAACTATTATTATTACTCCATCGGCCTACTTCTTTTGCCTATGCACGTCTAATACCGTGTATAAAGAAGCATTACTATAAATTAGTGATTTTAAACATCCAAACGACAGTGTTCATAAACTAAAAATGTATTTGAACTGCTGCCCTAAATCACTTTTCCACGCGTACGAAGTCGCGGGCACAGCTAGTAATAAATAATATTATACTGCCGTCGTCGGATATTACCTATACGTCTGTCTACCACAAAAGTTACTACTACCTACAGTACCTACTGTCTATAACCGAGAATCTCGACTTATTAAGTGTTGTGCAGTGTGCTTACAAACATGATTTGCCTAAGGGCTCAGTCAAAAACAAAATACATTTCCAAAGTGAGGAAAGGTTGGTAGTAACTAGTATAATCGTATAACAAAATACATTTCCAAAATGAGGAAAGGTTGGTAGTAACTAGTATAATCGTATAACAAAGTTATACTGACTGTTCTTTTTGCACACTGTATTTCCAACCAAAATTTTTGCTACTGAAGTAAGCAGGTATTAGATAATAGGTAGGTATTGGGTAGGTAGTAGGTACCTAAATAATTGTTTTCCTGTCATTATGTCTATTTTAAATTTATATCAAAATGAATATTTTTGTGGTTTTCAACTTCTATCAACAGTGTTTATCGAACGTTTTCAAATATTTTCTGGCTACAACACAATATTATTATTGGTTGGATGTGATTTATTTAGGTACACAACTATGCAAAGTATTAACGGTAATAATTATTTTGCTTACGCCCGGTTTCTGAAAGGCTGATCAAATTGATCAATTGATCAAATCAGCTAATCTGAACGCTCATTGGTGAAAACAGTAACTGCGAAGTGATGTTCACCAATCAGCGTTCAGATTAGCTGATTTGATAAATATGATCAGCCTTTCAGAAACCGGGCGTTAATAAACAAAAATATGTAGCAAGTAATCCCGATTCCCAACAAAATAAATTTATATGAAAGGAGAGTTCTTGTTTTATTGAATAGAAGCTGAGTTCAATGTTTATTATAATGAATGATATTTAGAGTTACGAGGTGATCGTCAAAAGTGGCTCCAAATGGTTCATATATAATTTAAATTGGTCTATGATATTACTTAATAAGTAGCCACTTTTGTTAGATTGAACTGTCTGGACTCTTGACAAGTCGACACGCTGCCGCCTGCCGCGTCTACATTCTACATGACCTTGTAAGTTGAACGCAAGCGGACGAGGAACAGGAAATGCCCGCCTTCCCTATCTACTCCTCAATCCTCATCTCAGGAAATAATAAGCCTTTGTTTTACTTATAGAGAGAGCACATGAAACAATCTATTACAATAAAAATATGAAAGACATAACATAAGTAGGTACCACTGTTGAACGTTTTTGAAGCTATGAGGTCGAAAGTCCACCACTGTTGCCGGCTTTCTGATAATAGCTTCTATCTCAGAAAGTTTAGAAACAGAGTACCTACTGATCTTGTTTAAAATCTATATTTTTGAAAATTCCATCCCCAATTACATAGGGGATAAAAGTTTCTATAATACAACATTTCATTCCTTGGCCATATTTGCATAAACATGTAATTTGAGTAGGTACTGCAAAATGATTTTAGCATTTCAAAGTTTTTTTGTTAAACTCCTAAGGGAGGAAAATGGTGTATCAACATACAATCCAAGCCCAAAGGTTGGAAACTTAAAATTTAGCCCATGTAGTGTTTCCTTTTAAAAAACCCAGATACCTATTAGTTTGGCGAGTGTCAAAATTTGCGTTTGTTTCAGGAGTTAGAAAGCGTTTATGGACATCTATTGTCGCTATTTGGAGTTATTATTTTTACCCGACTTCGGCGAAGCCAAAAGAAAGGGTAATGATTTTGGCAGACTATGTATGTATTTTTACGGAGACAAGGCTGCCTTACTGCAACACATTGTAACCTCCTTGTCTTATTTCTTACACTGCAAATAAAGTTTTATTTAGTGTTAATATGATACGGGCATAACAATTATAAATATGT
Organism: Celastrina argiolus; assembly: GCA_905187575.2. Lineage (NCBI taxonomy): Eukaryota > Metazoa > Arthropoda > Insecta > Lepidoptera > Lycaenidae > Celastrina > Celastrina argiolus. The sequence goes on along the minus strand of LR994578.1, from coordinate 782,158 downwards.
AATTTCATCATTAAAAACATAAAATACGCACGTAAGCAAACGTCACACACCTGCGTCACATTATTTATTCATCATTTTAATTTCAATACTAATGTGACTCATACAGCATCATGGGTTTCTACTTGCTGGTGGCGTGTAGATGTTTGAAATAGTGATGAATTCTAAAATGGTCGGTACCGGCCATAGTGATTATATTCTCTTTGGTACCGGCGTTTATTAAATGTCGTAGTTATGGTTGCCCAGCTTAATATACGGCATTCTCTTATCAAGGTCAGCCTAGTCCAGAGGAATAACAGGTTTGCCACGTATGGTTCCAACCGTGTGCGGGTTTCCTCGCGATGCTTTTCTTCATCGTTAGAGCGCCTTATAATGTAGGTACTTGCGGTCTGAAAGTCTCATCCCACGCTACAACCTGGGAATCAAACCTGCATCAGGTGCGAATCAACGGTATAACAGTGGGTTATACGGTTGATTCGTACTACTAGGGGGTCCGAGGCCTAATGAGTCCACGGACGCTCTACGTTATAGGCATTGTGTCCAATCAAGTTCGAAGAAAACTTTAAACTGAAGTTGAACTGGCCGGCGATGTTATGGACCAGGTGATTAATGCGGGCATTGTGAATAATGTCTTGCTCTATCGGGCTAAGTGATTAACTACAATCCAAATTTCATTATTTATCACATAGGACTCATTTCATTATTCATTGTATTCATTCTCATTATTACATTGTGTGATTTATTACCGTCGTGCAACGCGGCACAACCGGCAACGATGTTCACGGAGCTAACACTACAAAGACACAACCGACCCACCAGCTGTTATTGGTTTGCTCGCTTCTGGAAATTCGCTGGAAATTTCGACCTGAAAAATGAACCTCGCGGTCGTCCGAACTGGTGGACAATAACGAATTAAAGGCGATTGTGGAAGCTGATGATACACAATCTACTGCTGAATTAGCTTTCGACGTTTGCGTCAATACCTCAAAACATTATTGGTCCATTTGCGTCTAATTGGAAAGGTAAATAAGTTTGACAAATGGGTGCCCCACGAACTCAATGATCGCCAGCGGCGCGAGTACGCGTCTGAACTGAACACAATGATGGACAAACTGACACATTTCCAACCAGCATTGGTCAATCGCTCGTCTCCGTAGTTCGCTGCTCCTGCACGACAACGCGCGACCTCAACTGCACAGCAGACGGTCTCAAAGTTGCAAGATCTGGGCCCTACTCACTAGACTTTGCGCCTACAGACTTCTACTTTTTCCAGAAATTGGATAAGTTGGCGGGAAAAAAATCAATACCCGAGAGGCTGTACAAAATGCCTTTGAAGAATTTGTTGCCTCCTTTCCAGCTGATTTCTTTATAAGAATGGCATCGCCAAACTGTTTGTGTTTAATAAATATATTTTTATTTAATTTTTATTTTTAACAGTGGCACTGCGTTGGCAAAGATTGGCATTGATTGTACAGGTGATTACTGATTACTTCGATTAATACAAATATAAAATACATTTAAAAAACACGTTGAAATTTTTTCATACATTAGGTATTTAACCTGGTTTAGTTGTTTTATTGACTTTCCGAAAAAGCTTGTTAAGTTTAATTTGGAAATAAAATATTTTTATAACCCCCGACAAAAACAAATGGTGTTAAAAGTTTGACGTGTCTGTGTGTACATCCGTGTGCACTGTTATAGCTCCTAAGGACGAACAGATTTTGATCTAGAGTTTGTTTTGTTTGAAAGATGATGTGTTGCCCTTGTTCTTAGCTATAATTATATATATTCATCGTCATGAGTTCGCTCACTGCTTAACAATCAAGTTACAAAAATAGTTTTTAAGCAAACCTTAAAATCTATTTTTGTTTATAGTTGTGTATAGTTCTGATGAAATGCAAAACCTTGGGAAATCTTAATGTCCTGTGAACAAAGTCCTTGCTTATTAATCCGTATAGCCTTACATCGCCTCCGTGGTCTAGTGGTTCAGAGCTTCGCTCTCGACCCGGAGGTCGTGGGTTCGATTCCCGGGGTGGAACAACAAAAAATGTTGTTTTCAAGTTTGGTTAGGACAATTCAGGCTGATCACCTGATTGTCTGACAAGAAAGATGATCCATGCGTCGGATGGGCATGTAAAAAGTCGGTCCTGCACCTGATCTCTCGCTAGTCGTGTCGGTTTACCGTCCCACTGGGTTATGAGAGTAAAAGGAAGAGAGAGTGCTTCTGTGTATTGCGCACACACTTGGGCACTATAAAATAACTCCTGCGTAGCTGGCCTGGTTTCAATGAAATCGGCTACCGACATCGAAATCGGTGAGGGGTGCTATTATTAGCCTTATATTGTTAAAATTGTTTAGGATTCAATTGATTTAAAGTTAAATAAAATTATTTAAATATAGATAATTATGGAAACTGGAAATTATTTGTAAAAGTGAGATTATGTAACATGCAAATTAGTGTCTCATATTGTGGAGTTAAGGGCAGGTAGTCCATCAAAGTACGCGCTTTTAAGTTTTTTAAAACAATCTGATACACATGCAAAAGTGTTTTGAGTTCTGAAATAAATATATATGTGTAAATATGTTTTTAACCCAAACGGCAGGCAAGTCCATTGGTAATGTCCATCCTGTGTGACAAAGCCTGTCTTCTGTCTATCTTCAATACGTAGTGGTATAGACCAAAATGCGGAATTTATATCAAGTGTTGTAAAATAGTTACAATTTCTTGCTTTAATTATCAAGTCGCTTATTAATGGAAATGGTTGTGCTTGTGGTATGACTATCTTGTTTAATTCACGAAAATCAATACAAAGTCTTGATTTTGTATTTTCATCTCTTTTAAATGCCAAGGTAACTGGCGCCGCAAATGGACTGTAAGATTCCTCAATTAAATTATTTTTAAGTAAATTTGCTATCTGATTTTCTATTTCTTTTTTGTCCTCTATTGTGCATCGATATGGCCTTTTGCTGCAATACCTATCCACTAGTAAGTCTATCCGGGCCTCATATTCTTTTACTGTACCTATATCATATTTATTTTTGGCAAATACAGTATTATAATTATCTACCAAACTTTGTATTTGAGTCTTTTTGACGTTGTCCAAGTGATGTAGGTTTGTTATAAACTCATTATTACTCACATGCTCGTTAAAATTTATTTTAACTGTTTCTATCTCTTTCAATCCATCCGTAGTATTTATCTGCTTCCTTGTCTTTTGCGATATTTTCAGATCTTCATTTTGAATAAGTTTAAATTTTTTTATCATATTTAGTCCTATAATAAAATCTTCAAAATCAACTTTGTCTACGATGAAAACATCGACATATTCTTCTATATCAAAAATTTTTACCTTTATACTTATTAAACCTTTTGTGTATGTCACACCATTGACCGTTTTTAACAATATTCTATTTGTATCTTCTGAATCATTCCTTATTCTAATAATTCTTTTGTTTATCAGAGACACCTGGGAACCGGAATCATATGTTCCGTTTATTTGTACTTTGTCTTCTAATAACATATTTAATTTTATCAATGGTGTGCTTACTCGTTTTTTGTCTCTTCAGTCAGGTTTACTTCTATTACGGAATTACTTCCAATCATTTTGTTTTCTTTTCCTTCTATTTTAAACCAGCATGATTGTTCTGGGTGGTATCGAGTACCTTTATTTAAATCTTGACAGTTTTTGCATGGCTTTTTGTCTCCAATATATTTCCTTTTGTCATTTTTTTCTTCTCTCTTTTTTGTGAAGCTTTTAATCTTTACCAAACTTTCACATTTACTTATTTCATGAAGCAATCTCGTTGTGTTTTCACATTTTTCTGGATCAATTCTATTTCTAATAAATTCTGGTAAGCCGGCTACCATAAGTGCAACCAGACTTTTCCCACCAATATTTTCATCCATATCTAATAATAACTTCTCTTTTCTTATGGCATATTCCATTAGTGATCCTTCTTTATATTTGTAAAATATAGCATACATTCCCGTACTCCATCCTTTATCAGCAAACGAATCCAAAAATTTGTCTTTCCACTCGGACCATCCAGCCTCGATTTTCAAAGTTTTTAATGTTGCCGAGTGCCAGTCTACACATGATCTGTCCAAGAATAATCTTAAAATTTCTATCTTTGTTGTATCTTTTTTAATTTCATATCGTTTGCATTCATTCTCAAATGTTTCTATCCATTGTCTCGCATTTGATAGTTTACATACAAATTTTTCAATCATAAATCTTTCTGATATATTCTTCAGATTCAATTGACCTTCGTTTTTTTGAGTAGTTTCGACTATTTCTATTTCTTTCATTTCTTTTAGATATAAATCATTAAACATTAAATTATCATCTTCATCAAAATAAGTTTGTAACATTTCATCCGTGCATGAAATCCATATCGTTCTCTCTTGACTTCTTTGATTTAAACTTTTTTTCACTCTTTTGTATGATTCTGTCTTAGTTAGTGCTATGTGACGACTTGCGTATCTATCAGTTTCTAGCAGTATATATTTTTTGTTATTCTCTGTTGTAATGGAGGTAATGGCAATCACACTCGTCTTACTGTCGGTTTGTGATGCCTCATATCTAAATGCAAACTGCAATTTTTGTGCCATTATAAACAAGTATTGTCGTTTTATAAGACACTTAATTCAATTACAATAAAACTTCCATTTGTTTCTCTGTAAATAAAGTATGTAATCTTATTCATCGAGTAGGTTACACAATCATAATACAATCTTTACATAACTAAAATAACCTTACCTGTAAATAAAGAAACGACAATAAAAGTTTATTGTTATCATCTCTCGATTAACACATCTTAATAAACTATAACACTAAATCATAAATAAATTATAATAAAATTAAATATCTTAAATAATAACAGAATGTCAGACGCGACATGTCACGTAAAGCGTGGGGTGCGCGCGCATATTAAAATTAAAGAAACCATTTTCTTTACACATATATATTTATTTCAGAACTCAAAACACTTTTGCATGTGTATCAGATTGTTTTAAAAAACTTAAAAGCGCGTACTTTGATGGACTACCTGCCCTTAACTCCACAATATGAGACACTAATTTGCATGTTACATAATCTCACTTTTACAAATAATTTCCAGTTTCCATAATTATCTATATTTAAATAATTTTATTTAACTTTAAATCAATTGAATCCTAAACAATTTTAACAATATAAGGCTAATAATAGCACCCCTCACCGATTTCGATGTCGGTAGCCGATTTCATTGAAACCAGGCCAGCTACGCAGGAGTTATTTTATAGTGCCCAAGTGTGTGCGCAATACACAGAAGCACTCTCTCTTCCTTTTACTCTCATAACCCAGTGGGACGGTAAACCGACACGACTAGCGAGAGATCAGGTGCAGGACCGACTTTTTACATGCCCATCCGACGCATGGATCATCTTTCTTGTCAGACAATCAGGTGATCAGCCTGAATTGTCCTAACCAAACTTGAAAACAACATTTTTTGTTGTTCCACCCCGGGAATCGAACCCACGACCTCCGGGTCGAGAGCGAAGCTCTGAACCACTAGACCACGGAGGCGATGTAAGGCTATACGGATTAATAAGCAAGGACTTTGTTCACAGGACATTAAGATTTCCCAAGGTTTTGCATTTCATCAGAACTATACACAACTATAAACAAAAATAGATTTTAAGGTTTGCTTAAAAACTATTTTTGTAACTTGATTGTTAAGCAGTGAGCGAACTCATGACGATGAATATATATAATTATAGCTAAGAACAAGGGCAACACATCATCTTTCAAACAAAACAAACTCTAGATCAAAATCTGTTCGTCCTTAGGAGCTATAACAGTGCACACGGATGTACACACAGACACGTCAAACTTTTAACACCATTTGTTTTTGTCGGGGGTTATAAAAATATTTTATTTCCAAATTAAACTTAACAAGCTTTTTCGGAAAGTCAATAAAACAACTAAACCAGGTTAAATACCTAATGTATGAAAAAATTTCAACGTGTTTTTTAAATGTATTTTATATTTGTATTAATCGAAGTAATCAGTAATCACCTGTACAATCAATGCCAATCTTTGCCAACGCAGTGCCACTGTTAAAAATAAAAATTAAATAAAAATATATTTATTAAACACAAACAGTTTGGCGATGCCATTCTTATAAAGAAATCAGCTGGAAAGGAGGCAACAAATTCTTCAAAGGCATTTTGTACAGCCTCTCGGGTATTGATTTTTTTCCCGCCAACTTATCCAATTTCTGGAAAAAGTAGAAGTCTGTAGGCGCAAAGTCTAGTGAGTAGGGCCCAGATCTTGCAACTTTGAGACCGTCTGCTGTGCAGTTGAGGTCGCGCGTTGTCGTGCAGGAGCAGCGAACTACGGAGACGAGCGATTGACCAATGCTGGTTGGAAATGTGTCAGTTTGTCCATCATTGTGTTCAGTTCAGACGCGTACTCGCGCCGCTGGCGATCATTGAGTTCGTGGGGCACCCATTTGTCAAACTTATTTACCTTTCCAATTAGACGCAAATGGACCAATAATGTTTTGAGGTATTGACGCAAACGTCGAAAGCTAATTCAGCAGTAGATTGTGTATCATCAGCTTCCACAATCGCCTTTAATTCGTTATTGTCCACCAGTTCGGACGACCGCGAGGTTCATTTTTCAGGTCGAAATTTCCAGCGAATTTCCAGAAGCGAGCAAACCAATAACAGCTGGTGGGTCGGTTGTGTCTTTGTAGTGTTAGCTCCGTGAACATCGTTGCCGGTTGTGCCGCGTTGCACGACGGTAATAAATCACACAATGTAATAATGAGAATGAATACAATGAATAATGAAATGAGTCCTATGTGATAAATAATGAAATTTGGATTGTAGTTAATCACTTAGCCCGATAGAGCAAGACATTATTCACAATGCCCGCATTAATCACCTGGTCCATAACATCGCCGGCCAGTTCAACTTCAGTTTAAAGTTTTCTTCGAACTTGATTGGACACAATGCCTATAACGTATATAACACTAAATCATAAATAAATTATAATAAAATTAAATATCTTAAATAATAACAGAATGTCAGACGCGACATGTCACGTAAAGCGTGGGGTGCGCGCGCATATTAAAATTAAAGAAACCATTTTCTTTACATCTTCCTCCTCAAGAGTGAGAATTGCTCCAGTAATTCTCATTGTAACTGCACCTACTAACAATTATATTACAGCATTATCCTCTTCATCGTTAATCTCGTCTTCCATTCGAATAAGTTTTGTAATATGGTATAAGCTTGTATCTTTCTTTATTCTTCCTGTGTTTATTTTATATATTGTATTCGATATTTTATCTATTATTTCAAATGGACCGATTCTTAAATTATCCAATTTTTTCCTATTTAATTTATTACCGTTTTCTATATAAACTAGTTCTCCTATGTTAAATTCACTTTGTCTTCTGCCTTTATCAAATAATTTCTTGTTATTTGTCTTCTGCCTTTATCAAATAATTTCTTGTTGTTTCCAGAGAATATTATCAAACATATTAAGAAATAATAATTTGAAAGACTTTACTGAGAATTACATTGATGATATCTTAATATTTTCACGATCATTTAAAGAACATATAGAACACATAGAAAAAGTACTTAAAGCAATAATAGATGAAGGTTTCAGATTAAAATTTAAAAAATGCACATTTGCAGCAACATCAGTAAAATATTTAGGACACATAATAGGAAATAATACGGTAAAACCAATCAAAGATAACATTATTTCGATAAAAAATTTTCCAACTCCTAAAACTCAGAAGAACATTAGACAGTTTCTGGGGAAGATTAACTTTTACCACGAATACATACCAAATTGCTCGATCATATTAGATCCACTTCATAAATTATTGAGAAAAAATGTTCAATTTATGTGGTCAGAAGAATGTGAGAGATCTTTCTCTGATATAAAAGATATATTATGTAAACAACCAGTACTGGAAATATTTGATAAAGACTTACCTATTACGATTTACACCGATGCCTCATTGAATGGTATAGGTGCAATATTAAAACAGATTCAAAAAGATGGAAGAGAAAAACCGGTTGGCTATTTTTCAAAGAAACTTAATGATTCACAAAAAAGGAAGAAGGCAATATACCTTGAATGCTTGGCAATAAAAGAAGCTATAAAATACTGGCAATATTGGTTAATTGGAAGAAAATTCACCGTTTATTCAGATCACAAACCATTAGAAAACCTCAACTTAAAGGCTAGAACAGACGAGGAACTTGGTGAATTGACTTTCTATTTGTCACAATATGACTTTAATATTAAGTATATTCCTGGGAAAGATAATACTGAAGCAGATAGTCTCAGTAGAAACCCAGTATTAGAAGACAACGATGAAGATGATGAAGAAATTTTAAAAATTGTAAATTTGATAACATTAGATTATATTAAGATAGATCAAAAAAATAACGAGAATATAGGAAGAATAAGAAATAGATTAATTGAAAGAAATGGAATAATATACAAAAAGATACGAAATAGAGAAAAAATTATGTTATCTGAAGAATCAAGTGTAAAGTTAATAAAAGAAATACACAGTGAATGGTGCCATTTGGGTATCAACCAAATGATAAATAAAATCAGTCCTTATTATACAGCAAAGAGTTTAACAAGAAATATAAAAAAAATATGCAAGAATTGTGAAACCTGTATAAAGAATAAATCGAGAGGTCAAGATAAATATGGGCTGATGTCACACCTGGGGCCAGCATCAAAACCATTTCAGATAATGTCTATAGATACCATTGGTGGCTTTGGGGGACAAAGATCAACGAAGAAATATCTACACTTGTTAGTTGATCATTTTACAAGATTTGCGTTTATCTTAACATCAAAAACACAAAATGCTACAGATTTCATTAAGTTGGTAAAAAAAGTTCTTGAGACGGAAAAAATTGACATATTACTAGCAGATCAATACCCAGGATTAAATTCAAAAGAATTTAAAGATTTTTTGAAAAATAATGATGTAAAACTAATCTTTACTGCAGTTGATACTCCATTTTCAAACGGACTCAATGAAAGATTAAACCAAACACTAGTTAATAAAATGAGGTGTAAAATAAATGAAAAAAGTGAAAAGAAATCTTGGGCATTGATCGCAAAAGAATGTACAGATAAGTATAATGAAACCGAACACTCAGTCACAGGCTTTGCACCAGTGTATTTATTAGAGGGTAAGGTCACTAGCATCTTGCCACAAGAACTACGACAACTGACAAATACAGAAACTTGGATTAGAGACAGAAAAGAAGCATTAGCAAGAACGATTCGATCACATATATATAACAAGAAATTATTTGATAAAGGCAGAAGACAAAGTGAATTTAACATAGGAGAACTAGTTTATATAGAAAACGGTAATAAATTAAATAGGAAAAAATTGGATAATTTAAGAATCGGTCCATTTGAAATAATAGATAAAATATCGAATACAATATATAAAATAAACACAGGAAGAATAAAGAAAGATACAAGCTTATACCATATTACAAAACTTATTCGAATGGAAGACGAGATTAACGATGAAGAGGATAATGCTGTAATATAATTGTTAGTAGGTGCAGTTACAATGAGAATTACTGGAGCAATTCTCACTCTTGAGGAGGGAGATGTAAAGAAAATGGTTTCTTTAATTTTAATATGCGCGCGCACCCCACGCTTTACGTGACATGTCGCGTCTGACATTCTGTTATTATTTAAGATATTTAATTTTATTATAATTTATTTATGATTTAGTGTTATAGTTTATTAAGATGTGTTAATCGAGAGATGATAACAATAAACTTTTATTGTCGTTTCTTTATTTACAGGTAAGGTTATTTTAGTTATGTAAAGATTGTATTATGATTGTGTAACCTACTCGATGAATAAGATTACATACTTTATTTACAGAGAAACAAATGGAAGTTTTATTGTAATTGAATTAAGTGTCTTATATATGTATTATTTAAGGATATAATATATTAAAATTCGTATTCAGTTACAAGATTTAATAAACTTCACTCGATAGAAAAGTTAGCTCTTTTCGTGACGGGTTTACAATATTATGACTAAATTACTTATATTTTAAATTAGATTTTTCTACTCAAATAAAGCTGCTAAATATTTTTAGTAAAATTCGTAGAATTAATCCTGATAAAATGTTTGTTTTAATTGCAAAGTTTTATTAACTACGAAATGCGTCGGCGCGGTGGCAATCCCAGCCCGTCACTCCCGTCAGTCGCGCACTAATTCTTAATCTGTGAGTCGCGCGCGGGCGCTTACGGACGACGGACCTGCGTCAGTTTATTCCGTGACAATTTCAAGATCGTCGTGGGCAATAAACAACGCAAGCAAAAGTGCCATAGTATAAGATATGCCATATATCAGTAGTACAACTACTGAATTTTGCTACGGTTATTGATAATTCATATTTTGTCTGTATTGGCAAGTAAATACTAATACCTGATGGCGCGGTGAGAGGGGGGGGGGTGACTATGGAGGGGTCTAATATATATACAGGGTGTAAAAAGCGCAGTCACTATAACTTTGGGATATGATTATACTACCTTGTCTCATTCTAGAAATGTATTTTTTTTTACAAAATTTTCAAGAAAATATTTTTTTTGCTTTATTGTTATTATTGCGACAAAAAAATAAGAAATGGTCAAAAGTAAAAAAAAAACTTTTTTAATTTTTGACAAAAAAAAAATACATTTTCAAAATGAGGAAAGGTAGTATAATCGTATCTCAAAGTTATAGTGACTGCTCTTTTTACACCCTGTATATTAGACCCCTCCATAGTCACTCATGAAATTCCCAACGCGCCTTAGGTAATTTACCCCTCGGGCTATATCTCAGCCGTTACTGCACCTACACTCCCGAGTGAGGGTTCCCTAGAACCGTGAGAAGGAGTTCTACATTTTTGACCTCATGGAATAATTCAAAATCATCCCCTATCCAAAAATACACCCCTCCAAAACTTTTTTCCAAAACCCATCCCAAACTCACTCACACGAAACCAACCTCCCCTCCTCCTCAGGTAATTTTCCCATCGGGCTAAATCACAACCGTAAGAGAGCACCAACACTCCCGTGTGAGTTCCCTAGAATCGGACGAAGGAGCTCTACATTTTGGCACCGTGCGATTTTCCAAAATCATCCCCTTACTCAAAATATACCCCTTCAAAACTTTGTCCATATAATAAATACACAGGCTGTAAAAAGAGCAGTCACTATAACTTTGAGATACGATTATACTACCTTTTCTCATTTTGGAAATGTATTTTTTTATTTATTTTTTTGTCAAAAACTAAAAAAAAAACTTATCTTGTCACAAAAATAACAATAAAGCAAAAAAATTTATTTTTTAATTTTGTAAAAAAAAAAGAAAAAAACATACATTTCTAGTATGAGAAAAGGTAGTATAATCATATCCCAAAGTTATAGTGACTGCTCTTTTTACACCCGTTATACACTCTGTAAAAAAATTCATTTCCAAATTGAGGAAAGGTAGTATAATCGTATCTCAAAGTTATAGTGACTGCTCTTTTTACAGCCTGTTTAATACTGTGTCAACAAAATTTATATTTTTATTATAATAAAGAGGTTGTCCCGTATACAAGGTGTAAAATAAATGAGTGATACTTTAGGGTGTGTATGAGTCCTGTATGTAGAGTTTACTGTGAAAGTACCAGCACTAAACGAGAGATTTTTTTTATTATTGTATGGGCAAATTTATGATGTTGGGGCATTTCTCGAAGAAACATGAAACTCAAAAGTAAGTCTTTCACCGCTGATATTTTCACAGTAAACTCTATATAGGAGGCACATACACACTCTAAAGTATTATCACTCATTTACTTTACACCCTGTATATTGGATAATCCTTGAGCGCCTTCATTCATCCAAATTTGAAATTGTTTTTGAGTACACCTCTTCCTTTAGACAGCCCCAGTATAAAATCAAGATGGAATCTGGCGATCGAGTAGGCCACAAATGGGACCCAAACGACCGATCCATTTATTTGGATATGTGGCATTTAAATAAGTGCGGACGTTTGCTTTTTGCATTTCAATAGTAATAAGTTCGTAATAGTATTTAGTAAAACGATGTATTCCATTTATCAATTTTGTAAACTGTATTAAATGCCCACTTTAAAAAAATAGTTGGCCACTTAGATTTTAGTACTTTTTTTGTTTACTGAAACATGTCGGAAACTATTTTTGCTATCAAATTTCATACTGAAAACTTAAATTTATATTTTTTTTCTCAAAAGCGTAATAGATTCTATTCACTCGTAATATTTATGTCTATAGTAATTATCCTACTGCCTATTTGTATACTATGTCGCTGTCGAAAAGTCATGTGAGTTCACAATCGCTGCGTCCGAGCGGAGCAACGCGCGCGCGCCCTGATAGCGCTAAATGCCTACTTCTTCAGGAATACCTGCCCTTAATGATGATTTTACTTTAACGGTGCGAAATTTATATCATAACTTCTGTACAAAAAGTAATGAAACCCCACCAAAAACATGAAGTGAGAGCCAAGCTCAATACAAAAAAAACAGCAATCAAAATGATTTTACTTTAACGGTGCGAAATTTAAATAATAACTTCTGTACAAAAAGTAATGAAATCCCAACAAAAACAGAAAATGTGAAAACATAAATATGATGTGAGAGCCTGAGAGAGAAGTTCAAAGAGATAAAAAAGTGCAATCAAAATAGGTACAAAGTCCTGATATTTATTTATAGTAACATAAAATTTATTAGGTGCATCAAAATTAGCTGTATTGCATTCTTAAAACTTAGAATAATATAGATGCCTAAGGTTCTTAGAGTAATCTTCCTTGGTTCAAGTGTGGTACAAGTTAATTAGTTTTTCTAAATTGTAAGAAGAAATTATAGTTTAAGTTGTTATAAAATAGGTATAGTAGATAAATAATATCAACTTCTGTTTTTGAACTTTTTTGTCTTTGAACTTGGCTTTCATTTCACATTTTTTATGTTGTGATATTATTTAATTAGGTAACCAGGGGTCCCAGTAAATTGTTGCCATAGTTAAAAATATCCATTAAACTTCTATTGGATCATTAGTTAGCCACTAGACAATAAAATAATGATACATAAATACAATATGTAAAACATAATATACTGCAAAATTACCCATCCTTTGTCATAGTTAGCTAAAACCATCTAACTCTTCTCATAATAATTGAACTGGCTTAATTTATAATATCGAAAATAAAATAACATAGTGTTGCTATACCTTCACAACCTTGTATACCTACGAAACTACAACTTTTCAGGAGGGTAAAAAACTTAATAATTTTAGATTTTATTATGATATGGATTTATTATTAGATATAATAACTACACAACTAAACCTAATGTTAAAAAAACCATGTTGTAATGAAATCTAAAATTATTTGGTTATTTTACTCTCCTGAAAAGTTGTAGTTTCAAAAACACAACAAGGTTGTAAAGTAAAGTGACAATAGTTATTAATCAACTAACAATCCACAAAACTATGTATTGAGTATTTAATAATATATATATATATATGTTATACCTATTATATTATGTGCAAATAAAATAAATGCTTCATGTATTGTGAACAACATTCTATAATTATTATACCTACTTGCTAGTTGCTGCCATGTTATAAAAGATGCTGGAAACTCACCCATAATTTTTTTGACAAACCTCTTAATATTTTTCAACTTCTTTGAGTTTTGTGCACAAACATGTCGGGTGACCTTGGTGGTTGTTGATTTCTTCTTTTCTTGTGCTAAAAAAATGCCATTTTATGGCAAATACGTTCGTTTTTCGTCATGAAACTTTGAAATATTTGGCGGGCTCCGAGGAGCCCTGGGGTTGGACAGGAAAGAAGGATGGGATGGGTAAGGATATGGGGAAACTGCGAGCGGCTCGGGCACAGTGAGACATCACTGCACCTCCATCTTCACTTAAAAGTATACTTTACAAACTAATTATAAAAAACTTGTAAAATTCCAAATATACTTTGTTTGTTTTTACATCACAGAAACCTACACCTGACCATACTCGCAGCTGAGATCAATAATCTACTTTCTGTACAAACATATATAATCTTGAATATGTCAACAGTTTTTTGTATGTACCGTATCGCATTAAAAATCTACTACTAGAATTAAGTACATCGAACATTCACTTAATAATTTTTTTAAAGCTCTTTTCCAGCAGGGTATTTGCGCTTGACATGCGCTACTTGGAGCAGCCTACTGAAGTGACGTCCGATGCTTACAAATAAAAATACATTGGTCTCGAAGTAAATAAACGATACGACTAGTGGAGCGCGGCCCCAGCCCGCCGCCGCGAGCCTCACCGCAGAGACACCATAAAAATATTATATAACGCCTCGTTTATAAAAAAAATGCAACATTCGTCGCCTTGCAACGACAACGATCGCGACGCGGATCCACGCTATGATACGCTTTCACATAATTTTCCTTAACATAAGAAGATCAGTCAAGACAAACTCAAAAACTAGTCTCACCTGAGGGAGAAAGCGCAACACGACGACACTAATCCTTATAAAAAACATCACAGTAGCGCCATGGACTCGTTGAAGGTGCAAGGCGAAAGCGGCGAGGGTCGGAGCGCCGGGCTTCGCGCAGTCACAGGCCCACAGCCCGAGCACCGACAGTCTCCACTATATTTTTTTGTTTTTTTTTCTCATTTTTAAAAGGGATACTGTTTGTACTGAGGCAGTGGTGTCTGTGATTGCGCGTTTGTACTTATCTACTAAAATTTTCTCAAAATAATACCTAACTCCGGAATTTAGTTGACGTCGGGCCGACGTCGCACGATTTCCACCGAGCGGCGCCGTCCCTCGCACGTCGTAAACGCTCTTTTGCGTTACGAAATAAAAAACTTAGCACGAGAGAGGCGAAGGCGCAGTCCTTGGACGTCCAACGACTTAGGACTGCGCCTTCGGGCACTAACACTAGAGTCCTTGCAGGGCGGTGTTTACGCTGTGACGCTGAGGTTGAGAAGAAGTTTGAGTGACATGGCGCGATCGGGCTCAGGTCGACAACGGCCCTCCACGCGACGCCAGTGGGTGGGAGGCGGAGGCAGCGCAGCAGCCTCGGGGGCTTCGCCCCACTTACTGCACGCATATCGCTCTTCGCGTCGGTCGCGTTCCCGCTCCCGCCGCGCTGCTCCTAATGCTGGCAGGGCCATTCGGATGCTGCGCCGCCGCCCACGGATCTGTTGCTGAACTTGACAGTTCATTGCCCCGCTCGGCACGATTATTCTTAAATTTTCTCTTTATAAACTATGTTGGACAGTTCACTTATCACTTTAGTGGTTGTTTTGCGACGTCCTCGGAGTAGAGTGTTTATTGCACGCAGCACGAGACAAGATGGTTGCCGTACGCGCACGCTCGTTTGGTCAACTTTGTAACTCTTCTTCAGCTTCGAACCGCTGTCGATCTCCGCGGATGACACGTCGAAACACTTCACTGCTTCACTTTCACGACTAAAACGTCGACGGTCACACTGCTAGCTCCGGTAATAATCAAATATGGGTACACGATATGGACGCCACCTTTCCATTATTCGCACCTTCACCTCTCGATTTGGACTACGTGACGCGCCTACATTTCATGACTTTTATATCGTAATGGCGGCCGAGCTGCGCATAGAGTTGCGCAGTGGGGATTTAAAGCGAGCCATTCAAACTTCAAATAATATATTTTGACGCAAATAAAATATGATTGATAGATGTAAAATTTTATTGTTGGGTAGATTTTATGTTTGCTGAATATTAAAGTATTTTGAAACCTTTTTTCTTAATGTTAATTGAAAAAAAAAACCTTAATTACATATTTTTACCAGAGGATTATCGTTTTATAAATTGATATTATCAATCAAAAAAAATATTTGATACCTCTATTAAAATAATTACTCTAATCTATGATTTGATAATTAAAGCTTACTGGCGTGTTCCTTTAGTCGCTTAACTGTCCAATAACTGTCGATTTACCCTATATTAGTTGTCACTAATGACGAAAAACGAGTGTGAAAATTATTACTCCAATCTGTGCGATGCCTCTTTCTCGCCATACAAATAGTCGTTCAATGTAATTGGCGTTGTGCAAAGAATTAAATAGGTAGTATGGTATAGTATTATAGTAAGTATATATTATAAGGAGGGGCATTGGTGTTCTACCCACTTCAAATAATAAGAAGGTGATGTGGTGGTACAACTAGCGCCACAATCCTGCATCGCGCTATCGAAGTTTTCTAAGTCCGGCACTATATATATGACATCTGAAAACTAGAACAGTGGGCTTCGCCCTGACCGAGCATATCACCCCGCTCGGTCGGAGATCTCCCTTTGGGGTTTCCACTTGTACTCCCACTTATAGTATAATAGTATAATAGGTAGTATAAACTGTAATCAAACGTAGTCGAGGGTTAACCGCAACGTGTATATTAAATCTAACGCATGATTGGTTTAGTTTTTTACTTATTATTTAAAACAATATTTTGTGGTAAAAAATATCTTAATAATCTGGTCAAAAATTGCATTGAGTCGAATACGCATATCTGTCTGTCATTTCACGATAAACTGAAAGATTAATGGACCGATCTTCAAGCCATTTTCACCAATGGATGATCTCGGGGAAGATTAGTAATAAAGTATTTATTGGATCCGGTAGGTGTAAATTTTTTGTGAAACTATAATTAGGATTTTTTAAGCTAGTGAGTTTTCAGATTACCTATAACTAATAACTATAGACTTCATTATATTAATTATTATACGCAAAACTGTATTAACCATAATAAAACTTACAGAAATTAGAAGGATTTTAATAATAAATAGTTTGTTAAACCAAAATTTGCATGCCACACAAATGCAAAATAAGAGAATGATTTATCAAATCTATACTTAACACCATAATATTACATAAACCATAATTAAGCAAAAAAATGTTTTCTATTTCTATGCAAACAAAATTTCAGTTCAATCGGTAACCCGAATCAAGTTTGATTTGCAAGATTCATGGACGTACTAAATATATTATCTTTATATCTCTATGGCAAGATTTGATCATAGTATAGTCGATACTATAATATTATTATTTATTTACTGCTATAATACTTAAAATTGGTAATGTAGTGAATAGCTATCTTTATTTCTATGGCCGCCAGCTGCGTTTTGAGTTGCGTGAAACCCAGGAGTCGACGAAAACAAGAAGGTATAACCCGACCAAGCTTAATACTGTGTAGACACAAAGATAACTGTTACGCAAATTGGACTTCTAAATATATTCGAATTGTCGAAGGAAATAACGTTTTGAACGAGATTTTCAATCACATTCTGTTTTTACCCGACTTCTTTAAGTTAATGTATGAACTTAGGACGAAAGAAATAGCAATCTGATTAAAAATTCGTTCATAACGTTATTTACTTGCAACTGAACACACCTTGAGTTGTATTACTCTAATAAATGGGCATAAACATTAATAATTGGTAACTATGATTTTTGTTTTTCGCGTCTACACCATGTCTGTACACACAACTACTCGAGTCTTCTATTAACAAATTACTCTAATCTATGCTCGAGTCACAGTGTGGGTTATTTTATTATTAGATTGGTGTTTTGAAAACATTTAGGGGTTGTCAAGACCATTTTCCGATTTAGGAATCCTTTTGTGGATAATAAATTTTAAAGAAGACCGTTTAGATAAACTATGGTGTTCTCCGGCACCGCTCTAAAAGCTAAATGGCTGGCTCAAAACTGTGTAGGTCCTGTAACGCGGTCTGATTTAATATAGGTAACAAAAAAATTAAATTCGACCAAATTAATTTGCCCTTGTAGGTACCTAGGTACCTATTTCTTCACCGCACGATGAACAGTGAACATTGAATTGAGTTCAAGTATTACTCTAATTTGTGATTAAGTTGGTAATAGCACAAAATATAAAAACAGGTATTAAAAGTCGCTCATACTAAGCTTTGTTTACATAATTTGTATCGCATTAAAACCTTACGGAATACCTACCTATGTAATAACTAATAACATTTCATACACGATTTTCAAATATAGATACTTACCAAACAAAAAATAATATCCATCCCTCAAAGGCTCCCACGCGATGCAAGTATTATATAAAAAAAGATAACAACGTAGGAAATATTGTTTATGTTTGCATCTTACTTTAACGTTTATTGATGTTATGAACAGGAAAGGGATGGATGATAAGGAGCACGCATCAGCTGTTGATGGGGCGTCTGGCTCTGGAACAGGTTCACAGCTGAGCAGTGAACTTCCCGGAGGTGCGTTTTTGTGCGTTTCTTTGTTCGTTTTCTTATATTTTTTGTTGTAAGAAACTCTATAAACGTTGCTGGTGTACACACGACTATTTAGGTTTAAATATTAACAAGGGTAAATTATGTCAATTATTGCTATTATTACTCGTATTATTTTATTCTATGGCTTGTGACAATGTTTTTAATAAAAACAAGAGGTTTTTATAATTTCATTGCTCACAAGGCAATGGAGTGCATTGTTAACTAAAATATCTCTGTGGAGTTGTATCATGTGTGTGCAAAATAGATTAAACTGTTAGAGTAAATCCCGATTTCATCAACGCATGTTAGTGTTAACAGCTTGTTAAAATAACATGCCTTCTCATTTATTGATAAAGGAATTACGAGAGGAACAACATGATATTTAACGAAGGATTAACTTTAACATTGCTTGGTGAAACAGGCCCTAATACTTATATTAACATAAATATGTGATAATACTTTAGGGTGTGTAATGTGTATGTGCCTCCTATGTACAGTTTACTGTGAAAGTGGCTGCGCTAAAATACTTAGTTTCATGTTTCTATGAGAAATGCCCCAACATTATAAATTTGCCCATTCGATAATTAAAAAGAAGTAACTCTTTGAGCACTGGTACTTTAACAGTAAACTCTATACACTGGGCCCATACACACCCTAAAGTATTATCACTCACTAATATTACAGCCTGTATAGGTGTGCACTTATAGAAAAGTCATTCACCGTTTCGTTCACGTCATCAATTTTATCTACCAATTGTGTAAATATTATCAACTATTTTTGAAAAACATGTTTTGTATCATCGGCTTACGCAAGCAATGACAGAAACATACTCAGACACATTGGTTAGTCTTTGTCTGTTAACAGTGATAAACTGATAACAATAAAATATCGTGAAAAGACCTATCAATTAATTAGCATTACGTATGTAGTAGTCGTTGTTTTGTGTACAAGCTATCGTCATTAATATAATAAAATTATGCCCTTTGCATCTAAATTCTAAACATTATATTAGCTGGTTATTTGTTAGTAAACATAATAGCTTTTTTTACTACTACCTAAGTACCTCCCGTCTCGTCTCTAGTCACTCTCTACTCGTCTCTAGTCACTCTCTACTCGTTAGTTCCGATTTCACCAACGCATGTTAGTGTTAACGGATTGGTAAATTACCATGCCTTCTCATTCAATGATAGGAATTACGAGAGGAATGACATGATATTAAACGAAGGATTGACTTTAACATTGCTTGGTGAAACACGCCCTTAGTAGACCATTTTCCGAGAAGTAAGTCCCACGGCATATCTTTAACCCGTAAATAAAAACACCCGATCTTAGTAAATTTCTTATATAGTTACATTTTACCCATTTCTAACCCTCGACAAAAAAGAGGCATGTTATAAGTTTGTGAGTGTATGTGTGTGCGTCTGTAGCACCGTAGCACCCAAACTGATGAATCGATTGTGATTTAGTTTTTTTAAATGTTGACATGATCGCGGATGTTCTGAGCTTTAAATCTTCATCATCAGTTCGCACTCTGCTGGAAATTTCGGGAGATACTTAAATTTTTTATTTGTGTAAACAGAATGATATTAACTGTTTTTCTTTGGGAGCCTTTTTTTAACAATGGGAAATCCTTTATGGATCCCCGGTGGACTGGGAAAAGCCGACCGGGGTATGTAAGACTCACCCAGATACGAAAGCGCCTAGGGTTACACACTAAAACCCATTGGTACCTCCTCCGCTTGGTGCTGTCGCCGGACCCACCTGAGGCGATAACTGCAGCGGCCCAGACAACGGCATCTGTTTCAGTTGCAGATCCTCCGCAGCAGCCTATCGGCGACGACTGCTCTTCCTCAAGGAGAGCAGTCCGAGGCTCCGGACGCTCTACTTTCTTTGATAACCTACGATTTTTAATTAATATAGGTTGACTTAATATTTCGTCCCGATTACAGCGCCGCGTATTGGGATATTTTTTTCACGAAATGGATTAATATTGTACCACGTAATGGACTATAACCACTAACCAGATTCATTAAGCATCCGAGACCTATGCCATATACCGGGTTATAAATTATTGGTTGTAACTTGTAGCGAATTCTTTTTATTTAGGTCGCTTACACTGTGGAGGAAATCATGGTATATAATTTTACGTTACAACTGTGAAAATGATTCCATTTTCTAAAAATGTTTATACGGCTTAACCAGCAGAATCTTATGTGAGTATTTATCTATGGTACCTACGTGGTTGGCCTAGGTGTACCTATCGTGAGCACAGATTTTCCTTAGGTACCTACACAGTTGAGAGGTAAACCACGGGTAAGCGTGGAATATGTTTAAAATGGGAACATATCTGTGCCTGTGTTAACCACGGACCTTACTTCATATACCTATAACTCTTAGATCATATATAATATAAGCTATAACTATATTATCTAAGCCTGAGTATATAATCTAAGTCTAAGCACGTAGATATTGGGAGTATGATGCACGCTGGCAGAATGGTGCTACGCCTTTGCATTACAACCGCTTATTGTTAAAACCAGTCCAGTCAGCTGTAAAATCTGACAGGACAGGATAAAATGTCAAACATAATAAATCAAATATTGAAAAAGAATTTCATCGGGATTCGGGTTTATGAATTATGCTATGAAGTTCCTTGGCCATAAATCCCTAATGTATTTTAAAAAGTGTGTACATTAATGGATGAATTATTACTTTATTGTACCCTCTTTCTATCATTCATCTTTATTTACATGGTAAACGAAATGCGTCGGAAAGTTATTTTGGTTTTGTTGGCAATTATAATAACTTCGACGTTATCCACGTTACTCACGGGCTACGTGCAAATAGAGTCCGACAAAGTGCTATTAGACACCGTTGCCGGGGCTGTCGGCGCTGGTAATTTCTCCTATTGGCAACTGGGACATATTGGACCTCTATTAGTGGAGCTAACTTCTATAACTGGGGACGCAGATCTGTACGTAGCCGATACAGTTAGGTAAGTTTGTTTCGCGTTATTAGGTTTAATTTAATATTTTGGTGTTTATAATTATATGTATCTTTAATTTGATACCTATCTATCTAATCATAATAGTGTGTTTCAGGCCAGGCTACGAAGTGGACAAAAACAACTTTAGTTCAGCAACCTGTGGCCCAGATATTGTCAACATCCCCGCTGAGTTTCCAAGACCAATTGGTATAACAATACAAATATTTATTATTGAATGTAATTGGTCATGTTATTTTTATTACTAGATCATGTTTCCCAATACTTCATACCCTGAAAATGAAATTCTGCAGAAACCATACATTTTGCTGCCATTAAAAGAAGCCAATGTGTTAATCTAGCATGTAAACTACTGCCATTTTATCAAAATCCTTTCAGTAGTTTTTGCCTTTTAAAGAATAACATACATTTTCTTCAGGATTACAATAGGATTGGGGTACATTTAAGTGTATGCAGCCTATAGACAGTTTTCACAGTGCTCTCATTGAATGTTTATTGTATAGGTATAGGTGTGTTTGGAGACTGGTCCCAAGCCGTGTCGGAGTACAGCATTCAAGTTTTCTTGGACACATCTGCAATACTCAGTGAGGAACAGCTGCTCGCCATTGAGAGGGCCCATCAGCTACCTGACAGGAGTGGTAAGATGTTTTTATTGATAACTTAATAATACCTGGAACTTTAAATGGTAAAAAAATACTGCAAGATACCAAAATGTTTCCACAATTAAAAGAAGAAGAACTGTGGTTGTGGTTTACTTTATATCTTTGCTAATCACAATTAGTTCAGTAGTTTCAATATACATTAACAGCAAGAATTAAATAATGCACTATAATTGTTGATTTAATGAACTATCCTGTCAAACTATATTAGATACATGAATGTAATGAATTAAATTAATTTGTGTGATTATTTCATTGCAGATATTCATATAGAAACTAAAAAGAGCAAGGAGAAAATATCAACAAAGAAAACAGAAGAAGAACGTCCAAGATTCCTCCGTCTGCTGAACATGTTGGACGCCATTTTTGAGATGTTCCTCTTATAGTTATTTGTCACAACTTTTTTGTAGTGGAAAAGACTATGCTTCACAATTACTTGTGTAAACATAATATACCATTTATTAAAAAATATTTAAGAAAAGAAGAATGGGTAGAAATTTATTGCTGGTCTACTCAATATGGATAAGCCATCTAATGTATAATATGTAGTATGTACAGTATTTGCCAAGGAAGGCAAGGAGTGCATAATTATTATTATTTAAATAGTCTATAACTAATATAACCGACGACCAGGCTCTTTCCGAGCGGCTTGACACTTTGGCCTTGCGTAGAGATGTCGGTTCACTCTGCATCCTCTATCGCATTTATCATGGGGTGTGTTCCGAGGAACTGTTTGGCTTAATACCTGCAGCTACATTTCGACATCGAAGCTCGCGCCGGAAGTTCCACCCACATCATCTTGATCTCCACAGATCAACCACCGTGAGATTCTCAAGGCACTTCCTGCCTCGGACCACCATCTTGTGGAACCAGCTGCCACCCACGGTATTTCCGAACCGATACGACTTAGGAGCCTTCAAGAGAAGAGCCTACCTCTTCGTCAAAGGCCGGCAACGCACCTGCAGTTCCTCTGGAGTTGCGGATGTTTATGGGCGTCAGGATTCACTTAACATCAGGTGAACTGCCTGCTCGTTTGCCCCCTTTTTCCATAAAAAAAAAAAAAAAAAAAAAAATATAACCAATGTAAGTATAAAAACTGAAGATTTCAATATACTTATGTGTTGCCAACTCAAATCACCTGTTTAGAAAAATATAACATTAAAACATACCAACATTCATATCTCAGTGAAATTTCCTTGGACTGAAATACCCATCCTATATATATTTTTTAGTTACTTTGACTGCAATTTGTAATAAAATGTGTATAAATTTATTATGATAAGATAAATTTATTTAGGAAAAAAAGGCTTTTAGTATTATGATATATGGTGGATAATTCTCATGAACATTTTGTAACTATTTATCGACTTTGTGCATGCTGATAGTATGTTGTTATAGTTGTCCTGACTTCCATTAATCTTCCTTCAATTGTACATATTTTTGTGTGATTTTATAGTCATTCAATGACTGAAGAAGGATAAAATGTTTTTTTTTAATAATTAAGTAAGATATATTTTGTAAAATACATAAGATAATATATTATTCTAGTCAATTTATATAGAAACAAGAAAATATTGTTTTGTTTCTATTTAAGTTTTAATGCTATTAATTGCAGTGTGTGTGGTCTTGATAGTAGATTTCTAACAGCAAATTAAGTTCATTTTTATTGACCCAAAGGGGTGTACTATTTAAAAATCACTGTATAGTACCCCTAAAACGGGTTTTTTGTTGATAAAATTGAACATATTATTATCTGCTATATAATCTCTTAACCTCTAGACAACACACTCTTTAGAAAGTAGTCTTGAAACTTAGGTTTTTTAACTGTTGTATTCTGAAATAAAGTTAATATTCATTATATATATACTGTATTTTTTCATTCACATATTATTTAACATAAGCCCCCTACCCTCAAAAAGAAAAACTAATTATCCTTCCTTTTTTGCCCCAAATCTATTAATTATTCTTCTATACAAAATAGTGCAGTAATAAGCTATTGTAAAAAAAAATATATATCAATACATAATGTTTATTATTCATACAAATACAACAATAAATTAATTACCAAATTATTTATCTACTAACAGATCTTTGTTTTAATTTTAAGTGCACATAAATAAAATAGAAAATAATAAATTTTGAAGCAATTTGATAGCTTGAAAACTTATAATATGCTGAGTGCCAACAGATCTGGTACATCACATTTTGCTGGCAGTATGGTCCACAAATGTAAGACAAGGTACACTGAATGGTATGTAGTTTTTGTAGGTAAATAAGTGAAAGGAGAAGTTTTGATAATACTATTTAAATAGAACAGAAAAATATTGTCATTTTATTGTTTTATGTTAATTAATCTTTTTATATTTGCCATTACAGAGACTATTGTTGCATCTTAGAAGAGTTTTTGCAAGAGAAGAGCTATGATAGCATACCAGCGATTACAAAACACCTTTTTATTGCTTAATTTAATCACCTTTGATTTAGAAATTACATGACATGGCACTTTATTAATATTACATAATTTAACAATAAACTAAAATTTATAAATTAACATCAATATAATTTTAAAGCTGAGTGTAGACTACATTTATTATTATGACCATAGGGTAAATCTCACTTAAAAGTTTATATATCCAAGTAAATGCTTGTGCAAATTTTAATAATATTTCTAAATCTATGAACACAATGCAAGCAATCAAACAATGTCACAACATGCATCTTGTCAATTTACAGTCTAATAATATTCTACTTAATCTGTCTTCTCTATCTTTTTCTTGTTTTCTTTTGTTGCAAGTTTAGCTTTACACTCTTGGTAAATGTCATCTATATCGAAGGCAGCTTTCATATTATCTTTAGAGAATAGGAACCTGAAAAAATTAAAGAATAAGATGATGTGTATTTCTTGTTAATGTAGTTTAATTTACGTCTCCATTCTACTTGCACAGTTACACTGCACAGATAAACATAAGTGACATGTTTTAATGTACAGTAATATTGAGTTAACACAGCTAAATTGGCATGACAATGATCTTACTTTTGCAGTTTGCCCGTACTGTCAGGATGGGGTCTCCTCATCACCTCATGACCATCTTTAAACAACAGAACAGTAGGGAGCTGTCGGCTGGTGGGACCATCTTGAATTCTAAACTTGGTAGCTCCATCTGGATATCTAAACAGATTCAATATTTTCAGTAAGATAAATAATTATGTTCAATGGATTTTGGAATAATGATTAAAACAAAGTTAATTGTCCAAATAAGCCATAGTCACCTTCCAATGTCTAACTTTCCAAATTTTAAATTTTCCAAGCTGTAGCTTGAAGATAACTCTGCAAATATTGGAGCAAAATTAACACATGCCGGATGCCATGCAGCATACAGACAGATGAACCATGTGGTACTTTTCTTCTTTAATTCTTCATCCAGAGTTTGTGGCCCTCTGAAGTAAATGATGTTCTCTGGACCTGAGTAGGTAGGTTCTGGCAGTAATAGAGCTGTAAGGATAACTATGGCACCGTATGGCAGCCCGTATCTATAAAAAGTAAATTTTACATTGAATATAATATTTCAACACAAGTTTTAATACAGAATACAAATATTATGACAAAATATTAGTAGGTAAAGTGAATAAACTCTTGTATGCACCTTTTATATACCGATAATAAATGTTTTGGATATGGTTGACAGCACCATCCTTATCCTATCATAACTTTGTGTTCTGTGATAATAACAGTTAGTGCAGATAATGTGTAGCTTAAAACGCACATTCATTAACAGCGACTTGATAAGAAACAGTTCTCACGAGCCTACTAATAATACTGACCTTACGTCGGCATATAACCATAAAATTAGGTTTGCCACTTTGGTATAAACAAACGACGAAGACAGATAGTTCACCATGGTCACGCTCCCTGTTTTCCTAGTCCGCAGCATCACAACAATTATGAGAAAGAACAGGATTTCCGTTTCCCGACTATCTAATTCGCAGTCCGAGTCAGGGAATAGGAAATTGCATATTAAATTCGTACGTTTTGAGATTACATACGAAATGCTCAATAAAATGTTAACCCAATAATATGGTTTTACTAGCTGCTTTAAATCACTTTTCAAAGCCATTACCACTAAAACGTTTTTAATGTTAAAATATAGTTTTAAAGGTAATTTGAGATTTATTTTGGCTTGGAGACGAGCACTTGAGGATAAAGATAATGACACAATTGACACTGACAGTTCAGTACTCTCGTTTGACATTAACTGGCTCTTTAGTCTATGACTTTTTTATAAGAAAAAATTGAAGAAGATGATGTAACTGGCACTATTTACGTTCATATTAAATTCGTTAGAAGTAACAACATTTTTATATTTTAAGTAGAAATAATATAGGTACAATAATTGCATATATATTCAAGTTAGGACTTGTTTTTTCAGAAACTAACAGCACTAAATTGATTTTTAGCGGAACAGTAATGGAAGTCCTCGCGAAGCTGTACCAATTTACTGAATGTAGTTTTATGGTTTCGCTAGATTTTTAATCTTATACCTCGGCTAGAAGGGAAATCGTCGCTAGGATCATCCTTATTACAAGATCTAAGTACATATAATACGGACAGTAGAGGGTAGATAAAAAAAAATCAGTTTACCTTTGTGTATGTAGGTAGGTAAGTACGTCTCTTTGAATTTGTTAAATGAAGCAAAGTAATTATTGAAAGTGTCTAGAATTCTTTGAATTTTCAAATAAAGGTGTATTTTAGTACTCCTTTTTAGTTAATCTATATTTGCCGCGTCAAATCGTGATATTAGTAGGTACCTACTATAAATAGTTATTACTACCACAAGCAATATTGTTACATCAGGTAGGTAAGTGATTATTAACCTTTTGATTACTGGGGCAAACCTAAGAAAAATTACATTACTGATTTTATGTAATGTTGTCCGTATGTTAGGTACTATAAATATAAGTTAAGTACCTATCCATACCATACCATATCTATATTATGTAGGTATTACGTGTATTTGTAAAAAATATTTAAAACATGATCAGGTCCTGTACTATGTTCTCGAAGAACATGTGTTACGGATACCCCGTACTAGACAACGGCACAAAGTAGATAATATAAACAATGGGAATGTATTTAATACGTTTGTACCATAGATATATTAAAGATAGGATCCAAACGCGCGACCAACGGCTTCAGTGCCGACGCGCTAACCACTGAGCTACATAATATATTGTCAATGAACAAAGAAATCTGATTTTATTTACTTACTTGCAGGTGGAACGGCAAGAGCGCCGTGCTGTTTAGGTTTTCGATCGTGAGGATGGTATCAAGGATAGATGAATTTTTCTTTTTCGTCGTCGAAAAACACCCCTGGATGTTGATACAGTTCAATGAATCACTTCAAACGTCATCTCAAGATATCTCGAAAATCAAATCGGAATTACAGACAATTAATCATGAAAATACACCTATAAGTGCATTAGAAAGCACAATCGATCTAAAATTAGATGTCATGGACGTTTTGAAGCCGCAACAAAGCTATCTTCATTCGAGAAACGCAAGTGACGAAAACAATCAGCCTGGAATGAGCATCCAAGCAGGTACAAGGGAATGGTTTAGTGGCGCATCTCAGAATGTGCAGAACACAAACACAATTTGTGAAAACAGGCGCGGAGGCACAATCAGACGTGAAGTGACCAAGCGAGGACATCATCTTCTAACATCGCATCACACAGAAAGGGGAATCAATTTCAGAAGGCGAAAGGAGGAACAGAAAAGCCATAAACTGCCCAACGGTTGTCGGAACTTGGTAACTAATAGGCCTCTAAATGATTACGAAACTGAACGAAAACTCAGGAAGAGGCAAAAAAACAGAGTTCGCCGTAGAAATGCAAGCCGTAAGATTGCTAAATATAACGAATGGAAACATATTATTGATTCTTTAGACAACCAAGTCATACCATACGGACCACCGTTTTCACATTCGACACCCAAATACTCCGGTTGACGTCACATAATATTATCTTTCGTTTTAAAATCATCATTGACTAGACAATTATTATAAAATAAGCTTCAAACATGATAATAAGATAATTACGAATTAATCAATTTGACTACAAATTAAAATATCAAGTTTTCACTACTCCTCAATAGATGGAGTTTATTAATATATTTACTGACTTCCGAAAAGGTAGTGTCATGGTGGTCATGTCTAGGTTTTTTATACAGTACTTTTTTTTTGTTAAATGTTATAAGTGATATTATTTGCATATTTAAGAAGTACGATATATCGTATACAAGTATACATTGCTGAGCCAAATATTGAAGATACCTGAGCACCAGTAACCACTGAAGTCTAACGTTGTGATGTTCGGTGAAACGTAACGCGTCGGAATGTTGGTTGAAACAACGTTTACGTTGTTGAGCATTATTGTTAATGTTTAAACACGTACCCGCTTCGGCCCAACTTCTCCGTTAGTACAAGTGGTATCAGAGAGTGCAGTTTATTTATTAATTAATATGCGTTAGGCTTCGCCAGAGGGTGCCACAGACAACATTTAGCGAGATTATTGATATCTCGCTAAAAGTTAAAGAGTGTTCCATGTATCTGGAAATATTTTTTTTATTTTTTTATTATAAATTATGATAATATAGTTTTTTTTACGAAAACTGTAGAGTTTGTTGTTATTATTTATTATATTTAAACCGTTATTTAAAAAACGTTTTATTGTGAAATTGCATAACTTTTGCTATACAATCCAGCTGTCTGAAATAATGTTGCCTACTTACTGTTTATCATTTAATTTTGTATGATTACTTATGAAACATGGCTAGGCTACGTTACGTTCAGACGGCCGAGACTAGAGAATACCTAGTTATAATGGAATATATTCAAGCATTTTATTAACTGCTACAAAAAAAATTACTTCGATCATTTAACTTTTTGTAAACTAAAAATTGACTTTATGTTTCCTAAAACGAGTAATCTAATAATAAGTAACGTTTGTATGTATGATTATAATCATGCTGTACAAATAATAATATTATGTACATTTCAATATAATATTATTTGTTGTACAGTTTTTAGTCTAATAACTAAACATTTTGTTTTTGTTGATTGTATTTTACTTCAACTATATTATTGTTTGACTACATTAAAACGACGACTGATTAAAATATGTATTTTATTTATTTCAATATTGTATCAGTAACAGGCCACGAGCAAGGCTCTCGCCCCGGCACACAATATCTTCTTCTAGGCACCTACTCCTCTTGGTACCTACATCTTGGTTGTGATTAAACAACACTCACGACGCGCCGGATAAAATAATTCTCATTTAAAACTAAATAAACTGTATATTTGTTTAAAAATTAATACCATTAGCATAAAACCTAGAACAGATATAATTTAAAAATTGGTTCATAATTTATTTTATAGTTCATATTAACTAATTTTAACAAACATAATAATTATTCCACTCTATGCTTGCAAGTGTTAACACAGGAGTTACATACTCTTTTGATTCCTCTGATATCACGCCGTAGTGTTTCTGGTCTTCTTCTGGTCTCGTTGACGATACGTCCCAATAGACGCATCGTACTAAGCTTCCCCCAGCTCTAAAATGATCAGATCCAATATAACTAGATCTAGAAGAACGAGAACCATTTCACAAACTTAAATTAATGTGATACAAGTCCAGTTCCTTTAACTTTTTGACGGTCTGATTTGAGTCCACACTGTGGGCCTTCTCCATGTGTTTCCTCAGCTCGTGGTTGCGGACGAAGGTGGCGGGGCAGTCGCGGCACGGGAGGCGCGCGCCGCGGTTGTGGCGGCGCTTGGCGTGCTCGGAGCGGCGCGAGGACGAGATGAACCGCTCGCCGCAGTCCGCGCACTCGTAGGGCCGCTCGCCCGTGTGCCGGCGCCGGTGGTACACGGCCGCCATCTTGGACACGAGCTTGGCGCCGCAGATGTCGCACTCGAAGTTGCGCACGCGCGTGTGCACCACGGAGTGCTCGGCCAGCCGCGCCGGCGTGTAGAACCGCTTGCCGCACCACTGGCACTGGTGGGGCCGGACGTCCATGTGAATCCAGAGGATGTGGTTCTTCAGCTGGGGTCGGGAGTGGTAGGTCTTGGCGCAGTAGTCGCAGGTGAAGGTGGCCGGGTCCCGCACGTTGGATCGCCGGTTGCGCGGGACCGTCCTGAGGTCGGGCTTGGCGCCGGGCTCGCACCTGGCCCGGTGCTCGCGGTAGCAGCCCCGGTTCGTGAACTGCAGCCCGCAGGCTCGGCAGGTCCGCACCGCGTGCATCTGGCCGTGGACCTCGTAGGACGCCTTCCGTTGGAAAGTGCGGCCGCAGTCCGCACACGTGAGGGCTCCGGGGCCGTGGACCTTCCTCTTGTGTTTCGTTAGCTCGATTTCATTTTGACATATCGTCGGACAATCGTCGCACAGGAAAGTTTCAGTCTTGTGTAGAACGGCTAGGTGGTCTTTCATTTGTTGTCCCCTCAGCGTCATCGCCCCGCACAGCGCGCACACGTCCTTCTGCCCGCTGTTGCGGAGATGGACGCCGAGGTAGTAGGGGCTCGGGAACGTCTTCCCGCAGTCGACGCAGGCGCAGGATGGCCCGTTTCTCCGCTGTCTCTGTTTCCTCTCCGACTCCTTGCTTCCGCTCGCGAGATGATTGACGAACGCTTTCGAGTTTCCTTCAAAATTAACAATCGATTGAAGGGATAAATTATCCTTCAACAAGGTGTAAATCGCTTTCGTCGAAGATAGCGCGGGCAGCGCGAGAAGGGATTTTATGCAATTGTCCCATGTATCCTCAGACTTTCTCATGAGCGATCGGAATCGATAGGCGCTGACAGCGAGCTCGGTGCAGGTGACGCATACTCCTTTAGGGTACGAGGGCGCATCATCTACCTAAAACAAAAATAATAAAAAAAATATTAAAAAAAATTGAAGAAGCAGGTATCAAAACATTGAAGGAGCATGCCTCATCTGAGCCGCCATGATGAGCACAGCAGTACCATCATTTTCTCGAAGCAGTTCAGGTAATTTTCGACCCCCCATGACTTCGTTGCAGATACAACTAGAAGAGTGCATTTTTAGTTATTAAGTAAGCATTGTATAAACTTCATTTAATTTGAAACAGAAGCTTAAGAATAAAATTATGACTTTCTAAAAGTTTCTTAATTTTGTCACTGACTGACCATCAAAAGTATTAGGCACGCAAGATAAGGAAGCTTCAAAATTGAAATACAAGTAGTGTTTAGTGTATAAATAAAGTAAAAACTTTAATATTTTGGAATTTCTGACTAGTTATAGACTAGCCGCCAACGCCAACTGCAAAAATAACTTTGTAATCCTTAATAAATGTATAGGATTACAAAGTTATATTAACACTTTTCTGACTACAAAATTTTATTTATATAATTCTACAAAAAGAACTGAGATCCCATCAAAAAACATAACTTGTAAAAAGTGCCACGTCTCGCCGTAAAAAGTTTTGAAATCCCTGTGATTTCTAACAACATCTTTTTACGCCAAAAGCTGAGTCAATTCAAAATTTAAAATTCAAAATATTTTATTTCCAAATGAAACTTAACAAGCTATTTTCGGAAAGTCAACAAAAGGCTACTAGGAGTAGCCAGACTGGGCGCTTTTTACTAGTATATCAAAAGATGGGATACATTATAGGGTTACTAACCCATCATTAATATTACATAGCATATTTTACTGCTTTTTCCTAATCAGGAAGAGTGAATTTTTAGACAGTGTTTTTTCAACTCGAATGGCCTGAGAAAAGTAGCACTACAATTGGTGCACTTATGAGTCATCTCTTTCGAAGTCCAATGCCTTCTCTTCACGTGGTCCAACCTCCTGGAGGCAGACAGGAAGCGCTCGCCACATTCTTCGCACTCGTACGGCTTCTCCCCCGAGTGTATTCTCTGGTGCATCTTAAATCCCAGTAGAGTCCGCATCTTGGCCCCGCAGTGGCAACTAAACACCGGCCTCTCCCTGTGCACGACTTCGTGGGCTCTACTGTGAGCCTGCGTAGCAAACCGTTTGCCGCACTCCTGACAAACGTACGGCTTGCCGACATTTAAGTGCTTTAAAATTATATGCATTTTCAAGGACGGTTTCTTCGTGTAAACAGCTCCGCAGTCGTGACACTCGTAGAATGATGTCGTTGAAGTTTTCTGTTTACATTTAAGTTGATGAAATAGGAAACATTTTCGATTCTCGAAACTTTTATTGCACGATGCACAATCGAACAGCGTGTGGGCGTACTCGTGAGCTCTCAGTGACCTTTCGTTCTTGAACCCCTGTCCGCATACTTTACACTGGCACTCTATAAACAGATGGTACTCCGCCGTATGTCGGTTCAGCTGTGGTATTTCGTCGAACAGTTTGTAGCACTTGTCGCACTCGTAGACTTGTACGTCGTGGACTACCCTCAGGTGTCTGGCGAGCTTGTCCCGAGGTATTATTCTGGCGCAGCGATTGCACACTCTTTTCGTTGAGCTCCTTAAGTGTTTGTCCAGAAAACTTGTTGTGGGATACTTCTTTCCACAGTCTAAGCATTTGAGTCCCGGACACTTTATCCCTTTTACTCTCTTTGTTGTTAGTGTTCGAGTACACTCCTCTAAAAAATTTAAATTTGCCTCCGCCTTCTTTAAATCCTGAGAAATATTTTCATTTTTTTCATCAAGACACAAGTACATTTTCTCATTTCGCTCGACCGTTTCATTTTTTATAACCAGTTTATTTACTGTACTCCTCCAAGTGAAATCAGAGGCGACGCAAATTTGTTTAAAACGAAAAGCAGAAATGGCGCTGTTGGTGCACGCGCGACACAGCGCCACGGGAAGATCCCTGTCCCACTCCATCTGAAACCGGTAGGGGACTGATCAACCTTCCTGTTGTTCGCATTCTTTCTTATACTGGATAAAATAGCAATATATTTTATATATTACTTTAATAATCAAGCACCCAGTACAATGTTTTTATCACAAATAAATGGAACATCTCAGAAAACCAAAATATATGTAACCTTAACAATAAACAATAAAATAATATCTTTTATATGCTTTGGATTGACATAGGATATTTTTTTAATAGAAACTAAAAGCATTTTTGCTAACTTTTATTATCTGTGTTACAAATATTAGGCAGTTGATGTTTTCTTCTGTTATGATGCAACAATCCCCGACGTGTTTGAAACTTCTCCCGACAGTCACTGCAGGTGAACTTGTTGGGTGCTGCTGTATTCTTGTGCACATTTTGCAAATGTTTCTGCAATCTGTATGGCAATCGAAATCTAGCAGGACACAGATCACAAGTATGTTTTAAAATGACTCCCTTTGGGTTGTGTTTCTGTCGCATGTGCTCAGACCTGCGTGAGGAAGCTGAGAAACTTTCTCCACAATATTGACAGGTGTAGGGCTTCTCACCTGTATGAAGTCTCGTATGCTGAACATATCCTAACTTACTCTTGAGGACAATGCCACAGTCTTTGCAGGTATATGACTGCACTGACAGGTGTCTCTTGACATGTTCTGTCATGTGAGCGGCAGCCAGTTGTTTCCCACAGTACAAGCATGGCCGATGTGTATTTTTTAAATGTACAATCTGTATATGTGCAGACACAAACTTCTTCCCAGCAAAACTTTTTCCACAGTAATCACATATACAACTGTTGTTACCTCTTGTTGTTTTTTTGTTTTTATTATTAGTAACAGTAATATTATTTTCAGCACAATTTATATTTGTTTCAATTTTTTCTTGCTTGTGACAAATTTGAACATGGTACAAAAAACAAGAATGATTCATAAATACAGTATTACACATGATACATTTTTCTGGTTTATGCATTGAGCACTCAGTGCTGAACATCATTTGTCTTTCTGATTGAAATTCACATTTACAACCTTCACTATTGTTCCTGCTCACAGAATGTGAATTTTTGCTGTGTTCTTCAAATTGATTTTCAGATAGCATCAGGGATGGACACATTTTACAATCAAAGAGTACTCTGTCATGAGTTTTAGCCACATGTAAAACCAATTCTTTCTTTAACATAACATCGCCACAAATGTAACATGCTTGACTATTACATGATCCTTTCAAATGATAAAACAGTTGGAAGGGGTGTGAAAACTGTTTGTGACACTCTGTACACTTCAATGTTTTGTGTGTTATATTTTTTTTATCATCTGGAGTATTAATTAGAGATTTACAATTAAACTTAGAAATACTCTTCTTGTCAATTAGAAACACTTCCTTATCATCAATGATTGCTGTTACAAGATTTTTATTTCCTGATGGCAGACTATTGAACAATTCTAATGTAATTGTCCACTGCCTGGCGGCACGCTGGCAAAACAAACGAAAGTTGGCAGCACTCAGTGCTGACCTGGCACAAGCTGAGCACAGGCCGGCCGGCAGATCATCATCTGACCCCACCTGTAACCACCATGCTCATGCCATCATAGTCATCATACTTTGTGTCTTTTTAAAAGACTTCTTGAAAATTTCAAAATATACTTGCAATTGTAATAATAATTTTATTGACTACCGAATACCAACAAGAGGACGAAGCAAGAAGTGTTGAACTTGAAATCCGTCAACAGTCAAAGCCGTTCCGTTTATCGCAAACAACGTAATTTACTATTGAAATAAATACCTAAAACTTACCTCAATTCCAGTGACGATTTCTAAAACTTCTGATAAGGTGGCCGCTTTTTCGCCATCAAGCTTAACAGTATCCTCCAAATTAACTTGCCCTTCTTTAGTATCTCCCATACAAATTCTACATTTGTTTATTCCATCGCCACTGATAATGTGTGTTATTATGGCTCTAACGTCTATTTCTCGTGTCATTGTGAACGAATTATTTTTATCTAAATAGTCTGCAGTGTCTTTTAAAGTTTAAAACAATATAATATTATATTCCAAGCAAATGTATTCATTTTTCGAA
This sequence comes from Celastrina argiolus, assembly GCA_905187575.2. Classification (NCBI taxonomy): domain Eukaryota; kingdom Metazoa; phylum Arthropoda; class Insecta; order Lepidoptera; family Lycaenidae; genus Celastrina; species Celastrina argiolus. The sequence continues at coordinate 747,148 of LR994578.1, read as the reverse complement.
GACAATTACAAAAATTGATAGAAAATCCTCCATTGCAATTTTTAGTCAGTTCTTCTTTTTCTTCTCGCTACAGTCGTAGAAATTGTATGATAATCAATTAATATGCCATGTGCTATAGTCTGTCTGTTTTAAAACTTCATACAGTACACGGTGTGATTTTAAAATTTAAATTATGATTGAAAACTATGTAGTAGGTACATAATATGATCTTAGATTATATACTTTGATCTAAGCCTATGACGAATCAATGAAAATCTACTCTAATTATAGGTAGGTGTATAAATTCGCGAAAAATAAAAACTTCCATTTTAAACATTAAAAAAAAAATGCTGTCAAAGTCATTTGACTGTCGTTGTCAGTTAGTCTTGGTTGTTTTGATTTGTGAATTGTGAAATATTTTTCCAAAGAATTCAAGATGGTAAACTAATTGCAAATATTCTTTATAATCTCAATTATGTTTCCGTTACAGACATCTGAAATTGATTGGCCTTGCTATAAATCATATATTCGATACTATATTTCTTCCTTTTCGTTCGTACTTTGTATAATATTTTCTTCTAAAATTAATTAAGGTTCAGAACTTTTGTTCCGAAGAAATACTTAATTTATTTTATAATTATATCAAGTCGAAGTTATATCCTTGTAGAATAAAATGTTTTGTCATGTACCAAAAGAAATAATACTTAAATATTTATATTGCAGAGAAGAGTATTCTCAAAAAATTACTTATAGAAACAACCTAAAATTAACGAAATATTCAATATTTGCTTCAGATTTGTTTTAAAACAACCTACAATTTGATATTTAACTCGTTTTAACATTTGGATTTCATAGAATATTTACAATAATAAAAAGACTTTTACTGTTATTGCCATTATGTGGAACAGATGTACACATCGCCTTTCGGCGTGAGGAAGTACACTGCTCAAACGATATTAATCTTTACTAACAATTGTGGGTCAAACTAAATAATCATTATAATGGTTCCAGCAACCACAAATTCTAGTGCTGAAGGAGGGGACGGACCAGTCACAAGGGAAGCCGCAGCTGATCTCCAACATCAATGCATGCCAGCTTGTTGTAGATGCTGTAAGTATTTATTAACATTTTTACATGGTGTTGACATTTAAAAAAAAGATATATTTTTTTTTAACATTTCTCAATAAACCAGATGAGTTTTCTAGGTTAACTGCTATGGTGATTTTGAAGTTATTATGTCTAATACTTACTCTTGGGCTATATTATATCTGCCTGGTAATTACGGTAGAAGAATTCAAATGTTTTCATTACAATATATTATTACCATTTTTTGGAATTATATACAGAAGATTTACTTTTATGAATAATACAACTTCTGTATCAAAAAAGTTAATCTTTTTATGTTAAAGAGCTTTTAAATAATATATATTAATTAATTATAAAATAATAAACAAAATACCTTTTTTAAAATAAATATTCAAATGAAGGTTTTTTATTTTTATTTTGTGATATTTTATTAGAAATTTCTTTTGATAGTAAAGGTTTTAAATTAATGGTTAGGTTACACACCAGGTTTTTTTTGTCTTAAGACAGTTTGTTAGTGATGTATTAAATTTCATGCTTACAAAACATACATTGTATTTTTTTAAAATATTGGCATGGGTTAACAAGTTCACCAGTTTACAAACGCCAAAATATAACTTACAAGTAATTTGTGTGTGATTTCTTATATTCTCATTTTATTTATTAACACAATTGATTATTACTGTATAAAATGTTTTCAATAGTCTTACAAACCAAATTGTAACAATAGCTGATAATTAATGTTGACATAAACTAATTATGAGCCATGTTTATGATGCCATAAACATATTTAATGAGAGGTTTGTGTGTGTATGTGTCGTAGGTCCGCACCACCCTCGGCCCCAGAGGCATGGACAAGCTGATCGTAGACCACAGTGGAAAAGCAGTAATTTCTAATGATGGTGCCACAATTATGAAGGTAATATTTACTTTTCAATAGTAAAACTATTTTATGTGCACATGGAATTGAGTCTTAAATAAAAGATGATACAAAATGGTGACAACCAGTTAATTGTGAGAGTATGTTACATTATCTACGCTAATATTATAAAGAGGAAAGATTTGTATTTTTGTATGTAACAACTTTACTCAAAAAGTACTGGACCGATTTTAATAATTCTTTTTTTTTTAGAAAGCTACATTACCACCGAGTAACATAGGCTGTATAAAAATCAATTGCTGTTCGTTAGTCTTGCTAAAACTCGAGATCAGCTGAACTGATTCGACTATTTTTGGTCTTGAAATATTCGTGGAAGTCCTGGGAAGGTTTACAAGGTTTCCATGCTCAACAAAATGGGCACGGGTCAGCTAGTATTTTATAATATACTGGACACAATATGTATTGACAGCCAATGATTATAAACAACGGATCCAATTACTGAAATATTATGTGGATGAAATGTTTATGAGGCTATATACAGGTCAATTACATGTTGTTTAGTTGTTTTTGGTTTAGTTGTGTATAATATTTTGGTTGTTACAGCTCCTAGACATAGTGCACCCAGCGGCCAAGACACTGGTGGACATTGCCAAATCTCAAGATGCTGAGGTAAGCATTATGGATATTAATCAGCTTCATAAAAAAATGGGTAAATAAATAATTTGCTAAATAATTTGAGTTAATTAATTCAAAATGATTATAATCACAGATCCAATTTCTGAATTTTATTGAGGACACACACAAATATGATTGAGCTTTACATTATTTAATTTGTAATATTCATGTGCAATCTGCTAAAGTCGGCTGTAATTGTAGGTCGGCGACGGCACCACCTCCGTGGTGATCCTGGCTGGGGAACTGTTGAAGAGGTTGAAGCCTTTTGTTGAAGAAGGTATTTACTTATTATTATAATATTATAACTTCAATAATTATGCAAACTCTGGTATGTTTAAATTAAGAGAGATCATCATTTAATTATGAGAATATTATCCAATGATTAAAAGAAAATAGCGCCAAATTTACCATGTGGCATTGATAGTAGAAATGAGGCTGTGGAGTCGGCCTCATGTTGGCTGTGTGTTTGTGTCTGGTGGCTCAGTGTTGTCCATTCGCAGGCGTACACCCCAGGATCCTGGTGAAGGCAGTGCGCACGGCCGCTAGACTCGCGGTGCAGAAAGTCCATGACCTAGCTGTCAAGATTGAGAGCAAGTCTCCTGAGGAACAGAGGTAGGTAACACAAAGTTCTACTCAAAAAAAGTTTGGTTAATATAGTGCACGCTGATCACCCGATTTTTTGACAAGAAAGATGATCTATGAGTCCATGCATGCGGAGATAGGCATATAAAGAGTGTCTAAGAAAGTGATAGTGTCCTTATGTATTGCGCACACACTTGGGCATTATAAGTTGCCTGCGAAACCTGATTTCAACAAAACCGACACAAAAATTGGTACAGGAATATATTTGTATTTCAGAGACCTGCTCCGCAAGTGCGCGGTGACAGCGATGTCGTCGAAGCTGATCCACCAGCAGCGCGACCACTTCTCCAAGATGGTGGTGGACGCCGTGCTGTCGCTGGACGCGCCGCTGCTGCCCCTGGACATGATCGGTGAATATGTTCTTCTTACCGAGATGAAATGGATATGAAATTTCGGATACGGATTATCCGTTTGTTTCGGATAATGTCGGTTACGGATATTACATTTTTACAGTAGCAAACGCTTTAATTTCGGGTTCGGTTACGGATATTTTTTAATATCGGATATCCGATAGACAGTTATGGAGCTCCCTGACATCCCTAACTGTAGGTCCGATAATTGGGCAGATTTTTCTTCAATTTTTGAGTGACTTAGTGTGACATGCGGGCTGCACGGTTCTTATATATTTTTCACCTATAAAAGGTTACCAATTACATATAACTGTGAAATGACATTAATGTATTCACCGTACGAATTCACGAACTACAAAAGAATATCAAGTATAATAAAGTTGGTAATAAATGTTGTATAACACATTCAACATCTTGAATAATAAGTATTATAATGATTAAAACAACGGATCCAATTCCTGAGTTGTAATGCTGACTAAAACATTATGAAATTACAATGATCCTATTGAATATGGCTCGCCTTAACCCAAATATAAACTGGAGTAAATGCTTGCAGGCATTAAGAAAGTGACCGGCGGTGCTTTGGAGGACTCCTTCCTGGTGTCCGGAGTTGCCTTCAAGAAGACCTTCTCGTACGCCGGATTCGAGATGCAGCCGAAGAACTACGACAACTGCAAGATCGCACTGCTGAACATCGAGCTCGAGCTCAAAGCTGAGCGCGATAATGCTGAGGTGAGTCTCTGACTACTGCATAATTTTTTTTCCTGCTGAAGGTACTGATTGCTATTTAGGCCCTGACGTAACTGTGACCCTACTGGATCTATTGTGACTCGTCATGCTACTGCATCATACAAGGAAAGCAACTGCGAGGACTGCGCCCGTATGATCTTTTGATATCATAATAATATTATTATAATATATTGATATGATATTTTCAGGAATCAAGTTTTGTTAGGATGATGTGAATTGGTTTAGAACCCTAAAAATTAAATATATGATATACTACTAATATGTATACCTATTACCTATACAATTTTTAACATACTTAGTATTACCTCCGTTTATTTCTTATAAATGCGAATGTTTGTATGTTTGTTATTTTTCCACGCAATAACTGACACGGATTTTGATGAAATTTACATTCTGGGCTACTTCTTTTTAATGTACGTTTCCCGCAGGATTTCTATTTGCGCGTACGAAGAAGCGGGAAACAGACAGTATCAAAACAATGTAAATCGCAAAAGCAATGAAATGAACTTTACCCGTGTCAGGTGCGCGTGGACAACGTGAAGGAGTACCAGAAGGTCGTGGACGCGGAGTGGCAGATCCTGTACGACAAGCTCGCGGCGCTGCACGCCAGCGGCGCCAACGTCGTGCTCAGCAAGCTGCCCATCGGGGACGTCGCCACGCAATACTTCGCCGACCGGTAAGTCCGTCGTCCGCTCGGTCCGCCTCGATGAATTTTAGCTCGAGGCGTCGTAAGATTCGAGTATATCAAAATAAAAAAGTCGGGTTTTTTAGTTTTTTAAACTACATCATATAGATGGATCGGCTGGCTTATGGTATTCTATGACCGTCGTAAGGACTAAAGTTTCTTGGAGTTAGTGATATTACTCTAATCGAGCCCTACACGTTTGATTATAAAATCGTCTATTTGCAGCGACATGTTCTGCGCGGGCCGCGTGGCGGAGGAGGACGTCCGCCGCACGCAGCGCGCGTGCGGCGGCGCCGTGCTGAGCTCCGTGCGCGACCTGCTGCCCACCGCGCTCGGCTCCTGCGACAACTTCAGCGAGCGCCAGGTCGGCGGCGAGCGGTACAACATATTCAGCGGTGAGTTTACCGCGCGCAATACACAGTACGCCATACATTTGTTCACTAACTAGAATTGTATGTTTTGTTATTCGAGGTCCACAAATTTGAAAAATCTTTTTTTATTGCGCCAATGGTTGCCCCTCTGTAGCATTGTGTTCGTTTTAATTTTTTTTTGGTGATATTAAATAAAATCAGGAAAGAAAAATATTATATACTTCGTGTATTTCTACACTCTGCTTTTAAAGGATGCGGTCGTGTACATAGTAATAATTATTGATGCTCACAAAATGTATTTAGTGTTAGCAATAACAGTATGTGACTCGGTCTCCAGGCTGCCCGGCGGCTAAGACGTGCACGCTAATCCTGCGCGGCGGCGCGGAGCAGTTCCTGGAGGAGACGGAGCGCTCGCTGCACGACGCCATCATGATCGTGCGCCGCACCATCAAGAACGACGCTGTCGTCGCCGGTTCGTATTTGGCTTTTTAAATTGATGGAAAGTCGACGCGTCATTTTTCAACAATAAACGCACATCATTATTGCGTTCTGAATGAAGTAGCGTGTCTGAATCGTCGACTCCCGAAGCCGCACTGCATCAAAAAAACCTTGACCGCATTTTATTTCTTAGCTTTCTCGGTATTTACGGAGCGCACGTCGCAGTACTAAAAGAAAATGCAAGTTTTTTTCTTTTAAGATTTAGGTTATGAAAGAGGTTACTCTTAATATGTGCTTTGTTGTCGCGCAAATACAGATATTGTGTATAGCCAATGATTATAACAACGGATCCAATTACTGAACTGCTCTGTGGATGTTAATCTTTATGAGGCTGTATGCAATAATATTTTATTACTTTTATTACCTCATTATTATGAGCGATGGGACATCAGCAATATTCTACTTCGACGCAGCGATACACGACATTTGCTTCATTCAAGACGACTCGTGTGTGATTAGTTTAATTAGTCGGTTCGTGCACTCAGGCGGCGGAGCGATCGACATGGAGGTGTCGAAGCACTTGCGCGACTACTCGAAGGGCGTCGCCGGCAAGGAGCAGCTGCTGGTGGCGGCGGCGGCGCGCGCGTTCGAGGCCATCCCGCGGCAGCTGTGCGACAACGCCGGCTTCGACGCCACCAACCTCCTCAACAAGCTGCGGCAGAAGCACCACCAGGTTCATACACACTCCATTTGCTTCGATTTACCCATAGTTACTGCAAATCAACAAACTGACCTTCAAATAAACAAATCAACTAATCGGTGTTCAAATCTGTATATCAGTGAAATAACAAAATTTTGACAGATTTTTTATCGTGTTTTTAAAAAGTTCAAACTTCAAAATGAAACATTCATTAGAGGAAGGCCACCAAAGTTAGGTAATCAGGAGGATTAGTTGATTTGAGCATTGTATTGGCTTTCAGAAGTTAGTACATATAAGTATAAATATTGTAATTTCCTTAAATTAAATAATAAGAAAGTAAAATTACATTGCAATAAAACTGAGACTGGCCAGCTGAGAGTTCATTGACCTTGCAGATGACTAAAATAATTTTAATAATATAAGTTACATCCGTGAAAATCAGCTGTGTGATGTCAATGAATATACAGCGGCATGGAATTGTTATTTATACTTCTGCCGTGGTATAACAAAAATGCCGTTAAGTGACATTTGGTCGATTTTCAAGTTTTGATGGTACCTGAATAAGAAAAAAATTCTCTATTGACCTATATACGCGGTTTTTTGATAAATTGAATAGTTTCAGAAATAACATTAATAAAAATGCCGTTATATTACCTTTTTTTGTGTATGTGATATGCATAAATGACGTTAAGTCACAATGCGAATCAATAAAGCCGCTAAAGTTTATTAACTTGTATTTTTGTAATATTTTTCTCTCGTGATTGCTTCACTAGATTGCCGTTTTGCGGTATTTTGTACACTGTAAAGCGGTTAAAGTACTTTAACTATTTTATTGTTACTCTTTTTTAATACATGACTTTATGTTTGTAAAGCAATAATGCCGTTAAGTGAAAAAGCTAGACTAAAATGTGACTAACGAATCTTAACGGCATTATAGCTTAGCATTTGGTATACTTATATTTTGACTTTATGATCGCTACCAGCCAATAACGGCATTTCTAAAGTAAAATAAACAATGTTTTAAATTAAATATTAGATTTAAGTGTCGTTATTTCACAATAATACACTATAATGCCGTTAACTAATCTCGCCCGGTGACATCCTAGTTCCGCGGTCCGGAGTCGGGGGTGAAACTAGTGCGTTTGCCGGTGAAGGACGTGCGTCGCTCCGTGACAAAAATATGCCAACAAAAGAAAATGCACATGCTAGTACAAGTTCTGTCATTAACAACAAAAATAGTTAATGGAATCAGGCGTTATTTTGCGGAAATCCATAGCATAAAATTTAAATATATTATATCTAGCAATATCCCGCGAGACAATTATAACCACAACCTGCAAGCAGATGAGATGATGTGGTGGTGGTGTTTTTATGTTTTTTGCTTGCGAGTGTACGCATAAGTAGTGTGGGAAGAGGGAGGTGCATCAAACGCAAGCCTATGCGTACACTCACTCATCTGCTTGCAGGTTGTGGTTATAATTGTTTCGCGGGATATTGCTAGATATAATATATTTAAATTTTAAACAAAAATAGTAATAATGTAGGTTTCTCGAGACTGATTTAATATTTTTAGCTGCTGTTATGTTTTTTGATACCAGGTTTTTTAAGATACTAAGTATTATAAGTAAGTATATTAAGAACATTCAGAAACGAATTTTCTTTTTGGAAACTTTTTATGATTTTATGTTAAGGATAATATTTGACTTAATGTGTGGTTTTATAAAGTTTTACTTTATTAAGTTTTATTGTTTTTAATAATTATATAGAGAGACAGACTTAAAGACGGTCGTTGATTTTATGTTAAGGGTAATATTTGACTTGATGTTTAGTTTTATAAAGTTTTACTTTATTAAGTTTTATTGTTTTTATTAATTATATAGAGAGACAGACTTAAAGTCGGTCGTTGATTTTATGTTAAGGATAATATTTGACTTGATGTGTAGTTTTATAAAGTTTTACTTTATTAAGTTTTATTGTTTTTATTAATTATATAGAGAGACAGACTTAAAGTCGGTCGTTGATTTTATGCTAAGGGTAATATATTTGACTTGATGTTTAGTTTTATAAAGTTTTACTTTATTAAGTTTTATTGTTTTTATTAATTATATAGAGAGACAGACTTGAAGACGGTCGTTGATTTTATGTTAAGGATAATATTTGACTTGATGTGTAGTTTTATAAAGTTTTACTTTATTAAGTTTTATTGTTTTTATTAATTATATAGAGAGACAGACTTGAAGACGGTCGTTGATTTTATGTTAAGGATAATATTTGACTTGATGTGTAGTTTTATAAAGTTTTACTTTATTAAGTTTTATAGTTTTTATTAATTACTAGCTGACCCGTGCCCACTTCGTTGAGCATAAAAACAGTTTATGATGAAATTCATTTGCGTTTTGTTTTTCCAAGTCTGATTCTTTTTTGTGGTTTAAATTACTAAAATGGCTATTAAAAAATAAGGGTTGATCGTAGAAGGGTGAAAATTGAGGATTGTATGCATTTTTGTATGTTGTATCATAAAAAAATAGAAATAAAAAATTTTGTCTATAAAATAAAATAAATAAATTTAGGGGTGGACTACCTCTAACATTTAGGGGGATAAAAAATAGATGTTGGCCGATTCTCATAGATACTGGATATGCACAAAAAAATTATCAAAATCGGTCAAGCCGTTTCGGAGGAGTATGGCAACGAAAACTGTGACACGAGAATTTTATATATTAGATATAGAGAGACACACTTAAAGACGGTCGTTGATTTTATGTTAAGGAGGATAATATTTGACTTGATGTGTAGTTTTATAAAGTTTTATTTTATTCAGTTCTTTTGATTTTATTCATTATATAGAGACACAGAGGCTTGAAGACGGTCGTCTCAGTAGTAGTAATGTCTGTGGTAATGTTATAATACTAAATTTTAATTAAGTGCCTTTTACCTACCTAATTAATGTGATATTTGTATTAAGTAGAGAGCTAAAACTTCCATACAAATCTAGTTGTAAGTGAAAATATCTATCTATGATGCTCAATGATTACACTTATAAGTGATAAATATTGTGATTTATTAATTTGGGTTTTTATTATTTACAAATGATATCTCTCATGTAATTTCTCTCTATGGGACTGCTGGAAGAAATTTCTTTTAGAGATAAGTAGTCCTTTTGTGTCGTTTTTCTTTATATGTAATCAGTTTATCGTTTAGTTTGCACAATAAATTGTTAAATAAATAAATAAATTATCCTTATTTAATTGTTTAACTACGAATGGTTGAATATCACATTTCAATATTGTTTGCTTATTTTTCGCTATAATGCCGTTAACGTTAAAAGTAAATAGTGTAACGGCGTTTTAGCGGAACAATATGTTGAGTTTTTCATAAACATTTATAGTTTACTAGACTAAAATGCGGTAAAACACCAATAACAGCACTAAAGATTAACACGAGTCAGTTGTGTGTCACCTGATGTTAAGCTAAATTAGGGTTATGTACTATAACGACATTTTAACTAAACATATCAGAAAATGTATGTAGTGTTTTGATAGACTACGTTTTTATAAGGAATAGAAACACTAAAATGCCGTTAAGTTATACCTAACGGCATTTTAGTAAATTTATACATAAGAAATTAGAAACATTGATGATGAACTAAAACGAAAATAACGTTTTTTTATTTAATTAAATAAATTTTACAATAATACAAAATAATAGATAATAAGTATATTTCTTGGTGTATGTGGTGGTGCTTTTCGATCTCAAATCTGTTTTGTCTTTGAGAAGTTACATAGCTTTTAATTTTTACCGCGTTTTTTGCTCATAACTCAAAATTAGGTTTTGGTAGTTAACGGCATTTTTGTTATACCACGGCAGACTTATACTATTTATAATTAGTTCATTTTTAACTTTAAGTTTTGGCTACACAAGTGTTGTGTGCTCACAGGGCGAGGTGTGGTACGGCGTGGACATCCAGCGCGAGGACATCGCGGACAACTTCGCCAGCTGCGTGTGGGAGCCCGCGGTCGTCAAGATCAACGCCATCACGGCCGCCTGCGAGGCCGCCGCGCAGGTCGATAAACATTCTAATACTTAATATAATGCGTGACCCTATATTACTCTCCAAACTGATTCGATTTTGATTCAGATTCGATCGTGCCGCGTAATCCTGAAGAAATTGACGTTTGTTTATTTTGATTCTCAGTCGATCGATATGGTTCGGAGTACAAAAAATTACGATCTAACGATATTCTTTATCCTGGTTAGTTTCAAAGTAATCCACCAAAGAAAATACTAAAAGACGTTGAGATCGAACTGATACGATTCTCGGTTGTGTCGGGAGTAAGCCTGCAAGAGAAAAAACTTGCACTTGGAGCGCAATTTATTGCAGTATATCATAGTAGTGGGATGTCGGTTATATCTTGAGGATTGTCATAATTTTTTCGTATCATTAACTCAAACTTAGTTTCAAATGTCAGTCTGACCCACCACGCGCGTCAAAGTTCGAGGCACCAGATATAACTGCCCGAATAATTCTCGAAACCGCTTGGCACCCCTTAGCTTCTTCAGTAATCGTAAATTATAATAATTCCAGATTATGTCAATCGATGAAACCATCAAGAACGTGAAGAGCGGCGGCGACATGCCGGCGCCGGGCCGCGGCATGGGCCGGCCGCGGATGGGCTAGACCCGCCGCGCGCGCCACACGCGCCACACGCCCATACACTTACTGCTGTCTCCGCGGTGTTGCGAACACTGCCGGTCTGTGCCTACGCGATACAAAGTATTATATTGTATAATATACTTGATCAGTGATCAATGATGCATTTCATATTTATGGAAACTACAATAACGACGCTACCATTTCTAATAATACTTTTCCATTATAAAATTCCATAATTTTCTAGAATACTTTAATTTATGAGTGTGGAATTTTAAGCTTTTATTTGCATTGTTTTAGATTATTATTAAAACGCGATTAGAAACTAATATTAATGTTATATTCACAAAATTAGAGTAAGTTATATTAATTTAAATATAAAACATAACCTAAACATGGTATTTTTATTTTGTTAACCTATAGGACATTTTTATTATTTTTTATAATAAACTAGCTGACTCCATTGAGCATACAAATCGTTTAAACCTTCCCTGGACTTCCACGAATATTTCAAGACTAAAAATAGCCGAATCGGTTCAGCCGTTCTCGAGTTTTAGCGAGACTAACGAACAGCGATTCATTTTTAACCATAAAAAAACCGTTTAAACCTGGGAAGGTTTAAACGGTTTTTCGTGGAACTCCAGGGATGGAGTTCCACGAATATGTCAAGACCAAAAATAGCCAAATTGGTTCAGCCGTTCTCGAGTTTTAGCGAGACTAACGAACAGCAATTAATTTATATATAAAAGATTTATTTAATATAACAGCACTTCGCTCTCCTAACTTGTGAGTAAAAAAATGTGACATGTTCAGTGATGTGTAAAGTTATTCTAATTATTGTTTTCAATTAGGATGGATTTGTTATTTTAAGTAATTGGTGTCTTGAGTAAGACAGTAACTTTTGGTGACGTTAAGTGAGTTTCGTAAACAAAAGTAATCTATTGTCACAAGTATCGGCGCGCCGATACATTACTTTTGTTTAGATGACAGCTCATGCTTTTCATACAATTATTATTCGTTGTCGGGGTAATGTAGGTATGACCTAAGAAGTTGCTAAATAAACATTTGAAGACATCAATGGATGAAGGTGTTATGTTGCAAAATTCTGATTTCGAGAAAATTGAGTTCAATCAAACTGTAACTCAAACATTTAAGAATTTTAAATTTAACAATTAAGAATACGTCTTAAAGTATTAAGTACATTAATCTAAAGATCTGTGTCTACAATCATTGAACTTAATACTACTATTATAATATATATATACTAGATAACCTAAAAAAATTAAATGAAAAAAAAAACTCAAATAATTTCGTCACCTTTATCCATTCATGTCTTCATTTATTTCTTATTTATTACGTACAAATTTTATTTTATGGTTTTATAAACACAAGTTTACAATGTTACCACGAGTTTTAAAATTAACGAAACTCACCTTATTTCACTCCAGCACTTATTGCACCTCTAGCGCCATTGTGGACAGATTTGGAACTTTAATTTTACTACTTTTGTCGGACACTTCAAGTCATCTGCGATTTGCCATCTAGAGTCTACACACTCTACAGTCTATAGAGATGACGCTCCTTAATCTCCATTCTCTGAGGCACAAAACTAAAAAAAATTCCGACGAAAGTACGGATTAATAATAAAGGTTTGAGGTTTCTATGATTTATTCTAAAAATATTTTTTTTCTACTTTTTTTAGCTACTTATTGAAGTTATACTTCTTTAGGCGCGTTATGAAAAAATTATGAGAGTGAAATTTTAAGATGCGCGCGCACCTGTGACACAAAATTAACAGTATGAAGTCGTCTGCTTAACCGCTCATTAAGTCTCTAAAAAATTATATATAGATATATATAATTATATATAGATATATATATAAAAAACTATTTTTTAATGATGCTAAAGAAGTATAACTTCTCACGCGCGTACATAAGTACACGCACCCATATTTTTTATTTTGTATAACATATTTTATGATGATAATTAAAAAAAGATTATAAATGCTGCGTCGACCTGAATAGTGATACTTTTGAAATGTAAAGATACTATGTTGTTTCTACTGGTGGTGCACCTGCTGAAAGCGGGCAAAACTGTTGCTAGATTTAATGGTTTATGTATTTACCATGGGAAACCCTTAAAAATAGTCAATGTACCTAAGGATATTGCGTAGATCTCACATTAGTAACTACAGCCCAGATACCCGGCTATTAGCAAGAGCAAAGACATTTTACATAGTTATAATATCAACCCTTGTCACTATATTAGATATATAGTTACGCTAATGGGAAAGAAGTAAAAGTCAGATTTTTCCATAATTAAAAATCTTTTTAGGTATTGTTTAACGTGTCCACAATACGGTAACGCTACTATCTATTACATTATCTAGGTACTTTGTGCTATGGCATAGCCTTAAAAGGATCCTGCTTGACCTAGTGGTATTACGTAGGTATTCCTTATTTTATTATAACCGCTTTCGTAAGTTTTCTGTATACCTATTACCATAGACCAATTACATATATTTCATTAATAATAATTATAATATTTGCAGACATTCGGTTATTCTTCCCCACTTTCACCCCCCAGTCCCCACAAGTTTTAAACGGCTCAACCGATTTTCTACTTACGATACGATTATAACTTCTTAATAGATATAAGTAAGCCATACCATGGACCAATTATACATGTAATTGGACCTACTTTTGCAATAGGGAACCAATCCACACACTGATAGTTTTGAGAAAAAGCTATTTTTGTTTAAATTTTGTATAGAAAAAAAAGTGTTGCTATTTTGGTAAAGGTCTTTAGGAGAGAAAGACCTTTACCAAAATAACAACACTTTTTTTTCTATACAAAATTTAAACAAAAATAGCTTTTTCTCAAAACTATTAGTGTGTGGATTGGTTCCCTATTGCAAAAGTAGGTCCAATTGGTCTATGGCCATACGTAAAAAAAATGCAATCGCTTCAGCCCTTCGGGAGCAATGATGATGCTACAGACGGGCACGTTACGCACTTAATAAACACCCCTCTCTTTGCGTTGGAGATGGAAATAGAAAGGAAAGTCGAGTAGTGAAAAAAATTTGCTAAGTAGGTAACTACTACCTACCTACTTATCAGCAAAAAGATAAAAAGGGAGTCACTACGAGTCTAAGGTGTAACTGCGTCGAAGTCGTGACCGGTGAGGTCGTTGACTGACGGATGATCTTCTTCCTGCGTGAGGTGAAGTGGAATCGGACTGTGACTCGAATTGCGGAGATTCGGTCTGGGGGGGGAGTGGACACATCTGACAGGCGTCAATTTAGACCAGCTTGACGAGACCAAAGAGAATATAATCACTATGGACGAGACTGGCTTCCCTTCCTCGTAGGACTCCGATGAACTATCAGCAAATGGTATATATATTCACAAAAAACAAAAAACTTCGATAGCGCGATTCAGGATTGTTAAAAAAACAGGGTAATTCTAAACTATATAACTTTGATTTAAATGAACGAATATTTAATTCTTTTGATCCAATATTAATCATTCTAAAACAAATTGCTTTCCTGTAAAACGCAAAAATAAAAGTATGTATTACGGATTCGGATTACGGAAATACTTGGGTTGTTTTCCAATGCTTTTCGTCGTAGTCCCTAGATGGCGATAATGAGCCAGTTGCTGGGTTATTAAACCATAATTGTATTTAAAATCCTTCTAAGTATGATGATAAAGTAAATCAGTGCCAATTATTATTTTTGTCATTTGTACTATGTACATAATATGTACCTACATTATATTTATCTATAGGTACTAATACTAATAGATAATAATCAAAAGAGGAAACATTTGATTGTTTGTATTGAATAGGCTCTGAATCCACTGAACCAATATGAAAAATTCTTTCGCCGTTGGAAAGCTACACTATTACCACTGAACATAGGCTATATTATATTTAAAAAAATATAAAAAGGAATAAAATATAATATATAATAGTCACCGGGGTTTGAACCTGAACTGGATCTTTTTTATACTAGGTACTTACCAGTCTTTAGGATACTCTGAATAAGGAAACTAATAGTTTCCTTATTCCATTGTAGGCTTTTCTGGATATATCATATTATATGACAGAATTTAGTTAAAATTTATTTATTGCATAGCTTCCGCGATAGAATCTAGCCTTGAGCATGGACACCGAATCCGAAATTCCGTAACGAAAATAAAGCGGTGATACTTTTTATTGCCATCTATCGATGAAAAGCAGAACTTTTAATGACTTTTTTGAAATATCACGGTATATAATAAAGCATTTCAAAATTTTCCATTTGTAAACAATGTTTTTTACCATGACAACCGTGTCATATAATATAATAGACTAGCAAGTAGCAACGACTTGACAGATCGAGTCAAGGTTCAAACCCCGCGTTACCAATACATATATTTTCTTCTTTTTTCTAACTTTCTGCTTATTTTTTTCAACATTTTCTTTCTTATAAACCTTTTCATGACAATAACAAACATACCGTAAAAAAATTTGCGAAATCGGTCAAGCTGTTGTCGAAGCGAATCACAAGATGTAAGAAATTTTGAAGGTCGTTTTTTACACTTTTGGGGTAGTAAGGGCATGGTAAGGGCTACATTTTTGGGGTTTTAGTAAAGAACCCTATTTTTGTTAAAAATATAATATAGCCTTTGTTCAGTGGTAATAGTGTAGCTTTCCAACGGCGAAAGAATTTTTCATATTGGTTCAGTGGATTCAGAGCCTATTCAATACAAACAATCAAATGTTTCCTCTTTTGATTATTATCTATTAGTATTAGTACCTATAGATAAATATAATGTAGGTACATATTATGTACATAGTACAAATGACAAAAATAATAATTGGCACTGATTTACTTTATCATCATACTTAAAAGGATTTTAAATACAATTATGGTTTAATAACCAGGGACCGATTAATCCGCTATACGGCTGTAGCGGTATCAATACAAACCGTTTTATTTTAAATATCCATATTAAGGGTTTTTAACTATGCTCTTGTCTTAAGCGGTATTAAACCGTTTAATACAGCTGCGCCAATAACCGAAAGAGACAAAAAATTTGTGGTACACGCCGTGGCTGGGATCAAATCTATGAAAAGCGGTTTTTTTCATCAGTGACTTGAGGTTTCAATAGCCTTGCTGTGCATTGTGCAACATTGATTTGGTCACTTTAAACATTAATGCACAGCACTTATATTTTATACTAATACTAGCTGTGCCCGCGACTTCGTTCGCGTGGTGTTTGTTTGACTTAAACCGTTTATGCAGCGCATGCAACGAAAGTCCCCAAATGTAAATTGTTTGTTTGTTTAAACGCGCTCATGTCCCTTAAATTACGCCCAACGCCGCGACGACCGACGCCGCGACGCCCGACGGCGCGACGCCCGACGCCGCGACGCCAACGCCTGACGCCGCGACACCCAACGTCGCGACGTCGACGCCCGACGCCCAACGTCGTGACGCCCGACGCCGCGACGCCTGACGCCGCGACGCCCAACGTCGCGACGCCGACGCCCGATGCCCGACGCCGCGACGCCGAAGCCCGACGCCCAACGTCGTGACGCCCGACGCCCAACGTCGTGATGCCCGACGCCCAACGTCGTGACGCCCGACGCCGCGACGCCTGACGCCGCGACGCTTACGCCCGACGCTGCGACGCCCGCCGTCGCGACGCCGACGGCCGACGCCGCGATGTTGGGCGTCGCGACGACGACGCCCGACGGCGTGACTCCTGACGGCGCAACGCCCGACGCCGCGACGCCCGACGCCGCGACGCCCGACGCCGCGACGCCCAACGTCGCGACGCCGACGCCTGACGCCGCGACACCCAACGTCGTGACGCCGATGCCCAACGCCGCGACGCCGACGCCCGACGTCGCGACGCTGACGGACGCCGCGACGCCCAACGTCGCGACGCCGACGCCCGATGCCCCGACGCCCAACGTCGTGATGCCCGACGCCCAACGTCGTGACGCCCGACGCCGCGACGCCTGACGCCGCGACGCTTACGCCCGACGCTGCGACGCCCGCCGTCGCGACGCCGACGGCCGACGCCGCGATGTTGGGCGTCGCGACGACGACGCCCGACGGCGTGACTCCTGACGGCGCAACGCCCGACGCCGCGACGCCCGACGCCGCGACGCCCGACGCCGCGACGCCCAACGTCGCGACGCCGACGCCTGACGCCGCGACACCCAACGTCGTGACGCCGATGCCCAACGCCGCGACGCCGACGCCCGACGTCGCGACGCTGACGGACGCCGCGACGCCCAACGTCGCGACGCCGACGCCCGATGCCGCGACGCCCAACGTCGCAACGCCCGACACCGCGACGCCCGACGCCGACTTTCAATCCGACGCTGCGCTGCTGGCGCCGACCGCCAAATTTTTCGGCGTCGGCGGTCTACTCTCGGTGCGCAATTCCAAGTCGCACTTGCCCGGTTTTTTATTTATTAATTACCATATTATGCTTGCAGTATAAACGATGTCGAAATTTCCAAACGTATATCTTCAAAGACTAAGTAGTAGTGGTATTACATTAATATTTAAAATCAGTTCATAAACGACGAAGATATCCACGAACAAACATAAAAATAACATATATTTACGAATTGAGAAACCACCTCCTATTTTGGAAGTCGGTTAAAAATATTATGTTGATTATTTCATGTTACAATCTACCTTTGTGCCAAGTTTCATTTAAGTACGTTGAGTAGTTTGGCTGAAATACCGTCAAATAGGTAGTTACAATTTTTTGAAGATCCCACAGGAACCCTTTCGTTTTTCGGGATAATAATTTCCAATAATGCTCTTCAGGCCATAAGCTACCTGCCTGCCAAATTTAATTTAAATACGTTGAGTAGTTTGGCTGAAATACCGTCAAGTAGGTAGCTACAATTTTTTGGAAATCCCACGGGAACCCTTTCGTTTTTCGGGATAATAATTTTCTATAATGCTCTTCAAGTCATAAGCTACCTGCCTGCCAAATTTCATTTAAATACGTTGAGTAGTTTGGCTGAAATACCGTCAAATAGGTAGCTACAATTTTTTGAAGATCCCAAGGGAACCCTTTCGTTTTTCGGGATAATAATTTCCTATAATGCTCTTCAGGTCATAAGCTACCTGCCTGCCAAATTTCATTTAAATACGTTGAGTAGTTTGGCTGAAATACCGTCAAATAGATAGCTACAATTTTTTAAAGATCCCACGGGAACCCTTTCGTTTTTCGGGATAATAATTGCCTATAATGCTCTTCAGGTCATAAGCTACCTGCCTGCCAAATTTCATTTCATTCCATAGAGCGGTTTTAGCGTGATGCGATGACAAACATTCCCATACGGACAGACAGACAGACAGACAGACAGACAGACAGACAGACAGACATTTTTTTCAAAAATGTTATTTTTAGGTTCTGTTGCTCTTAGAGACCCCCTTTTTTTGATTTTCACTTAAATATTCTTAATGTACAGACATGACCCCTCTACAGATTTATTATATGTATAGATTATACTTATATTTTAACATACTTATATTTTATACTAATTTGAATTACCTAAATTACAATTCCGTATAATTAGAAAAACAAATAAGATGGGAATTAACTTTTCGCTCTTTACCAAATGAATATCAAGGAAAGACTAAGAATGGAAAAAAAACAATAATAAACAAAAATGGACGAGAACTTGCATTAAATAACATCATCTTATAACTTATGTCATACGCAATTATGATCATTTTTAGTATGCATCACGATTGCTCCGTCACGGTAGAAATATGATGAAAATGTTCGCCCAATATTTAGGCGAAATTTGACAAAATCGATGGGTCCAAACCAAAAATTTATCGAAGTAGAAACAAAGAAGTTATAAGGGTTTTAAGTTGGCCGCGCCAACGTAACGTCCACGATGGCGTGGCCATGGAAATCACAGGAACTACGTGGGTTAGAGATCTAATTCTTTTTACCCGACTTCGGCGAAGCCAAAAGGAAGGGTAATGATTTTGGCAGTCTATGTATGTATGTATGTATGTATGTATGTATGTATGTATGTATGTATGTATGTATGTATGTATGTTCCCTCGCAGCGGCTAAACTACTGGTCCGATTTTGATGAACGAGGTGCCAATCGATTCGTATTAATGCCGCGAGTAACATAGGCTATACAATTTTTTGAAAAATTTTGGTCTTTGAAAATTATACCTCAAAAACTATCTCCAAAAAAAATTTAATTAAGATATTTGTCTCATGTTTGGTATCGAAAGATAGGTCTTGGCAAGCACATTACGAATATGTATTTATATTTTTTATTTACTTTTATATTTTATTGTTAAATTCAAAATAAAGGTTTAAAATGCGGTCGTACAAGTAGTATCTAGGAGTTGATACTTTCTATGTAATGGACAATTAAATTAAAAATATAATAATTATTACATTTGATGTGAAAACAGAAAAATATTAAATAAAAAAAAGATTAAAAAACTATAACCCGACTTCGAAAAAAATGGGTCTAAAAAGTCTGAAACAAGAAAATAATTCAATTTGAAATCCAGAAATGCATAGGTACAAAAATGGTCAAGGTAGAGCCGTGGTCGTACCCGCTAATAATATCTAAGCATTAGTTCACACCGAAATACGGTAGAAAAAAGAATTCAATGCTCGATGCCCATAGCGGGTGCGACCACGGCTCTACCTTGACCATTTTTGTACCTATGCATTTCTGGATTTCAAATTGAATTATTTTCTTGTTTCAGACTTTTTAGACCCATTTTTTTCGAAGTCGGGTTATAGTTTTTTAATCTTTTTTTTCTAGTATGAAGATTGAATTTGGCGAAAATTGTCGAAAAAGAAATTATAAACTAGAAATCGATAGTTTAAGAGATATTTACCTCAGAAGCCGTGGTGGCGCAGACGTGCAATTCGTGTTTCTTTAATGTTGATTATTTCTTTATATCATAATACTTAGTACAAAAATCTGATACAGGAAGTAAGGGCTTAATTTGTCGAAACTAATGAAAGCAATAAATACAACGAAATGTTATTTAAACAGACAAATCGGACCGAAACAAAAAATAGCATGGCCGCGCTGATATCTCATTATCTGTAATTGCTAGGATTTCGGTTTTTATATCCATTTATTCGACACATTAACCTGATTAGAATGGCATATCGTTTTACCCTCAGAATGGTTTTCAACGCGTGTAATCTCCAAAAATGTGCTCTCTCGTACAATGTTTGAGTAGGGTAGCCATAATTTCGATTTTATTTGAGAATACCTTTTACTCTACTAGACGAAAATGTATCTATTTCCTTAATAATGCCAACAAACGGAACAATTATTATTAATCATTATTTCACACTTAAACGTAAGTATGTAGTACCTATGCCCGTAAGCGATGAGTTGTAGATAGGATAATAATATTATGTTAGGTAAGTATACTGTACCTAGGAAGGTTACTTAATATTATGCATTTCTTGCCCTTGATCCGTTTTTGCGAAGACGGGTTATAATTCTTTTATACACTCATCTATATTTTTTGTCTCTATATCTGTCTGTATGTGCAACATCAAAAACCACGTAAGGGATTTTAACCAAACTTATTACGATTGTAGACCATATTCCTAGGCAGGTTATAGGATATATAACATAACGCTACGATACATAGGAGCCGAGCAGTGACGATAACTTTGAAGCAAGTCGATGAATTTCGCGCGCGACTGCGGACGAACGGTTCGGGCGGGGCGCGCGGGGGGATCGCTTACACAGTGACGCGAAGATATAGAACGTGGCACTAAAGTAGATTAGAACATTAAATAAGTAACTAACATGATTTTATTAAAAAGACAAGTGTTTCCACAGTGTCAATAATATAAAAACTGTATTTTTGAACTTGCTTCACAAACTGAAATAAATTATCATTTATTGTATAAAATCAACTTTTGGTATTATTAAAAGAAAGCCTTTCGGGATAAACATAAAGAAACGGACAATTTAGCGGTTTTGAGAAGCTATAACGGGTGTAAAAAGAGCAGTCACTATAACTTTGGGATATGATTATACTATCTTTTCTCTTTTTTTTTTTTTTTAACAATTTATTGTACACAAGAAACACTTAACAATAGTACAAATTACAGAGAAAGACGACAAAAAGGTACTGCTTATTTCTGAAAGAAATTTCTTCCAGCAACCCTACGGACGAGATATGGGATACAAGATATTAAATAGAGCGTGCACAATAACATACAAATACATTACATCTAAATTATATTAAAATCAGAATAGATACATGTACAAAAATAAATACAATAATTAATATAAATTATAATACATATATAATTAATACAATAAAATAAATAAATATATAAATAACTACTAAATACATAAATAAATACGTATTAAATAAAAATATAATATATATAATACCGTTTAGTTATGATATGGATTGGGATTCAAAATAGTACTTCTTCAAACGTCTTTTAAATATGGCAATGGTGGGACTATCACGGACGGTGTGAGGAAGCGAGTTCCACAATCTGACCGCATGAACGGTGAAGGAGTAGGAGTAGAAATTAGAGCGATGTGATGGGAGGGAAAGGTTTGTTCTGAATTTGGACCTACAAGGGATATCAATGGGCCGGGAAAAGTTAAATCGATCACGAAGATAGGAAGGAGAGAGAGGGTTATACAGGATATTGTAAAGTAAACAGAGGATATGGGAGTTGCGACGGAGACGGATAGGAAACCACTTGAGTTTTATCCGAAAGGCTGATATGTGATCAAACTTTTTTAGACCAAAAATGAAACGGATACAGAGATTCTGCAAGCGTTCCAGTTTAGTTAGCAGCTCTTCGGTAACGTCTAAGTAGCAGGAGTCGGCATAGTCGAGGATAGGAAAAATGAGAGTTTTGACGAGGAAAATTTTGGTTTGCAAAGGCAAAAAGTTTTGAAGGCGCCTCAGCATGTGCATCGAGTGGTGTACCTTTCTGCTGACTTCAATAACCTGCGGATTCCAGCAGAGATTGCTGTCCAAAGTTAACCCTAAATTCTTAGCTGTGCCTCTGAATTCGATAATAGAACCATCATATTTGACCACAGGCACATTGTGTAAACGTTGCGTTATATACTTACTAGTATATCCCAAAAAATTGCAGGCTATGATAATAGGCAGTAGCCTATTATCATAGCCTGCGATTTTTTGGGATTTACCAACAGACCAAAAGATTTAGCCCAATTTGATATGCTCTGCAGATCATAGTTAATACCAGCAACTGTAGAATCAATATCATCAATATTAGAATGACGATAGAGTTGCAGGTCGTCTGCGTAAAGATGGAAATTTGAGTTGATTAATGAGGAAATAATATTAATAAATATAGAAAACAGGAGGGGAGAGAGTACGCCACCCTGGGGAACACCCGCTCATTCTAGAAAAAATATTTTTTTTTCATATTTTTTTTACAAAAATTAAAAAATATTTTTTTTTGGCTTTATTATTATTTTTTTTATTATTACAAAAAAATAAGAAATGGTAAAAAGAAAAAAAACATTTTTTTTTAGTTTCTGACAAAAAAAAATACATTTCCGAAATGAGGAAAGGTAGTATAATCGTATCTCAAAGTTATAATGACTGCTCTTTTTACACACTATATATATAAATATGTCATTCGATAAAAACGATAGTCACTCAATGAAATGGCGATTTAAATTAGATGAATGCCATCTACCATCACGGTATTAATCCTTATCATTTAAAATACGTTATTCTGCTTAAGCATTTCTGAAGACTACATATTTTGCCCTTTAGACCATGCAAATATAATGAATACTTTAGGATATAGCAAAATTAAAATCGTTTCTCCGTGATTCGACCGGGCGCCGCGTGATGCTGGCTGCTGCGTGACGTGTCTTACGTCCGAGCCGGGCTGGAGTACTGTTACGTCTATTGGGGTAAATCCTATGTCTTAATATGGCATATCTGAGCCATTATTTGAAACTATTATTATTACTTCATCGGCCTCCGTGTGACCATGTATAAAGAAGCATAATACCCAAACGACAGTGTTCATAAACTAAAAATATATTTAAAAATACTAAAGTGCCCTAAATCACTTTTACACGCGAACGAAGACGCGGTCACAGCTAGTACTTTTATAAACATCATGGATACAGAAATAAATGAAATAAAATCTAGGTCTAACAAGGCTCAAACAAGAAAGTTAATATTAGACAGATGACTAAAAATGCATAAGTACAAGGTCGGACTCGCTAATAAAATCTAAGCGTCACTTCATACCGAAATACGGTAAAAAAGTGCCTTCTTGAAAAGCATATTATTCGTCTGCCGTTGGAATAATATTAATTCCAATAGCGAGTCTTAACCACGGCCATGGGTCTCTATGAAAACCGGCATTACGCCGGCTTGCTTTGCTGCAGGGAATGAGGATACTTGTCGTAGATAAGTATGTACTTAATTTCAAGGGCAAGAAACCCATAATATTAAGTAGCCTGCCTAGGTACAGTATACTTACCTAACATAATATTATTATCATATCTACAACTGACCGCTTACGGGCATAGGTACTAACTACATACTTACGTTTATGTGTGAAATATTTAATAGTAATAATTCCATTTGTTGGCATTATTTAAGAAATAGACACATTTTCGTCCAGTAGAGTAAAAAGTATTCTCAAATAAAATCGAAATTATGGTTACCCTACTCAAACATTGTACGAGAGAGCACATTTTTGGAGATTACACGCGTTAAAAACTATTCTGAGGGTAAAACGATATGCCATTCTAATCAGGTTAATGTGCTGAATAAATGGATATAAAAACTGAAATCCTAGCAATTACAGATAATGAGATATCAGCGTACAAAGAAGCGTTACGTTGGCGCGGCCATGTTGTTTTTTGTTTCGGTCCGATTTGTCAGTTTAAATAACATTTCGTTGTATTTATTGCTTTCATTAGTTTCGACAAATTAAGCCCTTACTTCCTGTATCAGTTTTTTGTACTAAGTCTTATGATATAAAGAAATAATCAACATCAAAGAAACACGAAGTGCACGTCTGCGCCACCACGGCTTCTGAGGTAAATATCTCTTAAAATATCGATTTCTACTTTATAATTTCTTTTTCGACAATTTTCGCCAAATTCAATCTTCATACTATAAAAAGAATTAGATCTCTAACCCACGTAGTTCCTGAGATTTCCATGGCCGCGCCATCGTGGACGTTACGTTGGCGCGGCCAACTTAAAACCCTTATAACTTCTTTGTTTCTACTTCGACAAATTTTTGGTTTGGACCCATCGATTTTGTCAAATTTCGCCTAAATTTTGGGCGAACATTTTCATCATATTTCTACCGTGGCGGAGCAGTTGTAACGCACACTCATTTTTGCGTAAAATGGTGCGCCAGTCTAGTTGTGACATGATGGAACAAATTCAGCCAATAGCGTTCCGCGGTACTTACTTATCACGCATCCTTTTTTACCCGACTTCGGCGAAGCCAAAAGGAAGGGTAATGATTTTGGCAGTCTATGTATGTATGTATGTATGTATGTATGTATGTTCCCTCGTAGCGGTTAAACTACTGGTCCGATTTTAATAAATAAGGTGTCAATCGATTCGTAGTGATCCCGCGAGTAACATAGGCTATATAATTTTTCGAAAATTTTTGGATTTTGAAAATTATACCTCAAAAACTATCTCCAAAAAAAATTAAATTAAGATAATTGTATCGTGTTTGGTATTAAAAGATAGATCTTGGCAAGCACAATACAAATATGTATTTAATTTTTTAATTATTTATTATATTTTATTGTTAAATTCAAAATAAATGTTTAAAATGCGGTCGCACAAATAGTATCTAGGAGTTGTTTAGTTACTTACTATGTGTTAATTTAACGTTAGTTTAGTGAAAATATAATGTTATAGTTTATGCGAAAACAAAAAAAGTGTAAAATAAAATAAAAGATTAAAAAAACTATAACCCGACTTCGCAAAAAAAAGGCTCTAAAAAGGCTGAAACAAGAAAATAATTCAATTTGAAATCCAGATATGCATAGGTACAGATATGGTCAAGGTAGAGCCGTGGTCGTACCCGCAAAACAAATCTATAATATTCGTCTGCTGTTGAAATATAATAGCAATAGCGGGTACGACCACGGCTCTACCTTGACCATATCTGTCCCTATGCATATCTGGATTTCAAATTGAATTATTTTCTTGTTTCAGCCTTTTTAGAGCCTTTTTTTTGCGAAGTCGGGTTATAACCCGACTTCGCAAAAAAAAGGCTCTAAAAAGTATAAGATTAAAAGTATAAGATTAAGTAAAAGATTAAAAAAACTATAGTTTTTTTAATCTTTTATTTTTTAACACAGAAAAACGAACGAAAATGAACCTTATTCATAAACGGTTTATTTATACCGTTGATTCAGCCGTATATACGGCTGATGCGCATGTTAGGGTTTTTCAGAGAAACGTATAAATTAAACAGTTTAAAACACCAAAATGGGTAACCTTTTCGGTCCCTGTTAATAATCCAGCAACTGGCTCATTATCGCCATCTAGGGACTACGACGAAAAGCATTGGAAAACAACCCAAGTATTTCCGTAATCCGAATCCGTAATACATACTTTTATTTTTGCGTTTTACAGGAAAGCAATTTGTTTTAGAATAATTAATATTGGATCAAAAGAATTAAATATTCGTTCATTTAAATCAAAGTTATATAGTTTAGAATTACCCTGTTTTTTTAACAATCCTGAATCGCGCTATCGAAGTTTTTTGTTTTTTGTGAATATATATACCATTTGCTGATATTATACCGGAGTCCTACGAGGAAGGGAAGCCAGTCTCGTCAAGCTGGTCTAAATTGACGCCTGTCAGATGTGTCCACTCCCCCCCAGACCGAATCTCCGCAATTCGAGTCACAGTCCGATTCCACTTCACCTCACGCAGGAAGAAGATCATCCGTCAGTCAACGACCTCACCGGTCATGACTTCGACGCAGTTACACCTTAGACTCGTAGTGACTCCCTTTTTATCTTTTTGCTGATAAGTAGGTAGGTAGTAGTTACTTACTTCGCAAATTTTTTTCACTACTCGACTTTCCTTTCTATTTCCATCTCCAACGCAAAGAGAGGGGTGTTTATTAAGTGCGTAACGTGCCCGTCTGTAGCAACTAGCATCATCATTGCTCCCGAAGCGCTGAAGCGATTGCATTTTTTTTTACGTATGGCCATAGACCAATTACATGTATAATTGATCCATGGTATGGCTTACTTATATCTATTAAGAAGTTATAATCGTATCGTAAGTAGAAAATCGGTTGAGCCGTTTAAAACTTGTGGGGACTGGGGGGTGAAAGTGGGGAAGATTATCCGAATGTCTGCAAATATAATTATTATTAATATTGAAAATCTTTTATGTTTTAAAAAATAAGCAGATTGACTTGGCACCCTTATCCCTTATATTGACGGCTGTTTCGACTGAAGACACAGAAGAAAGAAAACTACAGCTACCTACAACCTACAACTGATTACTGAAGTACGGCTTATGCCATACCATAGACCAATTACATACCTAATTGGTCCATGGCCATACCTACCTACCACGTTGAACACGCCGGTTCTCGTCCGATCACTAAAGTTAAGCAACGTTGAGAGCGGTCGGTACTTGAATGGGTGACCGCCTGGGAACTTTTTTAGTTTGAAATAATAAATAATTTGATTTAAATATTTCGATATTTTAACGCGCCATCTAGTGATAAAATAACAACCTAGCTCCTAAGCTAGTATACTATAATTACAACACCATCTATCAACATTCAATGGAGACTTGTAGTAAGGTAGATTTTTTAGAACTATAAAGAAAATTCATATATATATACCTAGGTAGGTACATAATATTATAATCAAAATGGAATCGCCCATAATAAAATTATTATTAATTAAGTATAGGAACTACTTAATAATTTTATCGTCTTTCACTTAGATGAAACTATGAAGACTATTTAATTAAAGAATTAAAAGCAAGCCCTTGTTACAAAGATAATAAATGCCCTTGGGCATTCTGAATGTTAATTCTTAAATAAAAAAAAATATCTAATTTGTGATGTAGATGCCCTTGCTTGTTAATCCAAATACTTATCGCGTGTTTCACCAATCATTATTAAAGTTGATCCTTCGTTAAATATCATGTTGTTCCTCTCGTAATAAAATTCCTATCAATGAATGAGAAGGCATAGTAATTTAACAAGCCGTTAACACTAAAATGCATTGGTGAAATCGGGACTAAATATCTGAAACAATTTAAATTATAATTATTACCTATTTAAATTGTTTTAGATTCGAGTGGTTTTAAGTAAAATTAAATCCCTCCAAAAACATTTTCATGTAAAAATGTTGCCAAGACGAGTCTACATACTTAGCTTACCCTGCAAAAAGTTATCAGATATCGTATAAAGCCAAGCTCTAAAGACTACACGCCCTAAATCTACAAGCACCTTAATCAAAATCTTTCAAAAAGTGGTCAAATCTCATGTAGAACCAAAGTTCTTGATCTATGCGCCCTTACTTTACTAGGCTTAGCTTCATTTACTCTACATTTCAGTTAAAACGTGATGCTTGGCCGTTTTATTTTACACACGATAAATGAATGCCTATGAAATCTTCGTAACGGTAGCAAAACTACCTACTTACAACTACTTATCAGCAAAAACAAAAAGGGAGAAATAATAAAAAAGGAGTTACTACGAGTCTAAGGTGTTATTGCGTCGAAGTCGTGACCAGTGAGGTCGTTGACTGACGGATGATCTTCTACCTGCGTGAGGTGAAGTGGAATCGGACTGTGACTCGAATTGCGGAGATTCGGTCTGGGGGGGAGTGGACACATCTGACAGGCGTCAATTTAGACCAGCTTGACGAGACTGGCTTCCCTTCCTCGTAGGACTCCGATGAACTATCAGCAAATGGTATGTCGCAGTCATCTAATTAAATCAGCTATTTCATTGAGTGACTAGCGTTTTTATCGAATGACGACATTTAATTGAAAGACTAAAGGACAACTTGTCAAGTTGTTTATTGTAACGTCCAATGTCTTGACTGAACATTGATTGAACGTCATTTAGTCATGTAGTCATTGACTGAACGTCATTTAGTCCGATTTTTTAACCGACTTCCAAAAAAGGAGGAGCTTTCTCAATTCGATGAATAAGTAGGTTTTTTTTATGTCTGTTAGCGAATAATTTTCCGATTTTTTAACCGACTTCCAAAAAAGGAGGAGCTGGAAAAAATTTAGTATAAATCCCTCTTAATTGGGGGAGTGGATAGATTTGTTTTTGGGACAATGTCGGTCTGTCACGTCTCCGGCGCTGCGGGAAATGCAGCCCCTTCGCCCATGCGTAACGAATGACATCAACCAACACTCGCCTTAGGCAGCTCCGGCTTTATGGTCGCCTTCGGCGACCAGCCTCCGCCGCCACGGCGAGTCCTGGTTTCTGCATTTCGTTACGGCGGGCGGGGGATGCTCTCCCTCCGCGCCTACGCGCTTAAATATACACTCTAGGGGTTGACAGACAAGTACTACGTGGAGTCGGGGTTGATAGATTCGCTTTTAGTAAAATTCAGTCACCTGACTGATTTTATGTCCGCTCTCATATAAGGGCTATGTTACAATCCGCTAACTAATTGGACGTTGAGTGACGATTGTACAATCAATGTTCGGCCTAGTCTTTCAATTAAATGTCGTCATTCGATAAAAACGCTAGTCACTCAATGAAATAGCTGATTTAATTAGATGACTGCGACATATATATTCACAAAAAACTTCGATAGCGCGATTCAGGATTGTTAAAAAAAACAGGGTAATTCTACACTATAATTTTGATTTAAATGAACGAATATTTAATTCTTTTGATCCAATATATTACATTCTAAAACAAATTGCTTTCCTGTAAAACGCAAAAATAAAAGTATTAAAATTACGGAAATACTTGGGATGTTTTCCAATGCTTTTCGTCGTAGCCCCTAGATGGCGATAATGAGCCAGTTGCTGGGTTATTAAACCATAATTGTATTTAAAATCCTTCTATGATGATAAAGTAAATCAGTGCCAATTATTATTTTTGTCATTTGTACTATGTACATAATATGTACCTACATTATATTTATCTATATGTACTAATACTAATAGATAATAATTAAAAGAGGAAACATTTGATTGTTTGTATTGAATAGGCTCTGAATCCACTGAACCAATATGAAAAATTCTTTAGCCGTTGGAAAGCTACACTATCACCAGTGAACATAGGCTATATTATATTAAAAAGAAATAGAAAAAGGAATAAAATATATGTAATAGTCACCACCGGGGTTTGAACCTGAACTGGATCTTTTTTATACTAGGTACTTACCAGTCTTTATGATACTCTGAGTAAGGAAACTAATAGCATATAATATTATAATAGTTTCCTTATTCCATTGTTAGCTTAGATAAAGAACATTGTAGGCTTTTCTGGATATGATATGACAGAACTTAGTTAAAATTTATTTATTGCATAGCTTCCGCGATAGAAGCTAGCCTTGAGCGTGGACACCGAATCCGAAATTCCGTAACGAAAATAAAGCGGTGATACTTTTTATTGCCATCTATCGATGAAAAGCAGAACTTTTAATGACTTTTTTGAAATATCACGTTATTAATAGCATTTCAAAATTTTATTTTCCATTTGTAAACAATGTTGTTACCATGACAGCCGTGTCATATAGACTGGCAACGACTTGACAGATCGAGTCCAGGGGCCATAATACGCAACTTCTGTGGCTTTCACCTCAGATTAATAATGGCTTTCACGACCGTGGACATCAACTGACATAGTGACGTAAAATTTTTTTAAAACACTTTTAATTTGATAAAATCATTGAAAAAATCATATTAAATCGTGTTTTAAAAAGATTTAACGTCACAATGTCAGTTGATGTCCACGGTCGTGAAAGCCACGCAAGTTGCGTGATCAGGCCGCAGGTTCAAACCCCGCGTTACCTTGATACGTATATTTTCTTCTTTTTTCTAACTTTCTGCTTATTTTTTTCAACATTTTCTTTCATAATAACCTTTTCGTGACACACCATACATACCGTAAAAAAATTTGCGAAATCAGTCAAGCCGTTGTCGAAGCGAGTCACACGATGTAAGAAATTTTGAAGGTCGTTTTTTACACTTTTGGGGTTTTAGTAAGGGCATGGACCAATTATACATAGACTGCCAACGTTCATACAAAATTGCGTTCCTCAATTGTTAGTTATATTACTGACCGCTTGATGACGCTAGGGTTATCAATTCCTCAAAATAAGTCAAGGTCAATTGTTTATTTCAAATTGAAAGTGCCATCTATTAGGTTATCGTGGAACGACTTCAACAATTCTAATACTATTACATGATAGATGGTGTTTTATACTTTCTGAAGATTTGTGAACTACCTGTGTAATAATAATTATTATAACGTACCGTAGTAACCTTGACGGGGCACTCGAGTTATTTTAAATAGAATTCGTATAAAGCTTGGAGGACATAACATTAATATTGCCATACTTCATAAATTCCCAAGACATTGGGAATTTGATAAAATGTACGATTTATTATTATTTGTATTAGCTGAATTAATAATAGCTCCCCTCACCGATTTTGGCGTCGGTAGCCTTTCTTAGATTTCATTGAAACCAGGCCAGCTACGCAGGAGTTATTTTTATAGTGCCCAAGTGTGTGCGCAATACACAGAAGCACTCTCTCTTCCTTTTACTCTCATAACCTATTGAGACGGTAAACCGACACGACTAGCAAGATCAGGCGCAGGATCGAACAACAGTTTTGTTGTTCCAACGCCGTAATCGAACCCACGACCTCCGGGTTGAGAGCGAAGCTCTGAACCACTAGACCACGGAGGCGGTACTGAGTAATTAAATACTTAAGTTAATAGGTATTTGAAATAAAATAACTTGTGTTACTAATACAATTTCAACTCGCAATTTATTTTCGTGTATATATGTTAGAACATTTACTTCAATAATTTCAAATGATTTAAAAGTGGTGTACATGGTGTAAAAAGAGCAGTCACTAACTTAGTTATCAATTACTGTTTTGGATTTTATTCACAAAATAAATTCCTTCCAGTGTGTGAGAGGAGAGCTGTTTATAGCATAAAAGTACTACATAATTATTAATTATGTATTTTTTGTTATTGTTTTAAAATAAAACTTGAGAAAAATTCGAACCGAGTTCCTACTTCCTACAGTGAACTCAAAAAGTGTAGTGTGAAAGTGTTCTTACTTCCTAGAGTGAGTGTAACGTCTACCTTACGTGACGTCACGCGGCGCGGCGAACACAGAGCTCACAGAAATTAAAGAAATTTGAAACGGACTACGGCTGACACCACACACCGCGCGTCGCGCAGCCCCCGCGTTCGTCAACGACATTTACTCCGTTCACAATTATTTTCATATTTTTGTGTTTATTTCTTTAACCCGTGCGTGAAAATGAACACAACAAAACAAACAAACACAACAAAATTAACAACAAAAAAAAACCTACTTCGAAACCCGTGGATTAATCTGACACAATTTTTTTTCATGGGTTAATAAGACTCCTGAGCTGAATTGTAGTTGTTTCATCGACTATAATTTTTTTACAGGTACTGTTTAAACGAACTGGCAATATGTCGAATTACAATGGGCGAAAATGGCACAAATTAGGTATACAGAATCCGAATGATATCCTACACATGCCCCCGTTGTTACTTTAAACTTCAAAAATGACACAAAACTTAAAAATAAGCTAATTGGGTACTACTCTATCCACATGCAATTCAGAAACTCAAAATACGCTAGCACGACCGGTCTATTTATAGAGGAAGGCTTTAGGCTATAGGTATAATAGGTGTCACGCTGTGACCCATAGGAGCGAAGCGTCAGTGAGAAATTTTGCAAAAACGGGGAAAATTATTCACATTTGGGGACTTTCGTTGCGTGCGCTGCATAAACGGTCACTCAAAAACCACGCGACCGAAATCGCGGGCACAGCTAGTATATTATATACTTATTATTTAAACAACAATATTTCGATTAAAATACGAATTATTGCGTAAAGACTAAGGACGTGTTTCACCAAGCAATGTTAAACTTAATCATTCGTTAAATATCATGTTGTTCCTTTCGTTATTCTTATCAATGAATGAGAAGGCATAGTAATTTAACAAGCCGTAAAAGTGACAAAACGTGTAATTTTCGTCAACCCGCAAAATGCAACTTGTTTATAAACATGACCTAACATGCACGCAAGTTCAAAACCTGTTTATTAATTAATTATTACTTATTAGTTACTCGTATTACACTTACAAAAGTCATGAGCTACGTAAACAATTTTGACTCTTATTGCGTTACGGTAAGAACGATGTTAATTTACATATGTGGACGAAAGAAGCATCGTTCTTTAGCAAAAAAATATTGTTCTTACCATAACGCATTAAGAGTGAAAATTCTTAAGAGTATCGACTATAAAGAGTTTCTGTCAACGAAAGCCGATAACAATAGTCAAAAAGCATTAAGTGTAAACGCTTACGTTTATAATTTGAAATTCAGAAATGCAATAGGTACAAAACGGTTTCCATGCTCAACGAAGTGGGCACTGGTCAGCTAGTTATAAAATAATAGTATTAATCTATAACAAGCCTATTCTTATACAGAATAGGAGCTAAATTACACTGTGTGTTAGAATATTTCGATATTTGAAAAAGCACCATCTAGTAATAAAATGACAACCTATCTCCTAAGCTAGTATACTATAATTATAGCACCATCTATTAACTAATAGCAGAGACTTGTAGTAAAGGTAGATTTTTTAGTGTTTAGAGAAAAATCTTTAATATCATCTTTTGAGAATCAAAACCATATTGAAATAAGGTAAAAAAAGATTAGTAACTGATTAAAAGGGATTATGTCGGACTTAGTTCGCTAATTTGTGCAATATATTGATATTCTGACTATCTAACAACGCCACCTACAAATAGTCAGAATTTTACGTTGAATTTGAGGAACGCAATTTTGTATGAAGGTTGGCAGTCTATGTATAATTGGTGCGTGGTAAGGGCTACATTTTTGGGGTTTTAGTAAAGAACCCTATTTGTGTGGAAAATATAATATAGCCTATGTTCAGTGGTAATAGTGTAGATTTCCAACGGCGAAAGAATTTTTCATATTGGTTCAGTGGATTCAGAGCCTATTCAATACAAACAATCAAATGTTTCCTCTTAATTATTATCTATTAGCATTAGTACCTATAGATAAATATAATGTAGGTACATATTATGTACATAGTACAAATGACAAAAATAATAATTGGCACTGATTTACTTTATCATCATAGAAGGATTTTAATATAAGGATAACCCAACAACTGGCTCATTATCGCCATCTAGGGACTACGACGAAAAGCATTGGAAAACAACCCAAGTATTTCCGTAATTTTAATACTTTTATTTTTGCGTTTTACAGGAAAGCAATTTGTTTTAGAATGATTAATATTGGATCAAAAGAATTAAATATTCGTTCATTTAAATCAAAGTTATATAGTTTTTTTTCTTCTGTGTCTTCAGTCGAAACAGCCGTCAATCTGCTTATTTTTTAAAACATAAAAGATTTTCAATAATAATAATAATTATATTTGCAGACATTCGGTTATTCTTCCCCACTTTCACCCCCCAGTCCCCACAAGTTTTAAACGGCTCAACCGATTTTCTAGTTACGATACGATTATAACTACTTAATAGATATAAGTAAGCCATACGTAAAAAAAATTGCAATCGCTTCAGCCCTTCGGGAGCAATGATGATGCTACAGACGGACACGTTACACATTTAATAAACACCCCTCTCTTTGCGTTGGAGATGGAAATAGAAAGGAAAGTCGAGTAGTGCAAAAAATTTGCTAAGTAGGTAAGTACTACCTACCTAGTTATCAGCAAAAAGATAAAAAGGGAGAAGTAATAAAAAGGGAGTCACTACGAGTCTAAGGTGTAGTTTGCGTCGAAGTCGTGACCGGTGAGGTCGTTGACTGACGGATGATCTTCTTCCTTTAGTGAAGAGAAATCGGACTGACTCGAATTGCAGAGATTCGGTCTGGGGAGTGGACACATCTGACAGGCGTCAATTTAGACCAGCTTGACGAGACTGGCTTCCCTTCCTCGTAGGACTCCGGTATAATATCAGCAAATGGTATATATATTCACAAAAAACAAAAAACTTCGATAGCGCGATTCAGGATTGTTAAAAAAACAGGGTTATTCTAAACTATATAACTTTGATTTAAATGAACGAATATTTAATTCTTTTGGTCCAATATTAATCATTCAAAAACAAATTGCTTTCCTGTAAAACGCAAAAATAAAAGTATTAAAATTACGCAAATACTTGGGATGTTTTCCAATGCTTTTCGTCGTAGTCCCTAGATGGCGATAATGAGCCAGTTGCTGGGTTATTAAACCATAATTGTATTTAAAATCCTTCTATGATGATAAAGTAAATCAGTGCCAATTATTATTTTTGTCATTTGTACTATGTACATAATATGTACATACATTATATTTATCTATATGTACTAATACTAATAGATAATAATTAAAAGAGGAAACATTTGATTGTTTGTATTGAATAGGCTCTGAATCCACTGAACCAATATGAAAAATTCTTTAGCCGTTGGAAAGCTACACTATCACCAGTGAACATAGGCTATATTATATTAAAAAGAAATAGAAAAAGGAATAAAATATATGTAATAGTCACCACCGGGGTTTGAACCTGAACTGGATCTTTTTTATACTAGGTACTTACCAGAGTTACCAGTCTTTATGATACTCTGAATAAGGAAACTAATAGCATATAATATTATAATAGTTTCCTTATTCCATTGTAGGCTTTTCTGGATATGATATGACAGAATTTAGTTAAAATTTATTTATTGCATAGCTTCCGCGGTAGAAGCTAGCCTTGAGCCGTCTCGTGCAGATACAAGTTGAATAAAAATTACAGGCTAGTATTTTACTTAAAAGATGTTTCTTAGCCTTTTATGAATTTTATTATGATTCGAAATTAAATAAGTGTTCAAAAATTAAAATATTATACTTAAAAAATATATATAATACATACCTTCGCGAATTACAGAATAAATATAATTATAGAAGAATAATCAAAGTTTAATGCGATTTAAAGCTACAAATGAACATATTAAAGTATCTACAAAAGGAGTAAATACATAGGATAAAATAAACTTGAGATTAATGGGTCGAGGGATATGAGCAGGAAGGAAGTCATATAACGAAAGATTTTTAGGACAGCTAAAGAAAATATGGTCGGGGGTGCCCTCATCTAAGCCACACTCACACAATGAGCTATCCTTGACCCTAATTTTAGCTAGAAACACTGGATTACACGAATGACCAAGGCGAAGGCGGCAAACTGTAGAACAAACAGTCTTACTAGCTTTCATGTATTTGAAGAACCAAGGTCTACTAGGTATAGACTATACTTGTATTTCAGCATAAAATTTACCTTTAGTTCTACTCGACTCAGTCCAATTATTATTCCACTCAGAAGTAGAGATGAAACGGATAGTAGTTTGGCCGGATACCGGATACCGGATATTCGGCAAGGTACTAGGCCGGAGCGCTGGATATCCGGCTGCCGGATATTCGGCCCTTTAGATAATATATAATACATAATAAGTTTGATTTGAATATTGGCGCGGTGAACAAAATCGGAAATAGTTATTTAGGTGCATTCGGGTCGCAACTCGCACGTAACCGGAGATCGTGTCGACTCGGGGGCGTTCGAGTTATCGCGTAAAATTTGGTATTTATTTATCACAATTTGCCACTTGTTAATTTTATGTGCGATTATAAAAATAAAGGGTGTCCACAACCTAATGGAGTATGATTTGCCTTTATAAAATAACTAGCTGACCCTTGCCCACTTCGTTGAGCATAAAAAGAGTTTATGATGAAATTCAACTAAAAAAAAAACAACGTAGAACCCGCAACGCGGGAACCCGAAACCCGAAACGCGGGAACCCGGAACCCGCAACGCGGGAACCCGGAACCCGCAACGCGGGAACCCTGAACCCGCAACGCGGGAACTTGAAACCCGCAACGCGGAACCCGCAACGCGGAACCCGCAACGCGGAACCCGCAACGCGGAACCCGCAACGTGAGAACCCTGAACCCGCAACGCGGGAACCCTGAACCCGCAACGCGGGAACCTCAGCTGAACCCGCAACGCGGGAACCCGGAACCCGCAACGCGAGAACCCGGAAGCCGCAACGCGGGAACCCTGAACCCGCAACGCGGGAACCCGAAACCCTCAACGTGGAACCCGCAACGCGGAACCCGCAACGTGAGAACCCTGAACCCGCAACGCGGAACCCGCAACGCGGGAACCCTGAACCCGCAACGCGGGAACCCTGAACCCGCAACGCGGGAACCCGGAACCCGCAACGCGGGAACCCGCAACGCGGGAACCCGGAACCCGCAACGCGGGAACCCGCAACGCGGGAACCCGGAACCCGCAACGCGGGAACCCGGAACCCGCAACGCGGGAACCCGGAACCCGCAACGCGGGAACCCGGAACCCGCAACGCGGGAACCCGCAACGCGGGAACCCGGAACCCGCAACGCGGGAACCCGGAACCCGCAACGCGGGAACCCGGAACCCGCAACGCGGGAACCCGGAACCCGCAACGCGGGAACCCGGAACCCGCAACGCGGGAACCCGGAACCCGCAACGCGGGAACCCGGAACCCGCAACGCGGGAACCCGGAACCCGCAACGCGGGAACCCGGAACCCGCAACGCGGGAACCCGGAACTCGCAACGCGGAACCCGCAGCATGGGAACCCGAAACCCGCAACGCGGAACCAGCAGCATGGGAACCCAAAACCCGCAACGCGGAACCCGCAACGCGGAACCCGGAACCCGCAACACGGAAACCCGGAACCCGCAACGCGGAACCCACAACGCGAAACCCAAACACAGAACCCGCAACGCTGACATAATATGGAATAAATAGTATCCTATGTCCGTCTACTTGCTCTAAGCTACTTCCTCACCAATTTTCAGCCATATCGATAAAGCCGTTCTTGAGTTATAAATAATTTAACTAACACGACTTACTTTTATACATATAGATGTATAGATTACTCCTACTAACATAAGCTAAGCCCGGTGAATGTCACAGTCGGTCCAGCCAATTTGGTGATCATGAGTTTGATGACGACGATGATGATGATGAAAAGTAGCCTAAATTAATCCTTATAACTTTAGCTATCTACCAGTGAAAGTCTCGTTAAAATCGGTCCAGCCGTTCCAGAGATTAGCCGGAGCAAAGAGAGACGCTGACAGACATTTTTTTTTAAATTACATTCTCGTTTTCAGTAAATATCGTTGCCAATGCAAAAAAAAGCAGAAGATATCGTTTAAAATGTCATATGTATTTAGAAAAACGTTGCTAATTGAAAGTTACATACTTACTGACACTTCAATTTTATTTGTTTGTATAGATGTATAGATTTGGAAAACTTCTCCAATCTTGGCGTTTTCACTGACGCGGAGCGGGGCGCATAGGAACTTAGTGGTTCCCAAGCGGAGTGGAGCAGAGATTTCGAGCATAGTGATTGGTCAATTCGGGTACCGCAAGCTCCTGTCCGCCTCGCCCCGCGTCAATGGAAACGCAGCCAAACGTCTATAACGTCTACCGGTCGCCATGGTAACAGCGTTGTTTATAAATGGAAAACAAAAATTAGGAAATGCTATACATACCGTATTTATATCAGCTGAAACTATTTGGATTCATGTTTTTGTTAATCCTAATAATTTTTTTAATCCAAATAGTTTAAGCTGATATAAAAACGGTATTTATAGCATTTCATAATTTTTATTTTCCATTTGTAAATAATGACGTTGCCATGACAGCCGTGTCATATAAACTGCCAACGACGTGAATCGATCGAGCCCAGGTTCAAACCCCGCGTGACCATCACGTATTTTCTTCTTTTTTCTAATTTTCTGCTTATTTTTTTCAACATTTTCTTTCATAATAACCTTTTCGTAACAATAACGAACATACCGTAAAAAAATTTGCGAAATTGGTCAAGCCGTTGTCGAAGCGCACACGATGTAAGAAATTTTGGAGGTCGTTTTTTTACACTTTGGGCTACATTTTTGGGGTTTTAGTAAGGAACCCTACTTTTTTTAAACATATAATATAGCCTATGTTCAGCGCTAGGAATGTAGCTTTCCAACGGTGAAAGAATTTTTCATATTGGTTCAGTGGTTTCAGAGCCTATTCCATTCAAACAAACAAACAAACAAACAAACAAACAATCAAACGTTACCTCTTTATAATATTAGTATAGATAGATAAGATTTTTTTAAATTTTACTATCCGGTATCCGGCCGGATACTTTATTACTATCCGGTATCCGGCCGGATAGTGAAAACAAGGCCGGATAGGCCGGATACCGGATAGTTGCCGGATATCCGTTACATCTCTACTCAGAAGTCATATGAGACTTCGCCAGAGGTAAAAGATCTTGACAAAATACCTTAAAATTATTTAAACCACCAGATTTAGAAGCCTCCTTAGCATACAGATCTGCACATTCATTTCCCGTTATCCCGCTATACCCGGGAACCCAAGCAATTACAACCTGAATATTACTACAGTTACATTTAAATAGCAGTTCTTTTATTTCCAGGGGCATACGCAACTTCTGTGGCTTTCACGACCGTGGACATCAACTGACATAGTGACATAAAAATTTTTTAAAACACTTTTAATTTGATAAAATCATTGAAAAAATCGAATTAAATCGTGATTTAATAAAAAGATTTAACGTCACAATGTCAGTTGATGTCCACGGTAATGAAAGCCACGCAAGTTGCGTGATCAGGCCGCAGGTTCAAACCCCGCGTTACCTTGATACGTATATTTTCTTCTTTTTTCTAACTTTCTGCTTATTTTTTTCAACATTTTCTTTCATAATAACCTTTTCGTGACACACCATACATACCGTAAAAAAATTTGCGAAATCGGTCAAGCCGTTGTCGAAGCGAGTCACACGATGTAAGAAATTTTGAAGGTCGTTTTTTACACTTTTGGGGTTTTAGTAAGGGCTACATTTTTGGGGTTTTAGTAAAGAACCCTATTTTTGTTGAAAATATAATATAGCCTATTGAGACGGACGTAAATAAAACAGTTGGTCCATGTTCTTGTATCTTATAATATTTAATCGGGCAGAGTCTCTGCTTACAACAATATCCATCTATTCTTAAGTCTGAAGACAATCGAACGTTAACGCCCTTATATATTATTGACAATCGTTCGGGCAAAAATCAATATGAGAACTATTTTACAGATTTAATTATAATTAGCTAAATACGTTTAAATCGAATATAATTATTAGGTAACAAATATTTATCCTTTATCAATAGGCACTTAATTATAATATAATTATTCGTACTTTAGTTTAGATAATAAATTGTAAGACAATTTATTATTATGGAAGTGACGTCATGGGTTGCCACATTCAAATATTTAATCACTTAAAATAACTACATCAATATAATCTATAACAATCAGTTGATTGATAAATTACCAATAAACAGCTCAATGAAATTAACACTAGTATAATACAAACACGCATAATTATAATATCATGGATCCAGATGTTTGTAACAATATGTTGTTAACACTATGTTCAGTGGTAATAGTGTAGATTTCCAACGGCGAAAGAATTTTTCATATTGGTTCAGTGGATTCAGAGCCTATTCAATACAAACAATCAAATGTTTCCTCTTAATTATTATCTATTAGCATTAGTACCTATAGATAAATATAATGTAGGTACATATTATGTACATAGTACAAATGACAAAAATAATAATTGGCACTGATTTACTTTATCATCATAGAAGGATTTTAAATACAATTATGGTTTAATAACCCAGCAACTGGCTCATTATCGCCATCTAGGGACTACGACGAAAAGGATTGGAAAACATCCCAAGTATTTCCGTAATTTTAATACTTTTATTTTTGCGTTTTACAGGAAAGCAATTTGTTTTAGAATGATTAATATTGGATCAAAAGAATTAAATATTCGTTCATTTAAATCAAAGTTATATAGTTTAGAATAACCCTGTTTTTTTTAACAATCCTGAATCGCGCTATCGAAGTTTTTTGTTTTTTGTGAATAT
This sequence comes from Celastrina argiolus, assembly GCA_905187575.2. Taxonomy (NCBI): domain Eukaryota; kingdom Metazoa; phylum Arthropoda; class Insecta; order Lepidoptera; family Lycaenidae; genus Celastrina; species Celastrina argiolus. The sequence goes on along the minus strand of LR994578.1, from coordinate 706,625 downwards.
ATATACCATTTCCTTTAATATATCAGAGTCCTACGAGGAAGGGAAGCCAGTCTCGTCAAGCTGGTCTAAATTGACGCCTGTCAGAGGTGTCCACTCCCCAGACCGAATCTCTGCAATTCGAGTCAGTCCGATTTCTCTTCACTAAAGGAAGAAGATCATCCGTCAGTCAACGACCTCACCGGTCACGACTTCGACGCTAATTACACCTTAGACTCGTAGTGACTCCCTTTTTATTACTTCTCCCTTTTTATCTTTTTGCTGATAACTAGGTAGGTAGTACTTACCTACTTAGCAAATTTTTTCCACTACTCGACTTTCCTTTCTATTTCCATCTCCAACGCAAAGAGAGGGGTGTTTATTAAAATATGTGTAACGTGTCCGTCTGTAGCATCATCATTGCTCCCGAAGGGCTGAAGCGATTGCAATTTTTTTTTTACGTATGGCTTACTTTTATCTATTAAGTAGTTATAATCGTATCGTAAGTAGAAAATCGGTTGAGCCGTTTAAAGCTTGTGGGGACTGGGGGGTGAAAGTGGGGCAGAATAACCGAATGTCTGCAAATATAATTATTATTATTATTGAAAATCTTTTGTTTTAAAAAATAAGCAGATTGACTTGGCACCCTTATCCCTTATATTGACGGCTGCTTCGACTGAAGACACAGAAGAAAGAAAACTACAGCTACCTACAACCTACAACTGATTACTGAAGTGCCAAAGCTACCAACTGCCATTTAATTAACGTCCATAATCTACGGCTTATGCCATACCTACCTACCTACCACGTTGAACACGCCGGTTCTCGTCCGATCACCAAAGTTAAGCAACGTTGAGAGCGGTGAGTACTTGAATGGGTGACCGCCTGGAAACCGCCTTTTTTAGTTTGAAATAATAAATAATTTGATTTAAATATTTCGATATTTTAACGCGCCATCTAGTGATAAAATAACAACCAAGTTCCTAAGCTACTATACTATAATTACAACACCATCTATCAACATTCAATGGAGACTTGCAGTAAGGTAGATTTTTTAGAACTATAAAGAAAATTCATATATATATACCTAGGTAGGTACATAATATTATAATCAAAATGGAATCGCCCATAATGAAATTATTATTAATTAAGTATAGGAACTACTTAATAATTTTATCGTCTTTCACTTAGATGAAACTATGAAGACTATTTAATTAAAGAATTAAAAGCAAGCCCTTGTTACAAAGATAATAAATGCCCTCGGGCATTCTTAATGTTAATTCTTAAATAAAAAAAATATCTACTTTGTGATGTAGATGTCGTTGCTTCTTAATCCAAATACTTATCGAGTGTATCACCAAGCAATATTAAAATTAATCCTTCGTTAAATATCATGTTGTTCCTCTCGTAATTCCTATCAATGAATGAGAAGGCATAGTAATTTAACAGGTCGTTAACACTAAAATGCATTGGTGAAATCGGGACTAAATATCTAAAACAATTTAAATATTAATTATTATTTAAATTGTTTTAGATTCGAGTGGTTTTAAGTAAAATTAAATCGCACCAAATACATTTTCATGTAAAAATGTTGCCAAGACGAGTCAACATACTTAGCTTACCCTGTGAAAAAGTTATCAGATATCGTATATAGCCAAGCTCTAAAGACTACACATATACTGTATTATCTATGGACTACACGCCCTAAATCTACAAGCACCTTAATCAAAATCTTCCAAAAAGTGGTCCAATCTCATGTAGAACCAAAGTTCTTGATCTATGCGCCCTTACTTTACTAGGCTTCATTTACTCTACATTTCAGTTAAAACGTGATGCTTGGCCGTTTTATTTCACACACGCACGATAAATGAATGCCTATGAAATCTTCGTAACGGTAGCAAAACTACCTACTTACAACTACTTATCAGCAAAAAGATAAAAAGGGAGAAATAATAAAAAGGGAGTCACTACGAGTCTAAGGTGTAATTTGCGTCGAAGTCGTGACCGGTGAGGTCGTTGACTGACGGATGATCTTCTTCCTTTTGAAGAGATATCGGATTGACTCGAATTGCAGAGATTCGGTCTGGGGAGTGGACACATCTGACAGGCGTCAATTTAGACCAGCTTGACGAGACTGGCTTCCCTTCCTCGTAGGACTCTGATATTTTAAAAGCAAATGGTATATATATTCACAAAAAACAAAAAACTTCGATAGCGCGATTCAGGATTGTTAAAAAAAACAGGGTTATTCTAAACTATATAACTTTGATTTAAATGAACGAATATTTAATTCTTTTGATCCAATATTAATCATTCTAAAACAAATTGCTTTCCTGTAAAACGCAAAAATAAAAGTATTAAAATTACGGAAATACTTGGGATGTTTTCCAATGCTTTTCGTCGTAGTCCCTAGATGGCGATAATGAGCCAGTTGCTGGGTTATTAAACCATAATTGTATTTAAAATCCTTCTATGATGATAAAGTAAATCAGTGCCAATTATTATTTTTGTCATTTGTACTATGTACATAATATGTACCTACATTTATAGTTAATAATTTTTTATGAGAGCGAATCACGGAATTCACGTAGCAGACGATCTGACGTCTCTATTTATACTGTATTATCTATGATCTGACGGTAAAATCGTGTGTTTAGGTTTGCGGCTTGCGCCTTGCCGATGCACATTATATACTATAATCGGAATTTTAATTAGATTCCAAATTTGACATTAGCTAATGTCATTTTATAAAATAATGATACCACATTTATTAGTGTAGTGATAAACACAAAAATCGATAAACAATCGCGATTTATGTTAATAATCATAATATTGGTGTGCCAATTAAAGACTAAATTATTGATTTTTATTTAAATAAATACATTATTATTCATAATAATTATTTATTAATTGGTAATCACTGCTTTATTGTAATGGTCTAAATGCGTATCCCATGTTGTCAAAGAAGAGGAAAAAATTAATAGGTTAGATAATAATATGTTAATTGACAACATCAGACACATCTATACAAATAAGGGCCGATTTTTCAATCGTCAGATAACTTTTATGTTAGGAATAAATATGTGACTTTGACAGATTTTGTATGGAACAAATGTCAAAGTCACATGTTTATTCAACAGATAAAAGTTATCTGACGATTGAAAAATCGGCCCTTAATTATATTGAAGTGTCTGTTTGTAACTTTCAATTAGCAATGTTTTACTAAATGCATATGAAGGATACTGAAAACGACAATGCAATTTAAAAAAAAATTGTCTGTCTGTCTGTCCGCATGTCTGTTTGTTCCGGCTAATCTCTGAAACGGCTGGAGGGATATTGACGAGACTTTCACTGGTAGATAGCTAAAGTTATGAGGATTAACATAGGCTACTTTTCATCATCATCATCGTCATCAAACTAATGATCTCCGAATCGACTGGACCGACTGTTTTTGACCGGAGCATTCACCGGCTTAGCTTATGTTAGTGGGTGTAATCTATACATCTATATTAATAATATTATAAAGAGGAATGATTTGTATTTTTGTATGTAACGACTTAACTCAAAAAGTACTAGACCGATTTTAATCAAATTCTTTTTTCATTAGAAAGCTACATTATCACTGAGTAACATAGGCTATATAAAAATCAATGTTGCTGTTCATTAGTCTCGCTAAAACTCGAGATCAGCTGACTCGGCTATTTTTGGTCTTGAAATATTCGTTCGTCCCGCGAAGGTTTACACGGTTTCCATGCTCAACGAAGTGGGCACGGGTCAGCTAGACTATAATATATATAAAAGAAAGTCGTGTTAGGTACCTACACTATTTATAACTAAAGAACGCGAACGTTAGTTTGTTTTAGTCATAAACTATTTTTATGCTCAACGAAGTGGGCACGAGTCAGCTAGTTTATAACAGACAGAACATGTTACAGAAATTGACAGCGATAGCGATGATGGCGACAATTTATAAAATAAAATATTACCAAAATACATATATTTGTTTTATTTCTCTTTTTTTAGATAAACTACTATAAACGAGAGGAATCGATCCCGAAATATTCCATTTACGTATCGAATAATTTCGCACGTCACTATTTAGTACTTGTAATAACGTTGCAACACTGAATGTGTCAAATCTGGAATCGAATTAAAATTCCGACTATAGCTATACACATCATAAAAACTATAATCTATACAAATCAATAAAATTGAAGTGTCTGTTTGTATCTTTCAATTAGCAATATTTTTTTAAAGGCATGTGACATTTTAAACGATACTGAAAACGAAAATGCAATTTATAATATTTTTTGGGTATCTGTTTGTATGTCTATCGGCATGTCTGTTTGTTCCGGCTAGTCTCTGGAACGGCTGGACCGATTTTGACGAGACTTTCACTGGTAGATAGCTAAAGTTATAAGGATTAACTTAGGCTACTTTTCATCATCATCATCATCAAACTAATGATCTCCGAATCGGCTGGACCGACGTGGCGGGAGCATTTACCGGCCGTTAGCTTAGGAGTAATCTATACATCAATATATATATTATATAAGATTATATCTTATCACAAACTGTTTGTATGCTCAACGACGTGGGCACGGGTCAGCGGACTTTAAAGTTAAATAGTAGATACCTTTCAGAAATACTAGGGCCTACATTCTAGAAAGTAGAACGTTAGTATCAGGACACTGAGGATGTCATAACCAATGTTCAGTTGACCATACATATTGGCCCAGCGAAGGCCAATGCGAGCGTTCACAAATAGGTGCAAGGCGAGTTAGCGACGGCTAGCCGTACACACGTTGGCGCTCGCCTTCACTTGGCCAGCTAGCGATGCTGAGCGATAACAAGGCAAGGCCAATATACTGTCTACACGTTGGCGTTGGCGGCCGCTCGGCAACGCTCAGGCAATATGTAGGTCTAGGCGCTTAAAAGTGTGAACTAGTGTGAACTTCACACTAGTTCACACTGTGAAGTCGTTGTTTTTGTATTTCATTATTGTTATTTCAGTTCGTTATTATTATAGAACTAGCTGCTTCCGCAACGCGGAACCAGCAACGCGGCACCCGAAAACCCGGAACCCGCAAACCCGCAAGCCGCAACTCACAACGCTTAACCTGTGTTTTCTCTTTATAATATTACGTTTCGGGTTACACGTTGCGGGTTCCAGGTTCCCGCGTTGCGGGTTCCGGCTTCCCGCGTTGCGTGTTCCGGGTTCCCGCGTTGCGGGTTCCGGGTTCCCGCGTTGCGGGTTCCGGGTTCCCGCGTTGCGGGTTCCGGGTTCCCGCGGTGCGGGTACCGGGTTCCCGCGTTGCGGGTTCCGGGTTCCCGCATTGCGGGTTCCGGATTTCCGCGATGCGGTTCCGGGTTCCGCGTTGCGGTCTATATTACTCCTACCTAACTTATGCTAATGGCCAGTGAATGCTCCCGTCACAGTCGGTCCCGCCCGCGCCGATTCGAAGATTATTAGTTTGACGACGATGATGATGATGATGATGAAAAGTAGCCTATGTTAATCCTTATTACTCTAGATATCTATCTAAATGGCTCCGAGGTGATTTTTCTCTGCTTCAAGTTAAGTCTCTGTTGTGTCATGTTATTAACACTAGCAAATAGCAATGGTTTTATGTTTTATTATTATATAAAAAAAATAATGAAACAATTACTCGTATCCAGATTTCATGCATGACAGCATCATGACAGCATTCCGCATCTGTCAAAAAGATTTGTCCACGATTTATGTACAATTGTGTACAATTCACAAAGCAAATAGCATTCGCTGTTTTATATAAACGCCGACTTGTTTTTTTTATTATAAAACGAGATTTTAATTCAAACTCTCTTGAATTTGACTATTTAAACCTGTAAAAACTTTATTTAATATTTAAACCATTAAGTTTGTTGTCGTTTATCGTTAAATTTTAAGTTTTAAAGTGCTTGAAAAACTTTGGACCGCTTAAAACTTAGTAGTCTAAATAAATGTGTAGTGAAATGTTTTTCTGTTTGTAAACGAAGAAGAATACGTCGCCCTTGATAAGGTAAGAACATAAAATGTACTTTTAATATTGTTAATTTTAAGCTAAAACAAGTTTTCTCAACTTGTAAAAGTTGAAAGCATGTTCGGTATTCTAGCCTTGTATGTATGTAAATGAAAGTAGGTTTCCGCGATCTTTGCCACATAAATGTGAGAAATTAATCAACTTACGAAATAACAGACGTGCCGATGTTAAGATTAATAGTTTGTCTACATTTAAAAAAAAATTTAAAACATAGACAAACTATTAATCTCACTAACTTATGGATTCATAAGTACATACATTTTTGCGACGTTTTAATCCAATAATGGATATTGATTATAGTAGTATAGTCCTTGGAGGCCAATGGATACATTGTATAACCGAATTTCTACAGCCATGTATAGAGAAATGTTTATTTTCTATTTAATTTAAGTATTAATTATTATTAATCAACAAATGTTGGCCTAGTCTAACAATAAAATATTGTGATTTACCTACTGTTTTTAAATCAGATACATATATTTCTACTCTTCAATTTTGGAGTAATATGTATTTCTAATGCACTCAATTCTTTTGGAAGGCAAGCACCATTCTAATGGGTGTGAGCCATAAACACTGAACATGCTGTCACTGCCAACTACCTACCACCTACCTACCAACCTACAACTACCTAGTTATTGTTTATACTCCATTATAATTTAATGTGTTCTGTGAATAAGTGACATTTAGATAGGAACTATTATAGTCACACATATTGAGCTGGACAACTATAATCAGGTGGTAAGCGGATTGGGAGTTGTCAAGCAGACTTAAGGGAAGGCCCTATGCCTCAATTCAACATTTTGTGAGACTCAAACCGTGGTTTAGTAAATATAAAAGCCTATCTAAAAATGAAATTTCTTCCTTATCTAGAATCCGTTTAGGTCATTGCTGCTCTCCTGTTTTCTTAAACAAAATAAGAGTGAAATACTCTTCCTTGTGTGAGTGTGGCTTAGACGATGGATCTCTTGATCACATATTCTTCAACTGTCCCATTAATTCTTCTCAGTAACTTATTTATGATCATCTTCCAAATCTTACCATCCCCTTACCTGTTTACCTTCGCTTGCTCCTTTTCTATTTCGACAATTATATGTTGTTATTTCTCCTATCTAAATTTATAAATTTAAACAAGATTAGCATAAACATCCTCCTAATCCTATTATATTTGTTTTCTCCTTTTTTATGTTTTAACTCTCTTCTACATTATATACTAACCAAATGTTTGTTCTCTTTCTCTTTCAGGATTCAAATGCCAAAGTTTTCAAAATTTTAATCAATAATTTTTATTTTTTTCTCTTACTTTTTCCGTCCGTCAAAACAAAAATAAAACTAAATACTTGACACTGGGAGAATGTTGCAATAAGCAATCATTTGCCTATAATAGGAGGAGAAAATGAAGAACTATATTCAGAATATCTATTTTACTTGATTACCTAAATTAATACAAAAACAATTTTTATTGGATAAATTCAAAGTACAAAAAAAATATCAATAATAGAACACATTACAAACCAGTATTGACAAATAAAAAAAATAATTGTAATAATTTCATTAATTACTTTTATTACGAACAGTTTATAGGTACTTTTTAGATTATTAGACATTCACATTTATTATATTAGTACCAAATAAGACATATTATTTATATTAAAATATTTTAAGCAAAATTTTTTGTAGAATGTGTGATTGACATAAACAAAGAGATTGAATAAAAAATTGGTTTTAAGTACTTTTTTTTCTATCAATAACATTTTTGTTTATAGGTCTTATTTATGAGTTGAGCATTGATAACAAGTTTTAATTTTAGCCAGCCATGTGACGGATTTAAAAGATAAGAATAGGTATTGATTAAACCAAATTTAAAGTCTTAACTAAAAGATTTTTCATTATAAACTATTTTTCTCTCTTCTGTAAATTAAAAAGGTATATCTTTCCACAAACACATCCATATTACTTATACCAATGGCTGTGCACTAGTTTAAAAAAATGTGAGAAAGTAAAACATGGAAGAGCAAGTATTGTAGAGTAATAATGATTAAATAATTGTTGAACAGTTCACTTTATTTATTAGCTGTTTGTTAATAGATAGGGTATAAGACATGAATCGATGAAGGTGATGACGATGTTGCAAAAAAATTTTACTCAGAAAATTGAGTTTAAACTGCCACTTAACCATTTTACGATATATACTTAGTAACATATCAAGTACATTAATTCTTGAGACTAGTTTTCTCAAAATCATAATTTTGCTACAACATATCACCTTCATCCATTAATGTCTTCAATTTAATTTAATTTATTCTTGTAAAAGTTAATTTGTTGGGTATTGGTTAGTTAATAAATACAAAACTAACATGGCCACAAGATATATTATCGTATTGTAATTTTAAGGCATGATATTAAAATACTTCTGTCTGGTCTGTTGTATTTGTTCATGAACATGCCAATATCGCTGAATCTTTCCTTATTTTAAACATAACTTGACATTGCTCTAAATGATTGCATTTTCTATTTAATGATAGCTATTTAATGATTCCTGTAATGATAGAATTTAAGTTTTGAAGAAATAAATAAATAAATTTAATATTTCTAGAAATATTAAATAGAAAATGCAATCATTTCATCTCAAATTCAGACTCAGTCATCTAGATGACTGAGTCTGAATTTGAGACTTAGTAACAATGCCTCCCACACCGATTTCGGTGACGGTGACCGGTTTCATTGAAACCAAGCCAGCTACGCAAAAGTTATTTTATAGTGCCCAAGCGTGTGCGCAATACACAGAAGCACTCTCTCTTTCTTCACTATCGTAGCCCAGTGGGACGGATAACCGACACGACTGGCGGGAGATCAGGCGCAGGACCAACTTTTTACATGCCCATCCGACGCATGGATCATATTTCTCGTCACACAATCAGGTGATCAGCCTGCATTGTCGTAACCGAACTTGAAAACAACATTTTTTGTTGTTCCAACGCGGGAATCGAACCCACGACCTCTGGGCACAGATTACTAAATAGTTACCTCTGGGTCGACAACCTAGCTCTGAACCACTAGACAACGGAGGCGGAGACTTTTAATAATTACAACAGCATATTACATTTGTTGTTAGGAGTTAGGATAATATTGTAAGATATAGGTAATTATTTTTAAAAAGTATCGCAAGTATCGACTATGTTCATCTGCGACATCGCGTGACGTCACCGCTAATGATTCATCCATCTCTGTCATGCTGCCGGCCTGACCTCTGGGCGTGATATCATGCGCCGTGTACTCGGTAAACACATACATACTTTGTTCTGCGATCAATTTCCTCATGTACCTATGTTGAAAGTCAATGTCGAAAAAGACCACAACTAGTACCCTCATATTAACACCATCAGCCTGTGGATTAGCCGGGCCCGCGGACGCTGGAGACTCGCAGAGCAAAATTGCGTTGCCTGAACCGAGCATAAAGTATTCTCCACGTAGGATATTCGAGGAAATCTCGCAATTCGGGGGTTTTATAATAATTGCTCATGTAGATTGTAATGTTATAGCTTCGGTAAAGAGTTTCCGAGATCGCAGATAACTGACGCTGATGTAATGCGACCTTCGCAATCGCAGAGCTGGATATTCGAATGTTATCAACAGTGGCCAGCGACCAGACATATCTATCGCCTCCGTTTGAGAATAGTCTAGAGTAGGCGAGTATCATAATATATTATATCCGACAGACAGGATACCACAAGAAAGAGTGATGATTTTGCACGTCGCAGTCTGTATTTCATCATAGCGCCTAATCTTAATGAATGAGGTGTCTAATGATTCGTATAATAACATCTGTGGACGCTTCACACCATGTCAATCTAGCCCCGTGCTGTGTATCCGAAGAACTGGTCTTACAGCCTGTAGGTCAACGGAAATATATTTAACACGTTTATTATACTATTTTTTTTTTTTCAATTATAATCATTTTTATTTATATTATACTAGCAGACCCTTGCCCACTTCGTTGAGCATAAAAAGAGTTTATGATAAAATTCAACTAAAAAAAAACAACGTGGGAACCCGAAACCCGCAACGCGGGAACCCGGAACCCGCAACGCGGGAACCCGGAACCCGCAACGCGGGAACCCGGAACCCGCAACGCGGGAACCCGGAACCCGCAACGCGGGAACCCGGAACCCGCAACGCGGGAACCCGGAACCCGCAACGCGGGAACCCGGAACCCGCAACGCGGGAACCCGGAACCCGCAACGCGGGAACCCGGAACCCGCAACGCGGGAACCCGGAACCCGCAACGCGGGAACCCGGAACCCGCAACGCGGGAACCCGGAACCCGCAACGCGGGAACCCGGAACCCGCAACGCGGGAACCCGGAACCCGCAACGCGGGAACCCGGAACCCGCAACGCGGGAACCCGGAACCCGCAACGCGGGAACCCGGAACCCGCAACGCGGGAACCCGGAACCCGCAAAGCGGGAACCCGGAACCCGCAACGCGGAACCCGGAACCCGCAACGCGGGAACCCGGAACCCGCAACGCGGGAACCCGGAACCCGCAACGCGGGAACCCGGAACCCCCAACGCGGGAACCCGGAACCCCCAACGCGGGAACCCGGAACCCGCAACGCGGAACCCGCAACATGGGAACCCGAAACCCGCAACGCGGAACCCGGAACGCAGGACCCGGAACGCGCAACACGGGAACCCGGAACCCGCAACGCGGAACCAGCAGCATGGGAACCCGAAACCCGCAACGCGGAACCCGCAACGCGGAATCCGGAACCCGCAACGCGGAACCCACAACGCGAAACCCTAACGCAGAACCCGCAACGTTCACGGAAACGCTGTCAAATGGAATAAATAGTCCTATGTCCGTCTACTTGCTCTAAGCTACTTCCTCACCAATTTTCAGCCATATCGATAAAGCCGTTCTTGAGTTATCAATAATTTAACTAACACGACTTACTTTTATACATATAGATGTACTTATAGATTACGCCTACTAACATAAGCTAACGCCCGGTGAATGCTCCCGTCACAGTCGGTCCAGCCGATTCGGTGATCATTAGTTAGATGACGATGATGATGATGATGATGATGAAAAGTAGCCTAAATTAATCCTTGTAACTTTAGCTATCTACCAGTGAAAGTCTCGTTAAAATCGGTCCAGCCGTTCCAGAGATTAGCCGGAGCAAAGAGACACGCTGACAGACAGACATTTTTTTAAATTGCATTTTCGTTTTCAGTACCTAGATATCGTTGCCAATGCCAAAAAAAAGAAGAAAATATCGTTTAAAATGTCATATGCATTTAGAAAAACGTTGCTAATTGAAAGTTACAAACTGACACTTCAATACGAATAGATTTCTGAACGCATAGTTGTTACATCATTTGACAACAAATGTTTGACATTTGATGAACAAAATATGAGCATTTATATATATGATTAATTAATTATTCATTACACATCAAGTTTTCACTATTTTTAATATGTATTCTGCTATTCGGGGAGGAGACAAATCCAACGAATCAAAAACCATGAAAATTGGTTCAGCCGTTCTCGAGTTATAAGTGTTGTAACAAACACGACTTTCTTTTATATATATAGATTAAGGGCCTATTTTTCAATCGTTAGATAACTTTTATCTGTTGAATAAACATGTGACTTTGACATTTGTTCCATACAAAATCTGCCAAAGTCACTTATTTATTCCTTAGATAAAAGTTATCTGACGATTGAATAATAAAAAAAATTGAATACACATCCATGACCCGGGAGCACAGATTTTTTTTTGTTCCTTTGGCGGGATTCGAACCACTGCGCTATAGCCTATAACAGAGGTAGTCAAAACAATATCCCGGGTAACGTCGGTTATGCCTATAATATATCGCGTGGTTGGTTTTGACTGTTTCCTCTGAATCACTTTAAACCTAATATGAAGATATTAACATCCTCCATGCGAGTCCGTCGCAACACTGGAGTTGGCGGCGGGTGCTCACCATGAGGAGATCCGTCGGCTAGCTACTCTAATGCATTAGTTCTTCAAACAATAACGTCTGTTCTGTGGTGTTTTTCAAGCATTATCACGAAAACACCAGGAAAACATACGCTTCCCGGACGAGCGACGTGATTTTTCCTCTCAGATATTGAATACTCGTGTACTCTGATAAAACAATAATATGTAAACTCTGTTCCGATTCAATTTAATCTAAATGTAAACAAAAAATTTAAATTAAAATCAAAATATTTTTTTTCCAACTTAAACTTTAACAATAACTTTTCGAAAAGTTATAGCTTCGGTGGCAAGGCTACCACCGCGGCACCGGTTCAACCCTTACATAATCCCGCCCGCCAAGAAGAACCGGGGTAAGAAACTCGGCAATCCGCCATTATATTCATTATTTGTGCGGTGAACACGTGAGATTTAAATTAGTAGCTTTATAGCCTGCCCATTGAGTTGTTTACATGTAGGTCAGGTCACATTGAATCAGAACGAATAAAAACAACAACGTACCTACATCGTGTAAGGGTGACTCCCCCACGTCATACTTTTCGAAGGACCGATAATCGGGCACATTTTTGGTCCGTATTATTTAATTTTCTAACCGAGTTTTTGTGTGAGTAATTGCAATCAGTATGTTCTATTTTTCACCTAAAAAGCGGTAGGGACCCTTATAACGCAGTACCAGCGCCGCACAGAGTACAGTCTCGAGGTGTAGACCTCATAAAACTTGAATGTCAAGAAACAATTTCAGCAAGTGCGACCTTGCGATATCCTATCGAGTTATCACTAATTACTTCACCACAAATATTTGACGTGCTCGGATTATCCGCACCTACGATAAGAAACGCGATGGGTACAGTCCGTTCGAGTTATTTCAGCTCGGAGTTTCTACGACAGTGATCCTTAAGTCGTTGGCGTTAAGGTCCTGTCACGGGTACAAAACTTTGAACGGTTTGTGAACTCCGGTCTCCGGCGTACGCCACCGGTTGTGTTTACTGGCAGTAAATCTCTGCGCCCCGTGCAAACAATAAGGCAACACTCCACGGTCACTTTCCGCCTTACGTCATACGTGTATCAAACGACTCGGTTATTATTCGATACGAATGCGCTGGACTTGCAACTTTGATTTTTAGGACTTGCAACTTTGATTCCGTGGATTCCGTACCAAAAGTAACCTATTACCAAAGAATTCGCTGTCTGTCTGTTCAACCAGGCTGTATCTCCTGTTACCATACAACGCGTGTTAGTTTGCATGCCGTATTGTGTATTGTTGTTATTTCTAAGAATTATTTAAAAAATATTACCATTCGGCAAAGCTTCACTATAGAAATTGTGTCAAGTTTTACAATCCTCCTCAAGTTTTTCCTTCACGTTTTAATAAACATAAGTTAGATAAACCAGCGACCTCCGTCAACCCCTACCCCGGGGCCTGCGGCGCGGCGCGAGCGCAGGCCTCTCGTTACAAACTTAGCCGATGACATCATCCATCATCGAAGTCCGGACCTCGCGTATAAATCAAGCGCCGTCAACGAGCATGCCATTCTAGACCGTAAGCACTCACAATAAACGCCAAATAGCCATACAGAGAGTACGTTAAATGTATGAAAAAATTCGCCAGTGGTGGTCGGTATGCGGTTACGTAATGCCAACGGTCTTTAATCCAAAATTCGTTAATCGCGGCTACGGAGACGTTAATAAAGATCAAACTCCCCGCTCGCTCGAACTCACATAGCGCAAATTACATTAATTACATCTTGATTGTCTGCAGGACAACACAGCGTACGGACCCTTGTCCTAACCTAATAGCCCGCATACCAGTTAATGACCAAACGAGTGTTAATTTTAATGCTTTGGGTTGTAGTAACCGAAAACAAAATCATTATTCATATAAACAATAATGATTTTGTATGTAAGTTATATGCCAGCTCGAGGCCAGATCTGAAATATAGAGCAGATACTTAAGTGTAGGTACACCAAAGTAAGGACATTAAAACCCGAACGGAAGGATTTCCGGTGCCGGAGTGTCGCCACTTCACAATAATTGCAGATTCTATCATCCGAATAACTGTCAGTCGTGTTTTACGACAAGTAGTAAGTAAGTCGTGTCGTGTTATTCGCACAAACACAGGGAATGTGCGAAAGAGAGAGAGCACGCGGGCAGGTGCCGCTCGCCCGCGCGCCGGATGCGCTGACGACGTTTTTACTTTCGTTTTTCAATTTTGACCCAATAAACTGAGACTAAACAAATTAGCTAGAATTGAAGCGTCCGCGATGACGCGGCCACACAGCCAAACGAAAGTTTAAATGAGTTATAAAATATGTCCTTTGATTTGGCAACAAACGAGACCCCCAAAATTTTGACCAAACATTTGGAACACGATAAATTTGACGAAGACGTTACGAGCAAAAAACCGCGCATGGGTTTGTTTATTCGTCGTGTCCCAGATGTGGAGGCTCACAAAAAGCGTCCTGAGGGATGGCGCACACGTGTCCTGTGTGTGCTCCGCAGCACAGAAATAGCCCGGCGTGTGCAGGCGTAGGGTTCTCTGCTGCGTTGATTATTCTCGCCCGTAAGTGTGACGCTTACTGAATCCTGGAACTGGTAGAGGCTCTTCCAGAATTTTCCAGAAGCCTCTCGGAATTGAAAAGAATATATCGCTCGTAGCGGAGTGACAATTGTCGTTTCGTTTGGTGTTAATTTTACAAATCGGGTTTCTTTCTTTGTTACGTTTGATGTGAAATGCTATGAAATCCTTTGTCATCTCTATCTACTAAATAGTCTAGCGTGACTAAATAGTCACAGATTCTTAAATTCCTTTAAGATACTTATGACACATTAACGTGAGAGCACTCGCGGAGTATGTGTGGCAGAATCTTAACACATACGACATACGAAGTTTGCGTACAGATAAATAAAGAGATAAGAGGGATAGTCGATTTATAAAGCGGGTTCAGTATTTGACCTGTCTCATGCTGAGTTTGTAGTGATAGTGACTGTGACTAGCCATTATATATTTTGAAGGTGTAAGTGATACACCTTCAAAATACCAATACCTGCCTGCCATACCTATGTCGTCAGATTCTAGATTTCAAAAATTTTTTGGTACATACTACTACTTAGTGTATTGTTTTTATAACTAAATAAATAAGCACACACATTACATACCTCATGTGACCGATTCAGTGATGACACAAGTCGGCGATAGAGGCGCAGGAAGTGGTGCTCTTGAGGATAATGTAACATATTGTTAGCCATAATGCTTTGATTGTCATTATTTTACAGAAATTTAATATCATTACGATTATTTGGTTCATAATAATAAATGTACTGAACTGAAACTGTATGTGTTGGCAAACATTAATCACAGTTAAATAATTTTGTTTATTTTGTATAATTAATGCATTTCTTTATTTTTCATGATTTGTAATTTGATAGATTTTGAACTTAGTAACGCTTTAGAATTTAGTTGAGCCACCGACACCGACACCATCCTCGAATCCACTGAACACACACAAAAACTCAATCAAATCGGTTCAGGCGTTTAGGAGTTCACTGCTAACACTCGTACAGATGAATTATATATAATAACGATACGACTCTAGCGCGTCGTTGCATGGTTCTTCCCTCGGTCCCGCGCATCTCCAACGCCGAGCGCCGATGACGGAAACTCGCCATATACGGCGTAGTCGTCAGTTCGCGAACAACGCTCGTCGCGCCCGCGCCTGTTGCGATAGTCGTCGCCGTGACGCGTGTCTGTGTACCGTACAGTGGAAATTCGGTGGTGCCCGGTGGTCAGTGGTCAGTGCAGGCGGTCCCGCGCGGGCCGCGGAGTAGCTTCGGGAATCGGAAATATAATATCGTTGTCGCTTTTGTAACTTTTGTCATTTTTGTGTACTACGTGATCGACTTCCGTCACAGATTTGAACATAAGATTTTAGAGAGGAAAATTTACATTTATTGTATGTGAAATAAAGTTATGAATAAACAAAACTTTCCGAATGCTACTTGAGGCAAAATTTGTCATCTATCGAAGGTTGTTGTGCGGAAAAGTCGGAGTGCGGACCAAGAGGACGACGTCCCGGCTCCCGGCCCTGTAGGGGGAGTCAGTCGTAAACGCGTTAAAGCCAGAGAATATATACTGTCGCCAACACGACTCGGACGAACAAATATAACACTTTTACTTTCCCTTAACATTTTAAACAATAACATTCAAAATAACGAGCACGAGAAACGGCGATCAAACATGTTCGCGGAGGAAACCTAACGTAGAGCCGTGGAGCATGATATCACCCATTGTTTATATAATTCTCGCCGACCGCGAAACAACGTGATAATTATTATTCAAATATTTGACAAAGCCTTAAATTCTGGTTATAATTAGCGCAAACACTCGACGTTCTCAATTAGGTAAAGGTCGAGCAGAGGAAGAAAGCAGAGACGCGAACCTTGTTGTACAAAGCCTTGTAGAGTTTTCCATTGATACCGTCCATTGACATTTCCTATTGGGATGTATACCTATGACACGATTCGAGGGTAATACTCAAAATTTTCAATTAATTATAAGGCTCCTATAACCCTTTATATGTTTTGTTTAAGGACCGTGTCCTTGGTTGTTTACATTATCTGCGTTTTTACGTTTTAAATTATAAATATTTGCGTTAGTTGCATAATTAGTAATTTGGTTTTTCACAAGATTCGACCGGTAGCGCTAGTTATCGGTTTCTACTCCAATAATAATATATTTAATATTTTACTTTACAATAATTTAATTCTGTATTTTATTTTAAATATTCTTTACATTTTCCTTACCCACAACTTATAAGCGACCGGATTCGGGATAAGGGCGGTCGTGGTTTCCTTACCTGTTGCGTACGAAAGATAGATAAATATTTTGTAAAAATGTATTATCGGCGTCCTTATCTCCTGCGATAACGCGTCAAAGAGTTTGAGTCACTCGCGTCGCGCTATCTGTGCCCGTCCCGGCCCGGCTGGGTATCAATGTAGAATTCATTTTAGTTGTATGAACATGCCATATAAATGATGCGACCAAAACTGGTTAGATCCTTCGGACGTTGGCGGTGAGTGCTTTCCCCTGTCACCCTCTGGCGACCAGAGGGAGGGTGTGAGGGGCGATGGTCCATGCGGCTACGACGGCTTCAATCCTAACAAATGAAAACGCCTTTATGTATGCGTGTGGGGAGTTAATTTCTTTAAACTTTCTCGCCGGCACGAGCGATGGTTTATGCATGGGAGCAGTTTTCACGGCAGCCGACTCCGCATTGTCGCCGGAGCTCGGAGGCAAGGCCAAGTGCTCTTGAAACGAGTTTGAAATTTGATCATCGGCGTTTTGTTTAGGCACATTTTGTGAAAAAATTAAATCTACGTTTTAAGTTTGTAATACAGACTATGTGAATTGCGTATTATGTATATTGACTTACGTATATTAACTTTTTGTCAACATAAAATTGCTGACTGCTCTATAAAAAGTCACAGTCGACGAGTCGGCCGATAGTAGAGCAGAAGTTAGAACTGTGCCCGCCACCGTGTTCAAATATTACGGTATGATGATTTGAGACGATGAAGGTTTTAGCGGGGTTTGATATTACAGCTCGAGCAATAAAACCACGGCGTATGCGAATTTGCCAATTTAGTCCTTACTGCGCGGAGTTAACAGTATCGGCCACGAACTCATTTAGAAGCCGGTTATCACAAATACGTGCTCAAATTTGAATCTGTACTCGGCGACCTTGGGGCGGTAGCGTATCGCCACTGCCGGCGACTCGCGCGTCAGGAAGGGCGATTAGCGAATTGCGTATTGACATTATAGAACCTCGCTTCCGTAGCGAGCTATCTCGGAAAAGGTAGAGAACATTTCAAAGGTAAAGATTACTCTTGGGAACACATTACACATACATAACATTTCGCAACCGTCTGGAATGTCGACCCGCGCGTGCTGCACCACCGCCCCGGCGCACGCCGCGCTCTCTACAAGGTCAAGTGAAAACAAATGTCACGCTCGGCGCCTTTATCAAAGTACACGGCTGCTGTTGATGTTGTTACACGCTACCGAGCACAAACGTGTAGACAATAACACAAACATAGCCTGCAGCCAATCGATTGGCACATAACGCAAGCCTACTCATATTCGCGATATTTCATGGGTGCAGTTGAGATGTCATCGACAACTCAGTTGAGTCGGAGTGACCGTCTTCACGCCTCTTTACTCTGAAAGCATCTGATAGCTTAAAATGAAGTAATGGCGGTCAAACGAGTAAACCTTTTCGAGTATTAAAGCCAAGAGGTCCGTGTGATATAACACACAGTAATCCTGCCGCGAGCGTTACCTCACCGGCCGCGGCGGAGCGCGGTGCGGGCCGGAGCCGGACCGGTTTGTCCGCTGCTCGCGCGTTATCATTTTTTCACACGCCTCGCCGCAGACGCGGGCCAGACTCACACTTATTGATGAGCTACTCACTAATCATAAACTCAGCTTTGGACATCTGCGCTAATCTCTCAAAATCGTAACCGATACAATCATAAAAACACGCTTGGAGTTTATGAACACTAGATGATAGTGTTTAATGCAAATATTCCGGACCTGCTGCTCTATTGTTGGAGTTGTTACAACTTACGAGGCGTGACCCCACATTATGTTCATTCATCGTTATGGCAGATGCCAGTGCCTGATACTTGCGCGCCCGGGACCGGTGTCGCGATCGTAGAGATTTGAACTACAATTGAAACCAGTAATTATTCTATTTGTACAATATAATAATATATTCTACGTGATATTATAATTATTAGGTAAAGGTATTTTTTTCGATTTATAAATCGAAAAAAATACCGATGTAAGATGTGTGCAATTTACAGCAACGTGAGATACCGTACGTCACACACACAACTCACACGGTACAATTAACATTAATTAGTTGAAGCGGACTGTTCTGTTGACTCGTGATTATATAGTTTAATGTTACCGTTAAAAGAAATCCACTTGCGAACATATAACCTCCATCTCTTTTGGAAGTCGGTTAAAACAGTTTGGACAGTTGCCAGGAGATCTACCGATTGGTGCAGTGCACATACATGGCCAGGAGTCATACTTTAACTGGCGTAATATCCGATGAGTGTTGCCAATATCCCGTAGATCGTGGACAACAACAGAGCGGGCGACCGGCGACCTACATTGGCGCCGCGGACCGAACAATGAACCGGCCGCTGGCCGCTGCCGGCCCACACGATACACGCGTGTAGATTGCATATTCATGCATAATGTGATTTCTTGGAATATTATTACGATTCACGGCTTTTTCTGTAGAAGCGGGCAAATAGGATTGCTCGGGTGATCGGGCTCGACCACGTCTGTTGGAACGATTACTTACGAAGGATTGTTAGTTGTTGCCTTAAGTTGCCTAAGTTATGTTTTAATTTACGTGTCCAATAAGACATGTTTTTCGCCTGTAGTTAAGCTAGCGGAAATGGATTCTATACATAGTTATACCATGTCGTATACCGAAGAAGTTGTTTTTTATTCCGTGTATCGTGTACCGTTACACATATCAGCTATTTGTGATTGCACGGTTTGTCGGCGATGGCTACACGACACCCGGCCAACCGAAGTGGGCTGGTGCGAAGAAAGGCTCGTCGACTGTCGTGTTCTCATAACTTTCTCCGTATCGATGTAAACGCCCCGGCCGCCGCGCTCCCACCGCGCGGGCGGAACGGATTGCCGCCGACGGCTAGCTGTCTCTCTGGCTACAATTAACATCTTCGCCTCCTCATATAACACACTAGTATATGTATTGTACACAATGACCCCGGGTTTCTGAGAGGCTGAAAGATTGTCGATCGGCTAACATGGTGATCACTCGCAACGCTGACTTGCTACGTTCATGTAGGAAACTTATATGTTAGCCATTCGACGATTTGATCAGCCTTTTATAAACCTAGAGTAATTTTTTATATACTGTCAGTAGCTCTGTAGTTGTAAAAGATTCAAACTCTGTGTTCGTAGTTATGACGTTAAAAACGGACGAAATTAAAAAATAACTTATGATAACAAAATTGGGGGTACAGCGCTTCAATATCTATCATCCCCATTCGAATTTCGATCACGCCTCTGGATAGCTAAATAATCGAAAAGTTTATTATGCTACGTTACAACTTCGCACCGTATTCAGTAATTCACGTTCCACAAACGTGGCCATAAGCCTCTCTTACACCGCTGACGTATTGTAGCTACGTGCTGCACTTAACTCGCCCTTACATATATCTCCTATAAGGTCGCAGAACTAGTTCAAATTAGATTAGGTTTAGATTCGATCTTATCGATAAGTATCTCATTGAACCTAGAAATCAATTGCACTGCATAACGTTCCCGAGTAATAAAGCGCATTAAATACTGTAATCAGTCCTCGATAGTGTGGAGTGTGATAACGGCCGGTGGTGATAAGTGATAAGGTCGACGAGCCGCCCTCGCCCAGCTCCGCGCGCAGCCACATACACTGCATTGCGATATCCATTGTTGTTACATAGATTACTTCATTCCTATTTATAGTTGCAATGCTAAATTATTAATTTTGCAATAACTTTATTGAAATGATGACGCGGATCACCGCATCATGATACATGACTCAACGTATGACACGGATCTGTCAGCAATATCTGCGTTTATGAGAGTTAAATAAAAATCACGGCCACCTACCGGGTCCAATTACTACACTAAAACCATACTCGAGAACCACTCTATCCGTTGGTGAAAACAGCATCAAGATTTGTGCCTTTGAGATTATGCGAACAGACATACAGAAGTGGCAAAGAATTTTTATCCGTCGATTGGTTAATGTTAATCTATATAACATAACTCGCAGTTGACTCGCAGCACAGACAGTCCACCTACATGCCAGCACCGCGGTCAGTTATACCGTGGAATAGGGATCGATAGCCAGCATCAGGACATAATGAGTTATGACTGAAGAATGAAGCGCTGTTTAAAATTAGGAGCCCTCCTATTCACAGGATGTCACTATGACTCCTTTGGCGAAACGACGAGGACAGCACGTGGCTCGAGCGGGCTTGGTATAACGCCAGTGACCTTGGACTGCTAATTTTATGGCGAGAAAGTGGTATTGCACCGACCAGAAAATCGTATAAAACTCCATCTAAAATTTTTGAGACCAAATTTGCAAAAACTACATCGATAGTTCCCTGAGTCTAGTCTAGCCTCACACACGGTTAGAAAAGGGTGAACTTTACATTTATTTTATGCTCTATTCAAAATATAAATTGATAAAACGATACTCATCTGGTAAATATAATGAAGAATAATATTATTCAATAAGACCAGTTTTGGGAAAAAAGATTTCAGATTACGCCAATTTTCAGCAAATCGATTTGCTGAAAATTTAATAATCTTCAATATTCCGCCCGTAGGTAAAAGATTACAGACATAGACTAGTGTGTAGTAGTATCAACCGTGCGTGATGTAACGGGTTCACACTCGGAACCCGTTGGTGCGTGGCTCTGGACGGCCGCTGTGAACTTCTTACATACTAGTGCCTACAGAGCGGCGCGTGCGCAGTGCGCAGCTAACGGTCACCACCACCGTCCACCGTCCACCGCGCTGCGCACTCCCCCGCCTAACATACAAAATCGACATACAATTTACATGTATCGTGTTACCCGTCTTCGCCAAAGCGAAAAGAAAGGAAGGAGTTTGTACGTATGTTTGTACCACTGTAGCGCCTAATTTGCTTAATGAATGCGGCGTCAATAAAAAAAACATTTGATTTGTAATAATGACAGATATACATATTACAAAGGCTATAATATATATTTTCACGTCGGGTTTTTAGTTTTGTATGAAAATTGTGATAAAATATAAAATAATATTCATATTCTACTTGCTGTTTGTAAAGACTGTAGTGACCATGAAATTGTACTTTGACGGATTAAATAATAATTATCAATAATGCACTTCACTTCCGTGACCTTCACACGAAGCGATTCCGAATTTCCGATTCCTGAACTTTACTGCGCGATTCCTCCAAAAAGTTCGTACGAAACGGTCGTCACATTTTTGTTTAATTATAGAGAGTGTAAAATATACGGGCGATAAAATAATATTAGTGTGACAACAAGTGAGAGAGTGCTACAGAGGACCGGCGCGGAGTGAGATGTTACGCGAGTCGCGATGAACAGACAGCTGAGCAACGTCAGCGTAGGGTCCTACCAGGACTACCAGCCCTCTAGGAAATATGGTAATAATAGTATTTATAATGTAAATAGTTGAATGAAAATCTGTCTTTCCTACGGTACCTAGTACCTACCATACGATTTTTATTGCATATTTTATAAAATTGTCTATGTTTAAATAAGGATGCATCTTTGTCTTGTACAAAGATGAAATACTTTATTTCCAAATACTCAACAAGTTATTCTCGGAATGTCAACACAAAAAGCTACCACCAGTTTACGTTAACAGTTAACCCTAACTTTGAAATTCGCAAGGGCTCTTTTAGCAAAAAGATGAAAAAATTCTCTAAATATCATTTGGCGTAGTGTTGTTTGAAAGTTTGTCTGCCCTACAGTACACATACAT
This sequence comes from Celastrina argiolus, assembly GCA_905187575.2. Classification (NCBI taxonomy): domain Eukaryota; kingdom Metazoa; phylum Arthropoda; class Insecta; order Lepidoptera; family Lycaenidae; genus Celastrina; species Celastrina argiolus. Next base: position 683,994 of record LR994578.1, on the reverse strand, counting down.
TTTGCCAAATATAGTAAGTATTGTATATCTTTAAATCTAGGATGTAACCTGTGTGTAAGGATGGAGCAATTTAGGACATAATATTATTATACATAATATATTTTTTATTTTCGCGTTCCCACGATATGTGTCGTTCGTATATATGTCGCAGTCATCTGATTGAATCCGCTATTTAATTGAATGACTAGCGCGTTCATTGAATCCTGTTTTTACCAACAAATTTTAGAATCCGAGACTAGGACAGCCATTTAATATTTTAGTTTTAAACTTCGAAATTTTCGAATATGTACTATTATAACGTATATTAAAGTAAATTAATCAAAAAATATATCAACACATTCCTATCAGTACGAGCTGTTTGACGCCATTATATAACCGCCTAGTGATTCAATTAAAAAAGCAGATTCAATAAGATGACTGCGACATATACATAGTTCGTCCTCTTCTTTTGTGCCATTTCTTTTCGTTACTTTACTTTGGCGTACTTTAACGTAATACATAATTAATTTTATTATTAATAAGACGCCCTGTTTATAGATCGTCGCGGGTGCGAGAGCTCCACTATCATCTTTATCGATGATCCAATGCATAATTAATGGTACACAAATTTAAACAGCGACATTGGGAATTCATTATTTTGACCCAAAGAGCTGGCTCAACACTGGACCAAATGTGTACTGCGGGCATTATATGTTGTAAACTATACGGGGCCCTGATTCAAGAATCAAGATGCCATCGCTATTATCATTTATGAAGTTCGAAAACAAAAGTGTATGTGATTTGACATAAAGTTCGCTAAATGACAAACGAAATCGCGTGTCACTTAGGGAAGCTAATGTCAGATACCATACATTTTGCGATACGATAGCGATGGCATCTCGAATCAGGGCCAGGGCCCAGGGCACTGTATACTAACTTACGATTTACATATTACATACAAAAGTTTCTACAATAAAACCATTTAATTGTATATTTCCTATGTAACTTTAGCACGCCCTGATAAAGTGGTCTATGTGCTGCAACCTATTTAATACACATAATAAATAAATGAATTGAATTACGTAACTGATTGAATATACTGTTGGTTCTTGATGGAAATGCATGGTCAAAAGACACAACTTTTTATTTCCACTTTTATTAAGTTTTTATAAGTTTTTGAATAACAAAATAACACTACCTTTACAGGTTTCGATTAAATGGAAAAGTTGTCTTATTATTGTGAATAGAATTACAGCTAGATGTAAGTTGTCCTAAGTAAAAATATGTATTAACGCGTGCCCGTGTCTCGCAGGGCCGCAGTATGAGCCGGGCGGGTTCGCGGGCGCGGTGCAGCAGCGTACCAACATGACGCAGCGCGAGGACGCGCTCAAGTTCGAGCAGGGCCGCATCCGCGCGCTGCAGGAGGAGCGCCTGCACATACAGAAGAAGACCTTCACCAAATGGGTCAACTCGTTCCTGCAGAAGGTCAGTGTCGACTGTCGGGTCGGAGTTCGGACAGCTGTGTGTTCGTAACTCGTAGGGGGCCATCCAGAAGCTACGTCACACGTCAAGTTTCCTAAGTTTTGTGACGTCACATATCAAAATTTATTAAAGTTTAAAATTCATCTATGGGTGACAAATAACGCGTGCCATTAACCGACAAAGACGGTGTGGGATAAAAAAAACCATGAAATTCGTGTGACGTAATAATATGTGGATGGCTCGACTAAAGTTATCGAAATATGTATGAAATTGATCCTACTTATAACATAAGAATAGGCGGATGGAGCGCACCGAACGTGTCAGTGATGCCACTAAAGAAAATACAATACTTACTAAAAAGTTAGATTTACTGTATTCTACTTCAATTTTAATTTTTAAATGTTCTTAAGGTTTCTGAGAATCGTGTTTCATTGTGTTTTTTATTATTATTTTGTATTTGCTTTATGGATTCATCTAGATGTTCGGTGCGCGTTATCTGTCTACTGTTTACAGCGCTCATAAAATTTGCAAAAGATAACGTTACAAATACGTAGTTGTAAATTATACCTGCTTGGCCTACAGGTGACATCACCATGTTTATTGATGAAGTGGAAGTTGATGAGGGGACTGCGGGCTGATTCAAGATGCCATCGCTAATTATCCCTTACAAAGTTCGATAACAAAATGTATGGAGTTTGACATAAGCTACGCTAAATGATCGCGATTTGGTATGTCATTTAGCTTACCTTATGTCCAATCCCATACATTTTGTTATCGAACTTTGTAAGCGATAATTAGCGATGGCATCTTGAATCAGCCCCCAGTCGCCTCATCAACTTCTACTTCATCAATAATCAGATGTACCAAAAACATCCGCACATGAATGGTGTAGTTTATATGCGCGTGTTGTACCTCTTACCTATGTCCCATTAACTGTTAATAATATGGATCCATTCCTTTCTCCTGCGAAGTCAGCAGACGTTTCGGGTCTAGTACTGCAATAGTTGGCAGTCACTCTTATTAGACCGATGAAGGTCTTTGGCGTTTTATGCCCGCTGACTCGACAGTCGAGACTCAAGTCGAGAGCCGACACTCGACAGGTCCTCGTCTGCGACGACGGATGACGTTACGCGGAGTCACGAATCTCGCTGAAGGAGGAAGGCATGACACAATTTTCTCGGTAATTTGTCCGTGAATAACATTAGTGTTGTGAACCGACGACATTCCGACGGCTGTACGTAATGAGTCTCGCGCTCGCCGTAAAGCATATCGAAGGATTTGACAGGCCACGGTTAATCTACGTTCGGAGATCGAGGATTATTTATGTTGCTATTTGTTTTTGTATTATATTCATCTTGACACAGTTACTAAGTCTTCTTGTATTCTAGTCGAGTTCATCGACGCTCGATTTCACAAATTAGTTGATTTATCCTTGCGTATTATAAAACATTATCCGTGGGATGTCGGAGGAAGAATAGCACTTATCTCTCCCGTGGGAGGGACAGTTGATAAGAGGTTAGAGGGACTTGTATACCCGGATATTGGCAGCAGCGTTACCGCGGACATCGGTATTGTCTGAAAACTGCGCTTGTCAAGCCCGCCGGCCGATGAGCGTGGCCACTGTCGAATATTGGCAAATGGCAACCATGAAATACTTTAGGGAAGGCTTATGTCTAGTAGTGGACGTCATAGCTGCTATGACGCCTGGAGGACTATGTTGTATAATCATCATTTAATGATGATGATGAGTCATCCGCCTCGACATCTGTCTTACGCGATAAACTCAAAGACTCACCGATCTTCATGCTGTTTTCAGTTTCACCAATGGATATAGTGTCTCTCGGGGAAGGTTTTTAGTGTATTGAATCCGTCAGGTAGCGCTGTTGTGCGTCAAGGAACGAGATTCGCCGGGGCTATAAACGTTGTTATAAACGTTGCTGTTAGTAGTAGTTCTTGTTGTTCTCGTGTCCGTCCGCTGCCAGCGCGAGCGGTAAATCACTTAGCAATTATATCATTAGCCGCCGGTAGTTGACCCCGACCGCGGTGCGACGGCGGCGGTGCATGTGCATATCCTCCCAGTCCCAGACGCCGAACACATGCACATCAAAGGAGTTCCCGCCGCGCGGTGACGTCACGAAGGTCAGATGTGAGCAGACTGACGGGGCGGTCGCCATCCTTCAAGCGCTAACCGGGACAAGTCAAGACGGCCGCAGCGATCACTAACTATAGTTTCTCTTTAAATGGTCGTGTTATGTTGGAGCAATGAGCTTCCGCTACCTGTGTCCGTACTCCGTACAGCGACATTCCGCGCGGTATTTTCTTATGCGTATGTTATGTTTGTGTCACACTGAATGTAATAGAATGTAAAAGAAGTGGCACTAGGGTTAAAAATGCGATTTCTTAAAATATGTTGGTACGTCGTGAATCGTGATCGCGCCATTAAACACGACAGTGGAATGTGGGCAAAGGCACTAAAATGTTTCTTTACGAGTAGCGGCCTTTTCCATTTACTTAATAATTAGTTTTTCATTAACGGCACCTCCCGAGTGTCGCGGCAGTGGCGGCCGCCGCCCACGACAAGTCAGCTTTGACCGACGAAGTGGAAGGACAGATCTATTCCCAGACTCCAGTCATGTGGTGACTGTGGTGTGTACAGGATATCACTTCCCAGTGCCTTTGCTATACTATTTCAGATCTAAATTAATATTGCAGTAAGCTAAAATATTAAATTCGACCAAATGTTGTTACTTGTTGATGTCATTCAGTAGGTTGCATCTATGTTGCTCGAATTATAGTGTAGTATAGTATTGTCTTTTTGTTTAGGTTTAGTTTAATTTAGATTCGTGTGTAGGAGAAGGACTAAAAAGGGCGCTTTCGGCAGTTCTCGGTATGAATTATTGAAGATCATGTTTTTTCAATCGATCTATAGGAAGTATATGAACTGCCGAATGTCTTTTTTAGTCGTCTAAGTAATGACTTTCGTCAGCGGCAGTTTGGTGGCGCGTAAGTAGCGCGGTGGGATGTCCTGGCGGCGCGGCGCGCGCGTGGTGTCCGCGCCGTATTTATAGCGCAGTGGCCGCAGCGCGCAGGCTCGTTGCCATCATATTTACTGCCGGTCACTCTCCGTTCACGATGAGATATGGCCGCGGCCGGCGACTGCGGGTGCCCTCTCGAGGTTAACGGCGTCTTCGTTTGATAAAGAATGCACTCCCCCCATTGTTTGTGTTTGTTTGGAATGCAATTACTTTGCTAATTGTTCTTGCGACTGAGCATTTTGAGCATAAGGGTGCCCACGGCCTACTACTTGTAGGACCGATATTGGGGGATTTATCCTCCATATTATTTCTGACTGACTTTTTGTATGACTTGTGCGTTGCAGTATTGCGATCGGCTTGTTCTATTATTCATCTACAAAAGTTCGGTAACCTATAATGCAGAAAGTTCAAAAATTTTATTTTTAGCTAAGTTTGTTGATTTCTGAAAAAAAAACACTACAATACGTCATGTAGTTTCCGAGATATACTTGTTTCAAATTCTCGACGCGATGACGTCATTTTACAACACTGAAATGTCTGTAAACTCATTAATACTTGATATTTTTCAACAAAACAAAAACTAGTGTATTTGTACAGACACATCACACAAGCCCTACCGTGACAACTGTTTTAATCAATTTTGTATACCTAGTAACATTCTCCATTATCGCCCGCTGGTGGGCAACTGGGCATCTGGGCACCCTTGCGCCTGTTAGCCGGCAGAACGACGGATGACGTGTCACGTGTGTTCGGGAGCGATAAGCGATAGTCGCTGTCCGTGAACTAGCCGAGTGATTGTTTACAAGTGAACGGACTCGCTGCGTTGGGACTGGTCGGTAGTACGCCCGCACCGGCACCGCGGCGCCGTACGATACAGATGAAACTGCTGCGATAATGCGGTGTTTGTTTATTGGCTACTGCGTTCCGATTGAATGAAATCTAAATCTAAACAGCCTGACTGGATGTAGTTATGTTTCATGTTACCTTGTCATCGCGCAATAAAGAAAAACAACAACACTTTCATTTCACCGAAATAAATTGTTTTATTTACATTTAGATCACTTTGAATCGGAACGGAGTATAATGCCGACGTCGAGGTTTTGTGACGTGTAGATAACGTCAAACGTGTTCTATCACGACACACACGTTTGTCAACGAGCCTTGACAACCAACGAAATAAATTATATTTGATTCGAGTTATAATGTTAAGGACACGCCGCGTGGTGTAGAGCTGGTTACATTAGAGATGAAGCGGATAGCGGTTTGGCCGGATGCCGGACACCGAACATTCGGCAGCAAGGCCGGTGCGCCAGTTATCTGGCTACCAGATTGGTGCCCTTTATCGCGATAAAACTCGTAGCCGTAATCTTTAGCGAAATTGCCATTACTGTTACGATATACGACGAAGAGAAGATTTAGGGTGTGTGTTCACCAAGCAATGTTAAAGTTAATTCTTCGTTAAATATCATGTTATCCCTCTCGTGTTTCCTGTCAATGAATGAGATGGCATGGTCTTTAACATGGCGTTAACTTTAACATTGCTTGGTGAAACACGCCCTAAGCATTGCTGTGTCAGTGTCACTAGCGATGTTGTGTAAAATCCCATTTTTATATTAACTTGGTAAAGGTTTTAGCCAAGTTGCCATCGCTAATAACGACGACTTACTTCGAAAACAAACATGTATATAGCAATACCAATCATGTCGTTTTAAGATAGTAACAATGTCCGCGGAGACGTTCTCTAGATAGTGTAGTACCTACCTATAAAAGTATTAAATATATTTCCGTTGTCTGGTACCTGTAACACAATTCTTCGGATACTTAGCACGCGGCCAGATTGATTATAATATTATATTATATACTAGCTGTGCGGCCGCCCGCCCGGAAGTGCCCCGCGACTTCGTACGCGAGGAAAAGTGATTTAGGGCAGTATTTATACATTCCCCCTTTACGACACTCACGAGAAAGATGGTTCCTTCTCCTTATGGTCAAATATATAATGATTAAACGGTGGTGTTGCAGGCGCGGATGGAGGTGGAGGACCTGTTCGCGGACCTGGGCGACGGCCGGCGCCTTCTGAAGCTGCTGGAGATCATCAGCGGCGAGCGCCTGCCGCGCCCCAACTCCGGCCGCATGCGCGTGCACAAGATAGAGAACGTCAACAAGTCGCTCAGCTTCCTGCACACTAAGGTAGGCCGGCGAGCCGCCACAGGGTGTGGGGGACCCGGCGGCCAGTAGAGGTGTGGAGAATTAGGCGCAGCTAGGGAGTACTGGGGACTACTAGTGAGTACATGAGACGAGTAGGGAGGCCTAGGGGCAGGTGAAGAGCGTTAGACAATTAAAGGAGGAAGAATATAGGAGTACAAGGGACATCTAGTACTGCAGATAAGGCATATTGTGGACTACTAGAGAGTAAGAGGGACCGCTAAGGTATATCTTTGGAGACTACTAGGGACAGCTAGAGAATGCTAGAGACAGAGAGTACTAGGGACAGCTGAGGCGGCAGCTAGCAAGGACTCTACAATCTAGGGATACAGCCTCCTTTAGACCTTTTCTATTGACGGGGGTAAGAGCATCCCCTACTGACAAGCGATTCTCTTCGCCCATGGACATCTGCAACACTAGAGGAGTCCCAGGTGCTCTGCCTACCCGCAATACGTACTCCAGCAATACGTACCCGTATGTTTTTTAGTCTGAAGTAGATCGAACACTACCGATTGTAAAGTAAATAGTAATTCGTGGGCGATAAAACTTTATAGAGTATTACTGCTTACATGCGATCAAACAAACGGCACTGGAAATGCCGATATCTAGTACGTAGCGTAATACGCTACGCCGCGCTAGAGTAAAACCGACGCGTAACTTACAACAGTCTTATGCATGAATGTTTTTCGTTCAGTGAAACGTGTATTTTGTAAATATAATCACATAAAGCCCTAAATATTTTTTTACTTTCGAGCTTTTCAATTGGATAAACATGAAACTAGTAAGAAACTTAACAAGCTTTTTTCGGAAAATCAACAAAAAAGCTACGTACCTACTACGTTAATAGAGAAAAACAATTATGCGTTCTATAAATAGAACGCATAATTGTTTTTCTCTATTAGAACTTCTATTCAGTGAGCAGTACGTCCAGCAGACCGGTAGATATGTCGCAGTCAGCTGGTTGAATCTGCTTATTTGATTAAATGGCTAGCGCGGTCATCAAAAGGCGTCAAACAGCTCGTACGTCTAGATAGCAATGTGTTAATATATTTTTTTATTAATTTACTTAATGTACATTATTCTTCGAAAATAGTACACATTCGGAAATTTTAAAGTTTAAAAATAAAATATGATATGGCTGTCCTAGTCTCGGATTCATTGAATTTGTTGGTAAAAATAGAATTCAATGGACTCGCTAGTCATTCAATCAAATAGCAGATTCAACCAGATGACGGCGACAGATACCCCGGCAGGCAGGCAGGCACTCGGCAGGTGTTGCGGATTGCCTCATGCACTCGCGATACCATCTCACCGCTGCGCTTGCAACAATGCGAGATCGCCGTAGCGTGCCGCAGACACGCGAGGCCCGTTATATATGATATACCACTCTGAATATACATACAATTCCCAGACTATATACTATAGACTATGAGAGGATATTTTCGAGTATGTTTCGACTTTGATCACAAAACCTATAAGTGCAGGTGAAAATATACTATCTCTAAATATAATCAAGGGGGCACGTGCCGGCAGGTGGCAGAATAGAGAAATTCCAAAAGATTTGGGAGCTATTAATAAATTTTTTAAACTCCACAACCTAATATAAATTGTTCAGTAATTAAATAACCAGAAGCAGTGTTTTATCAGGCATCGGTTGTACATCGCGTTATCACAGCCGATAGTGATGATAGTGTTACGCAAGCGGCCTGCGTGACGCGCGAACAATAAACACCACATACCTGCTACCTGTAGGAAGAACATTATAAAACAACAATACAAATAGCCTATATATTATAGTAGGTATGAGATAGGTCACGTACCTAATACTTGTAGGCTGCACAGGAACTAAATAACAGTGGCTTGGAACAAAAATCATAATTAGATAGTGTGAATTTTGTTATTTTCATTTTAATAAGGCTGGCATTGTCGGTTTCGACACAAGCCCAAATAAATAAAGAAAAAAAAAAGAAAAATCATATCACATTGAGTGAATCGTGCTATGGAACGTGAACTAATGAATAACAATAGTTGAAGTTGTATAGTAGTATTCACTTGATTCAATCATATTAGACCTTCTGGCTTACTCACTTCAAAAAGGGGGTTTGCTCGTTTAATGATATCTTAAAGTTATACCTGTACACCGGGGACCGACCACCGGCATAGCTGGATTAAACTCCAAGTTTGTTTAACTTAGGCATGTATTACATCTTCTGTGTGTAGGAACCGGGAAGGTAGACTATAGACTTTAAAGGAAGGTCGACATTTGTGGCTGACACCTTTTTTATATCAATTTTTATTTGGGTCAGCTAGTTTACTTATATTCTTCTGTTGAAGACAATATTTAATTAATTATTACCTTCGTAATCTGAACCGATAGAAAATCCTAAAGTGAGCACATAAAACAGCAATTACGAGTAATTAAAGTCTCAGTAAATCTGAATGTGTCTTGAACGGTTTAGCACTCCGCACACCGCGTACCGCGCACCGCACACGTAGGGTTTCCTGGAATGTCGGCCTCCACCTTAATCGCCTGCGACTTACTCGCCCGCGCCCGCGCCCGCGCCCGGGACTACTGTGTGCGAGTTTTTATCACTACTCGGCGTGAAAAACATACCTACAATATTTTGTATAGCATTGGAACAATTTCTCAAGTGAATTTTAATGGCAACTAATTCGATTCCATACAAATTGTTGGTAACTGCTTCGCGGCTAGCAGTATCAAAAACTCGCACTCAGCACTGAGACTGCAACAGTGAGACTGTAACCGTGACAGTACAGCGATTTTTAGATGAAAAGACCGATCTCCCGGTGGGAAGCGACTAAAGGTTACCGCCATCTTCTCTCGCAAACTAAGCTAATGTTTTATCCCAATAATTTTATGTGGTATCTACTCCTAGCCGCCCCACTATAAATGATGTATTTAACTAATTTCCCGGCGCTCCACCCGCTTGTTATGTTCACTTTCATTGACGTACGCCGTCGCCAGGTGCGCCTGGAGTCCATCGGCGCGGAGGACATCGTGGACGGCAACCCGCGACTGATCCTCGGCCTCATCTGGACCATCATCCTGCGCTTCCAGATCCAGGAGATCGAAATTGACGTGGTGAGTGCTAAAGGATGAGTGCCCACTAGCTAACAATTTGTGATTAAATCACTTTTACAAGCAAATTGGGTATATTGGTAGCCGATAGCCATTCGATCAATTTGTACTACGAAATATGTTACTTGTTAACTGAGAAAATTGACGTTAGCATAATATTGAATTTGTGGAAATGTTTGGCACAATATGACTGGTCATGTAAAGATGTATAAAAAAATACCTAATTGTGAAATAAAGTTTCATAATAATTATTACATCATCATATAATTTAATCCGCTTAAAAAGTACTTCAATCGTGTACCTATATTGTGTCGGTCGACGTATAGTATGTTGTCTTTATCGCTTCTCGAATAAGTTGTACCCTCTACCAACTGTATACGAGACGCGCCTCCCTCGCAGGACGAAGAGAATGAGTCGTCGGAGAAGAAGTCCGCCAAGGACGCGCTGCTGCTGTGGTGCCAGCGCAAGACGAGCGGCTACAGCGGCGTGCACATACACAACTTCACCGACTCCTGGCGCTCCGGGCTCGGGTTCAACGCGCTCATACACGCGCACAGGTACTCCCGCCGGGGCCGGGATAAATAACTGCTATAAAAAGTTCACTTCACCGCCGAAACGTACGACGCTGAATAGTACTTTTGTGGAATTGTGTGAATGTTTTTATCGATGTTATTATAGGCCCCCGATAAACAGAAAATGTAAAACTAAAATTATCCAAGTACCATTAAAAACTATTAAATATAATGCGCGAACGAGAAGTGAACGACCGATTGTGACGTCACGATGTTAACCCCGCATAGACATTACACCAACCTATGTACTAATATCGTATTGCGTAAAGGAGATAGATAATTTGATTTGATAGCCTAAAACTTTTTATTTTCTGCGCCAAATGAATAATGATGAGTCCAAAAGTAAATAAATTTAATATTCATTCAAAAACCAAAATCACGCAATTTTACAATAATCGTTTGTGTACGTGCAGGCCGGACCTGTTCCGCTGGTCGGAGCTGCCGACGGCGGACCACGTGGAGACGCTGAACCACGCCTTCGACGTCGCGCAAGACAACCTCGGCATCCCGCGCCTGCTCGACGCCGAGGGTGAGTACTTCGCCACTTCCCCCTATATGCCTCATGTGTTGTAGCTGCAAACCTCAACTTCCCTAAGTTTATTACTGAACTTGAATATCCATTTATAATATTGACTGCGTCCTGCCCGACACCAGGTGTAACGTTCTTTAAAATCAATAGGATTGATAACGGGCACACGATTTACTTCTTATGTTATATTAAGCAGAACTGAAAAGAATATTTTGAATGGGGTGTTATCGTTTGTGCCAATCCGCTAAACACGCGAGAGCCACTTATGGATGAGAGATGATTGTTTAGTATGACTTTTGTTTTTCTGTCGTATCTTGATAAAAGACAAAGATGTGTTTGACGTGTGACAGACGTGGACACGACGCGGCCGGACGAGAAGTCGGTGATGACGTACGTGGCCAGCTACTACCACACCTTCGCGCGCATGAAGAACGAGCAGAAGAGCGGCCGCCGCATCGCCAACGTGAGTACTGCTCGCGTGTTGTCTTTTGCCGAGTCGGTGACTCCGCAGACAAAAGGACTTAACCAACAACATATTAGGTGTAAAGAAACAATGTTTCTCGTCGACCTTATTACTAGGGCAATTGTTTTACATAAAATATATGCCTATATTTTTTTGAAAGCGCTTTAAGTATTTTAGGCTAGTTTTAGTGACGCTCTGACCGCTCGCTGATCGTCAGCGCCGACACCGAAATGTATAAAAGGCGCGGGCGTGTCGGTTAAACTATGTACCGATCTAAGAGACGCAAAGCTGGCGAAAGCGTCGCTGTAAAACCACAATTATTTAATTTGTCGTGTGCAGATAATCGGCCAGCTGATGGATTGCGACGGGCGCAAGGCGGAGTACTCGCGGCTGGTGAGCGCGCTGCTGGAGTGGATCCGGCGCAAGATCGCGGAGCTGGACGACCGCGACCTGCCCAACGCGCTCGACGCCATCCAGCGGCTGCTGCTCGCCTTCAAGCAGTACCGCACCGTCGAGAAGCCGCCCAAGTGAGTCCGACCGATATAAAATATTAATTTTATTCTACATACACTGCTCGAACGGAGACAAGCTCCGGCCTGTGTGTGCGCCTGTCGGTCGAGCCATACGTCGAGACAGTAGCTAAGTGTAGAGTGGTGCACCAGTTTATATTAAACGCACTCGTGTGTCGGCAGGTACAAGGAGCGGTCGGAGATCGAGGCGCTGTACTTCGACATCAACACGATGCAGAAGCAGCTGGTGGGCGAGGCCTGGGCGCCGCTCGACGGCCAGCTGCCGCAGGACCTGGAGCGCGCCTGGCAGCAGCTCGAGCAGGTACCGCCTGTCCTCCCGTCCTCCCCCTTTGCAGCCTTAACGGCTCGATGGATTTTAGTTGAGAGTCATGTCTTTTAACTATCTACAGTTGGTTTTTTTTTAGTTTAGTTTTAGTTGTCATTAAGTGTAGAGTATGTGTCCGGTCTGTAACGGTGTCCGTGTGGCAGGCGGAGCACGCGCGCGAGATCGCGCTGCGCACGGAGCTGCTGCGCCAGCAGAGGCTCGAGCAGCTGGCGTACAAGTTCCACACCAAGTCCGTGCTGCGGCAGGGCTACCTCAAGGAGATGATCCAGGTGCTGTCGGACCCGCGCTACGGCTCCAACCTGGCGCAGGTCGACGCCACCGTCAAGAAGCACGAGGCCATCTCCGCCGACATCCTCGCCAGGTGACCTATTGTTATTTAATTTTTTAGCGAACCAACTTTTTTTTTAAATAACAAATAATATTATAGACGCTACACATCACGTCAATCTGGCCCTGTGCTAAGTATCCAAAGAAGTTATGTTACAGGTACCAGACAACGGAAATATATATTTAATACTTTTATACTATACACATATTTAAGATTTTTATTATATTAATACACAAATTTAATACACATCCAGGAACATGGAAAATTTTTTGTTCCCTCGGCGGGATTCGAACCCGCAACCTCGGTCGAGCACCAACGCGCTGAACCACTGCGCTACGGAGGTCGTCAAATTTTTAAATTAACAAAGTACATAATATATTCGTCGACATAGTGTCTTTACCGTAAAGCAGGAGAACATTATATTCTCTACTCCGTATGCCGGGTGAGTTTTTGTCGCTGCTCGCCGTGAAGAAGTTGGCCACAGTTTGTATGGCATCGAATAAGTTACAATTGTTTGCCACTGGGGGCGTCGTTTCGGTGCCACACGAATTACAGTCAACTTCCTCACGACAAAAACTCGCACAGTAGTAGTTTTATTCCAATATTAATTATTTAATTACGCGACCTACAGGACGGAGCGGTTCGAGGACCTGTCCGCGATGGCGGCGGAGCTGGTGCGCGAGCGCTGGCACGGCGCGGAGGGCGCGGCGCGCACGGAGCAGGCGGTGCTGGCGCGCTGGCGCGAGCTGCTGGAGCTGCTGGAGCGGCACCGCGCCGCGCTGCACACGCTCGCGCACCTCACCGCGCTGCTGCGCGACGCCGACGCCGCCGCCGCCGACCTCGCCGACATCAAGGTGCCTCCCGCTTATATATTTCATTTTATATTAATGCATGCAAGCCGTCGTAACAGGAATTAAACATAATGTGATAGTAGTGGAATTACAATTTCCAAAAAAACGACCTCAAATAAAATAAAATATCCGTTCAGTGTCCGAACTGTGAACTAGTGTTTTACATTTACCAAACAATAAATAGTTATCATAACAGCCGCCTAATAAAAATGTATGACGACAGAGTCAATTCGAGTCGGAGGAGGTGGGGCGGCATCTGGTGGACGTGGAGCGTCTACTGTCGGCGCACGCGCTGCAGGAGCTCCAGCTGGGCGCCCTGGATGACAGCGTGCGGCGCCTCGTGCGGCAGGGCGCCGCCGCGGCCGGCCCGCCCGCGCCCATGCAGCAGCTGCAGACGCAGCTTGACAAGCTCAGCGAAGCGCTCGACAGGTCGGTGACTGTTCTGAACGCGCACGCACGTCCGAGGCCTCACGATCTCATACAGACGCCGCCGTGTACTTCTATTCTTTTTGCAAACTTATATTTCTTTTTACAGTTTGATGGCAGCCGCGAAGGAACGTAAAGCCAGATTGGAGGACGCGAGAAATTTGTATCAGTTCCTAGAGGACCACGACGAGGAGGAAGGTGGGCGGAAAACTAATTTGAATATGCTATTTAATTTACTATTTATTGTTGCTACTGTAACCGAGGAGAATATACTTTACTATTATGTTTTTCACTAGGATGGGTGACCGAGAAGCAGAGAATTTGTCGCGCGGACGTGGCGGCGAAGGACCTGCGCGGGGTGACGGCGCTGCGGCACAAGCACACGGCGCTGCTGCACGAGCTGCGCGCGCGCGACCTCGTGGCGCAGCGGCACCGCGCCAGGGGGCAGAGGTGAGCCCGGCCTGTGTTGTAACAATGTTATTATTACACTAAATTAAGAAGTACAGGCCTTTAGTGAAATTCCTATCGCTAAATACCTCGACCACGTAGGAAAACGAAACTGTTTAAGATTTACTTAAATCCTAAATCCCATACATTTTTGTCTTCCTGATAACTCGACTAACGGCTCCATTGTTGCTGCACATACCAGTCTACTGAGATAGCGGTCCGTTAACTTGTATTCGATTGCGCCAGCCTCATCGACGCGAAGCACCCCAAAAGCGGCGAGATCGAGCGGCGCCTGAACACGCTGAGCCAGCAGTGGGCGGTGCTGCGTGAGCTGGCCGAGGCGCGGGACAAGGAGCTGGCCGACGCCGCCGAAGCGCACCAAGTTAGTATTGCAGAGTCAAAAACACGGTTATGGTAGCGACTCCAGCTTACCTCGTTACTGACACTACATCTTTAACAAAAGAATTGACATTTCATGGCGTTATAAAACAAACTGTACTATTGTTTAGTTCTATGGCGACGCGAACGAGGCGGAGTCGTGGATGAAGGAGAAGCGGGCGCTGGTCGCGAGCTCGGACCTGGGCGCGGACGCGCCGGGCGCCGCGGCGCTGCTCGCGCGCCTGCGCATCGTCAACGACGAGCTGCGCGCGCACCGCGCCGAGCTCGACACGCTACACGCCTCCGCCGACCGCCTGCAGGCCGCCGGTGAGTGTAAACATACCTGTTGTCCCTATAGTAAGTAGTATGACGATTTTGTCTAAGGGAGGGCCGGTGATGTAACATTGAACATTTTTTTCGAAGGATAATACTAAGAAAGAAATAAATCGTTTTTTACGATTGGTTTTTGTGCGTGGTCGCAGGCATCCACACGCTGAAGCTGCCGACGGAGGTGGAAGGCGGCGCAGAGGAGGAATGGGCGAGCGAGTCGCGGCTCGTGCCCACCGAGGTGTGGGAGGAGCAGCCCGTCGAGCGCCTCGAGCACCGGACCGTCACCGAGGAGCGCAGCGTGCCGCAGGTTCGAATCGTATTGATCGGCCCGAAAAATAACTAAAACAATAAAACGCCACAGCTACTTTTGAAAATAACTTTTCTGTAAAACAGGTGAAAGCGTTGTACGCGTTCAGCGGCCAGGGCATCTCGATGGCGAAGGGCGAGGTGATGTTCCTCATCAACAAGACGAACCCCGACTGGTGGTCCGTGCGCAAGGCCGACCGCACCGACGGCTTCGTACCCGCCAACTACGTGCGCGAGATAGAGCCCAGGGTTGTGCCGGTCAGTTTTACTATTTATTTCAAATATTTACTTAAGTTGAATGAAGAATAAAAAATGTAAACAAAGACACTTCGTCATTACAGGTTGATATAATAAATTTTTTTCATAGATTATTATTATCACATTTGACTTGTTCTGGGTGTGGTGGTGGTACTTTACTGACAAGAAGCCTCTAAACTGATACACACGCAGGTTCAAGTGCGACGGCCGGAGAAGGTGCGCACGGTGCAGCGCGTGAAGAAGACTGTGCTGGTGAAGCAGGTGGTGCAGGTGAAGCGCGCCGCCCCGCGACGCACGCGCGCCGCCGCGCCCGCCGTGCCCAGCGTGCCCGACAAGATGGCCGCCATCGACCGCGAGTACGGTGCGTACGCATGCGCTTAGCCTGTAAACCCGTAAACAAAGTCATAATAGCATCAGCATATAGTAGCTAAAGTGCTTCCAATTTCTATATCATTTATTTCTCACTATGATAAATAATGAGTACTTACCCCTTAATTTGGCTCATTAATGCCTTATTTTATAAAGATTTATTTTAAAGCGCTGTCTTGTTTTCTTAGCGATGATTAGTCGCATTTCTTAGATAAAATGATTAATATGTAAATTGCTACAACGAATATGGAATTGCAGAGGAGCTGCTGCAGCTGTCGGAGGCACGGCGCGCGCAGCTGGAGGACGCCGTCAAGCTGTTTAGCTTCTTCGCCGAGTGTGACGACTTTGAGAAGTGGATGAAGGACAAGGAGAAGATGCTGAAGACCGACGACCCCGATGACAGCGTCGTCACCGCTAAAAGGAAATATGAGGTATCTACAGGTTCACTTCTCCTTTGCGGATATCTTGAAAAGTTAAAAACAAAAATATTAGATTTGTCTTTTTGTTGTTTAAACTTAGGCGTTTTTAATTTTAGATTTTGTGACAAATCGACTCTCACCAAAGTTGATGTTGTCTACTAGAATGTAGAATATAACCGTTACTAATATTCTGTTTTAACACCACAACAGAAGTTCGTGACGGATCTATCTGCGGCGTCGAAGCGTCTCGAGCAGATCTCGGACGCGGCGGCGGCGCTGGCGGCGGCCGGGCACGCTCAGGGCGCGCGCGCCGCCGCCCGCCACGCCCAGCTCAAGCAGGCCTGGGAGCGCCTGCTGCGACTCAAGCGCCAGCGCGAGCGCAGTCTCGAGGGAGCCTCCAGGTCTGTACACACGACTCGCGTTTCATGCGGCACTTAATGTGCTACTGTTTTTCTTTTTTGCACGATAAGTTTGTGACATTTTAACATACATTATAGTGCTCTAACAATAGATAGTTTCTAACACGGTTTCTAACTAATTTAGAAATAAAAGATTGCATTTTGATTTTAATGATTTCTTTTTAGGGAAAGAATACGATTTATTATCACCTCAGTCGTATTAGGCACTGACATTGATTCTTTACATAAATATTAATTAGTAAGGTCCCCCTCAGAAAATAATGTTTGCGTGTACAGCGTGGAGCTGTTCAACCGCACGTGCGACGAGGCGCTGGACTGGATGTCGGAGAAGGAGCAGCAGCTGGGCGCGGTGGGCGCCGGCGCGGCGGGCGACCTGCGCACCGTGCGCGCGCTGCAGCGCCGCCACGCGCAGCTCGAGCGCGAGCTGCAGCCGCTGCGGGAGAAGGTCGACACCGTGGGCCTGCTCGCCGACTCGTACGTACCCCAAACCGCTCCGAGCCGGCCGGGATGCCGCCGGCAGTGCCGCTAATCGTCATCAATTAATCGACGGTGGCGCCACCGTAGAGTATCCCGATTGGCGACGGCGTATATATTCTAAGTTCCATATTGCGCAAAGACAATGAAAATACATAACAATTAATAAGTTGTTAGTACGATAATTAATACTACGGCGGCAATTGTGTCTATTATTTGAAATTGTGCATGGGTATCACACTAACCTTAAAAATAAAATGCTGTCAAAAATTAATCTTGTTAAAATTTTCATGCAGCGTTTTGAAATGGTATAAAATTTATGGGTACGTTGATAGATACTTATAGAGATTTTACTTACACCTTAGTAACTTTTTACATTCGGGAAATATCAAACCGTGCATTAAAAAAATCCATAAAATACGACATATTTAAGATTTTGAATTTAAATAATACAATTTGTTTTATTTTTACTTTAAATAAAATAACCAGTATGACCTAATCGTGTCGTATGTGCAGGGTGAAGTCGCAGTACCCGAGCGAGAAGGCGAACGTGGAGGCGAGACAGCACGAGCTGCAGCGCGTGTGGGAGCGGTGCCGCGCGCAGGCCGCCGAGCGCCGCGCGCGCCTCGAGAGCGCCGTCGGGCACCAGATCTTCGGTAACAGCGCGGCGCTGCTGCACGACTGGCTGCTGGTGAGAGAGATGTTCTAATATATTTATTCCATTTAACATACACTCAAATTGAGATCATTATTTTAATTTTGTATTTGTGTAGTTTGAAGTCTAAACTTTAGTATTTCAACAAAATTTTCTTTATATTTTTATTTTTACCCGAAGTGGTAGATGATCTATGTGGGCCAGTAACTTAGCACAAATTATAGCCTACCTAACTCCTACCACATCTGATCACGTTTACTATGTCAGAAAGAGGGTTATGTTTTATAGACAAACAATTATACAAAACGGAGTAGAGGTATTCTGTGGGCGTTTTGATTGATTGGTATCGTCAGGAAATAATAAGCCGCACAAACAGTACTGGT
The DNA here is from genome assembly GCA_905187575.2 of Celastrina argiolus. Lineage (NCBI taxonomy): Eukaryota > Metazoa > Arthropoda > Insecta > Lepidoptera > Lycaenidae > Celastrina > Celastrina argiolus. The sequence continues at coordinate 665,731 of LR994578.1, read as the reverse complement.
TTATTCATTTTTAGATGACATAGTTTCACTCTAAAACATTAACTCAGATCGTGGATGCAAACGGATTCATCTCAAGACGTGACGAGGTCAGCTGACATATTGGCTAACGTGTCTGAAACTCCGCTTCATACGGTATCTTCCAATGGTCACTCCCAAGAGAATATCATCACTCCATTTTAGGTCTCCCTTCGACAATGCCATCTGTCATCGCTGACATAAGTGACACTTGTCAAACGAGCTGTCATAGCCAACTGTCACTGAACACGTCCAAGAGTGATCTTGTACGCCTCGAGACTTCTCCTTCTTCTTAGTTTTCTCCGACACGGCCATTCTGACCAGTCACACGTCCTCGTGTGCTGCTCCTGTAAAAGAGAAAACCAGCTGCAATATCACAAGCCTTTTGCTCGGCCTAACCTGACTCTACAATTTCAGACCAATTTGCTAGTTTATTCTCTAATAGTAATCTCAACAGATACTTTAACTTCTTTAATGCACAACAATAAACTACTCAAAGTCTCAGGTAATGCCTATATGACCAGGGCTCTTTAGTCGAAATACGTTAACCGCGTAACACGACGTGTTCTCCCCACGGCTAACACGTGTGCATCACTCATTGAATACACATCATGTGGTCTGTGAAGACCCCAACCTCCAGCATCACACGCCAGCTGCGCTCCGCGTCCTACTTGAGTTGCCCCAAGAGATACCGACTTCCAATGGTTGCTGCTGCGAAATGATGCCTGGTAGGTCAAATATTGTCATCAGAATTTGACTTCTATGACACGGCTCCATCGCCGACATACGTCAACCGCTTAACACATTTGTGTTAACCGCGGCTACCCGTGTGCTTCACATGCACAGCGTATGGTCTGTGAAGACCCCGACTCCGCCAGTATCACACTACAGTCAGTAGATAAACAATTACGCTCACCAAATAATTTTGGTTTCGAATGTGATACTTCAACGAAGTACAGACGCCGCCGCGCCACCGCGCTGCGCTGCATCGCTCGCCGCGCTCCGTCGCGTCGTGTCGCGTCGCTAGCGTTGCTCGAAGCTCGATCCACTGTACACAAAATGAAACAGCACAATGTTCAAACAAAATGTTCAGACTATCTAAAATTAAGTTCCTTTAGGGATTTATTTACTAAGACTTCGCTGTGTCTGTCTGTCTTTAATCAGGCTGTATCTCAAGAACAAAACTATCGCGGTTTAAATATCAGAAACAACAATGAGATTAAAATGTTAGATTTCACTATGCAGTAAAATTAATTTCATTTCCTTTCAATGATTTAACTGATTGAATGAAAATAAGCTATTACTTTAGAGTCACCCAATAACAAGTGATCAGATTGCACTGTCCTCACTAAACTTGACAAAAATAAACATTTTTAGTTGTACTATCGCGGGAATCGAATCCACAAAGTCGAGTACTAGGCACTAAACCACTGGACCCCAGAGTCGTTCATAATAATAATAATAGCTAGCTCCCTTCACCGATTTCGGTGTCGGTAGCCAATTTCATTGAAACCAGGCCAGCTACGCAAGAGTTATTTTATAGTGCCCATGTGTGTGCGCAATACACAGAAGCACTCTCTCTTCCTTTTACTTTCATAACCCAGCGGAACGGTAAGTTGTCGGTAGCCAATTTCATTGAAACCAGGCCAGCTACGCAGGAGTTATTGTATAGTGCCCAAGTGTGTGCGCAATACACAGAAGGACTCTCTTCCCTTCACTCTCACAACCCAGCGGAACGGTAAGTCGACACGTCTGGCTAGAGAATAGGCACAGGACCGACCCTTTACATGCCCATCCGACGCATGGATCATCTTTCCTGTCAGACAATCAGGTGATCAGTCTGCATTGTCCTAACCAATCCTAAAAACAAGCTTTTTTGTTGTTTCAACGTGGGAATCGAACTCACGAATCCGGGTCGAGAGCTAAGCTCTGAACCACTAGACCATGGAGGCGATTCATTCGTCATTCATAATACCTGAAGACTCGCTAGTGCGTTTACAACCTTTTACAAAATCACCAAGTTTGCCGAAGCTAACTGAAGTCACTCAATGAACTTTCTAATCTTCCACCGCATCAGTGGACTGCCACGGCCTCTGAGACTCTTGGACCGTTGAGTGTGTGATGCCTTGTTCACCATTAGTACCAGCTTACATACAGTAACTTCTGAAACATGAAATTAAAATGTGTTAATTCCATAAAACTCATATATCACAAACAATATTATCCTGTTGGACGAATTTTAAACTATTCCATATCGCATATTGTTCTAAAAAGTAATAGTCTGATAAATCTGTAGGTAATATGTATTCCAAATTTACTTTAACAGCTTTTTTTTTTTTTTTTAGCCAGCTTAGGAATAAATAACAATGTACAAGACATTATTTAAAGATACTCATTTTTTTCTTTGTTTTAAACTCACCGATGAAAATTACATTTAAGTATGTAGTTTCAACCTACTTATGTTAACCCTCAAGACCCCATGATCAATTTATTGATTTATTGACTAATCTTAAGATTTGTTGTAACTAGAGATTTGTCAAGCCCTCAGCACTTGACTTTAAAACGGACTTCACGTAAAAACTAAGGGATGACACATTAATTGCATCCCAAGATTAATTATGACCAAAGCTTTGTTTATTTAACACACATGTCTTGTTGTATTTTGTTTCAACTATTATAAAGGCCCGATGGGGACATTCGATCGTGGCATGAATTTCTGCTTGGTTGTGTCCCGACAGAAGATAACTTGTAAAAGCTCTGTATGTTAACCCTAATTAAGTTTTAAACTTTAATAAGTTGTAACTTTAAATAAATTTTTAATTCTTTTTGAATCGTCTTTCTCGCTCCCACAAACTTGTCTACCTACTTACTATCATGTAAACAATATTTACAAAGAACATGTCAACATGTATAAGCCTGTTTGTTTACAACTTGCGCTCATCTGCAGAGATAAGACCTTTACTTGTTGTGTAATAATAATTATTATCATTAAAATCAAACTTTGATTTCTTCTTTATAAACTGTGTTGATTTCACTCTATAAATAAGAATATAGCTTGTATAATAACAAGTTTCAAAACTCACATAATTTAATTATCAAAATACTGTAAGGTCTTTTACTTTGAATCTCTTTTCTGTTACTAATACTGTGATTATAAAACCAGACTAATTCTGAACTTTACAATGAAATAAGTAATGATACTCATACAACCAGTTCACATCTTTGCGAAGCAAGTAGAATAGTCCATAAGATACACAATGCTCATCTGCGCTGGTTGGTTACCCAGCAAAGCTCGTTCTATGCATCGGGCAAGCATGCAAGCTATGCAAGGCTATGCATCGTCCAGTCAAGCACTATCCCAGTGTATTGTCCATCTACAAATAAAACAAAACAGCAATACAAACGAACACTAAACTTTAAAGTTTATTTAGATTTTTGGGCAAGCAATTTCATGGAAACTTTGAAATTGTATTTACTTTGAAGGCTTCCAAATTATTACGAGGAATAAAAAGATTGCTACCACCTGTTACCAAAGCCATCAAGCTTATAACCAAGACCTGTCGTTGAGTAGCCACGTCAATCTTGTCATAATATCGTGGTTCTATTGTAAATCGTCACGTTCCCATTGTAAATCGTCACGTTCCCATTGTCAGCACGTTACCATCGTCAGCAGCGCTGTAATCCCATCAATTGTCTTTCTGCTATGCATATACCATGCTGCCTTTGGTAGTGGAGGCTCCGTAATATAATCTGTTCCGTCTCAACGTGATCTGAGTGTCCGCAAGGCCATATCCAATCCAACAATTTGTAGGTACCCTGTAACCATCTATCTTGATTTTGCGGGTAAATCCCACTCTGAAAACGGAGTAGAGGTATTCTGTGGGCGTTTTGATTGATTGGTATCGTCAGGAAATAATAAGCCGCACAAACAGTACTGGTTTATTAATTTTTAGATGACATAGTTTCACTCTAAAACATTAACTCAGATCGTGGATGCAAACGGATTCATCTCAAGACGTGACGAGGTCAGCTGACATATTGGCTAACGTGTCTGAAACTCCGCTTCATACGGTATCTTCCAATGGTCACTCCCAAGAGAATATCATCACTCCATTTTAGGTCTCCCTTCGACAATGCCATCTGTCATCGCTGACATAAGTGACACTTGTCAAACGAGCTGTCATAGCCAACTGTCACTGAACACGTCCAAGAGTGATCTTGTACGCCTCGAGACTTCTCCTTCTTCTTAGTTTTCTCGGACATACATATTATATAAGTATGTATGTATAAACGTTTGGCACGCTCTATAGCCTGTACGGCTGCGGGTTCTAGCTTGAGAGGTGTCGTCAGATTCGTGTTTAGTGTGACACTGGCTATATCAAATGAAAAAAAACAGTTTTTGTTTTTCAAATTACCGGCGTACTTATAAGGTTTATTAGACAATTTGTAATGTTGATGGTATGTGTAGAAAACCCGCGAGCAGCTGGCGGCCGAGGCGACGGCGAAGGACGTGGCGACGGCGGAGGCGCTGCTGAAGCAGCACCAGGAGCTCGAGGACGACATCAAGGCGCACGACGACGAGTGAGTGCCGCTTGTGTATTGCCCGACTAGTTGTACTAGCGGTCGACCAAAACTTCATATATAAAATAAAGGTTTTTTCGGGTTCCATTACCTATAAGGCTCGTATTAATTAACAAGAAAAAATGGGATTGCCTCTACATGAATACCTATTTCACTTTACTTATATTACGTACTTTAATTTTTTTTATTTTTTTTAAATGTAAAAATTAAGATTATACTTTTTTCAATATTTTCCAATAATCTACATATATTATGAATATTACGTTAAGTCAAAATAAGAAACGATTTTATTGCGTTCTGGTGACCTCTGTCAACATACATCGTGTTGTACAGCATTGTTCGTGGCAATACACTATTCGACTATTCAATCTATCGAAAATGTTTCAGATTTAAGGAAGTGGTGGGTCTGGGCCGGCAGCTGCTGAGCAACAACCCCGCGCTCGCGGACGTCGCCGACCACATCGAGCAGCTGGAGGCGGACCAGGCTGCCGTTAAAAAAGGTAATGATCTGAATGAATGAGGCTTTTTCCTGCCTGAATACACAATTTGTGACTTTGCTCATATTACAGCTAAGATTTAGTATGATGACCAAATTAGATTTATTTATTTCCGACGAATCGACGGGCGGTACGAATGTTATGTGGCTAACGGGAATATGTCTGTGCGCAGAGTGGGCGGACAAGGAGGCGCACCTGCGGCAGTGCCTGCAGCTCCAGAGTCTCAACCGCGAGGCCGACCACATCGACGCCGCCAGCGGCGCGCACGAGGCCGTGCTCGCACACGCCGACCAACCGGTACGCTCTCACACAGCACACGCACGCACGGATTTATATACTTCACCGCCTTTACTATTATAATCCGTTCATAACCGATATAATGTAAATGTAAACGGAAAGCAGTAGATAATACAATCCTTCTAATTTACAACTAATATATTTACCGCAAAATACTATTTAATAAAAAATATTTACGTTGAGATTTGAAATCTATTGAATAAAATCCGGACACAAAACTATTATAATCAATTTTTTCAAAATACATGACTGCGATTTTCAACGTTTTAAAGTTTTGTAAGCCTCAAACGAAAGAAAAAAGCATCGCTGAAGGACTCGCCTGTTAATGTTAAGGAAGACTTTTCGCGAGAGACACTGGCAAAGCGTAAGGAGCTACAAGAAGCTGTAGAAAAAGAACGTAAACTTGGGAAAAATGCTGTCTTACGATACGACAAATTAGTAATTCTGCCCGGTACCCCAAAAAACTGGAACGCTACAACTGATACAAGGAAAAAGCGAAATTTGTCATCGTCCCCTACAGAAAAAATATTGCCTAGTGCGAGCAACTCGAAGCAAATATCAAAAAGAAATAAAACTAATAACATCACTCTATATATGCAAAACACATCCCAAAAGAAAGGGTACCCTAGCACCTCTACGAACTCTACTGAGATAAATTCGCCTACAAAAAACTAATAAAAGAAGCCCCTCTCCCTTTTCCCCTCCCAACACGGCCGGTCACCGTGGGAGGCGTAGACCATAACCCTCTAGAGGAAATTAATAACAAGAAGCAAAATCAACTCTATGTCGGAACTTATAATGTCAGAACTCTTTCATCCTATTATCGACTTTTGGAACTAAGCGCCGCCCTTAAAGATATTAAGTACGATGTCATCGGCCTTTGCGAGATAAGAAGAACTGGCGAGTCAATACAAGAGTATAAAGATTTTATTTTATACTATATCGGGCAAACACCAGGCCTATATGGAGTGGGATTTATTGTGAACTGTGTGTGTGGAATGTTTTTCTTGTAGTGTTTACTACAAGAAAAACATTGTATGCTTCAAAGGCCTATCAGAGAGAGTAGCTCTATTACAATTAAACATTAATAACTTTGAACTAAGTATTGTACAATGCTACGCTCCGACAGAATCTGCAAGTGAAAAGGAATTAGATCTATTCTACGCTACTGTCAACGAAGCAATAAAAATGACACATAAAAATGTGATTGTAATCGGTGATTTTAATGCTAAGATTGGCCAACCACGACATGCAGAAAATCTAATAATGAAAAGCTTTGGTTACGGTAGCAGAAACAGCAGAGGCGACAGACTTGTACAATTCGCATGCGAAAACAAACTGGCAATCTTAAATACCTTCTTCAAGAAAAAACCAAGCAAAAGATGGACCTGGAGATCACCAAATGGTCTGGTAAAAAATGAATTGGATTACGTACTTACTACCCTCCAAAAGTTCGCACAGGATGTACAAGTGATTAATCTAGATTTCCCAAGCGACCACAGATTAGTAAGAGCATCATTTAAACTACAGACTCAAAAGAAAAACAGAAAATCCTATGGAATTAGTACTAGAAGTGCGCTCAAGAGTGACAGAGAAATACAAATTTATAAAGAAACACTCAAAAATAGTTTAGATAATTTTCCAACTGGCCAGCAAACTTCTACAGTACAGGAACTTAATGATAAAATTGTTCACGCTATAATCAGTAGTCTTAAAAATGCTTATACACCTTCGGAGCAAAATAGTGTTTTCTCCACCAATACAAAGAAACTAATCTTAAGGCGACAACTACTCCAAAAAATAAAACCAAAAACGCGAAGTATGAAAAATGAACTTAAAGCTCTATATAAGCTTGTCAGCAAATATATCCGAAACGACTACATACAATAGACATCGCAAAATAATCTTTGAAAAACATGTGCTTCAGTCTGGAAGCTTAAAAAGAGCAAACAAGGAATTAAGACTGCATAAGACGTGGATAGAAGGTCTCAAAATCTCAAATAAAACAACCTGCAAAAGAAATGAAATACTTAAAGTTGCAACAGGTTTCTTCAAAAACCTTTACAAGAATGATAATGTAGAGCTACCCCCCATAAATAATTCCCCGAAAACACCAACAAAGATACGAGAAATAGATGTGGCTGAGGTAATAAAAGCAATAACAAAAATAAAAGCGGAAAAATGTCCAGGACCGGACCAAATACCAAATGAAGCATTAAAATTTGGATGTCCATACCTAGCTAGTCCACTAACACAACTGTTTAACCTCGTTATTAAATCGGCAACCATACCAAAATGGACTGAATCTGATATTATATTGCTGTATAAAAAGGGAGATCCAAGTAATATCAGCAACTACCGACCAATAAGCCTGCTTTCTTCAATTTACAAAGTGTTTTCGTCAATTCTGGAAAGGAGAATCAGAAGTAACATTGAAACATACCAACCTGTAGAGCAGGCCGGGTTCAGGAGTGGATTCTCCACCATAGATCATATTCACTCCATAGAATTAATCATAGATAAATATCAAGAATTCAGCAAGCCTCTATATCTAATTTTTATAGACTACCAAAAAGCTTTCGACTCGCTTTACCATCACTCTATATGGGAGTCTCTACAAACTCAAAGCGTCGACCCAGCATATGTTAAAGTCCTAATGAATATATACAGAAATTGTGAGAGTAGAATTAGAACTGAAACTACAGGATATTCTTTTCCCATTAGAAGAGGTACAAGACAGGGTGATCCGATATCCTCCACACTCTTCATTGCTGTAATACAAACAGTAATTGGAAACCTCAAATGGGAGAAAGTTGGCATAAATATAAATAATAAATATTTGAGTCACTTGCGATTCGCCGACGACATCGTTTTAATATCAGAAAGCACAGCCGAGCTGCAACTTATGCTAAACGCTCTAAATACCGCAAGTCGACGAGTGGGCCTGGAGATTAACTGGAGTAAAACTAACATAATGACGAACTCCACCAAACATCCTGTACATCTAGGAAACGTGGAGCTGGAGTATGTTGATACATTTATTTATTTAGGTAAACAAATTTCATTCCAAAAACGCAGAAATGAAAACGAGATAAACAGGAGAATCTCAAATGCATGGAAAGTGTTCTGGAGTCTGAAAGAGGTACTGAAAGGCGATATGCCAATTGCTATCAAGAGAAAAGTGATGAATACCTGTCTACTACCTTCTTTGACATACGCCAGCCAAACTTGGAAACTCACACACAAGGCTAAATTAAAAATCAGATCATGTCAAAGAGGGATGGAGAGAAGTATCTTACATATTAAAAGAGCCCACAAAATAGCGCATACCGGCATAAGAAAAAGAACAAAAATTACAGACGCTCTACAGCAGTGTAAAAAACTTAAATGGCGCTGGGCGGGACACATAGCTAGACTGACAGACAATAGATGGACCCAAGCGGTAACAGCATGGAAAGGACCAACCGGCACCAGAAAGCGAGGTAGACCACTTGCCCGATGGGTAGACGACATAGTGCAGGTAGCTGGCGAGCAATGGATGGAGACAGCAAAAAATAGGGAAACATGGAAATCTCTAGAGGAGGCCTTCACCTTCGAGAACGAGGGGTTCTTATAAATAAAACTAATTGAAATATTCAACTAATAATACTTGTACTATTTATGTTTTGTAAGAAATAAAAGGCTTTTTTATTTTTATTTTTTTATTTATTTATTTAAGCCTCAAACGAGTTGACGATATTATGTTTATTCGTCCGCAGTCGTCGGCAGACGAAGCGGCGGCGCTGCTGAAGCGGCACGAGGAGCTGGAGGCGCGGCTGGCGGCGCAGGACGAGCGCGTGGCCGCGTACGCCGCGCGCGCCGCCGCCGCCGCCACGCCCAACCACTACGCCCAACAGCAGTTAGTATGACGTGGATTTATTTTATATTTATTCGTCATTTATTAACATTTATGTAAGTATAGTCATGTCAGAATTTTCTATGATACCACTTATTACGTTATACGTTCGGTTTTCAGCATAGCGGCGCGTCGCGCGGCCGTGCTGGAGCGGCGCGAGCGCGTCAAGGCCGCCGCGGCCGAGCGCCGCCGAGCGCTGCTCGCCAGCCTGGCGCACCAACAGGTAAAATATACGAATTATTTCATTTATAATTTAAAATGATTTCTTAAACTGTAACGAAATAAATATATGAATATTCTCTCAGTTAATTACGATGTTATAGTAAATTTGAGATTTGTATATTTATCAAATTAGTTGTCGTCTCACCTTAGGCGAGAGCCCGTTTTGCGCTGAACAACAAAAAGTACGGATAATAAGTTGCTGAATTTTAAAATTTCTTATTGAAATTAAATAAAAATTTAAATGACACTCGACAAAATATGAATTACAGTTTATGGCGGCCGCGGAGGAGCTTCAGGCGTGGATACAGGACAAGACCAAGACCGCGAAGGACCAGAGCTACAGGTGAACCGGCGGCGGATTTTATTTTCATTTATTATGAACACTTGTTATAAAATGTTTCCTATGTATTATTTAAGTGTTAAATAACATATTATACTCGATAGACGAATCGGTTATACGTCTATTCTGATGCCTACATTTCGATTCTAATGACTATTTATATAATCATTTTTCTTTTAGGGACTTAACAAATTTGGAAAGAAAATTACAAAAGCACGAAGCATTCGAGAGGGAACTTCAAGCCAACGAGAAGCAGCTGAGAAATGTCGAAAGTGTGAGTATCACATTCACTATATCGTTTAGTTGTACCATCGGAGAAGTAGATCCCTTAGCAGGTAGAGCATGCTTATAATTTTTTCTTATTATTACACATTTACAGTAACAACAAATAAATAAATAATTAAATAAAATGAATAGTGCTGATAATGGCGACAGTTTTCTTACTGTTCAAAGTACATTTTGCTTTCACACTTACATATGATATACGGGGTGAATTTTTAAAAACGGCATGATAAGTGAAATAAGAAAGTATAAGGATAGCGAAAAATACTGATAGGAGTTTTGTTTGACTAAAACTGCATAATTAGATTTTTACTAAACGACATTCCCTAGTCGAGAATCCAAACGACAAATTTTAAATGTATTTTTAAAGTAAATAATTTTCCCATATTTTTTGGTAAATGCTGGCCCAGGCCATTAGGCCTAGTTTCCGAACCGCGGTAGGCATCATGTTATATTATGTCGTAATTCTATACGTTTTATTTTATTAATGTATATGGACGTAAATAGTTTTAAATAAAATGTGTTTGCAGATGGGCGTGTCGCTGCAGAAGTCTGACGGTGGGCGGGCGGCGGCCGTGGGCGCGCGGCTCGAGGAGCTGACCGCCGCGTGGGCTGCGCTCGTGGCCGCGTCGCGCGACAAGGGGGGCAAGCTGCGGCAGGCCGCGCAGCAGCGCCAGCACCGCCGGTCAGTGGAAAATGTCTCTCGCTTCTGCGAGGCGTCGCTTGTCCAATCATTTCTTTGTGAAGTGTTTCGATGCGAAAATTTATTCGAACACTAGCTGAGAAGACAAAATTTTTCTGCTTTTTTATTTTCAAAATTACTTGCTCTTGCCCGCGGCTTCGACCGCGTGAACTTGAGTTTCTTTGGACACTGCCCGTTATCCCACTTTGAATCGAAGGTATAAATATCACACGCTACTTTTTACGTGTTAAAAGTATTCTATGTCCGTCTCCAGGACTCCAAAGTCGGTGCAGCTCTTAAAGCGTGTAGGGGTAACATACAAGCAGACAACATTTTGCATTTATAATACATATTAATATAGATTATTTAGCGGTCTAAAAACGTAAGAGTTATTCTCGAATCTACTGAATATTTCACAAAAATAGGACAAGTCGTTTTGGAGAACACGACATACAAAACGTAACAAACACTCACCCGAGAATTACATATACATGGTGTAAAATAAAATAAGTTAGTATGTGCCTCCTATGTAGAGTATACTGTGAAAGTACCAGCGCCGAAAGACTTACTCTTGACTTTCATGTTTGTATGAGAAATACCCCAACATCATACATTTTTCCATACAATGATTTAAAAACAGTACCTCTTTCAGCGCTGGTACTTTCTTAGTAAACTCAGTATACGGGACCCATACACACCCTAAAGTATTATCACTGATTAATATTATAGCATATATTATTAGAAGATGATAATGAGTTCGATTATTATTTTACTTGCCGCTTCAGATCGGTGGAGGACGCGAAGGCGCGCCTGGTGGAGCTCGACCGCGCGCTGGGCAGCACGGAGGTCGGCGGCGACCTACGCAGCTGCAAGCGCCTGCTGACGCGCCACACCGCGCTGGAGCAGGAGCTGGCGCAGTGCACCGCGCGCGCCGAGACCCTCGCCGACGCCGGCGCCGACCTCGTCTCCAGCGGACACTTCGACGGCCCCGCCATCGAGCGAGACTCCGCCGCGCTGCTGCGGGCCGCCGGAGACCTGCGCCCGCGGGCCGCCGCCCGCCGCGCCGCGCTGGAGAACAGTCTACAGTGAGTTGGTGCCGTGTACAGATAACGCTAGCGTATATTAAATAAATAAAAATAAAATAAAATAAAAATCATTTATTTTCAGACAAATCAGCCCATACATATAAAAGAATAATTAAGAAATATTAAAAAAAAAAAAAAAAAAACAAATCATCCAATATTTACAAATCTATCTAAAAAACACAAAATAAAATATAGAGCTAATAACCAGCTTATCACCTGACCCCCCCTACATGGAGCTCAGTGAGCCTGCGGAGAAGAGCAGTGTCTGTTCTATTAGCCAGTATTATTTGCAGAATGACCTAGATTCGAAACTACGAGACATTTAAGGTGAAATTTAAATTAATTCTAACACCACATGTACTTGTCGCTAGATTGCACAAGTTGAGCGCAGAAATAGCGGGCGAGCTTGCGTGGGTCCACGAGCGCGAGGCCGCGTCGGCGTCGACGGCCGAGGCGAGCGACCTTCTGGGAGCACAGGCCGCGCAGAAGAAGCACGCGGCGCTACGCGACGAGGTGCGCGCGCGCCGCCCGCACGTCGAGCGCGCGCTGCAGCAGGCGCGCGACCTGCCCGCACACCCTAAACACCACGTACAAAAGGTACAATCACCGGGACGATGAAAAATGACGAAACTGAGTAAAATTTTTTTGCTTATTTTCCAATATATAAATAACGCACCCGATACCGTTCATCAGATCGAGGAACTGTGTTCGGAGCTAGAGCGAGCTTACGAGGCGGTGATAGTCGCTGCGGACGAGCGCGCCGGGGGGCTGGAGTCGTCACTGCGCGCGCAGCAGTTCCTGCACGACGCGCTCGAGGTGGAGTCGTGGCTGGCCGACAAGGAAGCCGCGCTCGCCGCCGCCGACGTAGGGCACGACCGCCACCGAGCCACGCAGCTGCTCACCAAGCACAAGGCGGTGCAGCTGGAGCTGGACACTTACGCGGCCATCATCGCGGAGATGGGGCACACGGCGGCGGCGCTGGCCGCGGGCGGCGCGGGCGGCGCGGCGCTGCTGCAAAGGCATGGGCAGCTCGCCGACAGCCTCCAGCGGCTGCAGCGCCGCGCGGCTGACCACCAAGCAGCACTCGTTGAGAGCGTATGCAGGTCTTTGCTTTGTCTTATTTTACTAACCGTGTATTGCAAATTTATAATAATCTGAGTAGATAATAATTTATCCTACAAAAAAAAAATACACGGCAGAGACTGACTAACATTATAACGCACAGACACGAGTACATGGCCGAGAGCGAGGAGCTGGAGAACTGGATACACGAGCAGTACGCCGCCGCCTCCAGCGAGGACTACGGACAGGACTACGAACATCTACTGGTGAGTTCCGTTCGTTTGAATGTTAACAGGACACCGCACCCGTGTAATTTGATCGTAAAAATATCATAATTTCGACTGTTTTAGATCCTGAAATCTAAATTTGAGGAGCTCCGCCATCGCGTGGAGAGCGGGGCCGAGAGATTCAATCAGTGCGAGGAGCTAGCTAAAAAGTTGCTCGCTTCAGAGAGCCCCTACATCGCGGACATCGAGAAACGCCAGGAAGCTCTAGGGTAACGATTCTTTCAAATTAAATCGTTAATTTGTTTGGTCAGAGTCTGTAACTGATAAATTGTTATAATTCTTAGCGAATCGTGGCAAAAGCTTGTGGAGCAGATCGGCGCGCGCGGCGCCAAGTTGGCGGCGGCGGGTGAGCTGCACCGCTTCCACCGCGACGCCGCCGAGCTCGTGGCCCGCGCCGCCGACCGCCGCGCGCGCCTCGCCGCGCCGCCGCCGCCGCGCGACCTACGCGCTGCCACCGCGCTGCTGCGCGACCACGACACCGCCGAGAACGACCTCGTCGCCATCGACGCGCAGATACAGGTGGGTACTGCGGGAAACTGTTATCGACACTTAAATGTAAATCTGAAACTACTAAACTATTGGCAAATAATTAACATCTATCGCTATAGTAATAATGCTCCAGATTATCGGACATTCAGGCCTGGTAGTTTTAAATAATTTTAACGGATTTTTAATGAATTTTCAAAAAAATTGTTTGTTATTTTTTTCGAATCCGAATTTATACTCGGCTTTTGTGTGGTGGCCAATATTAAAGCTTCTCCTTCTACCTTCCAACGCAGGTGTTACAAGACGAGGGCGCTCGGCTGCAGAAGCTCTGCCCCGGCGGCAACGAGCAGCAGGTGGCGCTGCGCATGCGCGCGCTCGCCGACGCGGGGGCCGACCTGCGCCGCGCCGCGCAGGAGCGCCGCCACCTGCTCAATCAACATCTCCAGCTACACCAGCTGTTTTCGCAGGTAGTATATTTTTTTGGTGCTGAATAAAAATGAAAGAACTCAAAAGGATTGTAAAAATAAAATACTAATTTGTTACAAATTTGTAACTAAAACTGAGTGTACACGTTTTCGTAATGTTTCAGATTCGCGACCTAATGTCGTGGTCGGCGGCGCTGCGCGGGGAGATGGCCAACAGCGGCGCGGCGCGGTCGGCCGCCGCGGCGCAGGCGCAGCGCGCGCACCACGACGCGCTGCGGGCGGAGATTGACGCGCGCGACGACAGCTTCCGCCAGGCGCTCGCTAACGGCCAGCGACTTATCGCCGACGAGCACCCGAGCGCGCCCGAAATCGAGGAGCGCTGCGGTGCGCTGGCGGCGGAGCGCGGCCGGCTGGCGGCGGCGTGGGCGGCGCGGCAGGTGGCGCTCGACCAGCTCATCGACTGGCACTGCTTCCTGCGCGACGCCGCGCTGCTGCACGACCTCTGCGCCGCGCAAGAAGCTGCGCTTAGTGAGTATATATTTATGCTGCAGTATACTGGGTAAATTAAACAAAAAAAGCTCATGATAGGTGAAATATTATTTTAAATAGATTGGTGTTTTATTTGTCGTCTAAATTTTGTATAATATAAATAAAATGTCATTGTTTTCTTGGATTTGAACCTCATCACCGACTCTGTCGAATAATGTAATAACATAAGGAATGATATTTATTACAGGTACGGAAATATCTCCCACGAGTAGCGTCGAGGAGGTAGACACGCAGTTAAAAAAACACGAGGCCTTCGAGAAACTTCTAACCACACAGGTGATTATTTTTCTACTTCAATTTTTCTGCGCTAGGAAATATTGTACTAAAGTACTAGCTTATTCTAATTTAAAATTATAAACGCAGTAGATACTAACTACACGGGTAACCGATAAAACTCAAATGTGTGTTGGGGACAGGACGAGAAGCTGACGACGCTGAACAGCCACGGCGACAAGCTGCTGCAGCAGAGCCACGTGGAGAGCGCGCGCATCGCGGACGAGCTGCTGCACATCAACGAGCGGAGAAAGAAGGTTTGAAGATATACTCTTTTAACAAACGTCTAAAACTTAAAGCCTAGCTTCAGTTGTGTTAAAAAGTAGTAGTTTAGATTTATGTGTAAATAAATAGTCATTAACTAGCATAAGGATGTCACGATACTAACTAATAGAGTTTGAATGTCCGCAGCTGTACGAGTGTGCGGCGCGGCGGCGCGACGCTCTCGTGCGAGCGCGCGCGCGTGCGCAGTTCGCCAGAGACGTGGCTGAAGCGCGCGGCTGGGTCGCCGATAAACTGGCGCAACTATCCGCCTATCACGGTAAACTATAAACAAAATATTACAGGAACCAAAATATAATGTTTTAATATCTTTCGAGCTCTAGAAGTAGTCCCACGGGTTTACCGACAAAAAAAAATTTCAGGCGAGGTGACAAACCTGGAGGATAAGATGCGCAAGCTAAAGAAGCACCAGGCGTTCACCGCGGAGCTGGCGGCGAACCGCGCGCGGCTGGCCGAGGCGCGCGCGCTCGCCGACCAGCTGCAGCCGGACGACGACGTCACGCGCGCGCTGCACCAGCTGGAGGACGACTGGGAGCGCCTCGAGCACGCCGCAGAGACCACCGGTCAGTAGTCTACACACACGTACTATAAACTTTGTAATATACTTCACGGTACTTTTTCCCATACTAAGTCTTGTGTTATGGGTATCAGAAAACGAACGAAAAAAGCAGAAATATATATAAAATGGTTCAGTAAAAGAAAAATACATATGAAAGAGAAGAGCCGCAACTTACATCGCAACAAAATACATTGCACAAGAATCGTACTTTGGTATGGATCACAACTCATCTCATCTGTTGCGTTTCCAGGTCGCGGCTTGGAGGAGGCCCAGGACATTCTGGAGTTCAACCAGCACCTGGACAAGATCGAGGCCTGGATTCGGGACAAGGAAATGATGGTAAATATAGATCTTTGTCATTTTAAATATTGCAAAAAAGTTTTTAACTTCAAAGTAATTAAAGCCATACAAGATTACATAAGCATTTACTACTGACTTGTTCAATGTAGATACGTGTCTTTTACCAAAAACGTTTCCCAAACCCCAGGTACAAGCAAACGAGCTGGGGCGCGACTACGAGCACTGCGAGGCGCTGATCCGTAAGCTCGAGGACCTGGACAGCGACATGAAGGTAGACGACAAGCACGTGCGCACCATAGCCGCGCTCGCCGACAAGCTGCTGCAGCAGGGCCCCACCGCCGCCGCCGACGCCGTGGCCGCGCGCCGCGACTCCTGCCTCGACAAGTGGAAGGCGCTCAGCGGAGCCCTGCAGCGATACCGCGAGCGCCTCGCCGCCGCCCTCCAGCTGCACTCGTTCAACAGGTCCTCTCATTTACTATAGCGTAAACGATACATTTCTACACGGCTTCGATGCAGTCACGATATGATAAATATTGTGACGAAGAAGAATGGTATTCTCGTAATCGTCAAACTAACGTCAAGTTTTTTATCTAGACAACTCATTTATAATTGAGTGACAGTAAATTGAAAGCGTGTTCAAACCTAGACAAAATAAATAGAGTATCAACAAAGTAAAGAATGGGTCGCATACATATAGTTGTAGTTTCGTAAAGGACTGTACCTAAATAAATAAATAACAAACAGGGACGTGGAGGAGACAGCGGAGCGCATCAGCAAGAAGGCGGCGCTGTTCGGTCGCGACGAGCGCGGCAGCGAGCTGGCCGCGGCGCACGAGCTGCGGCGCCGGCACGCCGCGCGCGCGCAGGAGGCCTCCGCCATCGCCGACAAGCTGCGCGCGCTCACCGCCGATGGCCGCCGTCTCGCTGACAGGTACCGATCTCTTGTTCGATTAATATAAAGGTACGCAGTGCGTGTTTCGTATACGTCGTTGCTGGATCGACCGTGTATAAATATCACAGAACCAATACCGAAAGGAGGTGGCATAGGCAACAACCGTACTGTGATTTTAACTTGATCTCGACGTCAGTCACAATGAGCGTGGTCTAAATCGGTGTGTTATTATGTAAAAAATACTCGGACTGGCACTAATCTTGTGCTACGTGTATGTTTGACTCACAGACGCAGCTCAACTCATACATTAAGGATTTCATATAAATTAGGGCATTATATTATACGATACGATACGGTATATACGATAAAAAAATGAACCATAATACTTTCAGTCACCCGGAGCACGCGAAAGATATCGCGGCCCGCCTGCGCGCGCTCGACGACGGCTGGGCGGAGCTGCAGCGGCTCGCCGAGCAGCGCACGCGGCTGCTGGACGACGCCATCGCCGAACACAAGTTCGAGGAGAGCTTGAAGGTGGGCCGGAAACTTTTGTTATTGGCCTTTATGTTTCTATACTCACATACACACGTAAACACATACACGATTAATACAGATTCAAATAATATATATCCCGGCAAGTTAAACTTGTGTTACGGGAATCGGACAACGGATATGGTTTTAATACAATACACGCATCATTTATTTGAAAGTGGGTACGAGTCAGCTAGTTCAATGATATAATTATAACGTGATGATGTCGCACAGGAGCTGGAGCTGTGGGTGTCGGAGACGGTGAAGCGCATGGAGGGCGCCGAGCCGGAGAGCGTCGCCGACGCGGAGGCGCTGCTCGAGGCGCACCAGGAGAGGAAGGTGCGTGGCGGGGGCGCTGTACGGTTACGGCTGATCGTTGTCGCTGATCAGTCGGAACATACGATCGCAAACATTTCTAATATTTTATCTTATTGTTAGTCAGATATTAGAAGACAGATTTAGCTTGTCCCTCGGGCACCCCTGAGATCATATCAAAGGGTTTGTCGTGGTTGGTTACCGCTGTCGATCCTGGCTCACAGGAGTTGCAGTGGTGGGAATGTGGTGGGGAGGTGGGCCAATGCCCGTTAAAAAAAAATTGACAGATATTAGTCGAATGTAACTGACATTTTAATCTCAGTTAATTTGGAAATAAGAGAAATTACACTTTAATCGGTGAAAGGAAAAAACTTAACCCGTTCTCTACTATAAATAAAAAAAGACAAGAATAGGGAGCTCACTGATCACTATTAAACCTTTTTCCGACCGATATGAAACAAATCTGATTAGAGTTATCGAATGTTCGCGGGCGGAAACTTTAAAGATAATATTATATAAACTTAACCTGAAAAATTATTAAACAATAAAAAAAACAATTCAGGCCGAAATCGACGGCAGACAGAAGGCGATCGCTGTGCTCATGAAGGAGGCGGAGGAGGCGCGCGACGCCGACAAGCTGCGGCGCGTGGAGAAGCTCGCCTCCTCGCTCGACCAGGCCTGGCTGCAGCGGAAGCGGTACCTCACGCAGGTAAAGGGGGCCTCTTCATTGAATGTACTGGATTATTTATACAGTACTATGTTTTACGGTAATTCCTACGTGCAAAATGAAATCCCGCGTAAAAATTTGCGTATATGTTAATCCAGCATGTAAATAATACTAGATGTTTAGCAATTACTTAAATGCAGTACGTTTTAGCTACTATTTTATACTCAAGTTCACATATTCATAATATAAATTATTGTTTGTAAATATTTACTATCTTTTCTTCACATAATATACCTACTCGTATTATGTTCATTTTTTTCTGCATCTCTGTCTTTGATATTTTTTCATAACAAATGTGTGTTCGCGCAGGCGCACTCGCTACAGGTGTTCAAGGAGCAGGCGCGGCAGGTGGAGGACTGGCTCGCCGCCAAGGAGGCCTTCCTCAACAACGACGACCTCGGCGAGAACCTCGACGGTATTGTCCTGTGTCATTTTACCTACTACACTACTTCGCGTACGGGACGACTGTGATTAATAAGTGTCCACTAAAAAACGAACCAAGTTGGCGCCATAGTAGCATGTGGAAAGATTTAATAAACGGCGCCATAAAGTATTCGAGTAGGATGCTAAAAAATAATAATACTGCAAATTTTATATTCTTTACTCCTACTGCACTACCGCTATCATGGTGGCTTATTGAACTATAATTTACTGAATTTTCATTCAGCTTATCCCCTATACAAGACGTTTCTCCTTCCTCCTACCCTCCATAAGTTCGCATTAATATTGCAGTGAGTCGCCCTCGCAAATAATACAACTGATCACGACTTAAGCTGTTGTGCGTGCATTGTGCGTGCACTGTATATTATCTTTGGTATACAGATGTACTATAATATTCTGTTTAAATGAAAGATAATTATACCTCTAGTAATTGAAGACATGAATCTATGAAGGAGATATGTCGCAAAAAAAAATTATCCAGTAAATTGAGTTTAATCAGTCACATAAACATTTTAGGATAATATGCAGCAACAAATTAAGTACATTGATTCTAGAGACGGATCTTTAGATTAATGTACTTAATACTTTGATATGTTTAAGTGACATTTTGAACTCAATTTTCTCAAAATCATAATTTTGCTACATATCACCTTCATCCATTCACGTCTGCAATTCTGATAATACATTATAACGTCGGTGTGTCAGGCGTGGAGAGCCTGCTGCGCAAGCACGGGGAATTCGCGCGCCTGCTGGAGTCGCAGGGCGCGCGCGTGGAGGAGCTGGCGCGCGCCGGTACCGCCGCGCTGCCCGACCACTACGACGCCGCCTACATCCGCGACCGCCTCGCGCGCGTGCAGCGCCGCGCCGCGCTGCTCACGGTCAGTACTGCACACCGTCTAGCGCGCGATACGAGCCGGTCTATCTAGAAGTAAAGAAAGATCATCGTACACCGTACATACGAGCGACCGATACTCCCAGTTAATGTCTAATTAATCGTAGAATTATGCTGCTAAATACATTTTTCTAATATAAATAAGCTTAATAGAATCAGGCGTTATTTTGCGGGAAATCCATAGCATAAAGTTTAAATTTTTTCGCGGAATATTTATTACATTTAAATTTTATAAATAAGCTTCTGATTGTACTCGTATAACAGGAGAGTTGCCGGCTTCGCGGCGCCAAGCTGGAGCAGGCGAAGCAGCTGCAGCAGTTCCTGCGCGACCTGGAGCACGCGCGCGAGTGGATCGAGCTCAAGATGCACACCGCCACCGACACCAGCTACAGGTCTGGAACACCCTTTTTTCTTGTTTCGTTTATATTTATAACTATCGGTGGCAATCCCCCTTTTATTATGTGTACTACGTAAAGCACGGTCTCGATTTACGATGTAAAAAAAAACGTTTTAATCCAGGGAGCTGTCGAACCTCCAGAGCAAGATCCAGCAACACTCGGCGTTCGAGTCGGAGCTGGCGGCCAACAAGCGGCGCATCGACGACGTCGCCAACGGCGGCGAGGAGCTCATCGGTCGGTCGAACTATACTACCATAATTTTTTTTTATTTATTTATTTAACTTATTTATTTGTTAAACTGCATATTCATGGAATTCAACAGTTAAATTCATGGTAGCTTATTAAAAAAAATTGTAAATATCTTCTGAACCAATTTTGAAAATTATTTTACCGGTACAAAATTTAATTCAAAACCTAATTCAACGCTCATAAGTTCGCAGACGAGGGCTAGCTACATATTTATTGAAATACGAAAGCTAAATTGCTCGGGGAAAAGCGCTGCCGATTATATTTTTTTAAAGATGTGATAATTGGATGTTCCCAGAGGCGAACCACTACGCGGCGCAGGAGATCGCGCAGCACGTCGAGCACCTCGAGAGCCTGTGGCGGGAGCTGATGGTGAGGCGCCGATTCACTTTCACAATAATAACGAAACACTATTATTGACCACGTTGCCTACGCCTGTTGAAACAGTCGAGTGCACATTTAGACTGTGCGCGGTTGTGTTGCAGCGGGCGGCGTCGGTGCGGCGCGCGCGGCTGCAGGAGGCGTACCAGGCGCGCGTGTACCTGCGCGGCCTCGACGACTTCACCGCCTGGCTGGACGACGTCGAGGCGCAGCTGCTCAGCGAGGACCACGGTCGGTGCCCGCCACCCCCGCCACCCCCGCGCGACGCCACCTCCACGCGACGCCACCTCCGCGCCCGGCCCACACCGCTGACCGTAAACCCTTCTGTACAGGAAAAGATTTATCGTCGGTGTCGGCGCTGCTGCGGCGGCACGGCCGGCTGGAGGCGGCGATGACCGGCAAGGCCGACGCGGCGACGCAGCTGGCCGACACGGCGAAGCAGCTCGCCGACAGTAAACACTTCATGGCGGAGGAGATCCTGGAGCGAGCCGAGCGCGCCGTGCAGAGGTAGCTTCGACTGTTTTCACCCGTCTGTCATGTCGTAGTAATTTGGACAGTGCGGAACGAGGTGACACGTAAACCGATAAAATTGAATGTTCGTTTCTCGCATACAGGTACCGCCAGCTGCAGGAGCCGATGCAGATCCGCCGCGACAACCTGGAGGACGCCGCGCTGCTGTACCGCTGGGAAAGGGACGCCGACGAGGAGTTCGCCTGGTAATTGCTATTTTGTTGTGGGGTGGGATGGAGGTTGGGTTCCTACTCCGGTTCGTCGGTCGTAGGGAGGAGTCGGGGTAGTTTCTGACCTACCGTTCTACCACCGGGTATTTTATATTGTTTTATTTATTATCCTATATCATGGCCTGCCATCCCATATAATCTGTTTAATACAAAAATAAATAACTAGAAATATTAACATTAAAATAAAGATTCAACTCCTTAATTGAGTAGAAGATTCGAAACGAAATAAGTAATTAGTATTTTCCAATAGTGACGCTTGATGGCGGTTTCCTGGACTTTACCCTTAATCTATTGGAAATAGAAGAAAATAAAAATAGCCAGTCGAATTGCCAGTATTAGGGTGATACCATTTTTTAGTACTAAGCCGTGTCTCTGTTATGTATCTACTTTGAGCCTATATGGACAAAAAGTAGAGTTCGAATCTCGAAATCAGGTTTAAAATTAAAAAGGAATTGTTCTAATATAGATTAAGCTTGACCTAATTTTAAGATGAAATAAACTTTTTTTATCGTGAGAAATACGACACAAACATACAATGTTTTACAAACAGGTTGCGAGAACGCGAAGCGGCTTGTCGCGCCGACGACGCGGGCTCGTCGCTCCCCGAGGCGCAGGCGCTGCTGAAAAAACACCTGGCGCTGGAGGCGGAGATCAGCGCACGGTGAGTCGCGCGGGCTCCCGACTATAGCTTCGGTGTTCCTATTATGTTTATAATGTTACGTTCGTTGCACGCGGTAGAAATATATTATAACGAACGATATTTAATTTCAGCGAACCGACCGTGGAGGGCGTGTGCTCCCGCGCGACGGCGCTGAGCCGGCGCGGTCACTTCGCGAGCGCGGAGCTGGAGGGGCGAGCGCGGGAGCTGCGGGCGGCGCTGCGGGCCGGCGCGGACGCCTCGGCGCGCCGCGTGGCCTCGCTGCGCGACCGCGTCGAGCTCCTGCAGCTGCTGGCGGAAGCGCGCGAGGCGGAAGCGTGGCTGCTGGAGCGGCGCGCGGCTATCGCGGGCGCCGACGCCGGCCGCGACGAGGAGTCTGCGCTGGCGCTACAGCGGCGGCTCGAGGCGCAGCAGCGCGAGCTCGCCGCCTTCCTGCCTACGCTCAACAAGCTGGAGAAGGCCGCGGTCGCGGTGCAGGTAGCCGTGCTCCTCCCGTCCCCTCCCCTCCCCTCCCCCGAGGCCCATATGTTGCAAACTACGTCCGTGATTTAAACGTGCCACTGTCGCTTCACAGGACCGAGTGACCGACGGGGACCAGATAAGGACTAAAATCGAGGAGCTGAAGACGTTCTACGACGAGATGAAACTCTTGACGGCCAAGAGACAGCAGCGGCTCCAGCAGAGCCTCAAATATTTCAAGTGAGATTTAATTTCGGACAGCAGTTAATATTCTATCTTCGATAAGTTTCTTACGCTCCGGGTGAGTTCGTAGGAAATTTGACTTTTTTGTAATGTTCCCGTTGCGACAGGTTCGTGGAGGAGTGCGAGGAGGTGACGGAGTGGGTGGGCGAGCAGATGGGCGTGGCGGCGAGCGAGGACTACGGCCTGGACGTCGAACACGTGGAGGGGCTGCAGCAGGCCTTCGACAGCTTTCTCGCGCAGCTGCACGGTGCGTGCCCGACGGAGATGATCCGTACCGTTTACATAATATTGTGTCATTAGAAATAATTACGAGTCTAACGTCGTCTCCTCTGCAGCTAACGAGGGACGAATCGAGGCCGTGTGCGAGGGTGGCGCCGCGCTGCTGGAGGAGAACACGCCGGAGGCCGACCGCGTCAAGCAGAAGGTCGAGGACGTGCGCGGCCTCTGGGACGACCTCAAGGAGCTGGCGGTGGCGAGACAAGAGGTACGTCCGCTTCGTCGGCGACTATGTCTGATGAGACGGAAGCTTTTTTGGCAGTCTATGAGAATACGAAATACATCACCGCCGCATTTACGATGAAATTTGAACACTCGCAGGCGCTGGCGGGGGCGCGGCAGGTGCACGAGTTCGACCGCTCGGCAGAAGAGACGCTCGCGTGGGTGGCGGAGAAGGATGGCGCTCTGGCGCTGGTGCGGCAGACGCACCGCCTGGCGCCGCTGGCCGCCGACGTGCGCGCTATCCGCGAGCGTCACGCCGCGCTGGCCGACGACGCCGGCCGCCTGGGCGACGCCTTCCCCGACGCGCGCGCGCACGTCACCGCCAAGCTGGACGACGTCACGGACGCGCTCGAGGCGCTCGACGCGCGCGCCGCCTCCGTGCAACAGCAGCTGGAGCTGGCGCAGCAGCTCGACGCCTACTTCGACACCTACCAGCAGCTCATGTGAGGACTTTGTTTTTTGCACTTCTAGCTAGTGTTCTTATCTTTTTTTGCGTTTTGTATGATATTACTGTTATCGTGTGGCGTGCAGGGCGTGGACGAACGAGACGCTGGCGCGCGTGACGGCGCCGTCGCTGGGCGCGGACGTGGCGGCGGCGGAGCGGCTGGCGGCGCGTCACGCCGACCTCGCCGCCGAGATGGACGCCAAGGACGAGGCGTTCGACACTTTCTATGCGGACGGTCAGTGACTATTATCAATATATTATGTCGAACAACTAGATAAACATTTTTTTTTAACGAAAACCCACCACCTAGTTTTTTTGAATTATCGTTTATTCTAAATAAAATATAATTAAATCGGCCATCTCTACATTATGAAGTAAACAAAAACAATCAACTTTTTAATTGACTCGTCGCCGACCACCCGTGTAGTGTAGTCTGTAAGGTATTTATAATATGGGCCTATGCAGCTCGAAATAAATGGTACTCGTATTTAGTTTAATAAGCGTGATGAGCAATGCCGTGTGTCCGCAGGCGAGAAGCTGGTGCGCGAGGGGCACTTCATGTCGGCGGAGGTGGAGGGGCGCATGAGCGGGCTGCGCGCGCGCCGCTCGCAGCTGCGCGACGTGTGGCGCGCGCGCGCCGACATCTACCACCGGCACCTCGACGCGCTGCTGTTCCTGCGCGACGCCGACGCGCTCGACCAGTGGATCACCGACAGGTCTCGTATACAACGTCATTTAGCTTCGAAAACCATTATTTTTTATATTTTTTTATTATCAGACAGACAGAAATTGTTATTGTAAACACATTAGGCACAGTGCAGTAAAACTAATTTGCTAATTTATCCCATTTCGGAAAGGGACGGATTTTCACATTCATTTATTTTCTATAGGAAATGAGAGACAATCTTAAAAAACAAATGGTAAAAATACGATTCACTAAAACGTTTTGTTAACCGTTGACGGCGAGACGTCGTAAATATAGTCTGCCACTTTTATGTACTACGAGGCTCAGTGAGATGTATTGTTAAAGCGGGGAACGAGTTCACGTTAGCTGTAGGTCTCCAAAGTTTGTAGTCCAATTGATTGTTTTTGCGGGCGGCAGGGTGCCGCTGGTGCGCGACGGCAAGTACGGCGACAGCCTCGCGCACACCGAGGAGCTCATCAACCGCCACCGCGACCTCGAGGAGACCATCGACGCGCAGAAGGACAAGTTCAACGCCCTGCGCCGGATCACTCTCGTAATTAAAATTATTTTGGAGGCGTACTAATTAATTCAATTCTCTCCTTTTCAAATTTTCTCCTATGTAATATACTTTCCTTTACCACACATATAGTGTATGTCATTGTCGATCATATCTCGAATGTCATTATTTAAGTGTTTTTTTTTCTTTTACACGATTACGCATAAATAGTAATCTTATACATAAAAATTAATTGTTGTTCGTTAGTCTCGCTAAAACCCGAGAACTGCTGAACCGATTCCGCTATTTTTGGTCTTGATATGTTCGTGGAAGACCAGGGAATGTTTAAACGGTGTCTATGCTCAACGAAGTGGGCACGGGTCAGCTAGTCTTATATATAAAAATGAATCCCTGTTTGTTAGTCTTGCTGAAATTCGAGAACGGCTGAACCGATTCGGCTATTTTTAGTCTTGAAATATTCGTGGAAGTCCCGGGAAGGTTTAAACGATTTTTCCTTTGCTTCACGAAGTATGCTAGTTTTATTATATAAAATCTGTATATATTTTTTGCCAAAATGTTATAGATCGAAAAAGCATTCAAAGACCAAATACAAGAGGAGGAGGAGGCGCGACGGCGGCACGCCGAGCGGCAGGAGGCGGAGCGGCTGCAGGCGGCGCGCCGGCGCGAGGTCGAGCGCATCGCCGAGCAGCGCCGCCGCGAGAGCGACGCGCCGCCGCCGCCCGCCGCCGCCGCCGCCGACGACGACGACGCGCCCGAGACGCTCGCGCCCGCGCCGCAGTTTGACCGCCTGCCCAAGCCCGACGTCTCCGCGCACGTCAAGCGCGCCGAGAGCATGAGCGTGAGTGAAGCCGCCCCGTCTGATATTTTAATGACATCTAAAGCCCCGGTCGTACAGTATTATATTATGTTATTGTTGAAAACCGACAGCTTAACGACGCACCATACGTAGGAATAGAAGAAACGTAGGCACACTAGGTTTCCAAAATTAGTAAACAAAAAAATTCAAATAAGCAAACATGTCACTTGATGTTCAAAATACAATTTATTATTATTGAATTTACTTATGAATATGAAAATGACTTGATTAGTCGTCATTATAAAAGATGGGTTTAGCTTATCTCAATGTTACACTTGAATAGCAACAGACAAAAAAAAATGTTTATTGTAAATAGGTATAATATAAACTGAACAAGGTTAATTAAAACGTTTAGGTTACCTTTCTCTATCGCATTCTTGCTAAGCAATATGTGTGTCAAAATATATTTTTTATATCATTATTAAATTCGGTAGTACCAGTACATTAGACATTATTTTGTTTTTCGCGAATGTACCATGAAATGTAACGTGATAGCATCGTTTATCTGGGCAGGTGGTGAAGACGCCGAAGCGCACGCCGTCGTTCACGACGCGGCGGCGCACGCAGAGCTTCCGGCGGCACCAGCGGCCCGACACGCTGCCGCCCGTGGAGATGGAGGGCTACATGGAGCGCAAGCAGGAGGCCGGCTGCGGCGGCAAGCGCGCCACCGTGCGCTCGTGGCGCTCCTACTACGTGGTGCTGTGCGGCCAGCTGCTGTGCTTCTTCCGCGACGAGGCCGACTTCGCCAGCTCCAAGGCGGCCGCCCCGCCCGTCGCCATCCTCAACGTGAGTGGCGCGCCTCGTGCGTCGTCGTCCTCTCGCCTGTCGCGATGCTGACCGCCCGTCGTCCGTTGCAGGCGCAGTGCTCGGCGGCCGGCGACTACACGAAGCGCGCGCACGTGTTCCGGCTGTCGCTGGTGGACGGCGCGGAGTACCTGTTCGCGTGCGGCTCGCGCGAGCTGCTGCGCGAGTGGGTCGCCAAGCTGGCCTTCCACGCGCAGCTCCCGCCGCAGCTGCAGCTCACGCCCTACCGCCCGCACGCCGATCACCCCTCGCCCACCGCCGACGTCAAGGCGCGCTTGCAACAGTCAGTATAATCGCTCCTCTGCCGTCCGGCCTCGTTTAGCGTACCCGGGAACTTCGGCTGGTACAAATCATTTGAATACTTTTGAACTATACACGTGTGTGTTGCAGGAACGCCTCGTCGTCGTCCTCCACGGAGTCGACGCCGGAGCCGCAGCGGCGGCCGCGCACGCAGGCGGAGATCCTGCAGGAGCACCGCAGCAGCCAGCGCGCCGCCGACAGGAACAGCTCGGCCACGCCGGAGCGGAACATAGGTCAGCTCCGAGACAGTGTCACTGCAATATTCGATATTCAAACACATCGTCATTCCAGCTATGACGTCCGTCGTGTACACTAGCCTCCCCTAAAGTGTTTCGTGTACTCGCCACGCTTGGCAGGCACTCGACCACGAGATGAAATATTCAACACAGATAGATTCAAAGTCATGTCATTATGACATATTATGACGTTTTCATTTAATTTTATTTTTTATGTAATATGTACATAATGTTGTAGAATCGTCTGTGTTGCCGTCGCTGCCGCCGCGCCAGCCGCCGCCGCTGCACGAGGACGGCGCCGACGTTATACTGAGGTGAGACCCGCAGACGGTTTCGATTCTACTCCTCGACCGTCACTATAATATCACCGACTTTACTTGCCGTTTACTGTTGACAAATATAATTTTAATAAAATTTACTTCTTTCTTTTCTCATGTGTCAAATCTGTGGTTACGATTTAATTCTTGTTTACATAACGAAATGTAGCAAAAATGTGTTTGCTAAAGAATGACAGCAAATCATAAGCTGAAGAAAGCATAGAATCGTTAGCACAGTTTTCACAATCCATTTACCAGTTATAAATATATATTATTATATTTAAAAGTTTACTAAGTTTTTCAAGCTCCAGTTTGTTATTTTGGTGTACGTTTTACGCATGATTTCCTTCGAATAAAAAATTACTATATGCTCTTGCGCAGGAACTCGGAGACGACGTCGAGCGCGTGGGGGCGGACGCGGTTCTCGAACGGCCGCGACGTCAGCGCCGACCTCATCCGCTCGCAGCAGGACGGTACGTATACGCACGGTGCGGCGCCGCGCGCGCCCTCACGTTCGGTCGTATCTCGCTGTGGACCGAGCACGAACAATTCGCAAAAAAGAGAGTAGTACTCCTATGGCCTATACAATTTTAATATTATAACGATGCGAAAACTGTACGCGCTCGGGCTACCGATCGAGGTTATACTAGTGAAGGAGCACGCGTTCGACTCGCGCCGGTGGTTTGTGTGTTGTGTGACGTCAGGTCCGTGTGCCTCGTCCGAGCTTTGAGCCCAGTCATGTGATCGTGTACCTACTCTAGTGTAGAGATCAGTCGTAATCGATAGCGTAAGTCTATAATGCATTTCGAGAATCCGACGGCCCGGCCGAAGTGTCGGCCCGGCTGAAGCATGTCCGTTCCGCCCCTAAGCAGTGGAGTCTCCGCCCCCGCCGCCCGAGCGCGCGCCCCCGCCGCCGGAGCGGGCGCCGCCGCTGCCGGAGCGCGGGCCGAACCTGCCGGAGCGCAACAACGGCGAGCGGCACCGCGACGGGCGCGACGGGCGGGAGAAGCAGTCGGTGACGTCGCTCGTGAGCAACTACCAGCGGCTGGCGGACGGCAACCGCAACGCGCCGCCGCCGCCGGACCGCGCCAACAACAACTACTGCGACACGCAGCTCCACTCCGCCGAGATCGGTCAGTCGCCCGCCGCTGTCGGCGCCAGTCATTCACACCCGTAGGCTGTCCGCTTCGTGCATTGCTGATTTTTTTAACGATTGGATTGGATTTTTTATTAATAAGATTTACTGGATGTAAATAAATTTAGTTCTGCAACGAAATTATTAAACCTCGTCCGGCCTCGTGCCACGGTACAACTGCGTCCTTAATTTCTTTCGAGGCACGTCCTGTCTGTCGCTGCCACAGAAATACGACGAGAACGTTAAGGAGGTAGATGTTCCGGCCGCGTTCCGCCGCGGGTTGCGGGTGCGGCTCGATATTCCATTGCGACGAAGTCCGCCGGCTGTACCGCAGCCGCCCGCACCCCGCACCCCGCACCCCGCACCGCGCACCCCGCACCCCGCACCCCGCGCCCCGCACCCCGCACCCCGCGCCCCGCACCCCGCACCCCGCGCCCCGCACCCCGCGCCCCGGCGGGGCGGCACTCGGCCGCTACGACAACTTTTCTTCCTTCTCTATCGTCTATTCAAATTTGGTCGTGTTTGTCGCTTGCGAAAAACTTTACACAAAATTCAAAATGTTTGAATGCGTCTCGAGATATGTGGCTAAGTTCCATTCGTCTTATTAGTTTTTGACTTGTTTATCGTTCAATTGTGTTATCTTAATTTTATTATTTTTACTAATTTTTGTATAATCAAAAGAAGGCAATCGACAAAAACGAACCGAGCGCTTCGTAGTAGTAGTCACCATTTGTATTTTATGTATAATCTATTAGTAAAATCATATTATTATATTTTATTTATTGTTTAGTGTATATATAGTTATAAAAATTACGAAAATTATATTATAATTTATTTTATTGTAAAGGAGAAAGAAATTCAGCTTCCTACTTTGTGTAAAAAGTTTTTGAATGGTTTCGACTTGTGCATATTGAGTACACGATTAAGTTTGCCGCTGGATGAATTGTATGTTGATGTTATGTAGTTTTAGTCACTACTAATACTCGAACAAGTCGTATAGCGGAACACCGGCTCCGAACTGTGTCTGCGACTGTTGCGACGGGCCGCCGTGTTCCGCGATACGTTGACTGTGTACTAACCGTGCGGTGTGCAGGGTCGAGCCGCCTGCTGTACGTGCTGCACCGGGTGCCGGGTACGACCCCCCCCCCTCTAGTGGCTCGGCTCGCGTGCCGCCGCAGTCGTCGCCCGCACTCGACGGGAGCCCGAGCACGAGCAACTTTTACAAAAGTATTTGTGCTGCAACGCGAAATACGATGTATGAATATTGTACGAAACTCGTGCAGTACCCATACGATTTTTAACGATACGAATACTCTCACAAGTTGCTCGTGATCGTGCTACGTTAGATGTTGAACATGACGTGCTCCGCTCTGTATATTACTAACGGATATGTTGTGCCGGCGGGCGACGGCGTACTGCGGCACGCGGTAGTTATATAGATCGATGTTTATATTTTATATTGACTTAGTAACTTTGAATAGGTTTCTATTCTAGCTTAGAGTGTTATGTAGTTTGGTGCTACTTAGTAGTTAGTATATTTTCTACTCTTCTCTTATTGTCGTGTGTGTTTCTGTGAGCTTGTGCGATGTGTCGCTTGTGGTCGGTGCGAGCATGCGGTCGGGGCGGTGCAGCTGATGTTTTAGTTAGTCTTTGCTTATGTCGTAGAATTAAATTGAGATTTTGTCGCTTCACTTCACAACCTTGTATTTAGGAAACTAAAAATTTTCAGGAGAGTACAAAAACGTAATAATTCCTGATTTTATAATATCATGGATTAAAAAAAAGAGGTTTAGTTACGTATTATATCTAAAAAAATCTATGTCAAAATAAAAATAAAAAATATTTAGTTTTTACATTCCTGAAAAGTTGTAGTTTTATAGACACGAGGATGTGAAAGGAAAGCGTCGATTTGTGGTATTGCTACGGTACCTAATATTTGGCATTCGGCGTCGAAACGATGCGTCCACCGACGCCGACCCGCGGGTGGCGCCGCAGTGGCTGGCGGCGGCCCGCGGGCGGCGCGGCGGTAGTGACGGGACGCATCGTATCGCCGCCGCGCGCCGTCGCTCACGCGCTCGTCTGTCCACAGCGTACGGCGGCAGCAGGCCGGCGTCCGTCGCGGGCGGCTCGCCGGCGCTCGACCACCGGCCCGCCTCCAGGTAACACTCGTCGCTCGGTAGCTCGATATACGACCTCGAGACCCGATTTCACCGATACGTGTTAAAGTTAATCCTTCGTTAAATATACCACGTGTTGGTGAAATTGGCACCGAGGCCACCGAATAAAATAGTCAAAATGCATTGCGGCCACGGCCACGAGTGAAACTTTTATTCGCACACGAATCGAATAGTTCCTTAAGAGGAATAATTCAATAACACTCTTTTGTGGCATACGTGTTGAGTTGTGTCGGCGCTTGCGCAGGTCGTCGGGCGAGTCGGAGCTGTCGGTGGGCGGCACGAAGGAGAAGAAGGACAAGAAGGGAGTGTTCGGGGGCCTGTTCAGCCGCAAGAAGCGCCCGCAGAGCCACATGTGAGCGCCGCGCCGCACCCCGGCGCCTTGTAGATATTGTTTGTGACCTCAGGATTGTGATTTAAGAAAAAGTGCCTTCTACTCTGTGTCTTATGTATGTTCTAAGCGTTATGTAGTCGTGTATTGTTATGTAGTGGGCCGCGCCGGACACGCGCGGACGCTCGGCCCCGACCCGCGCGGCGGCCGGCGCCGGCGCGGCGGTCGCGACGGTGTTGCCGCTCGTGTCGCGACGCCGCCGCCGCCGGCCGCCGCGCGGCTCGAGGGCCGGCGTCCCGGTGTGTGCGCGTGCGCACATCGTTGACTATAATATTATATCCGCTCGTGTTGCGGACCGACTAGATGTATAAGTATCGAGCATTTATTTGAACATTCCGCACGTACAAAACTTGCAAAGGCGAAAAGTAGGGCCGGGAGAAGTGACTTTGATATTTTATTGACCGATGTATACAACTTTTATGTGCGAGTGCATCGTTCTGTACATTAGACGTAACCTGTTAAATGTATATTTTGCATATAATACGTAACTAGACTCATCGCTACGAGCGACTAGCTAGAGTTAAGAAATAGTTGACGTAGTGGATGTGTGCGCGCTCGAGCGGCGCGCGGCCAGTTTCACCGGCGGCGGCGGCGCGCCGTAACGTCCTGTTGCGGCGACATGTTGCGACATTACCCGTCGGTGTGTTGTACGTTTTGTTGCTTATTATTTTTGGATCGAAGGTTACGAGTACAGACGCTACTACGTGAACGTTTCGTTTGTTGATTCGTACAGTCTATTTATATACAAATGTTAAACGAATTCAGTATAATCATGTTTACAGTGGTAATTTAAGTTTAATTTAATAATAAATTATAAACGGTAACCATCCCCGCCGGCGCCGCGGCACCGCGCTACGATTGTTTGTCATCGTAATATTTTTATGAAATATATTATATTTTGCATAATTGTTTGCATTTTTATTTACGAATCCTTTTCACCTTAGACAAAAAATAAACCTTTGATATTACACGCATTTGACGCATGTTTTTTAAAAATATATTTATACAATATTACACAGAGCACGTACCTACACTATTACACAGAGCACGTACCTACACTATTCGAACCTCCGAGGGTCACGGCCGGCTTCGATTGATTGAATTGATATTAATTTGAAATCAGCTAAGAGGTCGATGCTCTTTTCGGGGTCGTAGTGCAATATCATTTTGTATTGAGTTTTCTTCCGAGGCTCGTAGAAGCGGAGAGAGATTTACCTGGTGAAATGTCCGGGTACTCGGTCCGAGTTGGGGACTTGACAACATCAAGGACAACAACATAAATATACTCGTTTAAAGGCTTTAGGTACTAGGGTACTAGTTTCAAATGTAACAAAAGGAATATTTTTTTCATAATTATAATAAAATCCCACAACTTTTCTTCGAGGCACAAGACTCACAAAAACTTCAAACGAATTATTATAATTTTCTTTAAAATTATCGTTTGTAACATAGGTACTTACTTCAGATTATATAACAATAGGATAGTAAAACCTATTGTAAGTACATCGTCGTCGTTCGTTTTGACATGATTGTCTCCCAGAACTGCCCAGGACTGCCCAAGAGTCACAGAACAAACTAAACTGAAAATATTTACTAAAGAAATGTACGAATTATAGCGTTGGCAAGAAAATATGTTGGTTTTTCAGCAGTACAGGTAAAAAATCAAGATATTTCAACTTCATTACTTTATTATTCATTTATTACAAAATATGTTCTAATAAAATTCAATGAAACTTTCTAAGGATGTAAACAAATTATGGATTTTTTAATAATCAATTATTTTTTTACACACCGCACTCCGTTTTTGAGTTTGTCGTTCAATCTAATACATATCGTTCTATTTTGATTCCTTTTCATTCTTATTAAATAACATACTTAATGAAAATTAACTTTAAAATATTTTTTCTATTTGAAAACCAAGTAAGTACATACTTATGAAAAAACTAAGGCTCAGATAAAATAGATTATTATAATAAAATACAATTTCTTTATTGATATGATATGCTTTATTGATGATGCGAATGAAAAATTTATTATTAATTAATCGATTTTTTGTCAATGTATGTATGTATGTGACATTCCCTAATTAATTTACAAGAACCACTTATCATAATACCTACTTAAAATTATACTTAATATAAAAATGTGTAAATCATTGCAACGAGTGAGTCGCCGAGGTGCCCGGTGCATCGATAACGAGTGGATTAACTATTGTTATTCGGTACTATAATATAGTAATATCTACTAGCTTTCTGTGGTTTCTTATTTATTTAGAATCGGCGTCCGCATCTAGCCGAAGAGGCGATCCTTTTCGCTGCGAGGAACGCTCGCTAGTCGCTGACCGACTTAGTATCTAAGTGATTCCTCACATCGAAATCGTTATCGTCGAGGCCGCCGCTGGCGGGGGCGTTACTGTTGGTCCAGGACTTGTACTTGAGATAGTAACTCGCAAGCTCCTGCAGGGGCCGCGCCGCCGACCGTCTGCGGCGGCGCGCGGCGCTCGCTCGCCCCGAGCCCCCGCTTCTGTTCTCGGCTTGTTCCAGAATCTCCGAGGACTCCTCTACCCTCGGCTCAGTTTGCGCGTCTCGCGAGGTCCGCAAATCTGTAAAGTCACCACAATATTAAATCAATTTCATTTATTTCAAAATATGTGTAGCGGTAGGCACGTGCGGCGATGAAAACATAGTCTTATTCGAATAAGCGTACCTACTTAGTGAACAAAGTCGGTGACTTATTTGTAGACCACCGACAGCCGACTTTGGAGACCAAATTAGTTAGGATGACTTCTTTCTGTATTCATTGATACTTTATACTTAAAAAATACTTAATAATAATAGCAACCTGTGAATTATTAAAAAAAAAGGCGCCGACATATATGCTCAGATGTTGCCAAAAATAAATGTAATAAAAAAAAATATTTTATTTCCAAAAAAAATAACACCCTTTTTTATGAAACTTAACATAACATAACCAGTTCAACCCGTCCGCAATATTACTTTTATATGCAAAAATGCTTCCTTTTCACGTTCTTTGCAGTTTTCACTCCCTCTAAACACTTTACGTATTTGTCCTTGTCTAGATTGTCACCTCAGTGTCCCCTGGGGAGGATCCTCTTCTCCATCTCCGGCCGGAGTGATCACTGAGGAAGGTCAGAGTGGA
This sequence comes from Celastrina argiolus, assembly GCA_905187575.2. NCBI lineage: Eukaryota > Metazoa > Arthropoda > Insecta > Lepidoptera > Lycaenidae > Celastrina > Celastrina argiolus. The sequence continues at coordinate 631,173 of LR994578.1, read as the reverse complement.
GTCGCGAGAGCTTCGTGCTCGGAGGTGGCTAACGGGGTTGTCACCTCTGAATTTATATACATAGTATGTAATTGAAAATCAATCAATGTCATGGCTAGATAAGAAGTTACGATACGATGTCAATTTTTGATTTAATAATTTTCGTGGACATACATTTTTAATGTTTTAGAGTAACACCTACAGGCTGATTACCAAAATATAAGGTTTGCCACGGGTGAGCAAGAACGTAGCCGACGATTCAAACGTTCGAAACTTAATGGCGCATTCTTCAAGCCAAGAGGCATGCGTTTTAATGCATATTAACCACAGATATTAACGCTCACTTCCTGATCGGAAATCGAGTGTACACAAGTAACAATATTTTTTCGTTCATTGTAACAACTCATCAATCAACGGCATGGGAGAATGATCTGTTTTAATGATAAGTAATCGACGCAGAAACGTGTGGTGCCATATTTTGATTTCGGAATAAGCTGAGCAGGTGAACACCACGCTAACTCACATTCCTCTATGATGTTTTGTTTATTTCCTCTATGTGTCTTGTCAATTTCCTGACGCATGAGTTCCTTCTTTGTAGGAGTGAGACTATAAGGGGGTACGAAAAAAGGATAATGCTCACTCCTGTCTCTGCGATGCTCGGCGACAGTACGGAATCAATATGTTATGTTTACCTGCTACTTGTGCAGCGGTCGCGTGAGGCGCGTGCGATGCGTAGCGCGCCAAATCCGTGAGCCGCGCCAGGCGGTCCAGCAGCCAGGCCACGCGGACCAGCGACTCCAACTCGTCTTCCACCTGGAAAACTTCATATCATACGAAGAAGAATTTCCATGTGATTCTTTTTGTCAGTCGAATGACAATACTCGTACTTCAATATGTAGCGTGTCGAAGCCCCGAGTCTGCACATGCAGATTATATTGGCTATAACTTAAAGCCGTTAAAAATCTACCAATTTAAATAAGTATCACTTGTTTGACTAAGGTGCTCTATTAGGTCGTAAATTACATCGTAACAGTGAGGTAGCCTAGAATGCTAAACGTGTACTACTCGAGTGTTGGCGAGAACTAGTAAGTTTCGGTTATTAAATGATCATATGATATTTTATTAATTACAGTGGTGGAAAGAGCGGGAACAGCCATAATTTAAAGCCATAAATAAAATTTCAAAAAGAAAATAGTACTGAAAGTACTATTTTTTAGCAATTTATATCTATGTTTTTATTAACAGATTCGAGGAGATTATACATAAATATAATATAAAATCTGTAAGAAGCTCAATTATTTTAATAAAGTGATTTTGTACGGTGCGTACAGTCTTTTTATGATAGTTGATATTGATAGTATGTTAGATATGAGAGAAAGTCCTTTTTGATAGTAAATTGATATATTGCTTAAACTGATAGAATGATATGAGTACGCGCGGATTGATCGATGACCGAATGCGAACTGAAGTAACATGCTTAATTGCTTAATTGCTAAAATAACCTAAATGGCGTGAAATGCTGATGATACACATTGTACGTGCTTGCCCGTACATGCTCCCGAGGGAGAAGATGAGGAATGAGATATTGATGAAATCAATGATATGTGAGTGACGTGTTGTACAAAGTGACTGAACAATTTGTCCTTAAAATAAAATGATTAACAAGGTGATGATAAACAATATTGACTTAAAATTAGAGCGACTGGTTCTGTTTAAAAATAACCGGCGACGTGCTTTTGTTCACTATTCGCGCACTTGTATCGGACTTTGAACCATCGCACACATGAGACTCACTTTTACTGTGATTTACACTTAAGCACTGATTGACACCACCTATTTCACTGCATTGATTAAACGCACACTCACTAACACAACGAACCAGAGCTGGACGCTGGGGGCCCAACGAGTGGACCTCGACGACTTCTGCTTGCCCCGCCGCCGGAGGAGCGGGCTGCTGCCGCCCGCGGTAGCGCCGCCACAGCAGCGCTACGCCGGAGACCGCTGCTACCGTCACTACTACGTATATGGCCGTGTAATGATGCACGTCATGATATGAGACGCGCTCCGACAGTATTCCTTCGGATGATTTCTTTAGATCCTGGATTCGTCGGTTGACATCCTCAAACAGCCCCCGATTATCGAATATTGAATGATTTTCGACAACGGAGTCGGGAACTGATATATTAAAGATCTTGTTGATGGGCGGAATTTCTATTTTTAATATATCAGCTTCTTTATTTAAAACGTTTGCTTTTAATTGATGAGCAAATATCGTAAATGAGTGACCTTTAATTATACATTTGTCGCTAAGTGTCATAATTCCCACCTGGGCGGCGATTCTCGCTATTAGAATATTTTCCGCATGACATTTGTTCATGATTTTTTCCATTCTACCGAAACGTTCGAGCGGTTTATAAAACACGTAATGCGCATGGTTCTCAGGCAGTGGAAAAAAGTTAATATTCGAATAAAACTTCGAAATTCGGAAATTTTAAGAACGATGAGCACTTGTGTATTCTCAGATCTTCACAGTCGAAGTAAATCGTGTAAAAGTCCCCGATATCCAACGAGTGGTAAGGACCGGTAGATGTCCGCATCCGCATGTACAAATAAATAATTTGTCAGTTTATGTATGTATGTAATATGTATGTGTGTATGTATGTATGTATGTATGTATGTATGTATGTATGTATGTATGTGTGTATGTATGTATGTATGTATGTATGTATGTATGTATGTATGTATGTATGTATGTATGTATGTATGTATGTATGTATGTATGTATGTATGTATGTATGTATGTATGTATGTATGTATGTATGTATGTATGTATGTATGTAAGTATGTATGTATGTATGTATGTATGTATGTATGTATGTATGTATGTATGTATGTATGTATGTATGTATGTATGTATGTATGTATGTATGTATGTATATATGTATGTATATATGTATGTATGTATGTATGTATGTATGTGTGCATGTATGTATGTATGTATGTATGTATGTGTGTATGTATGTATGTATGTATGTATGGATGTATGAATGTATGTATGTATGTATGTATGTATGTATGTATGTATGTGTGCAACTTATTATGTAGTTTTTATTACTCAAATGTTGTCATTATTGAGAGTGGGTGTAATATTTAAAAAACGATTTTAGATTTTCAAAATTAAACTTAAAAAATTATATTCTAAAAATTAAATTAAGATAATGAAATTCATATAGTCTCGGACCTTGCTAAAGATGGCCCCGCGCGAGTTTCTTACGCCGGCGCCGGTTCTTCTCGCCGGGCTAGTTTCCGAACCGGTGGTAGGCATCATGTAGGACAATTCTATATGTGTTATTTAATAATCTTTATGGAAATAAAAAGTTTTAAATTTAGATTTTTTTTGATTTTGACCAGTAGTTTAGCTGCTGCGAGGGATGCATACCTACATACATACATAGACTGCCAAAATCATGTACCCTTCCTTTTGACTTCGCTGAAGTCGGGTAAAAATTATTTTAACTATCTATGATTGACGAAATACCTACGTAATTGATACGTTTATAATACCTACATAATATTATACTTACCCATATAAAATATTAATATTTCGGACAATATTTACAAGAAAATCACTTTATGTCTTTGAAGTTTCCCATAGCGTTTTTTTAACGCTAAGTTTTTTTAAAGTTAAGTAAGAAAAGTGCACCACCAATTTGATAACCTACCAGCCGCCATAATAGGTATGTATGAAGTTGTCCGTTCTACTACCGAAAAGTTCTAACGATTCATGAAACACGTATTCTGGGGTACCAATAGAACAATTACCAATCGAACTGTCGAAGTGAAGCTTACATCAAAGAGAATATAATCACTACGTTTCCTTACATCTTCTATAATATAAAAATGGATCGCAAAATATGTTGGTAAGCGCATAACACAAGAACGACTAAACCGATTCGGCGAAACGGTTTGTATGCTCAACGAAGTGGGCACGGGTCAGCTAGTATTTATATAATTTATTAATGTGTATATAATAGTTAATATATTTACGTCTACAATAAAAATAATTAATTATTATTATAATAATCAATAATTATTGACGCTTTAAAAGTCAACGATATTGTACCTAAACGCACCACCAAAACAATTAAAATACGAAACATTTCGTCAAGTAAAATAATAAAAACACGTTACTTCATCGACCTGCAAAACGCAACTAACAAGTTCTAACAAGTACAAAATAAGCCGTTTAAAATATAACAACTTATAAAAGTATTAAGCAATAGTAAAGAATTTTTACTCTTATTACCCTCTAACAAGAACGATTTTTCTTAGCAGCGAAATATGCGTACGCATATTGTACAAAATGAACTCTTATCACTTAAAAATGTACAAAGAATTTTCACACTTATGCCGGCAGCCTAAGAACGAGTATTCTTTGCTCATTCCACACTTATGATTAAATAAGTAATAAACGGATTTTTTTCAGTGTGTTCTGAGAATACACCAAGTGTGCATCGTTCTTAAAATTTCCGAATGTCGACGATTTATTCGAGTATGAACGTTTTTCCACTGCCGGAGAATCGCCGCCCAGGCGGCGATTCTTCGAATGAGCAAAGAATACTCGTTCTTAGGCTGCCGGCATAAGTGTGAAAATTCTTTGTACATTTTTAAGTGATAAGAGTTCATTTTGTACAATATGCTTACGCATATTTCGCTGCTAAGAAAAATCGTTCTTGTTAGAGGGTAATAAGAGTAAAAATTCTTTACTATTGCATATTACTTTTATAAGTAGTTATATTTTAAACGGCTTATTTTGTACTTGTTAGAACTTGTTAGTTGCGTTTTGCAGGTCGATGAAGTAACGTGTTTTCATTATTTTACTCGACGAAATGTTTCGTATTGTTTGTTTGTTTTGGTGGTGCGTTTAGGTTATACAATATCGTTGACTTTTAAAGCGTCAATAATACTCGTAATTAATCATTTTTGTTGTAGACGTAAATATATTAACCATGTTTGTTTAATTTTTTAGTTCACATTAATAAATTATATAAATACTAGCTGACCCGTGCCCACTTCGTTGAGCATACAAACCGTTTCGCCGAATCGGTTCAGTCGTTCTTGGGTTATGCTAACCAACATATTTTGCGATCAATTTTTATATTATAGAAGATGTAAGGTTTACTTCGACAGTTCGATTGGTAATTGTTCTATTGGTACCCCAGAATACGTGTTTCATGAATCGTTCGAACTTTTCGGTAGTAGAACGGACAACTTCATACATACGGTGGCGGCTGGTAGGTTATCAAATTGGTGGTGCACTTTTCTTACTTAGCTTTAAAAAAACTTAGCGTTAAAAAAACGCTATGGGAAATTTCAAAGACATAAAGTGATTTTCTTGTAAATATTGTTGTTGTTTATTGAAATATTAATATTTTAATTACCTAAGTATAATATTATGTATTATAAACGTATCAATTACGTATTTCGTCAATCATAGATAGTTAAAATAATTTTTACCCGACTTCGGCGAAGTCAAAAGGAAGGGTACATGATTTTGGCAGTTTATGTATGTATGTAGCTCGCAGCAGCTAAACTACTGGTCAAAATCCAAAAAATTCTAAATTCAAAACTTTTTATTTCCATAAAGGTTATTAAATAACACGTCTTATAGAATTATCCTACAATATGATGCCTACCACCGGTTCGGCGGTTCGGAAACTAGTCCGGCGAGAAGAACCGGCGTAAGAAACTCGCGCGGGGCCATCTTTTAGCAAGGTCCGATTTTAATGAATGAGGTGTCAATCAATTCGTATTGTTGCCGCGAGTAACATAGACTATATAAATTTCATTATCTTAATTGAATTTTTTTGAATATAGTTTTTTAAGTTTAATTTTGAAAATCTAAAATCGTTTTTTAAACATTACACCCACTCTCAATAACGACAACAATTTAGTAATAAAAACTACTTTTTAAGTTGCTAAAATAAGTAAAAACTGCACAGCTGTGTATGGTCTTTTGTCGCTTTATGATATTAGCCCGCAATAAACTTGACTGTCGGCATCATGCATAGTGAACTTTCTAAGAAATTCGTTCTTTTGTTTACAAATTGGGATTGCTTGCACGTGTTGACTGTTTTTGACCATTACTAATAAGTAGGAGTCATGGATTATCTATACGTTAACATATTCTTAGTTGCTCACAAACTTTCAAACTGTAAGCATGGCTAGTAAAAGAAAATCACTGTGTATTGACGAAAAAGTATTACTGATACGCGCAATAGAAACGGAACATATGAGACATATCTACTATCACTAATCTGAAATAAACTTTTTTTTCACATACATACATACATACATACATACATACATACATACATACATGCATACATACCTACATACATACATACAAACATACATACATACACACATACATACATACATACATACATACATACATACATACATACATACATACATACATACATACATACATACAAACATGCATGCATGCATGCATACATACATACATACATACATACATACATACATACATACATACATACATACAAACATGCATACATACATACATACATAAATACATCAATACATACATACATACATACATACAGACATACATACATACATAGTACATACATGCATACATACTTACATACATACATACAAACATACATACATACAAACATACATACATACATACATAAATACATCAATACATATATTACATACATAGACTGCCAAATTATTTATTTGTACATGTGGATTCGGACATCTACCGGTCCTTACCACTCGTTGGATATCGGGGACTTTTTCACGATTTACTTCGACTGTGAAGATCTGAGAATACACAAGTGTTTTTCGTTCTTAAAATTTCCGAATTTCGATGTTTTATTCGAATGTGAACTTTTTTCCACTGCGAGCACGATTCTCGGGTAGTGGAAAAATGTTCGAATATTAGTATATCCCGCTCGCACGCGCGCTAAACTCATTTGCATGAGCGGGACAGACCGATAGTAAAAACTAAGTTCGAGGACTGAGAATTAGGGCCCTGAGAACCATGCGCATTACGTGTTTTGTAAACCGCTCGAACGTTTCGGTAGAATGGAAAAAATCATGAAAAAATGTCATGCGGAAAATGTTCTAATAGCGAGAATCGCCGCCCTGGCGCAATGTTTCCGATGCAATATGATGCTCACATATGATCGTCACGGTACAATGACCGCAGCATGTAAACAAATAGGTGTTTACATTGTTAAGTTCCGTCCAAGTTTCTTTACAAATCGAAGTTTTTGTTTGACATTTCTCTAGGGTATCTTTGTAACATAAATTTTCTTCTAATTTAGTTTGCTGGATAGGTTGCTTCGAACTGCATAAATGTATATTAAAATCATAGTTTAGACAATGTTGAATGTCCTTGTCTGACATAGGAATATATGAATCCTTTTGTATATTTATTGCTACGTAATCTGATACTGGCACGATACTGATCGCATTAAAACTAACTAGCTTTGGGATAGGTATTAATTTAAAAACTTCAAAGTAGTCTCTGCTAACCAATGGAATTTTAACTTCAAATAAGATAAATTGTTTCGAGGCTCTTGCTTTTAAATTAAGTAAATGATATAATTTTGACAGATCTGATTGAATATTTTCTAGAGGTAGCGATACATCCTTTGTTAATAATCCCGCAATAATATTGAGTTCGTCCCGTAACTGCTCGGGAGGTAAAAGGTGATAGTTCAGTTTTCCTGAGTAGACACTAGTCAGTGTGTCAATTAGGGTTTCTTGAATGTTTTGAAGACTGGACAACATGTTGTTGGCAATAATAGATGACAAAGTAAATTCATTTTGAGTAGCTACGTCTTGAAGTACATCCCCTTGCACGCGGACTGCCTCTTCTAAATCGTTTAAATGTTGATTAAAGATTTTGTGTTGCTTGTTCGTTATATCTTCGACCCTTTTTATTAAGTTAAGTTCAGCTTCAACCACAGATGTCTGATTTTTCCACAAAATTGCTAAATGTTTCTCGTTTTCTCTGAGTGTCTCAATGTCAGTTTTGTACTGTTCGGCGAATTGTTCGTCTAGTACGCCAAACAGACTGTGCGCGATATATCCGACACCGTTGATAAGGCCTCGGCGCGTGCGCGCGCTCCGCCGTGAGAATTGCTGACCGAGTAGAATGTTGTTGTAGTGCTCGAGACTGTTGAACCCGTGATGTAATTGGAGAACAATTATGTCATATTGGTTTATTTGTTTGTTTGCGCTAATACACATGTTCTCTAAATGATTTATATATTTAGTAAGTAGTTCCGTACCCTGCCAGTACGGATTCATATCATAATAAATCACGAGTTTCCATTCATCTCGCTGGAGGCGCATATTTGTTATTTTGTCAAAATAAATTCCCTGAGTTGTATTTAAATTAGATAGTTGATACTGGCTTGAAACTGATGAGATAGATAAAATTAAAAACATAAATATTGAAAATAGAAAATTGCCATATTTATTTGGACTTCAATTGTTGACCAACGAGATTCTATCAAGCGGAGAAGATGCTCAAACTGCCATTTTTCGAATATTTCATCGAGATTTATATTTGATAGTGTATGCTCAAATGCCTTGAAATTACTGCACTGCTTGCGCAGCATTTCATCGGTTTTGCTGTTCATGCCTCGAGATTGGGCTGATGATGATGATGATGCTTGCCCTAAAGGTAGCTGAGTGCTCGGAACGCCGAGCGGTGTAGCTGGTTTGATAAGAGGGGTGGAGGGCCTACTCTCCTCCCTCGGCTGATAATTTTCAATTACTCCTCTTATGCTGAGGAACCTATCTTTCATTATTTCAAATTGGTTAGTCGTAAAGTAACCATGAGACTTAATACCTAATCCACAAAGCTTTATATGATTTGTTTGATATTCATGCCAGTATCCGTCCAGCGTGTCGAGACGGCGCTTTATATTCTCAGATGTTTTCCGATCTGCCCCATCTTTTTTGAAATTAGTATAAGCTTGCTCAATGGCAGCGGAAATTTGTTCCTGAGTGGCTAATAGATCCTCCACGTTGGACATTTTGCTATGATGTGATTTGCTTTAATATATAAAATGGAACAATCTTACTTGAAATATGCTGCTAATTGGTCGGATCCTGAACCTGCTGAATGCTTCCCGGGAACTCCGCGTGATAATGCTGGATGATGATCTTGATAAACGATGATAAGTCCTCTGATAGTCACGTTGCACTGAGTCCACGAATTTGCTGATTCACACGCGTGGCTTATTACTTCACTAAGCCAAAAAATAGCCGAAGGACCAAAAAAGATGTACGGTGCGTACAGTCTTTTTATGATAGTTGATATTGATAGTATGTTAGATATGAGAGAAAGTCCTTTTTGATGGTAAATTGATATATTGCTTAAACTGATATAATGATATGAGTACGCGCGGAATGATCGATGACCGAATGCGAACTGAAGTAACATGCTTAATTGCTTAATTGCTAAAATAACCTAAATGGCGTGAAATGCTGATGATACACATTGTACGTGCTTGCCCGTACAGATTTACTTTTAAATGTTACATAAGTCTATAGGGAGTAGGGACTTATGTATTTTAAGAGGTTACAGACCGTTTGAATGTCGGAAATCGGAATGTCTTACCCAGACCATTCAAATCTGATTATTTATATATTAATCTGTTACTGACGATTTGGAGCTTTTTTGACACTTACTAAACACCTCTAACCTTAATCTGACGCTTCGGATAATTTTTTTTTTTTGTAACCCCACCACCAAAAAAAAAACATGCCTAGGATATCAGTAATGTAAGAGTTAAGACACATACCTAATACTTACTATTTTTTTTATACATAGCGTATACAGACCTCCTTCAGGGTTATACGAAACCTTTGAACAAATAATGGAACAATAATTATTGTCAAAGATATGTGCATCTAACAAAAAGTTAATTATATGTGGTGACTTTAACATTAACTTATTAGATTTAAACTCCTCCACCACTGTTAGATTCTCATCATTGTTTAGATCGTATAATCTTTTTAATTTATTTCATGAACCTACACGAGTATGCAACACAACTGCTACTTGTATACATAATATATTCACCAATCTTACACCATGCAAAAAAGAAATAATTAATAAGCTCAGCTCTGATCACCATGGACAGTTAGCTTCTTTTAGTATCAACAGCGATACTAACTTAAAGGAAAATCTTGTGTTTGTTCCTGTGAATACAAAACGTATTGAGAAATTTAGGAGTAATTTAATTTCAAATATTCAATTATTGGATGGGTCAAACAGCTCAGATGAAGCTTTTAATAAATTATTCAAAATTGACAAACAAACCCAATTTAATTCAGTATTTACTCCTAAAACGGTTAGAATTAATAATAAAAAAAGTAAATTTGTTGAATGGGCAACTGCAGGAATTAAAATTAGTAGGCAAAAATTGTATGATTTATATAACGAAAAGTGTATTAATAATAGTGAAACATTTAAAACTTATGTTAAAAATTATTCAAAAACCTTCAAAAAAGTATGTAAAGCTGCTAAGGCTATTCATATAAAGAATAAAATTAAAAATTCTAAAAATAAAATTAAAACAACATGGAAGGTAATTGCTGGTGAGACTGGAAACGTCACCTGTCGTACCTCGAATTTTGAACTCTCCTTTGAAGATAAAAAGATTACTAAAGATCTAGAAGTTGCGACGGTCTTTAAAAAATTTTTTGCTGACATTCCGGTCTCAACAACAAAAAATTTAAATTCCTCACCTGCAGCTGCTGTAAAATTACTCAGAGACAATGTACAGGAATGTGATGTCAATTTTAAATTTAAAGAAATTGATTACAGAGATATTATTAACTCGTTTAAGTTGCTGAATATTAAAAATACTGCCGATCTCTGGGGCATGTCCACGAAAGTTATTAAATCAATAATTGACATCGTAGCTCCTTATCTAGCCATGATTTTCAATGACTGTATAAAGAGTGGTGTTTTTCCTGACCCGATGAAGCATAGCAAGGTTATACCCTTATTTAAAGCTTGGAATAAATCTGATCCGACAAATTACAGACCTATATCGATTCTGCCGACTTTTAGTAAAATATTTGAAAAATTAATTTTAAACCAGTTATTAGTACATTTTAATATAAACAATCTTTTACATAATAGTCAATATGGTTTTACTAAGGGTCGATCCACAACGGACGCTGGTATTAAAAATTAAAGAAATTTCTGACGAAGATACAGCGCGACTAGTCTATTTCAGTTTTCACAGTAGAATGTCTTAGGGCATCCTTTTATGGGGAAATGCAGCCGACATTAACACAATATTTGTGCTGCAGAAGCAAGCAATACGTTCCATTTACAAGATGTCCTCATTTGAATCTCTGAGAGATAAGTTTAAAGAAATAGGAATACTAACCGTTGCATCTCAATACATTTTGGACAATTTATTATATATAAGGAAAAATTTAAATAATTTTAAAACAAAAAGTGACAATCATTGTAGGAACACTAGAAATAAGCACAAGCTCGATATACCTATGATCAGGCTTAGCAAAGTAAGTAAATCTTTTAAAGGGCAATGTATACGCCTATACAATAAAATCCCAGAAAACGTTCAAAATTTTTCTATTAATAAATTTAAAAAAGTAGTCAAAGAACGTTTGTGTGCTAAAGCTTAATATAAGATAATTGATTTTGTTAATGATTGCACACCCTGGGAATAAGGTGGCCAACCATGATGGCTGCTTATATTTATTTACTATATGTACTCTAACTTTTATAATATTAATATGTGTAGGCTATAGATTAAGTTACATTGTAAAAAATATATACTGTTAAAAAAGATCAATTTTCCATCTTTTTGCTAAAAGTTGGCCCCGTCCGAGTTTCTTACGCCGGTTCTTCTCGGCGGGTTAGGGTTGAACCGGTGGTAGCTTGTTTTTCTTGTTGACTTTCCGAAAATAACTTTGTAAGTTTCATTTGGAAATAAAACGTTTTTTATTTATTATTTTATTTATTTTATACATATAGCTACTTTTTAAAAATTTATGTTTCTTTAGTCACAGGAATAACAATTTTTTAAATGAAAAAAAGGTACCTACTTAGTAGGTAGTGTGAACGATTAGTAATTATTGAACTTAGAGATCTACTTAGGTACTTTATAGATGTTTATTTAGATTTACTTTAGAAAGGATTAATTGTTTAAGTTATTATTATTATTATATTAAGATTAAAGTAATCAAATTAGCAGTCACGTTTTCTATTTTGTAATCAAGTGCCCACCATAGATTATACAATATTAGAGCCCATTACAAAGTCCGCTTATCCCGCTCAATGGCGCCCTCCGGCGGGAGAAAATCTGCTCCAAGACACCACTGGAAGTCATAAGCAGTAACTTTTTTGGTGTTGCCAACAGTATATATAATAATTGGTCTATGGTATAATCATATCCCAAAGTTACAGTGACTGTTATTTTTACACTCCGCATTTATTCCCCATCCCCCCGCGACTAAAACGTAGTGATTATATTCTCTTTGCCCGCGACCTTCGTACCAGTGTTGCCACGTTATATTGGTGGATGTCCCTAGACTGCCATCCGAAAGTCGCTAGATATAGGTAAATTTTGTAACATAAAAAGTCTCCAGATGTCGCTAAATATTTTTGAAAAAAAAGAAACAGTAAAACGAAGTAACATAGTTATTTATTCAGTAAAAATATTAAAAACAAAACTTAAAACTCTAACTCCACATCAAATAATGTAAGAAACTCTTCATCTTCACTATCTTCATCAGTTCGGATGGTTTGCGACGTAGACGGCTGTTGCGATTCCGTGTTTGTTTGGCCTCTGAATGCTTTGATCGGGACTTCCCCAGTAGATACCATGTCTACATTTATTAGTTAAGTAGGTATTGTCATGGTTTGAAGGCCGGTGCCTACGTAAAATGTTGCTACTGGTTACAAAAATTCAAGTAAATGTAGTTTATGCAAAACTCGCCAGAAGTCGCCAGAATATATTTTTCCGCTAAGCTTAAAATGTAACTCCCTAAATGAAAAAAAATCTCGCTAGATCTAGCGACAAAGTCGCTAAAGTGGCAACACTGCTTCGTACGGTTAACATCGTCTGACGTGCGCTCCGGGAATAAAAATCGTTTTCAGTGGTTTAAACCCAATAAGTGCGTGCTGAGTGTGTGTAATTAGCTAGGTAACGGTGTAATCAACGTTTACTGTAAGTTTTTGAAACAAATTTGTCCGTAATTTGTTGGATTTAACTCGGTAAATCTCCTTTGTTTCACTTTTTATTTGTAGGCAATAGGTAGGTAGGTTAAAATCGCTGTTATCGGTTGCGCCTGCGCGGCGCGCGCGCCGGCCGCTTTGTAAGAACAGCTGATCGACTATTAATATTTGTTAGAATTCTTTTTTTGCTCTTGTACTTAAATTAAAATATTTACTGGTAAAATTATTACGGACAACTTTAAAGAACTAGCCAGAATGTCGAGTCATAATATACCTCCCGATAAAAATGTGAACCCGTTTACGAAAAATGACAAAATTCCGCGTTCGCCGCCAACTTCAACCGTTTCCCGGTTGCTTGCCGCTTGTTGTCCGAGATAACGCCATCTTCCTTGTCTCCCGATGGGAAGCGCTATCAGCCTACTAGGGACGCCGTGCCGTCCCTCGCTACTTCCACTCTAGATACCAGTCGCTCTTCCGACGACGAGTGCAATAATTACGAACTAGTCCGCGAAGCATCAACGTATCTCACTAAAATTAATGAATTCGTGAACGACACCGTGTCGCGCCGCAACAACTCGTCAAATAAGGCTAATACCTATAATGAGCATGACACAAAAATTAACGGCTATTGTTTCATTACTTGACATAAAAAAACTCCTCTCTAGACTCTAGAGACCAAGGTAGCTAATATGGAGCGGGATTTGCTCGCGTCTAAAATCACGTGTATCGTACCGCAACCGGTTACCGCGGCGGCGGCGTCATCATATTCCGCTGCACTTAAACTGAAACTCGCGAAGTCAGTGCCGCCCGTCGAGACACGACAACCACTCCCTTGCGTTATTGCGTACCCCACGGAAGAAAAACACGAATTAAAACCTAATAGTAGTAATGCGCCAAACTTTCTTTCTAATATAAAAATAAACAATACTTACACGTGCAACTTAGAAGACACGGCTAAGGCTTACCTCGACGTATACCAGACGATAAACCTGATGCGGACGATGATCACCGCGAGATTAGAAGTAAAATGTTAGACCCTATCAATAGCCCGGTTTCAGACTTGCCTTCACTTGAGGAATTCACAAAAATAGTAAATCTTTTACCTATTAAAAAATTGGCGGCAGGTGCCGATAAAATATCAAACATCATGTTAAAACAAGCGTGTTTAGCGGCTGGCTCCTCGATATTACTCGTGCTTAACAGACGTATCGCAGAAGGAGTTTTCCCAAAAATTTGGCGTATCGGAAGTATAAAATTAATTCCAAAAGCTGGAAATAAGCCAACAGACGACCCGAAATCTTATCGTCCTATAACACTACTTCCATGCTAAGGTAAACTGCTAGAACGACTTATCGTACCTCGCCTGCTCCCCGGTGGCCCTAATTTTCATAATCAGCAGTTCGGATTCACCGCCGGGAAGTCAACTGTTGACGCGGCCTTAGAAGTTAGAAAAACAGTAAATTCATCGGAAACGAAAGACGTGGTCGCAATCTCTTTAGGTATATCTGGCGCCTTTGATAATGGCCGATGCTACTATTAAAACTAAAAATACTTCTAAAAGGAACGCTACAGTCGACTCCGTGCATTAAACTAATCAATATTAATATTAAACGTAAACAGTCACTGTGTTATCTCGGATTATTTTTAGAAAACGTTCTTAGAACACATTATTCAGACAGGTGAAAAAGCAAAGCGAAATTTCTATGCCTTTACAAGAATATCGACGTCGACGTGGGGACTTTCATATAAAACCCTAAAATTAATTTATTCGGCTACATACCTAGGAAGTGTATGCTATGGGGCCCCCGTGTGGGCCGACAGGGCAACTATCGGTGCTGCCAGACGCAAGCTATTATAAAGCCAACGTCCCGCGTAACTATTTAGTAATCTGTGGTCCCGCGTTAATCTTCCTATGCAAAGCCTACCGTACCGTCAGCACGGAAGCTCTGGCAGTACTCGCTATGGTCTTACCCGTCGACCTTGAAATACAGCGTCGGGCAGCCATGTATTATCGTAATAAAAGGTTAATTGACCCGTATTTCTAAAACGCACGCGACAGAAACAAAATATTAAGATTATTCGAACCAATAGATATTTCAATACAATACCTAATCTCCGAATGGCAGGCGCGATGGGAAAACTCCACAAAAGGGTCTCCTGTACAACTTTTTCCCATGTGTACGCGAACGGCTCTCCATGCACTGGCTAAATATTGATCATTGCGTTTCACAATTCCTGACCGGTCATGGTAATTTTAAAGCGAAACTATACGGATTCAAATTGGTGGAATCATCTCTATGCGAGTGTTCGACCGAAGGCAACTTTTTCGAACAAACGGCGCATCACATGAGATCATATCAAAGGGTTTGTCGTGGTTGGTTACCGCTGTCGATCCTGGCTCACAGGAGTTGCAGTGGTGGGAATGTGAGGTGGGCCAATGCCCGTTTAAAAAAAACCCCGTATTTATTAATTTTTTTTTATCCTAAAGCATGATTTTCTGTGGTCCGGAATATCATAATCAGCAATGTTGGGAACCCTACTATATCTGGTACCTTCGTGTTCTGGTCCACTTCGTCCCGCATCTCGCCCGTGGCACTGAACAGCACTGCGATCAGCCGTCGGATGTCGCCGCTGTCCCGGAGTACTGCGACACAAATACTGCTGGATGATTCTTTTTTGTCGGATTCAGGTGTTCCATATCGTGTCTAAAAAGGACACAGTCATGAGCTCAACAAGACGCACGAACAGGTCACCACCCGTAAGCTAATAATAAGTTTTACCTCATTTGTAGTGATGCACTTTTTGAGAATATCTTTGTAGTTTGAGAAAGTTTTGTTAATCGTTTCCAAAAACTGACTTCCATTCTGAAGAATGTTTGTCATCTAAAAACATAAAAAAAAACAGACGAATTGAGAACCACCTCCTTTTTTGGAAGTCGGTTAAAAATACAAGTAAAATTTTAAATACTTTTTTGGATTCCGTATATAAATCTAGGGAAAAATACGGATAACTCTATAGGATCATTGTTATCTGACGGTCTGTTTGTTTGTCCGTCTGTCTGTCTGTCCATCCGTCGAGACCCTCTTTCTCAGGAACGCGTGGTGGTATTAAATTCATATCAAATACTCAGTTCTACTGTCTCTTGGAACTGTGAAAAAATCGGAATCGTTAAATCGTGCAATGGAAAGATATTATAGCCGTTAATGCCGCAAATTTTCGACTTTTTAGACATTCGTGGGTACTTCCCGTAAACGTTTTCAGAATCTTGAAATTAGGTACAAATCATCATCATATAGCACAGATAAAAAAAAATGCGAAAACCAATAACTTTATGCAGTTCTTGTGATAAGTGGAATAAAAAAAACAAACAATATAAAATGATAAGGATGTATACCGTATTAGTATAAATAGCTATTACTTACATTACCTCTATCACCTCTATATAATGGATTTAATGTTATAATCGATCTTTATTACAAAATCAAAGTTTTTAAAGAACATTAGACATAGCGGACTTATATAATATGTAAACACATGTCGATGTCACACACACAATAACGACTATTCATTGATGCCTACCCACACTACGTACACTTTCGGCGTCGGCTCGGACGCGAGTCACGGGCCACGGGGCAGAAGCGCCCGGTCGAATCACGGCGACACGAAATTAATTAAAGACATGAACGGATGAAGGTGATATGTAACAAAATTTTGATTTGAGAAAATTATTGAGTTCAAACTGTCACTTAAACATATTTTAAGAATACGTCGTAACGTAATAAAGCGCTGCGGGCCCGCTACTAGCGCCACTCTTTTTAACATTGATTTTACAACCACACAAAGATCTTCTTCAAAGAAGTAATCGACGACGACGACGACCTCCGTAGCGCAGTTGGTTGAGCGCGTTGGTGCTCGAACGAAAGGTCGCGGGTTCGAATCCCGCCGAGGGAACAAAAAGTTTTCAATGTTCCTGGGTCATGGATGTTGTATTAAATTTGTGTATAATATAATAAAAATCTTAAATATGTGTATAGTATAAAAGTATTAAATATATTTCCGTTGTCTGGTACCTGTAACACAAGTTCTTCGGATACTTAGCACAGGGCCAGATTGACGTGGTGTGAAGCGTCCATAGATATTATTATATTATTATTATTATTATAGTAATCGGTTAAAGCACTAGGTAAATAATTATACTGATTTATTGGCATTTAATTACAGCTCTAAATCTTATAGTGTATTTACTGTCATAAAAACAGCCAAAAGTGGCCGATTTAGCAATTACTTATATGAACTTTAATGTAAAGTTTCGTCTCTAGAATTACAGTAATTAATACGTTACTGCATATCCTAAAAAGTTTAAGTCTGTCACTTAAACCTTTTAGGATAAGTAGTAGTTTTAAACCCAATTTTCTGGGTAATTGTTTTTTGCGACATATTAAGTCTTGTATCATCTTCATCCATTCATCTATAATTATCTCCCCACATATTAATTTTATTTGTATGGTCTAAAACACGAAATAGTCTTCCTGCAATGTTCAAGTAACACATTTAAAATCATAAGAATTAATAATGTGTTTGTGTAAATAGCTTTTCAATCACCATTTTATGGTTGTCCATTTTTTAAAAGTAAAAAGTTAACGAGTATAATATGATTCTATACGAAAAATTACAATTTATTTCTGTTTGCAAAGCTTCGGCTTTCCAGGAAAAAGTGTTAGCCTGAATTATTATAGATAAAAAAGAGTTCGACTTCATAGATTGCCCACTCCCACGCCGATTTCGGTGACGGTTTAATTAAACTAGAGCAGCTACGCAGGAGTTATTTTTTATAGTGCCCAACTGCCCAAGTGTGCGCACAAATACACATAAGCATTTTCTTATTCCAACTACCTCAGAGTCTTGAGTTAGGCTCTAAACCACTAGACCGATAGACGAAGGCGGCAATAGATACCATTGTATGGAATGCCAATTTTAAATTGATGTGATCACAATACCTCATCGTAGAAATAAATTATGTATTATAGTGACTAGCATACCTCAGTCTCTGTAAAATAATCTTGATTATATACATGATTTTTCGCGTATTCCGTATCTTCGTGTTCTTCATTAAATTCCTTAGCCAAGGCGAAATTTGTGGAAGCAGCACGATTTCTTCCGTTAACATCTGAAACTACGATGTCAATTTTCTCTATATCCACGGTCCACGACAGAGTACCACATATGAAACTAAATATCAAGGCAAGTTTCATTTTGTTTTACACAATAGATATTTGATATATATTTTTTAACAATTGCCTTACGTCATTCGTTCACGAATACTAAAGTAATTTAAGTGGAATAACGAGCTCGTGAGTATCACAATGTACCTATTGTTACAGTTCGGTCATAATTTTCCATCGTTCGGATATTGGTCAATATTTCCGCCGAGCGCCGGTGTAACCGTTCCTTGACCATAAAATGAAATTGAACATATTACTATAGAAAGTACACACTATTTCGTAATAAGAACATATTCAGTAACTTCCTTTTACACGCGGCTTCGCCGCGTGAATTTATGTTTGTGGCAAAAACTTCTTTAACAAATACCTTTACAGGTGGATCGTCCGGGACTATCTCAACCTCAACTCAGTATTTGACACGACAGTCGAATTAATAGATAATACTTAAGCACTTAACTTTAGGACGGTGTCCCTACTGAGTACGAGCGTTATCAACAGCTGTCAAACTGCTACATAAGACATGGTTTGACGCATAGGTCACTATATCATTCCGTTTTACCTATTCCTAGTTGCGAATGTTGATATTGTATTCATACCAAAATATGAACGAAATACAGTTTTTCAATACAGTAGAATCCCTATTATGGGAGTGGAGGCTGTAAATTAGATGTTATTTTATTTATTTTATTTTATTTTATTTTATTTTATTTTATTTTATTAGGAAAACTTACAGCATGTGGAACATTACAATAAAATTACATATTAACAAACTTAATGCCAATAACAAGTTTCCACTAGTAGGAAAACAAATTAAATTAACTTAAGCACGTCATGCTAAGCATCACACCATATAACTACATACTAACACTACTATCTATACAAAACTAGGACTTAAATCTATAGTAAAAACTAACATATTTAAATAGCATGTTCAAACCACAAGAAAAGGATTATCTATTATGTATAAAGTCATGTAATTAATGAAGACGGACTCACCACGGCTCAATAATATGCTATTATAATTAAGATATAATATAGGTAGGTAGGTACATATAAGGGGGGAAAATTGAAGGGGAAAATATTTTTAAGGGGAAAAAATTGTTAGGTAATTTTTATTATTATTATTTTTAATATATCTAGCAACATCCCGCGAAAAATGCTTCACATAATATATTTAAGTTTTATACTATGGATTTCCACGAAGTAACGCCTGATTCCATTATATAAGGGGAGATAAAAATTTTGCCTAATGAAAGAAAGCATCAGTCACAAGTTTTCTAATTTTGGTTGGTTTTATTAGGAATAAGTCCTCAAGTGGATTACTGGTTAGAAATTTGTTGAGTTGAGCGCTAGACCTGTATATATAAATGAATTTTGACGATAATAAGTTCTGAAAGGTGTGACATAAAGGGGCATGAAATTACGGGAATTTCTGACGGGTATGTTAATATTATATTTAGCCAATAATTCAGGTACATCTACCTTATTACTTAGTATTTTACTTAAGTAAACCAGGTCAGATATATTCCTGCGATAGTATAAAGGAAGAAAATGGAATTTTTTGCACCTGGCATCATAATCAGTGAGGCAAAGATGGGATTTAAACTAAAGAAATCTAAGGAAGCGCTTCTGAATTGACTCCACTCTGTTTATGTAGATATTGTAAGCAGGATTCCATAACTCAGAACAATATTCCAAAATACTTCGAACATATGCACAGTATAGGACCTTTACTACTTTAACCCTAGAGAGATAATCTACGTCTTTGAGACGCACGGCCAACACAAATATTGCTATCTCTTTTTTATTTCGCATCGTACCGCTCTGTCCTTCTAAGTTATCCCAGTGGCCGGGCGGACCTTACGCGAGACGGCTGTGTCGCCCTGGTAAGTACAATAATTACGTAGATACAGGGATGGCGTACGTTCGAGAGACGTATGATTATCCTTTGTGTAACTTTTAAACCTCATTCCCAGTAGTAATAGTTCATTGTATTTATCGTTTTTTTTTTATATTTTAGGTGATTTTGGTAGTCTATTGCAATGGCTGGACGCGGGGCCCTTGATTATAACCAAATTGAAAAAATATTGGAGAATAGTGAAGATGAGATCCCTTCAGAGAGTGACAGTGAAGTGGAGGATGACTTGAATCAAGATGACGTGCAGAGTGACACCGAAGACGAATTGGGTGATGAAGTTGCTGCTGAAGTAATAGACTCAACATCGGAGGAATTGCAGGTACCATCATCTCCGTCATGTTTACCAAACCAAGATTCAACTTCAAATTTGGATTCGCGCATTATTATTCCAACTCAACGTATACTGCGCGGGAAAAACAAACATTGCTGGTCTACAATCAAGGGTCAAAATCGAGGAAGAACTGCAAATATAAATATAGTACGGACATCTAGAGGGCCTACTCGCATGTGTAAAAATATATATGAGCCTGTTTTATGCTTTCAATTATTTATAACTGACGAGATTATAAATGAAATAGTGCGATGGACCAATGCTGAAATATCTCGAAAACGTACAGACAAAGAAGCTAAATTTCGACTCATTGCTGAAAATCAGAATAAAACTTACTCATTTAGTGCCACATTTAGAGATACAGTTGATATTGAAATAAGAGCCTTGATCGGTATTTTGGTGCTATCCTCAGCAATGAAAGATAACCACCTATCCACTGAAGAACTCTTTGATAGTACGTTTTCAGGAACGCGTTATGTCTCTGTAATGAGCCGTGAGAGATTCGACTTTTTGATTCGATGTTTACGAATGGATGACAAGACATTGCGTCCAGCGTTGAGAACAGAAGATCCATATATACCTGTGAGAAAGGTGTGGGATCTACTAATCAGCCAATGTAAAAATAATTATATTCCAGGGCCGCACTTGACTATTGACGAACAACTGCTCGCATTTAGAGGACGCTGTCCTTTCAGAATGTATATTCCCAATAAGCCGAGTAAATATGGCATAAAAATACCAATGATTTGTGATAGTGGCACAAAATATATGATTAATGCACTGCCCTATATTGGAAAGGCCACCAACACGAACGGTTTACCTCAAGGCGAGTACTATGTAAAAGAGCTGTCTAGGACTGTACATGGATCTTGTAGAAACGTGACGTGTGACAACTGGTTCACGTCTGTTCCTTTGGCAAAGAGCTTACTTCAGGAGCCCTACAAATTGACATTAGTAGGTACCATAAGATCCAATAAAAGAGAGATTCCGGAAGAACTAAAGAATACTCGTTCGCGACCAGTTGGATCTTCGATGTTCTGCTATGATGGTCCGTTAACTCTTGTGTCCTACAAACCCAAACCTTCAAAAATGGTATATTTATTATCATCTTGCGACGAAACAGGTACGATCAATCAAAATACAGGCAAACCTGAGATGATCATGTACTACAACCAGACAAAAGGTGGAGTTGACACTTTTGACCAAATGTGCTCGTCTATGTCATGTTCGAGAAAGACCAACAGGTGGCCTATGGCAGTTTTCTATGGTATGATGAATATATCGTTTGTGAATTCTTATGTCATATACTGTCATAATATGATAGCTAACAATGATAAGCCTCTAAGTCGCAGAAATTACATGAAAAAGCTGAGCACAGAACTTATATCACCTTGGATGGAGAAAAGGTTAGAAGCTCCTACTCTTAAAAGACATGTCCGTGTAAATATCCAAGAGTTGCTACCAAAAACTAATACTTTAGATAATAATGAAGAACCAGTAATCAAAAAGAAGAGATATTGTGCGTATTGTCCGTCAAAAATAAGAAGGATGTCGAAAATGACATGTTATAAATGCAATAAAAGCATTTGTGGTGAACACAAGACTGATGTATGTAAAGGCTGTATCTAAATGTGATTTAAACTTAAAACTTGTTGATTTTTTATATGAAGCTGTTAATTAGTCCTTATTCTATAATATTAAGTAAAAAAAAATGTGATTTTAAATTTAAGATTAATATAATTACTCAACAAAGGAAGACTTAATATTTTTTAGTTATTTTGTAAGAGGTTTATAAAATGTTCTTTTTTTTTCAAATTATATTCATTTTCTAATTGTAATTATGTTTTTATTTGTCGTAGAAAACCCTTAACTAATGATTCAATAACTTTTTAAAATGTTATTTATGGAAACTTGTTCCATAGGCACTTATAAATGCGAATACGTCTCAAAAACGTATGATTATCTTTACCATAGGTCAAAATAAGATTATCTTTCTAGGGTTAATAGAATTAAATTTACTACAGGAACGAATAACAAACCCTAGGGCTTTCGAGGCCTTTCTAATAGTGTAGTCGATGTGCTCATCAAAAATTAATTTAGAGTCTATATTAATTCCTAGGTCTTTAAACGATTTCTTAACGACAAGTACCTTTTTCCTAAGCTTATAATCATATTTTGTAATGTTTAATTTACGACTAAAATTTATCGCAAAACACTTGGATACATTTAAATCTAATTTATTAATAGTACAGTAGTTACTAAATCTATTTAAATCTTCCTGTAGGAGGCAACAGTCATCTAATGAGGAGATTTTTTTGAATAATTTTGTGTCATCAGCATATAATCAAAATTTTGAGTGACGGAAGCAAAAGGTAATGTCGTTAAGAAATATAGCAAAGAGCAAAGGCCCCAGAAGAGAGCCCTGAGGAACGCCAGAAGGTACATAATATATCCATCCAGAAGTAAAACCGTTAATAGCTACCGCTTGAGATCTATTACCAATATATGATGAGAACCAACGGAGAAGATTACCATGTATACCGGCATAAGATAACTTCTGGAGTAGGATACAATGGTCTATACGATCGAAAGCCTTGCTAAAATCAGTACATATCAAGTCCACCTGTGCACCCGTGTCCATACCAGAACTAACATAGTCATACGTTAGGAGTAGATTTGAAGTTGTTGAGCGCCCTTTTAAAAAACCATGTTGTTCGGGTATGAACCAGCATTGAAGTGCAGAATAGACCCGCTGATGTATAATTCTCTCAAAGATTTTTGCAAATACACAAAGCTTAGAAATCGGCCTATAGTTTTTAATATTAACTTTATCTCCTCCTTTGTGTATAGGTGTAATATACGCTGATTTCCAAATGCTTGGTACATGTCCCTCCTTTAATGATCTTAAGAACAAAACGGTTAGGGGAGTAACGAGGCTTGTGGCGCATTCAACTACTAGTACAGGGGAAATATCATCCGGTCCAGCCCCCTTATTCAAATTGACTGATTTGAGCAGTTTAAGTATGACCTCAGGGTTAATATTAACGTCATCTATGGACTTGTTATTTTCCACCAGCGCTTCGGAACTCGAAACGCCAGGAGAGGAAGTAGAAACGAGAAAGTTAGCTTGAAAATATTTTGATAATAGGTCACAGATTTTAATACCCTCAGTTGCTAGTTCACCCTCATAGCACATTGAGGAAGGATACACAGAAGAAGCTTTGCGGTTTCCTTTAACAAAACTCCAAAAACGTTTCGGGTTATTAATAAGAGAACTCTCAGTTTTGCGAATATAAGATTCGTAGCATATGTGTTCCAATGACTTAGCTCTGCTCCTAAGCAACGAAAAAGGAACGTAGTCACTGCGATTCCCATAAAGTTTATATTTACGGTGAAACTTATGTTTCTCTCTTAATACTTTTATAAGTGCTGAGTCATACCAAGGTGGGTAACGGTTGGGTGAAATTATTTTGTGTGGTACATGTGTATTTCGAAGATCATAAATAATGTTATAAAAGTACTTTACAGCATCATCCAAGCATTTGTTATTAAGACAGTCATCCCAGTTCACTAGATTTAAAGAGGAGCGAATCGAGTCATATTTACCACGGTTGTAAAAATATTTAAGTACTTTTTTGGACTCCAAAGTGCATTCTGTGTCTTGTACAAGTTCAATACAAAGCGAACGGTGGTGAGGTACATCATCAGGTACTAGGGGGTCATCACAGGCAATAACAGTCAGCTCACAATTAGAAAAAACTAAGTCTAAGAGTCGATTGTTATAATTGCGAACTTGACTGCGCTGAGTGAGATTGCACTGGGCCAAGGTATCTATAAAATTAATATGGCTTCTCGTAGTAGGAGCCGCGCCAGCTGACGGGAAGTCTGTTCCTTGAGGATGCCAGTCGATAAATGGGAGGTTGAAATCCCCTAACACTAAAAATTTATTATTTGAGCAAGAGTTAACAATATTGAAAAGGCTATTAGAAAACAT
This sequence comes from Celastrina argiolus, assembly GCA_905187575.2. Classification (NCBI taxonomy): domain Eukaryota; kingdom Metazoa; phylum Arthropoda; class Insecta; order Lepidoptera; family Lycaenidae; genus Celastrina; species Celastrina argiolus. Next base: position 606,453 of record LR994578.1, on the reverse strand, counting down.
TTCGAGCTGAAGACCTGAGCTGTTTCCCTCACCTTGCTTACACAGATAAAGTGTGCACAGATGAATAGTATCTTGAGATTTAACCCTAGGTGTAATGGACACCCAGAGATCCTCAGCGGAGCTATGCCATTCGGGACGACCCACGGCGGTTAACTCACGGCGGATTGCCAGGAGAACACCGCCTCCTAATGACTGTTTGGTTAAGGAATAATTTCTATCACGTCGCCACACAACATACCTATTGTCAAATAATTCCTCATCCAGTATACCATCCAATAGCCATGTCTCAGTAATCGATATTATGTCATACGAGTTTAGGCTTACATTTCGCTTAAAAAGTTCCGTTTTTGTACGTAAACCTCTAGCATTTTGGTAAAATATGGTCAATCTAGAATCCACAACAATATATCGCAATTACTATAAACATTTCAAAAATCATAATAATAAGTGTGACGTTAGAAAAACGCAGTACGTGTGATAAATGGGAATCATAATAGTAACTGGAACACATCATAAAAAAGTAATAAATATGACAATATAGTTGTTGTATTTTTAATAAGTAACTTAAGTGGGAAAAAAGACACTTTGTTAATTATGGTTAAACCCAGGCTAACATAATAAAAATAATAATACTTTATGATATTCACAATTAAAATTACAGGGCAACAAATTAATATTAAGATTTGAGATATCATTAAATTAAAATTAAATAAATACTGACCTGTTTTATTGCTAAAGAGTTGTGATGCATACGTTGATAAAGCCATAATCTGTGATGTTCGTACTACAGTCATACGATGATAAAAAATCAACATAATATTAAGGTTATAAACCATTAAAAGGTTAATATACCACAAAACGTAACTGCCATACCATACCACAATAAGGAAACTGGTGAATGCTTTTCTAGTATAAATTGACCGTGTTATTTTTGTTATATTATAACACAATAGTATGTACTGTTATTTTTATTATATTATAACACAATAGTATGTACTTATCGTTTGATGCGAGGACTGTAATAATGTGTATTTTTAAAATTTATAATAATATGGTAAAAATATAAATATAATATGTATTTTATTGTAGAATTGCAAGAAACATAGTATAATAGGTTACTTGAATACATTCGATCATTTGAAAATAACAGATAAAATATATAACAATAAAACCTTTGAATACTTATCAAAAAGCAAACATAATGTATAATTCCCTTTCTATAAAAAGTTTTATAAAGCAAGAGGTAAAATTCCGTATATAGTAAAATAAAAATCATTCGTGTACCCAAAATAATAATACACAAATCAAGGATCTCCGTCAAATACATACGCACGCCTTCTCTGTGGAATGTAAGGATAATAAATACAGTTAGATTTACTGAACTCATCATAAATAGGACATTATAAATATAAAAAATTGCTAATTTATATAAATTATCAAGCAAAATTACTGAAGAGTAGGAAAGCAGGTAGACGTAAAAACAAATACAATTTAAATCGTCCATAAGCGGCTGCGCATGCGAGCGAGAAAAGCTATGAGAAAACGAGAGCGATATATGATTCATAACGGGTTTAGGCGGTCCGACACCGAACGAACAGCGACGAAGCGATACTCCGAATGCAAAGCAAGTGGTGCGCAACCTTTTCTTGTGGATCGTCCTGGCTATCAGTGCGCGCGCGTGTCCCCGTACTCCGTGTCCGTGACGACCCCATTTTGAGAGCAACCCAGTGTAACCATTCAGCGTCGTATATGTGCGTCCGTATTCGTTTAGAATCGGTCGTACATTGCGCCCGGCTGGGTTTGGTTGCCCTCGCCCGGCCCCCCGTTGGAGTACGCTTCGACGTTGGGGTCACGGAGAGCCAGATCTCCTGAGTGTGTGTTGTGTGAACGAGTTTCGTGTGCCGCGCACCTCAGTGTGAGTACTTTTTATTACTTTTATTGTGCCCGTTAGAGAAAATGACTCCTTAATGTTTTGTGTTTTGTGTAATTGCTAATATAGCACCATGTCCGACCGCGATTCGCGGCCCGCAAGCCGCGATCCGCGTCTAACGCCTCGTGCGGCGTCCGGTACGTCGCGTTCCTCGTCCCGATCACGATCGAGGTCGAGATCACGCGCGCCCCAGCACCGCAAAGGCTACCTGAAGCCCACCGATCCTAGCAGTAGCGGAAAGGATACCGCTCGCCCCAGTCCGTCACCGGCATTCCCGCGGGAGGGTACTATCACCCCCTCGCCTGAATGTGTTCCGGTGGTAGCCAGCAGCGAGTCCGGGCCCCCCGCCCGCCCTGCCGAAGAAGGATCGGCCCTGCCGCAGCGCCCTACGCGCCGCAACGAAGAGGAGTACGGCGGCCTCCCCAAACCCGCTACAACACGTTCGTCGCTGGATATCGAAGCCGCCGCAGCAGGTACCAGTGTACAATACTCCACCAATGCCGTGCCAGCAGCCTACGCCGCTGCAGCGCCGCCCCACACCCCGCAGGCCCCATCCTGCTCTAACGTCGTTGTGCCTCCCTCGCACAATGCCCTCGCTCCCTCACACGCATCTCCGTCTCGCTCCCACACGGCCGCGATGACGTCAGAGATGCCCCCACCGCCCCCTCCGACACCCGCGGCAGCCCCGAAAAGAGCCCGCGACCCAGTGGCGTCCCCTAACGTGTCCCCGCCGGCAAAACGAAGCGATACGTCTGCTTCCTTTGCTGCGGTCGTGAATCAAGGAGCGTCTACGTCCCATATGTCCCGGCCCTCGTCGCCGATGGACACTACGCCGGCGCCGCACACTTCCAGAGTGCCGCCGCCTGCACCGAAGACCTCGAAGTGCCCGCCTCTGGTCGTCGAGGTCCTGGAGGACTGGCCGACGCATTTTCGTGCCCTGAGGGACATCCTCGGGCACCCACCGAACGCCAAGCCATACGGACGCGGCGTGAAATTCATCCCGGACAGTGAGAAGGAGTACCGGGTGGTACAACGGTACCTATCCGATCTGGGTAGCACTACCCAGCTGAGTTGGTACTCGTATTCCCTCCCCCAGGACAGGGGACTCAAGGTGGGCATCTACGGCCTGCCAACCAGCACCAAACCGGAGGCGATCAAGGAGGAGCTGGCCTACCACGGATACGTCGCCGAACACGCGACCAGAGTACTCGGCCGAGGAGATAGACCGGGGTGCGTATTTTTTGTTCTACTAAAACAAACCCCGGGCCTCACGCCGGGCATTTACAAACTATCGTCTTTTATGCTGATGCCCGGCATCAGGATTGAAGCTTGGCGCAGCAAAGGGGGTCCGTCACAGTGCCACAGATGCCAGCAGTTTAGGCACAGCAGCAACAACTGCCACCGCAAACAGGCGTGTGTGAGGTGCGCCGGCGAGCACGCTGCTGCTGACTGTCCCCGAGCGGCGACGGATGCGCCACGCTGCGCAAACTGCGAGGGGGCCCACCCGGCCAACTCCAACAGATGTCCGGTTTTCCTGAGGGAGAAGGAGAACCGGCGCGCTGGACCCCTCGCCCGCACCACCCGGAATGCTGCCCCGCGGGCCAACCGCGGCCCCTCCATCCCGGAACAGGAGGTAGCCCCTCCCCCGCCCACCGCCTCGTCTTTAATGGCGGAGGCCAACCAGCCCATCCCCCGCCGTGCACCTCCAGTGCGCACCGGCGAGAGGAAACAGAAGAAGAAGAAGAAGCAGTCCCGCAGGAAGAACAAACCTGGTACCTCATCCGCAGCGGCCACGGACTCCGAGTACAACGCTTCGGCTACTTCCGCTCCCCCCACACCTCAAGCAGGCACCTCGACTATGCCTCCCCCTTTCCCCCCCCCCCCCCCCCCCCCCCGCACGCCGCATACGCCGCGATCGCCGCGAACGCCGCGTACCACGTCCAATCAGCCGGCCACTTCCGAAGTGGCCGCCTCGGTTACTGCCCCGGCAGCCCCCATTTCTCTTTTAGACCCACCGGCCCCACAGCGTCGGGTTAGAATACAGCGGGAGTGTCCTGAGTCCTCCTTAGAACTTTTAAAAGCCCTGTTCCGCCTGGCCACGAACATTTACAACAAAATTCAAGCCGGCGAGGACACATTTACCTCTCTATTACAAGGCCTCCCTGAAGGGGCCGCGCTCATTTCGAAATTAATTAATAAATGGCTACCAACACCTCACAACAACTAAAGGTCGTGCACTGGAACGTCCGAGGGGTTCGCGGTAAGGCGGCGTCTATCCAACATCTTCTACGTGAGTACGAAGTTGATGTCGCCCTACTTAGTGAAACCCTTCTGTCTCCTCCAGACCGTTTCAGCGCCCCGGGTTTTATTGTTTATCGACAGGACTACTTAGGAGGGGAACGCGTATGCAGAGGTCTCGCCGTTTTGGTCCGCAGGCAGCTTCTCCACCAGCTTCTCCCCGACCCCACCGTCTCTTCATTATACGCGCTCGGCGTCGAACTGTTACTAGGGTCCACTAGAACCCACGTCTACGCTTGCTATAAGCCCCCGGGAGCTCGATTAGATATCGCCGACGTCCACAGGCTCCTATCGAAAGAGCCTACTGTGATCGCCGGCGATCTGAATAATTGTAAACACCCCGGGTGGGGTTCGCGAACAACGAATGCGGACGGTTCGCGGTTATTTGACGATGCCGAAAGGCGTGGCTACTCGGTGGTGGGTACTTACTCCCCCACTCACTACCCGGAGTGCCCCCTTCATTCCCCAGACGTTCTGGATATCGCGATTACACACAATTTACCGGGAGATTTTCATCAGGAGGTACTTGACGTCGCACATGGCTCCGATCATCTCCCCGTCGTTGCCGTCATCCGCTCCTCTCCAGCGAGCGTCCTCCCCATTCCCAGTCGCCCGGTGCGGGATTGGGAGCTGTTTCAACAGCAGCTGCACGAGTCCACTCCAAATGTGCCCGTCAGTTCAGCAGAGGCGGTTGAGGCGTTGGCATTCCAGCTCACCAGCGCCATCTCCTCCGCATTAGATGCAGCCACCAGTCCAGCAGCCGAGCAGCGGACCAGAAGACCAACGTTGCCGCGTCACGTCGCCGCTCTTATCAAGGAGAAAAAGAAGCTCCGGCGTCGTTGGCAATACTCCCGCTGCCCCACACTCAAGGCGCAGCTCAATACTTTAAATAACCAGGTAAGGAAGGAGCTGGCCCAGATAAAGGCCGACAGTTGGAGTCGGCGCATTCTGGAGGCGGGAGAGGACTGGAACTCTCTCCACCGCTTCTGTCGCAGCCTCACACACACCTCCACACCAGTCAGACCACTCCTTCATGATGACGGCAACCTGCGTTACCGAGCAGAGGACAGGGCAGAGATCCATGCTGATCACCTCGAACGCCAGTTCTCCCCATTGCCGACCACCGCAGCGGAACACGTCGAGACCATCACCGAGGAGGTAAAGGTATTCCTTCTTGCCCCCTCCGATCCCCCTGATTTTTCCTTTTCCCCGAGAGAGGTTCGTAAAACCCTCTCTCGTCTCAAACCCAAAAAGGCTCCCGGCGCAGACGGCATCCCGAACGCAGCTCTTCGCCACCTCCCATTTAGGACTGTTGCCGCTCTAACCCGCCTGTACAATGGTATCCTGCGTACAGGCCATTTCCCATCAATGTGGAAGAAGGGGCTTATTATCACGTTACCGAAGCCCCACAAGAACCTGCGTTTGGCTGCTGGCTATCGGCCCATTACTCTTCTCTCTACTCTCTCTAAGACATTTGAATCCCTCCTCCTTAAGCACCTTAACCCGCACCTGCCTCCTCGTGTAGAACAGTTCGGCTTCAGGTCCGAACTCAGCACCACCTTGCAGTTAGTCCGTGTCGTTCACCATCTCTCCGTTGCGGCCAACAGAAGGGAGTCGTCGGTCGCAGTGTTTCTCGACATGGAGAAGGCGTTTGATAGTGTTTGGCATGACGGTCTTCTGTTCAAACTTATTAGAGTCGGCGTGCCGCGATTTTTGGTCAGGATTGTCGCGTCTTTTCTTGCCCAGCGGACCTTCAGGGTTCGCGTCGAAGAAATCCAGTCGTCGGAGCGTCCCATCACGGCAGGAGTCCCTCAGGGCAGCGTCCTCTCTCCGTCGCTGTACAATTTGTACGCAAGCGACGTGCCCAAAGACCCAGACACCACGGCGGCGCTGTATGCTGACGATACGGCGTTCATCACCACCTCCTTGTCGTCCAAACATGCAGCCGTCAAAATGCAGAGGACGCTCGACCTCCTACCTGACTGGCTGAGCAAGTGGAGACTTTCGGTAAACCCTGGAAAGTCCCAAGCGCTCGCCGTCTCAAGGAAGGTCGCGCTACCACCGCCGCTTAAGATCGGCGACGCTGTGATCCCCTGGGGAAGAACGGCACAGTACCTGGGGGTCACCTTAGACCGCCGACTCACAATGGGTCCACAATGCTGCGCAGCAGTGGGGAAGGCCAAGGCAGCTCTAGCCATGCTGGCCCCGGCCTACTCGTCGTCGCAGATCCCGCTCAACATGCGCGTTGCACTTTTTAAGATCTACGTCCGCAGCCGCCTCACGTACGCGGCGCCCGCCTGGCATCATCTGCTCTCTGCGTCCCTGAAAAGGTCGATGCAGAGGCTGCAGATTCGCGCGCTGCGCCGTACAGCTGGCGCCCCCTGGTACGTGCGGAACAGCACGATAGCGAGAGATCTGCGCGTCGAAAGCGTGGAGGAGTTTGTCGCACATCTCGCGTCCAATTTGTTTACGCGAGCGGACGCCTCGCGTCTTCCTGAGTTGGCTGACCTGGCACCCTGGCATGCGCGCCCGCCAGACCGCCTGCGTTTGCCTCGAGACGCTGTCCCACCAGTTGAGGACTAGACGGAGCTATAGTCCCGTCATACCTTTAAGAAGAGGAGGAGCCAGGACAACCGTTTTTACTCATGTTGTTGTCCCCACACCCCTCCCCACATCCTTATAATTGTGTTTTGGCCATTTTGGCGCCGGAGCACAGAATAATTTATAATTTTAATTTATTAAATATCATTTTACTTTATATTTTTCCCTGTCCGTGGTTGCTTGGGTCAGTAGTGACGCAATTCCCGTGCACGTGGGGTCGTTTCTCGATTCCCTTGGATCGAGACCCCATCGTTTTTGTGCTCGAGTAGCTGCGATAAATTCCTCTTTGATATATCGATTAATAAAACTTACAATTATCGATTTGTTGTTAGAACCATGCGATGGAACACGAGCTACATAGTTGATTTGAGTCTTTGGGAAAGGATAATTCACAAACTTAGCGATCGCGTCAATCACGTTAAATAAGTTTTCGTTGGGTTTGCACGGGATGCCCTTTATTTCCAGATTATTCATGCGGGACCACTGCTCCCTGTTGATGTTATCTTTCTTAAGTAGCGCAATATCTTTAGAAAAGGAGGACTCTATCTTCTGGAATTCAGAGGCATATTTTTCGACTGCCAATACCTTAGTCTCTAACCCATCCAGTCTGGAACTATTGAACTCACATGACTCTTTCAACTCAGTGATGTCCTTTTTTATGGACTTCACGTCTTCAAAGAGTTCGGGAAGTTTACTCAACTTAGACTTCATATCCCGCAACTCCGACATGATAATTTTTTTTTTTTTTATGGAAAAAGGGGGCAAACGAGCAGGCAGTTCACCTGATGTTAAGTGAATCCTGACGCACATAAACATCCGCAACTCCAGAGGAACTGCAGGTGCGTTGCCGGCCTTTGACGAAGAGGTAGGCTCTTTTTTTTTCAAGGGTCACAGTACCCGACTCAGAGACTGTAGGTGACCGCGAGCCCGACGCGAGCTTACATTGAGGGCATCTCCACATAGCCCGTCTATCAGCCCCCAGTTTGCGATATCCAGCTTCAGAAATCGATGCACAGGTAAAATCCAGGTTGCGCAGGCATCCATTACAGAATACACCATCAGAAAAAGATAAACTGCATGCATCGCACTTCATTTTTAATAAAAACTTCATCAAATGTAAGAAATATCAGGTTTTGTATGATTTTATATGCGCCAATATTCCTACAAAGAGGTACAATCAAATGACCAAAGACCAAATAGTAAATTGGCTATGCCCTGCTTGCCGTAACAAACTTCCCAAGGCAGACAACCAAAATACACCAGTTAGAGGTTACGCAACGTTTGACTCTTCTCCGAGTCCGACCGACAATATTACCATGCGCAAAAAATCTAATTTGTCAGTGGCTTCTCCTGAACACACAAACGTGGAATCGTGCATAATGGACCAAGACTTTTCTGTCATTATACGATCTGAAATTAAGGAAGCTCTGCATGCTAAACTTCCTAGAATTTTGAAAGCCACACTGACTTCAGAACTTGCACCACTAAAACATCAAATTATAGATTTAATTACTTCTATTGAATTTCTTAGCCAAAAATACGATGAAATTAATAGTTTAATGAAAACAAATGAGGAAGAATTAAAGAACATGAAGTCTCTAAACACTAGTCTCTTGAATAAAGAGTCAGATTTTTCCAGTCGCCTGTCCACTCTTGAACAACATAGTCGTGATTCAAATGTAGAAATACATAGTCTACCGGAATTTAAATCTGAAAATGTAGCTCAAGTGGTGCGTCAAATAGCTTAAGTTGTCTTTGACCCAATAAAAGATGAAGATATTCATTCATGCTTTCGTGTAGCTAAAATAAATCCTAATAATGGTCGTCCGCGGTCTGTAGTTGTCAAGCTGCGATGTGCTCGTACTCGTGACTCGCTTCTTGCTGCAATACAAAAATATAATAAAAATGCTCAAAGAAAAGACAAACATACATGTTGGCGAAAATCTGACTACTGAAAAAAAAGCACTTCATGCTGCCACACGAATTAGAGCTAAGGAATTGTCGTTCCAGTTTGCCTGGGTTCGTAATGGCAAAATATTTATAAGAAAAAACGACCGTTCCCCATCCAAAATAATAAATTGCCTGGACCAACTCAAAACCTTACACGAATAAATAGTCTTCGATTGCTTCTCATCTGTTCTTGTGTCCGTGAATATCTGCCGCATTAATGGTTCGAATGTACTATCAGAATCTTCGTGGCATGCGAACCAAAACACGATATATCTACAAGAATATTGTGCAGCAAGACTATGATTTAATCATACTCACAGAAACATGGCTTAACAGCAACATTTCAGATAATGAGTTCATTGATGATAGGTACCATGTCTATCGTTATGATCGTAGTGTCTCTGAATTCTACACAAAATGTTATGGTGGTGGCTTGCTCATAGCAGTTAATAAGACTATTACTAGTACACGTCTAATTAGAAAAGAGAGCAAATGTGATGACTTATGGATACAAATAAGTCTTAATAAGGGTAAAAAGTGTATTAACATTGGAATTTGTGTCGTTTACACACTATGTCTTTCTTCTCCTCTAAAACAGAAAGAACTTGATGTTTTCTTAAATAATAGCATTGATGTCATTAGCGAACTTGATGATGTAATAATATTAAGTGACTTTAACATGAGATTTATTGATTGGTATTCGGACGGTGATGATCTTGCTCTAGCTTCTCACAACTATAATAACAAGTTGGGTTATGCTTTAACCGATTTCATGTCTTTGACAAGTTTATTTCAAAAAAACCATATACAAAATAGAGATGGTAAGATTCTCGATCTTGTATTAACTAACGTCCCGTGTCAAGTTACTGAAGCTTATAGTTGTATTAGTAAGTTGGATCCATATCATCCGCCGCTCGATATTGATGTTCACTTGAGGTTAGCTATTCATTTTGTCAAACTACAGAGGACTGATTTAAATTTTTACAAAGCGGATTATCCTAGTGTACTGCAGGCTCTGAATGACGTTGACTGGCGTGTTACATTTAGTAATTGCACTGATGTTGACGAAATGGTTTCCTACTTCTATTCAAAAGTTAATAATATTATTACGGAGTATGTGCCCAGGCGGAAGCCTCGTAAGTCTAAATATCCATGCTGGTTCACCAGCGAGCTTATTAAACTACTAAAGGAAAAGGAAAAACTAAGACTAAAATCGCGTAAGTTTGGCAATCCTCGCGACAGACTTGAATATGAATTGTTACGCAAGCGTTGTGACAAATTGTTAAAAATATGCCATAGTGACTACATCCTGACTTTAGAAAATAACATTAAAACTAATCCTAAGGCATTTTGGGGCTATATAAAGCAAAAAAGAGCCTCAAACACCTTACCATCGACTATGAACGATGACCATAGATTTATGGTCATCGTTATAACGGGAGATACTAACGTAGCAAATCTGTTTGCTTCTTATTTTAGCTCAGTTTACACTAGCAATTCTTCCGCGAGTCCATTACCTCTCAGCGCCCTTACACAGCCAGACAAAGATGCGAATTACACTCGCAAACTCGATCTCGTGGTGCTGTCGGAATCAGACATAACTAGAGAACTTAAATCTACTGACCAAAACAAAGGTGCTGGACCGGATAATATTCCACCACTATTCATTAAGAGATGTGCTAAACCATTATCGCTTCCATTAATGTTGATATATAATAGGTCACTTAATACGGGTGTCTTCCCCAATATATGGAAAAAGGCTAGAATCGTTCCGGTATTTAAAAAAGGCGACTCGAGCAATATAAAAAACTATAGGCCAATAGCCATACTGTCAACATTTGCGAAAACGTTCGAGGCCTTAGTCTGCACTGTCTTGACACATCACTGTAAAGATTTATTAACGGTCCAACAACATGGTTTCCAAAGGCGTAAATCAGTGACAACGAACCTTGTATCTTATCTTGCTCCTATTTTTGCGGCCGTAGATAACAGGGATGAGGTAGATTCAGTTTACACTGACTTTGCTAGTGCCTTCGACTTAGTTGATCATGGCATCTTAGTCAGAAAACTATATGCCCAGTATGGTGTGAGCGGCAGGCAACTCGACTGGTTCATGTCATACCTTAACGGGCGATGTCAGGTGGTAGTGGAAAACGGCCAGGAATCTATAAAGTATGTAGCTAACTCGAGTGTGCCACAGGGATCTCATTTGGGGCCTATACTATTCCTGTTGTTTATTAATGATATTGTCGATCGCGTCTACCACTGCCGTTGTTTCTTATTCGCCGATGACATGAAAATATCAAGACTTGTAAGATCTCGTGCCGATGCCTTAATTTTACAATCTGACTTAGACCGCATATCTCAATGGTGTCAGGATAACAATATGAGATTGAATGCTTCTAAGTGCCAACACATAAAATTCACTAGGAAAAGGACACCAATTCAAACAAAGTACTCTATTAATGGTTGCCCAATAGTTCAGTTGCCTGAAATCAGAGATTTAGGAGTAATAATCGACTCCAGACTAACTTTTGTTGCACATATTGATAGTGTGGCATCAAAATAGAGGCGCCCTACAAACGCTCTTTACCCGGACAGTGTCATCGCTGTCAACTTTACGGGCACACAGCGCGGCACTGCCATGCCAGACCACGATGCGTGAAGTGCTTAGGGGACCATGGCACCTCCGAGTGCACCCGAAAGAGCCCAGAGGAGGAATCCGAACCCCCCAGCTGTGTGCTCTGCCAATCTTCTGGCCATCCAGCCAACTACAGGGGATGCAAATGCGCCCCAAAACCTAAAAGGCGTTTCGCTCCTAAAGCGAGAAACGACCCCCCCAAGCAGTGGAACACCCCAGCCTCTGCCCCCAAAAAGACTGCTTGGGGCCCAAAAGCCCCCCAAGTAAATACCTCGGAGGCCTCATCGGACCCCCCGAGAGAGACCCTCCCCCCCCAAAAATGGATGGTGGAACCTGCATCTGGGCCCAGCCCAGCCGCACCTAGGCCAGTTCCCCCCCCAACCTCAGCCCAATCCAACTTCGGCGCAAACATTAGATTTGCTGCCAACTTCCTTAGAGATATCGACCCAATAGAGCTCGAAATCTTTGTCGTCAAGCTGAACGGTTCCCCAGATGACCGTCTCCATGCTTTGACCCACCATACTGCCTTGATCAATAAGATCAAGGAAAAACCCACCGGTTATTAATGGCTACATTGGCGAGAACAAAACCACACTCATTGTGTGTCGTGACGTTTAACACAAACGGGCTAAGAAACAACATTGACGAAATCCGTAAATTCGTCAAAGATCAAAATGTCGATATACTACTAGTGCAGGAGACGTTCCTAAAACCCAGTATGAGGAACTTAAACATAGCAAACTATAGACAAATCAGAAATGATAGAACTCGATCCAGCCTCGGAGGAACCATAATTTACTATAAAAAGTCACTCCACTGTGTCCCACTCGAACCGCCTCCCTTAGAGGCGATAGAGACATCAATATATGCCATATTAGTATGTCAGGCCATGAGCCAATAATAATCGTAAGTGCTTACTTACAGGGAAATAAAACCCTACTTTCTAGCGAACTAAACACGCTATTTAATCTAGGCAACGCCGTCTTCATTGCCGGCGACCTAAACTGTAAAAATACAAACTGGGGTAATGTAAGAAACAATTCAAATGGTATCCGACTTGAGAGCTACTCAGAAAGCCTAAACTTTGTCATTTTGGCCCCAACAGAACCCACTCGCTACGACACTAACCAACGTAGCAGTGGTCTATTTGGAACCCCCAGCACAATAGACATAGCCCTTATAAAGAATATTTCTCTCGATACCTCTGTCGAGACTCTCCATGAGCTTAACTCAGACCATCGCCCGGTTAAAATTACACTAGGTAACTTTAACCCACAAAACCAAGATAAGAAAAAGATTATCGACTACAAACTGTTAGCCGACAACATACAAAACCTTCAGTCGATACACCTCGACAAAATCCTAGACAGTATAACAAATAGTACTTCTGCCATAGAGGCTGCATCCGACTTAACTGATCATCTGGAAGCGACCATAGAAAAGTCATCCAGGGAGGTACCAATGACCCACGAAAGGCACTGGCCTCTCCCGGAGGACATAAAGGAGTCCATCAGACTCCGAAATGCGGCAAAACGCATGTATACCCCTACCCGTCAGAAGAGTGCCGGAAAAACCTTCGTCACCTCGAAAGAGAGGTCAAATCCAAAGTCAGAGACCACAAAAATCAAAGGTGGGATCGACTTCTCTGTAGTGTAGTGATACATATGTAGTATCTCATATGTTATCTTAGTATATAAGTATGTAACCGCTCATTATTTAACACAATAAATCTGATCAGTGAACTAGTAACATCTTTAATTCGTCTCTCAACGCCCATCCTTACATGGCGACCCTGCCAGTGAGCGATCGGGTTCGCGTTGCATTCCGATCGCCTAATATGGATTAGTGATCTTAAACATTGTCACATCGTTTCAATTATGTGTTCATTAATATTACTGTCTATTAATAACCGCGACGGACGTTCTCTTGAGTTCGTAGATACTTATTTTGTGAATAAAAAATGGGTAAGCAGCAGTCAAAAGAGGAAACTGTGATCATCGCACAAAGCGCTAGCGGTGGTTCCAATGCATCTTGGTTGGAGCAAGTGCATCAGCATACCAGCGCCATCACCTATATCCTGGGAGTGATATGTCTCATACTGATTATCATATCATTGTTCTTCGCGATTCGGCTTTATGGTAGATGTCATAGAGACTGGATACGACGGGAGATACACGAGCACAGTCTCCAGAGATCGAGCAGTTGGTTCCGGCGACGTCACGAGACCCATGGATCGCGTACCAAGGATGACCAGGCGGGCATCACAATAGCATAGCCGAAAAGTGCGTTTTATCGTGAAAAGTGATGTGTAATAGTGTGTCTCAATAAATATATTTAGTGCGGTTCACTGCAATATGTGAAATACAAAAAAAATATGGACTTATTTAGAGGACTTTAGATTTAATGGTATGTAACCTTATTTTTGTTTTTGCCGATATGTATCGATGGCAGAAAATTTAGAAAAGTATTATAATTGCTTGTTAGAAATAAGAACTTATCTTGTAAAGATTGGCCCACAGCGCCGTCAAGGCTCTATTTCTTCAAAAAAATATAATGAAGCTAACGTCATTTTACAAAGTGTTGATAATGATTTGTTGAATATAAGAAGAAAATTTAAGGAATATAGTGAAACTGAAATAAGTTTAATAAATAAATTTACGGATCAGATTAAACGATTATTTGACGAGATTAAAAATTTGTGTAGCTCGACTGAAGTAATTGATAAAATGGAGCCTTTTAGTTTAAAAACGGCAGTGGCCTTACTACCGGTCATGAATGATACGGAAAATGTAACGAAGCAGCTTATCTCTGCTATTGAGCTATATGGTTCTCTGCTGGATGATAAATCGCAACCTATTCTTATTAATTTTATTTTAAAAACCAGGTTATCTGAGAATGCCAAATTACGGTTAAATCAAAGTTATGGTACGGTAAAACTCCTTGTTGATGATATGAAAAAATATTTAATTTCTAAACAGTCTTTTACAGCTTTACAAGAACAATTGATGCGATGTAAACAAAATCAACGTGATATCGAGGACTATGGTAAGGAAATTGAAAATTTATTTGTTAATTTGACTATTTCACAGGCCGAGGGTGATACAAAAAAATATGATGTGCTCAAGCCGTTGAATGAAAAAATGTCTATAAAGCGATTTGCAACCGGGTTACAAAACAAACATATAAGTACTATAATTTCTGCCAGGAATTATAATAACCTAAAGGATGCTATCCGTGAGGCGGCCGACGAGCAGACATCTATGTGGCCAAGAGACAGCATCATGAAATTGTCTAACAGAGAATACCCCCGTAACAATGTCTCATATTCATCTAGAGGACGATGTTTTCAGGCTCACGGTACCTACAACCAGCGTGGCCAGGTCCGGTCGCGTGGGGCTGGTAGCGGCCAGTCTACTCGAGCACGGACGCAGCCGCGAGGCAGATACTATAGCAGTTATCGAGGTAACCGAGGCTCACGAGGTACGTACATCCATAATAATAACGCTCATAGTAATCGTGGACGAAACTATGTAACATCGATCTCGGTTCGTGATACACAAAATGTGAGTACCAGTTCGCCTAATGAATCTAACGTCAACCAATTTTTTCGTGAATAAACAGGATAGCCATGCGATAATTTGTTCTTATAATAATTATAATTCAATTTGCTTAGCATTAGGTACAAAATCTTGTAATTGGTTAGTCGATACGGGTGCGTCACTAAGCGCCATAAAATATGAAACGTTACATCGAAATAACATTCCGTTCAAAAAAGGCAATGTAACAATAAAGGGTGTGTGTGTGAGCTCTGCTCTGTAGGATTTGTTGATTTAAAGTTATCATTTAAGAACATGGAATTCGTACACAGGTTTCATGTTTTCCGAGAGTTATGTTGCGCAAGCGATGGAATATTAGGTTTGGATTTTTTGAAAAAGTATAACGCTAAATTGGATTTAGAATTAGATATTTTAACTTTATTAATGAATGGTTCTGAAATTAGTTTACAATTGCAACAGAGTGTAAGTGGTGGAAAATTTATTAATTTATTACCCAGATGTGAATCCTTGCATTTTATTTCGACAAGTATGAAAGATGAATGTTTGGTTTTGCCTAAACAATTATGTGAAGGTGTTTTTATGGCTGGATGTATTGCGACACCTAAGAACGGTAAAATACCGATTCAAATATTAAATACACGAGAAGAAGCTATTAGTTTAAGTTTTTTCTGTCCTGAAATAGAAAACTTGAAGGATTATTCATTACTTTCTTTCGATCGGGCTAACATTTCTGCAGATAGAGTAAAAAGGTTACTCCATGAGTTAAAATTAAATTATTTAAATAAAGAAGAGCAGTTAGAAATTGAGAAAATATGTGCAAAATTTTCCGACGTTTTTCATTTAGAAGGTGACAGTTTAACAACGTGTAATATTTATAAGCAATCAATAGTATTAAAAAATAATACTGTGCCAGTTTATCGAAAACAATACCGTTTACCGAAATCCCAAAAAGGAGAAATCCAAAACCAAATAAAAAAAATGCTACAGGACGACATCATCGAAGAAACAACCAGTGAACGGTCGAGTCCTATACTTTTGGTTCCGAAAAAATCAGATTCTAACGACAAAAAATACAGACTGGTGGTGGATTACCGGAAACTGAACGAAAATGTTGCAGATGATCGTTTTCCACTTCCAAATATAGTCGAAATTTTAGATTCGATTTCAGGTGCCATTTATTTCAGTCATCTTGATTTACAAAATAGTTATTATCAGTTCGAATTAGATCCAAATAGTAGAAAATGTACTGCTTTCACATTTGACAAACAATATCAAATGTAAAAGATTCCAATGGGACTTAAAACCAGTCCTAGTGCATTTTCGAGGGCAATGTCTATAGCATTATCAGGTCTTAATTATGATAAATGTCTTTTATATATGGACGATTTGGTATGTATTGGACGTAATATAGAAAGCCATAATAAAAACTTAATTGACATTTTTACAAGACTGCGAGAGGTAAATTTAAAATTAAATCCTAATAAGTGTAAATTTTTAGTTAAAGAGTTATTGTATTTGGGGCATGTAGTTAGTGCAGACGGAGTAAAACCTGACCCAGCAAAAACAAAAATTATAGAAAATTATCCTATCCCAAAAAATTCGGATGACGTAAGACGTTTTGTTGCTTTTTCAAATTATTATCGTCGTTTTATTCCAAATTTTGCAGAAATAGTAATCCCTTTAAATAAATTATTAAGAAAAAATGTTGAATTTGTTTGGACACATGAATGTGCCAAGTCATTTGAACTATTAAAAAATTGCTTAGTTTCTCCGCCTTTATTACAGTACCCTGATTTTTCAGAAAACAATGAATTTCAACTTTATACAGATGCTTCAGGTACAGCAATAGGTTCTGTTTTATGTAATAGCGACGGTCGCCCAGTCGCATATACAAGTCGTAGTTTAAATAAAGCAGAATTAAACTATCCGACCATAGAAAAAGAAATGCTAGCTATTGTTTCGTCTATTAAATATTTTCGTCCTTATTTGTATGGGAAAAGGTTCAAAATTTATTCAGATCATCGCCCTTTAATATATCTATTTAACATGAGCAATCCTTCAAGCCGTTTGACTAAATTTCGTTTAATTTTAGAAGAGTATGATTTTGTGATTGAGTATATAAAAGGTAAAGATAATGTTGCTGCAGACACATTATCGAGGATACAAATTACATCAGAAGAGTTGCAAGGAATGAGTGAGCGAGTAATTAATGTTATGACAAGAAATCAACGGAAAAAGTTGGAAAGTCAGGAAAAAATTCACCAAAATTTGTCGACTTTGCCTAGTTCTATCAACGACGTTCGGCCTGATCAACCGAAAGTTGTGGAAATGTCTACAATGCCGTCAAATTGTGTTGAATTATTATTAGTATCACGGAGAAATATGAGTATTATGAATACTAAATTAAAAAGTGACGATAGATTTTTATATAATGAAAATGAAAAGAGATTATACAGGGTGTCCCAAAAATCAACGATAAACCGAAAACGGGTGATAGGCCAAGTCATGACAGTTATGAGAAAAATGTGAAAAAAAATCTTTGTCATGTATTTTTCACATTATAAGGACTTTTAAAAATATCGGAAAAACTGACACCCTGTGATGGTCTTTCATGTCCTAAGACTACAAATATTACTTTTTTGTGATTTTTTTTTCGGTATTGTAGTCATGACTAACCCTTCTGTAAATCACAATTCATAATTTAAACATACCTGCCTCAGTTTTCAATAAAATGGTGTGTTTTGCCCAAGATTAAATTCAAAATAATTACTACACCCAACTTTAATCGTCTGTACTGTAAAAAAAAATTACTATGGCCTGCCCGTTCACCTGATTTAAATCCCATTGATTTCTTTTATTGGGGAACAATAAAAGAAAAAGTGTACTCTAAACCAATTCGAGATTTAGCCGAGCTGCGCCAAAAAATTACAGAAGCTGCTGAACACATTAATTCAAGAAGATACGCCCGTCTTATTACGCGATCATTTTTAAGAAGATGTAGGGCTTGCATTAGAGCTGAAGGCAAACAGTTCGAACATTTGCTGTAAATCTTTGTAAATTAAAGTAATAACTGAAGAAATCCATTGACTGACTTTTATTTCGAACTTGCACCTAAAACTAACTAATTACATACTTGATAACAAGGTGGCGTCTGTTCTGTATCTCAACCACTCACATTTTCAAAAGAGCGTTGTATTCATACCTGAAAATTGAAGTCTTAAAAATGCCTACACTGCAATACAATTTTTTTTTAATAAAAAAGCACCCGCACTTAGCGTCACTGTCTGTCTCGCTCACTCTAGACAAGATGACGTCACTCATCGTCGTCACATAACAACTTAATACCAACATTTTAAAAATTTAAACAGAGTTGGCCTAACATCCGGTTCCGTTAAAAAAATTTTTTTTTCCTCAACAAAGAAGTAATCCAGCAAGTATCATACCATTTTGGAATCCAGATTAAATGCGCCATCTTTTAAAGTTACTTGCCAAAATACTGTAGTAATTTTTTTTTACAGTACAGACGATTAAAGTTGGGTGTAGTAATTATTTTGAATTTAATCTTGGGCAAAACACACCATTTTATTGAAAACTGAGGCAGGTATGTTTAAATTATGAATTGTGATTTACAGAAGGGTTAGTCATGACTACAATACCGAAAAAAAAATCACAAAAAAGTAATATTTGTAGTCTTAGGACATGAAAGACCATCACAGGGTGTCAGTTTTTCCGATATTTTTAAAAGTCCTTATAATGTGAAAAATACATGACAAAGATTTTTTTTCACATTTTTCTCATAACTGTCATGACTTGGCCTATCACCCGTTTTCGGTTTATCGTTGATTTTTGGGACACCCTGTATACCTGTCCAGATGTCAGATCATGTATCGCGCGAGACGCATATGTGAGTGAACTGGAGCAGTATTGTAATAAAATGAATATTAAAAATCTCTATATTATAAAACTTGCAAGTAATAATGAATTTATTGACGTATTGTCAAAAGAGATAAATAATAAAAGTTCATGGTCCGGACCACAGTTACATATTCTTAAAGGAGTAAAGAGAATAATTTGTAATGACGATAAAAAAGTAATAATTAATGACTACCACTTATTACCAACTAGTGGTCATGCAGGAATAAGAAGAATGTTAAATAACATTAAAAAATCTTATTTCTGGCCTGGAATGACACGTGACATAACGGAATTTGTAAATAAATGTAAGAAATGCCAAATGCAAAAGCATTCCTTGCCCGTTAAAGAGCCTATGGTTATAACGAGCACTGCCACAGGTGCATTCGATAAGATTTTTTTAGATATAGTTGGGCCCCTAGATAAGGATTATTATGGTAAGGTTTATATTTTAACTATTCAGTGCGAACTCACTAAGTTCGTAGAAGCATATCCTATAGATCGTAAGGACGCTGTCACCGTAGCAAAAACTTTCGTGGAAAACTTCATTTTAAGGTATGGTATACCGCGAGAAATTGCGACTGATAGAGGTTCAGAATTCATAGCATCAACAATGAGTGAAGTTTGTAAATTACTCGGTATTAAACAGTTATTTTCAACCGCATATCATCATGAATCAATAGGTGCGCTTGAAAATACGCATAAAATTTTAAATGCATATCTTCGTATACAGACTGATAATAATCCCAGGGAATGGAGCACTTGGATTCCATATTGGTCTTTTAGTTATAATACTACTGTACATACATCTACAAATTACACTCCATACGAATTGGTTTTTGGGAAACTGTGTAAATTACCCACTAATTTATGTCAACAAGTTGACCCTCTGTATAATATTGATAACTATCCATTAAGTTTAAAATATAGACTTCAAAAGTCTCAGGAACAGGCTAGGGAAAATTTATTAATGTCAAAAGTATTAAGGAAACAAAATTATGATAAACAAATAAATCCAACTTTTTACAAACCCAATGATTTAATTCTTATACGAAATGAAAATTGTAATAAATTTCAGAATGTTTATATTGGTCCATTTAAAGTTTTAGAAGATGTAGCACCGAATGTTAAAATACTAAAAGATGGTAAAATTGAAACTGTTCACAAAAATAGAACAAAATTATATAGAACTTATGTTAGCAATATTTGATTAATTATTCTGTATAATCATAGAATATTGTGTATTTTTTTTTCTTTTATCTTAAATGTAATGTTTTAGCTAAGTAAAGAAGGTGTATTAGAGAAAATAAAATAAAATTTATGTATTATTTAATTTTTTTTAAAGGAGGGAGGTGTAGTGTAGTGATACATATGTAATATCTCATATGTTATCTTAGTATATAAGTATGTAACCGCTCATTATTTAACACAATAAATCTGATCAGTGAACTAGTAACATCTTTAATTCGTCTCTCAACGCCCATCCTTACATCTCAGTAAAATAGAGCCGTCACATGTGGCCTACTGGCCACTCGCGAAAGCCCTCAAAAAAGAAGCGGTAAGCAATATGCCTCCGCTAAACAGACAAAATCGTCCTCCTGCACTGGAGGATATAGACAAAGCAGAATGCCTAGCCGACACGATACAGGATCAGTGCCGGCCGAGTTCTCTTCCGATCGACCCCTGGCACCTCAGTATTGTAAAGAGCACAGTAGAAAACCGACTCTCGATTCCACCCGTGGAGCCCCTCAGGCCAGTGGACTCAGAGGAGATAAAGGAAATTATTAAGAAATTTAATACCAGAAAGGCACCGGGCCAGGACGGTATATCAAATAAAACACTTAAATTATTACCATCCGCTCTAATCCAACTCATAGTGAACATCTTTAACGCCCTCTTAGTAGGATGTTCATTCCCAGACATTTGGAAGGCAGCTATAGTTATAGGTATACACAAACCAGGTAAACCCCGGGTGAAACCCACCAGCTACCGACCAATTAGTCTCATTAGCTCTCTAGGCAAAGTCTACGAGCGAGTCCTGCTAAGGCGTCTAAATGACGTCATAACAGAGAAAAAACTCCTCCCAGACGAGCAGTTTGCCTTCCGCAATCTGCACAGTTGTCCCGCTCAAGTACACCGCCTAACGGAGTACATCATAGAAAGTAAAAACGACAGGAAATGGACGTGTGCCGTATTTTTCGATGTCGCAAAAGCATTCGATAAAATTTGGCACGAGGGTTTGATATACAAACTCTACCAAATGGAAATCCCAGACAGTTTAGTTCTGATAATCAGTAACTATCTGAAAAACCGAAAATTTCGCTTCCGAGTCGAAGGCACACTGTCTTCTGAAAGAGATCTTGAGGCGGGAGTTCCGCAGGTCTCGGTCCTCTCGCCCTCTCTCTACAACCTGTATACTAGCGATATCCCCAAAAAACCTGAGGTGCAAGTAGCCATTTTTGCAGACGATACAGCCCTGTACTGTGCCCATAAATCAATATCAGTTGCCTCAAATAGACTCCAGGGAGCAGTCACCGATCTCGGCGACTGGTTCTCTAAATGGAGAATAGAGGTAAAAAAATAAGAAAAGTGTGGGAGGGGTCGGACCCCTCACACAGGGGGACTTAAGTCCCCCCGCCCAAAATAATAATAACAACGTAGCTTTCCCCAATTACCGTTTAGAACGTCACCCGCAGGGGGGTGACGTGCCTTTATAAAAAGTACTAGCCAAAAGGCAGTCATAGTCCGAGGACACTAAAACGGTTTTTTCTTTTTCTTTTTTTTTTCGAATGGGCCTATGCTAATGGCTAGAAAGCCATTAGCATAGGCCCATTCGAAAAAAAAAAAAAGAAAAAAAAAAACTCCTGGCTCTCGGATCGTCCTGGCTCTCATTGCGCGCGTGTGTCCCCGTACTCCGTGTCCGTGCCGACCCCCCACTGATTGCAGCCTAAAAACTCCTTACAGCGTCCGTACATGCACGTTCGATTTGTTAAAATCGTTCGTGTATTGCGCTTTGCTGGGAGGCGGTCTGCTTTCGCCTTGATCCCCGTCGGATCCCGTTCGACGTTGGGGTCACGGAGAGCTAGTTCTCCTGAGTGTGTGTGTGTGTGTTCGAGTTCCGTGTGCCGCGCACCTCAGTGTGAGTACTCTTTAAACTTTTTTGTGTTCGTACCGAGAAAAAAGACTCATATATGTATTAAGTATTCAGTGTTTTTGTGCCGTTCATATTCCATAGTATCAACGATGTCCGATCGCGATTCGCGGCCCGTGAGCCGCGACCCGCGTTTAGCCCACCGTGCGGCGTCCGGTTCGTCGCGTTCCTCGTCCCGATCGAGGTCGAGGTCACGCGCGCCCCAGCACCGCAAAGGCTACCTTAAGCCCACCGAACCTTGCAGTAGCGGAAAGGATACCGCTCGCCCCAGTCCGTCACCGGCATTCCCGCGGGAGGGTACTATCACCCCTTCGCCTGAATGTGTTCCGGTGGTGGCCAGCAGCGAGTCAGGGCTCCCCGCCCGCCCTGCCGAAGAAGGATCGGCCCTGCCGCAGCGCCCTACGCGCCGCAATGAACAGGAGTATGGCGGCCACTCCAAGCCCGCTCCACCTCATATGATGCTGCATACCGAAGCCGCCCCCGCAGGTACCAGTATCGATTATTCCACGCATGCCGTGCCAGCAGCCTACGCTACGGCGCCGCCCCACACCCCGCAGGCCCCATCCTGCTCTAGCATCATTGTGCCACCCTCGCACAATGCCCTCGCTCCCTCATTCGTATCTTCGTCTCGCTCCCACGCGGCCACGCCCACAGCGATGACGTCCGAGATGCCCCCACCGCCACCCTCGGCGGCCCCGAAGCGACCGCGCGACTCCAAACGTGTCCCCGCCGGCAAAACGTAGTGCGTCTTATGCTGCGGCCGCCAACCAAGGAGCGTCTACGTCCCACACCTCGTCGCCGATGGACACTACGCCGGCGCCGCACTCTTCCAGAATGCCGCCGCCCGCACCGAAGACCGCGAAGTGCCCGCCCCTAGTCGTAGAGGATCTCGAAGACTGGCTTCTGAGTAACTTCCGTGCCCTGAGGGACATTCTCGGGCACCCGCCAAGCGCCAAGCCCTACGGACGCGGCGTAAAATTTACACCAGACAGCGAAAAGGAGTACCGGGCGGTACAGCGTTACCTGTCCGACCTCAGCGAGTCCGCCCACCTCAGCTGGTATTCCTACTCCCTCCCCCAGGACAGGGGACTCAAGGTGGGCATCTACAGCCTGCCGCACAGCACCAAACCGGAGGCAATCAAGGAGGAGCTGGCCTCACATGGATTCGTCGCCGAACACGTCACCAGGGTACTTGGCAGAGGGGACCGGGGTGCGTATTTTTTGTTTTACTTAAACAAACCCCGGGCCTCACACCGGCCATTTATCAACTGTCCAGCTTTATGCTGATGCCCAGCATAAGGATCGACGCATGGCGCAACAAAGGGGGTCCGTCCCAGTGCCATAGGTACCAACAACAACTGCCACCGCAAGAAGGCGTGTGTGAGGTGCGCCGGAGAGCATGCATCAGCTGACTGTCCCCGAACTAGCACGGATGAGCCAAGCTGTGCAAACTGTAAGGGGGCTCACCCGGCAAACTACAAGGCACGACACTTCTTGAAGTGTCCGGTTTTCCTGAGGGAGAAGGCGAACCGGTGAGCCGGCCCCCTCGCCCGCACCACCCGGAATGCAGCCCCGCGGGCCAACCGTGGCCCCTCCATCTCGGAACAGGAGGTAGCCCCTCCCCCGCCCACCGCCTCGTCTGTGATGGCAGAGGCCGCGCTAGTATCCAAACTGATTAATTGATGGCAACCAACGCCCCCCAGTCATTAAAGGTCGCACTGGAACGTCCGAGGGGTCCGCGGTAAGGCGGCGTCCATCCAACATCTTCTTCGTGAGTATGAAGTTGACGTCGCCTTACTCAGTGAGACCTTTCTGTCTTCTCAAGACCGCTTCAGTGCCCCAGGGTTCATCGTCTACCGTCAAGACTACCTAGGAGGTGATCGAGCCAGCAGAGGCCTTGCCATTTTGGTCCGTAGGCAGCTTCTCCATCAACTCCTCCCTGACCCCATTGTATCTTCGATCTAGGCATCGAACTCTTGCTAGGGTCCACGCGAACGCACTTCTACGCTTGTTATAAGCCCCCGGGAGTACGATTAGACATCGTTGACGTCCACCGGCTCTTATCGGAAGAGCCCACTGTGATCGCCGGCGATCTCAATTGTAAGCACCCCGGGTGGGGTTCGCGAATAGCAAACGCGGACGCGGAAGAAGGGGCTCATTATTACACTTCCGAAGCCCCATCACGCTTCTGTCCACCCTATCCAAAACGTTTGAATCCCTCCTCCTCAAACATCTTTCCCCGTACCTACCTCCTCGAGCAGAACAGTTTGGGTTTAGGTCACAGCTCAGCACTACTCACCAACTTGTTAGAGTTGTTCACCGTCTCTCCGTTGCGGCCAACAGGAAGGAGTCGTCGGTCGCAGTATTTCTCGACATGGAGAAGGCTTTCGACTGTGTTTGGCATGATGGTCTATTATACAAAATGATTAGAGTCGGCGTGCCGCGATTTCTCGTCAAAATCGTAGCGTCCTTTCTTGCCCAGCGGTCCTTTAGGGTTCGAGTAGACGGAGTCCAGTCGTCGAAGCGTCCCATCACGGCTGGAGTCCCTCAGGGCAGCGTCCTTTCTCCGTCGCTGTACAATCTGTAAGCTAGCGACGTGCCCATAGATCAGGACACCATGGCGGCGCTGCATTCTGACGACACGGCATTCATCACCACCTCTATGTTAACCAACCGTGCAGCCGTCAAGATGCAGAGGACGCTCGACCTCCTACCTGACTGGCTGAGCAAGTGGAGACTTTCGGTCAATCCTAGAAAGTCCCAAGCGCTCGCCGTCTCAAGGAGGTCCGGGCTACCACCGCCGCTAAAAATCGGCGAGGATGAGATACCCTGGGGAAGAACGGCACAGTACCTGGGGGTCACTCTAGACGGCAGATTATCGATGGGTCCCCAATCCGACCTCTCGACCTGGCGCCCTGGCATGCGCGCCCGCCAGACCGCCTACGTCTGCCCCGAGACGCTGTCCCCCCTGTTGAGGACTAGACGGAGCCAAAAGCCCCGTCATATCTTTAAGAAGAGGAGGAGTCAGGAGTCGACGAGTATCTCCGTCTCGCTCCCACGCGGCCACGCCCCCAGCGATGACGTCTGAGATGCCCCCACCGCCCCCGCCGACACCCTCGGCGGCCCCGAAGCGACCGCGCGACTCCGTGGCGTCTCCCAACGTGTCCCCGCCGGCAAAACGCAGTGACTTTCCTGCCTCTTATGCTGCGGCCATCAACCAAGGAGCGTCCACGTCCCATGCGTCCCGGCCCCCGTCGCCGATGGACACTACACCGGCGCAGCACTCTACCAGATTGCCGCCACCTGCACCGAAGACCTCGAAGTGCCCGCCCCTAGTCGTAGAGGACCTCGAAGACTGGCCGATGCACTTCCGTGCCTTGAGGGACATACTCGGGCACCCGCCAAGTGCCAAGCCCTACGGACGCGGCGTGAAGTTCACACCAGATAGTGAAAAGGAGTAGTAAGGAGTACGTTACCTGTCCGACCTCAGCGAGTCCGCCCACCTTAGCTGGTACTCCTACTCTCTCCCCCAGGACAGGGGACTCAAGGTAGGCATTTACGGCCTGCCGCACAGCACCAAACCGGAGGCAATCAAGGAGGAGCTGGCCTCACATGGTTTCGTCGCCGAACATGTCACTAGAGTGCTCGGCAGAGGGGATAGACCGGGGTGCGTTTTCTTTGTTTTACTCAAACAAACCCCGGGCCTCACGCCGGCCATATATCAACTCTCAAGTTTTATGTTGATGCCCGGCATCAGAATAGAAGCATGGCGCAGCAAAGGGGGTCCGTCCCAATGCCATAGATGCCAACAATTCCGGCACAGCAGCAACAACTGCCACCGCAAGAAGGCGTGTGTGAGGTGCGCCGGAGAGCACGCGGCAGCTGACTGTCCCCGTTCAAGTACGGATGAGCCAAGCTGCGTAAACTGCAGGGGGGCACACCCGGCCAACTACAAAAGGTGTCCGGTTTTCCTGAGGGAGAAGGCGAACCGGCGAGCCGGCCCCCTCGCCCGCACCACCCGGAATGCAGCCCCACGGGCCAACCGTGGCCCCTCCATCCCGGAACAGGAGGTAGCCCCTCCCCCGCCCACCGCCTCGTCTTTGATGGCAGAGGCCAACCAGCCCATCCCTCGCCGTGCTCCTCCTGTGAACACTGGCGAGAAGAAAAAGAGGAAGGAGAAGAAGAAGAAGAAGTCGTCCCTCACAAAGAAGAATCCTGGCACCGCGGCGGCCACGGACTCTGAATACGACGCTTCGGCCACTTCCGCTCCCCCCACCCCGCAAGCAGGCACATCGTCTATGCCACCCCCCTTCCCCCCGCGCCCCCCGCGCGACCCCCATACTCTGCGTGCGCCGCGCACACCTAAAGCTCCGCGTACTCCGCGTAATTCGTCCCATCAGCCGTCCACTTCCGAAGTGGCCGCTACAGTTGTTGCTCCGGCAGCCCCCATCTCTCTTCTTGACCCCCCGGCCCCACACCGTCGGGTCAGAATTCAACAGCGCGAGAACCCAGAGTCCACCCTGGACATTCTCAAAGCTTTGTTCCTCCTGGCTACGAACATTTATAATAAAATACGTGCCGGAGAGGACACTCTTACTTCTATTTTACAAGGCCTCCCGGAAGGGGCCGCGCTTGTTAATAAATTGATTAATCGATGGCAGCCAACGCCCCCCAGTCATTAAAGGTCGTGCACTGGAACGTCCGAGGGGTCCGCGGTAAGGCGGCGTCGATCCAACATCTTCTTCGTGAGTACGAAGTTGACGTCGCCCTACTCAGTGAGACCCTTCTGTCTCCTCAAGACCGCTTCAGTGCCCCAGGGTTTATTGTTTACCGCCAAGATTACTTGGGAGGAGATCGAGCCAGCAGAGGTCTTGCCATTTTGGTCCGTAGGCAGCTTCTTCATCAACTCCTCCCCGACCCCCCTGTCTCTTCGATCTACGCTCTAGGCATCGAACTTTTGCTAGGGTCCACGCGAACACACTTTTACGCTTGTTATAAGCCCCCGAGAGTACGATTAGACATCGTTGACGTCCAACGGCTCTTATCAGAAGAGCCCACTGTGATCGCCGGCGATCTCAATTGTAAGCACCCCGGGTGGGGTTCGCGAATAGCAAATGCGGACGGTTCGAGACTCTTCGAGGACGCAGAGAGACGTGGTTACTCGGTGGTGGGTACCTACTCGCCTACACACTATCCCGAGAACCCTCGTCAATCACCTGACGTTTTGGACATCGCCATCACCTACAATTTGCCGGGAGAATATTTCCAGGAGGTCCTAGACGTTGCGCATGGCTCCGACCATCTACCCGTTGTGGCCGTCATTCGCTCTTCCCCAGCGAGCGTTCCCCCTCTCCCCAGGCGCCTGATTCGAGACTGGGACCTTTTTGCGAGTCAGTTGCACGAGTCCACGCCCAATGTACCTGTCAGCACGGCAGAGGCGGTTGAGTCGTCGAACCAGCTCACCGACGCCATCTCTTCTGCCCTAGAAGCAGCCACCACTGCAGCAGCCGAGCACCCGCTTCGCAGACCTACATTGCCGCGTCACGTCGTCGCTCTGATTGAGGAGAAGAAGAGGATTCGTCGTCGTTGGCAATATACTCGTTGTCCCACTCTTAAGGCCCAATTGAACTATCTTAATAACCAGGTTAGAAAGGAGTTGGCCCAGATAAAAGCCGATAGTTGGAGTCGGCGCATTCTGGAGGCGGGAGAGGACTGGAACTCTCTCCACCGCTTCTGCCGCAGCCTCACAAATTCTTCCACACCAACCAGGCCACTTTTGCACCCCGACGGCAACCTGCGATACCGTGCAGAGGACAGGGCGGAGATTCACGCCGAACACCTCGAACGCCAGTTCTCCCCATTGCCGACCACCGCAGTTGAACATGTCGAGTCCATCACTGAGGAGGTAATGGTATTCCTTCAGTCCCCCTCCGATCCCCTGATTTCTCCTTTTCCCCGAGGGAAGTCCGTAAGACCCTCGCACGTCTTAAGCCCAAGAAGGCTCCCGGCGCAGATGGCATTCCAAATATGGCCCTCCGCCACCTCCCATTTAGAACTGTGGCCGCTCTTACAAGACTGTACAATGGTATACTGCGTACAGGCCACTTCCCGTCGTCTTGGAAGAAGGGGCTTATCATTACCCTTCCGAAGCCACACAAGAACTTGCGCTTGGCCGCCGGCTACCGGCCAATCACACTTTTATCTACCTTATCCAAAACGTTCGAATCCCTTCTCCTCAAACACCTTTCCCCGTACCTACCTCCTCGTGCAGAGCAGTTTGGATTTAGATCACAGCTCAGCACCACCCACCAATTAGTCAGAGTTATCCACCATCTCTCCGTTGCGGCCAACAGGAAGGAGTCGTCGGTCGCAGTATTTCTCGACATGGAGAAGGCGTTCGACTGTGTTTGGCACGACGGGTTGCTGTATAAAATGATTAGGGTCGGCGTACCGCGTTTTCTTGTACAAGTTGTAGCTTCCTTTCTTGCCCGTCGGACTTTTAGGGTTCGTGTTGACGGAGTCCAGTCGTCAGAGCGTCCCATCACGGCTGGAGTCCCCCAGGGCAGCGTCCTCTCTCCGTCGCTGTACAACTTGTACGCGAGCGACGTTCCCGTTGACCAGGACACCATGGCGGCGCTGTATGCGGACGACACTGCATTCATCACCGCCTCCATGTCGTCCACCCATGCAGCTGTTAAAATGCAGAGGACGCTCGATCTCCTACCTGACTGGCTGAGCAAGTGGAGGCTTTCGGTTAATCCCAGAAAGTCCCAAGCGCTCGCCGTCTCAAGGAGGATCGGGCTACCACCGCCGTTGAAGATTGATGAAGTTGAGATACCCTGGGGAAGAACGGCACAGTACCTGGGGGTTACTCTTGATCGCAAATTGTCCATGGGTCCCCAATGTAGCGCAGCAGTGGGGAAGGCCAGAGCAGCGTTGGCCATGCTGACACCGGCCTACTCGTCGTCGCAGATCCCGCTCAACATGCGCGTCGCTTTGTTCAAGATCTATGTCCGTAGCCGTCTCACGTACGCGGCGCCCGCCTGGCACCATCTGCTCTCTGCGTCCCTAAAGAGGTCGATGCAGAGGCTGCAGAATCGCGCGCTGCGCCGCACCGCGGGCGCCCCCTGGTACGTGCGGAACAGCACGATAGCGAGAGATCTGCGCGTCGAAAGTGTCGAGGAATTTGTCGCGCACCTCGCGTCCAATCTGTTTTCGCGAGCGGACGCCTCGCGCCTCCCAGAATTGGCTGACCTGGCGCCCTGGCATGCGCGCCCACCGGACCGCCTACGTCTGCCCCGAGATGCTGTCCCCTTTGTTGAGGACTAGACAGAGCTAATGCCCTGTCATACCTGTAAGAAGAGGAGGAGCCAGGACAACAGTTATATTATGTCGCTGTCCCCACACCCCTCCCCACTCTCCTTAATATTGTACTTCGGCCGTCTTGGCGCCGGAGTACTTCTTGATGTTAATTGTAAATTGTAAATTCTAAATTTTATTTTATTACCATTTTTATTTCCTTCCTTGGTCGCTATGGGTCAGCAGTGACGCAATTCCCGTGCACGTGGGGACGTTTCTCGGTTCCCGCGGATCGAGGCCCCACAGCCGGATGGTCCACTCACTGCAGATCTCAGCCGCCCGCGTACGTGCTGATTGTTCCATTTATACAGGGTGTCCCAAAAATCAACGATAAACCGAAAACGGGTGATAGGCCAAGTCATGACAGTTATGAGAAAAATGTGAAAAAAAATCTTTGTCATGTATTTTTCACATTATAAGGACTTTTAAAAATATCGGAAAAACTGACACCCTGTGATGGTCTTTCATGTCCTAAGACTACAAATATTACTTTTTTGTGATATTTTTTTCGGTATTGTAGTCATGACTAACCCTTCTGTAAATCACAATTCATAATTTAAACATACCTGCCTCAGTTTTCAATAAAATGGTGTGTTTTGCCCAAGATTAAATTCAGAATAATTACTACACCCAACTTTAATCGTCTGTACTGTAAAAAAAAATTACTACAGTATTTTGGCAAGTAACTTTAAAAGATGGCGCATTTAATCTGGATTCCAAAATGGTATGATACTTGCTGGATTACTTCTTTGTTGAGGAAAAAAAAATTTTTTTAACGGAACCGGATGTTAGGCCAACTCTGTTTAAATTTTTAAAATGTTGGTATTAAGTTGTTATGTGACGACGATGAGTGACGTCATCTTGTCTAGAGTGAGCGAGACAGACAGTGACGCTAAGTGCGGGTGCTTTTTTATTAAAAAAAAATTGTATTGCAGTGTAGGCATTTTTAAGACTTCAATTTTCAGGTATGAATACAACGCTCTTTTGAAAATGTGAGTGGTTGAGATACAGAACAGACGCCACCTTGTTATCAAGTATGTAATTAGTTAGTTTTAGGTGCAAGTTCGAAATAAAAGTCAGTCAATGGATTTCTTCAGTTATTACTTTAATTTACAAAGATTTACAGCAAATGTTCGAACTGTTTGCCTTCAGCTCTAATGCAAGCCCTACATCTTCTTAAAAATGATCGCGTAATAAGACGGGCGTATCTTCTTGAATTAATGTGTTCAGCAGCTTCTGTAATTTTTTGGCGCAGCTCGGCTAAATCTCGAATTGGTTTAGAGTACACTTTTTCTTTTATTGTTTCCCAATAAAAGAAATCAATGGGATTTAAATCAGGTGAACGGGCAGGTCACGAAATTGTACCACCCCGCCCAATCCACCTATCGGGGTATTCTCGGTCGAGAAACTCTCGTACTGTGCGAGCGTAATGTGCTGGGCAGCCATCTTGTTGGTACCACATGCTGCCGTAAATGTTTAGTGGCACTTCTTCCAACAAATCTGGTAATTGGTTCTGTAAGAAGTCCAAATAAACCTCGGCAGTTAAGTTCTCCGGTAGCTCAAATGGACCAATAACAGTACCATTCAAAATTCCCGTCCACATGTTCACCTTAAACCGGTACTGCGATCTGTCTTCCCGCATCAAATGTGGATTATCCACGTGCCATTCGTGCAAATTATGGAGGTTCATGTAACCATCTTTTTTAAACGTGGATTCGTCAGACCACAGAATTTTTTCAAAGAATCGCGGATCATCTCTGTATCTCTGCAACATCGGTTGACAAAATTGCAATCTCTCTGGGTAGTCTCGGGGTAACAGGCTTTGTACTCGTTGTACATGGTAAGGATGAAACTGGTTCTTTTGCAAAATACGATGTGCAGTACTTTTGGGCACTCCGATGTTCTCTTCAATCCCACGTACTGAGATACTCGGGTCTTGTTCGACCGCCTCGAGCACTTCGTCCTCGTAGGGTATGAAAGGCCTTCCCTCGCTGGTATTTTGATTAGGGAATCGACCCTCTAAGAGTGACCGATGCACGTTAATAAATACCCGATAATCAGGATGACGCTCAGCGTTTGGGTATCTCTCACGATACATTCTAGCTGCAGCATTAGCGTTGCATAAGCATTCTCCATAGATGAGATGCATATTGGTGTATTCTTGTGCGGTGTATCGAGATGGCATGATAACACACTACAATGGAATCACACACTACAACCGAAGATACGACAATAAAACAAGTCCAGGGTCGTCAGAAACGGGGCAGATAAAACCAAATCACAAAGCAAATCAAGTCCAATAAACAGAAGCACAGTTGTAAGTACGAAGTCAATACGGATACAGAAAGATGCGCAATGAACGAAAGATCGTAACGTACTGCAGTTTTGCACGTTCATCACTGTGTTGTCGGGTTGGCGTCACTATCTATCTCACTCGCACTGAGCGTCACTGTCTGTCTCGCTCACTCTAGACAAGATGACGTCACTCATCGTCGTCACATAACAACTTAATACCAACATTTTAAAAATTTAAACAGAGTTGGCCTAACATCCGGTTCCGTTAAAAAAATTTTTTTTTCCTCAACAAAGAAGTAATCCAGCAAGTATCATACCATTTTGGAATCCAGATTAAATGCGCCATCTTTTAAAGTTACTTGCCAAAATACTGTAGTAATTTTTTTTTACAGTACAGACGATTAAAGTTGGGTGTAGTAATTATTTTGAATTTAATCTTGGGCAAAACACACCATTTTATTGAAAACTGAGGCAGGTATGTTTAAATTATGAATTGTGATTTACAGAAGGGTTAGTCATGACTACAATACCGAAAAAAAAAATCACAAAAAAGTAATATTTGTAGTCTTAGGACATGAAAGACCATCACAGGGTTTCAGTTTTTCCGATATTTTTAAAAATTCTTATAATGTGAAAAATACATGACAAAGATTTTTTTTCACATTTTTCTCATAACTGTCATGACTTGGCCTATCACCCGTTTTCGGTTTATCGTTGATTTTTGGGACACCCTGTATATGGGTGGTCGAGCACGTAGTTGCTCTCTGTATATATTTTATATCTTATATATTTTATTTTTTATATATTGTATTGATGATAGAAACCGGGTCGCTTTGGTCAGCTGTGAAGCAATTCCCGTGCACGTGGGGGAGCGGTCTCATACGCGTTTCTCGATCCCCGGGATCGAGGCCCCCACAGCCGGATGGTCCACTCTCAGCAGGTCTCAGCCGCCCGCGTGCGTGCTGATTGTTTTTAATGTTAATTATAAATGGTTGAGCACGGTATTTTGGCCTCTTAAATTCAATACTTGGTCTTTCTCCTGCGTTCTGTCGCGGAGGTTCTATCCTTAAGAACGGGCTTTATTGCACCTTCAGCATTTTGCTGAGTGCGCCCTGATTTTTATACCCCACGTAGAGAGATCTATGATCTCTGGTCGTGGTTCTCCGTCCGGGGCCCTCTAGAATGATCGAGGGTTCCCTGGGCGTGAGATTACAAATGATTCCGATTTGTAAATACACATTCCTATACCGAATACTGAGTTTTATTTATAACTTCAAGTGGTACTGTACTACTAGGGTTCCCAACCCTCCCGGATTGCCCGGGAGACTCCGGTAATAATGGTTAATCTCCCGACCTCCCGGGTAACAATAATTTCTCCGGTTTTTCTAAAAATTATACACATCCTTCGCTCGCACGTCACTACTCGCTTTCTTTGCGTGCTTTGCAATCACACACACACACACAACACCACGGCGCTGCCGGTATAAACCTGTTCGTCTCACCGTCGTCGCGCCTTCGACGTCGACGATTCGGCGGTGTCGTCTCTGTCACGCACGCCGCGTGCGCCTCGTCGTGACAGAGACAGACACCGCTCCGGAGGCAAGGTCCCCCCGCGGCTTTTCAAATGTGTCGCGCGTTTGTCTCTTGTTTTGTTCTTCTCAGTTTAATTAGATAATTCATCCAATGAATGCGTATTGCGTTAACGAGGTTATTACGTGGGTAATTTGAGAAAAATGGATCGTGATAACTCGGGAGGTGAGAGTAGTACAGGTGCAAAGAAAAAAAAGTATTATTGTTCATTCAATGACCTGTGGTTAAAACAACATACGTGGTTATCAAAAAAAGATGAGTTCACAGCAAAATGTAACATATGTCAGCATCTATTTTCGGTTAAGTTTGACGGTGTTGGATCTGTGAAACAACATGAAAAATCTTCGAAGCATCAAACTTATATGAAGAACGTCAAAACAAATCAAGGTATCACCTCTTTTTTTTCGTCTAAAAACAGTAAAGAAGAGGATTTAATTACCGCTGCTGAAGTTACTTCAACTTTCCATGGTATCAAACATCATCACAGTTATAATAGTCAAGATTGTGGACACAAATTAAACGCTATCATGTTTTCTGATTCGATGACAGCGAAAAAAGTATCATGCGGAAGGACAAAAGCGAGCAGTATTGCCGAAAACGTTTTAGGGCCGGCTAGTAAAGAATGCCTACTTAGTAATTTAAAAACAAGTCAATATTTTTCAGTAGCGATTGATTCGTCAAATAAAGGTAATTTGAAAATGTATCCGTTATTGATTAAATATTTTTCATTTGAGAATGGGATTCAAGCCGGTTTGTTGGATTTTTACGAAGATTACCAAGAAAACAGTGAAGCAATAAAAGATCAAATAATACAAATTTTATCTAAAAATGGCCTTGAAGTGAGTCAAATTTCAGCATATTCTGCCGACAATGCTGCAGTAAATTATGGAATAAATGTTTCTGTTTACCAAAAGCTTAAAACTTTAAACTCAAAAATATATAAAGCAAATTGCAAGTGCCATATTCTCCACAACTGCATTAAGAATTCTTTGAAAGCTCTGTCAGTTGATGTGGAATTAATTGTTTTGAAAGTTTACAGCGAATTTTCGGCTTTTGCTAAAAGGAGAAATGAGCTGATGATTAGTTGCTTAGATGCAGAAATTGAGTTTAGAGAAATATTAAGACATGTGCCAACTCGTTGGTTATCGTTACTACCTGCCATAGACAGAATTCTATCGTTGTGGCCAGCTTTAATTGCTTATTTCAAAGACCAAGGTGAAGAAAATTGTTCTGCATTTCTATGGAATACTTTTTGTGTCAGTGATGCCGAAACTAATGCAGTCTTATTTACTCTTTATTTTATGCAAAATATAATGCAAGTCTTTCAGAACGCTATTAAACTTCTGGAATCCGACAGAGTAACAAGCACTGAAATTCATGACATAATGATTGATCTGAGAACGAAGCTACAAAACAGACAAGCTGATCAATTTTATGGTAAATCTGCCATGGATTTATTAAAGCAGTTTGATGAACAGCGAAAAACAAATCTTAAAACTGTTGTCAATAACTTTTTTACGCGTTGTTTAACATATTTATAAAAGTGGTACAACTTTGACGATCCGGAATATCAAGCAATGAAAATTTTATCTCTAAAAGAGCCAATCACATGGTCAGAAATTACTAGACTCCAGGAATTGTTAAATATTGACTTAGATAGTGACGAACTTTACGATGAGTTTGGACTTTTGCGTGAGATGCAGCCACATCTCGTTGAAGAAAAGCGAGTGGATTTACGCTGGGTTGACTTCTTTACTAAATCAAAAGATAGGAATCCTTGTTCCGAATTGAAAAAAATGGTCACGTTTGTTCTTTCCATTCCTGTCTCTAATGCTTCTTGCGAACGTATATTCAGCATAATGGAACAAGCATGGAGCAAGGAAAGAAACCGAATGAGTATTTCTTTAATAAAAGCAGAATTACAAGTACTCACAAACTTCGATTATACATGTAAAAACTTTTACGATTTTGTAATGAAAAACCGTAAAATATTAGATGCTGCTAGAAAGCAGAATAAATATAAATTTAAAAATTAATTGAGTTTTTCTTTCCACGTGCTCCCCAAAGTCTCCCGGGTTGGTCCTTTCAACAGTTGGCAACCCTAGGTACTACATACCTCCACAACGCAAAGGAAAAACTTAATTCTTCTCATCTTGGTATAGCCAGCAAGAACCCAATCTTTGTATGCGAGCACCTGTCACCATCTAATAAGCTGTTACACGCACAGGTGCGCCAGTTTGCAAAAGAAGTGGTAGGCATCAAATAGTCACGACGTTCAGAAAACATTTTGTAAAAATTTATTCTGAATACCTAAAATGTTTTGATTTTTGATTTTTTTTTTGATAACAGCTTTCAGTTTGTGTGGGTGCGAAACGGAAAAATTTTTTTTAAGAAGGACGCCGGTGCAAAAAACATTATTGTAAAAAATTTAGAGTTTCTTCATACACTGTAATTATACCGTAACGATTTAAATATTAAACAAGCATTACTTTATATATTATATCTTACTTATATATCTTATTTTAGTACTATTGATGAATACTTTTTTAAATGTAACAAATAGAAGCACCAAATTTAATCTAGATATTTTATATCAAAATGTAAGGGGTCTCAGAACCAAAACAGAAATCATACGGCATAACTATCAGTGTCTTGCGTTGAGTGCTACAGAACGGTCGCGCTCCGCATTACACTATAGAAGCAAAATTTAATTGTTTGCGAGTCGCGCGGCTGTGTGCCGCTGCATGTCACCATGGCGCTCGTGGCCAACGAGTTGCTGGCGTTCATCCAGCACGCCATCGACACCATGGACGAGCTCAGCATAATGCAGATCTGCAAATCTTCTTTCACCAGCGAGGAGATTTGCAGTGGTAAGCAGTTGCTGTACGATACGCTCGGCCAGAGCGCGAACATGCCATCGCGACGGAGAGATGGAACAGAGAGAAGCGTGCAGGATATTATCTCCCTGCTGAAGCAGACGGATCCAGACGACGTGCCGGCCTTTGTGGCGAAAGATCTCCACAAGCTGCCGGTGGTGACGATGGACCACGTCGACGTCTCCAGCCTGTTGAAGAACTTCAACAGTATGAAGGCAGAGCTGGACGAGATGCGGGGTAGATTGGATGCATCGGAATCTACCATCAGTGACTTACGTAGTGAATTATTACAATTAAAATGTAATAATTCATTAAGTGGGTCACCCGATCATTCAACTGCTTACGTCAACACACGTCGTGGTGGCGCGCGCGCCGACACATCGTTTTGCGTGTCAGCAGAATCTGCTGCGTCGGCAACCCCCGCCGCCTCCGCCCGCCTTCCCCTCCGGGTCGCGCAGTCGCCGAGTAAACAAGCAACTCAGCAAAAAAGTTTTGCGAGTATTGCCGCTCACCCCGCACCTCCCCCGCGGGCAAAGACAAAGGGGAAGAAAGAGAGCAAGGCTACAGAAAGCCGCAAGGCTCAGCCACCGCAACCTGGCAAGGACGAGAGCAGGAGGTGCGATGAGGAGGGCTTCATACTGGTGGAGAGAAGGAAGAAGAAGCCCGCCGTCCGCAACCATCGCGGCACCGCACCCTGTGGACCCGAGCAGCGCCTGCGGTGTGAAGTGCGCTCCACGCCGCTGTACGTGTCCCGCCTGCACTGGTCCATGGAGGTTAAGGACGTCGTGGACTACATCCGGAAGAAGACGTCCCTCCCCTTGAGGGTTGAGCGTCTGGAGTCTCGCCACAAGGTCAACTTCAGTTCATTTGTGGTGAGAGTACCGACGCATCTTCTATCGACCTTTGAGGCGGAGGAGTTCTGGCCGACGGGTGTGGTCTACCGGAAGTTCCGGGGGAGACTCCGGAATGAAGCGCGCTACACGTCGCCGACAACACGTGTAGTGTAGTTTTTAAGTATTTTAAATATTATGTATGTTAGTCTTTAAGGTATTTATAATATGGGCCTATGCAGCCTGCAATAAATGGTATTTAATTTAAATTTAATATAACGCGCTCATACATAATTCTGACGTCATTCTGTTAACAGAGACATGGCTCAATGATTCCGTTTATGATCACGAGGTACTAGACGACAGATACTCTAGATTAGACTAGATTTAGAAGAGACCGTGATACGTCATGTTCTTTAAAGACTGAAGGTGGCGGTGTTCTTATCGCCGTGAAAAAGAAATTTGAGCCTTTAAGAAAAGCTAAATGGGAATCTTCTAATGAAGATCTTTGGATATTGCTAAAAGTAAAACATGGAAATACGAATATTTCTCTATGCATCTGTAATATTTACATACCACCACAGGTGTCACACACAGGCCTCGATAAAATCACGACTCACCTTACATACATCATTCAGAATAAACTACCTAATGATCACATCAACAGCATAATGTATAGTGCTGCTAATAATAATTGTATACTATTAAGACGAATGGTCAAGCAAATGACCTTGAGTGTTTGGACGTGGAGCTAACGCCATCTATTTATGAATAGTAGTTCAATGTAGCGTGCATTAGGATGTCAAATTATATTTTCGCTAGATGGCGCATTTAGCATATTTCTCTGAGTTGAGCAGAGTAATAATAAACAGAGGCTACATTTTATATATACTAAATAATATATACTTAGATTATTTTTTTTATTTTATCCCCGTTTAACCCTTATTATTTGTATTAGTCCAGCCATTTTAGTAAGTTCACCTCGGAATTCGAGATACCCAATTATAAGAAAAGTATAACAAAGAAATGTGACCTTTGACCCTTGAAATTTAATAGTAGCGTACACCCTACCATATTATGTAGGTTTTGAGACAACTTTTGGGGGAGTCAATATACAACTATTTACAGACTTACAGCTGGGTATCTCTAATTCCAAGATTCTTGCCAAATTTAAGCTAAAATGACTGGACTAATGTCCCTTATTATATGTATATCGAATACGGCTCAAACGATTAATTTATGACTGCTGATTATATATATATATATATATACAGCGTGTAAAAAGAGCAGTCAGTACTTATAACTTTCGATACGATTATACTACCTTTCCTCATTTCGGTAATGTTTTTTTTTATATATTTTTTTGTCGAAAAAATTATAATAAAACCAAATTTTTTTTTAATTTAAAAAAAAATACATTTCTAGAATGAGAAAAGGTAATATAATCATATCCCAAAGTTATAGTGACTGCTCTTTTTTTATACCCGTTATATTATATACATTTTGTTTAATTTTTTACAGTTTACTTCTTACACAGGGAACTTTTGTGTATCGATGATTCATACAGGATGTTAAAAAAAAAATTAATTTAAATAGATTTGTTTATTATTTTTGAAGTTATTTTTTTTCCTTGTTGGCAATGGGACTTGTTGGCTTGAATGGTAGGGGGCTGACTTTCTTTTTTTAGACTTTTTTTAATTTTTTTGTTGACAGCCTCTGTTATATACTGTGGGTCTCTAATGGGTATATTTCTCAGATATCTAGGATCTACTAAACTAATTCTGGTAGTGTGCAATCCATATAGAAGTCTTTCAGCTTTTCCCCATAGTTTGTTCCATCTTGGGTCAATCTCCTCTAAATATTTCTGAGTCAGTTTCCGACTCTTCATTCGTTTTTCTTCGTTCCGTTTAATTTCGTTGCGTGGACTTTTTCCAACAATTGATTTATGCAGAACGGATAAAGGTTTTGGAGTATTGAATGATACTTTTCTGGTACCTAATATTCTTCATTTTGTTATGTTTTTTCTGTATTTCAAAGAATAATTTGTATCTGTACTTAATGCTAAAAATTTATTACAAAAATTTGTAAGTAAATGATTCCGGCATTCTACTTTTTCAACGGTATAATTTTCATAAGGTCTAGATTGGATTATTTTTGAATACGTGCTGGCGTCCCCGTCCGATATCTAACGCGCATTTCTATACTTTTTTTAAACCCTTGCACCAAGATCTCACACTACATTCCTGTAGACGCTCCTAAAAGAAAAAACTAAATTTACTTTTGATTTATTATTAATTATGAAATAGTATAACTATTAGTTTTACCTCAGTCAGAGTAATATAATAGTACCTAATACACGTAGAAAACAGGGAAATAAAGGGTACTACGAGTCAAAAAAAAGCTAGTAAATTACCAGAATAATTTTTGTAGCATGTGTGATCTTTTGCCTCTTTACCCTTGTTCTGAGCTAGGACACAAATACAGCAATATTTATTTTTAATGCCATTTTTTATTTTTTCAATAACAAAAAAACCCAAGTCAATGAACTGTAAAGGCAAAATCACGAATCACTTTACACGCAGTAGGAGCCAATATTTTGTTGACTAAAGACATGGTTTTTTTAATATTTTTTACGGCTTCCTTTATTGATAATGAACTCAGGTTCATAGCTTCAGAGCTATGGCATATTTCCATGGCAAGAAATTTTTTTAACATTATGTATAACTGTAGGTTTAACTGTATAATAGTGTAGCAGTAAAGAGTAATTGTTTGATGTCTCTGTGATAAGTATTCTGTATGATAAACATTTACATTACAATGACACTGTCTGTAGACTATAATTGTAAATTATGCATCTGATGATCATCATAATTTTTATCTTTTCTGTACAGGCGGAATCTTGGGATCTTTTGGGGACTTTCCGCGGTTCCATAGACTTAAAAGTAGGTACCTATTAACTCAATAGCGACCAACTCCTAATAGAACCTATCGTCACCAGGAATACAGCTTCATATCTAATTTTAAGTCTATGGGACCGCGGGAAATTCTTTACATTATAGGTACAATAACAAAAAATATGTCTATTTTATAATTAGATAGGTACCTACTTACTTTTCAATATCATTTGCTTTGGCTTCTTTTGCTTTTGTCTGATTTGCAACACGAGTTCTTCTTTTATATAGCAACTTCAATAATCGTTTGTTACTTTGTTTCGGAATACTTTTATTACCTATGTTTGTTTCAAAGTCGAACCGTAATCACACAACATGTGCAAACTATAATATATAATTTATACAAGCCGGTAATGTCAATTGTCATTTGTCAAATCAAAACAAGACCACGCGAGATTGTATTACTCTCTGCCTAATTACTGTGCGCGCCGTGCGGAACGGCAACGCTGCATTATACATGGGTTGCATCGAACTGGCAACGTTGCATTCCATAACTAAACGCCTGATTAAATGTTGTGAGCAAATACTTTACTAGTGGTGTTTGATTTACAGTAGGCACCAAAGACCTTTTATGATATAACTTCTATTTTGCAATAGTATTTGTTATAAATCGACAATGAACACCAAGATACAAAGTAAAGAAGCATGCATGCAAAGATTCATTATAAACGGATAAGCCAAACCAAAAAAAAATCCATCCTAAAATATTCATTTTACGCGAGTCATAGCATTTTCTAAAATGTATTTCTGATTACTGAGTAAAGATCGTCAAAATTATCGACAACAACAATATACTTCAAGATACACTTTATAATTACACAAAATTTCTTTATTTCCCCAGTCTGTAATTTAGCTGAAAAACATAGCCTAAAAGTCGTGAAAAACGCATTTTGCTTGACCATTCGCCTTAAATGACACACAACAAAAATGTCAAGTTGTGGAAATAAATAATTTTAGTTTTAATTTATGTAACATAAAAAAAGATAAGTATTTCTTATCAAACTATTGTAAGAGACATATAGCTAGGTGGCTATTAAACTTTTTATTTTTAAAACCAGCCAAGGATTTGGCTTCTTCGACTACTGTTTTTATTGAACAGAATACTAGTTGTAGTATTAACGAATTGGAATATGTTCCAAATACTTATTTAAATTAGATAATAAGAGAATGGAGGACGTCTCTTGCAGAAATAGGTTAAGTTTAAGTGTACAAAATCCTACCAATGACTTGAAAAAATTTAAAGTTTCAAATAATAATAAATGTAATTTGATTAATCTGGTGCATCAAAATTTACAAGGAATGGTAGGTAAAGAACTTGAAATTGAGTTATTCTTAAAGGAATTTAATATTGATATTATTTGCATATCTGAACACTGGTTCAGAAATCATGAACTCATTTTTAATTTCAATGATCACCAGGTAGCTAGCTCGTTCAGTAGAGAGAATTCTATTAGAGGCGGCTCTTTAATATTAATTAAAAAAACCTTAAAATGTAAGGAACGTAAAGATATTGTAAGTCTCTCAACTGAACGAGTAATTGAGGTGGCCTGCATAGAATTGAGTCATCTTATTATTGTGTGCGTATACAGGCCTCCATCTGGGTTATACGAATCATTTGAACAAATTATGGAACAATTATTGTCAAAAATATGTGCATCTAACAAAAACGTTATTATATGTGGTGACTTTAATATTAATTTGTTAGACCTAAACTCCACTACGGTTAGATTCACATCATTGTTTAGATCGTATAACTTATTTAATTTATTTCAAGAACCAACAAAAGTATGTGATACAACTGCTACTTGTATTGATAATATATTTAAGTGTCTTGCGTTGAGTGCTACAGAACGGTCGCGCTCCGCATTACACTATAGAAGCAACATTTAATTGTTTGCGAGTCGCGCGGCTGTGTGCCGCTGCATGTCGCCATGGCGCTGGTGGCCAACGAGTTGCTGGCGTTCATCCAGCACGCCATAGACACCATGGACGAGCTCAGCATAATGCAGATCTGCAAATCTTCTTTCACCCGCGAGGAGATTTGCAGTGGTAAGCAGTTGCTGTACGATACGCTCGGCCAGAGCGTGAACATGCCATCGCGACGGAGAGATGGAACAGAGAGAAGCGTGCAGGATATTATCTCCCTGCTGAAGCAGACGGATCCAGACGACGTGCCGGCCTTTGTGGCGAAAGATCTCCACAAGCTGCCGGTGGTGACGATGGACCACGTCGACGTCTCCAGCCTGTTGAAGAACTTCAACAGTATGAAGGCAGAGCTGGACGAGATGCGGGGTAGATTGGATGCATCGGAATCTACCATCAGTGACTTACGTAGTGAATTATTACAATTAAAATGTAATAATTCATTAAGTGGGTCACCCGATCATTCAACTGCCTACGTCAACACACGTCGTGGTGGCGCGCGCGCCGACACATCGTTTTGCGTGTCAGCAGAATCTGCTGCGTCGGCAACCGCCGCCGCCTCCGCCCGTCTTCCCCTCCGGGTCGCGCAGTCGCCGAGTGAACAAGCAACTCAGCAAAAAAGTTTTGCGAGTATCGCCGCTCACCCCGCACCTCCCCCGCGGACGAAGACAAAGGGGAAGAAAGAGAGCCGCAAGGCTACAGAAAGCCGCAAGGCTCAGCCACCGCAACCTGGCAAGGACGAGAGCAGGAGGTGCGATGAGGAGGGCTTCATACTGGTGGAGAGAAGGAAGAAGAAGCCCGCCGTCCGCAACCATCGCGGCACCGCACCCTGTGGACCCGAGCAGCGCCTGCGGTGTGAAGTGCGCTCCACGCCGCTGTACGTGTCCCGCCTGCACTGGTCCATGGAGGCTAAGGACGTCGTGGACTACATTCGGAAGAAGACGTCCCTCCACTTGAGGGTTGAGCGTTTGGAGTCTCGCCACAAGGTCAACTTCAGTTCATTTGTGGTGAGAGTACCGACGCATCTTCTATCGACCTTTGAGGCGGAGGAGTTCTGGCCGACGGGTGTGGTCTACCGGAAGTTCCGGGGGAGACTCCGGAATGAAGCGCGCTACACGTCGCCGACAACACGTGTAGTGTAGTTTTTAAGTATTTTAAATATTATGTATGTTAGTCTTTAAGGTATTTATAATATGGGCCTATGCAGCCTGCAATAAATGGTATTTAATTTAATTAATTATTTAATTTAATTAATTAATTTACTAATCTTATTCCAAGTAAAAAAGATATAATTAATAAACTCGGCTCTGATCACTACGGACAGTTAGCTTCTTTTAATATATATTGTGACATTAACCTAAAGGAAAATCAAGTGTTTATTCCTGTGAATACTAAACGTATTGAGAAATTTAGGAGTAATTTAAGTTCAAATATTCAATTATTAGATGGGTCAAATAGGTCAGATGTAGCTTTTAGTAAATTGTCTAAGATAATAAGAACCCAATTTAATTCAATATTTACT
Source organism: Celastrina argiolus (assembly GCA_905187575.2). NCBI lineage: Eukaryota > Metazoa > Arthropoda > Insecta > Lepidoptera > Lycaenidae > Celastrina > Celastrina argiolus. The sequence continues at coordinate 563,067 of LR994578.1, read as the reverse complement.
CCTAAATCGGTTAGAAATAGCAACAAAAAAGGTAACTTTATTGAGTGGGCAACTGCAGGAATTAAAATAAGCAGACAAAGATTATATGAATTATACAGTGAAAAATGTATAAATAACAGTGAAACTTTCAAAATATATGTTAAAAATTACTCAAAAATTTTCAAAAAAGTTTGTAAAGCTGCAAAGGCTCTTCATATTAGAAATAAAATAAAAAATTCTAAAAATAAGATTAAAACTACATGGAAGATAATAGCTGGTGAGACTGGAAACGTCACCTAACACGAATTATGAACTTAGTTTTGAAAATAAAAAAATTACTACTGATCTAGAAGTTGCGACGGTATTCGAAAAGTTTTTTGCTGACATTCCGGTCTCAACTACAAAAAGTCTAGATTCGTCTCCTGCAGCTGCTGAAAAAATACTTGTAAAGGAATGTGATGTCAATTTTAAGTTCAAAGAAATTTATTCCAGAGAAATTATTAATACATTTAAGATGTTAAATATCAAAAATACTGCTGATCTCTGGGGCATGTCTACAAAAATTATGAAATCAATAATTGACATCGTAGCTCCTCATTTAGCAATGATTTTCAATGATTGTACAAAGAGTGGTGTTTTTCCTGACTTAATGAAGCATAGGAAGGTTATACCCTTATTTAAAGCTGGGAATAAATCTGATCCGACAAATTACAGACCTATATCGATTCTGCCGACGTTTAGTAAAATATTTGAAAAAAATAATTTTAAATCAGTTATTAGTACATTTTAATATAAACAATCTATTACATAATAATCAATATGGTTTTACTAAGGGTCGATCCACAACGGACGCTGGTATAGGTCTGCTTTGTAATATTTTTGAAGCTTGGGAGGGGTCGCAGGATGCATTAGGTGTGTTTTGCGACCAATCCAAGGCCTTTGATTGTGTTGAGCATGCTACATTGATCAGGAAATAAAAGCACTATGGCATAAGGGACTCAGCCCTTAGCCTTTTGAGTTCTTATCTTAAAAATAGGATTCAAAGGGTGGAGGACAGGGTGTCCCTTATATGGACGAAAAATTTTTTTTTCAAATATCGAAATGCATACCCCCTAATTCTTTTTAAACTATCCAGATCTACTTAAATACAAAATTTTATCTTCCTATGTCAACATTAACCCGTGCCGACAAGCCTGTGAAGATTTTGAAAATCGGTGATTATACCTTTTCGCTATTGAACTAAATAATATTAAATATTTGTATTTTATAAAAAAAAGTAATAGTAAATAAAAGTAAGCAAATAGGTATTTATTAATTAAAAGAACATAAAGTTATAGATAAGCAAGGATATTTTCATTTAAGGGTCTCTTTTTTGCAGTCTGGATATAGATTTCTATTCTCTTGCACAAAGCGTAGTGAAATTCGTTTTTATTTTTCTTTGCAATTATTAAACCATGAAAATTCTGCATTCCTTTTACGGCTCTTTCAACTGTATCATTCACTGCCCTTAAGGAAAAAACCTTTCTTTTTGCCTGTAAATAGGCAACATCTTCTTCCCACAACGAAACAAGTTTATTTAAGAAGTTTTCATCAAGTTTCGAACGAGAAAATAAATTTCTGCTTTTGATAAACACAAAATCACTTACTCAATGATTTTTACAAATATATAAGACAGTGTTATTATACGTTAATTGCAACAGTGTTATAGATATTACAATAAAAAGAAAATATTTAATTAACAGCTAACTCTAACATATTATATTTATGTATTTGCACTTACCATACAAATAATAATCAGACATAATATTATTATCTTCACATTCATGGAATGTATCTCTTACCAGAATCATTTAAACTATCTCTTTGTAAGTTTTCTACGATACTTCTCTACGTAGAGAGATTAAAGAGAAGAGTGATAAAATAGAGCTTTTTTCAGACAGGTACCAAAGATATTGACTAAACTTTCTCCGGGCTCATCTTTGGCACAAATTTAAATGTAAATAGCTCTAGCCATCCACCTTTATTGATTCATTGCTCCAGAAGGTCTTATTTTATTTTTTTCTTACTATCGCTTAAGAAAATAATAGTCAGTTCAATCAGTTCCCGATAATCGTCACACACAATGTTTTTTTGCAATTCTTCATTATAAAATGTCAATGTTCTTTGATTTTTGTATAGCAAAAATGTTGTGCGACGATGTCGCTGTGTGTTTCAATAGCAGCAGAATTAATAGTATTCCAGTTGTATTTAAACAAATGTAATATACTCTCCAACAGTAAATTTCACTTCGCGAATGTTTAAAAAGAGTACTGCAAGAACTTTACGGTTCGACGGTAACTTTGCTCCACATGTTTGATAGTTAACGTCACCTACTAAGAAAATACTTTTTTCATTGCTCTTGAATTCCGCTGCCGTTTCCCAAATGTATAACAATATGTGTTTATCACGAGACAAACAGGACACATGACAAATACCGCGTTACGCGTCGCTACTTCAATGCAATTTGTATGAAGATGTTTCGATGCAAGTCGGCACGGGTTATCGTTCTCCAAATAAGATAAAAAATTATTCCTGACTGTTTTAGGTACTAATGAACAAAACTAAGACCTATGCGTTAAAAAATTTAAACTTTGAAAAATAAGGGACCCCCTACTGGAGGTAAATAGTAAACGGTCCACTGGGACTAAAATAGAATTAGGTGTCCCACAGGGATCCATTTTAGGCCCATTTGACTTATCTAGTTAAAGATAAACATGAGATAGTACTATTTGCCGATGACACTTCACTAATTTTTAATGTGAAGCGACAACAGTCAAATTATGACGAGGTAAATAGTGCTCTCTCAAAAATAGTACATTGGTTTAATGTTAATAACTTATTACTAAATTCTAAAAAACTAAATGTTTAAAATTTACTTTGCCCAATGTTAAGCAATTACAAACCAACATACTAGTAAATGATGAGAAAATGAAACTAGAGGATTCCACTGTGTTCCTGGGTATAACACTAGATAGTAAATTACAGTGGGGTCCTCACATTGCCAATCTTGCAGGTAGGCTCAGTTCTGCAGCATATGCGGTTAGAAAAATTAGAGAAATTTCTGACGAAGACACGTTGCGATTAGTATACTTTAGTTATTTTCATAGTAGGATGTCTTACGGCATCCTCTTATGGGGAAATGCCGCCGACATTAACACAATATTTGTGCTGCAGAAGCGGGCTATACGTTCAATTTACAAAATGTCCTCTTTTGAATCTCTAAGAGAAAAGTTTAAACAAATTGGTATTCTTACCGTTGCTTCTCAATACATTTTAGACAATGTGTTGTACGTTAAAAAGAATTTAAGTAATTTTAAAATGGAAAGCGATAATCACAGTAGGAACACTAGAAATAAGCACAAGATAGATATACCGGTGATCAGACTGAGTAAAGTTAGTAAATCATTTAAAGGTCAATGTATACGCCTTTACAATACAATCCCAAATAACGTTCAGAGCCTCCCTATCAATAAATTTAAAAATGTAGTTAAAGAACGTCTTAGTGCTAAAGCTTATTATAAGGTCAATGATTTTATTGACGATTGTACACCTTGGGAATAAGATGGCCACATGCAAGGCTACCTCAATGTACTTTATGTACTCTGTCTTTTGTTATAATATATAGATTAAGTTTTTACATTGTATATGTCGCAGTCATCTAATTGAAATCGCCATTTAATTAAGTGACTAGCGTTTTTATCGAATCGACGACATTCAATTGAAAAACTAGGCCCAACATTGATTGAACAATCGTCAATCAACGTCCAATTAGTTAGCGGATTAAAATCAGTCAGGTTATTGAAACTTTTTCTCACTGCGGCGCTAGTAGTCACCAAATCAAATATGGCGTCAAACAGCTCGCACTGATAGTACTGTGTTGATATTTTTTCATTAAATCTATTTAGTTATAAAATAGTGTGACAGCATGGATTTATCTATTATTACGTCGCTGCCGGCTACTCTTAAAGAAAAATTTGAGGTGAAACTGACTGAGTACAAACGACATAATGAAGGTAAGTTTTAAACATGCTGTACGTCGTCGCTTTAATTTAGCTGTTAAAACATACAAAAATACACTAAATGGATGTATTACATTATTTATAGTAGAATTTGCAAAGTTACATTTATCGATAAAATATCGGTAGTATGAGCGCAAATAAGAAAAAAATGTCACCTAACTAGGTGTTCCATAAGTAGATAATTCAACGACTACGCTAAATGACTAAATGACGTTCAGTCAAGACGTTGGACGTTACAATAAACAACATGACGAGTTGTCCTTTAATCTTTCAATTGAATGTCGTCATTCGATAAAAACGCTAGTCACTCAATTAAATGGCGATTTCAATTAGATGACTGCGACATATACACTTTTTAAAAAGAACAATTTCCATCTTTTTGCTAAAAGATGGCCCCGTCCGAGTTTCTTACGCCGGTTCTTCTCGGCGGGCTAGGGTTGAACCGGTGGTAGTATTTTTGTTGACTTTCCGAAAATAGCTTGTAAAGTTTAACTTGGAAATAATTTTTTTTTGAATTTTTGAATACTATTAACAGGTGATTTCAATTTGCCCTACTTATCATGGAATCCTGATAACAATACAAACTTCTTGATACCTAGTAGTTGCCCAAACGGCCCAGGTTACTTGTTTACAGATACGTTATTCCTTAAGGGTATCTACAACATAAACCCAATACAAAATTCAAGAGGTCGTATTCTGGATCTGATTATCACTAATAACACCATGGCCTTTAATGTGTCCAAGCATAATTTTCCCTTAGTCGATGAGGATAACCACCATCCTGCTCTGCAGATAGCTTTTAAACTTCCCTCAGTAAAAGTTCCGAAAAAAAATATCACTTAACTTTAATAAATCTGATTATAGTAAAATCTGTGAGGCCTTATCTGAAACCAACTGGGATGAATGTTTCAAATTAGATCAAAATATTGATAAGGTAAAAATGTACATTTCGGTCGGTCGTGTTGGCGGTTGCAATTTTTATGGCGAATAGAGCTATATGTAAGGAGTCACTAACCAAAATTAAAAGTTGCGGAAACTCGTAGTTTTTTAGTTATTGAAAAAATAAAATTCGTATTTTTATATGAAGATTTTTTGACGTAATTTTGTCAGTTTTTTTAATATAGCGCCAAAGTCCTTTAAAGTCATGCCATAACTACTAGTCAAATCATATACGATTTTGAGAAGTTTCTATTTTAGTTCAATTACCTATTTTCTCTGAAAAAGAGTTAAACGGGCAGAATTCGCTTTTGGCACTCGCCGGCCGCTGCCGCGGCACGCTTCGCTCGGCTCGTGCGCAATCTTAAATGTCTCACCTAACCTAACCTAGCCATTTTTTTCTAGTTCAATCGCCTATTTTCCGTAACTAGAGTGAATCGGGCAGAATTCGCTTCTGGCACTCGCCGGCCGCTGCCGCGGCACGCTTCGCTCGGCTCGTGCGCAATCTTAAATGTCTCACCTAACCTAACCTAGCCATTTTTATTCTAGTTAAATCACCTATTTTCCTTAACTAGAGTGAATTGGGCAGAATTCGCTTCTGGCAATGAATTAAATAGAATATTTTTGAATTTATTTAAGCCATAATGTGTAAAATAAGGCCTTTGGCGCCTTATTAAAAAGGAACTGTCAAAATTACGTCAAAAGTAGTCGAATCTTCATACAAAAATACGAATTTTATTTTTTCAATAACTAAAAAACTACGAATTTCCGCAACTTTTAATTTTGGTTAGTGACTCCTTACATATAGCTCTATTCGCCATAAAAATTGCAGCCGCCAACACGACCGACCGAAATGTACATTTTAGTCTAAAATTATATTAATTATATTATATTATGTTATAGTATATTGTTATTGTATATTGTTATAGTATGTATATTGTATTATATTATATTATATTTACAAATAATACACCTTAATCTAGTTGTTTTGTACCTTAGGTAAATTTAACAGGTACTCACTGAAAGTGTTGTCAGCCGAAGACCGGGCGGTATAATATTTTCCTTATCGACAAGTCAACAAGATAAAACTTGTTTTGTCACTGCAGCATTGTAATTTTGTAAACAATACAGGAACCTCGTACCTACTGTAGTCCATTATATATTTAAAAATAATCTTCAGATTGACTACCACAAGCGTAGCGTACCAAAAGGTAGCAGGTAATAAATACTGGACACTGCGATAAATGGAAATAATATTATAATAAACAGGTCGGGTGCAGCGCAGCAGCTGGGCTTGCGTCACAGAGCGCATCACGTCTGTTAAGCTAGAAAGGTCAAGTCGGCAGAATCACTCGTTTTATATCTCAACATTTAGTGCTCATTTAGTGCTAATTAAATGCTGATAACAGACATTTAGTGCTCTGTTAGGTAGGCCAAAAAATAGAACACTGCTAACTTTTCATTAAGCTAGCAGAATACCATTCGTCACCGCGCTATAATACAGTTGCAGCGAAAGGCACATGAGCTTATCATTTAGTGCTCATTTAGTGCTGCTTAAGCGCTGATAACAGATATTTGGTGCTGAGATAGTTGCATCAGAAATGAGCATTCTGCTAGCTTTATATTAAGCTAGCAGTGTACGATTCGTGACCGCGCTATAATACAGTGAGCAGCGTGAGGCAAATGAGCTAATATTTTAGTGCTCATTTAGTGCTACTTACGTGATTATAATAGACATTTAGTGCTGTGAAATTTGGACCAAAAAATGAGAACACTGCTAACTTTTAATTAAGCTAGCAGAATACCATTCGTGAGAGCGCTATAATACAGTTGCAGCGAAAGGCATATGAGCTAATAATTAGTGCTCATTTAGTGCTGCTTAAGCGCTAATAACTGATATTTGGTGCTGTGATAGTTGGACCAGAAATGAGAATTCTGCTAGCTAGTAACAACTATCGAGTAGCCACTAGCCAGGTACAATGTAGCAATTCATTATAATTAGCCGAATTCATTTATTTATTTTTGTTAAGAAGTGCCATCTATTAGACAATCTTAGTACGACTTTAGTGTTTGTATTGGTGTAGGTGGCGACTGGAGCGGCGGCAAATGTACGTATGTACTTAAATCCGTTCAAGGTCGATTTTGGCCCGACTAAGATAACAAATAACAATATTCGATAACAGTGAGCTTGGATTGGAGGACGTAGAATAATTATTGCCCTACATCACATAGTAGATATAATATAACAGAGACACAACCTAGTAGTGCTAGAAAATGGTATTGGCACATTCCGGAAACCGCCATCTAGCGCCACTATTGGAAAATACTAATTACTAATTTCATTTCATATTTTTTTATTAATTAAGGAGTTAAATTAAGTTCAATGTGATGTTATACTTAAAAATATGCTTATCTTTATTTTAATGTCAATATTTTTACTTAATTCTGCATATTTACATTTTATAATTTACAAACGTTAATAGTAGTGACATCTCTTGCAATTTTTCTGTATTAAATATAGATATTATGTATTATAAGATATTATTGTTCATATCTGGGGGCACGGTCGTGCCCCCGTCAAGACGAGCCAAGCGAAGCGCAAGGGCACTACCTACCTTTTCTCGAAAGGTTTCGTCGTTTTTTCGAACTCTTATAACTTTGCTTTGGATGATGCTACATAGTAGAAAATTTCAACATATCATGACACCAGTAAAAACATGAAACATACAAAGTTTGAATGTTGTAGCTATTATACTTTAGATTTTATCAATGTCTAAAAACCCCAGATTTCGTCACTGACTCATTTATAGATCATCAAAATTCATAAGGTACTTCCTGACGTCCTAGTAAGCTGATATTATTTATGTAAGCTGTTATTGCTACAAAACCAACAAAAAAATTATTAAAATATAAATGCCGCCATTTTGAATCCAATATGGTGGACGGTACAAAATGGATATTTAATATGTTTATTATACGGATATGATCTTTAATACATAAAAGAAATATTATATTATACAACAACAAACAACAATTATACAAGTACATAAAAAAATAAGACCTACTTTTTGTAGGACCGATAATCGGTCAGATTTTTGCTCCGTATAATTTCCAACCGACTTTATTTATTTGAGTGCGTTGCACTACAGCTGCAATCAGTATGTTCTATTTTATTCCGATTATTAATCGGTGACCGACTTTTTGTAAATGAAAAATATATCTATGAGAAAATTAGTTTTTTATCCACTTATTTAAAATTAGGTATTATAATTTATTTAGTAAGTAAAAATTTGGTAAGAATTAACAGGCAGCAAGTAGTAATTTGTTGTCATCATCAGTCTTTATAAACAAAATATTACGTCGATCACTTGAAATCGGTCCGGATTATGCTCCTGCTGGTGTTACAGTAACGTAATTATTTAGTTTAGAGGGAATCTTATGTAAAAACCGTTCGACACTTCGATAGCGCGATTTAGGTAGCTAACAGCGCAATCTATGTTTGGAACTGTGAAACATCTAAACACATATTTAACACACGGTAAGGTTATAATGATAACAATAAACGAAAATATTACACGATCAATGTATAAATCATTTTAGTGTTTAATCTTATGACTATTAACATAATAATAATATGATTTTTAACACGTCACGTCATGACGTTTAAAAATGGCCATAATCAAAAGAAAACCTTATAGCTATTTTTCAAAAATAAAAATAAATACATTTTTTTCCTTCAAAAATGCTAAGTTGCACTTAGCATAAGTTTATAAGAGCCGTTCGACGGTCACCGCCATCTGTTGGTCGCTAGAGGTACTAATTCTAGTGAATTAGTACCTCTAGCGACCAACAGATGGCGGTGACCGTCGTCTACATACAATATTATTATAGACTTACTGTATTATTTTAATAAGTATCAACATGCTTTATTAAAGGCAATCTCCCTCGTATAAGTAATTCTCAAATTCTCAATTATTAGTGTTGAATTTATACTAGTGGCATCCTAGAATATATCCAAATAAGAAGTTTCACTACAGCAATAAAATAATGTATATTTTATAATTTATATTGATATATAAAATAATTATAATATAATACTATAACAAATAAAGAAATATGGACGAGGCATTTAATTGAAAATCCGCCTCTACCTCTTAAAAATTGCGGTGAAAGTTTATTAAGTACACGGTATAATATTGACGGTGACATCAGTCGACGTCACTAGGCGTCACTAGGGTAAGGCGCTGACTGTTCTATTATTGTAAGTAAGTCAAAATAGTTTATCTTTAAATTAAAAAAAGTCCATTAACCAGCTTACAAAAATAAATGAAATCCCACCAAAAACATTTTCATGTAAAAATGTTGTCAAGGCGAGCCTACACAGCTTACCCTGTGAAAAAGTTATCAGATATCGTATAAAACCAAGCTCTACACTACACCTTAATCAAAATCTATCAAAAAGTGGTTAGATCTCATGTAGAACCAAAATTCTTGATCTATGCGCCCTTACTTCACCAGGCTTAACTTCACTTACGCTATATTGCAGATTAAACGTGATACTTGACCGTTTTGCTACCGTTACGAACATTTCATACGAATTCATTAATCGTGTGCGAAATAAAACGGCCAAGCATCACGTTTTAACTGCAATGTAGCGTAAGTGAAGTTAAGCCTGGTGAAGTAAGGGCGCATAGATCAAGAATTTTGGTTCTACATGAGATCTAACCACTTTTTGATAGATTTTGATTAAGGTGTAGTGTAGAGCTTGGTTTTATACGATATCTGATAACTTTTTCACAGGGTAAGCTGTGTAGGCTCGCCTTGACAACATTTTTACATGAAAATGTTTTTGGTGGGATTATGTATACTAAAATATAATATACATAATATGAACAAGGCCATTCCCTACATAAGACCCAATATTTTGTATAATATATATTATACAAAATATTGGGTCTTTTATGTAGGGCGTGGCCTTGTTCATATCATGTATATTATATTTTAATGTCTTCCGGTAATCTTCATAAGTATGGAAGTGACAGAAATATAAACAATGGAAAAGTGACGACTTCCGAAAGATATTAAGAACGAAGCTTTAATATTATACGGGTGGTTTGATTGAAATCACGAAAAAAGTATAGTTGGTACAGCTACAGCTGAAGTACGTACCAAAGCTGCCAACGTCCGTGCTCTACTCCATATCACGTTGAACACACCAGTTCTGGACCGATCACCAAAGTTAAGCAACGTTGAACGTGGTCAGGTTATTTGAATGGGTGACCGCCTTTCTTTTTTTTTCGCCGACATTACGCATCCCGCGGTAGATGGGGACTTCTACTGCGGAATGTGGGACTCGCTGCGTCCGAAGAGATGATGAAATTGACGCAGCCTCTAACCACTAAAAACTCGACGACACTCCGTCACTACCGTCGTTGGCGAAGCCGCGGGGACACTATATTACATGAGCACTAAATTTTAGCTCATTTGCCTCACGCTGCTCACTGTATTGCAGCGCGGTCACGAATCGTACACTGCTAGCTTAATAAAAAGCTAGCAGTATGCTCATTTTTGGTCCACCTATCACAGCACCAAATATCAGTTATTAGCGCTTAAGCAGCACTAAATGAGCACTAATTATTAGCTCATGTGCCTTTCGCTGCAACTGTATTATAGCGCTGTCACGAATGGTGTTCTGCTAGCTTAATTAAAAGTTAGCAGTGTTCTCATTTTTTGGTCCAAATTTCACAGCACTAAATGTCTATTATAATCACGTAAGTAGCACTAAATGAGCACTAAAATATTAGCTCATTTGCCTCACGCTGCTCACTGTATTATAGCGCGGTCACGAATCGTACACTGCTAGCTTAATATAAAGCTAGCAGAATGCTCATTTCTGGTGCAACTATCACAGCACCAAATATCTGTTATCAGCGCTTAAGCAGCACTAAATGAGCACTAAATGATTAGCTCATGTGCCTTTCGCTGCAACTGTATTATAGCGCGGTGACGAATGGTATTCTGCTAGCTTAATGAAAAGTTAGCAGTGTTCTATTTTTTGGCCTACCTAACAGAGCACTAAATGTCTGTTATCAGCATTTAATTAGCACTAAATGAGCACTAAATGTTGAGATATTAAACGAGTGATTCTGCTGACTTGACCTTTCTAGCTTAACAGACGTTGAAGAGCATTATTGGAAATTATTGTTCCGAAAAACGAAAGGGTTCCCGTGGGATCTTCAAAAAATTGTAGCTACCTATTTGACGGTATTTTAGCCAAACTACTCAACGTATTTTAATGAAACTTGGCACAAAGGTAGATTGTAACATGAAATAACCAACATAATATTTTTAACCGACTTACAAAAAAGGAGGAGGTTTCTCAATTCGTAAATATATGTTTGTTTTTTTTTGTTTCTTCACGGATATCTTCATCGTTTCTGAAACGATTTAAATTTTTTTTTTATGTTGTGTAGGGTATAATTTAAATTTGGTCCCATTGTCACCAAATGGTGACCTGATGATGGGATCCGTGAGGAATCAAAGGAAATCCTCAAAATTTATGTGGAATAATATATTGATTTAGATTTTTTCTGAAGTAGTCTAAGCATATGTTACCAAACAGTAAGGTTTTGCACCATATCCTGGATCTATAATATCAAAAAATTTATTATCAGTAAACTATATACATATATATACATATATATATTTAAAAATTTCGCGCTGCTCTGGCTTACGCCAGCAGTAGACTTTTTCTCTTTCTACTATTTTTTTTTTATCTATTCGTTTTTGTTTTTCATTTTCCGTCCTCAAATAATCGTCGTCTGATCATTCGAGAATTATCCCTACTCAGTCTATACCCATCACTAAAAATCTGAAAATTTAATAATTTTAAACAAAAAAAAACGATTTCAAAAGGTAAACTAAAAGGAACAATTAAATTTACTTCGCACAAAGTAATACTTATTTTCCAGTACGAGTGAAAATAATTATTACCTACTTTGTGCGAAGTAATTTATTATTATACTTAGGTTTTGCAAATACGATTAATAAAGTATAGGCGTAGGATAGTTTGTTTTCATGATATGAATGAGATGTCATAGGTACATTAAATTAGAAAAGTTATGTCAATATGAGTAAGATTTATGTTTTTCATGATATTTTTATTTATTAGTTTTTATGCTAGGTACGGCTTGGGTTTTTTCTTTCTTTTGGTCTTTTGTTATTTTGTCGTCTAAAGGAAGTTAGTACTTTAACCGTAAAGTCCCAAAGTAGGCTACATGTTTGTTAGCGTAGGTAATTAATAAATAAAAAACCGGGCAAGTGCGAGTTGGAATTGCGCACCGAGAGTAGACCGCCGACGCCGAAAAATTTGGCGGTCGGCGCCAGCAGCGCAACGTCGGATTGAAAGTCGGCGTCGGGCGTCGGCGTCGTGACGTTAGGCGTCGCGGCGTTGGGCGTCGCGGCGTTGGGCGTCGCGGCGTCCGTCGGCGTCGTGACGTCGGGCGTCGCGACGTTAAGCGTCGCGGCGTTGGGCATTGGCGTCGCGACGTTGGGCGTCGCGGCGTCGGGCGTCGCGGTGTCGGGCGTCGCGGCGTCGGGCGTCGCGGCGTCGGGCGTCGCGGTGTCGGGCGTCGGCGTCGCGGCGTTGGGCGTCGGCGTCGTGATGATAGGCGTCGCGGCGTCAGCGTCGTGACGTTGGGTGTCGCGGCGTTGGGCGTCGGCGTCGCGACGTTTCGCGACGCCCAACGGGGCGTCGCGGCGTCGGACGTCGCGGCGTCGGTCGTCGCGGCGTTGGGCGTCATATACGAGACATTAGCGCGTTTAAACAAACAAACTATTTACATTTGGGGACTTTCGTTGCATGCGCTGCATAAACGTTTTAAGTCAAACAAACACCACGCGAACGAAGTCGCGGGCACAGCTAGTTTTTAATATATTTAGTTTCTCAAAACTTTTTAAATCAAGTTACTATTTCAACACGCTCCGGTCGATACCCCTCTCTCGCCATACAGGGGGCCTACTCAAGATGCCATCGTTAATTATCGCTTACAAAGTTCGATAACAAAATGTATGTGATTTGACATAAAGTACGCTAAATGACATACCAAATCGCGATTATTTGGCGTACCTTATGACAAATCCCATACATTTTGTTATCGATCTTTGTAAGCGATAATTAGCGATGGCATCTTGAGTAGGCCCCCAGATAGTCGTTCAAGGGGAAGTTTATGATCTTATGGATTTTCTCATAAAACTATGAAAGTCAAAAGGAAGTATTGCAGCGCTGGTACTCTCACGGTATACTCTATAAAGATACCCACACACACGTAAGTGTCTCTTGGACATATCACATAAGGGACCAATAAATTTTCCCTAGGTACTTTCTGCCACTCAATGGAATACATAGGTACCTTATACCTACTGTAAACAGATATTTTTAAATATACCAACTCTCTTTTAACCAAATGCTTATACCCAAATCTATACCGTTCTTTTAAATAGTATTCAAATTATAAGTACGCAGACGAAGTCGCGGGTACCAGCTAGTATCTAATATGTACCGTTGTTTGTGAGATCTACAGATTGATAGGAGGCCACGGAAGATGAAGCGCCTCGGCTCTGCCGTGGTTATGCTTGAGTGGCTTCCCTTTGAGCATGTAAGTGGGCAATGCACAGCTGGTCTTCTATGCAACTATTTTGCCATTTACTTTTATTTTTATTTTTTTTAATGTTTTTATTTTTAGATAGTTTGAGTTTACTTATATATAATTTTTTTGTTTTATTGCTTTAATGTTTATCCTCTTCGCTGTGCTTTTCTGTCCCTTATGTGCTTAATAAAGCTATTTTTATTTATTTTTTTATAAATACCCATTTTGGTTTAGTCGACCCTTACTTAAATTATTAAAAGAAAAAAACAAAATTCATAAAAGATATAAAAAATATAATAACCCTAGAGATCTACTTACTTTTAATATACTACGTAAACAATCCAAAACGATGGTTAAGGAGTGTATAAACACATTTAAAGCAGATTCTAAATTTCTAATAAAGAGTGATCCTAAATATTTTTGGTCTTTTATCAAATCTATTAAAAGTAATAGCAGCACAATACCTGATGAAATGCACTTGGGTGATATAACTGTTGAGCGAGGACAGAATATAAGCAATGTCTTTGCTGAATACTTTCATTCTGTTTTTCGTGATTCCAATTTACCTTGTTACTCAGATCATTTGACAGAATCTTTAAACTGTTCCCAGTCCCTTAATTCCTTTTATATCTCTAAAGAAGACGTTTTGTGCTCTCTACAAAAACTTAATGTAAATAAAGGTCCCGGCCCAGATTCTATTCCACCTTTATTCCTTCGCAATTGCTCAGCGCAACTTGCTTATCCCCTATATCGGCTCTACAATAAATCTCTGAATGACGGAATATTCCCTTATAAGTGGAAGTTGACTTACATTGCTCCGATACACAAGAATGGCGATCGAAGCAATGTGGCTAATTATAGGCCGATTTCAATTTTGTCTATAGTGTCATGTTATCGAGACGGGAGATATGGGACACGTAAATCAAACACGAGCGTTAGACCAAGACTGGATTTATTCATGCATTCCTACCTACATTTACTTACAATAATAACAATTACCAATTTACCTACAACCCCTTTGTTTACAAACATTTGACAAAAACATTATAGTATATTACTTCGCAAAAACAATAGATGATACGAAGAACAATAGACCTGATCATTAATAGATAACCAAATATAGAATATATAATAATATTACTCACTTTGAAATACATTAAAGCAGAAGTGAAATTAAAAGTATAAATATTTATAAATAATATTCCTTTGCTATTTTACATTTTAAAATTGAATTAATTTCATTGAACTTTATAACATAAAATAATAATTCACTTAATATAGTATAAGTACTTGATTAATTATCTTATCCCTCATATTTTAAAAAGTAACATGGAAGAGAATTTATAAATTATTTAAGACAATTTAAGTACACAAGCATTCTACCTACCATAATTATAATATTATTCACATAATCATAATCATTAACTATCTCTAAAAATTATTCGATACATAATAATATAAGTACTTATTTATTATAATTATATCTATATTTTAAGTAATTACTAATGTGTAACATATTATTTTATTTTGATTAGAATAATTAATTATATATATAATTTAGGTAAACATTGAATTATTTTATTTGATTTCAATAAGTAATAATAATTTTATTAAGTAATTAATGTTTTAAAAAAGTGTAAAATTAATTTTTTGCTAGATATTTTTATTGCAACATCAAAATACATGTTATGTACATATTATGTATATATGTAATATTATTTCTATCTACAAAATAGTGAATCATTTTATTTAAAGTAGGTAATTACTGATTAATTATTATAACATAACATTATTTAATGATAACTTACTTGAGCTGACTAACTACCTGGCCTGCCGTTGTTAGAGGGGAAGCCCCACCGATCAGGAGGTCGCACTGTCCTGCCGGAACGAGTACGATGGTAGGTATTACTGAGACTCGGCTGGTAATCAGCTGACTGCATTGGAACACTGGTGGGCGGAGTAGGCATTGAAGATATTATGTCATCGTAATGCGTGCGGGTTAATGACTCACTTCTCCTAGTTTGATCTATTATTATATGTTTTCTGTTGCGTCTTATCAAAGTACCTCTAGATGTTTTCAATAAATATGACCTTGGATCGAGCATGCTATGGACAGTTCCTGATACCCAATTGTTATTTAACCTATATTTAACTTTTTGTCCTACTTTTAGTACTTTTAAGTTTCTTGTATTTCTATCGTAGTACATTTTTTGTGTTTGCTGTCGATTTTTAAAACTTTGCACTACATTACTATTAACAACCCTAGGTACAAGCATCAATGGCTGGCACGGAATTACACTCCTCAGTTTCCTGCTGTACAGCAGTTCAGCAGGAGATGGTATTTCGCGATCTATCGGGGTGTTGTAATACTCCAACATAGCTAAATTAAAATCTTGTTGATTATAGGTTGTCTTTTTCATAATATTCTTAACTATTTGTACAGCACGTTCTACCTGACCGTTGGATTGGGAGTGAGTGGGCGATGACGTAACGTGTGAGAATTTCCAGTCATTTGCAAATTCCTTGAAATTTAAGGACGAGAACTCTGGACCATTATCTGAAACAACTATCTCTGGAATGCCAAATCTTCTAAATATGTTTTT
This sequence comes from Celastrina argiolus, assembly GCA_905187575.2. Classification (NCBI taxonomy): domain Eukaryota; kingdom Metazoa; phylum Arthropoda; class Insecta; order Lepidoptera; family Lycaenidae; genus Celastrina; species Celastrina argiolus. Next base: position 546,843 of record LR994578.1, on the reverse strand, counting down.
TAATTTTTTAATTACATTTAAGGACGTCATCGATTTTAGTTTTACTGTCTCAATGAATTTACTGAAATAATCGACAACGATTAAGAATGATTTTCCCCCTAAATGAAAAATGTTAACCCCAATTTTACACCATGGCCTATCTGGCAACTCGTGTGACATTAATGGTTGCTTAAAATTTTGTCTTTTGTACTTAACGCACGCTTCGCATCGCGACAAGTAATCGTTTAGTTGCGAGTTTAGGTTCGGCCAAAATACAGTTTCGCGCGCCCGAAGTTTACATTTTTCTAATCCCATATGACTCATATGTAATCTTTTTAACATTTCATGTCTCATACTTTTTGGTATTACTGCTCGAGATCCCTTCCAAATTATTCCAAAATTTACATTCAACTCGTCTCTGCTGTCCCAATAACTTCGTAATGATTCACTTAATTTAGTTTTTTCTATGGCCACCCATGTTTTATTACTTTGATTAATTCTTGCAGTTCATTATCCTCACGCGTAAATTTTTGTATTTGTATAAAGTGAGAGTCTGTCAAAGGGTTAGCAGAGATGAGAGCGCAGACCTGCGCCTGAGCTTCCAGGTGGTCGCGCGGCTGCGAGGGCACGGCCGCGCCCGGGGCCACTGCCCGCGATAGTGTGTCGGCTATGTATAGGTATTTACCGGGCTTATATACAAGATTGAAAGTATACGGCTGTAAACGCATAAGCATTCTTTGTAATCGCGCTGGAGCGCTCGCGAGGGGTTTGTTTATTATCGACACTAACGGTTTGTGATCCGTCTCGATTGTTACATCGGTACGTCCGTATATATACGAATAAAATCGTTCGCACGCGAACACACAGGCATACAATTCTTTTTCTATTTGAGCGTACGATTGCTCGGTTTTTGTAAGCGATTTTGATGCATAACATACCGGTAAATTATTTTGCAACAAACATGCCTCCAAACCATTTTTGCTAGAATCTACAGAAATTACAACTGGCTTTTCTAAATCATAATACTGCATAATGGGACGGCTTACCAAACAGTTTTTTATTTTATCGTAGGATTCATCGTGTTTACTACTCCAGTGCCATTCTATATTTTTTTTCAACAACTCACGTAGCAACGATGTCTTTTCAGACAAGTTAGGTACAAAATTACTAACGTAAGTAACTAACCCTAAAAATCTTTCTAATTCTTTTACGTTGTTCGGCCGCGGCATATTTTTAATAGCAGTTATGTAAGAATCATCAGGGCGAATCCCATCTTTCGTAATTATATGCCCTAAGTATTTTATTTCTGTTAACCCTATTTTACACTTCCGTCTATTTAATTTTATGTTAATATCTTGGCACCCTTTTAATACCGCGCGTAATCTTTGATCGTGTAGTTCTTTTGTTGGAGCGTAAACAAGTAAATCATCGACAAACAGTACAACGCCCTCTATATCATCAAACTGTTCATACAAACGTTTATGAAATATTTCCGAAGCCGATGAAATGCCATACGGCATACGTAAAAATTTATACCTACCGAACGCTGTGTTAAACGTACACAAATCAGTACTTTCCTTACTTAGTTTGACCTGCCAAAAACCTTGTTTAGCATCTAAGGTGCTGAAAAACTTTGCCCCCATAAGGTAAGCCGTTATCTCCTCAAAAGTAGGAAGTTTAAAATGTTCTCTTTTTATGGCTTTGTTTAGATCTCGCGGGTCTAAACATATGCGTAAATCGCCGTTTGGTTTTTTAACAACAGTCATACTGTTCACCCAATCCGTGGGACCCTCCACTTTAGCTATGATACCTTCAGATTCCATTTCTATAAGTTTACTTTTTATTTGATTTTTAAGTGCAACAGGCAACTTCCTAGGAGCATGAACTACAGGCAGTGCATGATCTTGTATTTGTATTTTATACTCTCCCGGCAAACACCCCATACCATTAAAAACATCTGAATACTCATCGAGTATTTTTTCACTGTTGCAAGTTCGTTTCAAGGACATAATTCTTTTAATTAATTGAAGTTCCTCACATGAATTTTTACATAGTACGGGAGGAGAATCGACATCAACTATTACAAATTTCAGAATATAATCGGTACTTTTGTATGAGACTTTAAGATGACACTTTCCTATCACTTTTATTTTACTTCCAGAATAGCCATGCAAACGTAATTTCGTATCTGTTAAATATCTTTCAGATATATTTAACCTATTAAAATATTTCCTCGGTAAGACGTTTACGTCCGCACCAGTGTCCAATTTAAAATTTATTTTCTTACTGTTTATTAACAAGTCTACTGTCCAATCATTTCTAGAATTACAATTAATTTTATATATTACCTGATCGGTGGAGGAATCCTCCCGTACCATATAAACGCGGCACATTCTCGCGAAGTGGTTCATTTTCCTACACCTACTGCACTGCTGACCGTATGCTGGACACTCGTTCCTCCTGTGGGTCCTGCCGCAATAGTCACAGCCTCTTGTGTGATCTCGTGGCCGCTGCTGGGTCGCTTGGTCGTAACGCCGAAATCCTGGCTGGGGCTCCGATGTCTGAGCGAAGCGGGAGCGGCTCGCTGGCGCTGGGGCGAAGGCCGGCGGCGTCGTGCGTGGGCGCGCTCCGGGAACATAGTTCCGCCTGCTCGGGCTACCACGGGTTCCCTTCACTAATTGAACCTTTGAAATGCTTGTTTCCCCGTTATCCGTAACTGTGTTCACGTGATGTTCACAATTTTCAGATTTAATGTTCTGTGCCTGCATTCGGGACATCTCTGCCAATCTGCAAATGTCTACCGCTTTCGATAAGGTTATTTCTGGTTCTCGGAGTAACCTTTCGGATAATGCTACGTCTCGAGTACCGCATATTAATCTGCTGCACACGAGATCGTCCTGCAAGTTCTGGAACTCACAATTCGCTGCAATTTTCTTGAGTTCAAATACATATTGTTCGGTAGATTCCAGTTCTTTTTGCTCCCGTTTAAAGAATTTTTGCCGTTCCACAGCCAGATTTTTCTTAGGGATAAAAAACTTGTCGAACTGTCCAAGTAATTCTTTAAGTGTTTTCGCTTCACCCACAAATTGTTCATGTACCTCGCGACACTTATCTCCAATTACGTGCAGCAATATATTAATCTGCACTTTATCGTCTTTTTTAGACAGTTCACACGCTTCATAATATATATAAAATGATTTTTTCCACTTTTCCCAGTCTCGACACAAGTTGCCCGATGTAACGTTAGTTAAATTATTTTCAAAGTTAAAACATGGCGGTGGCTGCAACACCGACTCCATTTTGTTCACTTTTTCGCGTTCACATAAAATGTTTTCCACACTATCTTCGAACTGTTCAATGTCATTCATTTACCCAAACAGAGCTTGCACAATTATACGTAGATTATATAGTTTTATATTTTAATTACCGGCTGCGCCATGTCATGTTATCGAGACGGGAGATATGGGACACGTAAATCAAACACGAGCGTTAGACCAAGACTGGATTTATTCATGCATTCCTACCTACATTTACTTACAATAATAACAATTACCAATTTACCTACATATAGTTGGTAAACTTCTTGAAATGTTAATTAAACCTAAATTATATTTCCACCTGAAAGGCGTTTTAGATGTAAATCAACACGGCTTTCTAGATCGACCACTTCAAATCTTTTGGCCTACGTTTCTGATATCTTTGACACATTAGAAAGTAAGAAAGATGTTCATGCTATATATACAGATTTTTGTAATGCCTTCGATGTAGTTAACCACGCAATCCTCATTACTAAGTTAGCCCATGCTGGTATCTGTGGTTCACTGCTGAGATGGTGTGAATCCTATCTATGTAACAGATCACAGCTAGTTAAAATAAGAGGATTTACATCTAATATAAAAATGGTACCTTTTGGTGTACCCCAGGGTTCACATTTGGGACCACTATTCTTTTTAGTATATATTAATGCTCTGTGTTCTGCCATAACATCAAAATATCAATTGTTCGCGGATGATCTTAAGTTGTACCGAGCAATAGGGAGTATCGACGACATAACCTTACTGCAACAAGATATTGACATGGTAACTCGTTGGTGCTCATCTAACGGAATGCACATAAATGTAGTAAAATGTTTTCATATAAAATTCACCAGAAAACGAAATCCACTTTCTCATACTTATTACATCTCTAACAATCAAATAACTGAAGTCTCATCTATACGTGATCTCGTGTTATAGTTGATTCCAAATAAGACTTTTGTGAACATATAAATAACATAGCTAGTAAAGGACCTAAATTATCAGGCTTCGTAATACGTCAAACTAAATATTTTAACGATACAGAGATACCGGTTATGCTTTACAGCTGCTATGTGCGATCTGTTACCGAGTACTGTTCCCAGATATGGAATCCATGTTACACCGTTCACATCTCTAGACTAGAAAGACTCCAAAAAAAATTCTTATATCATTTGTGTTACTCTCACAACCTATGTCGAAAATTGATTACTTACGAATCCAGACTAGCACATTTTAAGTTAGTCTCACTTGAACATAGACGTCGCGTCTCTGATATTGTGTATCTACATAAACTTATAAATGGAAATATAGATAGCCCCTTATTACTGAATAAGATTAGTTTAAAAGTTCCTCGACCGGGAAGTCGTATTCAAAATAGAAAAACCTTTGACTTGCCAATACGCCGGACTAAGTATGGACAAAACTCTCCGTTGTACCGTTTGTGTTTATCATATAATAATATTTGTGGAGAGACAAATTTTGGTGCCTCTATTCTATCTTTTAAACGTACTTTACATAATAATAGTCAATTGTAATGGCGATTTTGTACACTAATATTATCTTTTAGTTTCTTATTTTTTGCAAGTTGTATTCACTTCCAGAAGGATATACACTAATGTATTAGATACTCATGTAAGTTAATCATTAAGTTATTCTTGTGTATTGTCCAGTTTAGTGAATCAATAAAAAAAAAAAACTTGGCGCCGGAGCACCGTTTAATGATAAAGGAGAATGCCGAAAACTGGGCTACTTTGCGTCACTCTTGCGTCTTAACCATTTATATATAAATATTCGTCTTTTGAAATATTATGTTATGTATATTAATTTTAGTTGTAAGCGAATGGGGGTTTAAAAGTTATAAAAAAAAAGTTACTATATTGAATTAGAAATTAGGGAAACCGCCATTTTGTATGTCAACCGCCAAATGATGCCAGTTTATTGCCAATACCAGTTTTTAAGTGAAATAGTAAGAATAGTGATATGAAATAAATGAAAGAAACCCACACCAACTCTATTTAACATAGTCTAAGATTACTTTATAAAATAATGCTAATGAAGTTTTTCTTTTTAATTGAAAGTAATAAGAAATATAAAAAAATAATTTTTTCTTTTTCTAAAACTATTTTAGGCTACATATTTTTTTTTTACTGGCAGCCCTAACCATATGGTACTATTGACATTTGTGTGACGTGAATAATGAATTTGGCTTTTTGATAGTGTGTGTGAAAGAAGTGTTTTCTTTAATTATTATTCAAAGTGTTAACAAAGTGTATTAAAAGTCTTACTTCAACGTTGAGTCGTGCAATCCTCCGTTGATTAATTTAGTATAAGTGTATGTCGTTAGATATTGCAAATTACTTTTGATACTATATTTTACACTTTTGAATGCATAACTTAACCTAAAAATTCGGAACATTTTAAATTCAGATTTCTCAAAACTCCCATCGAATATCTAAGTGATTTTTTTAAATATGAATCCTGAGTACATTTTCAATTTTTTACAGTTAATTTGGTTAAGACGCAACAATAGCCTAACTCTCATAGAAAAATCGGCATTGTCCTTTTTAATTATTATAATTTTAATTTTAATCTTATGATCTCCTTCCTTGGTCGCTATGGGTCAGCAGTGACGCAATTCCCGTGCACGTGGGGACGTTTCTCGATTCCCTCGGATCGAGGCCCCACAGCCGGATGGTCCACTCACTGCAGGTCTCAGCCGCCCGCGTACGTGCTGAGCGATCATGAGTATATATGGTTGGCCGAGCACGTAGTTGCTCTTATATATATTTTTATATCTTATATATTTTATTCTTATATATTGTCTTTGATGTTAGTACCGGGCGCTTTGGGTCAGCTGTGAAGCAATTCCCGTGCACGTGGGGGAGCGGTCTTATACGCGATTCCCCGGGATCGAGGCCCCCACAGCCGGATGGTCCACTCTCAGCAGGTCTCAGCCGCCCGCGTGCGTGCAGATCGATTATTAATAATGAAAAAAAAAAGAATTTAGTAATTATATATAAATGGTCGAGCACGTTATATTGGCTTTCTTAAATTAATATATTTCGGTCTTTCTCACGCGTTCTGTCGCGGAGGTTCTCTCCACAAGAACTGGCGTTTTGCACCTTCAGCATTCTGCTGAGTGCGCCTTAATATTATACCCCACGTAGAGAGGTCACTTAACCTCTGGTCGTGGTTCTCCGTCCGGGGCCCTCTAGAATGATCGAGGGTTTCCATCGGGCGTGAGATTACATATGAACCAGACATTTGACCCGGATCGGCCAGTCTCCCGAGTGCGACGGACGTGTTAACTAGTGCAACAGTGTTCGAAGCAGCCGCCCGGACTCCCATCTAAGTAGTTCACCAAGTGAAGGAACAGTGCGGCGGTACACAGCCTGCCTCCTCGTGTGCTACACGGATTACAAAACCCACAGGTATTCCGTTGCAGTACAGCGCCCTCACAGGTACTGTACTGCAACCATACATTAACAAACAGGAGGGACGTCCTACGTATGTTCCCACGCAGCGTAACGATGCCCCCTCTGTGTTTTAACCTTTAATCTGTGACAAGACCACCATTAAGAGTCGTGGAAGGGAGGTCATAACGTAGCCCTGTTGCCGAAGAAGCATGTCGGAAAGCCATCGAAGCGGTGAGGCCTCCGCATCGGAGCGATCCCGCTCTGCTTCGAGCTCACCGACTGCAAGCAGGATCGACCTACGCCCATCATGGTGTAACCCTGGCAACGGCCGGCAATCGTGGTCGGATCTGTCGCCCGAACAGGACAGAGCTCGGGAGCTTGATGACGTGGAGATGTTCTCCGCGTGCGTCGAGCACCCTGAGCCGTCCACGTCGGGTGATACCTCGTACCTGACGATAAGCCGCCACGCCTGGGACGATTTCATAAAAAAACAACCAAGATTTCTTAAGAGCTCCAGAAAGTTATGGCAGAGTACCAGATATCGTCTGGGATACTGGACGGTGACTTCCCCGCCAGCCTCGCCGCCTCTAAAGAAGATACCGGAGTCGACACCTCCGCCAACGCCGACCCCGGTAACCCCTGTCACCACTGCCTCAGCAGGTACAACTGAATATAAAATCCCACCCCTAGTAGTGCAAAAGCTGCCTGAGTGGACTCGGCACTTCCGAGTTCTCCGCGATCGCCTGGGCCACAACTCGAGCGGTCGCCCCTTTGGTAAGGCGGTCCGCTTCACCCCCTAAACCATCAAGGAGTACAGGATTACCCAACAATACCTGACGGAACTCTAGCAAAACGACGGAGTGGCTTGGTACACCTACTCGATTCCCTCGGAGAAGAGCGCTAAGGTCTGTATCAAAGGCCTTCCCTACGACACAGTTCCCGAAGAGATCACGGAGGAGCTACGCAACCTGGGCTTCGAGCCGGAGTACGTGCGCGCAATACACGCACGGAAAGGCAGGCCCGGTTGCATCTTCCTGGCCATACTGAAAAAGGACGAAAACACACTACCCAAAATATACGAGGTAAAATCGATGCTCGGCATGGATGGCATTGAAATCGAGGCTTGGCGAAACGGCCGTGGCCCGAAACAATGCCATCGATGCCAAAAATTTAGGCATTCCTCTCATAACTGTCACAGACAACTAGCATGCGTGCGCTGCGGAGGAGAACACGCTGCTAGACACTGCCCGACCCCAAAAGAAGAGCCAGCCAAGTGTGTCAACTGCGGAGGCCCCCACCCGGCGAACAGCATCAAGTGCAAGTTCGTCATCCGTGAAGCGCGAACCATCCGCAGCCAAACATACACAAACACCACCATCGCAAAGCAAACCCAGCTCGAGCCTTCAATTGCGCCCCAACAGATTGAGTTGCCACCACCCGGCGCCTCTCTGGCACAGGCGAACAATCCTTCTGCCAAAGGTAAGAGGCCCAGAAAGAGAGCTAACAAAAAGAAGAAGCCAAAGAAAAGGAAGGCACCGGAAGCAGGTAACAACCCGGATGCCACCACAACAGCCGCCACGGACAAAATGGTGTACAACCCACCACCAAGAAAGGTAGACCCCCCCACCTCCACAGGTCCACCCACAGAAATCCGGACGTAACTCCAAGCAAAGGAACCTTGGACGCATCCTATGCGAAGTAGCTACCACCATTGGTGATTACGCTCGCAAAATATCGGAGGGCCAAGACCCTACTTCAGCTGCAGTAATGAGCTGCCTACCAAAAGCGTTGATGCTGCTCACAGAGGCCATTACCATGACGGTTACCCAACAATGAGCTCCCATGAGGTAAGACGCCATTTTACCCTACTAAGCTGGAACGCCCGTGGTCTCTACAACAGTAAACGACTGCTACAACAAGCAATGAAGGACTACGACGTGGACGTGGCCCTCATAAATGAAACCCATCTCGACCCAGGAAGAAGCTTGAAATTCCCGGGCTATTTCATGTACAGGCAAGACCACCAAGGAGACCATAGGTACATACGTGGCCTTGCAATCCTGGTGAAGAGGAGAGTGGTACACCAGCCGCTCCCTCCAACCAACACAAACTCCCTACTCACCTAAGGCGTTGAGGTCAGTCTGGACGGCAAACCCACCAGACTGTACGCCGCCTATAAGTCCCCGACCACAACATTGGACACTAACGATATTGCTGGTCTCCTAACCGAGATACCAACAATATTCGCTGGTGATCTAAACGCCAAGCACCCAGATTGGCACTCCGCCACCACAAACACCAACGGCAGAATCCTGCGCAACTTTGCCACACGGCACGGGCTGGAAAACCAAATAAAATAAAAATACCAGAGTTCACCACAGGAGCGGTTCAACGAGCCCTAACAAAAGTAAGCCCTGTTTAATAAATTCACACAGGATAAACCCAACCACCCGAACACCACCATAGCCCTGTATGTGGACGACACCGCCTACATCGCGTCCTCCTCCAACATCATGGTGCACCGAGGCTAAATACCTTGGTGTAACCTTGGACAGGAACCTGTCAATGATCGGCGGGCGTGCGCTGTCACGTTCCTGGAGTGCCTACTCCAGGAACGTGACAGCGCACGCCGGCGCGGCCCTAGGAACACTGAGATCCCTTAGACACCATCGCATCCCCCTCAGCATCAAGGTAATGTTATACAAAACCTTCATTAGGTCAAGGTTCACGTATGCTGCCCCTGCGTGGTACCACCTAGCCAGAAAGACGGCCAAAGACAGGATTAAAACCGCACAATCCAAATCCCTACGTCGCCTAATCAATGCACCGTGGTTTGTCAGAAACAAGGTCATTGAAAGGGACCTTAAAATTAAAACAATTGAATCTTTCATAGGTGAACAGGCCCGCAGATTGTTCTCCCGAGCTGAAAACTCGAGCCAACAGACTCTGCGAGGCCTCGCCCCACTACACGCCAGGCCACCAGATGCCAGGCCCTACCACCGGGACATCATCCCCCCAGAGGAAAACTAACTTTTTAAACTGATTCTTTTCACAAAATTTGTCTTTCTTTCTTATTTTAAACCTTTTTAGTCTCTCTTAAATTTTATTTTTATTTTTATTTTCACATGTAAATATGTAAATAGTAAATTTTAATCTCTTACCTCCCACATCACTCTTCTTTCACCTGCCGGAGAGCGTCGATTGCGGACACGGCTGTCATGGAGCGGGGAACAGAATTAAGACGAATGAAACAATGGAAAATCAGAAAATTCTGTGAGAATGCGGCGGTCCGGTAAACAGGTAGCTCTCGTCGCTGCTCGCCATCTACTGGGCCTTCACCGCGTTACCGGTGATCTAACCTGGTAGGGGCTGACCGCCGGAGCAAGCCTGCGGACTGCTGCATCTCGCGGAATCAAACTATCTGAAGATAAAATAACACAAGAAGATTAAACATCACTCAAGGACCCTCCCATTTTAATGGGTCGAGTTTGATCGCCGCCGAAGGGGACCCAGTCCCGACACGGCCCCCCCGAAGACCCCCTGCACAAGAGGACATCGGGAAGAAGAAATCATTTCCATTTCCAGACATTTGACGAGATTCCTTCGCCGCCTGTGGCAGCAAACCAGATGCCCGACGCTGAAAAGACGCCTAAACTCAATTACAGGTAAGGTCAAGGAAGAGCTGGACACCCTCAACACCAGTCTATGGGAGAGGAGGATTACCAGCGCAGCCGACGATAACAGCTCTATCTTCAAGCTCTGCAGGGCCCTAACAGGCTCCAAAGCGCCGACGCGCCCGCTCACCCACGAGGACGGCCATCCACGCTACAGAACTGAGGATAGGGCTGAGATATTCGCCAGGCACCTGGAAGTTCAGTTCTCCCCCTTCCCCACTGCCTCCACGAGCCACGTCAACAACGTCACATCTGAGTTGAACACCTACTTCTGCCAACATGGACCTCCCACGGAGGACGAAGTGCTGCCGGAGTTCTCCCCAGGTATTGTTCGACGCACCCTCAATAAGGCAAACCCCAGGAAAGCGGCAGGCAGAGATGGCATCTCTAATGCTGTCCTACGCATCCTGCCCCCGAACATTGTCTCCAATATCACTAGGCTCTTCAACGGCATCCTGCTCATAGGTCACTTCCCCAGTACCTGTAAGGAGGGCCTGGTGATAATGATACCAAAGCCTGGTAAGAACTCCTCCAGCGCCGCGAGCTACAGGCCCATAACCTTGCTTCCCAGCATATCTAAAATCTTTGAGAGGCTGTTCCTAGACAGATTTGCTCCGCACCTCACCATCCGTCCAGAGCAGTTCGGTTTTAGGAGCGAACATGCCACCACTCACCAGCTGATCCGGATGACGGCCAGGATCACGCACGCGACCGACAAGAAGGAGAAAGTCGCCGCCGTCTTCCTGGATATGGAGAAGGCCTTTGACAGGGTCTGGCATGAGGGCCTTCTCTACAAACTGGTGAGTGATGGCATCCCCAAGCCATATATCAATATAGTCCGAAGCTTTCTGCAGAACCACACCTTCCGCGTGAGAGTGGAAGACAAAATCTCTTCACTAGGGAAAATAGCCGTGTGGTGACGGCATTAGAATACAATTATCACCACCCCCGATACTATCCTAGGGGAGTCGTAAGAGGCGACTAAAAGGAAACACACACACATCAACAGCTAGTGTGAGAGAAGGAAAACTCGAAACAAAACCCTGTACCAACCCGTCTAGCCAGCGTGGTACCAGTAGGCTTTTTAACCTCCTATGTTTACGCACCAGAAGACCAGGCCCCTAGTCCCCGGCGGCCCCGCTATTCCTGGCTACGGTAGCGGCCACGGTAACGGCGGGGCGGGGGGTGCTAAGAATCTCCGGAAGAGATCCGGCTACCACCCCCCTTCTAAACGACAACTGGCCCTGGTAACACACAACGTGCGCACTTTGAGGTTAGACGAGAAGCTCGTAGAGCTGGAAGAGGAGATGAACAAGTTGCACTGGGACATTATTGGTTTATCGGAGATCCGAAGAGAGGGCGAGGATACGATAACCTTACAGTCCGGCCACTTGTTCTACTACCGGGAGGGAGAACAGAAGTCCCAAGGTGGTGTTGGGTTTATCGTCCACAAATCTCTCATCAACAACATTGTGTCCATCGAGAGTGTGTCAAATAGGGTTGCATACCTTGTACTGAGAATCTCAAAACGATATTCGTTGAAGATTGTACAGGTATACGCCCCATCGTCAACACATCCAGACGATGAAGTAGAAGCTACGTATGAGGACGTCAGTAGGGCCATACGTAGCTCTAAAACACACTTCACAGTTGTTATGGGAGATTTCAATGCGAGGCTGGGCTGCAGAAGCGATGGTGAGCTGAAAGTGGGGCCATTTGGATTTGGGCAGAGGAATCCCAGAGGACAGATGCTGGCGAACTTTATGGAGAAAGAAGGACTCTTCATGATGAATTCTTTCTTCCAAAAGCCGCCGCAGAGGAAATGGACCTGGTTGAGTCCCGACGGTGTAACTAGAAACGAGATTGACTTCATTATGAGCACCAAGCGGCAGATATTCAACGATGTCTCTGTGATCAACATGGTTAAGACCGGAAGTGATCACCGAATCGTCAGGGGCATGTTGAATATCAACGTCAAACTTGAGAGATCGCGTCTGATGAAGTCTACGCTCCGACCGTCGAATGTCCATATCCAAAACCCCGAGAGCTTTCAACTTGAACTGTCAAATCGCTTCCAATGGCTAGACAGCTGCGCATCAGTGGACGATATAAATAGCAGGCTGGTAGAAACTGTCCATACGGTGGGGTCCAAATTTTTCAAGACCCACCGTACAAATAGACCTCAGAAACTATCCGACCAAACCCGGAACCTCATGGCTAGTCGACGTTCAATGACGCTCCAAACTTCGAGTGACGCTGACTCATATAGGCAGCTCAATAGACAGATCACGAAGTCCTTGCGACACGATATCCGTTCTTTTAATACCCAGTGTATTAAAGAGACGATAGAGCGGAACCAAGGCTCCAAAGTGTTTGCAAGAGACGTATCTATTGGGCAAAGTCAGTTGACAAAGCTGAAGACCGAAGATGGACGCGTAACGTCAAATAAGTCCGAGGTACTACGGGAGATAGAGAGGTTCTATGGACAGCTGTATACCTCGGTCTCAGCTGAACCTGCTAGTTTAGCTGCAGACCCAAGAGCCAGACTAACACGACACTATACCGAAGACATCCCGGACATCAGCCTGTACGAGATTAGGGTAGCTCTCAAACAGCTTAAGAACAACAAGGCTCCGGGCGAGGATGGAATCACTACAGAGCTTCTGAAAGCGGGCGGCACGCCGGTACTAAAAGTCCTTCAGAAACTCTTCAATTCCTCCTTACTCGATGGGAAAACGCCAGAGGCATGGAACAGGGGTGTTGTGATCCTGTTCTTCAAAAAAGGCGACAAAATCTTACTGAAGAACTATAGGCCCATAACACTGCTGAGCCATGTCTACAAGCTGTTTTCGAGAGTTATTACGATGCGTCTCGAACGCAGGCTGGATGACTTTCAGCCTACCGAACAAGCCGGTTTCCGAAAAGGCTATAGTACCATAGACCACATACATACGCTGCGGCAGATTATACAAAAGACCGAAGAGTATAATCGGCCATTATGCTTGGCGTTTGTGGACTATGAGAAAGCCTTTGATTCCGTCGAAATATGGGCGGTCCTTAGATCTCTCCAGCGTTGCCGTATTGACTATCGGTATATCGAAGTGTTGAAGTGTTTGTATAATAACGCCACCATGTCAGTCCGAGTACAGGAGCACTGCACGAAGGATATCCCTTTAAAGAGAGGAGTAAGACAGGGGGATATCATATCCCCGAAACTGTTTACCGCTGCTCTGGAGGATTCCTTCAAGCTCCTGGAATGGCAAGGACTTGGCATCAACATCAATGGCGAATACATCACTCACCTTCGATTTGCCGACGACATAGTAGTCATGGCAGAATCGCTGGAAGATTTGGGGCGCATGCTCGGTGGCCTCAATAGAGTTTCTCAACAAGTGGGTCTTAAAATGAACATGGACAAAACAAAGATCATGCACAATGTCCATGTTGCACCCACCGCACTAACTGTTGGGAGCTCTACTCTTGAAGTTGTTGACGAATATATATACCTAGGGCAGGCTGTCCGATTAGGTAGGTCCAACTTTAAGAGAGAGGTCAGTAGACGGATCCAGCTCGGCTGGGCAGCGTTCGGTAAATTACGCAACGTCTTCTCGTCTAAAATACCTCAGTGCCTTAAGACAAAGGTATACAACCAATGTGTGTTACCAGTGATGACTTACGGTTCTGAGACGTGGTGCTTCACGAAGGATCTTTTCAAAAGGCTCAATGTCGCTCAGCGTGCTATGGAGAGGGCAATGCTCGGTATTTCTCTACGTGATCGAATCAGAAATGAGGAGATCCGTAGAAGAACTAAGGTTGCTGACATTGCCCGTAGGATCAGCCAGCTGAAGTGGCAATGGGCCGGCCACATAGCACGAAGATTGGACGGTCGATGGGGTAGAAAGATCCTAGAGTGGAGGCCACGTACTGGCAAGCGCAGTGTGGGACGGCCACCTACCAGATGGACCGACGACCTGGTGAAAACTGCCGGGTCACGTTGGATGCAGGTGGCAATGGACCGGTCGCACTGGAAATGTATTGGAGAGGCCTATGTCCAGCAGTGGACAGTAAAAGGCTGAAACGACGAGGGAAAATAGAAGCCGGAGTCCCACAGGGCAGCTGCATCTCTCCGGCCCTATTCAACCAGTACACCCAAGACATCCCCAACCACCACGACACCACCCTAGCGCTGTGTGGTGTAGTATGTATTAGGTAGTATAAGAAAGGATGTATTAGGTTAAATGACTGAGTAATAAACGTAACTTCAATCGGGAATGTCTCTTTTAATGTCCCATCCTCATATGGCGACCCTGCAAGTCGAGCCGCGACGGTTCACTTTACAATAGCGCCGCGCCGCGAATTCCGCGTAAAGAAAATGGACTTTGTTTTAAAATATATTGTGATAATATGTAAAATATATTTGTTTTAAAATGGGCAAACAACAATCGAAAGAAGAAGTCATGATAGTCCAAAATGCCGCGGGTGGTGTAAATTCTGCCGATGTAGAATGAATTCACAAAAACTTAAACGGTAACAACACCATTTTGACTGTGATATTGGTGATTCTGGTGTTGCTGGTGGCTGCTGGACTTTATGTGATATACAAGAAGTGCCACATCCAATGGATTAGACAAGAGCTGGCGAGGAGTGCATTTCGGAGGTCAGGAGCCAGGCGCCACGGCAGAGCGGACGAGCCCAAGGAGGTCGGAGTGTGACGAGGCTGCAGGCGCAGGGTGTCACCGAGCAGAGCCACCACAGAGATTACGATGAAAAACTTTTGGACTACGTAACTCTAATTAGGGTATCATTTTACGTAAACGTTTTTTTTTTCTTTTTAATATGATTGTTCATATTAAGTTAAAATAAATATTAATATGTAATATTATAATACCTATACCTATAGTTTATGCTTAATCTATACATATAATAAATCTGTAGAGGGGTCATGTCTGTACATTAAGGGCATAAACTGAGTTAAGCGGGCACCCGCGCGGCTTCATACAAAAGTGACCCGTCGCGGAAAGCCGCGCGGGAGACCCGTCGCGGGAAGGCGGGCCGCGCGCCCGCGCTACTGAGCCCGTCTCCCCGCGACGGGCACCCGCGCGGGTCACTTTTGTAGCCGCGTAGTGCGTAATGTAGCCGCGCGGGTGCCCGCTTCATGTTTCAAATAAATAAGTAGATTGACTTGGCAATCGCATGTAAACAACATAATATTTATCTCACAGTGATACGTATATTAAATCAGATCTTTTAGTGCGATTGCCAAGTCAATCTACTATTTATTTTAAATATGAAAGATTATCAATAATATTGATTATGATCACTATAAGATGTTGTTAGACCGACCGACTAACCCCTACTTGTCATAACATGTATCTCACAACTTTTTACGGTAGAAGAACGAAGTAGCGAGACTTGGCACTTTTTACAAGATATATTTTTGATAGGAACTGATTTCTTTTTGTAGAAAATTTACTAAAACGCGTGTTTTTATTAAAAAGTGCAAATATAACTTTGTAATCCTATAGGTTTATTAGGGATTACAAAGTTAATTGTGCAGTTAACGTATTTAGATAACTAGACAGAAATTCCAAAATGTTTAGGTTTTTCCGTCATTTATATACTAAACGCTACTTGTATTCCAAATTTGAAGCTTCTATGTCTGCTAGAAGTGCCTAATACTTTTGATGCTCGGTCAGTGAGTGAGTGAGTTAGTGACAAAATTAAGTTTGACAAGTTATAATTCTTAAACTTCTGTTTCAAATTGAATGAAATTAGACCGTAACTAAAAATGCAGGCTTCTCGTTTAACCCACAACAAAGTTATAAGTTATAGGTTTAAAATGGCCTGAACTGCTTCGAGAAAAGGAGGGTACGACCGTGCTTAACTTGGCAGATTATAGACGTACATCCTCGCCCTGTCATTTGGAACCAGGAGAATGAATTATAGAAAGACCAAGGCGCGCGGACGGCAGCATGGCTCTAAATTTGCAAATAATTACCTATTTGAAAATTTCGAAAATTTCAGTGACGCAGAAAAATCATAATATTAAGTTCTCCATCGATACGACTGTTGAACGACGTACATGCAAACTGTTAAAATTAAACTGGAGACACTGCGTAAGTCGGGTCTCCGCGACGGGCTCCGCGACGGGCCACGCGACGGGCCACGCGACGGGCCACGCGACGGGCCCCGCGACGGGCGCCCGTTTAACACAGTTTCAGGCCTAAGAATATTTAAGTGAAAATTAAAAAAAGGGGGTCTATAAAAGCCACAGAACCTAAAAATAACATTTTTGAAAAAAATGTCTGTCTGTCTGTCTGTCTGTCTGTCTGTCTGTCTGTCTGTCTGTCTGTCTGTCTGTCCATATGGGAATGTTTGTCGTCGCATCACGCTAAAACCACTGTATGTAATGAAATGAAATTTGGCAGGCAGGTAGCTTACGACTTGAAGAGCATTATTGGAAATTATTATCCCGAAAAACGAAAGGGTTCCCGAGGGATCTTAAAAAAATTGTAGCTACCTATTTGACGGTATTTCAGCCAAACTACCCAACGTATTTAAATGAAATTTGGCAGGCAGGTAGCTTATGATCTGAAGAACATTATTGGAAATTGTTATCCCGAAAAACTAAAGGGTTCCCGTGGGATCTTCAAAAAATTTTAGCAACCTATGTGAAAATATTTCAGCCAAACTACTCAACGTATTTAAATGAAATTTGGCAGGCAGGTAGCTTATGATCTGAAAAGCATTACTGGAAATTATTATCCCGAAAAACGAAAGGGTTCCCGTGGGATCTTCAAAAAATTGAAGCTACCTATTTGACGGTATTTCAGCCAAACTACTCAACGTATTGAAATGAAATTTGGCAGGCTGGTAGCTTATGACCTGAAGAGCATTATTGGAAATTATTATCCCGAAAAACGAAAGGGTTCCCGTGGGATCTTCAAAAAATTGTAGCTACCTATTTGACGGTATTTCAGCCAAACTACCCAACGTATTTAAATGAAATTTGGCAGGCAGGTAGCTTATGATCTGAAGAACATTATTGGAAATTGTTATCCCGAAAAACTAAAGGGTTCCCGTGGGATCTTCAAAAAATTTTAGCAACCTATGTGAAAATATTTCAGCCAAACTACTCAACGTATTTAAATGAAATTTGGCAGGCAGGTAGCTTATGATCTGAAAAGCATTACTGGAAATTATTATCCCGAAAAACGAAAGGGTTCCCGTGGGATCTTCAAAAAATTGAAGCTACCTATTTGACGGTATTTCAGCCAAACTACTCAACGTATTGAAATGAAATTTGGCAGGCAGGTAGCTTATGACCTGAAGAGCATTATTGGAAATTATTATCCCGAAAAACGAAAGGGTTCCCGTGGGATCTTCAAAAAATTGTAGCTACCTATTTGACGGTATTTCAGCCAAACTACTCAACGTATTTAAATGAAATTCGGCAGGCAGGTAGCTTATGATCTGAAAAGCATTACTGGAAATTATTATCCCGAAAAACGAAAGGGTTCCCGTGGATCTTCAAAAAATTGTAGCTACCTATTTGACGGTATTTCAGCCAAACTACTCAACGTATTTAAATGAAATTTGGCAGGCAGGTAGCTTATGACCTGAAGAGCATTATTGGAAATTGTTATCCCGAAAAACTAAAGGGTTCCCGTGGGATCTTCAAAAAATTTTAGCAACCTATGTGAAAATATTTCAGCCAAACTACTCAACGTATTTAAATGAAATTTGGCAGGCAGGTAGCTTATGATCTGAAAAGCATTACTGGAAATTATTATCCCGAAAAACGAAAGGGTTCCCGTGGGATCTTCAAAAAATTGAAGCTACCTATTTGACGGTATTTCAGCCAAACTACTCAACGTATTGAAATGAAATTTGGCAGGCAGGTAGCTTATGACCTGAAGAGCATTATTGGAAATTATTATCCCGAAAAACGAAAGGGTTCCCGTGGGATCTTCAAAAAATTGTAGCTACCTATTTGACGGTATTTCAGCCAAACTACCCAACGTATTTAAATGAAATTTGGCAGGCAGGTAGCTTATGATCTGAAGAACATTATTGGAAATTGTTATCCCGAAAAACTAAAGGGTTCCCGTGGGATCTTCAAAAAATTTTAGCAACCTATGTGAAAATATTTCAGCCAAACTACTCAACGTATTTAAATGAAATTTGGCAGGCAGGTAGCTTATGATCTGAAAAGCATTACTGGAAATTATTATCCCGAAAAACGAAAGGGTTCCCGTGGGATCTTCAAAAAATTGAAGCTACCTATTTGACGGTATTTCAGCCAAACTACTCAACGTATTGAAATGAAATTTGGCAGGCAGGTAGCTTATGACCTGAAGAGCATTATTGGAAATTATTATCCCGAAAAACGAAAGGGTTCCCGTGGGATCTTCAAAAAATTGTAGCTACCTATTTGACGGTATTTCAGCCAAACTACTCAACGTATTTAAATGAAATTCGGCAGGCAGGTAGCTTATGATCTGAAAAGCATTACTGGAAATTATTATCCCGAAAAACGAAAGGGTTCCCGTGGATCTTCAAAAAATTGTAGCTACCTATTTGACGGTATTTCAGCCAAACTACTCAACGTATTTAAATGAAATTTGGCAGGCAGGTAGCTTATGACCTGAAGAGCATTATTGGAAATTATTGTTCCGAAAAACGAAAGGGTTCCCGTGGGATCTTCAAAAAATTGTAGCTACCTATTTGACGGTATTTTAGCCAAACTACTCAACGTATTTTAATGAAACTTGGCACAAAGGTAGATTGTAACATGAAATAACCAACATAATATTTTTAACCGACTTACAAAAAAGGAGGAGGTTTCTCAATTCGTAAATATATGTTTGTTTTTTTTTGTTTCTTCACGGATATCTTCATCGTTTCTGAAACGATTTAAATTTTTTTTTTATGTTGTGTAGGGTATAATTTAAATTTGGTCCCATTGTCACCAAATGGTGACCTGATGATGGGATCCGTGAGGAATCAAAGGAAATCCTCAAAATTTATGTGGAATAATATATTGATTTAGATTTTTTCTGAAGTAGTCTAAGCATATGTTACCAAACAGTAAGGTTTTGCACCATATCCTGGATCTATAATATCAAAAAATTTATTATCAGTAAACTATATACATATATATACATATATATATTTAAAAATTTCGCGCTGCTCTGGCTTACGCCAGCAGTAGACTTTTTCTCTTTCTACTATTTTTTTTTTATCTATTCGTTTTTGTTTTTCATTTTCCGTCCTCAAATAATCGTCGTCTGATCATTCGAGAATTATCCCTACTCAGTCTATACCCATCACTAAAAATCTGAAAATTTAATAATTTTAAACAAAAAAAAACGATTTCAAAAGGTAAACTAAAAGGAACAATTAAATTTACTTCGCACAAAGTAATACTTATTTTCCAGTACGAGTGAAAATAATTATTACCTACTTTGTGCGAAGTAATTTATTATTATACTTAGGTTTTGCAAATACGATTAATAAAGTATAGGCGTAGGATAGTTTGTTTTCATGATATGAATGAGATGTCATAGGTACATTAAATTAGAAAAGTTATGTCAATATGAGTAAGATTTATGTTTTTCATGATATTTTTATTTATTAGTTTTTATGCTAGGTACGGCTTGGGTTTTTTCTTTCTTTTGGTCTTTTGTTATTTTGTCGTCTAAAGGAAGTTAGTACTTTAACCGTAAAGTCCCAAAGTAGGCTACATGTTTGTTAGCGTAGGTAATTAATAAATAAAAAACCGGGCAAGTGCGAGTTGGAATTGCGCACCGAGAGTAGACCGCCGACGCCGAAAAATTTGGCGGTCGGCGCCAGCAGCGCAACGTCGGATTGAAAGTCGGCGTCGGGCGTCGGCGTCGTGACGTTAGGCGTCGCGGCGTTGGGCGTCGCGGCGTTGGGCGTCGCGGCGTCCGTCGGCGTCGTGACGTCGGGCGTCGCGACGTTAAGCGTCGCGGCGTTGGGCATTGGCGTCGCGACGTTGGGCGTCGCGGCGTCGGGCGTCGCGGTGTCGGGCGTCGCGGCGTCGGGCGTCGCGGCGTCGGGCGTCGCGGTGTCGGGCGTCGGCGTCGCGGCGTTGGGCGTCGGCGTCGTGATGATAGGCGTCGCGGCGTCAGCGTCGTGACGTTGGGTGTCGCGGCGTTGGGCGTCGGCGTCGCGACGTTTCGCGACGCCCAACGGGGCGTCGCGGCGTCGGACGTCGCGGCGTCGGTCGTCGCGGCGTTGGGCGTCATATACGAGACATTAGCGCGTTTAAACAAACAAACTATTTACATTTGGGGACTTTCGTTGCATGCGCTGCATAAACGTTTTAAGTCAAACAAACACCACGCGAACGAAGTCGCGGGCACAGCTATTAAGAATATATCTCTAATACATTTTTTTTGATAAATGGAAATCATTAATATATGTGATGAAATAAAAAGCATTAGAGTAAATTTGGTTAAGCTCAGTAAAGAAAAAAGAACAAAGGTATTGTTAAATAGTAAGTTGCGACAGGCTCAGGTTCTACATAATGAGTATATTTTAAAACGTAAGGAGTTAGATTTAAGTATTAGTAAAGGTGATATTAAACAGGATGAAATTTTAAAAATTTTAAACATTTGTGAGGAAATCGAGAGGAATTATAAACACATTGTTGACTTTTGTACATCGAACATTAATACGGTAACCATGGCTGAGTTTGACGTGAAAACGGCCGCGTCTCTTCTCCCTGCAATGACAGGAGATGAAGATGTCACCAAAAAATTAATTGATGCACAAGAATTTTATAGACAAACTTTAAATGATAATCAGGAGCAGTTATTAATTAATATTATATTAAGAACACGATTATCCGAAAGCGCTAAATTGCGACTCAGTTTGAGTTATAAAACATGTTCTGAACTTACTTCTGTTTTTTCAAAACAGAAGTAAGTTCAGTTGGGAATAAGGTAGCCCTCTGCAAGGCTATATTTAAATACTATAAAATTACTGTACTTTTGTTATTTCGTTTTAGTTCTGACATTTGTAAATCTTAAAAAAGAGCAATTTTCCATCTTTTTGGTAAAAGATGGCCCCATGCGAGTTTCTTACGCCGGTTCTTCTCGCTGGGCTAGTTCCCGAACCGGTGGTAGGCATCAAATAGTCTCGACGTTCAGAAAACGTTTTGTAAAAAATATTTTTTTCTGAATAAAATGTTTTGATTTTGATTTCGAGGTTAATAATAATTATAGGGGTAGCTGTAGTAATAATATAATATTAGCTAATAATTTTGATAATTCTGTAGACTTAGTCGTAAAAGGTCATACATATAGATGGCTGGTTGACACCGGAGCATCGTTGTCAGCAGTAAAATTTGAAACTTTAAAATTCTTGAACATTCCCATGCATAAAGAAAGCATAAGCGTAAATGGAATCGGCGGAAAAATGCTTACATTCCGCTTACAATATGTGGGAATGAAATATTACACAAGTTTTATGTTTTAAGGAATTTACCGTGTTTACAGAATGGCTTTATCGGCCAAGACTTTTTAATTAAATATAATTGTATTTTAAATTACGAATATAATACGTTATCATTAACTATATTGGGCAATCAATTAAGAGTTAATTTAAGAATAGGAAAACTAGGTTTTAATAACTTTGTATCTGTGCCTGCTACATGTGAAAAAATATTTAAAATAAGAGTGAGTCAGAATGATGAATGTGTGGTATTGCCAGAGGAATTATGCGAGGGAATATTCGTAGGAGGAAGTGTCTGTAGGTCTAATCAAGGACATATTTTTGTCCAAATTTTAAATACACGGGACGAGTCGGTTAATCTCAGTTATTTTAAGCCATACATTCATAATTTATCGGAATATGAAATATGCTCTTTCAATAAACAAAATAATTTAGACGAAAAAAGAGTTAAAGAATTATTATCGCTACTTAATTTAAATCATTTAAACCTAGAAGAAAGTAAATCAATTAAAAATATTTGTACAAAATTTTCGGACGTATTTTTTATTCCTGGTGATAATTTAGGAACATGTAATCTCTACGAGCAAAATATCCAAACACTGAACCGATTTATACAAAACAATATAGATTACCGTACTCACAGCGAGATGAAATTAAAAATCAAGTCAAAAATATGTTAAAAAAATAATATAATAGAGCTGGCAAGCTCTGAATGGAGTAGTCCGATTCTTTTAGTTCCTAAACAATCGGTAAATAACACGAATAAAAAGTGGCGGCTTGTCATTGATTTTCGTAATTTAAATAAATGCATTTTAAGTGATAAATTCTACCTACCAAATATTACGGATATACTTGATTCCCTTTCCGGTTCCATATATTTCACAGTTAGATTTGACACAAGGATATTTTCAGGCAAAATTAAATTCAAGCAGTAGACAATATACGGCCTTCACGACACCGTCGGGACAGTATCAAATTACTCGTATGCCGATGGGGCTAAAGACGAGTGCCTTTTCTCGAATGATGACTGTTGCCATGGCGGGTCTTAATTACGATAAATGTTTTATATATTTGGATAATTTAGTATGTTATGGTCGTAGTTTAGACATTCATAACAAAAATTTAATTGATATTTTAACTAGATTACGCAAAGTAAACCTTAAATTAAACCCAGTAAAGTTAGATTTTTTGCGTAAAGAAATCTTATATCTTGGCCACATTGTGTCAGCAAACGGTATCAGTCCCGATCCAGACAAAATTAAGGTTTTTAAAGAATACCCCAAACCGAAAAATTCTGATGAAGTTAAGCGTTTTGTTGCGTTCGCAAATTTTTAGTATATTTTTAATGCCTTTAATGACACATAAGCGGGGTCCGGACCACTTACGCTTTTTATTTATATACTGAGGTAACTCTTTTATCATTAATTCATTTTTATCGTTTTTAATGACATATACAATGTCTATTTTTAAACGTAAACAAAATGTTTCCATTTCCCTCACAAGGACAGCTCGTGTTCGCTGCGATTGGGTAAACAGTTTCACAAATAATATACGATTTAATGACGAGTACGCAAAGTTTTTACACTCAGAACTAATATCATGATTTTTAAACTTTTTCCACTCTATTTCATTCACAAAAATCAACTCTGTGTAGACCCTCGGTAACTTAATTATTTCTACGACTCTTGGTTGATCAGTCCAATCATCGGTAGGAACATTAACCACCGAAGGGCTAGCAACTACACTGTCCTTCAATCTCTTACTCTGCGCTCTAGTTAACACTGCCATCACATGTTCATTCATCTCCTTTAATTCCTCACTCGTCACCTGTATCCTCGATAAAGCGTCTGCAGCCACATTATCTCGGCCTTTCACATAAACTACTTCAAAATCATACTCATGCAACAATAGCCTGAATTTCATTAACCTGCTAGAAGGATCTGACATATTATATTGTAGTGATCTACTTTTCGTATAATTTATTTTACTATCTTTATTTTCTAATATTATTATTTACAAATTATATTCAAAAATATGTTTTCATATTAATATTATTTTTATCTGTACAGACACAAATTTTTATTAGTATGTAGTTAGTTTTGCAACGGAACGTGCGCGCGCAGCGATAGAGCGTCCGTTGCCTAGCGACCAGGTTAACTAAAAAAAGAGAATGTTTTAGAGCGCTTAGACTGTGGTGGATTGTTTTATTTTCGTTGTATTTCTTTGTCCTTCTGTTTACTCCTTCAATTTTAGTAGACTGGTGTATTTTCTGTTCCGTGTATATTCTAAATAAATATTATTCTTTATTTCTCACGCACTACAGACCTTTTGTTTTTATATCACACCTTCCTACAAGTGGTGACCCCGACGAACATCAAGATGACTGAGGACAAACAAGATGTGTTCCGTGTGGGAGTACGTATTCCTCCATTTTATCCAGAGAAACCCGGACTATGGTTTAATCAAATGGAGGCGCAATTCATGTTGTCCAATATTAAATCAGACGAAACAAAATTTTACTACGTCACAGGCAACTTAGACTCTCAGTACGCGTCCGAGGTGGAAGACATTATATCCGACCCCCCACCCACCGGGAAATATGAGAAATTGAAAAGTGAGTTGATAAAACGGCTTTCGGCGTCACGTGAAAAGAAAGTGAAACAACTGCTTTTACACGAAGAGCTGGGCGACCGAAAACCGACACAATTCTACCGACATCTCCTCAATCTGGCTGGCCCGGGAATACCGGAAGAGTTTTTGCGTACTATATGGACGAGCCGACTTCCCGCCAGTACCCAAGCCATCGTAGCTTCGCAGTCCAGAACTGATCTCGCTGAGCTAGCGGAACTAGCTGATAGGATTCACGACGTAGTTGGATCCCAGGTAGCGTCAACGTCTGCTGTAACGGCGACTGGTCCTCAGCAAACCACGACCATGCATGCTGAAATCGCCGCACTGACCAGACAGATGCAGAATCTGGCTTCTCAGGTCGAACGTCTATCTCGCCCAAAAGAGCGTTCCCGGAGTCATTCACGTCACCGGTCGAACTCAGCCAGGTCAGAATCAAGCTACCGAAAATATCCTCAGTGCTGGTACCATCAAAAATTTGGAAATCGTGCCCGGAGGTGCTTGGAGCCTTGCGACTATCATAAGTCGGAAAACTCGCGGGACAATCAATAAGTGCGACCGATGATTGTCCGAGCTCCGGTCGCATATTCGTCACCGATCAACGGTCGAAGATGCAGTTCTTAGTCGACACTGGCAGCGACCTCTGTGTCTACCCCCGATCGGCGATTTCAAGACGACTGGAAAATACTAGTTACCAATTGTGTGCTGCGAATGGGACACCAATATCGACATACGGTTTTATTAGTTTAAATTTAAACCTAGGGTTACGCCGCGACTTTGCTTGGCGATTTATTGTTGCTGACGTAACAAAGGCTATAATAGGGGTTGATTTTTTATCGTATTATAATTTGGTTGTTGATTGCAGAAATCAACGCCTCATCGACAACCATACAACACTTTCCGCCCCGGCGCTTCCTGCCCGTCGTTCGGATGATGTCTCTTCGGTGAAGGTGAGTCTTGGTGATTCCGCATACATTCACATACTACGGGAATTTCCTGACATTACTCGCCCGCCGGGTCTACATCGCACACCTAAACACAATACCGTACACCACATTCGTACAACCCCAGGTCCACCTGTATCATTTTCACCTCGCAGACTAGCGCCAGACAAATTAAAAATTGCAAAGGAAGAGTTTGAGGCAATGATCAAATGCGGTACCTGCCGCTTATCTGAGTCTCCATGGTCGTCTCCTCTCCACCTGGCGCCGAAGAAAAATGACGGCTGGCGTCCCTGTGGCGACTATAGGATGCTCAATGCACGGACCATTGCCGATCAATACCCAATCCGACACATTCATGACTTCGCACACAGTCTTTATGGATGTTCCGTATTTTCACAGATTGATTTGGTGAAAGCGTACAACCAGATTCCCGTAAACCCAGCTGACATTTCGAAAACAGCAATCACGACGCCGTTCGGTCTTTTCGAATTTCCTTACATGATGTTTGGACTTCGAAATGCCGGACAGACGTTCCAGCGATTCGTAGATGAGATGCTCAGGGGTCTGGATTTTACTTACGCGTATTTGGACGATTTTTTGGTCTTCTCTAAAGACCAGGAGACCCACGAACTTCACCTGCGTCAACTCTTCGCCAGGCTGCAAGATTACGGTATGGTCATTAACACCTCAAAGTGTTTATTTGGTGTGTCGGAGGTTAAGTTTTTAGGCTACCATATATCAGCCAAGGGTACACGGCCATTACCATCCAAGGTCGAAGCTGTGCAAAACTTTCCTGCGCCCAAAACCGTAAGAGAGCTACGGAGATTCCTCGGGATGCTTAATTTTTACCGAAGGTTTATTCCTGAGGCAGCTAGGTATCAGACACCCTTAAATGATCTCCTTACTGGATCTGTAAAAGGTTCACATCCTGTATATTTTTCACCCGAGGCGCATGAAGCATTTCAAAAGTGTAAAGATAGCCTTTGTGAAGCAGCGCTCTTAGTTCATCCTGACTGCAGCGCGAAGTTGGCGTTGGTCACGGATGCCTCTGACAAGGCTATCGGTTCAGTACTGCAGCAGCGGAGTGCAGGGGCATGGGAGCCTCTTGCTTTTTTCTCGCGGAAACTAAATTCAGCTCAGGTTAAATACTCGCCTTACGACCGGGAGTTGCTTGCCATTTACGAAAGCATTAAACATTTTCGACACATGTTAGAGGCTCGTGATTTTGTTATTTACACAGACCACAAGCCCCTAACTTTCGCTTTTCACTCTCGTAAGGAAAATTGCTCTCCTCGGCAGTTCCGTCACCTGGACCTCATTGGTCAGTTCTCAACGGACATTCGGCATATATCCGGTAAGGATAATGTCGTGGCAGACACTCTTTCGCGCGTCGAAGAAATTTCCCAACCTGTCCCTACTGAAAGGATCGCTGCAGCCCAACTTGAGGACCCCGAGCTTAAGCATTTGCTCGCTGGTGGTACTTCTTTACGCTTACAGCTACTCAAGGTATCAGGTTCGCCAAGTCATCTTTACTGTGACGTGAGCAGCCCTGCCCCGAGACCCTACGTTCCCAAAGAATTGCGCATGGCCATTTTCAGCAGTCTTCATTCTTTAAGCCATCCAGGCGCCAAGGCATCTGTAAGATTAGTTACTGATCGGTATATTTGGCCTAGCGTTAGAAAGGATTGCCGCGAGTGGGTTCGTTCTTGTCTGGCTTGTCAGCGCTCGAAGATTACAAGACACGTTTTTGCTCCGGTAGGAAATTTCAGATTACCTTCAGCGAGATTTGCCTTTGTCCATATCGATCTCGTGGGCCCTTTACCGCTATGCCAAGGTTTTCGCTATTGTCTAACCGCCGTCGATCGGTTTACGCGATGGCCGGAGGCGATTCCATTAGCCGACATAACTGCGGAGACAGTAGCAAAGGCTTTACTGAGCGGCTGGATAGCTCGTTTCGGCTGTCCATCTGATATCGTTACTGATAGAGGTAGGCAGTTTGAATCTGCATTATTTAAAAGTTTGTCAACGATCGCTGGTTTTCAGCATCGCAGAACTACTGCTTACCATCCTGCATGTAACGGTCTGGTGGAGAGATTCCACCGTCAACTCAAAGCTGCGATCATCTGCCACGGAAATAATAGTTGGGTGGATTCCCTCCCACTTGTTTTGTTAGGCATCCGCAGCGCTTTAAAAGAAGACGCCCAGGCTTCAGCAGCTGAACTAGTGTACGGTCAACCATTACGTCTTCCAGGCGATTTTTTCAATATTCAGAATGATGAGACCAGTGATATGACGGAGTACGTATCAACACTCCGAAATATTGTTAGGAAACTCCATCCATCGCCTGCAGCTAGACACAATAGTAGGTTTAAAACTTTTATTTATAAGGAACTATCTTCCTCATCACACATTTTTTTGAGAGACTGCACTGCTGGTGGCGGTTTGAAACCAGCATACACAGGTCCTCACAAAGTTTTAGAAAGAGGTGACAAAGTGTTTAAGGTTTTGGTTAATGGCAAGCAGGTTACCGTATCGATAGACCGTATCAAACCGGCCTTCATACTGAGTGACCTTGGCAACTTACCACACTCACCACCTATCACTAACACTCGTCACGACACACCAAAGACTCTACCAAACACTAATACTCATCATCAAACTACATTCGCGGATAACCGGAACTTACCTCCCGCTGATGAGGACATCATCAAAAGGACGCGATCAGGACGTCGTGTTAAATTTACCGACTATTATCGCCCTTGACGGTCTCTGGAGGGGGGTGATGTAGTGATCTACTTTTCGTATAATTTATTTTACTATCTTTATTTTCTAATATTATTATTTACAAATTATATTCAAAAATATGTTTTCATATTAATATTATTTTTATCTGTACAGACACAAATTTTTATTAGTATGTAGTTAGTTTTGCAACGGAACGTGCGCGCGCAGCGATAGAGCGTCCGTTGCCTAGCGACCAGGTTAACTAAAAAAAGAGAATGTTTTAGAGCGCTTAGACTGTGGTGGATTGTTTTATTTTCGTTGTATTTCTTTGTCCTTCTGTTTACTCCTTCAATTTTAGTAGACTGGTGTATTTTCTGTTCCGTGTATATTCTAAATAAATATTATTCTTTATTTCTCACGCACTACAGACCTTTTGTTTTTATATCACACCTTCCTACAATATAAATACACTAAGGGGCGGTGATCCGTCTCTATAATAAAACGCCGACCATAAAGATAGGGCCTGAAATATTTAATTGACCAAACGACAGCTAGTAACTCCTTCTCTATAGTAGGATAGTTACGTTCAGCCTTGTTAAGGCTTCGGCTAGCGTACGCTACTGGTCTATGGTCACTATTACATAGCACACTGCCAACAGCATAACCTGATGAATCCGTTTTTAAAATAAATTTATTTTTAGGACTAAAATTTGGGTATTGTAACAACGGCGGATGTGTAAGCGAATGTTTTAAAGAATCAAAAGCAATTTGACAATCACTATCCCATTTAAAAGGTATATTTTTACGACATAAATTATTCAAAGGTAAACAATTTTTTGCAAAATGAGAAATAAATTTACGATAGTAATTTGCGAACACAACAAAACGCTTAACTTCATCAGAATTTTTCGGTCACAGGGCATTTTCTTTCATGCGCGCAACAAGCATCCCCATGTACAGAATACATTTAAACGCGGCATTCGAGTTGCGTGGTTGGGCGTCAAACGTACCTAAAGTAATAAGCGATGTCACCGATAAACGCGACAGAATTAGGCAAAAGCGACTCCGAAAGAACATTAGGTCTCATGTGGAACCATACACGTGACACGTTAGGGTTTAACGTCAGTCTAGAAGCACGCCAATAAAAGTCATAATCGGCGAAATATTACCAACAAAGCGACAGGTTACCAGCGCAGTCATGTCGGTATTTGACCCACTGGGCCTAGTCTCACGGATCACTATGATTGGTAAGTGTCTCATTCAAGAGATATGGCGTAGCGGAATAGGATGGGACGATCCCATAACGTCGGAGCATCAAAAAAACTTGGTTGTCATTTGTAAATAATTTGAACTTATTAAAGAATTTCGAGATAAGTAGGTACGTACCGGCCGGACCTTCGGGAGAAGGAATACTACACATCTTTTGTGACGTGAGCGAAAAGGTGTAGGTACGCGGCCGCGGTTTATTTCGTAGGAACAAATCCAAGCGGGATAAAAACAGCCTGTTTAAAAGCCGGAAAAGCGAAAGTAGCGCCATTGAAACCCATTTCCATACCTCGTTTAGAGTTACAAGCCGCGGTATTAGGCACTCGATTAGCTGAATCGATTAAACGTGAATCGGACTATAAAATAGTAGGAAGTCATTACTGGTCGGATTCCAAAACGGTTTTAGCTTGGGTAAGGTCGGATCCGCGCACATTTAAACCTTTCGTAGCACACAGGCTGGCTGAAATTGAAAGCTCAACTACCCCAGTAGACTGGCGGTGGGTGCCTAGTGCCGACAATGTCGCAGACGATGCTACCAAAGGCGTACCTGCTAATTTCGACTCGAAACATAAATGGTTTACGGGACCAGAATTAATTTTGCACGAACCCGGGTTATGGCCGCGAGAGAGACAAGTTTCTACTCCCCCGCCCCCTTCAGGGGAGGAGAGGGTAATAAAACCGGGTCACGTCGTCGAGCACCTGCTCGCCGCTGAGGTGTTTAAAGCTATTTAGCTTAGAATGAGCTCTGACAAAGAATTAAGGCCAAGTCACATGAAGTTAGCAGAATTATTATTGGTCAGAAGAAGCCAGTACAACTTGTTCGCCGAAGACATTCAGACAATTGAGGCTGGGCGGCAACCCCCGAAGAAATCGCCGTTCCGCAAGCTTGCTGTGAGAATCGACCGCAACGGAATATTGTGCTTAGACAGTAGAATAAAAGAGGAGCACAGTATACCAATTCTACACGCCAAGGAAGGTCTGGCGCAGTTACTGATGCATCATACGCACGCCACATTTAACCACGGCAACCATCAGACAGTCATGAACGAGTTGAGACAGCGTTATCACATTATAGGGCTGCGAAGCACTCTTCGGTACATCTGCAACAAGTGTCAGTGGTGTCGAACATACCGGGGTGTCCCAGCCAAGATTCCCCTGGGCGACTTACCCCCCGAGAGAACTACGCAGTTTCAACCACCGTTCACGGCGACAGCAGTAGATTACTTCGGACCCATGATCGTAACGGTCGGGTGGAGACGAGAAAAGAGGTGGGGTACCTTGTACACGTTCCTTACCACTCGAGCAGTACACCTAGAAGTAGTCACATCACTTTCGGCATCCTCAATGATAATGAGCCTGCGAAGAATGATGTCGCGCCGCGGAACACCAACGGTCATATACAGTGACAACGGTACTAACTTCGTGTTAGCTGAAAGAAAGGTAACTGAAGCTATACAGGGAAACGAAGACGCTTTCAAATCCTTAGCGTCCGAGAAACTGATTACCTGGAAGAGAATACTTCCAGGAGCACCAAATATGGGCGGTGCCTGGGAAAGAATGGTGAGATCAGTGAAAACCGCATTGCGAGTCACTCTCCTGCAAAAAACGCCGCCGGATGATGTCTTACACACGCTGCTGTTGGAAGCTGAACACCTGATAAACTCAAGACCACTGACTCCGGTGAACCCCAACCTGAACGAGGAAGCATTGACTCCCAATCACTTTCTCATAGGGCGATCCAGTGGAATGATTCCTTTTGGCTCATTTAAAGACACGTCCATGAATAGTAACACGTGGAAAACCGTGCAGACATTGGCTGATTCGTTCTGGACTCGCTGGGTGGCAGAATATAAACCTTTGTTGATGCCACGGCTGGGGAACCAACGACATGAAAACGTAAAAGTCGGTGACATTGTTCTGATATGCGATGGAACAATACCGAGAGGAATATGGCCCCGAGGAGAAGTAGTGAAAACATATCCAGGATCAGATGGCCGTGTCCGCGTTACAGAAGTTCGTACAGCAGCAGGAATGATCCGTCGCCCAGCCTCCCGTCTCATCGTGATTATAAGAGCGTAATAAATGTTAATGTGCTTGCGCACGAGGGGAAGACTGTAAATAACAGCTTAGAATTAGTATACAAGTATTAATAATTTTAAGTGTACATAATTGTTATTTACTTTATTCCATAATTAATGTTATTTAAGATTTGTAGTATGACAAGTTTGTAATTTTGTGAAAATAAAGAAATGCACATGCACGCACACACGCATACCACACCGACCGCTCTCATTGGTCGACACTAATTCGATGTCGCCCGCCGCGGCGCCGTCTAGCTCGGCGCCTATAAAAAGGCGGCCATTTGCTAATGCAAATTAGGGGATCGGCCAGTCTCCCGAGTGCGACGGACGTGTTTACTAGTGCGACAGTGTTCGAAGCAGCCGCCCGGACTCCCATCTAGTAGTGCACCGAGTGAAGGAACAGTGCGGCGGTACACAGCCTGCCTCCTCGTGTACTACAGGATAAACCACAGGTATTCCGTTGCAATACAGCGCCCTCACAGGTACTGTACTGCAACCTTACATTAATAAACAGGAGGGACGTCTTACGTATGTTCCTACCAGAGCAACGTAATGATGCCCCCTCTGTATTTTAACTTCTTACTGTGCTAAGACCACCATTATGAGTCGTGGAAGGGAGGTCGTAACGTAGCCCTGTAACCGAAGAAGCATGTCGGGAAGCGAACGAAGCGGTGAGGCCTCCCCAAAGGAGCGGTCCCGCTCTGCTTCAAGCTCACCGACTGCCTCGACGGCAAGCAGGATTGACCTACGCCCCTCATGGTGCAACCCCAGCAGCGGCCGGCAATCGTGGTCGGATGCGTCGCCCGACCAGGACAGAGCTCGGGAGCTTGATGACGTGGAGATGTTCTCCGCGTGCGTCGAGCACCCTGAGCCGTCCACATCGGGTGACACCTCGTACCTAACGATAAGCCGCCACGCCTGGGACGACTTCATTAAGAAAAACCAGAACTTTTTAAGAGCTCCAGAACTTATTAAAGTTATGGCAGAGTACCAAATATCGTCTGGGATACTGGACGGTGATGGTAACCCCATACAGCAGCAGACAGAAGCGGCTCGTCGCAACAACAAGCGGCCCCGCGCCGCCTCTGACCCTGCAGGCCGCGCTTCCCCGCCAGCCTCGCCGCCTCTAAAGAAGATACCAGAGTCGACACCTCCGCCAACGCCGACCCCGGTAACCCCAGCCACTACAGCACCAGCAGGTAACACTGACAAAATTCCACCCCTAGTAGTGGAAAAGCTTCCCGTATGGACTCGGCACTTCCGAGTTCTCCGCGATCGCTTAGGTCACAACTCGAGCGGTCGTCCCTTCGGTAAGGGGGTCCGCTTCACCCCCGAAACCATTAGGGAATACAGAATCACCCAACAGTACTTGACGGAACTGGAGCAAACCGACGGAGTGGCTTGGTACACCTACTCTCTTCCCTCGGAGAAGAGCGCTAAGGTCTGTATCAAAGGCCTTCCCTACGACACAGTTCCCGAAGAAATCACGGAGGAGCTACGCAACCTGGGCTTCGAGCCGGAGTACGTGCGCGCAATACACGCACGGAAAGGCAGGCCCGGTTGCATCTTCCTAGCCATTTTAAAAAAGGAAGAAAATACGCTACCCAAAATATATGAGGTAAAGTCGATGCTTGGCATGGATGGCATTGAAATCGAGGCTTGGAGAAACGGCCGTGGCCCGAAACAGTGCCATCGGTGCCAAAAATTTAGACACTCATCCCATAATTGCCACAGACAGCTAGCATGCGTGCGCTGCGGAGGAGAGCACGCTGCCAGACACTGCCCGACTCCCAAGGAAGAACCAGGCAAGTGTGTCAACTGCGGAGGCCCCCACCCGGCGAACAGCATCAAATGCAAGTTCGTCATCCGCGAAGCTAGAGCCATCCGCAGCCAGACATTCTCAAACACCACCAGCACAAAGCTAACACAGCACGAGCCTTCAATTGCCCCCCAGCAGATTGAGTTGCCACCACCCGGCGTCTCTCTGATGGCACAGGCAAACAATCCTTCTGCCAAAGGTAAGAGGCCCAGGAAGAGAGCCAACAGAAAGAAGAAGCCGAAGAAAAAGAAGACGCCGGAAGCAGGTAACAACCTGGATGCTGCCGCAACAGCCGCCACGGAAAGTATGGTGTACAACTCATCACCAAGGAAGGTAGACCCCCCCCCATCCTCCACAGGTCCACCCACAGAAATCCGGACGCAGCCCCAAGCAGAGAAACCTTGGACGCATCCTGTGCGAAGTCGCCATCACCATTGGTGATTACGCTCGCAAGATATCGGAAGGCCAAGACCCCACATCAGCTGCAGTAATGAGCAGTCAACCAAAAGCGTTGATGCTGCTCACAGAGGCTATTACCTTGACGGTCACCCAGTAATGAGTTCCCAAGAGGTAAGACGCCATTTTACTATACTAAATTGGAACGCCCGCGGTCTCTACAACAGTAGGCGACTGCTACAACAGGCAATGAAGGACTACGACGTGGACGTGGCCCTCATTAACGAAACCCACCTCGACCCGGGAAGAAGTCTGAAATTCCCGGGCTATTTTATGTACAGACAGGACCACTTAGGAGACCATAGGTACATACGTGGCCTTGCAATCCTGGTGAAGAGGAGAGTGGTACACCAGCCGCTCCCTCCAACCAACACGAACTCCGTACTCACCTTAGGCGTTGAGGTCAGTCTGGACGGCAAACCCACCAGACTGTACGCCGCCTATAAGTCCCCGACCACAACTTTAGACACCAACGATATTGCTGGTCTCCTAACCGAGACACCAACAATATTCGCTGGTGATCTGAACTCCAAGCACCCAGATTGGCACTCCGCCACCACAAACACCAGCGGCAGAATCCTGCGTAATTTTGCCACACAGCATGGACTGGAAGTCTTAGGACCCACCGAGCCAACACACTTCCCGGACCCCGTCTCCTACAGAGCGGATGTCCTCGACATAGTTGTGGTAAGCAAATTCACAGGTTCCATCTCCCAAGACGTGATCAACGACGACCTGGGTTCAGAACACGCCCCGGTTTTGATCACCCTGGACACGCCGATCACAAGAATCCCCGCTCCCCAACCCAGGCCCCGTATCGACAAGGAGAGGTTCGCCTCCCGACTGTCGACAACGGCTCCCAACTACGAGGTACATGATGCGGAAGACATGGAAAGACTGGCTGCCGACTTGGAGTCCACAGTCAGAGAAGCCAAGGACCTAGCCACGGAACCCGCATCCACACGCCACCACGGTCATCCCCTGCCCAGGCCACTGGCGGCGATGATTACCCAAAAAAGGTATTTACGCCGCCTATGGCAGCAGACCTGGATGTCCAAGCCTGAAAAAACGCCTAAACTCCCTAACAGGTAAGGTCAAAGAAGGACTCGACACCCTCAGCGCCAACCAATGGGAGAGAAGGATAGAAGCAGCAGCCAACGACACCAGCTCTGTCTTCAAACTCTGTAGATCCCTAACGGGAACCAAAACGTTGACTCGCCCACTCATTCACGAGGACGGCAGTCCACGCTACAGGGCTGAAGACAGAGCTGATATATTCGTCAGACACTTGGAGAAGCAGTTCACTGCCTTTCCGACGATCTCCACGCATCACACCAGCTACGTCACAGCCCAGGTAAATGAATACTTCCACAACAATGAACCCCCCGAGGAGAACGAAAAGATACCAGAGTTCACCACAGGAGCGGTTCAACGAGCCCTAACAAAGGTAAACCCCAGAAAAGCAACAGGGAGAGACAGCATCACCAACGGTGTCCTGCGCATCCTGCCGCCAAACGCCGTAACTACCGTCACCAGGCTTTTCAACGGGATCCTACACACAGGACACTTTCCAGACGCATGGAAGGAGGGCCTGGTCATTATGCTACCTAAACAGGGCAAATGCGCAGCAAAAGCTGCGAGCTATAGACCCATCACACTCCTTCCATGCATCTCGAAAGTGTTTGAAAGGTTATTCCTGTCAAGACTCGCTCCACACCTCACCATCCGCCCGGAACAGTTCGGGTTTAGGAGTGAACACGCCACCACCCACCAGCTGATCCATGTCACGGCCAGGATCACACAAGCGACTGACAAGAAAGAGAAAGTTGCAGCTGTGTTCCTGGACATGGAGAAGGCCTTCGACAGGGTCTGGCACGAGGGCCTTCTCTATAAGATGATCATTGACGAGATCCCCAGACCCCATCTCATGATAATCCGAAGCTTTCTGCGGAACCGCACCTTCCGCGTGAGAGTGGAGGACCAGATCTCCACACTAGGTAAGGTTGAGGCTGGAGTCCCGCAGGGCAGCTGCGTCTCTCCAGCCCTGTTCAACAAATTCACACAGGATATACCCAACCACCCGAACACCACCATAGCCCTGTACGCGGATGACACCGCCTACATCGCGTCCTCCATCAACATTAGGCATGCAGTGACCAAGATCCAACGTGCGCTGGACCTGCTGCCCGACTGGCTGGACCGATGGAACTGGCCATAAACCCGTCCAAGTCACAGGGCATCTATTTTAAGAGACTGCGTAAGCAGCCGCCGCAGATACATTTGAGAGGCGTCCCTATCCCATGGTACACAGAGGTTAAATACCTCGGTGTAACCTTGGACAGGAACTTATCCATGATCAGGCACTCCAGGAACGTGACAGCGCACGCCGACGCAGCCCTCGGAGCGCTGAGACCCCTCAGACACCACCGCATTCCACTCGGCATTAAGGTAATGCTATACAAAGTCTTCATCAGGTCAAGGTTCACGTACGCTGCCCCTGCGTGGTACCACCTAGCCAGGAAAGAAGCCAAAAACAAGATAAGAACCGCACAATCGAAATCCCTGCGTCGCCTTATCAACGCACCATGGTTCATTAGAAACAAGGTGATTGAAAGGGACCTCAAAATAAAAACAATAGAATCTTTTATAGGTGAGCAGGCCCGCAGATTATTCTCCCGAGCAGACAACTCGAGTCAACAGACTCTGCGAGGACTCGCCCCACTACACGCCAGGCCACCAGATGCCAGGCCATACCATCGGGACATCATCCCCCCAGAGGAAAACCACATTTTAAACTGATTCTTTTAACAAATTGTCTTTCTTCCTATTTTAAACTTTTTAGTCTCTCTTGTAATTTTCTACTTTATGTTTTTCACGTGTGTGTAAATATGTAAATAGCAATTTTAAACTTCTCACCTTTCATATAACTCTTCACTCACCTGCCGGAGAGAGCGACTCGACTGCGGACACGGCTGTCATGGAGCGGGGAACAGAATCGAGACAAATGAGACAATGGAAAAACCAGAAAATTCCGTGAGAATGCGGCGGTCCGGTAAACAGGTAGCTCTCGTCGCTGGTCGCTGGTCGCCATCTGCTGGGCCTTCACCGGGTTACCGGTGATCTCACCTGGTAGGGGCTGACCGCCGGAGCAAGCCTGCGGACCGCTGCATCTCGCGGAATCAAAATATGAAGACATTACACAAGAAGGTTAATAACACCCAAGGACCCTCCCATTTTAATGGGTCGAGATCGATCGCCGCCGAAGGGGACCCAGTCCCGACACGGCCCCCCGAAGATCATCGGGATGAAGAAACATTTCCATTTCCAATGCAAATTAGGAGGATCGGCCAGTCTCCCGAGTGCGACGGACGTGTTTACTAGTACTAGTGCAACAGTGTTCGAAGCAGCCGCCCGGAATCCCATCTAGTAGTGCACCGACTGAAGGAACAGTGCGGCGGTACACAGCCTGCCTCCTCGTGTACTACAGGATAACAAAACCACAGGTATTCCGTTGCAATACAGCGCCCTCACAGGTACTGTACTGCAACCTTACATTAATAAACAGGAGGGACGTCTTACGTATGTTCCTACCAGAGCAGCGTAACGATGCCCCCTCTGTATTTTAACTTTTTACTGTGTTAAGACCACCATTAAGAGTCGTGGAAGGGAGGTCATAACGTAGCCCTGTAGCTGAAGAAGCATGTCGGGAAGCGAACGAAGTGGTGAGGCCTCCCCATCGGAGCGGTCCCGCTCTGCTTCAAGCTCGCCGACTGCCTCGACGGCAAGCAGGATTGACCTACGCCCCTCATGGTGCAACCCTAGCAGCGGCCGGCAATCGTGGTCGGATGCGTCGCCCGATCAGGACAGAGCTCGGGAGCTTGATGACGTGGAGATGTTCTCCGCGTGCGTTGAGCACCCTGAGCCGTCCACATCGGGTGACACCTCGTACCTGACGATAAGCCGCCACGCCTGGGATGACTTCATAAAGAAAAACGAGAACTTTTTAAGAGCTCCAGAACTTATCAAAGTTATGGCAGAGTACCAAATATCGTCTGGGATACTGGACGGTGATGGTAACCCCATACAGAAGCAGACAGAAGCAGCCCGTCGCAACAACAAGCGGCCCCGCGCCGCCTCTGACCCTGCAGGCCGCGCTTCTCCGCCAGCCTCGCCGCCTCTAAAGAAGATACCGGAGTCGACACCTCCGCCAACGCCGACCCCGGTAACCCCAGCCACAACAGCACCAGCAGGTAACACTGATAAAATTCGATCCTTAGTAGTGGCAAAGCTTCCCGAATGGACACGGCACTTCCGAGTTCTCCGCGATCGCCTAGGTCACAACTCGAGCGGTCGTCCCTTCGGTAAGGGGGTCCGCTTCACCCCCGAAACCATTAGGGAATACAGAATTACCCAACAATACCTGACGGAACTGGAGCAAACTGACGGAGTGGCTTGGTACACCTACTCTCTTCCCTCGGAGAAGAGCGCTAAGGTCTGTATCAAAGGCCTTCCCTACGACACAGTTCCCGAAGAAATCACGGAGGAGCTACGCAACCTGGGCTTCGAGCCGGAGTACGTGCGCGCAATACACGCACGGAAAGGCAGGCCAGGTTGCATCTTCCTGGCCATATTAAAAAAGGAAGAAGATACACTACCCAAAATATATGAGGTAAAGTCGATGCTTGGCATGGATGGCATTGAAATCGAGGCTTGGCGAAACGGCCATGGCCCGAAACAATGCCATCGGTGCCCAAAAATTTAGGCACTCATCTCATAATTGCCACAGACAACTAGCATGCGTGCGCTGCGGAGGAGAACACGCTGCTAGACACTGCCCGACTCCCAAGGAAGAACCAGCCAAGTGTGTCAACTGCGGAGGCCCCCACCCGGCGAACAGCATCAAGTGCAAGTTCGTCATCCGCGAAGCAAGAGCCATCCGCAGCCAAACATACTCAAACACCACCATCACAAAGCAAACCCAGCTCGAGCCTTCAATTGCGCCCCAGCAGATTGAGTTGCCACCACTCGGCGTCTCTCTGATGGCACAGGCAAACAATCCTTCTGCCAAAGGTAAGAGGCCCAGGAAGAGAGCCAACAGAAAGAAGAAGCCAAGGAAAACGAAGACGCCGGAAGCAGGTAACAACCTGGATACCGCCACAACAGCCGCCACGGACAATATGGTGTACAACTCATCACCAAGAAAGGTAGACCCCCCCCATCCTCCACAGGTCCACCCACAGAAATCCGGACGTAACTCCAAGCAGAGAAACCTTGGACGCATCCTGTGCGAAGTCGCCACCACCATTGGTGATTACGCTCGCAAGATATCGGAAGGCCAAGACCCCACATCAGCTGCAGTAATGAGCAGCCTACCAAAAGCATTGATGCTGCTCAGAGGCCATTACCATGACGGTCACTCAACAATGAGCTCCCACGAGGTAAGACGCCATTTTACCCTACTAAACTGGAACGCCCGTAGTCTCTACAACAGTAGGCGACTGCTACAACAAGCAATGAAGGACTACGACGTGGACGTGGCCCTCATAAATGAAACCCATCTCGACCCAGGAAGAAGCTTGAAATTCCCGGGCTATTTCATGTACAGGCAAGACCACCAAGGAGACCATAGGTACATACGTGGCCTTGCAATCCTGCTGAAGAGGAGAGTGGTACACCAGCCACTCCCTCCAACCAACACAAACTCCCTACTCACCTTAGGCGTTGAGGTCAGTCTGGACGGCAAACCCACCAGACTGTACGCCGCCTATAAGTCCCCGACCACAACTTTGGACACCAACGATATTGCTGGTCTCCTAACCGAGATACCAACAATATTTGCTGGTGGTCTAAACGCCAAGCACCCAGATTGTCACTCCGCCACCACAAACACCAGCGGCAGAATCCTGCGCAACTTTGCCACACAGCACGGGCTGGAAGTCTTAGGATCCACCGAGCCAACACACTTCCCGGACCCCGTCTCCTACAGAGCGGATGTCCTCGACATAGTTGTGGCAAGCAAATTTACAGGTTCCATCTCTCAAGACATGATCCACGACGACCTGGGATCAGACCACGCCCCGGTTCTGATCACCCTGGACACGCCAATCACAAGGATCTCCCCAACCCAGGCCCCGCATCAACAAGGAGAGGTTCGCCTCTCGACTGTCGACAACGGCTCCCAACTACCAGGTACATGATGCAGAGGACGTGGAAAGACTGGCTGCCGACTTGGAGTCCACAGTCAGAGAAGCCAAGGATCTGGCCACGGAACCCGCATCCACACGCAACCACGGTTATCCCCTGCCCAGGCCACTGGCGACGATGATTACCCAAAACAGAATCTAAACCGAATATCATCATATTAGGCGATGAACAGGTTCGTGGTTTATCCAAAATGATACTAGATGAAAGAAAAAACAAATGGAACGACATATACAATATATCATCCGTAATTAAGCCAGGAGCCACTAGCGAACACATCTTAAAGAACAGCGACTATCTAAGCAAAAATATTGGTAAAGAAGACGTCGTAATTCTAGGCATCGGAGCACATGACAAGAATCCTTTTAAATTATATTCTTTGTTGTGCAATACGCTATATAAACTACAAAATAATAGAGTATTTGTAATAAATATAAGAAAAAATAATTATATTAAGGCGAATGGTCAAGCAAAATGCGTTTTTCACGACTTTTAGGCTATGTTTTTCAGCTAAATTACAGACTGGGGAAATAAATAAATTTTGTGTAATTATAAAGTGTATCTTGAAGTATATTGTTGTTGTCGATAATTTTGACGATCTTTACTCAGTAATCAGAAATACATTTTAGAAAATGCTATGACTCGCGTAAAATGAATATTTTAGGATGGATTTTTTTTTGGTTTGGCTTATCCGTTTATAATGAATCTTTGCATGCATGCTTCTTTACTTTGTATCTTGGTGTTCATTGTCGATTTGTAACAAATACTATTGCAAAATAGAAGTTATATCATAAAAGGTCTTTGGTGCCTACTGTAAATCAAACACCACTAGTAAAGTATTTGCTCACAACATTTAATCAGGCGTTTAGTTATGGAATGCAACGTTGCCAGTTCGATGCAACCCATGTACAATGCAGCGTTGCCGTTCCGCACGGCGCGCACAGTAATTAGGCAGATAGAGTAATACAATCTCGCGTGGTCTTGTTTTGATTTGACAAATGACAATTGACATTACCGGCTTGTATAAATTATATATTATAGTTTGCACATGTTGTGTGATTACGGTTCGACTTTGAAACAAACATAGGTAATAAAAGTATTCCGAAACAAAGTAACAAACGATTATTGAAGTTGCTATATAAAAGAAGAACTCGTGTTGCAAATCAGACAAAAGAAAAGAAGCCAAAGCAAATGATATTGAAAAGTAAGTAGGTAGGTACCTATCTAATTATAAAATAGACATATTTTTTGTTATTGTACCTATAGTGTAAAGAATTTCCCGCGGTCCCATAGACTTAAAATTAGATATGAAGCTGTATTCCTGGTGACGATAGGTTCTATTAGGAGTTGGTCGCTATTGAGTTAATAGGTACCTACTTTTAAGTCTATGGAACCGCGGAAAGTCCCCAAAAGATCCCAAGATTCCGCCTGTACAGAAAAGATAAAAATTATGATGATCATCAGATGCATAATTTACAATTATAGTCTACAGACAGTGTCATTGTAATGTAAATGTTTATCATACAGAATACTTATCACAGAGACATCAAACAATTACTCTTTACTGCTACACTATTATACAGTTAAACCTACAGTTATACATAATGTTAAAAAAATTGCTTGCCATGGAAATATGCCATAGCTCTGAAGCTATGAACCTGAGTTTATTATCAATAAAGGAAGCCGTAAAAAATATTAAAAAAACCATGTCTTTAGTCAACAAAATATTGGCTCCTACTGCGTGTAAAGTGATTCGTGATTTTGCCTTTACAGTTCATTGACTTGGGTTTTTTTGTTATTAAAAAAATAAAAAATGGCATTAAAAATAAATATTGCTGTATTTGTGTCCTAGCTCAGAACAAGGGTAAAGAGGCAAAAGATCACACATGCTACAAAAATTATTCTGGTAATTTACTAGCTTTTTTTTGACTCGTAGTACCCTTTATTTCCCTGTTTTCTACGTGTATTAGGTACTATTATATTACTCTGACTGAGGTAAAACTAATAGTTATACTATTTCATAATTAATAATAAATCAAAAGTAAATTTAGTTTTTTCTTTTAGGAGCGTCTACAGGAATGTAGTCTGAGATCTTGGTGCAAGGGTTTAAAAAAAGTATAGAAATGCGCGTTAGATATCGGACGGGGACGCCAGCACGTATTCAAAAATAATCCAATCTAGACCTTATGAAAATTATACCGTTGAAAAAGTAGAATGCCGGAATCATTTACTTACAAATTTTTGTAATAAATTTTTAGCATTAAGTACAGATACAAAGTATTCTTTGAAATACAGAAAAAACATAACAAAATGAAGAATATTAGGTACCAGAAAAGTATCATTCAATACTCCAAAACCTTTATCCGTTCTGCATAAATCAATTGTTGGAAAAAGTCCACGCAACGAAATTAAACGGAACGAAGAAAAACGAATGAAGAGTCGGAAACTGACTCAGAAATATTTAGAGGAGATTGACCCAAGATGGAACAAACTATGGGGAAAAGCTGAAAGACTTCTATATGGATTGCACACTACCAGAATTAGTGGATCCTAGATATCTGAGAAATATACCCATTAGAGACCCACAGTATATAACAGAGGCTGTCAACAAAAAAATTAAAAAAAGTCTAAAAAAAGAAAGTCAGCCCCCTACCATTCAAGCCAACAAGTCCCATTGCCAACAAGGAAAAAAATAACTTCAAAAATAATAAACAAATCTATTTAAATTAATTTTTTTTTAACATCCTGTATGAATCATCGATACACAAAAGTTCCCTGTGTAAGAAGTAAACTGTAAAAAATTAAACAAAATGTATATAATATAACGGGTATAAAAAAAGAGCAGTCACTATAACTTTGGGATATGATTATATTACCTTTTCTCATTCTAGAAATGTATTTTTTTTTAAATTAAAAAAAAATTGGTTTTATTATAATTTTTTCGACAAAAAAATATATAAAAAAAAACATTACCGAAATGAGGAAAGGTAGTATAATCGTATCGAAAGTTATACTGACTGCTCTTTTTACACGCTGTATGTATATATATATAAATATATATATATATATATATATAATCAGCAGTCATAAATTAATCGTTTGAGCCGTATTCGATATACATATAATAAGGGACGTTACTCCAGTCATTTTAGCTTAAATTTGGCAAGAATCTTGGAATTAGAGATACCCAGCTGTAAGTCTGTAAATAGTTGTATATTGACTCCCCCAAAAGTTGTCTCAAAACCTACATAATATGGTAGGGTGTACGCTACTATTAAATTTCAAGGGTCAAAGGTCATATTTCTTTGTTATACTTTTCTTATAATTGGGTATCTCGAATTCCGAGGTGAACTTACTAAAATGGCTGGACTAAT
This sequence comes from Celastrina argiolus, assembly GCA_905187575.2. Lineage (NCBI taxonomy): Eukaryota > Metazoa > Arthropoda > Insecta > Lepidoptera > Lycaenidae > Celastrina > Celastrina argiolus. Next base: position 503,504 of record LR994578.1, on the reverse strand, counting down.
ACAAATAATAAGGGTTAAACGGGGATAAAATAAAAAAAAAATCTATGCATATATTATTTAGTATATATAAAATGTAGCCTCTGTTTATTATTACTCTGCTCAACTCAGAGAAATATGCTAAATGCGCCATCTAGCGAAAATATAATTTGACATCCTACTGCACGCTACATTGAACTACTATTCATAAATAGATGGCGTTAGCTCCACGTCCAAACACTCAAGGTCATTTGCTTGACCATTCGTCTTAATATAAGATTAATGAATTATCAGATTAGTAAACTATGTGAAAATTATGAAAAATGTAACTTTATAGACATTTTCAATTATAAATATTACTACTCCAACAGTAATAATAACTATTACAAAAACTATATGAATGTCCTAACGTTTAAACTAAATATAGAAATTAATAATTATCAATACTGTAGAACTTATATAAAAAATTACACAATTATAAAACAATTTCTAAAAAATAGTAGTTCCAAAAAACTTTCTCCTAATAAAAATAGCACTGCAGCAGAAAATATTCTACATAAGAAAATAAATACCCCAAAAAGAGGAACCATTCCTTACTATTTTAAAAATACGAACAACAAAGATAATAGATTGAAGATAACATATTGTAATACTGACGAGTTGAAAGAATACGATAAGGACAATGTTTCTACCAATAATTTAACAAATGAACAGTTTTTTCGAATCCAAATTAATTAATATATTACATCAGAATATGTATAAACGGCCTTATTTCAAAATCTAACTTACTAACTATTTATCTAAATGACCCTCAATCTATTGACAGTAATGTAGAAGTTATTTGCATTACAGAGCATAACATGATACAAGGGGACAGTGACAACCTCGTAATCCCTAACTACACTCTAGCAGCAATATACTCGAGAAGTAGTAGACATGGAGGCTCATGCATTTTGGTTAAAAATATGATCAGATATGAAACTCTGCCGAAAATAATGAGTTATAGTGTAGAAAACATATTAGAATGTAGCGCTATTAAATTATTAGACTACAAAATTACAATCATTAACATTTATAGACCTCCCAAAAATGACCCTGTGACTATTAACACGTTCAGTGCGTTACCCTGCTGCCCTTACTTTTCAAAAAGTGCTGCATCAGGCTGTTTAGGCCTGTTGCTAAACTCTGTCAAAGTGCGTTATCGGGTTCAAACGACCTGTTCCGCATTTCCTTTTTAAATGTAAAAAGCATATGATATTTTTGGATAAAACATTGAATTCATCCTTGAATCATATTTATATTGAGTTACTCTATACTATACTAGAATAGTCCTAGAATTCAGCTTGTACAAATTACATAAAAAATTAAAACAATTTGTAGGGTCTTAGACACCTGATATCAGCACAGAAGGGTAACTATGTCGATAAATTACTAGTGTTGAGAGTAAAAATATCGATATAAAAAAATATATATTTTAGTTACATTTTATTTTGAACTAAGTATCTAGTTTTTTTTTTGTTTTATATTAGTTTCAAAAGAAGAATGAGCTTCATTGTAACATACTCGGCAGTAAGTTTCAGAACACTTAATAACAATAGGTCATGAGTTTTTTAACTTTTTTTGGCCGCCCGTTTAGCTACTTAAAGTTTGTCTTAGCATAATGTCACACCCTACGCAATTTTTTTTATCTGCTTTTTCTAAGCTATGCCCATTATTATTTTTTGTTTCCATCGTCATCAAAGGTTGATTGAGTGTCAGCATCTATTCTATCTGTAAAAGGGATGTTTGTAAATTTGTCTATGATATTGTCTATAAAATCAAGCTTAGTCATTTTTATCTCATTATTCATATCTAACTATCCATGCATTAATCGAAGTGGTCCCGAATAACATCTCCATCATTACTTTTCTATACCATTTAAGTCCAATTTTTAGAGTAGTATAGAAAGAGGACAAACCGCTATGACGTAATTAGTAATAGGACATCACTAGTGTAATGTCCTGCAATTCAAGTGCGGTTATCGGGTCATCGGGTATCGGGTCTTTAACATCTGATGTACGCACCTAAGGGATATCATTTCCTTTTAGGCCGTATCAGGTTTTAACGACCTGATGCGTTTTTATTGGTTCTATGTCTACTATTTAAAAATACAACACCAATGTATATATTTATCACTTTCGTATTGCAAAAAATCCTATATTTATTTAACCCGTCCCGTGAGATAGCAATAGATTCAAAGACCCGCACAGTAGGACAGTTACGCATCGGGCATTTTCAACCCAATACCGCACCGAACGTGTTAACACGTTTTTTTAAATTATTTAACAGTATCTTATCAGCATCTTGCCGATTTAAATTAAAAACTGTAATTTGTGGAGATTTTAACATTAATATTATGAAAAAAGACTCACTCTCGCAGCGCTTTAGTGATCTTCTTTCTGGATATAATTTGATTCTAGCAATAAAAGAGCCAACTCGTATATGTAGTGGAAGCTGTCTAGACAATTTTGCCCACAACATAAGGGGAGCAAAAAACCAAATAATTGATTTAGCACTGTCAGACCACACAGCCCAGCTACTGAAATGTCCGATAAATGTAACATCTCGTATTTTATATTGGTACGTTTACAGACGTGATTTTAGTGACGAAAATATGTTAAAGTTTCGTAACTATTTAAATTCATTAGCTTTTCTGAATGTTATAATAGTCAAGACGCTTCAGAAGCATTCGATTCATTTTTTGATCTTTTTAAATTGCTTTACGACTTATGTTTCCCATTAATAAAAATAAGAATAAATTCTATAAATAGACCAAAATGGGTTACTAAAGGAATTAGAAAATGCTGTAGTAGAAAGAGACAAATGCTTTGGGAATATAGGAAACGTAAAACAGAAGAGAATGAAAACAACCTCAAAACTTATACCAAACGACTAAAGAAAATTATAAATCTCACAAAAAGGGCACAAAATCTATATTTCATTAAAACAGCTTCTAATAAATCTAAAGCTACATGGAGAGTGATCCAAAACAATCACTCTAAAAAACAATCGTTACATAATAACATTACAGAAATATGTGTACAAGGCGATGCCATCTCAAACCCTTTCCTTATAGCAACTGCTTTTAATAATTATTTTATCGGGCAAACTGAACTCAATATGCATGAAAATGTAGGTAAAATATGTTGTACTCCTTTTTCCCCCCAATCCATATTTCTGTATCCAACCTCAAGTAAAGATATTGTTCGTTACGTCATGTCTTTAAAAAACACTAATAGTACAGGCAACGATAATATTTCTACTAAAGTAATTAAATTAGTAGCACCGAACATAGCCCCTATCCTCGCTCATTTGATAAATCTCTGCATGACTCAAGGTAAGTTTCCAAATAATATAAAAACAACTATTATTAAGCCCCTTTACAAAAGAAATAATAAACTAAATATTGAAAACTATAGGCCAATTGCTTTGCTATCAGTTTTCTCAAAAATAATCGAAAAAGCTATATACGAACGTCTCTACAACTACTTTCATAAATTTAATATATTTTCTTCGCAGCAAATGGGTTTTAGAAAAAACTACACAATTAATGTTGCAATTTTTAATTTTCTTAAACAATTGATGGAGAATGTTGACTGAAGTGGGGTGTATAGTATAGTTTTATAGTTTTATATGTATTTGTTAGGAGGACGGGCAATGCTTATAACTTGTTATAACTTTATAAGACAGAATAAAATATAAGTTCATCAAAGACGGTCGTGTTCCTTATTTACACCAGCTCCCCGCACCTCATGGCGACCCTGCCATGCCGTGGCGTGGGCGAGTGTTGGGTGCCCGGCCGGCGACCGGCGATTTTCGCTAACGCGGCGGATTCCTGTGTGCCTCGGTGCTCGTAGTTAGTAACTTTAACATTAGTGAGTTATAAAACTTTTGTGAGTGACACAGAGAGAACTTTGGAACCTCGTGAAGTAAAAACGTGTGTGATCAGTGTTCAATATTTTGAAAATGGGCAAATCTTATTCCAAAACAGAAGATAAAGAAGTCCAAATAAACCAAAATGCTGCAGGTTCCAATAGGGCACAAATATTCGAAGGAAATGAAGTCCAACCCCAGGTGATTACGAATAATATATTACTGGCTGTGATGTTAGTCATTATTATTGCTGCTGTAATTTACTTCATAATAAGAAAATGGAGACAGAATGAGCGGAAGTGGATGGAGAGGAAAATGCATCAACAGTTTTTCATACGCATGCGGCAACGGCTGTCTGATTAACCCGTGAGAAGGCGCGCTATGAGCAATTTGCTCAAACAAAAATTTAATTAAAAAATTTTTAGTATTACCAATGCCATAACGTTCTAAGTGTCTAGGTACCTTCCTAACTATTCATCCTCCTTCCCCTGACGCAACTCTCGTGTCGGTCAGTTCCGTTGCGCCTGCGCAGCGAGGCTTTTGTGGTGACCGCTTACCATTGTGCGGCAATTTGCTCATTACGCACCCACCCGTGAAAGTATTTATTTTTCGAAGAAAATAATTATTATTGTATTTTATTAAGTACTGTGTTATTAATATGTATTATGATGTTTAAATAATAAGAAAATGATATGTACATATTTTTTTTTTCAATACACAAATAAAATGAACGATCAAATGCAGGCACATATTAATTCGTGGTTGAACTCTTCCAATCCTCTGATTCTGATGGGGAATTGGATGCGGATTTTGATAATGAAGAAGAAATTTGTGTTGACAGCATAGAAAGCCATGATTCTGTTATTCACAGTCCTCACGACACAAACACGGGAGTTCTATTATATATCCCAGGAGTGAGAATAGACCCTCGAAAAAAGCGTGCTCATTGCGCAAGGAATTACTCTGCACTGAACATGTTACATATATGTGTACAATGTGTTTTGAGAGTGACGCCTGTGGACATCTTATGGGAGAGTAAAATTTTTAAGTATATTTTATGCAAGATTTTTTAATGTGATTTTTATGAAAACTGATAAAAATAAGAAAATATTATTAAGTTGTTTAGTAATTTGCCTAAGAAGTTGATTTATGTTTTAAAATTTTAATTAAAAGTCATAATTTCTTGTTGCTTAAACCTTGTTTTATTAATTAACATCAGTTATACGCCAATAACTACCGCAACACAGGATTAATAAGTATTTAAATTAGTGTGAGCAATTTGCTCGCGCGCGTTCTCACGGGTTAAAAATACCCACGTCAAAAACATCAAAATTTAGTAAAAGTGCATACATTATGATGCCTAACTTTATAATAAATTACCTGCTGACATTAAACAAATTGAAAATTTCTATACTTTTAAAAATAAATTAATAAAATTTCTCTTATACAATAATTATTACTCTATAGCAGAATATCTATGTGACAAATGAAATAAAATATATAATATTATACTTATATGTAATTAAAATGCCATGTAATGATAATTATTATTTTGAAAAAAAAAAAAAAGTACTTGTTAATTATAATGTTTCTTGTATTTTCATAATATTATGTGTATTCCACACACCTACCTTATAATTTTGCTAGAATTATGACTCGCTCTATTATGTTATACTATGTTATATTGTGATCTCTGCTAATGTTTTAATGTAATATTATGCATGCTTTAAATATTAATAATTATTGTTAATTGTGATATTTGCATGCCAAAATTGGCAAAACATGTAACTTATCATCCTATTTTTTGTAACACCTGAATCCATGTTATATGCAAATAAAGAGAGTATTGAGAGTATTGAGTATTGAGGTACCTACGGCGCCTATGGTAACAGACCAGATGTCCAAACTTGAAAAAACGCCTAAACTCCCTAACAGGTAAGGTCAAAGAAGGACTCGACACCCTCAACGCCAACCTATGGGAGAAAAGGATAGAAGCAGCAGCCACCGACACCAGCTCTGTCTTCAAACTCTGTAGATCCCTAACGGGAACCAAAACGCTGACTCGCCCACTCACTCGCGAGGATGGCAGTCCTCGCTACAGGGCTGAAGACAGAGCTGAAATATTCGTCAGACACTTGGAGAAGCAGTTCACGATCTCCACGCATCACACCAACTACATCACAGCCCAGGTGAGTGAATACTTTCACAGCAATGAACCCCCCTTGGAGAACGAAAAGATACCAGAGTTCACCACAGGAGCGGTTCAACGAGCCCTAACAAAAGTAAGCCCTGTTCAATAAATTCACACAGGATATACCCAACCACCCGAACACCACCATAGCCCTGTATGCGGACGACACCGCCTACATCGCGTCCTCCACCAACATCAGGCATGCAGTGACCAAGATCCAACGTGCGCTGGACCTGCTGCCTGACTGGCTGGACCGATGGAGGCTGGCCATAAACCCGTCCAAGTCACAGGGCATCTATCTCAAGAGACTGCGTAAGCAGCGGCCGCAGCTACATTTGAGAGGCGTCCCTATCCCATGGTGCACCGAGGCTAAATACCTTGGTGTAACCCTGGACAGGAACTTATCCATGATTAAGCACTCCAGGAACGTGACAGCGCACGCCGGCGCGGCCCTCGGAGCGCTGAGACCCCTCAGACACCATCGCATCCCACTCAGCATCAAGGTAATGTTATACAAAACCTTAATTAGGTCAAGGTTCACGTATGCTGCCCCTGCGTGGTACCTCCTAGCCAGAAAAGAAGCCAAAAACAGGATCAAAACCGCCCAATCGAAATCCCTACGTCGCCTAATCAATGCACCCTGGTTCATCAGAAACAAGGTGATTGAAAGGGACCTCAAAATTAAAACAATCGAATCTCTTATAGGTGAACAGGCCCGCAGATTGTTCTCCCGAGCTGACAACTCGAGCCAACAGACTCTGCGAGGCCTCGCCCCACTACGCGCCAGGCCACCAGATGCCAGGCCATACCACCGGGACATCATCCCCCCAGAGGAAACCTAACCATATTTTAATCTGATTCTTTTCACAAATTGTCTTTCTTCTTATTTTTAAACTTTTTAGTCTCTCTTATAATTTTCTACTTTATGTTTCTCACATGTGTGTAAATATGTAAATAGTAATTTTAAACTTCTTACCTCATATCCCTCTTACTTCACCTGCCGGAGAGCGTCGACTGCGGACACGGCTGCCATGGAGCGGGGAACAAAAATCGAGACGAAATGAGATAATGGAAAACCAGAAAATTCCGTGAGAATGCGACGGTCCGGTAAACAGGTAGCTCTCGTCGCTGGTCGCCATCTGCTGGGCCTTCACCGGGTTACCGGTGATCTCACCTGGTAGGGGCTGACCGCCGGAGCAAGCCTGCGGACTGCTGCATCTCGCGGAATCAAAATATGTGAAGATATAACACAGGAAGGATATATATCACCCAAGGACCCTCCCATCTCAATGGGTTGAGATCGATCGCCGTCGAAGGGGACCCAGTCCCGACACGGCCCCCCGAAGACATCGGGATGAAGAAACATTTCCATTTCCAATGCAAATAAGGATCGTCCTGGCTCTCAGTGCGCGCGCGTGTCCATGTACTCCGTGTCCGTGCCGACCCCCCACTGATTGCAGCCTTGAAAACTTCAATCAGCGTCCGTATATGTACGTTCGATTTTTAAAAATCGATCGTGCATTGCGCATTGCTGGGAGACGGTTGCCGTCGCTTGACCTCCCGCTGGAATTCGTTCCGGTGTTGGGGTCACGGAGAACCAGATCCCCCTCGTGTGTGCCTCCGTGTTCGCGTGTACGTGTTCGCGTGATCCGTGCCTACTAGTGAGTACCCTTGTGTTTGTGTTTTTATATACTGAGACATGACTCCTATAAGTGTTTAGTGTTAGTTGTGTTGTACGTGTGACATAGAAATATGTCCGACCGCGAGTCGCGGCCCGCCAGCCGCGATCCTCGCCTCGCGCCCCGTGCGACGTCTGACCCGTCGCGTGCCTCGGCTCGTTCGAGGTCGCGTACGCCCCAGCATAGCCGAGGCTACCTTAGGACCGTCGAGCCTAGCAGCAGCGGAAAGGATACCGCTCGCCCCAGCCCGTCGCCGGCATTCTCGCGGGTACTGTGACCCCCGCGCCCGAATGTGTTCCGGCGGTGGCCAGCCGCGAGCCTGGGCCCCCTGCCCGCTCTGCCGAACCAGGACCGGCACTTCCGCAGCGCGTTACGCGCCGCCACGATGAAAAGGACTACGGCGGGCATTTTAAACCCGTCATGTCGCAGAAGATGGATACAATCGCCCCAGCGCCAGGTACCTCCTTCACCCCCTCGCCGGTTGCCGCGCCCGCAGCACGCGCTCGCAGCCCGCGCCGCAACGCCGCTCTCCCCAACGGCTATGATGCCGATTCATTTAGGAGCTGCGATATAACAGACAGACACACAGGGGCTGATGATGGTTAGTACAGTTTTTAAATATATAAACCACATCAGCTTTAAACTAAAGAAAACCGCATCAAAATCTGTCGATTCATTTAGGAGCTGCGATATAAGAGACAGACACACAGGGGCTGATGATGATTAGTATAATTTTTAAATATATAAACCACACCAGCTTTCAACTAAATAAAACCGTTAACCGCATCAAAATCTGTCGATTCATTAAGGAGCTGCGATATAACAGACAGACACACAGGGGCTGATGATGATTAGTATAATTTTTAAATACATAAACTACACCAGCTTTAAACTAAAGAAAATCGCATCCAAATCTGTAGATTCATTTAGGAGCTGCGATAAAATCCAACTGGGATCATAAGAAATATATATTTAGTCCAATAAATTAAAATGATTACAATAAACAAACAAATATTACTATAATATAAGCGCACGCGCATTCACTACTTAATTATTATTCAAGAATCAAAATATTACGAGTATGCTTGTGTGCAAGTAGGCGAAGCTAAGTAAAATCGACTGCAAACGAATCTCGCCTTTAGGGTGGTAAACCGGATCTGTCGCCGACTGTACAACACGTAAAATGAGAGTCGATCGATACTTCTGGAACGGAATGAACAAAGACATTACAAATTGGACTAAATCATGTTTGTTTTGTTTATTAATAATATGCCAACAAACTGTTTCACAGTTTATTGTTATTTTATTAATTATAATTGTATATTGAAATAAATAAAAAATACCAAAAAAATGGATTGTCAAAAGTCCAAAGTTCAGAGACACACTATTTCACCTTTTGGAAAATTTGTAAACAGTAATAGATTCGAACATCTTCACATAGATATTGTGGGTCCTTTGACATAGGTTATCGTTATATAGTAACGAGGATAGATAGAAGCACGGGTTGACCAGAGGCTCATCTAGTTAAAAACATTACCGCCGAAACGGTAGCTGATATTATTTTTACAGGGTGGAATGTTCGTTTTGGATGTCCCTTGCGGTTGACCACTGATCAAGGCCGACAATTCGAGTCTACGTTATTTAACCTTTTGGCAATATGGGTATTTCAAAGCTACGAACAAGTGCGAGTCAAAATATCTCAAATGAGAAGATTTATAAAAAAAAAAATATTTTATTTTAACATTAAATTAAACTTTTACAATATTTAAATAAACTGTATAAATAAACTAGAACCTATGACAAGAATACAAGTAGAAATGGATCAAGAGCTATATAAAGAGTTTGGCTACAATGCCTTATAAACTAAAATGCGAGGTGCGACGAAAGGGGGGTGTAGACTGCACACGATGTCTGCAACAATGGGAAATTCTGGAAGCAGTTAGTTTAACATCGCTTTGTCCGTTTTCTTCGATGTCCAAGGTGTACATTCCACTAACTGATTCTTAGTATTGAATGAAATACTAATTCCATCATTCGGCTCCGTTCCTGATATTATATTATTTTTTATATTAAGTCCTTGTTTTAGGGTGGTTTGACTTGCGTATCACCCGCAAGCAAACGGAAAAGTTGAACGCTGGCACCGTACGTTAAAAACCGCACTTATGTGCCGAGGAAATACCATGCATTGGGTTTCCGAATTACCATCAACTTTGCTAGGATGTGACACACAGTTAAGCGCTGTAGAGATGCTATATGGCGAGACAATTAGATTACCCGGAGATTTTTTCCAGCCGAACACGCAAGAATTTTCCGATGAATACATTTTTTTAAAGAGTTACGCAATAGAATAAGGAATTTATTATCAGTACCCAGAAAAGAGTTAAGACAAGAGAAAATCTTTGTACACCCAGACTTAAAAGACTGTTCTTATTTTTTGTTACGTTGTGATTCAGTAAAAAAACCTTTATCGCCACCCTATACAGGCCCGTTTAAGGTGATTCAGACAAATATTTTAGAATTGAACAAGGAGACACGAAGCTGAGAAGCAATCGTTTAAGGAAGCGACATATGACGATCCGATTCCAACCTAAAGAGCTGCGCCAAATCTGAGCAATGTACCCAAAGCTACTAGATAAGGACGCATAGTCAAACCAGTCGTACGATTTGCAAATCAATTACGAACATTCAGTTAATAAATTTATAACATCACTATGGGAAAACAGCAAAGCAAAATATCGGAAGAAAAAATTATAATCGCACAAACTGGAACCGGCAACAGCGCCAGCGCCACTAGCAGTACCGCGCAGGCTGAGAGAAAAGAGCAAATGGAATACTACTTAATGTTTATAACCATATTCATAGTTATGCTCATGGCATATTTTTATTGGAAGATCGCCATAAAGAATTATGGACGTTTTGTGAGAAGAGACAATTACTGTCCATTGCAAAAATACCCAGAGGAGAGTCAGGCGTGAACAGCTTCTCGCCTCAACATCAACAAGTAATTGTGTAAAGTGCAGTGAAAAGACAATGGTTGTGAAAACGTATCAATCAATATGTTATAATCACCAGAGTATGTAATTATTGAATGTATAACCATTGAGTTCTAACCCTAAATGTTTAAACTGTATTAATTAGTAAACATTATTATTTCAGTGTAAACTAATTAACCTATTGTAAGTACCTATATGTTTAAACTGTATTAATTAGTAAACATTATTATTTCAGTGTAATCTAATTAACCTATTGTAAGTACCTAAATGTTTAAACTGTATTAATTAGTAAACATTATTATTTCAGTGTAATCTAATTAATATTATAAACCTATTGTAAGTACCTATAGCTTTCGTATCACCCAGGTATATTTTTTTAAGGCATTGAATGTTGTCAAATTCATGTTAATGTAAAAAAATAGTAAATTAATGCCAATTTTTTTTTTAATTAAGAAGTAGGTATAAGGTCCTTACATATGAAATTAGCGTTTTGTCGTACTGGCCACTTTGATCTAAAATATATCCTCTTTGGTTAGGAATTCCAAATTCAAATGTAAACAGCTATTTACTCGTGCATTTGTGTTTTGAAAACCGTAATTCATTAGTTTTTTTCTCTTTTGCTTTTTTTCTGCGTCACTCATTTGAAAAAATGGAAAACTTAAAATATCGATAATTACGAGTACGAGAATTAATATTTACGAGTACGAGTTCCACCGTGGCACCAGTGCTGCAGAAACGGCTCGAAGGATTAATGATGTGTATGGGGGTGGTGTCGCAAAAGAAAACACGGTGCGTTTTTGGTTTCAACGCTTTCGTTCTCAAAATTTCGACTTGTAGAACAAGCCCCGTGGACGGCCGGAGACCAAGGTCGATAATGATGAATTGAAGGCTATTGTGGAAGCAGATCCATCGCAAACCACATCAGAGTTAGCTACAGACTGCGGTGTTAGTGACAAAACCGTTTTTAATCCACTTGAAGCAAATTGGGAAGGTGAAAAAGCTTGAAAGGTGGGTCCCTCATGAATTGAGTGAAGCAAACCGACAAACGCGCGTCGAATGCTGTGTTACATTGCTCAACCGGCACAATAATGAAGGAATTTTAAATCGGATCATTACATGTGATGAAAAGTGGATCCTGTACGATAATTGTAAACGCTTACCGCAATAGCTGAACCCTGGTGAATCAGCAAAGTCTTGCCCCAAGCGAAAATTGACTCAAAAAAGTTACTTGTAAGCGTTTGGTGGACTAGTGCCGGTGTCGTACACTATAGCTTTCTTAAATCTGGTCAGACGATTACGGCTGATGTCTATTGTCAGCAACTGCAAACCATGATGGAAAAGCTCGCCGTTAAACAACCGAGACTTGTCAATCGCTCTACGCCACTGCTGCTTCAAGACAACGCTAGACCACACACGGCCCAACAGACGGCTACCAAATTAGAGGAGCTTCAATTATATATTTTCATTTACAGCAGGAGAGTGATCTTCCAATTGTTAGTTCAGAGACGATGGCTCATACTGAATCCTCAAGAATATATTATAATAACAATAGGTATACACTTAGCTCGGAGGCCGGTTTAATTAGTATTTACTGTGATGAAATTGGACACGGAGTTAGTGTATACCTGAATAATTTGTGTATGGGACAACAAGTAACTAGCACTTGTTTGCCTGGGGCAACATATGAACAAATAATTAGCCGAGCAGTTAATGCTACTTATTGCCCCAACACAACTTTAGTTATATTAGTCGGGAGAAGAGGAAAGATAAACAAAAAACAGTTGACAGATTACATTGATAACTTAGTCAATAAAAAAATGTTAGAAAACTCATATTGTTTACCTTTCCTTGCATTAAAAAACTGCCACACGAAAACAACGAAAATTATATTAGATTTAAGTTAAACAGCCTACTGAGTAGCGCCACTAATCAGAATAGTATAGTTTTAATTAACAATCAACCAGAAATAGATGTGGTTGACATTAATAATATTTTCAATATTAGGTTAAAAAATCTAACGGATGATAAGTTTTTCTTATCACATTATTATACTCGACGCATAGCTAGATGGCTATTTAATTTTTTAGTATTAAGACCAGCCAAAGAATTGGCTAAACCGGCCACTGCTTCTATTGAGCAGTGCTCTTATTCTGACAATAATAATATAGTTAACGGCTTGGAATATGTTCCAAATAATTTAAATTAGGTTCTAAGACAACAGAGGCTCACTCTAGCAATACTTTAAATAATAATTACCTACCTACCCAAATATTTAGAAAAAATTGTAAATTTAATTTAAATCTGGTGCACCAAAACTTACAGGGAATGGTAGGTAAAGAATTAGAAATTGAATTATTTTTAAATAAGCACAACATTGATATTATGTGTATATCAGAACATTGGTTCAGAAAATATGAATTAATATTTAATTTTTGTGGTCACCAGGTTGCTAGCTCGTTCAGTCGGGAGAATGCTATTAGAGGTGGTTCTTTAATACTAACAAGAAAAAAATTAAAATTCAAAGAACGAAAAGACATTGTAAGTCTCTCTACTGAACGTGTAATTGAATTAGCTTGTATTAATAATAATAATAATATAATATAATATCTATGGACGCTTTACACCACGTCAATCTGGCCCTGTGCTAAGTATCCGAAGAACTTGTGTTACAGGTACCAGACAACGGAAATATATTTAATACTTTTATACTATACACATATTTAAGGTTTTTATTATATTATACACAAATTTAATACACATCCATGACCCAGGAACATTGAAAACTTTTTGTTCCCTCGGCGGGATTCGAACCCGCGACCTTTCGTTCGAGCACCAAGGCGCTCAACCAACTGCGCTATGGAGGTCGTCAAATTGAACTGAGCCACCTTATTATTGTAAGCGTATACAGGCCTCCGTCAAGTTTATACGATTCTTTTGAACAAATTTTGGAACAAGTGTTAGCAAAAATATGTGCATCTAACAAAATGATTATTGTGTGTGGTGATTTTAACATTAATTTATTTGACTTAAACTCCGCGACTGTTAGATTCACATCTTTGTTAAAATCGTATAACCTCATTAGTTTATTTTATGAACCGACAAGAGTATGTGATACTACGGCTACTTGTATAGATAACATTTTCACTAATATTACTCCTAGTATAAAAGAAATAATTAATGTGCTTAGCTCTGATCATTTTGGTCAGTTAGCATCTTTTGATATTAACTGTGATAAAATCCCAGAAGAAAAACTTGTTTATATCCCAATGAATACAAAACGTATTGAGAAATTTAGAAGTAAATTAATTTCAAATATTCAACACTTAAGTGTACCTAATAACTCAAATTCGTCATTTACTTCTAAAACGGTCAAATTAAATAATAAAAATAGAACCTTTAGAAACTGGGCAACTGCAGGAATTATTGTAAGTAGACAAAAATTATATGAATTGTATAACGAAAAGACATTTAATAAGAGTGAGTTGTTTAAGCAACATATCAAGAAATATTCTTCAATCTTTAAGAAGGTCTGTCGAGCAGCAAAAGCACTTCACATAAAAGAAAAAATATCAAACTCTAAAAATAAAGTGAAAACCACTTGGAAGATTATTGCAGATGAGACTGGAAGAGTAGTCGATCGTAACTCTAAATTTGAGCTTTGTATAAATGATAAAAAGGTTAATAATGACCTAGAGGTTGCGACGGTCTTCGAAAAGTATTTCGCTGACATTCCAGTCTCAACTACAAAAGACTTAAATTCCTCACCTGCAGTTGCCGAAAAAATACTCAAAGAAAATGTCAAGGAATGTGATGTCAATTTTAGTTTTAAGGAGATTACCTCCAGAGACATTATTAACACATTTAAATTACTGAATATTAAAAGTACTACCGATCTCTGGGGAATATCTACAAAAATTATTAAATCCATAATTGACATCATTGCCCCTTACTTAGCCTTACTATTCAATTACTGTATTAAAAGTGGTGTGTTCCCTGACCTCATGAAGCATAGCAAGGTGATGCCTCTTTTTAAATCTGGAAGTAAATCTGACCCAGCCAATTATAGACCAATTTCTATACTACCGGCTTTTAGTAAAATTTTCGAAAAAATTATTTTAAACCAATTGCTCGTTCATTTTAACTCTAATAATCTACTGCATAGTAATCAATTCGGTTTCACTAAAGGTCGGTCCACAACAGATGCAGGCATCAGCCTTCTTTGCAGCATATTTGAAGCTTGGGAGGGGTCACAGGATGCTCTTGGTGTCTTTTGTGATCTTTCCAAGGCGTTTGACTGTGTCGAGCACACAACTTTAGTCAAAAAATTACACCACTATGGTATAAGGGACACAGCACTAAATTTTCTAAGTTCTTACCTCAACAATAGAACTCAGAGAGTGGAAATAAGTTGTAAAAGATCTGCTGGCACCAAAATTGAGTTAGGTGTTCCACAGGGATCTATTTTAGGTCCGTTTCTTTTTCTCATCTACATAAATGACTTACCGTATCTAGTAAAAGGTAAGCATGAGATAGTACTTTTTGCTGATGACACTTTACTAATTTTTAATGTGAAGCGACGACAGTCAAACTATGACGAGGTAAATAGTGCTCTTTCAAAAATGGTACATTGGTTTAACGTAAATAATTTACTTTTAAATTCAAATAAAACAAAATGTATAAAGTTTATCCTGCCAAATGTTAGGCAGGTCCAAACCAATGTACTATTAAATGATGAGAAAATGAACTTAGTAGACACCACTGTATTCGTAGGTATAACACTAGACTGTAAATTACAGTGGGGTCCTCATATTGTAAAACTGGCAGATAGGCTCAGTTCTGCAGCATATGCAGTAAAAAAAATTAGAGATATTTCAGATGAAGATACAGCGAGATTAGTTTATTTTAGTTACTTTCATAGCATAATGTCCTACGGCATCCTTTTATGGGGAAATGCCGCGGACATTAATACTATATTTGTGCTGCAGAAGCGAGCTATACGTTATATTTATAAGTTGTCATCTTTTGAATCTCTGAGAGAAAAGTTTAAAGAAATAAGTATTCTGACCGTCGCATCTCAATACATTTTTGACAATGTGTTGTATGTAAAAAAGAATATAAATGATTTCAGAAAAAAAGCGACAACCATTGTATAAACACTAGAAATAAGCACAAATTAGATATACCAGTGATTAGACTTAGCAAAGTAGGTAAGTCTTTTAAAGGTCAATGTATACGCCTATACAATAGAATCCCAGAAAACGTTCAAAATCTTTCTATAAATAAATTTAAAAAAATTAGTTAAAGAACGTTTGTGTGCTAAAGGTTATTATAAGGTTAATGATTTCATTAATGATTGCACACCCTGGGAATAAGGTGCCTCTATGCTAGGTTACAACTTTGTACTCTTTGTTTTTATAATTTTACTTTTAAGTTATAACATTGTTATGTATATTATATTATATTTAAAGAGAAAAAGAACAATTTTCCAATCTTTTTGCTAAAAGATGGCCCCGCGCGAGTTTCTTACGCCGGTTCTTCTCGCCGGGCTAGTTTCCGAACCGGCGGTAGGCATCATGTAGGACAATTCTATAAGTGTTATTTAATAACCTATAGAGGTTTTTTTTTTTTTTTTAATTTTTAATTCAAAATTCAAAAATTTTTATTTCCATATGGAAATAAAAATTTTTGAATTTTGAATTTTGAATTTTGAATTGTAATGTCTAAGAAATCCACCGTACTCTCCGGACCTTGCTCCAACAGATTACCATTTTTTTCCTTCTTGCAAGGAAAAAAATTCAATTCCGATGAGGCAGTCCAAACCGCTTTCAAAGATTTCATTGATTCCCGTCCGAATGGTTTTTTTAGTAAAGGGATCAATGAACTACCTATAAGATGGCAAAAGTGTATAGATATACTTTGAATAATAAAATATATTTTAATATGAAAAAATCGCCTTTATGTTCCTCCCATACGAAACGCCAATTTCACATATAATGACCTAATACAACTTGAGTGATGAATTGATAATACTTTAGGGTATAGAGAGATGTGAAATGGCACATGGAATTTTAAATCGGATCATTACATGTGATGAAAAGTGTATCCTGTACGACAATCGTAAACGCTCATCGCAATGGCTGAACCCTGGTGAACCAGCAAAGTCTTGCCCCAAGTGAAAATTGTTAAAGAATTTTCGATTGGGGCAATTAAATTATTAAAGATAAGTACAAGGTGAGGATTAAAAAGTATTATATTTCCCTCAAACAAAGAGAAATATATACGTATGATATGTATGTGTAGGGGTTATGCTAAATGTGTAATTGGCAAGCAAGGCCAGTTGTCGGGTTGAGGCGCGCCCGATAGGTTGCGCCCAATAAATAATATTATACATAATATCTTCTGACTATTAATCCCGCAAGGGGCTCCCAAATTGGTGACCCCGACGTGACGTTCGTGGATTTAACATGAACCCTGCAGTGCCTGGACATTTTTTGCCAAACCCGGCACCCGCCAACTCAGTGCCTCCGACGATGAAAGCAGAAGAATCTAATTTGGCTACAATTTCGTTGTCAACAAGAATCCCCGAGTTTTGGGTGGAGCTACCAAGATTATGGTTCGCACAATTTGATGCCACGATTAATCCCCATAAGCAAGGTGACGACAGTTAGTGATATCGAAACTCGCACGCGACGCACTCTAACAAGTGTCGGACATCGTGTACAAGCCGCCAGACAGTAATAAATACCTAGCACTTAAGGATAGGCTGCTGCAGGTATTCGAAGAATCGCCAGAGAGGCAGTTCCAAAGACTCGTGAGCGAATTGGACCTCGGCTCACAGAAACCTTCGCAGCTCCTCAGGAAGATGCGAGAGCTCGCGCGAAATTGTCAAGCTAGTGAAGAGACGGTACAAAGTTTGTGGCTCTCACGTCTACCACCAGCAGTAAGAGCCGTTTTAGCCGCTAGTGCTGACCAGAAGCTAGATAACTTATCACCAATCGCGGATAAAGTTAAGGAGAGTATGCATCAGAGTTCCTTAACGGGTGAGCTGGCCAATATAGGTTGCCATTCCACCCAGGTCTGTTGATAAGGAATTGTGTACGCAGATGAATAATCTGATGCTAGAAGTAGCTGCTTTGCGGGACGAGGTTCAAGGAGACCGCAATCGTACTTCAGGGGCCGCTCAAGATCAAGAAGCAAATCAAGGTATGGATCTAACTCTATGGCCAGGACCGCCGAGAGTGCTGACTGGTTGTGTCGCCATCATTTCCGGTTAGAAGCCAGATCCAGAAGATGCGAAGATCGCACCCCATACACAGGCGACAGCTATCACTACTGAAGTGGACCTGCGGTCGCAGCTTCCGCGGCCGCCATGCCGCATGAGTCGACCCCTAATGTTCCGGTCAGCTCCGCCGAGGCGGTCGAATCGTTGGCGTCCCAGCTAACGGACGCGATCACCTCGGTGTTGGAAGCGGCCACATTACCGGTGTCCTCGCAGCAGCTGAGGAAACCTGCTGCCGCGCCACGTCGTCGCCCTCTTAGCTGAAAAGAAGAAGCTACGACGCTGCTGGCAGTTCCCCTGTTGCCCTTCTCTCAAAACGCAGCTTAACAAGCTACAGGATGAGGTAAGGAAGGAGCTGAACCTGCTCAAGGAGGCCAGCTGGACCAGACGTATCCTGGAGGCGGGAGAGGACTGGCACTCTCTCCACCAGCTTTGCCGTGGCCTTACCGGTACCGCAGCTCCCGTCAGACCGCTCCTCCACACGGAGGGCTTATAATTACTATCCCTAAGCCCCATAAAGATCTCCGACAGGCCGCTGGCTACCCGCCTATTACCCTACTTCCCACCCTTTCCAAAACCCTTGAGATCCTCCTTCTCAAGCACCTCAATCCCTACCTCCCTCCTCGTGAGGAACAGTTCGGTTTCAGGTCCCAGCTGAGCACCACGTTACAGCTGGTGCGAGTGGTTCATCACCTCACCGTTGCGGCCAATAAGAAGGAGGCTTCGGTCGCAGTGTTCCTGGATATGGAGAAGGCCTTCGATAGCGTTTGGCACGAGAGCCTGCTTTGCAAATTAATCCGAGTGAACGTGCCTCGCTTTTTGGTAAAGCTGATGGCGTCGTTCCTCGCTGACCGGTTCTTTAGGGTCCGGGTAGACGGTGTGCTGTCGTCGGAGCGGCCGATAACAGCCGGAGTCCCTCAGGGTAGCGTGCTCTCGCCTGCGCTGTACAATTTGTACGCCAGCGATGTGCCTAAGCACCCTGACACCATGGCGGCGCTCTACGCCGACGACACCGCATTTATTGCGACATCGCTGTCCCCAGCCCACGCTGCGGTGAAGGTACCGCGGACACTCGACCTCCTTCCTGACTGGCTGAGCAAATGGCGACTTTCTGTCAACGCAGGAAAGTCCCAAGCGCTCGCCGTCACCAGTAGGAGGAGCGCGATGCCACCGCCTCTCAGGATAGGCGATGCAGAGATACCCTGGGGAAGAACAGCCAAGTACCTGGCGGTCACCTTGGACCGCCGGCTCACTATGGGCCCGCAGTGCAACGCAGCGGTCGGAAAGGCCAGAGCAGCTTTGGCCAGGCTGTCGCCGGCCTACTCAGCACCGCAGATCTCACTCAGCATGCGCGTAACGCTGTTCAAAATTTATATCCGCAGCCGCCTCACATACGCGGCACCTACCTGGCACCATCTGCTATCTGCGTCCTTGAAAAAGTCGATGCTGAGGGTGCAGAACCGCGCGCTGCGCCGAACCGCCGGTGCCCCGTGGTATGTGAGGAACACCACCATCGCGCGAGATGTGCGCGTCGAGAGCGTGGAGGCGTTCGCAGCGCACCTCGCCACCAATTTGTTTGCGCGAGCGGACGCCTCGCGCCTTACCAAGCTGGCTGACCTGGCATGCGTGCCCGCCGGACCGCATGCGTCTGCCCCAAGACGCCATCCTCGAAGAGGATCACACGACGGAGTCGTGAGCCCGTCGCACCATGAAGAGGAGGAGCAAGGTTTAGACACCAGTCGTTTCCCCAAAATTGCTGCCTCGGCCATTCTATGCCGGAGCAGCCATTTTCGCTTGTAATAGCACATCTCCTTCCACGTCTGGCTATACAATATAACGTGTAAGCACGGGTGGAAGTTTTTCCTTATTTTTCCTCTTTCCTTTCCGCGGTCGATTGTTTACCCAGCGATGAAATTCCCGTGCACGTGGAGGAGTGGTCTCATACACGATCCTCGGCCCCCGGGGTCGAGGCCTCCACAGCCGGAAGGTATAGTCGCTGCCGGTCACAGTCGTCCGCGTACGTGCTGAATTGCTAGCTTAGAAAAATGTTTCCAATGGAAAGTTTCGTTGTCGTTTGTATAGGTTAGTATTTCAGCACTATTTTGGCTATTCTCCGCGTTCTGTCGCGGAGGGTTCGGTCCTGAGAACTTTCTTTCAAAAAGTCGCTACGCGGCAGATTGATCAAACGTCCTGTTAGGTTTGAATAAAATTTAAACTCAATATTCTAATCGTGTATATCAGCCCCTATGATTGCGAAATAAACTGCGAGTATTTTATTGCTGTCCAGCAGAGTCAGCATAAATTGTCAAATGAATATTATGTTATTATTGAAAATATTTTACATTTGTAATCAGTACTTTACGGGTTAAACATTGCTATATTTGCAAGCATAATGGGAAAGAACCAAAGTATGGTGCAAGAGATCATAATAGCTCAAACGGGGCAAATAGTGCATCCGCTCAACAAATTGCAATGGATAATAAGATAAACCAGGTGTATGTGATGTTATTTTGTGTGATGACGGCGGTGATCGTGCTGTACATATACGTGCTGTACCAGCACTACAAGAAGCACATCATTAAGCTTTTAAATAAGCAAGTCAGTTTATCGTCACTCTCTTTGCGGCTGAGTCAAGCGGGAAATGCGAGTCAGCGCCCATATATGGGCCAACAAGTAAAGTGATAGTGCTATTGTGTCGCGTGATCATGTTGTAGTAAATAAGTTTTAGATTATAAATTTTACGCACATAGCATTGTTTGTGCATTAGTCTCCTAGTAGTTGTTAAACTGGTCCCAAGACATCGGCCGTAGGGCTAGGATGCAAAGATGCATAATGTTTATCTGTAATGTAAATGCATTTGAATTCCATTGTAACTGACACTGTGCAACGTGTTATGATATTTGTGTTGCTATAACTTTTTATATCACACTGTACTGATATGAATGTAAGCGCAGTGTTTAAGTGCATAAGCACATACATTTTAGTTGTGTACATGGTACTTTGTTTTCTTTCTTTTAAAGGGGGGGAATATTGTAGGGGTTATGCTAAATGTGTAAATGGCAAGCAAGGCCAGTTGTCGGGTTGCGGCGCGCCCGATAGGTTGCGCCCAATAAATAATATTATACATAATATCTTCTGACTATTAATCCCGCAAGGGGCTCCCAAATATGTGTTGGAATCAATCAACAGACATTGCCAAACATATTCAGACTTCTACAAATTTGTTGAAACATTATTTGTAATTCCAGTTAAAACACTTGAGACACCTAATCTTAAATCCTAAACACCCGCAGGACGCAAAAGATTAAAGTAAGCCAAAACAATTTCAACGTGCATTCTTGCTATAATATAACGGCATATGTAGGATGAATTTAAACTTCCCGCGCGTTTGTTTATATGGGTCAATCAGCTAGTTTGACAGTTATAAGCAGATCGGCGCAACGGCCGCACTTTAATGCATACAAAGTCTTATCACTATGTTTTTTTTTGTTAAAATTTAGATCCATAGCTAAATTATGGCATTAAACTATCGTGCTAGGCTTAGGAGTCAGAACTTAGTAAATGAAAATAGTATTACACGGAGCAACGATTTAGGTTATGTATACGACAATTTTATAGAAATCAGTGAAGGTGACATTCGTAAGTATTAAAAATATATTTCTACAGACTACTTAATATTTAAATCCTCAATAGTTAATGTTTTGATTCATTAACTTAAATATCACGACGTTCCAGGTAAAACGGTCAATGTGGTACATTAGCCCATAAATGTGTTTTATACTAAAGAAATACACTTACCTCCAATAGTATTTTTTTTACTTTTGACCATGCACAGCAAGAGTTTAAATAATATCGGATAAAATAATTATTTGCATTATTTACGATACTTAAAATACATAGGTACTTTACGGTCTAATCTTACATTGCGTTGTTTTTCCAGCACCTCCTTTGCCATTTGGAGCCAATGAGATATATGATAATTACAGTTAAAGTTTACTCAAAGACATGTTTTGAAAATGATTCACCTCAATAAGAAAAACAAAATGATGCAGAATTAGAAAATTCTACTTTGTTTGAATCTGGTAATATGTTAATTTCATTAAGTCGACTATCTCAACCCCATGAAAAATGTAAGAATAGGTACTAGTGACAATCATAAAAAAGAAAGTGTTTTTAAACCTTCTGTCGAACATCAGAGTGAAGATTCGATAAACAATACGGATTTATTGGATGATAACAATATTTGTGATATTGATAATGTGACTCCACTACCGTCGTCTTTAGAATTAATTTATAAGTATTAATAATTTTAAGTGTACAGAATTGTTATTGTTGCTATTTATCAAAATATTAAAAAAATATGTATTTACTAAGAAGAAGGAGAATGAATATACTTTATCTATACTCTGGTCAGTCTGAATACAAAATTTGCTCAACCAACGTGTTTTATTCCAAAAGGTTATGGGCCACACCAAAAAATTTGCAGTTTAAGTACAGTTATAGTGTTTTTTACTATTTAATGCTACGCGTGTGCCATCAAGATGATGAATACCAATTTTCTGTCGAACGTGCCAAAACTCAAGAGTTGCGACAACTACGATGACTGGGCGTTCGCGGTGGAGAATTTATTGGTACTTAAAGGGGCGAACAAATTCTTAAAGCAAGAAGACGCAGAGGTAGCACAAAAGATTGCAGATGCCATAGCGCGAGCTAAATTGATCCTGACAATAGACACGTCATTATATGTACACATAAAGGAGACAAAGACTACGAAGGAATTGTGGACAAAATTAAAAACTTTGTTCGATGATTCAGGATTTTCAAGAAGAATCACTTTACTTCGTCATCTCATTTCTATTAGATTAGAAAACTGTGAAAATATGACCAAATATGTTACGCAAATGGTGGAAACTTCACAAAGATTAAACAGCACCGGATTTGTAATTAATGACGAATGGGTCGGATCTTTACTCTTGGCTGGACTACCAGAAAAGTTTATGCCCATGATTATGGCTATTGAGCATTCCGGCATATGGATGCCACAGCAGATTCCATAAAAACAAAGTTATTGGATATGGAAAATATGGATTCTATTGAAATGGAGGGAAACTCGGCATTAATAGCGCGAAGTTGGCAAAAGAAAAAACAAAACAAGGGTAGCTGCAAATACGGACTGACACAGTGTGCGTCAACGTCAAACGCAAGTGTCAATGTCAAAAGTACAAAAACAATAACATGTTACAAATGCAAGAAAACTGGTCATTACCGTAATCAATGTCCACTTTTAAACGATAAAACAGAAAATAAAAGGCAGACGAATGCTTTCAGCGTCGTTTTCCTTAGTGGAAAGTTTAATAAAAGTGACTGGTATGTTGATTCAGGAGCCAGTATGCATATGACGGCAAATGAAAGTTGGTTGACAAATAGGTTAACTTCTACAAGTTTACCTGAAATTATTGTTGCAAATGAAACGAAAGTACCAGTATTATGTTCGGGTGATGTAAGAGTTATGACAAATTATAACTACGAAGTAACTGTGAAGAATGTGCTGTGTGTGCCGACTCTTACAACTAACCTGTTGTCAGTTAGAGAATTGATAAAAAACGGAAATAGTGTTGACTTTCAACCAGGCCGATGTCTTATAAGGAACACATCAGGAAATTTAGTGGCTGAAGCAGAATTAGTTAACGGTATTTATAAACTGAAACAGGAAATGGAGAGTTGTATGCTAGTGTCGCCAACAGTTGATGGGCAGACATGGCACAGACGTCTTGGACATTTAAATAGCACAGATATGCAGAAAATGAAACAAGGACTTATTGATGGAATGTATTATCCAGACACCTTTGTAACAAGTAAGATAAATTGTGATATTTGTTGTCAGGGTAAACAGTCTAGACAGCCGTTCAGCACAGGTACAAGAGCCACAGAATTGTTACAGATTGTGCATTCAGATATTTGTGGATCTATGGAATGCAAATCCATTGGTGGTGCAAGATATTTTCTGTTATTCATCGATGACTTTAGCAGAATGACTTTTATATATTTTTTAAAGGCCAAAAGTGAAACATTTAACTATTTCAAAGAGTTTAAGTCAATGGTAGAGAATTATCAGAACAAAAGAATAAAGATCTTGCGTACAGACAACGGATGGGAGTATTGTAGTAATGATTTTAAGAATTTTTCTAAGCATTAAGGCATCATACATCAAAGAACTAGCTTTTAAACTCCAGAGCAAAATGGACTTAGTGAGAGATCTAATCGAACAATTGTGGAGAGAGCGAGATGCTTACTTTTCGAAGCTGGTTTGAATAAAAGATTTTGGGCAGAAGCGGCAAATACTGCAACATATTTAAAAAACAGATCAGCAGCTTCGGGTATAGAAAAGACTCCATATGAGATGTGGTTCAACAGAAAACCAGATTTACATCATTTACGCATATTCGGAAGCCCAGTTATGGTACATATACCAAAAGAGAATAGAACTAAATGGGATCGAAAATCCAAGAAACAGATACTCGTAGGTTTTTGTGACAATATTAAAGGGTACAGAATTTATGACCCTGAAAAAAAACCAAGTTTCTACAAGTAGAGATGTTCTGATACAAGAGCAGCAATTAAGACAGAATACAGTGACTATTTGTATAGGGAGCACAGATTCAGTGGGGGATTCAATAGAAGAATCTGTGGTGAAATTAGATTCAGTGGGGGATACAGTAGAAGAATCAGTAGTGAAACTAGACTCCCTGAATGAGACGATTTCAAGTGACTCAGACTATTTGAATGCTGAAGATGTTGCTAATGATCTTATACAGTCAGAAACTAGTGTTGAGAGCTCAGACAGTGTACAGAACTGTATATCTCAGAATACAGGTGAATCTAAGAAAATGTCACAGACAGAGGCTGATATTTTAGTAGAAAAGAGAATAAAGAAGAAACCTGACAGGTATGGCTTTGCTAATATGAGTACTATAGCTACAGGAGATGATGAATTGGATAAAATGTACATTATGGTCGGTCGAGTTGGCGGCTGCAATTTTTATGGCGAATAGAGCTATATGTAAGGAGTCACTAACCAAAATTAAAAGTTGCGGAAACACGTAGTTTTTTTAGTTATTGAAAAAATAATAAAAATGTGCAATTAAAAAATAAAACATTTAAGATTGCCAGAAGCGAATTCTGCCCGATTATCTAGTTAAGAAAAATAGGCGATTGAACTAGAATAAAAATGGCTGGGTTAGGTTAGGTGAGACATATAAGATTGCGCACGAGCCGAGCGAAGCGTGCGGCGGCAGCGGCCGGCGAGTGCCAGAAGCGAATTCTGCCCGATTCACTCTAGTTACGGTAAATAGGTGATTGAACTAGAATAAAAATGGCTAGGTTAGGTTAGGTGAGACATTTAAGATTGCGCCAGAAGCGAATTCTGCCCGTTTTACTCTTTTTAGTGAAAATGGGTAATTGTACTAAAATAGAAAGTTCTCAAAAATAATTTCTCGCAAACACTTTGCGTGGCTTATAGAACTTCGAAATACTTGTTTGAGACTTTATCAGTTTTTGAGATATAATCTCAAAAACTGATAAAGTCTCAAAAAAGTATTCGCGGAGGGAGGGGGAGGGGTATATTATTTGACTAGTAGTTATGGCATGACTTTAAAGGCCTTTCGCGCTATATTAAAAAAAACCTGTCAAAATTACGTCAAAAGTAGTCGAATCTTCATACAAAAATACGAATTTTATTTTTTCAATAACTAAAAAACTACGAGTTTCCGCAACTTTTAATTTTGGTTAGTGACACCTTACATATAGCTCTATTCGCCATAAAAATTGCAGCCGCCAACACGACCGACCGTAATGTACATTTTTTCCAATGAATTGACCTATGCAGAGGCTGTCAATGGCGCTGAGAAACAACAATGGTTGCAGACAATGGCGGAGGAGCTACAGTCATTTGAAGAGAATCAGGTATGGGAAGTTGTTGATACTCCGAGAAATGCTAGTGTAGTACAGTGTAAATGGGTCTTAAGAAAGAAACTAGATTGTGACAATAAAGTGAGGAATCGTGCAAGACTTGTGGCAAAAGGCTTTACACAAAAAGCTGGTCTTGACTAGCAAGAAACTTTTTCCCCAGTTATAAGACATTCTACTTTGCGTTTACTGTTTGCCTTAAGTGTACAACTAGATATGAATATAACTCACTTAGATGTTACAACGGCCTTTCTAAATGGTTACCTAAAAGAGGACATTTTCATACATTTTCCTGAAGGTTTTCCCCTAAACGCTTTAAATAAAGTTTTAAAATTAAAAAAGGCTGTCTATGAATTAAAACATATCGTCTCTTGCTTGGTATAGGAGAGTAGAGGAGGCATTGTGTAGTTCTGGTTATTGTAAAAGTAAACTGGAACCATGTGTGTTTGTAAAAAATCATTGTAATAATAAGAAAACAATAGTTGGTATTTACGTTGATGACTTTTTAATTTTTTCTAATTGTGAAAGTGAATCAGATAGTTTAATTAATTTTTGAGACAGAAATTTAAAATAAAAAATTTGGGCCATGTAAAGCAATATTTGGGCATGAAAATTCACATAGACAAAAAGGCTAATGTTATTACAATAGATCAGGAGCATTATATTGAAAAATTAGTAAATATATTTGATATGTCTGATTGTAATTCAGCTGCGACACCTATATAATGTTAACTAAATGTTGAAAAGTCAAATGTATGTGAGGAGAAATTACCATATCAAAAGTTAATAGGAAGTTTGATGTATATAGCAGTCTAAACACCTATGTGAACTTGGCAACCGACTTTCAAATTATTTATTTTTATAATCATCATTCGATTGTACTAGGATTGTACCCGATTGTACCGTATTTAAAATTGTTTGTACCTCAAAGGGGTAAAAATTACGGGGTGAAAAAAATTTGCTCAGCAACCAACTTGAAGATTTAGTAATTTCAATGATGCCATCTTGAAGAACATCGTTTGTACCGGATTGTACCACAATTTTTTTTTTTTTTTTAAAGAAAAATTTTTTTTTTCTTTACAAAAAAAATTTTTTTTTAAGAAGTCCAAAATGTTTAACATATAGTTCAGCTACTATCTACTTCATAAAATTTTAATATAAAGGAAGTTTCAGGGCGAGTTAGCAATTTATTAGTAAATACCTAAAGTACGTTTTTTATACTACAGCAGAACATGACACGTTTTGACGTTTGTGCCTCTCTATAACGTTACAGTTGTTATAATTATAAGTACCCGACATATTTTTCAGTACGAATACACTTTATTTGAACGAGCACAAACGATAGATAGCCAACGGTGACTCGCGAAAGTACCTAAAGTAGTTTTTTCAATACTAGAACAGAACATGACACGTTTTGACGTTTGTGCCTCTCTATAACGTTACAGTTGTTATTTATATTAGTACCCGACATATTTTACAGTACGAATACACTTTATTTGAACGAGCACAAACGATAGATAGCCAACGGTGACTCGCGAAAGTACCTAAAGTAGTTTTTTCAATACTAGAACAGAACATGACACGTTTTGACGTTTGTGCCTCTCTATAACGTTACAGTTGTTATTAATATTAGTACCTGACATATTTCTTAGTACTAATACACTTTATTTGAACGAGCACAAACGATAGATAGCCAACGGTGACTCGCGAAAATACCTAAAGTAGTTTTTTCAATACTACAGCAGAACATGACACGTTTTGACGTTTGTGCCTCTCTATAACGTTACAGTTGTTATAATTATAAGTACCCGACATATTTTTCAGTACGAATACACTTTATTTGAACGAGCACAAACGATAGATAGCCAACGGTGACTCGCGAAAGTACCTAAAGTCGTTTTTTCAATACTAGAGCAAAACATGACACGTTTTAACGTTTGTGCCTCTCTATAACGTTACAGTTGTTATAATTATAAGTACCCGACATATTTTTCAGTACGAATACACTTTATTTGAACGAGCACAAACGATAGATAGCCAACGGTGACTCACGAAAGTACCTAAAGTAGTTTTTTCAATACTAGAACAGAACATGACACGTTTTGACGTCTGTGCCTCTCTACAACGTTACAGTTGTTATTTATATTAGTACCCGACATATTTTACAGTACGAATACACTTTATTTGAACGAGCACAAACGATAGATAGCCAACGGTGACTCGCGAAAGTACCTAAAGTAGTTTTTTCAATACTAGAACAGAACATGACACGTTTTGACGTTTGTGCCTCTCTATAACGTTACAGTTCTTATTAATATTAGTACCCGACATATTTCTTAGTACGAATACACTTTATTTGAACGAGCACAAACGATAGATAGCCAACGGTGACTCGCGAAAGTACCTAAAGTCGTTTTTTCAATACTACAGCAGAACATGACACGTTTTGACGTTTGTGCCTCTCTATAACGTTACAGTTGTTATAAATATTAGTACCCGACATATTTCTTAGTACGAATACACTTTATTTGAACGAGCACAAACGATAGATAGCCAACGGTGACTCGCGAAAGTACCTAAAGTCGTTTTTTCAATACTAGAGCAGAACATGACACGTTTTGACGTTTGTGCCTCTCTATAACGTTACAGTTCTTATTAATATTAGTACCCGACATATTTCTTAGTACGAATACACTTTATTTGAACGAGCACAAACGATAGATAGCCAACGGTGACTCGCGAAAGTACCTAAAGTCGTTTTTTCAATACTAGAGCAGAACATGACACGTTTTGACGTTTGTGCCTCTCTATAACGTTACAGTTCTTATTAATATTAGTACCCGACATATTTCTTAGTACGAATACACTTTATTTGAACGAGCACAAACGATAGATAGCCAACGGTGACTCGCGAAAATACCTAAAGTCGTTTTTTCAATACTACAGCAGAACATGACACGTTTTGACGTTTGTGCCTCTCTATAACGTTACAGTTGTTATAATTATAAGTACCCGACATATTTTTCAGTACGAATACACTTTATTTGAACGAGCACAAACGATAGATAGCCAACGGTGACTCGCGAAAGTACCTAAAGTCGTTTTTTCAATACTAGAGCAGAACATGACACGTTTTGACGTTTGTGCCTCTCTATAACGTTACAGTTGTTATAATTATAAGTACCTGACATATTTTTCAGTACGAATACACTTTATTTGAACGAGCACAAACGATAGATAGCCAACGGTGACTCGCGAAAGTACCTAAAGTCGTTTTTTCAATACTACAGCAGAACATGACACGTTTTGACGTTTGTGCCTCTCTATAACGTTACAGTTGTTATTGATATTATTACCTGACATATTTATTAGTACGAATACACTTTATTTGAACGAGCACAAACGATAGATAGCCTACGGTGACTCGCGAAAGTACCTAAAGTCGTTTTTTCAATACTATAGCAGAACATGACACGTTTTGACGTTTGTGCCTCTCTATAACGTTACAGTTAGTATCAATAAATATACCTGATATATTTTTCAGTACGAATACACTTTATTTGAACGAGCACAAACGATAGATTGCCAACAGTGACTCGCGAAAGTACCTAAAGTCAGTCTTATATCTATTTTTTATAATTTACTGCGTATTTCTAATACATTTTCTATCTTAAGAACATTTTCCTGACAGTAACGAACACAACCATGGCCTACCAGCCCATACAATCTATTTTTAATACAAAAAAATTGCAATAGATGTCACTACTATTAACGTTTGTTAATTATAAAATGTAAATATACCGAATCAAGTACAAATATTCGAGTGGCGTCACGGCACTCGTACGCATTAGTCGCGTTCCTAGTTGTTATATATAACAAGTCGTATAAATAACAAGTGCATTGATAACACTGCGCTCGCTGCGACTTGCGCCCGGTAACTCGGTAGAAAAAGGTTTGCCGGCGCGCCGCGCTTATCTATAGATGACGGACGATACAAATAAACATTGTTCTAAACAGTTTTGTTATACTGATATAATGTTGAGTGATAATTCTATTAGTGAGCAGGAAATGATA
Source organism: Celastrina argiolus (assembly GCA_905187575.2). Lineage (NCBI taxonomy): Eukaryota > Metazoa > Arthropoda > Insecta > Lepidoptera > Lycaenidae > Celastrina > Celastrina argiolus. The sequence goes on along the minus strand of LR994578.1, from coordinate 473,435 downwards.
GATGAAGAGGAAGAAGAGTTACAAATATACCAAGAAGAGAACCCGATTCAATCCGAGATGGAAACCAAAGAAGAGATAAAAAATTATACAAAACCAATGAAACGAGACAGAGATGCGATAGAAACAGACTGGAGTATTGTAGGAAATAGGAAAGAAAAGAAGAGAAAAGAGGAGAAAATTCAAGTATATATTTCATGTAAAGAAGGCGTGCCTAAACAACTCGCTTTAGCGAAATTGGTAAAAAGAGAGGAAATAAATATAAAGGACATAACAAATATTAAGTATATTAATAAATATAGATTACGTATCGATTTTTTGTGCGATTTGAGTGCTTCAAAGTTGGAGCACAACGAGTCCTTTATAAATCAAGGATGACGATTCTACAGGGCTATGGAGAAAAGTTACTCATACGGAGTGATTAAAGACATAGATATAGATACTTCAGATAATGATTTATGTAATAATGTAATCTGCCCGAACGAGATTCAGCTGGTGTCGGCTCGGCGCCTCAACAGACGCGTTAATGATTCTTCTGACCGTACGTGGCTTCCAAGCGAGGCAGTTCGATTGTGTTTTAAAGGTCCGAACATACCAGCGTACATTTATATCGATGAGTTACGTATAAAAGTATTTCCATACGTATTTCCCGTGACGCAATGTTCGAAATGCTGGAAGTTTGGCCATTTCGCTAAAATATGTTCATCCAAATCTGTAGTGTGTCCTAAATGTGGAAATAATCATGTTAATTGCGAGACCCTAACATTTAAGTGCATAAATTGTAATGGAAGACATATGGCCTTAGCTAGGAATTGTCCAAGTTTCCTAAGAGAGAAGAAGTTGAGAGACATTATGTCTGAATTTAACTGTACATATCGGAAGGCCTTAGAAATGTACCCACATAGCGACAATCCAAGTTATGCACTGTATGATAACAAAAAACAAAATTCAGAAGTACCTATAACATTCATTTCCGACGAAATAAAACCTAGCACTTCAGCTACGCCTAGTACATCTTACGCAAATATAGTTAAAACTACTGCTACGTTACACAGCTCAGAATCTCCGACATATTTTTCTCGCACGAAAAATAAAGGGAAGGGTAAGAAGTCAAAGATCGAGTCCACTGACATGAAGTTGGAGGTTGACTCGGAAAGGCGTCGTAGTGAAAATTATATTGCTGATCATTCTTCTAATGAGAACGCTACGCAGGATAATCAGCGCGAAGTACATTTTTCTGAACTTTTGTCAAGGCTTAAGGACATTATATTTATAAAAGGTCAATCTTTTCAATCTAAAATTAAAAACGTAATTAAGTGTTGTGTTGAATGGCTGGTATTAGTAGTAGTCGATAGTGTATCAGCAGACTGGCCCGTGTTGAATAAGTTATTGGAATATTTCAATGGATAAGAGACGTTGTAAAAAGCTTAACATAATACAATGGAATTCCCAAAGCTTACGTCCTAAATTAGTGTCCTTGGAAAATTTATTGGCGCAAGAAAAAATTCACATAGCTGTTTTATGTGAAACGTGGTTACAACCTCACAGTTCTTTGAAAGTAAGTGGTTATAATATTTTTCGTACGGATCGAGGGGACTGTTATGGTGGGGTAGCTATCCTTGTACACGTATCAGTTAAGTGTCAGCCACTAGACGTAAGAGTTAAAAATTCTCAAATTGAGGTTGTGGGTTCTATCGTTTGTGCTCGTTCAAATAAAGTGTATTAGTACTAAGAAATATGTCAGGTACTAATATTAATAACAACTGTAACGTTATAGAGAGGCACAAACGTCAAAACGTGTCATGTTCTGTTCTAGTATTGAAAAAACTACTTTAGGTACTTTCGCGAGTCACCGTTGGCTATCTATCGTTTGTGCTCGTTCAAATAAAGTGTATTCGTACTGAAAAATATGTCGGGTACTTATAATTATAACAACTGTAACGTTATAGAGAGGCACAAACGTCAAAACGTGTCATGTTCTGCTCTAGTATTGAAAAAACGACTTTAGGTACTTTCGCGAGTCACCGTTGGCTATCTATCGTTTGTGCTCGTTCAAATAAAGTGTATTCGTACTGAAAAATATGTCGGGTACTTATAATTATAACAACTGTAACGTTATAGAGAGGCACAAACGTCAAAACGTGTCATGTTCTGCTCTAGTATTGAAAAAACGACTTTAGGTACTTTCGCGAGTCACCGTTGGCTATCTATCGTTTGTGCTCGTTCAAATAAAGTGTATTAGTACTAAGAAATATGTCAGGTACTAATATTAATAACAACTGTAACGTTATAGAGAGGCACAAACGTCAAAACGTGTCATGTTCTGTTCTAGTATTGAAAAAACTACTTTAGGTACTTTCGCGAGTCACCGTTGGCTATCTATCGTTTGTGCTCGTTCAAATAAAGTGTATTCGTACTGAAAAATATGTCGGGTACTTATAATTATAACAACTGTAACGTTATAGAGAGGCACAAACGTCAAAACGTGTCATGTTCTGCTCTAGTATTGAAAAAACGACTTTAGGTATTTTCGCGAGTCACCGTTGGCTATCTATCGTTTGTGCTCGTTCAAATAAAGTGTATTCGTACTGAAAAATATGTCGGGTACTTATAATTATAACAACTGTAACGTTATAGAGAGGCACAAACGTCAAAACGTGTCATGTTCTGCTGTAGTATTGAAAAAACGACTTTAGGTACTTTCGCGAGTCACCGTTGGCTATCTATCGTTTGTGCTCGTTCAAATAAAGTGTATTCGTACTGAAAAATATGTCGGGTACTTATAATTATAACAACTGTAACGTTATAGAGAGGCACAAACGTCAAAACGTGTCATGTTCTGCTCTAGTATTGAAAAAACGACTTTAGGTACTTTCGCGAGTCACCGTTGGCTATCTATCGTTTGTGCTCGTTCAAATAAAGTGTATTCGTACTGAAAAATATGTCGGGTACTTATAATTATAACAACTGTAACGTTATAGAGAGGCACAAACGTCAAAACGTGTCATGTTCTGCTGTAGTATTGAAAAAACGACTTTAGGTATTTTCGCGAGTCACCGTTGGCTATCTATCGTTTGTGCTCGTTTAAATAAAGTGTATTCGTACTAAGAAATATGTCGGGTACTAATATTAATAAGAACTGTAACGTTATAGAGGCACAAACGTCAAAACGTGTCATGTTCTGCTGTAGTATTGAAAAAACGACTTTAGGTACTTTCGCGAGTCACCGTTGGCTATCTATCGTTTGTGATCGTTCAAATAAAGTGTATTCGTACTAAGAAATATGTCAGGTACTAATATTAATAACAATTGTAACGTTATAGAGAGGCACAAACGTCAAAACGTGTCATGTTTTGCTGTAGTATTGAAAAAACTACTTTAGGTACTTTCGCGAGTCACCGTTGGCTATCTATCGTTTGTGCTCGTTCAAATAAAGTGTATTCGTACTGAAAAATATGTCGGGTACTTATAATTATAACAACTGTAACGTTATAGACAGGCACAAACGTCAAAACGTGTCATGTTCTGCTCTAGTATTGAAAAAACGACTTTAGGTACTTTCGCGAGTCACCGTTGGCTATCTATCGTTTGTGCTCGTTCAAATAAAGTGTATTAGTACTAAGAAATATGTCAGGTACTAATATTAATAACAACTGTAACGTTATAGAGAGGCACAAACGTCAAAACGTGTCATGTTCTGCTGTAGTATTGAAAAAACGACTTTAGGTACTTTCGCGAGTCACCGTTGGCTATCTATCGTTTGTGCTCGTTCAAATAAAGTGTATTCGTACTGAAAAATATGTCGGGTACTTATAATTATAACAACTGTAACGTTATAGAGAGGCACAAACGTCAAAACGTGTCATGTTCTGCTCTAGTATTGAAAAAACGACTTTAGGTACTTTCGCGAGTCACCGTTGGCTATCTATCGTTTGTGCTCGTTCAAATAAAGTGTATTCGTACTGAAAAATATGTCGGGTACTTATAATTATAACAACTGTAACGTTATAGAGAGGCACAAACGTCAAAACGTGTCATGTTCTGCTCTAGTATTGAAAAAACGACTTTAGGTACTTTCGCGAGTCACCGTTGGCTATCTATCGTTTGTGCTCGTTCAAATAAAGTGTATTCGTACTGAAAAATATGTCGGGTACTTATAATTATAACAACTGTAACGTTATAGAGAGGCACAAACGTCAAAACGTGTCATGTTCTGCTGTAGTATTGAAAAAACTACTTTAGGTACTTTCGCGAGTCACCGTTGGCTATCTATCGTTTGTGCTCGTTCAAATAACGTGTATTCGTACTGAAAAATATGTCGGGTACTAATATTTATAACAACTGTAACGTGATAGAGAGGCACAAACGTCAAAACGTGTCATGTTCTGCTGTAGTATTGAAAAAACGACTTTAGGTACTTTCGCGAGTCACCGTTGGCTATCTATCGTTTGTGCTCGTTCAAATAAAGTGTATTCGTACTGAAAAATATGTCGGGGTACTTATAATTATAACAACTGTAACGTTATAGAGAGGCACAAACGTCAAAACGTGTCATGTTCTGCTCTAGTATTGAAAAAACGACTTTAGGTACTTTCGCGAGTCACCGTTGGCTATCTATCGTTTGTGCTCGTTCAAATAAAGTGTATTCGTACTGAAAAATATGTCGGGTACTTATAATTATAACAACTGTAACGTTATAGAGAGGCACAAACGTCAAAACGTGTCATGTTCTGCTGTAGTATTGAAAAAACTACTTTAGGTACTTTCGCGAGTCACCGTTGGCTATCTATCGTTTGTGCTCGTTCAAATAACGTGTATTCGTACTGAAAAATATGTCGGGTACTAATATTTATAACAACTGTAACGTTATAGAGAGGCACAAACGTCAAAACGTGTCATGTTCTGCTGTAGTATTGAAAAAACGACTTTAGGTACTTTCGCGAGTCACCGTTGGCTATCTATCGTTTGTGATCGTTCAAATAAAGTGTATTCGTACTAAGAAATATGTCAGGTACTAATATTAATAACAATTGTAACGTTATAGAGAGGCACAAACGTCAAAACGTGTCATGTTTTGCTGTAGTATTGAAAAAACTACTTTAGGTACTTTCGCGAGTCACCGTTGGCTATCTATCGTTTGTGCTCGTTCAAATAAAGTGTATTCGTACTGAAAAATATGTCGGGTACTTATAATTATAACAACTGTAACGTTATAGAGAGGCACAAACGTCAAAACGTGTCATGTTCTGCTCTAGTATTGAAAAAACGACTTTAGGTACTTTCGCGAGTCACCGTTGGCTATCTATCGTTTGTGCTCGTTCAAATAAAGTGTATTCGTACTAAGAAATATGTCAGGTACTAATATTAATAACAATTGTAACGTTATAGAGAGGCACAAACGTCAAAACGTGTCATGTTTTGCTGTAGTATTGAAAAAACTACTTTAGGTACTTTCGCGAGTCACCGTTGGCTATCTATCGTTTGTGCTCGTTCAAATAAAGTGTATTCGTACTGAAAAATATGTCGGGTACTTATAATTATAACAACTGTAACGTTATAGACAGGCACAAACGTCAAAACGTGTCATGTTCTGCTCTAGTATTGAAAAAACGACTTTAGGTACTTTCGCGAGTCACCGTTGGCTATCTATCGTTTGTGCTCGTTCAAATAAAGTGTATTCGTACTGAAAAATATGTCGGGTACTTATAATTATAACAACTGTAACGTTATAGAGAGGCACAAACGTCAAAACGTGTCATGTTCTGCTGTAGTATTGAAAAAACGACTTTAGGTATTTTCGCGAGTCACCGTTGGCTATCTATCGTTTGTGCTCGTTCAAATAAAGTGTATTCGTACTAAGAAATATGTCGGGTACTAATATTAATAAGAACTGTAACGTTATAGAGAGGCACAAACGTCAAAACGTGTCATGTTCTGCTGTAGTATTGAAAAAACTACTTTAGGTACTTTCGCGAGTCACCGTTGGCTATCTATCGTTTGTGCTCGTTCAAATAACGTGTATTCGTACTGAAAAATATGTCGGGTACTAATATTTATAACAACTGTAACGTTATAGAGAGGCACAAACGTCAAAACGTGTCATGTTCTGCTGTAGTATTGAAAAAACGACTTTAGGTACTTTCGCGAGTCACCGTTGGCTATCTATCGTTTGTGCTCGTTCAAATAAAGTGTATTCGTACTAAGAAATATGTCGGGTACTAATATTAATAAGAACTGTAACGTTATAGAGAGGCACAAACGTCAAAACGTGTCATGTTCTGCTCTAGTATTGAAAAAACGACTTTAGGTACTTTCGCGAGTCACCGTTGGCTATCTATCGTTTGTGCTCGTTCAAATAAAGTGTATTCGTACTAAGAAATATGTCGGGTACTAATATTTATAACAACTGTAACGTTATAGAGAGGCACAAACGTCAAAACGTGTCATGTTCTGCTGTAGTATTGAAAAAACTACTTTAGGTACTTTCGCGAGTCACCGTTGGCTATCTATCGTTTGTGCTCGTTCAAATAAAGTGTATTCGTACTAAGAAATATGTCGGGTACTAATATTAATAAGAACTGTAACGTTATAGAGAGGCACAAACGTCAAAACGTGTCATGTTCTGCTCTAGTATTGAAAAAACGACTTTAGGTACTTTCGCGAGTCACCGTTGGCTATCTATCGTTTGTGCTCGTTCAAATAAAGTGTATTCGTACTAAGAAATATGTCGGGTACTAATATTAATAAGAACTGTAACGTTATAGAGAGGCACAAACGTCAAAACGTGTCATGTTCTGCTCTAGTATTGAAAAAACTACTTTAGGTACTTTCGCGAGTCACCGTTGGCTATCTATCGTTTGTGCTCGTTCAAATAAAGTGTATTCGTACTGAAAAATATGTCGGGTACTTATAATTATAACAACTGTAACGTTATAGACAGGCACAAACGTCAAAACGTGTCATGTTCTGCTCTAGTATTGAAAAAACGACTTTAGGTACTTTCGCGAGTCACCGTTGGCTATCTATCGTTTGTGCTCGTTCAAATAAAGTGTATTAGTACTAAGAAATATGTCAGGTACTAATATTAATAACAACTGTAACGTTATAGAGAGGCACAAACGTCAAAACGTGTCATGTTCTGCTGTAGTATTGAAAAAACGACTTTAGGTACTTTCGCGAGTCACCGTTGGCTATCTATCGTTTGTGCTCGTTCAAATAAAGTGTATTCGTACTGAAAAATATGTCGGGTACTTATAATTATAACAACTGTAACGTTATAGAGAGGCACAAACGTCAAAACGTGTCATGTTCTGCTCTAGTATTGAAAAAACGACTTTAGGTACTTTCGCGAGTCACCGTTGGCTATCTATCGTTTGTGCTCGTTCAAATAAAGTGTATTCGTACTAAGAAATATGTCGGGTACTAATATTAATAAGAACTGTAACGTTATAGAGAGGCACAAACGTCAAAACGTGTCATGTTCTGCTCTAGTATTGAAAAAACGACTTTAGGTACTTTCGCGAGTCACCGTTGGCTATCTATCGTTTGTGCTCGTTCAAATAAAGTGTATTCGTACTGAAAAATATGTCGGGTACTTATAATTATAACAACTGTAACGTTATAGAGAGGCACAAACGTCAAAACGTGTCATGTTCTGCTGTAGTATTGAAAAAACGACTTTAGGTATTTTCGCGAGTCACCGTTGGCTATCTATCGTTTGTGCTCGTTCAAATAAAGTGTATTCGTACTAAGAAATATGTCGGGTACTAATATTAATAAGAACTGTAACGTTATAGAGAGGCACAAACGTCAAAACGTGTCATGTTCTGCTGTAGTATTGAAAAAACTACTTTAGGTACTTTCGCGAGTCACCGTTGGCTATCTATCGTTTGTGCTCGTTCAAATAACGTGTATTCGTACTGAAAAATATGTCGGGTACTAATATTTATAACAACTGTAACGTTATAGAGAGGCACAAACGTCTAAACGTGTCATGTTCTGCTGTAGTATTGAAAAAACGACTTTAGGTACTTTCGCGAGTCACCGTTGGCTATCTATCGTTTGTGCTCGTTCAAATAAAGTGTATTCGTACTAAGAAATATGTCGGGTACTTATAATTATAACAACTGTAACGTTATAGAGAGGCACAAACGTCAAAACGTGTCATGTTCTGCTCTAGTATTGAAAAAACGACTTTAGGTACTTTCGCGAGTCACCGTTGGCTATCTATCGTTTGTGCTCGTTCAAATAAAGTGTATTCGTACTGAAAAATATGTCGGGTACTTATAATTATAACAACTGTAACGTTATAGAGAGGCACAAACGTCAAAACGTGTCATGTTCTGCTCTAGTATTGAAAAAACGACTTTAGGTACTTTCGCGAGTCACCGTTGGCTATCTATCGTTTGTGCTCGTTCAAATAAAGTGTATTCGTACTAAGAAATATGTCGGGTACTAATATTAATAAGAACTGTAACGTTATAGAGAGGCACAAACGTCAAAACGTGTCATGTTCTGCTCTAGTATTGAAAAAACGACTTTAGGTACTTTCGCGAGTCACCGTTGGCTATCTATCGTTTGTGCTCGTTCAAATAAAGTGTATTCGTACTGAAAAATATGTCGGGTACTTATAATTATAACAACTGTAACGTTATAGAGAGGCACAAACGTCAAAACGTGTCATGTTCTGCTGTAGTATTGAAAAAACGACTTTAGGTATTTTCGCGAGTCACCGTTGGCTATCTATCGTTTGTGCTCGTTCAAATAAAGTGTATTCGTACTAAGAAATATGTCGGGTACTAATATTAATAAGAACTGTAACGTTATAGAGAGGCACAAACGTCAAAACGTGTCATGTTCTGCTGTAGTATTGAAAAAACTACTTTAGGTACTTTCGCGAGTCACCGTTGGCTATCTATCGTTTGTGCTCGTTCAAATAACGTGTATTCGTACTGAAAAATATGTCGGGTACTAATATTTATAAGAACTGTAACGTTATAGAGAGGCACAAACGTCAAAACGTGTCATGTTCTGCTGTAGTATTGAAAAAACGACTTTAGGTACTTTCGCGAGTCACCGTTGGCTATCTATCGTTTGTGCTCGTTCAAATAAAGTGTATTCGTACTAAGAAATATGTCAGGTACTAATATTAATAACAATTGTAACGTTATAGAGAGGCACAAACGTCAAAACGTGTCATGTTTTGCTGTAGTATTGAAAAAACTACTTTAGGTACTTTCGCGAGTCACCGTTGGCTATCTATCGTTTGTGCTCGTTCAAATAAAGTGTATTCGTACTGAAAAATATGTCGGGTACTTATAATTATAACAACTGTAACGTTATAGAGAGGCACAAACGTCAAAACGTGTCATGTTCTGCTCTAGTATTGAAAAAACGACTTTAGGTACTTTCGCGAGTCACCGTTGGCTATCTATCGTTTGTGCTCGTTCAAATAAAGTGTATTAGTACTAAGAAATATGTCAGGTACTAATATTAATAACAACTGTAACGTTATAGAGAGGCACAAACGTCAAAACGTGTCATGTTCTGTTCTAGTATTGAAAAAACTACTTTAGGTACTTTCGCGAGTCACCGTTGGCTATCTATCGTTTGTGCTCGTTCAAATAAAGTGTATTCGTACTGAAAAATATGTCGGGTACTTATAATTATAACAACTGTAACGTTATAGAGAGGCACAAACGTCAAAACGTGTCATGTTCTGCTCTAGTATTGAAAAAACGACTTTAGGTACTTTCGCGAGTCACCGTTGGCTATCTATCGTTTGTGCTCGTTCAAATAAAGTGTATTCGTACTGAAAAATATGTCGGGTACTTATAATTATAACAACTGTAACGTTATAGAGAGGCATAAACGTCAAAACGTGTCATGTTCTGCTGTAGTATTGAAAAAACGACTTTAGGTATTTTCGCGAGTCACCGTTGGCTATCTATCGTTTGTGCTCGTTCAAATAAAGTGTATTCGTACTAAGAAATATGTCGGGTACTAATATTAATAAGAACTGTAACGTTATAGAGAGGCACAAACGTCAAAACATGTCATGTTCTGCTGTAGTATTGAAAAAACTACTTTAGGTACTTTCGCGAGTCACCGTTGGCTATCTATCGTTTGTGCTCGTTCAAATAAAGTGTATTCGTACTAAGAAATATGTCGGGTACTAATATTAATAACATCTGTAACGTTATAGAGAGGCACAAACGTCAAAACGTGTCATGTTCTGTTCTAGTATTGAAAAAACGACTTTAGGTACTTTCGCGAGTCACCGTTGGCTATCTATCGTTTGTGCTCGTTCAAATAAAGTGTATTCGTACTAAGAAATATGTCGGGTACTAATATTAATAACAATTGTAACGTTATAGAGAGGCACAAACGTCAAAACGTGTCATGTTCTGCTGTAGTATAAAAAACGTACTTTAGGTATTTACTAATAAATTGCTAACTCGCCCTTAAACTTCCTTTATATTAAAATTTTATGAAGTAGATAGTAGCTGAACTACATGTTAAACATTTTGGACTTCTTAAAAAAAAAAAATTTTTGTAAAGAAAAAAAAAATTTTTCTTTAAAAAAAAAAAATTGTGGTACAATCCGGTACAAACGATGTTCTTCAAGATGGCATCATTGAAATTACTAAATCTTCAAGTTTTTTTCACCCCGTAATTTTTACCCCTTTGAGGTACAAACAATTTTAAATACGGTACAATCGGGTACAATCCTAGTACAATCGAATGATGATAATAAAAATAAATAATTTGAAAGTCGGTTGCCAAGTTCACATAGGTAGTCTAAACTCGTCCTGACATTGCTTATTCTGTAAGTTTTTTGAGCCAATTTAACAATTGTTATTCTTATTCACATTGGAACTATGCAAAAAGGATTTTTAAATATTTGTTACACACTAACTTATTGTTTAAAATATTCTAAAAAGGAAACAAATTTAGTGGGATATGTGGATGCTGATTGGGCTAGTGACACCACAGATAGACGTTCATACACAGGTTTTTGTTTTGTAAAATTGGGAGGCCCCATATCTTGGGAAAGTAAAAAGCAGAAGACTGTTGCCCTAAGCAGTTGTGAGGCTGAGTACATGGCTTTATCTGAAGCATGTCGTGAAGCAATTTATTTACAAAGCTTAGAAAATGAAATAGTAGGTTCTTGTAATAAAATTGTAATGTATAATGACAGTCAGAGTGCATTGAAGCTGGCAAATAATTATCAATCGCATAAACGCTCTAAGCAAATTGATGTAAGATATAATTTCATAAGGGAAGTTTTAAGAAATGAAATTATTGAAACCAAATATTTGTCAACAGTCAATATGCCCGCTGACTTATTAACTAAAGGTTTATCAAGTAATAAGCATTATAAATTCATGAAAGCTCTTGGTATTTTAAGTAAATTAAATTAGTTATATACATGTGTATGTACAGCATTGCAAAAAAACAAAAAAATATGTAATTTTGATAAAGTGGGGGTGTTGCTATTTATCAAAATATTAAAAAATATGTATTTACTAAGAAGAAGGAGAATGAATATACTTTATCTATGCTCTGGTCAGTCTGAATACAAAATTTGCTCAACCAACGTGTTTTATTCCAAAATTTATTTACTTTATTTCATAATTAATGTTATTTTTAAGATTTATAATATGATAAAATTTGTAATTAAACACACACGCACACTACACCGACCGCTCTCATTGGTCGACACTAATTTAATATCACCCGCTCAGGCGCCGTCTATCTCGGCGCCTATAAAAAGGCCTACCTAACGATGTCCTCGCAGGGATCGTCCTGGCTTCCGTCGCGCGCGCACGTCGATTCCGCCGCGTTCGTCCGCGTCTCGATCGTGACGCGTCCGTGCCGACCACCTTCCTGGAGCAGTTCCCAGCGTCTCCTGATGGCGTCCGGCAATCCGTGCTTGGTTCATTCGAACTGAGCGCGGATTGTCGCCTTGCCGGGGAGCTGAACTGCCCGCCCGCCCCGCTGGGTCGCCCAGCGTTGTGGTCACGGGAGGCCAGCTACCCCAAGCGTCCAGCTTGGTGCTACACCGCCTGCTTAACTCCGCCCATGGCCGTTCGTGTCGTGCTGTGGCGCCCCCCCGGCCGCAGACGACGTGGAAGACCGCCCCGCGCCGACCTGGCGCACCACCACCGCAACACCGAGCCTAGCTGCGACGGAGAGGACACCGTTCGCGCCGGGCCCCCGTCGGCATTCTCGCGGGGGGGTAGTGGAACCCCCTCGCCCCAATGTCCGGCCGAGACCTGCAGCGCGTCCCGGATCCCGCTCCGTCCAGCCGACAAGTGCCCGGACTCGCCGCAGTGCATTCAGCGCTGCCTTGCGGACTGCGCCCCTTGCCGTAGCGCCGCACCCCCACCGGCCGCGACCTGCCGCACCCCCCGGATCCCGCTCCGCCATGCCGTGATGCGCCCGGACCTGCCGCAGCGTCCCCAGTGCCGCACCCACCACACGGGGATGCCGCAGGATGCCGCCTGCTGCCCGGCTTCTGCAAGGAGGCTGCGCGGCGTGCGGGCGAACCCAGCGCCCCCAGATTTCCACCACCACCACTCGTCGGGTCCCATCACCCTTCCCCCCTCATGGCTCCCGGAGCCCCCCCACTCCCTGGTCGGACGGATCCGCGTACGGTTAAAGACCGTACGTCACGGCCCTTCAGGCAGTCTTAATAAAGGATCGAGGGTTTTTCCCCGCGCCCTGACGCGGGGGTTTTGCCTTTAAAAAAACGTCTCTTGTGTCATTTACTTTCCTCTCCCCAGCTATGGTAGGGTTTGGTCCGCGGGATGGAGGGTGGTGTAGGGGGAGTGGAATCACACACGCTCTCCGGTCCCAGGACCGGGGCCCCTTGCACTGCTTGACGTCCCGCCATTCAGGTACAGCCTTCCATGGCTCTTTCACTTAGCGCCACGGTTTTCCCCTGCGTTTTGCGGGGGGTTTTCCCTAGAAAAACTTGGAATTATTTCGGCTCGGTATCCTCAATACCGGGCCCTTCGACCTCACGTAGAGGGGCTCTTTAGCCCCTGGTCGTGATTCCCCCGCCCTGGGCCACTCTGGCCCGGCGTGCGAGGACTGCATTAGGTAGGTGTCCTCGCAGGATCGTCCTGGCTCTCAGTGCGCGCGTGTGTCCCCGCACTTCGTGTCCGTGTCGAGCCCATTTTGAGAGCAACCCAGTGTTAACCATTCAGCGTCGTATATGTGCGTCCGTATTCGTTAGAATCGGCCGTACATTGCGCCCGGCTGGGTTCGGTTGCCCTCGCCCGGCCCCCCCGTTGGAGTACGCTTCGACGTTGGGGTCACGGAGAGCCAGTTCTCCTGGTGTGTGTGTTGTGTGAACGAGTTTCGTGTGCCGCGCACACAGTGTGAGTACTTTTTATTACTTTTATTGTGCCCGTTAGAGAAATGACTCCTTTTAGTGTTGTGTGTACTGTATAGTTGCTTACTAAGCACCATGTCCGACCGTGATTCGCGGCCCGCAAGCCGCGATCCGCGTTTAACGCCTCGTGCGGCGTCCGGTACGTCGCGTTCCTCGTCCCGATCGAGGTCGCGTACGCCCCAGCACCGCAAAGGCTACCTAAAGCCCACCGACCCTCGCAGCGGAACGGATACCGCTCGCCCCAGTCCGTCACCGGCATTCCCGCGGGAGGGTATTATCACCCCCGCGCCTGAATGTGTTCCGGTGGTGGCCAGACGCGAGTCCGGGCCCCCAGCCCGCCTTGCCGAAGAAGGATCGGCCCTGCCGCAGCGCCCCACGCGCCGCAATGAAGAGGAAGGCGGACATTTCAAGCCCGCTCAGCCTCAAAGGATGCCGTGTACCGAGCCAGGTACCTCTCAAGATGCCCCCAGGTATGCCGTGCCTGCAGCCCACGCTGCGGCGCCGCCCCACACCCCGCAGGCCCCGTCCTGCTCTAACATAGTTGTGCCTCCCTCGCACAATACGCCTACTCCCTCACTCGTATCTCCGTCTCGCTCCCACGTGGCCACGCCCCCAGCGATGACGTCCGAGATGCCTCAAGCCCCATCTCGCTCCAACATAGTTGTGCCTCCCTCGCACAATTTGTCTACTCTTTCACACGTATCTCCGTCTCGCTCCTGTGTGGCCACGCCCCCAGCGATGACGTCCGAGATGCCCCCACCGCCCCCGCCGACACCTGCAGCGGCCCCGAAGCGACCGCGCGACTCCGAGGTGTCTCCTCATGTGTCCCCGCCGGCTAAACGCAGTGATGTCCCTGCGTCCTTCGCCGCGGCCACCTCCCAAAGAGCATCAACGTCCAATCCGTCCCGACCATTGTCGCCGATGGACACTTCGCCGGTGGCGCACTGTTCCACAATGCCGCCGCCTGCACCCAAGACCACGAAGTGCCCGCCCCTGGTCGTCGAGGACCTCGAGGACTGGCCGACGCATTTCCGTGCCCTGAGGGACATCCTCGGGCACCCACCCAACGCCAAGCCTTACGGACGCGGCGTTAAATTCATTCCGGATAGCGAGAAGGAGTACCGGGTGGTACAACGGTACCTGTCCGACCTGGGTAGTACTACCCAGTTGAGTTGGTACTCTTATTCCCTACCCCAGGACAGGGGACTCAAGGTGGGCATTTACGGCCTGCCAACCAGCACCAAACCGGAGGCGATCAAGGAGGAGCTCGCCTACCACGGATACATTGCAGAACATGTTACCCGAGTACTCGGACGAGGGGATAGACCGGGGTGTGTTTTCTTTGTTTTATTAAAACAAACCCCGGGCCTCACGCCGGGCATATATAAACTTTCATCCTTTATGCTGATGCCCGGCATCAGGATTGAAGCTTGGCGCAGCAAAGGGGGCCCGTCACAGTGCCACAGATGCCAGCAGTTTAGGCACAGCAGCAACAACTGCCACCGCAAACAGGCGTGTGTGAGGTGCGCTGGCGAGCACGCTGCTGCTGACTGTCCCCGAGCGACGACGGATGCGCCACGCTGCGCAAATTGCGAGGGGGCCCACCCGGCCAACTCCAACAGATGTCCGGTGTTCCGGAGGGAGAAGGAGAACCGGCGCGCTGGACCCCTCGCCCGCACCACCCGGAATGCAGCCCCGCGGGTTAACCGCGGCCCCTCCATCCCGGAACAGGAGGTAGCCCCTCCGCCGCCCACTGCCTCGTCATTGATGGCAGAGGCCAACCAGCCCATCCCCCGCCGTGCACCCCCAGCGCGCACCGGCGAGAAGGGGAAGAAGAAGAAGAAGCAGCCGCCCCGCAGGACGAACAAGCGTGGTACCTCATCCGCAGCGGCCACGGACTCCGAGTACGACGCTTCGGCTGCTACAGCTCCCCCCACCCCTCAAGCAGGCACCTCGACAATGCCTCCCCCCTTCCCCCCGCGCCCCCCGCGCGCCCCCCGCACGCCGCGAACGCCGCGCACCTCGACCAGTCAGCCGGCCACTTCCGAAGTGGCCGCCTCTGTTGCTGCCCCTGCAGCCCCAATCTCCCTTTTAGACCCCCCGGCCTCACATCCTCTCGCGTTGGATCCTAACCCGAGAGTCCAGAGTCTACAATTGACCTACTGAAAGCCCTGTTTCGTCTGGCCACGGTCATTTATAATAAAATACAGGCCGGCGAGGACACCTTAACTTCCCTTTTTCAAGGCCTCCCTGAAGGGGCCGCGCTAGTTGCAAAATTAATTAATAAATGGCTTCCAACGCCTCACAACATCTAAAGGTCGTGCACTGGAACGTTCGAGGGGTTCGCGGTAAGGCGGCGTCTATCCAACATCTTCTACGTGAGTATGAAGTTGACGTCGCCCTACTTAGCGAAACCCTTCTGTCCACTCCAGACCGGTTCAGTGCCCCAGGCTTTATTGTGTACCGCCAGGATTATTTAGGAGGAGAACGCGCTAGCAGAGGTCTCGCCGTTTTGGTCCGCAGGCAGCTTCTCCACCAGCTTCTCCCCGACCCCACCGTCTCTTCAATTTACGCGCTCGGCGTGGAATTATCATTAGGGTCCACCAGAACGCACATCTACGCCTGTTACAAACCCCCGGGAGTACGATTGGATATCGCTGACGTCCACAGGCTCCTATCAGAAGAGCCGACTGTGATCGCCGGCGATCTGAATTGTAAACACCCCGGGTGGGGATCGCGAACATCGAATGCGGACGGTTCGCGGCTCTTCGACGATGCTGAAAGACGTGGTTACTCGGTGGTGGGTACCTACTCTCCCACTCACTACCCCGAGTGCCCTCAACATTCCCCTGATGTTATCGACATTGCCATTACGCATAACTTGCCGGGAGATTTCCATCAGGAGGTACTGGACGTCGCCCATGGCTCCGACCATCTCCCCGTCGTTGCTGTCATTCGCTCCTCTCCAGCGAGCGTCCCCCCCATCCTCAGTCGCCCGGTTCGGGACTGGGAACTGTTTCAGCAGCAGCTGCACGAGTCTACTCCCAATGTGCCCGTCAGCTCAGCGGAGGCGGTTGAGGCGTTGGCACTCCAGCTCACCAACGCCATCACCTCCGCACTAGAAGCAGCCACCAGTCCAGCAGCCGAGCAGCCGGCTAGAAGACCAGCGTTGCCACGTCACGTCGCCGCTCTCATCAAGGAGAAGAAGAAGCTCCGGCGTCGTTGGCAATTCTCCCGCTGCCCCACACTTAAGGCGCAACTAAACATTTTAAATAACCAGGTTAGGAAGGAGCTGGCCCAGATCAAGGCCGACAGTTGGAGTCGGCGCATTCTGGAGGCGGGAGAGGACTGGAACTCTCTCCACCGCTTCTGTCGCAGCCTCACACACACCTCCACACCAGTTAGACCACTTCTTCATGCAGACGGTAACCTGCGTTATCGAGCAGAGGACAGGGCAGAGATTCATGCTGAACACCTCGAACGCCAGTTCTCCCCATTGCCGACCACCGCAGCGGAACACGTTGAGACCATCACCGAGGAGGTAAAGGTATTCCTTCTTGCCCCCTCCGATCCCCCTGATTTTTCCTTTTCCCCGAGAGAGGTTCGTAAAACCCTCTCTCGTCTCAAACCTAAAAAGGCTCCCGGCGCAGACGGCATCCCCAATGCAGCTCTTCGCCATCTCCCATTTAGGACTGTCGCTGCTTTAACTCGCCTGTACAACGGTATCCTTCGTACAGGCCATTTCCCATCTATGTGGAAGAAGGGGCTTATCATAACTCTACCTAAGCCAGGGGTGGTCGACTTTGTTCTCGTCTTGTGTCGCAGCGGGGGCTAGACTTGGGTTGCCAATGTAAAAATATTTCTAAATTGCATAATATTAACCACTGGTCACCCCATCACAACCTGTCATATTGTAGAAACAAATAATTTTATCACAAGAAAAATGTCTGCCATTGCTTTCGTTGCGTGCGCAAATTATTTCTTGTGAATCCTATGCTCTTTGAGTTTTCATATTAACTAAATTGTTTTCGCCAATTAACGTTGAGTTGAGCTTCGGTTCCTCCGTTTCTTAGCGCTTTAGATATATTTAGTGCTGTGAAAATTTTGAGATAGTGACTCTTTACTAGATAGTGACTATTTGTGTTTGTGTAAAATTAAGGAAAATAAAAGAAAATGTGTGAAATGTGGGTCTTCGCCTGCCAATGACTCTGACACAAAACTCTTTAGATTTCCAAAACCTGGTTCCACAAACACTCTCCGGTAAGTTAAATAGTAATTATGTACTTAGGTCTACGACTAATATGTAGTATACGTACCTATACTTTAGAATTATTTAATTTTGGTTGGTCTCTATTGTTTTCTATACTTTACACTAAGTATACATCGTCACAAAATATCAATTTCATTTCATTGCTATTAAAAATGATTGCTGATTGCCACTTCATGTAAATTAATAAATTTATTGGAATGTACTAACATAATAGTTAATACAAACATAAATTAATGTTATTTTACATTGCAGTTGTGAATTATGGGCAAAATATTGTTTCCCGGATCAACAATGGGGGTCAAGAGATTTTCAAAATCTGCTGCATTCCCAACATAATATGTTATGTCACCGACATTTTAAAGAAACAGATTTTGTGGACTTGTCCATAAAAAAATTGCGACGTTTTGCTTCTCCAGATTTTGAGGTTAGTATAATATATGTTATAAATTCCTATATCCTAGAGATATGTATTTGTTGTTAAGAAGGTATGCAATGTAGTGAAACATTTTTTCTATTGGTAATATGTAAAATGTGTATCTAAAGGTGTGACTCCTGCGAAAGTTTTTTACTGGGAATGTTTTCCGTCCGTTGTCCAAAAAACATTGTCTATTCTTACACAAATGTGTATAGCCATGCCCCAATGTCTTGATCTTTTATGTAATGTTTTGAAAGATACTATATAGGCTTAAGGGATGTTCTTTAATTTACTCAATTTACATATAATATTTTTGTAGGAGGTGACCATGCCATATTTGGAAGTACCTATTGAACCAATTGCTGGACCATCCCAGCCATTAATGGATATAACTAATATGCCACTTTCTCTTCCTGGACCCTCTTCACTCAGTGGCAAAAGTTGTGGCAATATAATCAAAAAGAAAGAATCTGCATTTGAGAAATGCAAAAAATATGTAAAAAAAATTTCAAAACTGCAAAGAACAGTCAGATATATGAAAAATAAGAAGTATTTAAATAAATTAAATGAAAATAGTGCTCTTACGTGCCTATCTAAAAAGATAAGTCCTACGTTTGCACTATTACTACATGCACAGGTAAAAAATTATAACAGAGATCCTAAAGGAAGAAGATGGAGTACATCTGACAAAATAACAGCCTTGAGACTATTTAAAAGGTCTCCCACATGCTACCGGCTGCTAAGGAGAATGTTTTCTCTTCCTTCGCCAACATCTATAAAATCTCTGCTTAAAACATGTGTGCTTAATGTTGGCATAAATGATAATATATTTAATATAATTGGTACATTTGCAAAAGCTCAAAAACCAGAAAATAATGAATTTATATTGATGTTCGATGAAATGTCGATTAAAAACCATTTACAATACAGTCCAACCAAAGATGTTATTGAGGGATTCCAAGATCATGCTGAACAAGGTAGAACATCACAACCGGCGTCATATGCATTGGTGTTTATGATTGCTGGCATAAGAAAAAAAATTAAGCAACCAATAGCATTTTATATTTCAGGCTCTTCAGTTACCGCTGATAGATTAGCTGTGCTAATAAAAGACGTAAGCAACATTTTTTATTATATTTTGTTATAATTTTGCTGCAACATAATTATATTAGTTTAATATTAATTATTATGTTTAGTAATAATCAGTCATGTTTAGTAATTACACTAGTTAAAATTTGTGAAAAAACAAGGGTTTTAAATATTATTATCTATTTTAGGTACTTGGAGCATGCTATAAACACGGCATCAATGTATCGGCAACGGTGTGTGACATGGATGGTGTAAATAGAAGAGCCATTAATATTTTGGGGGCAACTGTGAACAAACCATATTTCAACCACAGCAGTCATGAAGTTGTTGCGTTATTTGATCCTCCACATTTAATTAAGTGCTTCAGAAATTTGTTTCTGAAGTATGATATAGAATGGATGACAGACATATCATCTGAAGATAAAACTGGAACAGGTAAAACTTTTTTTTATATAATTTTTAAATTGTTGTTTTATTCTGTACTAGAAGATGTAACCCACGGGAACCGTATATGTCCCGCGATAAAAAGTAGCCTATGTCCTTCCCCATGGTCTAATTTATATTTGTGCCAAATTTCATGATGATCAGTTTAGTAATTTTTACATGAAAGTGTAAATAAAGTATCCCCCAGGGAACGTACATTTCCCTGCGATAAAAAATAGCCTATGTCCTTTCTTAGGCTATAGACTATCTGTGTACCAAATTTAATTCTAATCGGTTCAGTAGTTTTGCCGTGAAAGACGGACAAACAGACACACACACTTCACATTTATAATATTAGTATGGATGAGCAACCCGAGTGGTATGTTTCTGCATAAATGTCAGTTTACCTACTATTTTAAATATTAATTTTGCAGGCATAGCTAAGTGGAGCCATATTGTTAAATTCTTTGAATTAGATAATGCAAATCCTAATTATGCATTTGCACCACTACTGAGACAGGATCACCTAAATCCTAACAATAAACAAAAAATGAAAGTAAAATTAGCTGTTCAGGTGCTAAGCCATACAGTGTCAGCTGGAATGTATGCCAGCATTGGCAAGGGTAAATATCAACTTTTTTTATAATGTCAGTCAACATTTTTTATTCAAAGTTGCTATTAATATACACATAATGATCGTCGGTATACATGATGCCTACCACTAGTTCTGGAACTAACCCGGCGAGAAGAACCGGCGCAAGAAACTCGCGATACATAATATATTATAATAGTATATAATATACCATACTAAATTCTTGCATTATATGGAAAATGTGTTACCTCTTGCATGTGTCTTGATAATTTAAAAATTATTAGAGATTAATATAATGGTAACTATGTACTTACATAGCTTAGGTACCATTTGAACTCAAATCTAACTGGGAATTTAATGTATAAGAAATGTAATTCTGTGGTGGTTGCTTAACAAAACACTCTAATGTTAATATTTGCTAAAACTCTAAAAAAATAAGGGAAACAAAAGAAAAATTATTTGACAATGAACAAAAATTTAACAAATTTTTTTGCCAAATTGCTAATTACATTAACATTATCTTACTAATAAAATCATGACAGTTTTGGAACAAGCATACTAACATTAAAAAAATAGGTTATTATTTAAAAAATTATATTGTATTAAGTATAATAATTTGCCATTCTTATAATATTACCTTAACCCTGCTGAACCCATTAACAGAATACTCTTTTATTGCAGGACTACCTGCAGATGCAATAACAACGGCAGATTTAGTGTCAAAAATGGATAAAATATTTGACACCCTCAATAGTGACACTCCAGATTTACGACGAGGGAAACCCTTTTCAACCAATTTAAAGGAGTCCTCTCCACATTTAGGGTTTATGAAAGAAATGATTGAACATTTTAAACAAATGAAATTTATTGGGTCTAAAGGCACCCCACCATCTCAGGAGGGGTGGATTTGGACTCTAAATGGTGTGGAAAAATTGTGGCAAACTTTGCGCCAAAAACACACATCAATAAAAAGCTTGTCGACGCGAAGATTGCAGCAAGACCCAATTGAAAATTTGTTTGGGTGTATACGAGCCAATTGTGGTGCAAACTGCAACCCAACTACCGGACAGTTTATTGGTGCATTAAAAACTGTGCTTCTAACGCGTATCTCCCACATTGGGGTGGGCACCAACTGTGAAAGTGATTCAAATAGATTGATAATCAATAATTTTAAATTGCTGTTGCAAAGCAACAATGACCAAGCAGTTAGTAGTGATCAAACAGCTAGTTGTGATTATGATGATGCAAAAACTATCGAGGACAATATGTTGGAAGGAAGTAGCGAGCTACAGGCATGTGCTTATGTCAGCGGATTTTTATTAAAAAGATACAATAATGATTGTGATCAGTGCTCATCAATTATCTCAACAAAAAACTACATGTCAATGCACACATTCATAGAGTATAAAGAATATAAAGAACGAGAAAAGTCGTTAAACTATCCAAGTGAGTCCTTTGTGCTCTGCGTAGAAATGTGTGCTAATGTTATGAATTTATATTTAGAAAAAAATGCACATAACATAAAAATAAAAGAAAATATAACAAAAATTTTAAATGAAAATGTAAATTTTGATTTTCTCAATAGTTGCTCAGAGCACAAAGAACTAAATATTAATTTTATAATACAAAATGTATTTTATATTAACATTAAACGATTTTGTATTAAAAAAAACAGAGCATTTGCCCAATCATCCGCTGAACGAGCACTGAAAAGAAAAATCGACATCTTAACACATAAATAATAGTATACCTACTATTATTTATGTGTTAATATGTCGATTTTTCTTTTAATTTTAATTTATGTTATTGTGTATTAATTTTAATTTATGTATATATATATATGTATTTCGAAATCACATACTACATGAATAATGTAGATAATCAAAATTTAATTTTAAGTTATAACTTGTAATAAACAAGTTGAGGAACACATTTTTCATAAGGTGCCAATTAAAAATTT
The DNA here is from genome assembly GCA_905187575.2 of Celastrina argiolus. Taxonomy (NCBI): domain Eukaryota; kingdom Metazoa; phylum Arthropoda; class Insecta; order Lepidoptera; family Lycaenidae; genus Celastrina; species Celastrina argiolus. Next base: position 451,287 of record LR994578.1, on the reverse strand, counting down.
CCCACTAGTACCATCAAGTTAAATATTATTAATCGACTTAGAGAAACATTTCATTTACATCTTATGTTAATAAAACCTATACCACTTTATAACAATTATAATTTATAATTTAGCACCATATGAAAAATAGATTCCCCAACTAACTGTAAAAATACTTAAAGTTTGATTTTTATTATCTATATTATTAATGTACTAATTTCACATAACATACGGATCGACAGTAGGCTTTATTTTATTATTAAGTTTTAAATAATAATTGTCGATTTTTTATAAGCTGTTTCAGTGAATAAAAGTTGTATCAGAAATATAAAATAAGTTTTTATAAGCTCCAAAATTTAAATTTTCGTGCTATTTGCTATGATATTAAATACATACATACTTATTTTAGATTTCTAATAAGTCTGTTCTTCACTGACATAATTAATTGCGTAAAAAGCAAAATAATTATTTCCTGACAAAATTTCAATCTTTATATTATGCCTACACATGTTGTCCATGTGAAGATCAACGACAACATGTGGACAGCACAAAATGAGTAGGCGACTTTTCGCTGTCTTAAAAACATTATGCTTGTTCACTTGAGTAGGGTTATAAATGTTAAAAAGCAATACTAATATTGTTAATGGTTGCTATACTTTAACCCGCGCAGGGTATGGTGGAGGTGGATCACACCTTTGCTTTGAGGAGTGTTTTATAAGCAATATTATTGTATTATTTTAGTGAAACAGAAAATGTGTATATTATATTTCAAAATAAATTATTTTTTTATTTAAATGTTGATTTTGTTGTTATTTTTACATTAGTAAGAAACTTGATTTCAGTAATCACTGATGGAAATCATGTCTCAAGTTTCTTACCAGTGTAAAACAATATGTACCTACCTATAATTATAAATTAAACAAGTACATACCTACCGTATATATTATTGAAGTACGTTCAAATTTCGCGGGTTAGTTTAGTTTAATAGGGGCACCCAACAGATGGCGCGGATGGCCTAGTCTATTCGCGACATTTTATTTGTATGAAGTTGTTGTTCTTCTCCGTGAGTATATTGTGTTCTGTGACCTAAGCCCCACAAGAACTTGCGTTTGGCTGCTGGCTATCGGCCCATCACTCTTCTTTCAATCTCTAAAACATTCGAATCCCTCCTCCTTAAGCACCTCAACCCGTACCTTCCTCCTCGAGTAGAACAGTTCGGCTTCAGGTCCGAACTTAGTACCACCCTACAGCTAGTTCGTGTTATACACCATCTCTCCGTTGCGGCCAACAGAAGGGAGTCGTCGGTCGCAGTGTTTCTCGACATGGAGAAGGCGTTTGATTGTGTTTGGCATGAAGGTCTTTTGTACAAGCTCATTAGAGTCGGCGTGCCGCGATTTCTGATCAAGATTATCGCGTCTTTTCTTGCCCAGCGGACCTTCAGGGTTCGCGTCGAAGGAGTCCAGTCGTCGGAGCGTCCCATCACGGCAGGAGTCCCTCAGGGCAGCGTCCTCTCTCCGTCGCTGTACAATTTGTACGCCAGCGACGTGCCCAAAGATCCTGACACCACGGCGGCGCTGTATGCTGATGATACGGCGTTTATCACCACCTCAATGTCGTCCAAGCATGCAGCCGTTAAGATGCAGAGGACGCTCGACCTCCTACCTGACTGGCTGAGCAAGTGGAGACTTTCGGTAAATCCTGGAAAGTCCCAAGCGCTCGCCGTCTCAAGGAAGGTCGCTCTACCACCACCGCTTAAGATCGGCGATGCTGTGATACCCTGGGGAAGAACGGCACAGTACCTGGGGGTCACCTTAGACCGCCGACTCACAATGGGTCCACAATGCTGCGCAGCAGTGGGGAAGGCCAAGGCAGCTTTAGCCATGCTGACACCGGCCTACTCGTCGTCGCAGATCCCGCTCAACATGCGTGTCGCACTTTTCAAAATTTACGTCCGCAGCCGCCTCACGTACGCGGCGCCCGCCTGGCATCATCTGCTCTCTGCGTCCCTGAAAAGGTCGATGCAGAAGCTGCAGAATCGCGCGCTGCGCCGCACCGCGGGCGCCCCCTGGTACGTGCAGAACAACACGTTAGCGAGAGATCTGCGCGTCGAAAGTGTGGAGGAGTTTGTCGCGCATCTCGCGTCCAATTTGTTTACGCGAGCGGACGCCTCGCGACTTCCTTAGTTGGCTGACCTGGCGCCCTGGCATGCGCGCCCGCCAGACCGCCTGCGTCTGCCTCGTGATGCTGTCCCCCCAGCAGAGGATCAGACGGAGCCATAGACCCGTCACACCTTTAAGAATAGGAGGAGCCAGGACAACCGTTTTTACTCATGTTGTTGTCCCCACACCCCTCCCCACTTCCTTATAATTGTGCTTTGGCCATTTTGGCGCCGGAGTACCGTTAAATGATAATTTTAAATTAAGGAAAAAAAAAATACTTAAATATTATGTCCTATCCGTGGTCGCTTGGGTCAGTAGTGACGCAATTCCCGTGCACGTGGGGACGTTTTTCGACCCCCTTGGATCGAGACCCCACAGCCGGATGGTCCACTCACTGCAGGTCCAGCCGTCCGCGTACGTGCTGATCGTTCCATTCAACATATATATATGGGTGGTCGGGCACGTAGCTGCTCTCTATGTTTATTTTATATTTTATATATTTATTTGATATTGTTAGCGCGGTCGTTTTGAGTCAGCTGTGAAGCAATTCCCGTGCACGTGGGGGAGCGGTCTCATACGCGTTTCTCGATCCCCGGGATCGAGGTCCCCACAGCCGGATGGTCCACTCTCAGCAGGTCTCAGTCGCCCGCGTGCGTGCTGATCGTACATTATATATTTATTTATGTGGTCGAGCACGCAGTGGCTCTTAATTATATCTTTCTTGGTCTTTCTCTCGCGTTATGTCGCGGAGGTTCTCTCCATAAGAACAGGCCATTTGCACCTCAGCATTCTGCTGAGTGCACTCATTTAATATTCCCCACGTAGAGAGATCTTTTATCTCTGGTCGTGGTTCTCCGTCCGGGGCCCTCTAGAATTATCGAGGGTTCCCTGGGCGTGAGATTGCATATGATTCCGATGTCCTCGCACGCCGGGCCAGAGTGGCCCAGGGCGGGGGAACCACGACCAGGGGAGTCTTTTTTCTATTGCAAATTCTGGTCTCGGCCGCCGTCCGATGTGCAGACTATTGTCCTTCCGTGTCAATCCGATTTAAACCTATTTCCGTAATTAAATATATAACCATCCTGTTATATAAGTAATAGTGTGTAATATATTATCCTGTCCTTGTCAAGTCTCGTTCTCGCGCGCTCAGCCGCGACCGTTTTGACCGTTGGGTTTTTTCCGCTCCAACGGTCCGCGCGTTTTTACGTCGGGAGTTTTACGTTTGTGTTGTGTTTGGTTCTTGCGCCGAGGAACCGACTAACAGTAAGTAATTAGAGGTAGAACGTCGCGCTTAGGCACACACCTCAGTGGTTTTTACACCCATACGCATCCCCCCTCCCGCATGACGGGGGGGCACTGTTAGTTTTTTGCCTTAAATAAATAAGATAGAGCAGAATCTCTTATAAACTATCGAGACACTCGAGACTTATAAACTAACTGACGGCGAGTTCACCACCGTCGTCTCCAAGAAGACAATGAAGAGCAAGCGCGCCGAAGGCACTCCCTCTCCAGTGTCGTCCTGCCCCCCCTCCCCGACTAGATCTAAGCCCGCTAAAAAGGGTAAAACCCGGAAATCCGTTAAAGCCGTGCAGGCTGCCATTCCCTTAGGCCCTGTCGCGCAATGGAATTCCACTTCGGCTTCCCAAGCCAAGCAGCCCCCTCAGGGCACCCCAAAGCCCAAATCCCCCCCACCTGTGATACAGGAGGCGGAAAAATGGCGGCTGGTTAATTCAGGCATAAAAGAAAAAAAAAATCTTTTTCGTCCGCCCGCACCACCCCTATCGGGATAAAAGTGCAAGTCCCGTCCCCTATGGACCACCGCCAGCTCACTGCATACTGCAGGAGCAAAGCATTGGGTACCACACATATGCCCTCGAGGACGAGCGCGAACTGCGCGTCGTCATCAAAGGCGTAGACAAATTCCTCACAAAAGAGGAAGTCCTCGAGGACATAGTGGCCCAAGGCTACCCAGCCCTGAACGTACATCGGATGTACCATCAGCAAAATAAATACGTGTATAATATGGTACTCGTAATCCTACCTCTTACCCCGGAAGGTAAGAGTATATATATTCAACATACTATCAGTATGCAACCTTACCGGCATCCGGGTCGAGGCTCCCCTCAATAGAGGCGCCCCCGGACAATGCCACAGGTGCCAGCTGTACGGGCACTCAGCGCGGCAATGCCACGCTAGACCCCGATACGTGAAGTGCCTGGGAGACCACGGCACTCACGACTGCACTAGGAAGAGTCTGAGGAGGAGCTGAGGAGTCAGAACCCCCCAGCTGCGTTGTCGCTGTTGCCAGACGCAGGGCCACCCGGCCAACTACAGGGGTTGCGACAAAGCCCCTAAATACAAGTCTAAGAGGCGCCTCGCACCCAAGACTAAAAAGTCCCTGGGAAAGCAGAGATTCATCTCTGCCCCCGCCCCCTCCCAAAATGCCTGGGCCCCTAAACCCAGCCCCTCCCCCCGCACAAACCGCGACGGCCTCAGTCCCCGTCCCCCTTATGCAAATAAGGGTTCCCGGTCTACCAGCTATGCTGACGACCTTTCGTTCGTCAAGCAATTCTTGGCCCCAATCGATCCGCTCGAACTATCCATTTTAGCCGCTAAGCTAAAAGGGACACCAGAGCAACGTTCCGCCGCCATGAGCGAGCACGCCAGCCTGATCGCTAGGATTCAGGAAAACCCTACCGGTTATTAATGGATCCAAGCGGCAGGATAAAATCAAGCATGAAAACACCGAGTATTGCCAATTACAAGGCAATTAGAAACGACAGAAGTCGAAACCAACTCGGAGGCACAATCATTTATTATAAAAAATCCCTGCTTTGTGTTCCTCTAGCCCCCCCCCCCCCCCCGTCTCGTCTCGAGACGTCCATATGTCACGTCAGTAAAGCGCAGCTCCATTCTAGCGACTTCAATAGCCGGCGTCATGATAGCCGGCGACCTAAATTGTAAACACACCGATTGGGGCAATGTAAGGAGTAATACAAACGGACTTACCCTACATAGCCTCATAGACCATTTTAATATTGCGCTTCTAGCCCCAGAGAGTCCCACTCGTTACGACACTTGTCAACGTGAAAATCACGTTATCCATAACCCTAGTACCATTGACATATGTAGCTTTAGTCAAAAACATTTCTCTCAATATTCATATTGAGACTATTCTCGAGCTTAACTCGGATCACAGACCGGTTAAAATTGCACTTGGCAATATTAACCCCATTTGCATTGGTACTAAAAAGATAATAGATTATAAACTATTAGCCGAAAATGTCCAAAACCTTCAATCGAGTCATCTCGATAATATTCCCGACACTATTGATAATAGTGAAACAGCCCTTCAGGCGGCCTTCCACCTGACCGACCACCTGGTAGCGACCATAGAGAAATCGACCAGGGAGAGACCAATGACTTACGAAAGACGCTGGCCTCTCCCTGAGGACATAAAGGAGTCCATCAGACTCCGAAATGCGGCTAAACGCACCTATGATCGCTACCCGTCGGAAGAGTGGCGTAAAACCCTCCGGTTCTACGAGAAGGAAGTCAAGTTTAAAGTACTAAGTACAAAGAACACAAAGCAGCGCGTTGGGATCGACTTCTGACCGACTTAGAGCCGTCTCACACCGCGTATTGGCCCCTCGCCAAGGCCCTAAAGAAAGACACGGAGAGCGACATGCCTCCTTTAGTCAGACCAAACCGTCCTCCTGCACTGGACGATTTAGACAAAGCCGAATGCCTAGCCGACACTATCGAACAACAGTGTCGGCCAAGCACACTCCCTGTAGACCCGTTGCACCTTAGCCTAGTAAATAGCGAGGTAGAAAGCCGTCTCTCGAGACCACCAGCAGTCCCCCCAAAGCTAGTGGACTCAAAGGAGGTCAAAGATATCATTAAAGGTTTGAATGCAAAATAGGCCCCCGGCCTGGACGGCATATCAAACAAAACTCTTAAACTCCTACCGGACGATTTAATCCAACTAATAGTGAACATCTTTAACGCCCTCTTAGTGGAATGTTCATTTCCAGACATTTGGAAGATAGCTATCATAATAGGTATACACAAACCAGGGAAACCCCGGGTGAAACCTACTAGCTATCGACCAATCAGTCTCATTAGCTCCCTAGGAAAAGTCTACGAGAGTTATACTAAGGCGCCTCCATGACGTCATAGTAGACAAAAAACTCCTCCCAGACGAGCAGTTCGCCTTCCGTGAAATGCACAGCTGTCCCGCCCAAGTACACCGCCTAACGGAGTACATATTAGAATCCAAAAACGATAGGAACATTACTCGCGCCGTCTTTTTCGACGTAGCGAAAGCTTTCGATAAAATCTGGCATAACGGCTTGCTATAAAATACGAGTCCCTCAGGGCTCGGTCCTCTCGCTCTCCCTGTACAACCTCTATACTAGAGATGTCCCAAGACACGCTAAGGTGCAACTAGCCATGTTTGCGGACGACACAGCCCTCTACTGTGCCAACCGCCTCCCCCACTATGCCTCTAAATACCTCCAAGAAGCAGTCACCGATCTCGGAGACTGGTTCACTAAATGGAGAATAGAGGTCAACCCCGAAAAGAGCAAAGCCATCGAATTCGTGAAATGGCGGCGCACTATTCGAACAAATCATTCATTCTGCTCTCGGCTGCCGTCCGATGTGCAGACTATTTCCTTCCATTTCTATCCAGAAATACCAAATACCTTTATTACATCTGTAAACATCCAAGTATCTAAGTAATTGTATGTATATATACATCCTATCCCTGATCTTTTAGTCTCTCTTAAAAAAGGAGCCGGCTTCTTTGCGGGGCGCGTTCGTGCGCATTCGTCGCGACCGTTAGACCGTTGGCTTTCGCGCCAACGGTCCGCGCGTATTTTTCCGCCGCGATCGCTCGTTATCCGCGTCGGCGCCGCGTAGTGTCTGTGCTTGTGTCTGTGTTTGGTGTTTGTGCGTAGTTCCAACGTCCGTGGAACTTCACTAAAAAGTAAGCAAAGTGCAGCCACATTAGGTACTCACCAGTGGTCACCCCCACACACACACCTCCCCTCCCGGATGCCGGGGGGGGGTTTGAATTTGAACTAAAATAATAATTAACCAAATAGAGCAGATAATACCGATCACCCAAGGTTTTTAAACATGGAAGCATCCATGATTAAAACTTTCCTAGGGTTCCTAGAAGGAAAGTTCCCCGGAGCCACCGTGGCCTGGGAAACTTACCTAAAGTCGCAAAGCCCGGCTTCACCGGCACAAGATGACTCCCCGGCCTCACCGGAAACCACGGCTTCGTCGGACAGCCAACCGGCGTCACCAACTACTAGTAATGAGACTAGCGACAATTTGTCTTACGAATCGCAGTCGGAAATGTCCTGCTCCTCGGAGCAGGAGGTTTCGGACGGCGAAGGGGAATTCACGCAAGTGAAATCCAAAAAATCCAAAAAGAGGAGGCATTCGGACGATGCCCCCTCGCCGGTTAGCTCACCGACGCCGCCGGCAAAATCTGCCAAAAACGGAAAGGGGAAGAAAACCCCACATCCAGCCCCCAAGCTGCCAAAGCAGGCTGATGGGTCGCAAACGGCGCCCTCAGTACCCAAAAAGACGGCCTCCCAACCGTCAACCCAAACGGACTCCCCTATGGAATCCCAACCGGCTTCCCAGCCGAACCCCCCGAAAGGATCCAAACTTCCTCCACCTGTAATAATACAGGAAAAGGAGAAGTGGAACCAAATAAGTGCGGCACTAAACGAAAAGCGTTTGTGCTACACGACCATTTATTCCATACTTTGAAGTATGGGCATACTACAAAGTATGGAATAAAAATGCAGGTTCCATCACCTAACGACCATCGTAAATTAACCGCGTTTTTACGCGAAAAGGGCATCGGTTTTCATACCTACGCCCTAGAGGACGAACGCGTCGTACGTGTCGTCATAAAGGGACTGGACAAGTCCCTAGACAATTTAGAAATACTTGAGGATCTCCGATCCCAAGGAATCCCCGCTGAAAAGGTACATAGAATGTACCATCAGCAAACCAAAAAATTGTACAATATGGTACTTGTCACACTTCCCCCAAATCCAGAGGGGCAAGATATTTTCAATATCAAAGCCGTCTGCCATATCACTGGCATCAAAATAGAGGCGCCCTATAAGCGCTCACTACCCGGACAGTGTCATCGCTGTCAACTTTACGGGCACACAGCGCGGCACTGCCATGCCAGACCGCGCTGCGTAAAGTGCTTAGGGGACCATGGCACATCCGAGTGCACCCGCAAGAGCCCAGAGGAGGAATCTGAACCCCCCAGCTGTGTGCTCTGCCAATCCTCTGGCCATCCGGCCAACTACAGGGGATGCAAATGCGCCCCAAAACCTAAAAGGCGTTTCGCTCCTAAAGCGAGAAACGACCCCCCCAAGCAGTGGAACCCCCCAGCCTCTGCCCCCAAAAAGACTGCTTGGGGCCCAAAAACCCCCCTAGCAAACACCTCGGAGGCCTCCCCGGCCCCCCCGAGAGAGACCCTCCCCCCCCAAAAATGGATGGTGGAACCTGCATCTGGGCCCAGCCTAGCCGCACCTAGGCCAGTTCCCCCCCAAACCTCAGCTCAATCTAACTTCAGCGCAAACATCAGGTTTGCAGCCAATTTCCTAAGAGATATCGACCCAATAGAGCTCGAGATCTTTGTCATCAAGCTGAACGGTTCCCCAGATGACCGTCTCCATGCTTTGACCCGCCATACTGCCTTGATCAATAAGATCAAGGAAAAACCCACCGGTTATTAATGGCTACATTGGCGAGAACAAAACCACACTCATTGTGTGTCGTGACGTTTAACACAAACGGGCTAAGAAATAACATCGACGAAATCCGTAATTTCGTCAAAGATCAAAATGTCGATATACTACTAGTGCAGGAGACGTTCCTAAAACCCAGTATGAGGAACTTAAACATTGCAAATTATAGACAAGTTAGAAATGATAGAACTCGATCCAGCCTCGGAGGAACCATAATTTACTATAAAAAGTCACTCCACTGTGTCCCACTCGAACCGCCTCCCTTAGAGGCGATAGAGACATCAATATGCCATATTAGTATGTCAGGCCATGATCCAATAATAATCGTAAGTGCTTACTTACAGGGAAATAAAACCCTACTTTCTAGCGAATTAAACACGCTATTTAACCTAGGCAACGCCGTCTTAATTGCCGGCGACCTAAACAGTAAAAATACAAACTGGGGCAATGTAAGAAATAATACAAATGGTATCCGACTTGAGAGCTACTCAGAAAGCTTAAACTTTGTCATTTTGGCCCCAACAGAACCCACTCGCTACGATACTAACCAACGTAGCAGTGGCCTAATTGGAAACCCCAGCACATTAGACATAGCCCTTATAAAGAATATTTCTCTCGATACCTCTATCGAGACTCTCCATGAGCTTAACTCAGACCATCGCCCGGTTAAAATTACACTAGGTAACTTTAACCCACTAAACCGAGAAAAGAAAAAGATTATCGACTACAAACTGTTAGCCGATAACATACAAAACCTTCAGTCGACACACCTCGACAAAATCCCAGATAATATAACAAATAGTACTTCTGCCATAAAGGCTGCATCCGACTTAACTGACCACTTGGTAGCGACCATGGAAAAGTCATCCAGGGAGATACCAATGACCCACGAAAGGCACTGGCCCCTCCCGGAGGACATAAAGGAGTCCATCAGACTCCGTAATGCGGCTAAACGCATGTATGACCGCTACCCGTCAGAAGAGTGCCGGAAAAATCTTCGTCACCTCGAAAGAGAGGTAAAATCAAAAGTTAGAGAACACAAAAATCAAAGGTGGGATCGACTTCTCAGTAAAATAGAGCCGTCACACGTGGCCTACTGGCCACTCGCGAAAGCCTCAAAAAAGAAGCGGTAAGCGACATGCCTCCGCTAAACAGACAAAACCGTCCTCCTGCACTGGAGGATATAGATAAAGCAGAATGCCTAGCCGACACGAAACAGGATCAGTGCCGGCCTAGTTCTCTTCCGACCGACCCCTTGCACCTCAGTACTGTAAAGAGCACAGTAGAAAACCGACTCTCGATTCCACCCGTAGAGCCCCTCAGGCCAGTGGACTCAGAGGAAATAAAGGAAATAATTAAGAAATTGAATACCAGAAAGGCACCGGGCCATGACGGTATATCAAATAAAACACTTAAATTATTACCATCCGCTCTAATCCAACTCATAGTGAACATCTTTAACGCCCTCTTAGTAGGATGTTCATTCCCAGACATTTGGAAGGCAGCTATAGTTATAGGTATACACAAACCAGGTAAACCCCGGGTGGAACCTACTAGCTACCGACCAATAAGTCTTATTAGCTCTCTAGGCAAAGTCTACGAGCGAGTCCTGCTAAGACGTCTAAATGACGTCATAACAGAGAAAAAACTCCTCCCAGACGAGCAGTTTGCCTTCCGCAATCTGCACAGCTGTCCCGCTCAAGTACACCGCCTAACGGAGTACATCATAGAAAGTAAAATGACAGGAAATGGACGTGTGCCGTATTTTTCGACGTCGCAAAAGCATTCGATAAAATTTGGCATGAGGGTTTAATATACAAACTCTACCAAATGGAAATCCCAGACAGATAGTTCTGATAATCAGTAACTATCTGAAAAACCGTAAATTTCGCTTCCGAGTCGAAGGCACACTGTCCTCTGAAAGAGATCTTGAGGCGGGAGTCCCTCAGGGCTCGGTCCTCTCGCCCTCTCTCTACAACCTGTACACCAATGATATCCCCAAAAAACCTGAGGTGCAAGTAGCCATTTTTGCAGACGATACAGCCCTGTACTGTGCCCATAAATCAATTTCAGTTGCCTCAAATAGACTCCAGGGAGCAGTCACCGATCTCGGCGACTGGTTCTCTAAATGGAGAATAGAGGTAAATCCCGATAAAAGCAAAGCCATACAGTTTGACGTAAAAACATGTATGAGACTTACAAACCGGAAACGACAAATGAAACCCATCAGCCTGAATGGAAACACGATCCCCGAAGTAAACTCGGTAAAATACCTAGGCGTGGTACTAAGCATGTCGATGACATTCTCAAACCATGTTACTAGAACGGTAAACAAAGCGAAATTTGTACTCCACAAATTATATGCGCTCTTAAACGCACGTAGTAAAATGTCCCTCAGACACAAAATAACCTTATACAAAACATGTGTAAGGCCGATACTCACTTATGCATGCGCCTCTTTCGCACACATAAGTGACTATCAAATGGACCAATTACAAAAAGTCCAAAACCGGTTTATGCGACTGGCAACAGGAGCACCCCGGTACATAAGAAACATTGACCTGCATAGAGACTGCGAACTCATCACCATTAAAGCCCACATTCAAGAACTCTCGGAGAGCTTCTTTAATAGAGGCAAAGAACACCCCAACCCTCTAATACGTAAGGCTCTGGACTACGAACACGACGCACGGACATTTAGATATCCCTACAGACGGCCAAAGCATATCTTAGCCGACCCCGTAGATCCAATCACAAAATACGTACTGCATACCATGCAGTTACGTAAACACAAAAAACAAGCACCCGCGAGAGTAGTACTGCACCGGGGCCGGCGCCGGCGTTGTCCCCGAAGTCTTGCACCAGACATGAACACACGTCCTCCAGACATACAGACCGACCAAAACAAAAGACCGGACTCGAACCCGGGCTCGAGTCCGCCTCCCACTATATCAGGAACACAGATAAACGACCGCGACCGCGATATTGATATAGAGAGCTCTTTCAATACTGCGGGACCGAGTAACGTTAAGACCCACGCGCGCGAGTCAACCCGACCGCTAGCGGAAGGGGAGAGTGACGGCACTCTCAGTCAGATAAACAAAAACAAATTGAGTATCTCTACCGCGATAAACACTCGTACGCAGATAGTTAATGCTACCGCGCGCGAGCAACACAAATCGTCACAAAGTGTGGGAGGGGTCGGACCCCTCACACCGACCGCCCTAAATAATAATGAAAACGTATTTTTCCCCAATTACCGTCTAGAACGTCACCCGCAGGGGGGTGACGTGCCTTTATAAAAGTACTAGCCAAAAAGGCAGTCATAGTCCGAGGACACTAAAACGGCTTTTTTAAAGCCATTTTAGTTGTAACCATTAGTATAGGCCCATTCGAAAAAAAAAAAAAAAAAAAAAAACGAACAAATCCAACACCTGTCAGCCTGCACGGTAATATAAACTCCGAAGTAGGTCATGTAAAATACCTAGGCGTGGTTCTAAACAAGTCGATGACGTTCTCGAGCCACATCAGTAACACGGTCAGAAAAACGAAATTTGTACTTCACAAATTATATCCGCTATTAAACTCACGCAGTAAAATGTCACTAAGGCCTGAAACTGTGTTAAACGGGCGCCCGTCGCGGGGCCCGTCGCGGGGCCCGTCGCGGGGCCCGTCGCGTGGCCCGTCGCGTGGCCCGTCGCGGAGCCCGTCGCGGAGACCCGACTTACGCAGTGTCTCCAGTTTAATTTTAACAGTTTGCATGTACGTCGTTCAACAGTCGTATCGATGGAGAACTTAATATTATGATTTTTCTGCGTCACTGAAATTTTCGAAATTTTCAAATAGGTTATAATTATTTGCAAATTTAGAGCCATGCTGCCGTCCGCGCGCCTTGGTCTTTATATAATTCATTCGCCTGGTTCCAAATGACAGGGTGAGGATGTACGTCTATAATCTGCCAAGTTAAGCACGGTCGTACCCTCCTTTTCTCGAAGCAGTTCAGGCCATTTTCAACCTATAACTTATAACTTTGTTGTGGGTTAAAGCCAGAGAAGCCTGCATTTTTAGTTACGGTCTAATTTCATTCAATTTGAAACAGAAGTTTAAGAATTATAACTTGTCAAACTTAATTTTGTCACTAACTCACTCACTCACTGACCGAGCATCAAAAGTATTAGGCACTTCTAGCAGACATAGAAGCTTCAAATTTGGAATACAAGTAGCGTTTAGTATATAAATGACGAAAAAACCTAAACATTTTGGAATTTCTGTCTAGTTATCTAAATACGCTAACTGCACAATTAACTTTGTAATCCATAATAAACCTATAGGATTACAAAGTTATATTTGCACTTTTTAACAAAAACACGCGTTTTAGTAAATTTTCTACAAAAAGAAATCAGTTCCTATCAAAAATATAACTTGTAAAAAGTGCCAAGTCTCGCTACTTCGTTCTTCTACCGTAAAAAGTTGTGAGATACATGTTATGACAAGTAGGGGTTAGTCGGTCGGTCTAACAACATCTTATAGTGATCAAAATCAATATTATTAATAATCTTTCATATTTAAAATAAATAGTAGATTGATTGGCAATCGCACTAAAAGATCTGATTTAATATACGTATCACTGTGAGATAAATATTATGTTGTTTTCATGCGATTGCCAAGTCAATCTACTTATTTATTTGAAACATGAAGCTGTCACCCGCGCGGCTACATACAAAAGTGACCCGCGCGGGTGCCCGTCGCGGGGAGACGGGCTCAGTAGCGCGGGCGCGCGGCCCGCCTTCCCGCGACGGGTCTCCCGCGCGGCTTTCCGCGACGGGTCACTTTTGTATGAAGCCGCGCGGGTGCCCGCTTAACTCAGTTTATGCCCTAAGACACAGACGCACCTTATTCTTAACATGCATAAGGACGATACTCACTTATGCGTGCGCGCCTCGTTCGCACACATAAGCGACTATCAAATAAGTCGTTTGCAAAATGTCCAAAATAGATTTCTACGCATGGCTACGGGCGCCCCCCGGTACGTTCGTAACATCGACTTGCATAGAGACCTCGAACTTGTCACGATTAAAGCCCACATCAAAGAACTCGCCGGGAGATTCTTTGATAGAGGCAAAAGGCACCTCAACCCACTCGTTCGTAGGGCACTGGACTACGAACATGACGCTAAGACATTTAGACACCCATGTAAACGGCCCAAGCACATACTTGCCGACCCCGTAGACAAGATAACAGAATACGTACTGATATGTGCTCAGTTACGTAAACACAAAACACCACAGGCACCCGCGTGGGTAGTACTGCACCAAGGCCGGCGCCGGCGTTGTCCCAGACGACTAACCACAAGCACGAACACACGTACAAACGTACAGACCGACTCAAACACCGGACAGAGATCGAACCCGAGTTCGAACTGGAGCCCGAGTAGATTAGGAACACACCTAACAGACCGCGATCGCGATTTGAATATAGTGTGCTCTATAACCGACGCGAATCCAACATTAGATAATAGGACTTTCGCGCGCGAGTCTCCCCGACCGCTCGTGGAAGGACCGAGGGCCGGCCCTTATTTAACCCATTTAGACCCGCCGTGCCCATACGAGGACACTTTTCAAAGTACCAAAATTTTTGACATTTATGCTTCTACATATTTTTACTGTGGGTGTTAAGTCAGTAATCGTGTATATTTGTATTTTTAGACGATACAAACTGTAAAAATATATTTAGTGATGTTTTATAGTATTTTTTCTGAAACTGATTCGAACATCGGAGATAACGAAAAGTTTGTATTTTTTTTTTTTTTACTTTTTCATCTGGATATTATTATTTTTTTACTTGAAAGGACTAAATATCTTGTAACCAATAAAATAAAATCATATTTCCGTGAAAAACTCCTGCATTGTTTTGCTAAGGAGTAGTTTTATATCAGTGTCCCCAATTGAGGCCAGTGGGCACATTGGAGGTAAATTATTCGATATTTTTTCCACAGGTCAATTTCATATAAACAATGACTCGAAAGGTATTCATTGGCCGTGATGACTACCATATAATTCTGTAAGGCCTTGAAGCTGTGATAGATGAATATGACGGTACAGATATAGACTTAGTCGTAATTCTTTAGGATAGGTGCGCTTACCGATGAAGAAGAAGGTTGAATTGGATGATTGCAAGCTCTGACGGATACTGTTACAAGTACGATTTGTACTGTGGAAAGTCTCCAAGACTCAACCCAACAGACCCGTTAGGCACCAGAGTGGTAAAACTGCTACTCGAGAAACTAGGAACCAGCCCTCAAGACCATGTGCTATATTTTGATAACTTTTATACCAGTTATGCATTGCTACGAGAAGTAAGTCGGGAAGTAAGTAAGTGGCTATCGAGCAACTGGTAGTGTTTGCGAAGGCAGGACAGTAAGTATCCTCTAGTATCCGTTAAGGATATGAAAAAGAAAATCCGCGCCGAATTTGACTACCGTTTCGACCAAGTCAATCAGATTTTGTTCGTTCGTTTGCTGGACAAAGTGTCTGTACGATGGGGTCAAACTACGACAGCGTTTTTCTTGTAGGAAAAGTAAGGAGATAGCGTATATAAGAAGAAGGTGGATGTTGGGATACCACATGTTTATCAAAGTTATAAACAAGGATAAGAGCGGGGTCAATCAAGCTGATCAGTCGATTTCCCTGTACCGCACTGGAATACGTGGCATAAAATGTTAGTTGGTCCTATTTACTTACATGCTGAATGTAGCAGTGACAAACGCATGGCGGCCACACCTTATGAGTAATAAAAACAAAATGGATCAGCTCCAAATTCGCTGGTATATTGCTCGTCATATTACTTGGGGCACACAAGTGGTGGGACTCTGCGTCTACTCTAGCAGCATCTGTAGTGCCAAGTCTGCAGCATGATAATCTGGGCACTATCCTGGCAAACTTTCCCAACGATGATGCTGTATACCATAAAAAAGCTCGTTGGCAATGTAAGAAATGTGAGAAAACACGTGTGGTTCAAAAAATAATGTTTTGGAATTTTTCATACCATTTAAGCCCAGTGGCCCCATTTGAGGACTGCATTTTTTTTAATATAAATATTCCAAATTTTATTTTTTTGTGTTTTTCTGATAATTGTATTGATTTCTAATAATTAATATAAAAATTTCTTTTTTTCCACGGCTGTGATTCATTTGGGTCTAAATGGGTTAATTATCGATGCGACAAACTGTCCGAGTCACACTATCGCGACAATACAAATGCCGTTAGCTCTGGCTACCGCGCGCGAGCTACCTCACTCGTCAGAGAGAGAGGAAGGGGCCGCGACCCCTCTCCACGGAGGACCCGCGTCCTACACTCCGTAATAATAGCTTACACACGTAGCTATCCCCAACCGATTCATACATCACCCGGGTGATGTAAGGGACGGGGCATAACCCCCCCCCCCCCAACCCTTCTCAGCCAACCAACTATGCCAAATGGCTAGTTATAGTCTGATGCAACTAAATCGCCTTAAATGCCATTAGTAAGAACACTTCCGAAAAAAAAAAAACAAAAAAACTATTGCGAATTACCCCCGATTATTTAGTACTGATAATCAGCAATTATTTAAAAATCCGTACATTTCTTTTTAGAGTCGAAGGTACTCTTTCCTCCCAAAAACCCATAGCAGCGGGAGTCTCACAGGGCTCTGTCCTCTCTCCCTCCCCTATAACCTCTACACTAGCGACATTAATAAACACCCTAAGGTGCAAATAGCAATGTTCGCGGATGACACAGCTTTGTACTCTATAGCCGCAAAATCCCTTCAGGAGACAGTTACCGACCTCGGTAACTGGTTCTCGAAGTGGAGAATAGAAGTGAATCCCGACAAAAGCCAATCCAATTCGTTAAAAAAAGGGCCTCTAGACAAAAAATGAGTCCTATTAGTCTGCACGGAAAGATCATTCCCAAAGTCAAAAACGTTAAGTAGTTCTAAACAAGTCGATGAATTTTTCAACTCACGTCACACCCGCGATCCGAAAAGCGAAATTTGTACTTTACAAATTATATCCGCTATTAAATGCGCGTAGTAAAATATCCTTAAGACATAAACGCACCCTATACGTAACCTGCATAAGAACAATACTCACTTATGCGTGTGTCTCTTTCGCACACATAAGCGACAATCAAATGAACCGATTGCAAAAAGTCCAAAACCGGTTTTTACGTCTGGCAACAGGCGCCCCCCGGTATATGCGTAACATCGACTTGCATAGAGACTGCGAACTTGTCACTATTAAAGCCCACATCCAGGATCTCACCGGGAGATTCTTTGATAGAGGCAAAAGGCACTCCAACCCGCTCATTCGTAAGGCTCAGGATTACGAACATGACGCACGGACTTTCCGACATCCTTTCAAACGACCTAAGCACATCTTAGATGATCCCATAGATAGTATTACAAAGCACGTACTGCAACATATGCAGTCACGTAAACACACCACACCACACGCACCCGCGTGGTTATCACTGCACCAAGGCCGGCGCCGGCGTTGTCCCAGGAGACTTTCCACACTCACTACAACACGTACCGACATACAGACCGACTCACACACGGGACCGAGTTTCAACCCGAGTTTGAGCCCGCGTCCTAGCAGTTTAGGAACACATCAAAACGACCGCGATCGCGCTTTGGATATAGAAAGCTCTATAAACAACGATGACCTAGTCATTAGATATTACGCGCGCGTACAAACCCGAAAGGGTGAGGCACGGCACACCCTAATTCTAGCCAAGTCACTAATAATTAAAAAGAGCTTCTCTAACGCGATATCTCGTTCGACGATAGCGGACACGTGGACCACAGACCGCATAATAATAGTCTACCAATGAGTGATGTTGGGGGGAGGGGGGGGGGGGTCACACCCCCATCTACTCCCTTCTGTACAACTAGCCACCCGGCTAGTTATAGTCCGACACAGCTAAATCGGCTCTCATGCCATTAGTGAGTACCATTTCGAAAAAAAAAAACTATTGCGAATTAAGAAAAAAAAGAAACTGCCCCTGCAAATCGTACGGAAGCATAGTGGACTAACTGACGACTCAACGCACCTACCCAGGTGTATCAGTCAGGGAAACACTGGCTGGGTGTTACACGGTCACGACGCCCATTCGCGCAAAAACCCAGTTTTAGTCAATCACGTAAGGGCGGCGCAAAATGAAGACCCCGCTCTAAAATTAATTAGGGATTATTTCAGCATAGAATCATTAGGAAAAGAACCGCGCAAACCTAAATCGGACCCGGAGGATCGAGCGAGAGAAGGAGAAAGTAAGGTTAGTGTTTGACGCAGCGGCTAAATACGGGGGTAAAAGTTTAAACGACGCGCTCTTGACAGGCCCGGATCTACTCCAATCATTGTTCGGCGTTTTAATTAGATTCCGCGAAGGCCGTATAGCGGTGGTTGCCGACATTAAAGAAATGTTTTTGCAAATTAAAATGATCGAATCAGATCGAGATAGACTACGTTTCCTATGGAAGGGCGAAGATAGAACGTGGCCGCCTCAGGAATACCGGATGACGTCATTAGTGTTCAGAGCGGCGTCATCACCGTGTTTCACCATCCACGTTAAGAACAAGAATGCGGAAAGTCATGGTCTCGATCAACCGGATGTCGCCAGAGCCACGGTGCGAAACTTCTACATGGACGACTACTTAGGATCGTTCAATGACGAAGATAAAGATAAACGGACCGTAAACGCCATGTACAAAATACATTTAAACGCGTCATTCGAGTTGCGTGGTTGGGCGTCAAACGTACCCAAGTAATAAGCGACGTCACCGATAAACGTAGTCGCAACGCGACAACGTTAGGCAAAAGCGACTCCCGAAAAAACATTAGGTCTCATTTGGAACAATACACGTGACACGTTAGGGTTTAACGTCAATCTCAGAAGCACGCCAATAAAAGTCATTAACGGAGAAACATTACCAACGAAGCGACAGGTTACCAGCGCAGTCATGTCGGTATTTGACCCATTGGGCCTAGTCTCGCCAATCACTATGATTGGTAAGTGTCTCATTCAACAGATATGGCGTAGCGGCATAGGATGGGACGATCCCATAACGTCGGAGCATCAAACAACGTGGTTGTCACTTGTAAATAATTTGAACTTATTAAGAAATTTCGAAATAAGTCGGTACGTACCAGCCGGACCTTCGGGTGAAGGAAAACTACACATCTTTTGCGACGCGAGCGTAAAGGTGTATGCGGCCGCGGTTTATATCGTAGGGACAAATCCAAGCGGGATAAAAACAGCCTTAATTTTTACTAATTAAAACCGATTTCTATACCTCGTTTAGAATTACAAGCCGCAGTATTAGGCACGCGATTAGCAGAATCAATTAAACGTGGATCGGACTATAAAATAGTAGGAAGTCATTACTGGTCGGATTCCAAAACGGTTTTAGCTTGGATAAGGTCGGATCCGCGCACGTTTAAACCTTTCGTAGCACACAGGCTGGCTGAAATTAAAAGCACAACTACCCCAGCAGACTGGCGGTGGGTGCCTAGTGCCGACAATGTGGCAGACGATGCCACCAAAGGCGTACCCGCTAAGTTCGACTCGAAGCATAAATGGTTTACGGGACCAGAATTAATCAGTGAAAACCGCATTACGAGTCACTCTCCTGCAAAAAACGCCGCCGGATGATGTCTTGCACACGCTCCTGTTGGAAGCTGAGCACCTGATAAACTCAAGACCACTGACCCCAGTGAACCCCAACCTGAATGAGGAAGCATTGACTCCCAACCACTTTCTCATAGGGCGATCCAGTGGAATGATTCCTTTCGGTTCATTTAAAAAGATACATCCATAAATAATAACACGTGGAAAACCGTGCAGACATTGGCTGATTCGTTCTGGACTCGCTGGGTGGCAGAATACAAAAACCCTTGTCGATGCTGCGGTTGGGGAGCCAACGACATGAAAATGTAAAAATCGGTGACATTGTTCTGATATGTGATGGTACAATACCAAGAGGAATATGGCCCCGAGGAGAAGTAGTGAAAACGTATCCGGGATCAGATTGCCGCCATTACAGAAGTTCGTACAGCACCAGGAATAATTCGTCCCCAGCCTCCAGTTTCATCGTAATTACAACATCGGAATAAATATTAATGTGCTTGCGCACGAGAGGAAGACTGTAAATAACAGCTTAGAATTAGTTTATATAACAGCTTAGAATTAATTTATAAGTTGTTAATGGAATCAGGCGTTATTTTGCGGAAATCCATAGCATACAATTTAAATATATTATATCTAGCAATATCCCGCGAAACAATTATAAGAACTTATCTTAACGAACATTGTTCGCAGAGTCAACATCCTGAGGATGCTCCGGGGTCGGAGCGAAACGCGCGTCGAGTTTTGCAACCTGCATGGTGGTGGGACTTTGCACGATCGTGTTAACATTATTGCTTGTGTGGTGGTGGTGTTTTCATGGTTTTTTCTTGCGAGTGTACGCATAAGCAGTGTGGGAGGAGGGAGGTGCATCAAACGCATGCCTATGCGTACACTCACTCACCTGCTTGCAGGCTGTGATTACAATTGTTTCGCGGGATATTGCTAGATATAATATATTTAAATTGTAATTTATAAGTATTAATAATTTTAAGTGTACAGAATTGTTATTTACTTTATTCCATAATTAATGTTATTTTTAAGATTTATAATATGATTAAATTTGTAATTTTATGAAAATAAAGAAATGCACATGCACGCACACACGCACACTACACCGACCGCTCTCATTGGTCGACACTAATTTGATATTACCCGCTACGGCGCCGTCTATCTCGGCGCCTATAAAAAGGCGGCTTTTTTCTATTGCGCCATTCTGCTCTCGGACGCCGTCCGATGAACAGGTACCGTGCCGCGATCCGCTCGTCACCTTGCCAGGTAGCGCTATCCCTGCGATAGTGCTGTCTCGCTCTGTGCCGTGCGCGCAGTCCAGGTACTCGACCGAGCACCGCTTTTCGTTTCCGCGCCGCGACGAGAAGACGACAGAGTTCCGCTGAGACGCTCGTTGTCTACCTCGTTCCCGCCTCTTATCGCGAGCCTTCTGCTCGCCTTCGCCGCCGCGTTTCTCGCCACGTACTTCCGCCTGTACGAGTGAGTCGTTTTGTGTTGTGTTGTGAGTTCCAGCGCCCGAAGGAACGTTAACTGTAAGTAAGAGTGACACGTTAGGCACACACACGAGGAGTCCCTCCTCTTACTCACCTCCCCTCCCGAACGCCGGGAGGGGCAGACTTTCAGCCATTAATTATTAGAGAGCAGAATCTCCAAGCCAGATCCGGGCGCATTTATCATGGCTAACCACCTGATAAATACGTTCCTGGCATTCCTGTCGCAGGAATTCCCCCAAGCAGCCAGTAGGTGGGAGCTTTTTATGAGCTCCCAAAGCCAGGACTCTCCCGCGTCCCCCGACCCCGAGATCGCGAGCGTCTCGCAATTTATGCCCGCGATTCCTACTGAGAATTTCGCGGCCACCCAATCTCCTTCTGAGATGTCCTGCTCGGAGCAGGATTCCGACCGAAATGAAGGCGAATTCATTACGGTCAAGTCAAAAAAATCGACCAAGAGGAAGCGCGCCGAAGCTTCTTCTTCTCCGGTCCTATCGTCCCCGACGAAACCCGCCGCGACTAAAACCGCGAAAACCGTGCAGGCTAGTAGCTCCGCGGCCCTCGTAGGCTCCCAAACCGCCGCTCAGGCATCCCAGGCCCCACCGGCTTCCCAATCGCAGCCCTTCCCGGCCGCTCAGGCCTCCCAAGGTCCTCCAAAACCAAAACTTCCTCCCCCTGTGATAGTACAGGAAAAAGGCAAATGGAATGTCATTGCATCCGCGATCAACGAAAATAAGATCCGATATACTTCTGCCCGCCCTACCTTCGAGGGTATAAAGGTGCAAGTAGAGTCCCCTGGTGATCACCGCCATCTAACTTCGTTCCTTCGGGAACAAAACATAGGTTACCATACCTATGCCTTAGAAGACGAGCGCCTTTTGCGCGTAGTCATAACAGGAGTAGATAAATTCCTCTCCAAAAAAGATATTCTCGATGACATCATCGCTCAGGGCTATCCCGCCCTAGAGGTACACCGAATGGTGCACCCTCAAAAAAAGTACAAGTACAATATGGTACTTGTAGTCCTCCCCCTCACTTCTGAGGCTAAAGCCATATTTAACATCAAAACCGTATGCTACATATCCGGCATACGTGTAGAATCCCCCCGCAAACGCGGCGCTCCTGGCCAATGCCATCGGTGCCAACTTTACGGCCATTCCGCGCGAAACTGTCACGCGAGACCCCGCTGCGTCAAGTGCCTTGGTGACCACGGCACCTCTGACTGTCCCCGAAAAAGCCCAGCTGAGGAGTCCGAGCCTCCCAGTTGTGTTTTATGTCAAACCCAAGGCCACCCGGCCAACTACAGAGGGTGCAAAAAAGCACCCAAATTTAAGAGGCGCCCAGCGCTTCAACCTCTCAGGGCCTCCCCAAAGCAGAGTTTTATCCCTGCCCCCCCTCCATCCTCCAACGCCTGGGCTAAAAACCCCTCGCCCCACTCTCCGGCAGTTATCGCCGCTCCCCCCAAACAAGCCTCACCCCCCGCGCAAACCCGCGAGCCGCCAACAACATCTTTCGCGAACGATATTTCGTTCATAGCCGATTTCTGTAAAAACCTCAATAGTATCGACCCTATTGAAACGGCCCTTTTGGCGGCAAAACTAAAAGGTTCTTTAGCAGACCGAACAAACGCAATGATAACACATGCGACCCTCATAAAACAGATAATGAGTCTTAACGGTAACTAATGGATCCGTCAGGTAGAAAAAGGCCGAATTCCCTTTGTATAGTGTCGTTCAATACGAACGGCATTCGAAATAACATTCACGAAATCCGTGAATTCGTTCACACAAACAACGTTGATATCCTTCTAGTACAGGAGACGTTCTTAAAACCTAGTATACGGACCCCGAGAATTGCTAATTATAAAGCAACTAGAAACGATAGAACTCGATCCCGCCTCGGAGGCACAATTATTTATTACAAAAAATCACTACATTGTGTCCCCCTTGAATCCCCAACATTATTAAGTCTCGAAACTTCCATATGTCACATTAGCATGACAGGTCACGAACCCATTATTGTAGTATCCGCGTATTTATCTTCAAACGCGGCCCTCCATACTAGCGACTTTGACTCGCTCTTTAACTTAGGCAACGCCGTCATCATAGCCGGCGACCTAAACTGTAAACACCCCGAGTGGGGAAACGTAAACAGTAACGTAAATGGCAACAGTCTCCTTAGATTAACGGACCAATTAGGTTTCGTAATTTTAGGCCCCGAGGAACCCACACGCTATGATACTCACCAACGTGTAAACAACGTTATTCACAATCCTAGTACCATTGACGTAGCCTTAGTCAAAAATATTTCTCTCAATATCAATATTGAGACACTCCACGAGCTTAACTCGGACCACAGACCGGTTAAAATTGCACTCGGAAATCTAAACCCCGTAAGCATCAGTACCAAAAGAGTAATAGATTATAAATTATTAGCTGACAATATAGAGGATCTTCAATCGAGTCATCTCGATAGCATTCCCGACATTATTGATAGTAGCGATTTGGCCCTTCAGGCAGCCTCTCATTTGACCGACCACCTGGTAGCGACCATAGATAAATCATCCAGGGAGATGCCAACGACTTATCAAAGACGTTGGCCTCTCCCTGAGGACATAAGGGAGTCCATCAGACTCCGAAACGCGGCCAAACGCGCCTATGATCGCTACCCGTCGGAAGAGTGGAGGAAAACCCTCCGACATTACGAGAGGGAAGTTAAATTCAAAGTCAGAGATCACAAAGCCGAGCAATGGGATCGACTTCTAAGCGAAATAGAACCGTCACATACCGCGTTCTGGCCCCTAGCAAAAGCACTTAAAAAAGACACGGAATGCGATATGCCTCCGTTAGTCGTACCAAATCGTCCTCCTGCACTAGAAGATACCGACAAAGCCGAAATACTAGCCGATACCATTGAACAACAATGCCGGCCTAGCTCCCTCCCTGTAGACCCCTTGCACCTTAGTTTTGTTAATAGAGAGGTCGAAAACCGACTCTCGATGCCACCCACTGTGCCCCCAAGGCCGGTGGACTCGGATGAGATCAAAGAAATTATAAAAAATTTGAATGCCAAAAAAGCCCCCGGTCAGGACGGTATTTCAAACAAAACCCTTAAATTATTACCTGCCGCCCTAATTCAATTGTTAGTTAACATTTTCAATGCCCTCTTAGTAGGATGTTCATTCCCAGACATCTGGAAAGTAGCCATTGTTATAGGCATCCATAAACCGGGTAAACCCCGCGTGTCCCCAGGTAGTTACAGACCGATTAGCCTAATTAGCTCATTAGGCAAAGTCTACGAAAGAGTAATACTCAGGCGTCTAAAAGACGTCATAGTAGACAAAAACCTCCTCCCAGACGAACAATTCGCCTTCCGCGAAATGCATAGTTGTCCCGCCCAAGTACACCGCCTCACGGAGTACATAATTGAAAGTAAAAACGATAGGAAAGCGACTTGCGCTGTTTTCTTTGACGTTGCTAAGGCATTCGATAAAATCTGGCATAACGGTTTAATATACAGGGTGTCCCAAAAATCAACGATAAACCGAAAACGGGTGATAGGCCAAGTCATGACAGTTATGAGAAAAATGTGAAAAAAAATCTTTGTCATGTATTTTTCACATTATAAGGACTTTTAAAAATATCGGAAAAACTGACACCCTGTGATGGTCTTTCATGTCCTAAGACTACAAATATTACTTTTTTGTGATTTTTTTTCGGTATTGTAGTCATGACTAGCCCTTCTGTAAATCACAATTCATAATTTAAACATACCTGCCTCAGTTTTCAATAAAATGGTGTGTTTTGCCCAAGATTAAATTCAAAATAATTACTACACCCAACTTTAATCGTCTGTACTGTAAAAAAAAATTACTACAGTATTTTGGCAAGTAACTTTAAAAGATGGCGCATTTAATCTGGATTCCAAAATGGTATGATACTTGCTGGATTACTTCTTTGTTGAGGAAAAAAAATTTTTTTTAACGGAACCGGATGTTAGGCCAACTCTGTTTAAATTTTTAAAATGTTGGTATTAAGTTGTTATGTGACGACGATGAGTGACGTCATCTTGTCTAGAGTGAGCGAGACAGACAGTGACGCTCAGTGCGAGTGAGATAGATAGTGACGCCAACCCGACAACACAGTGATGAACGTGCAAAACTGCAGTACGTTACGATCTTTCGTTCATTGCGCATCTTTCTGTATCCGTATTGACTTCGTACTTACAACTGTGCTTCTGTTTATTGGACTTGATTTGCTTTGTGATTTGGTTTTATCTGCCCCGTTTCTGACGACCCTGGACTTGTTTTATTGTCGTATCTTCGGTTGTAGTGTGTGATTCCATTGTAGTGTGTTATCATGCCATCTCGATACACCGCACAAGAATACACCAATATGCATCTCATCTATGGAGAATGCTTATGCAACGCTAATGCTGCAGCTAGAATGTATCGTGAGAGATACCCAAACGCTGAGCGTCATCCTGATTATCGGGTATTTATTAACGTGCATCGGTCACTCTTAGAGGGTCGATTCCCTAATCAAAATACCAGCGAGGGAAGGCCTTTCATACCCTACGAGGACGAAGTGCTCGAGGCGGTCGAACAAGACCCGAGTATCTCAGTACGTGGGATTGAAGAGAACATCGGAGTGCCCAAAAGTACTGCACATCGTATTTTGCAAAAGAACCAGTTTCATCCTTACCATGTACAACGAGTACAAAGCCTGTTACCCCGAGACTACCCAGAGAGATTGCAATTTTGTCAAACGATGTTGCAGAGATACAGAGATGATCCGCGATTCTTTGAAAAAATTCTGTGGTCTGACGAATCCACGTTTAAAAAAGATGGTTACATGAACCTCCATAATTTGCACGAATGGCACGTGGATAATCCACATTTGATGCGGGAAGACAGATCGCAGTACCGGTTTAAGGTGAACATGTGGACGGGAATTTTGAATGGTACTGTTATTGGTCCATTTGAGCTACCGGAGAACTTAACTGCCGAGGTTTATTTGGACTTCTTACAGAACCAATTACCAGATTTGTTGGAAGAAGTGCCACTAAACATTTACGGCAGCATGTGGTACCAACAAGATGGCTGCCCAGCACATTACGCTCGCACAGTACGAGAGTTTCTCGACCGAGAATACCCCGATAGGTGGATTGGGCGGGGTGGTACAATTTCGTGGCCTGCCCGTTCACCTGATTTAAATCCCATTGATTTCTTTTATTAGGGAACAATAAAAGAAAAAGTGTACTCTAAACCAATTCGAGATTTAGCCGAGCTGCGCCAAAAAATTACAGAAGCTGCTGAACACATTAATTCAAGAAGATACGCCCGTCTTATTACGCGATCATTTTTAAGAAGATGTAGGGCTTGCATTAGAGCTGAAGGCAAACAGTTCGAACATTTGCTGTAAATCTTTGTAAATTAAAGTAATAACTGAAGAAATCCATTGACTGACTTTTATTTCGAACTTGCACCTAAAACTAACTAATTACATACTTGATAACAAGGTGGCGTCTGTTCTGTATCTCAACCACTCACATTTTCAAAAGAGCGTTGTATTCATACCTGAAAATTGAAGTCTTAAAAATGCCTACACTGCAATACAATTTTTTTTTATAAAAAAGCACCCGCACTTAGCGTCACTGTCTGTCTCGCTCACTCTAGACAAGATGACGTCACTCATCGTCGTCACATAACAACTTAATACCAACATTTTAAAAATTTAAACAGAGTTGGCCTAACATCCGGTTCCGTTAAAAAAATTTTTTTTTCCTCAACAAAGAAGTAATCCAGCAAGTATCATACCATTTTGGAATCCAGATTAAATGCGTCATCTTTTAAAGTTACTTGCCAAAATACTGTAGTAATTTTTTTTTACAGTACAGACGATTAAAGTTGGGTGTAGTAATTATTTTGAATTTAATCTTGGGCAAAACACACCATTTTATTGAAAACTGAGGCAGGTATGTTTAAATTATGAATTGTGATTTACAGAAGGGTTAGTCATGACTACAATACCGAAAAAAAAATCACAAAAAAGTAATATTTGTAGTCTTAGGACATGAAAGACCATCACAGGGTGTCAGTTTTTCCGATATTTTTAAAAGTCCTTATAATGTGAAAAATACATGACAAAGATTTTTTTTCACATTTTTCTCATAACTGTCATGACTTGGCCTATCACCCGTTTTCGGTTTATCGTTGATTTTTGGGACACCCTGTATAAACTCTATCAATTAGATATCCCCGATTATTTAGTACTGATAATCAGTAATTATTTAAAAAACCGTTCATTTCTTTTTAGAGTCGAAGGTACTCTTTCCTCCCAAAGACCCATAGCGGCGGGAGTCCCACAGGGCTCAGTCCTCTCTCCCTCCCTCTATAACCTCTACACTAGCGACATTCCCAAACACCCTAAGGTGCAAATAGCCATGTTCGCGGATGACACAGCTTTGTACTGTGCTCACCGCAAGCCCTCTATAGCCGCAAAATCCCTTCAGGAGGCAGTTACCGACCTCGGTAACTGGTTCTCGAAGTGGAGAATAGAAGTGAATCCCGACAAAAGCCAAGCCATCCAATTCGTTAAAAAAACGGCCTCTAGACAAAAAATGAGTCCTATTAGTCTGCACGGAAACATCATTCCCGAAGTCAAAAACGTTAAGTACCTAGGTGTAGTTCTAAACAAGTCGATGAATTTTTCAACTCACATCACAGCCGCGATCCGAAAAGCGAAATTTGTACTTTACAAATTATATCCGTTATTAAATGCGCGTAGTAAAATGTCCTTAAGACATAAACGCACCCTATACGTAACCTGCATAAGAACAATACTCACTTATGCGTGCGTCTCTTTCGCACACATAAGCGACAATCAAATGGACCGATTGCAAAAAGTCCAAAACCGGTTTTTACGTCTGGCAACAGGCGCCCCCCGGTATATGCGTAACATCGACTTGCATAGAGACTGCGAACTTGTCACTATTAAAGCCCACATCCAGGAACTCACCGGGAGATTCTTTGATAGAGGCAAAAGGCACCCCAACCCGCTCATTCGTAAGGCTCAGGATTACGAACATGACGCACGGACTTTCCGACATCCTTTCAAGCGACCTAAGCACATCTTAGATGATCCCATAGATAGTATTACAAAGCACGTACTGCAACATATGCAGTCACGTAAACACACCACACCACATGCACCCGCGTGGTTAGTACTGCACCAAGGCCGGCGCCGGCGTTGTCCCAGGAGACTTTCCACACTCACTACAACACGTACCGACATACGGACCGACTCACACACGGGAGCGAGTTCGAACCCGAGTTCGAGCCCGCGTCCTAGCAGCTTAGGAACACATCTAAACGACCGCGATCGCGCTTTGGATATAGAAAGCTCTATAAACAACGATGACCTAGACATTAGAAATTACGCGCGCGTACAAACCCGACCACTCGCGGAAGGGTGAGGCACGGCACAGCCTAATTCTAGCCAAGTCACTAATAATTAAAAAGAGCTTCTCTAACGCGATAACTCGTTCGACGATAGTTTTGCTACCGCGCGCGAGCTACCTCACTCGTCAGTGAGTGAGGATGGGGTTCGGGCCCCTCAGCAGGGTGGACACGTGTCCCACAGACCGCATAATAATAGTCTACCACCGTAGCTATCCCCAATCCGTTATGAACATCACCCGGGTGATGTAAGGGGGGTCACACCCCCCATCTACTCCCTTCTAAACAACTAGCCACCCGGCTAGTTATAGTCCGACACAGCTAAATCGGCTCTCATGCCATTAGTGAGTACCCTTTCGAAAAAAAAAAAAAAAAAAAAAAAAAAAAAAAAAAAAAACTATTGCGAATCAGTAAAATTTTTGGGATCGTCCTGGCTCTCAGTGCGCGCGTGTGTCCCCGTACTCCGTGTCCGTGTCGACCCCATTTTGAGAGCAACCCAGTGTAACCATTCAGCGTCGTATATGTGCGTCCGTATTCGTTTAGAATCGGCCGTACATTGCGCCCGGCTGGGTTCGGTTGCCCTCGCCCGGCCCCCCCGTTGGAGTACGCTTCGACGTTGGGGTCACGGAGAGCCAGTTCTCCTGAGTGTGTGTTGTGTGAACGAGTTTCGTGTGCCGCGCACCTCAGTGTGAGTACTTTTTATTACTTTTATTGTGCCCGTTAGAGAAATGACTCCTTTTAGTGTTTTGTGTACTGTAACTTCCCTTTTTCAAGGCCTCCCTGAAGGGGCCGCGCTAGTTGCTAAATTAATTAATAAATGGCTTCCAACGCCTCACAACATCTAAAGGTCGTGCACTGGAACGTCCGAGGGGTTCGCGGTAAGGCGGCATCTATCCAACATCTTCTACGTGAGTACGAAGTTGATGTCGCCCTACTTAGTGAAACCCTTCTGTCTCCTCCAGACCGTTTCAGCGCCCCGGGTTTTATTGTTTACCGCCAGGACTACTTAGGAGGGGAACGCGTATGCAGAGGTCTCGCCGTTTTGGTCCGCAGGCAGCTTCTCCACCAGCTTCTCCCCGACCCTACCGTCTCTTCAATATACGCGCTCGGCGTTGAACTATTATTAGGGTCCACTAGAACCCACGTCTATGCTTGTTACAAGCCCCCGGGAGTCCGATTAGATATCGCCGACGTCCACAGGCTCCTATCGGAAGAGCCTACTGTGATCGCCGGCGATCTGAATTGTAAACACCCCGGGTGGGGTTCGCGAACAACGAACGCGGACGGTTCGCGACTGTTTGATGATGCCGAAAGGCGTGGCTACTCGGTGGTGGGTACTTACTCCCCCACTCACTACCCAGAGTGCCCCCTTCACTCCCCAGACGTTTTAGATATTGCGATCACGCACAATTTACCGGGAGACTTTCACCAGGAGGTACTCGAAGTCGCACATGGCTCCGACCATCTCCCCGTAGTTGCCGTCATCCGCTCCTCTCCAGCGAGCGTCCCCCCCATCCCCAGTCGCCCGGTTCGGGATTGGGAGCTGTTTCAACAGCAACTGCACGAGTCCACTCCAAATGTGCCCGTCAGTTCAGCAGAGGCGGTTGAGGCGATGGCACTCCAGCTCACCAGCGCTATCTCCTCCGCACTAGAGGCAGCCACCAGTCCAGCAGCCGAGCAGCCGACCAGAAGACCAACGTTGCCGCGTCACGTCGCCGCTCTTATCAAGGAGAAAAAGAAGCTCCGGCGTCGTTGGCAATACTCTCGCTGCCCCACTCTCAAGGCGCAGCTCAATAATCTAAACAACCAGGTAAGGAAGGAGCTGGCCCAGATAAAGGCCGACAGTTGGAGTCGGCGCATTCTGGAGGCGGGAGAGGACTGGAACTCTCTCCACCGCTTCTGTCGCAGCCTCACACACACCCCCACACCAGTCAGACCACTCCTTCATGAAGACGGCAACCTGCGTTATCGAGCAGAGGACAGGGCAGAGATCCATACTCCATTCAGCGTTCGTACATACACGACGATTCGTTTCAAATCGTTCGTGTATTGCGCCTTGCTGGGAGACGGTCTGCTATCGCCCTGATCCCCGTCGGATCCCGTTCGACGTTGGGGTCACGGAGAGCTAGTTCTCCTGAGTGTGTGTGTGTCTTCGAATTCCGTGTGCCGCGCACCTCAGTGTGAGTACTTTTAAACTTTATTTGTGTTCGTACCGAGAAAATGACTCATATACTAAGTGTTAAGTGTTTTTGTGCCGTTGATATTTAATAATATCAACCATGTCCGATCGCGATTCGCGGCCCGTAAGCCGCGACCCGCGTCTAGCCCACCGTGCGGCGTCCGGTTCGTCGCGTTCCTCGTCCCGATCACGATCGAGGTCGAGATCACGCGCGCCCCAGCACCGCAAAGGCTACCTGAAGCCCACCGATCCTAGCAGTAGCGGAAAGGATACCGCTCGCCCCAGTCCGTCACCGGCATTCATTCCCGCGGGAGGGTACTATCACCCCCTCGCCTGAATGTGTTCCGGTGGTAGCCAGCAGCGAGTCCGGGCCCCCCGCCCGCCCTGCCGAAGTAGGATCGGCCCTGCCGCAGCGCCCTACGCGCCGCAATGAAGAG
Organism: Celastrina argiolus; assembly: GCA_905187575.2. Classification (NCBI taxonomy): domain Eukaryota; kingdom Metazoa; phylum Arthropoda; class Insecta; order Lepidoptera; family Lycaenidae; genus Celastrina; species Celastrina argiolus. Next base: position 420,120 of record LR994578.1, on the reverse strand, counting down.
GAGGACGGCGGCCTCTCCAAACCCGCTACACCACGTTCGTCGCTGGATATCGAAGCCGCCGCAGCAGGTACCAGTGTACAATACTCCACCAATGCCGTGCCAGCAGCCTACGCCGCTGCGGCGCCGCCCCACACCCCGCAGGCCCCATCCTGCTCTAACGTCGTTGTGCCTCCCTCGCACAATGCCCTCGCTCCCTCACACGTATCTCCGTCTCGCTCCCACATGGCCGCGATGACGTCAGAGATGCCCCCACCGCCCCCTCCGACAGCCCCGAAAAGAGCCCGCGACCCAGTGGCGTCCCCTAACGTGTCCCCGCCGGCAAAACGAAGCGATACGTCTGCTTCCTATGCTGCGGCCGTGAATCAAGGAGCGTCTACGTCCCATATGTCCCGGCCCCCGTCGCCGATGGACACTACGCCGGCGCCGCACACTTCCAGAGTGCCGCCGCCTGCACCGAAGACCTCGAAGTGCCCGCCCCTGGTCGTCGAGGACCTGGAGGACTGGCCGACGCATTTTCGTGCCCTGAGGGACATCCTCGGGCACCCGCCGAACGCCAAGCCATATGGCCGTGGCGTCAAATTTGTACCGGATACTGAGAAGGAGTACCGGGTGGTACAACGGTACCTGTCCGACCTGGGTAGCAATACCCAACTGAGCTGGTACTCATACTCCCTCCCCCAGGACAGGGGACTCAAGGTGGGCATCTACGGCCTGCCAACCAGCACCAAACCGGAGGCGATCAAGGAGGAGCACGCCTCACATGGATACATCGCCGAACACGTGACCAGAGTACTCGGCCGAGGAGATAGACCGGGGTGCGTATTTTTTGTTTTATTAAAACAAACCCCGGGCCTCACGCCGGGCATATATCAACTTTCTTCTTTTATGCTGATGCCCGGCATAAAGATCGAAGCATGGCGCAGTAAAGGGGGTCCGTCACAGTGCCACAGATGCCAGCAGTTCCGGCACAGCAGCAACAACTGCCACCGCAAGAAGGCGTGTGTGAGGTGCGCTGGAGAGCACGCGGCAGCTGACTGTCCCCGATCAAGCACGGACGAGCCAAGCTGTGTAAACTGCAGGGGGGCACACCCGGCCAACTACAAAAGATGCCCGGTTTTCCTGAGGGAGAAGGCGAACCGGCGAGCCGGCCCCCTCGCCCGCACCACCCGGAATGCAGCCCCACGGGTCAACCGTGGCCCCTCCATCCCGGAACAGGAGGTAGCCCCTCCCCCGCCCACCGCCTCGTCTTTGATGGCAGAGGCCAACCAGCCCACCCCTCGCCGTGCTCCACTTGCGAACACTGGCGAGAAGAAAAAGAGGAAGGAGAAGAAGAAGAGGAAGAAGACGTCCCTCACAAAGAAGAATCCTGGCACCGCGGCGGCCACGGACTCTGAATACGACGCTTCGGCCACTTCCGCTCCCCCCACCCCGCAAGCAGGCACCTCGTCTATGCCACCCCCCCTTCCCTCCGCGCGACCCCCATACTCCGCGTGCGCCGCGCACACCTAAAGCTCCGCGTACTCCGCGTAATTCGTCCTACCAGCCGTCCACTTCCGAAGTGGCCGCTACAGTCGTTGCTCCGGCAGCCCCCATCTCTCTTCTTGACCCCCCGGCCCCACACCGTCGGGTCAGAATTCAACAGCGCGAAAACCCAGAGTCCACGTTGGAAATCCTCAAAGCCTTGTTCCTCCTGGCCACGAACATATACAATAAAATACGTGCCGGCGAGGACACTTTTACCTCCATTTTACAAGGCCTCCCGGAAGGGGCCGCGCTCGTATCTAAATTGATAAATCGATGGCAACCAACGCCCCCCAGTCATTAAAGGTCGTGCACTGGAACGTCCGAGGGGTCCGCGGTAAGGCGGCGTCCATCCAACATCTTCTTCGAGAGTATGAAGTTGATGTCGCCCTACTTAGCGAAACCCTTCTGTCTCCTCCAGACCGTTTCAGCGCCCCGGGTTTTATTGTTTATCGCCAGGACTACTTAGGAGGGGAACGCGTATGCAGAGGTCTCGCCGTTTTGGTCCGCAGGCAGCTTCTCCACCAACTTCTCCCTGACCCCCCTGTCTCTTCGATTTACGCTCTAGGCATTGAACTTTTGCTAGGGTCCACGCGAACGCATTTTTACGCTTGTTACAAGCCCCCGGGAGTACGATTAGACATCGTTGACGTCCAACGGCTCTTATCAGAAGAGCCTGTAGTGTGTGTTAGTATTCTCGGTAATCGAATCTTGTATATTCAGCGATTTGTGGCGCGGCGAGCGACGATATAACTCCTGCGTGAGTTAGTCGCCTGCCCTCCGCCTACCTAAGTTAACGTGTAATAAAGTAATGCAGAAATAGTAAAGTTTTTAAAATATTAATTGATAATAGAGAATATAATGTGTCGATTGATAGACTTAAGCCTGCGTATATTTTAGAAGAAAATGAAGTTAGACATGACAGTAGATTAGATCAGCATAGTGAGGCTAATGTGTACACGCCTTTACAGAAATCACGTAGTGGCAGAAAAATTAAAAGACCTGTAAGATTTTTGGACTGTAACTAGGTTAATGGTGCATTGGCATTTTTGTTAGCAAGTAGGTACGCGAAGGTTGCGTAATGTCATCTCAGCACATATTAATGTTATAAGTAATTGTTAGGAATATTTGTATTCATTTTATTTCAAATCTCGGCTCAACAAGTTAATTATATATAATAATATATAAATTTGATTGTCGGCTTATTTCACAAAGTTTAAACTTTAAAGTTATCAGCATCAAACAATATTTAACAAAATGGGAAAAACATATTCGGTTGAAAAGAAAGATGAAGAAATTGTTATCGCTCAAAACGGAGCGAATCACGCCACAGCATCTAATACTAATTTTAAATTGGAAGTGTTGAGCATCACGGTGACGGTTATGGCAGTCATCCTTTTTGTATTTTGTGCTATATTAATATACAAAGTTTGTGTTATACGTGCAAGGAAAATGTTAAGGAAGGAATTAAATTGTAGTCAAGGTACAGATTTAAGTGTTTTGTCACAGAATAGACTCCCAAATGTTAATGTTTGCTAATTTTTTATTTTTTTTTGTTATTTATCAATTATGTAAATCATTTTTTTTTAGAAGGGGGTGTATGTAGTGTGTGTTAGTATTCTCGGTAATCGAATCTTGTATATTCAGCGATTTGTGGCGCGGCGAGCGACGATATAACTCCTGCGTGAGTTAGTCGCCTGCCCTCCGCCTACCTAAGTTAACGTGTAATAAAGTAATGCAGTACATCCAGTATTTGATTTGAAGACCCCAGCCCATGTACACTAAAAGCCCACTGTGATCGCCGGCGATCTCAATTGTAAGCACCCCGGGTGGGGTTCGCGATTAGCAAATGCGGACGGTTCAAGACTTTTCGAGGACGCAGAGAGACGTGGTTACTCGGTGGTGGGTACCTACTCGCCTACACACTATCCCGAGAATCCCCGTCAATCACCAGACGTATTAGACATAGCTATTACTAATAACTTACCGGGAGAATTCTTTCAGGAGGTCTTGGATGTTGCACATGGCTCCGACCATCTCCCCGTCTTGGCCGTCATCCGCTCATCCCCAGCGAGCGTTCCCCCACTCCCCAGGCGCCAGGTTCGGGACTGGGATCTGTTCGCGAACCAACTACATGAGTCTACTCCCAATGTGCCTGTCAGCACAGCAGAAGCGGTTGAGTCGTTGTCGACGCAGCTCACCGACGCCATCACTTCCGCCCTGGAAGCAGCCACCACTATAGCAGCCGAACACCCGCTTCGCAGACCTACATTGCCGCGTCACGTCGTCGTTCTGATAAAGGAGAAGAAGAGACTTCGTCGTCGCTGGCAATACACTCGTTGTCCCACTCTCAAGTCCCAATTAAACTTTGTGAACAACCAGGTTAGGAAGGAGCTGGCCCAGATAAAAGCCGATAGTTGGAGTCGGCGCATTCTGGAGGCGGGTGACGACTGGAACTCTCTCTATCGTTTCTGCCGCAGTCTCACTCATTCCTCTACACCAACTAGGCCACTTCTGCACTCCGACGGGAACCTGCGTTACCGAGCAGAGGACAGGGCAGAAATCCATGCCGAACATCTCGAACGTCAATTCTCCCCATTGCCGACCACCGCAGCTGAGCATGTCGAGACCATCACCGAGGAGGTAAAGGTATTCCTTCTGTCCCCCTCCGACCCCCCTGATTTCTCTTTTTCGCCGAGGGAGGTCCGTAAGACCCTCGCCCGTCTTAAGCCCAAGAAGGCTCCTGGCGCAGACGGCATCCCAAATATGGCCCTTCGCCATCTCCCGTTTAGAACAGTTGCCGCTCTAACTAGACTGTACAATGGCATTCTGCGTACAGGCCATTTCCCGTCGTCTTGGAAGAAGGGTCTTATTATTACTCTTCCGAAGCCCCATAAGAACTTGCGTCTGGCCGCTGGCTATCGGCCAATTACGCTCCTATTCACCCTATCCAAAACATTTGAATCCCTACTCCTCAAACACCTTTCCCCGTACCTACCTCCTCGTGCAGAACAGTTCGGGTTTAGATCGCAGCTTAGCACCACCCACCAGTTAGTCAGAGTCGTCCACCATCTCTCCGCTGCGGCCAACAGGAAGGAGGCGTCGGTCGCAGTGTTTCTCGACATGGAGAAGGCGTTCGATTGCGTTTGGCATGATGGTTTACTTTATAAGTTGATTAGAGTCGGAGTACCGCGGTTTCTAGTCAAAATTATAGCTTCTTTTCTCGCCCAGCGTACCTTTAGGGTTCGAGTTGACGGAGTCCAGTCGTCAGAGCGTCCCATCACGGCTGGAGTTCCTCAGGGCAGCGTCCTCTCTCCGTCGCTGTACAATCTGTACGCCAGCGACGTACCCATAGACCAGAACACCATGGCGGCGCTGTATGCGGACGACACGGCGTTTATTACAACTTCTATGTCGCTCAACTTCGCTGCCGTCAAAATGCAGAGGACGCTCGACCTCCTACCTGACTGGCTGAGCAAGTGGAGACTTTCGGTCAATCCCAGAAAGTCCCAAGCGCTCGCCGTCACAAGGAGGCACGGGCTACCACCGCCGCTTAAAATCGGCGAGGAGGAGATACCCTGGGGAAGAACGGCGCAATACCTGGGGGTCACTTTAGATCGTAGGTTATCCATGGGTCCACAATGCAGCGCAGCAGTGGGGAAGGCCAGGGCAGCTATAGCATTTTTTAATATACTACTAGTGCCTTTTTTTAGTATGTCAGGCCATGAGCCAAGAATAATCGTAAGTGCTTACTTACAGGGGAATAAAACCCTACTTTCTAGCGAATTAAACACGCTATTTAATCTAGGCAACGCCGTCTTCATTGCCGGCGACCTAAACAGTAAAAATACAAACTGGGGTAATGTAAGAAATAATACAAATGGTATCCGACTTGAGAGCTACTCAGAAAGCCTAAACTTTGTCATTTTTTCCCCAAAAGAACCCACTCGCTACGACACTAACCAACGTAGCAGTGGTCTAATTGGAAACCCCAGCACAATAGACATAGCCCTTATAAAGAATATTTCTCTCGATACCTCTATCGAGACTCTCCATGAGCTTAATTCAGACCATCGCCCGGTTAAAATTACACTAGGTAACTTTAACCCACAAAACCAAGACAAGAAAAAGATTATCGACTACAAACTGTTAGCCGATAACATACAAAACCTTCAGTCGATACACCTCGACAAAATCCCAGACAATATAAAAAATAGTACTTGAACTGCCATAGAGGCTGCATCCGACTTAACTGATCATCTGGTAGCGACCATAGAAAAGTCATCCAGGGAGATACCAATGACCCACGAAAGGCACTGGCCTCTCCCGGAGGACATAAAGGAGTCCATCAGACTCCGAAATGCGGCCAAACGCATGTATGATCGCTACCCGTCAGAAGAGTGCCGGAAAAACCTTCGTCACCTCGAAAGAGAGGTCAAATCTAAAGTCAGAGAGCACAAAAATCAAAGGTGGGATCGACTTCTCAGTAAAATAGAGCCGTCACATGTGGCCTACTGGCCACTCGCGAAATCCCTCAAAAAAGAAGCGGTAAGCGATATGCCTCCGCTAAACAGACAAAACCGTCCTCCTGCACTGGAGGATATAGACAAAGCAGAATTGCTAGCCGACACGATACAGGATCAGTGTCGGCCGAGTTCTCTTCCGATCGACCCCTTGCACCTCAGTACTGTAAAGAGCACAGTAGAAAACCGACTCTCGATTCCACCCGTGGAGCCCCTCAGGCCAGTGGACTCAGAGGAGATAAAGTAAAAATTATTAAGAAATTGAATACCAGAAAGGCACCGGGCCAGGACGGTATATCAAATAAAACACTCAAATTATTACCATCCGCTCTAATACAACTCATAGTGAACATCTTTAACGCCCTCTTAGTAGGATGTTCATTCCCAGACATTTGGAAGGCAGCTATAGTTATAGGTATACACAAACTAGGTAAACCCCGGGTGGAACCTACTAGCTACCGACCAATTAGTCTCATTAGCTCTCTAGGCAAAGTCTACGAGCGAGTCCTGCTAAGACGTCTAAATGACGTCATAACAGAGAAAAAACTCCTCCCGGACGAGCAGTTTGCCTTCCGCAATCTGCACAGCTGTCCCGCTCAAGTACACCGCCTAACGGAGTACATCATAGAAAGTAAAAATGACAGGAAATGGACGTGTGCCGTATTTTTTGACGTGGCAAAAGCATTCGATATACAAACTCTACCAAATGGAAATCCCAGACAGTTTAGTTCTGATAATCAGTAACTATCTGAAAAACCGAAAATTTCGCTTCCGAGTCGAAGGCACACTGTCCTATGAAAGAGATCTTGAGGCGGGTCGGTCCTCTCGCCCTCTCTCTACAACCTGTACACTAGTGATATCCCCAAAAAACCTGAGGTGCAAGTAGCCATTTTTGCAGACGATACAGCCCTGTACTGTGCCCATAAATCAATTTCAGTTGCCTCAAATAGACTCCAGGGAGCAGTCACCGATCTCGGCGACTGGTTCTCTAAATGGAGAATAGAGGTAAATCCCGAAAAAAGCAAAGCCATACAGTTTGACGTTAAAACATGTATGAGACTTAAAAACCGAAAACGACAAATGAAACCCATCAGCCTGAATGGAAACACGATCCCCGAGGTAAACTCGGTAAAATACCTAGGCGTGGTACTAAGCAAGTCGATGACATTCTCAAACCATGTTACTAGAACGTTAAACAAAGCGAAATTTGTACTCCACAAATTATATGCGCTTAATAGATAATGTAGCATAGTATAATTTTGTAAAATGTTGTATTTGAATTTAAATATTGTCAATTGTATGTAAAAATAACCATATTATTGATATGGCCACATTTCAATTAGTCTAAGTGGCAACACTATAATTCCCCATATGTAATTAAATATTCCTTATTTCCGATTTAATTTATCATGTTTAATAATTTAATAGATAATGTAGTATAATATAATTTTGTAAAATGTTGTATTTGAATTTAAATATTGTCAATTGTATGTAAAAATAACCATATTATTGATATGGCCACATTGCAATTAGTCTAAGTGGCAACACTATAATTCCCCATAGTAATTAAATATTCCTTTATTTCCGATTTAATTTATCATGTTTAATGTTTAACAAATTACTTTGAAGTTGTTAAAAAAATGTAAAAGTATTTGTACATGACATTTCACTACTTGTAACAACATATGAATAATTTGAATAGTATTGTGTTTCTAAACGATATCAGTCATACTTCTATGATGGTAATATCCTGTTAAGGAAAATCTCTGTGCTTAATACTTATTGCTATAATCACTTGTAAAATTATTGTTATAATTAAAATATATTTTCTATAGGTAATTAATAAAACTTAAAGAAATGGGCTGATATTTTACATAATATTTAATTAATTTTACAACAGGAAGTCTGTGCACTTCCGGTAGATCTCTATGTATTCAAATTTGAAGTCTGATATGGCAAATCACTATAAAAGTGAAGAAATTAGCGCCCTGGGTCTCTATTGAATAGCTGACTTTGTGAGGTTCAGGTATGTCCGTTACTTTAATTATTTATTTGTGCTATATATATATTAATTATGTTATTATGTTATAAATTATAATATTATAATTTTGAATTATAATTCTAAACCCTTGTTTTGTTCTAAAGTATTAATAATGTGAAAATATTATATTGTGTATTTGTAATTGTATAAAGAAATGAGTTACCTATACTTAAATCTAAACTTGCTATGACTGTTTTAAATTTAAACTGTGTAACTGTAGCAATCTGTGTAATATATAATATTAAATTACTATCATTGTTTTAATAGTTTCATATGTCCAGTACAAAGCCATTTATTAAATTAAATCTTGTAACTTTAACATGTGATTTTCATATTAATACTCTAAAGAGTATTATAATAATCTATTATTTTATTTATTTTATTTTATTTTATTCATTAGGTACAGTAACAGACAACAGTGCAGGTACATAATATAAGAAAAAACATCATTAAAAGGCATTTTACACTGCTATCCTATAACTACTATACACAACATTTGATTAAATATCTATTACTAAACATTAACTACAAGTTTATAGGGCTCCTAATAATTTACAATAAAAAAAAAATACATATATAATTACTTTCTCTTACTAACAATAATAATTCTTATTTGACGCATTACTCTTACAATAAATTATATGAAATAATAATCAATTAAAATGTCATTACAATTCATGAAATTATTTAAACATAGAAATAGCAAATAGTAAAAAAAAATATTAATTTAAGATTACATAGTACCTACAATAGGAATAAAATTATTACAGATTATATAGAAATACATTATTTATTTATGATTTTGATTTTATTATTCTCATTAATTCTTTTTTAAAAGACGGCAAACTGTTAAAAAATATGTCATAATCAGAAGATAAATCATTATAAAAAGAACACATTCTAACCGTGGGATTATTTTTTGCTACATTATTTCTGTATCGAGGTATGTCAAAGAGTTGTGGTATACGCACGGATCGGGTAGGAACTTTTATTGAGATTTCGTTTAAAATCTGCGTGTCCAAAGTGCCATTCACTATCCCATGCAGAGCACATAAATCTGCGACTTGCCTTCGCCCTTCCAGACTCATTAGACCGAACCTGTTAAGTCTTTCTTCATATAAAGGTAACTTCTTTCTAATCCCACACTTCATACATAGAAGTCTCAGAAATCTGCGCTGAATTGATTCTATCCTGTCAACATGGTTGGAATATATGGGATACCAGACCGATGAGCAATATTCAATGACAGATCGTACCAGTGCAGCATATAGTATGATCCATGATTTAGTATCTTGGAATGGCCTAGCAGTGCGGAAAACAAATGATAGCATCTTATTCGCCTTACTACAGACGTAATCATAGTGATATCTAAACGATAACGATGAGTCAAATACAACACCCAAATCACGCACCACACCAACACGAGTCATTGCAGTGTTACAAATTGTGTAATCAAATGAAATCGAGTTCTTGTTTTTAGTAAAAGTTATTACTTGGCACTTTTTTATATTAAGTGACATGTGATTCAAGCTACACCAACCAACCACGGTATCTATATCTTCCTGTAGAGCTAAACAGTCTTTAATATCTGTTGAGGACGCTTCGATTCTGCAGGGTCTTCACGTTCTCGACAGGCTTCGACGGTGTGGACTGTATGAGGTTTCGAAGAAATAACAACGCCAATCTTAATCTTCAAGCACAATGCGGAGTGTTGGTGGGGCAGCGTAACGATGTTCTTCAGTGTTTCTTGTTTCAGTTGTTGCGAGCAATTAATTTGCATCCCTACCTATGCTTTTCACACGCTCACCTGGCCAGAGTGGCCGGGGGCGGGGGAACCACGACCAGGGGCTAATGAGCCCCTCTACGTGGGGTCGAAGGACCCGGTATTGAGGATACCGAGCCGTATTATACTTTATGTTTTTCTAGGGAAAACCCCCCGCGGCAGAACGCAGGGGAAAACCATGACTCTAAGGGAAAATAGCCTTGAAAGACTTATTCCTGAGAGACGAGCCGACATGCGACGTATGGAGGCCCCGGTCCTGGGACCGAGGAGCGTGTGTGGTTCCACTCCTTCAACGCCGCGCATCGTCTCGCGGACCAAAGCCCTATCAAGGTGGGGGCAAAATAAATGACACGACAAGACGTTTTTTTGAAGGCAAAACCCCCGCGTCAGGGCGCAGGGAAAAACCTTCGAAAATACATTTTATTAAGTATGCGACTGCCTGAAGGGCTAGACTTTGACGAGTCGGTCTTTAACCGACTCGCGGACCCAGCCGATCCAGGGAGTGGGGGGGGCTCCGGGAGCCATGAAAGGGGGAGGGGGCATAAGGATGCCAAATGGTATACGCCGTGAGGCGTTGCTGGGAGCGCCGGGTGCGCGCTCGCGCGCCGTGCAGCCTTACCCAAGGGCCGGGCGGCGGGCGGCAGGTGGGCTCGACCGTGCGGTGTGTGCGACGTCGTCCGGGGCCGCCATAGGATCCCCGCCAGTCTCACAGGCTCCTTCCCTTCAAGGAACCTTCGGATGGCAGGGATATCCACAAGCTGGCGAGGGGCTCCGTCGCAATGCTCCTTCTTCGCTAAGCAGAGAGAGCGGCAAAATGAGCGGTGTGGTTGCGAGGCTGCTGGACGGTTGCGCGACGCGGCGAGGTGGCTTCGCGGGTCCACGCGCGGCGGCGTGACCGGGAGTCAAACCCAGGCAAGGGGAGTGTTGTCCACCAGCGTGGCGGGGCCGGGAACTCTAGCCCCCCCCAGGGGGCGAGTAAGCCGGCGCGGCGAGGCCGGCGGACGCGGCTCAACCCAATGACGAGGCGATACCCAGACGTCAGGCGGGCACGCGGAGGGCTCGGCCGTCCCAGCGGCGAAGCGGGGCCGGGCAGCAGCGGTGGTGCCGTGTTGGCACTGGTGGTGGTGAGGTGGTGGTGAGGCTGCGGTGTGCAGCAGTGCAGGCCGGGTGGTCTGCGGTGTTGGCGGCGGCGGCAGAGCGCTCACCGGAGGCCGGGAAATTGTTCCGCGGCGGCAGGTGCGGCAGGTGAGTCTGCCGGACGTTGAGCGGGCTCAGGCGGGGTGCCTGAGGGCGGTGGTGGGTGGCTGCGGCAAAGGCGCAAGCCACGAGGCAGCGCTGTGTGCGCTGCGGCGAGTCCGTGCACTCCACGGCTGGATGAGCGGGATCCAGGACGCGTCGCAGGTCTCGGCCGGACATTGGGGTGGGGGGCTACCACAACCCCCCCACGAGAATGCCGACGGGGGCCCGGCGCGAACGGTGTCCACTCCATCACAGCTAGGCACGGTACAGGCTCGGTGGTGTCTCAGGTGGCAGCAAGGCGGCCACGGGACACGGCAGGCCATGGTCGAGGCGACGGCACGGCGGTGTGACATCAAGCAGCCGTAACGCTTGATGGAGCTGGCCTCCCGTGACCACAACGCTACGATGTGCAGCGGGGCGGGCGGGCAGTTCGACTCCCCGGCAAGGCGGCAATCCGCGCTCGGTTCGAATGAACCAAGCACGGATTGCCGGACGCCATCAGGAGGTGCTGGAACTGCTCCAAGAAGGTGGTCGGCACGGACGCGTCACGAACGAGACGCGACGATCGGGCAGCGTAACGACGTGCGCGCGCGACGGAAGCCAGGACGATCCTTAATTTGCATTAGCGAATGTTCGCCTATTTATAGGCGCCGGGCTAGACGGCGCCGCGGCGGGTGGCGTCGAACTAGCGTCGACCAATGAGAGCGGTCGGTGTGTTATGCGTGTGTGCGTGCATGTGCATTTCTTTATTTTCATAAAATTACAAACTTATTATACTACAGAATCTTAATTAACACTAATTATTGAATAAGTAAATAACAATTAATTATGGAAACAAAGCAAATATCATTAATTACGGAATAAAGTAAATAACATTAATTATATACATTTCAAATTATTAATCTAACTAAGCTGTTATTTACAGTCTTCCCCTCGTGCGCAAGCACATTAACATTTATTTCGTTCTAGTAATTACGATGAGACGGAAGGCTGGACGGCGTATCATTCCCGCTGCTGTACGGACTTCTGTAACGCGAACACGACCATCCGATCCTGGATGCGTCTCCACTACTTCTCCTCGGGGCCATACTCCTCTTGGCATCGTACCATCGCATATCAGGACAATATCACCGACTTTAACGTTTTCATGTCGTTGGTTCCCCAGCCGTGGCATCAGCAAAGGTTTATACTCTGTCACCCAGCGAGTCCAGAACGAATCAGCTAATGTCTGCACGGTTTTCCACGTGTTATTATTCATGGACGTGTCTTTAAATGAACCAAAGGGAACCATTCCGCTGGATCGCCCTATGAGAAAATGATTGGGGGTCAATGCCTCCTCGTTCAGGTTGGGGTTCACCGGGGTTAGTGGTCTTGAGTTTATCAGGTGTTCAGCTTCCAACAGCAGCGTGTGTAAGACATCATCCGGCGGCGTTTTTTTGCAGGAGAGTAACACGCAATGCGGTCTTCACTGATCTCACCATTCTTTCCCAGGCACCGCCCATGTTTGGTGCCCCTGGAGGTATTCTCTTCCAGGTAATCAGCTTCTCGGACGCGAAGGATTTTAAAGCGTCTTCGTTTCCCTTTATAGCTTCGGTTACTTCTCTTTCAGCTCCCACGAAGTTGGTGCCGTTGTCACTGTATATGACCGTTGGTGTTCCGCGGCGCGACATCATTCTTCGTAGGCTCATTATCATTGAGGATGCTGACAGTGATGTGACTACTTCCAGGTGTACTGCTCGAGTGGTGAGGCACGTGTACAAGGCACCCCACCTCTTTTCTCGTCTTCGCCCGATCGTTACGATCATGGGTCCGAAGTAATCTACTGCTGTCGCCGTGAATGGTGGTTGAAACTGCGTAGTCCTCTCGGAGGGTAAGTCGCCCAGGGGAATCTTGGCTGGTACACCCCGGTATGTCCGACACCATTGACACTTGTTGCAGATGTACCGAAGGGCGCTTCGCAGCCCTATAATGTGATATCGCTGTCTCAACTCGTTCATGACTGTTTGATGGTTGCCGTGGTTAAATGCAGCGTGCGTGTGATGCATCAGTAACTGCGTCAAACCTTCCTTGGCGTGTAGAATTGGTATACTGTGCTCTTCTTTTATTCTACTGTCTAGGCACAATATTCCGTTGCGGTCGATCCTCACAGCAAGCTTGCGGAACGGTGATTTCTTCGGGAGTTGCCGCCCAGCCTCAATTGTCTGAATGTCTTCGGCGAACGAGTTGTACTGTCTTCTTCTGACCAATAACAATTCTGCTAACTTCATGTGATCTGGTCTTATCTCTTTGCTAGAGCTTATTTTAAGCTTTCTAGCTTTGAATACTTCAGCGGCGAGCAAGACGGTGGCAGCAGCACGTATTAACCGCGTATAACGAGAGAATCGACTCAGCTTTGGCAAATAGTCGCTAGGTTCGCGGTGAACGACGACGTGAACCGGTTTTATTACTCTCTCTTCCCCTGAAGGGGGCGGGGGATTGGAGACTTGTCTCTCTCGCGGCCATAACTCGGGTTCGTGCAAAATAAATGCTGGTCCCGTAAACCATCTATGCTTCGAGTCGAAATTAACGGGTACGCCTTTGGTGGCATCGTCCGCGACATTGTCGGCACTAGGCACCCACCGCCAGTCTGCTGGGGTAGTCGAATTTTCAATTTCAGCCAGCCTGTGTGCTACGAAAGGTTTAAATGTGCGCGGATCCGACCTTATCCATGCTAGAACCGTTTTGGAATCCGACCAGTAATGGCTCCCTACTATTTTGTAGTCCGATTCACGTTTAATTGACTCTGCCAATCGAGTGCCTAATACCGCGGCTTGTAACTCTAAACGAGGTATGGAAATGGGTTTTAATGGCGCTACTTTCGCCTTTCCGGCTATCAAACAAGCTGTTTTTATTCCTAATGACTCTATGCTGAAATAATCCCTAATTAACTTCAGAGCGGGGTCTTCATTTTGTACCGCTCTTACGTGATTGACTAAAACTGGGTTTCTGCGCGAATGGGCGTCGTGACCGTGCAACACCCAGCCCAATTTGGTGAGCGATGCTACAGGCTGACACTTTACACCGACACGTAATTGGCGAGATGTAATAAGGTGCCAATTATCTTGACCTATGAGTATGGTCGGTTTAGCGTGCTCGTAGCAAAGCTCGTCCTCCAAATCGGTCAAGTGCTCACACTTATTAACTAAGTCACGACTAATCATTTGTGGCGACAAGTTTAGAGAACCTATTGTACTAGCGTTCATTGTCTCTATGTTTCTGTTATACGCGCCACGGATGGACAAAGTTAAGTTACACGATTCCGTGTCGTCTATTCGATTGCCGCCTACTCCTTCCAGTGACAGGAGCTGACTGCGTCCCCTGGGGGCTACGCTGTCGGCTACCTCTCGTTCAACCAGCGTCATTCTTGAACCTTCGTCTAGAAGAGCGTAGGTGGCAGTTGTACCTACTGGACCGCTTACTTCTACCGGCACCACTTTCAGGTAGGTATTAGACGAACGAATGTGGTTTATAGAACTAACGTTTCCGCTGGCGGGTTGTATAGTACCGCCGCTTCCGTGTAACATTTTATGGTGCGATGCTTCGCAACCGTTTGTGCCGCAAGGTACGTATTTACATTTATATGGTCGCTTGTGTGAATTATCTAAACATCTGAAACAAAGCTTATGTTGTTTAGCCGCCTCCCATCTTTCCGAAGTACCGAGTTTTACGAAATCCGCACAATTTGTTATTGCATGAGAACCCGAACAAAGCGCGCATTTCTTATATGTATTAACAGCTGGCGCCTCCGACACGGGACGCGGCGGGCGCTGCTTGAATGACGCTTTCTTTGTTGGTTTATTAACTGCTGCTACGGTTTTAAGTGACGCGGTACTTTGGTTGTTAGTCTCGGAGTGCTCGCTCGAACTGTCGCTGTCGTAATCGTATGATCGCGGCGACGTTTGCTTACGACCGTACGTTGTGTTGACTGTACGCGGTTTTGCTCTATATTTTTTGTCATCTTTCGCGGTTTCGTACGCAAACATCGCTCCGCATTGGTCAGCCATAACGTTCAAAAACCTGGCTAACAGCTCGAGTTCGGGTACTCCGGGGCGATCGGCTTTAAATTCGAACCATTTATATTTTAAAATTATGTTAAGTTTTTCCACGATTCGATTTACTATATCGGGGGAATATAAATACTGAGGCTGGTTAAGTGCTTTTATGGCTGCCACTGTGTTTGCCACTTTACTCGCGAAGCTTCCTACGCTGCGCCTGTCCTCCGTCATGCGGGGCATACGTTTAATATTTTCGAGTTCTGACAAAATGAGCAATTCGGGCCTACCATATCGCCTTTCCAACGTGTCTATTATTTCATGCGGATCGTTCACCGTAAATAATAACGTTCTTACCGTTTCGCGTGCTGCACCCCGTAGTGCTTTTCTCAGTCGCGCTACGTTTTGTATGTCTGTGAACATTTCCGATGTGTCACTAAACACAGATTTGAATGCCATCCATTCAGTGATGGTTCCGTCAAAGTGAGGTAAATCGTGTATGAATTTTGGCGCCGCATTGTCCGACTTATTTGAATTTACCGCTTGAACTATCGCGTTGGCTAGCATTGCCATGTCGCTGAGTGGAGTGCTATCGTTAACGCGTGGTTTACTAACGGTTATTTCGGGGGGTTGCGCGTCCCGTATCGGGTTTTGAGCTAAGTTCATCGTTACTTGTTGAGAATAATGCTCCGATGTGACTTTTCTACTCTGGGTGGCTGGTCCGCGTCGTTAGACTCCTCTAGCTCTAATCTGGCTATTTCTAAACGACTCATGGCAGCTGCGGACGCCGCCCTAGCCCGTGCTAGCTCGGAATTATGCAATTCTAACTCTGCTTGCAATAACGATAATCTACTACTGGCTCTATCCGCGGGAACGTTCACTACTGTGCCCGATGCACTCTCTGCTCGTTCGACTGCGTTGTGGTTTAGCGCGGGTTCGTTCACCGACGGTTTGCTGGACCTAACATACGTGCTGCTTTCACCGGTCGCGTCTTCTGTGCTGGCGCTCTTGCTCCACGTGTTGGTTTCTGCTGACGTGGTCTGACCCGACGACGGCGTGTCGTCTCTTGTGGGTGTGGATTTGCCCGAGCGCAACATACGCGCGTTCTCCATTGCGCACGAGGGGGCCCTAACCTAATCTTCACTTAAAATTAACACTTTCACTTCACTATTCTAAATGCCCTACCTTGCCTAACACCTATCAGCCCGGTCTGCTTCCTACCGCGGTGACGCTAGACCAGGAATGGGAATGGTAAGGAAAGGAAAGGTAGGAACCACCCAGTAGAGGGCGTGGGTGTTCACAGGTGCATCGGGGTGCGACGGGAAAGCTGCCCCGTCGTTGCGTGCCGATATGGCCCCAGAACAACACCACACCTTGCCGGCGAGGTCTGACTGATACACCTGGGTAGGTGCGTGGAGTCGTCAGTTAGTCCACTATGCTTCCGTACGTTTGCAGGGGCCGTTTAACACCGCTAGGTGGCCGCGTACGTTACTGATGATTGCTTCCAAGTAATTGGTAGTGGTAAGCAAGCCACCACCAACACTCGCGCGTGCTTTTTTCTTTCTTGCGAGCTTCCAGGCGATCTTCTTGCTTGGCGAGCTTCTAGGCGATCTTCTTGCTTGGCGAGCTTCCAGGCGATCTTCTTACTTGGCGAGCTTCCAGGCGATCTTCTTGCTTGGCGAGCTTCCAGGCGATCTTCTTGCTTGGTCAGCTTCCAGGCGATCTTCTTGCTTGGCGAGCTTCCAGGTGATCTTCTTGCTTGGTCAGCTTCCAGGCGATCTTCTTGCTTGATCAGGGATCCGGCTTCTGAAGGACCAATTGTTGAGGACGCTTCGATTCTGCAGGGTCTTCACGTTCTCGACAGGCTTCGACGGTGTGGACTGTATGAGGTTTCGAAGAAATAACAACGCCAATCTTAATCTTCAAGCACAATGCGGAGTGTTGGTGGGGCAGCGTAACGATGTTCTTCAGTGTTTCTTGTTTCAGTTGTTGCGAGCAATTAATTTGCATTCGCGTTCTATCTTCATCCCTTTACCTCTTTGTCAGTGGTGAGGGGGTGGTGCCGTGTCGGGATTTGGGTCCCCTTCGGCGGCTTCATACTCAACCCATTAAGATGGGAAGGTCCTTAGAGATTACTTCCTGTGTGGATGTCTTCTTAAAAAAGGCCATGGGAGATGGCAGCCCGCAGGCATGCTCCGGCGGTCGGCCCCTACCAGGTGAGATCACCGGTTACCCGGTGAAGGCCCAGCAGATGGCGACCAGCGACGAGAGCTTCCTGTTGATCGGGCCGCCCTCTCTCACGGCGTAGGATCTCTGTATTGGGCGCGAAAGTTACTTCATTTCCTCGTTCCCTCGGCGACTGCGTCAGCTGTGTTCGCGGCAGATGTTCTTCTGTGCTATGCTCCGGCAAAGAAAAAGAAGAGGGAGAAGAAGGAGTGTGTGAGAAGAGTGTAGAAGGGTGTGTGAAGAGCGTGTGTGTGATAGAAGGAAGAATGTTGCTATTTACAATATACAATGTATAGATAAAAATATGAGAGACATTTTTGTATAAAAGAATCAGCTTAAAATGTGGAGTTAATCCGTGTCATTGGGGATGATGTCCCTGTGGTAGGGCCTGGCGTCTGGTGGCCTGGCGTGTAGAGGAGCCAGGCCCTGCAAGGTTGGGTGACTCGAGCTGTCGGCTCGGGTGAATAACCTGCGGGCCTGGTTTCCTATAAAAGTATCAATAGGTTTTATTCTCAGGTCCCTCTCGATCACTTGGTTTCGGACGAACCAGGGTGCGTCGATGAGACGTCGGAGGGCCTTTGATTTTGAGATTCTAATCTTTTCCTTGGCAGTTGGTTTTGCCAGGTGGTACCACGCCGGAGCAGCGTAGGTGACCCTGGGCCTTATAAAGGTTTTGTATAGTAAAATTTTTACCTTGATAGGGATGTTTTTATGGTTGAGGGACTTCAGGGCACCCAAGGCTGCTCCGGCACGTCCCACGACGGTTTTGGCATGTTTTACCATTGAGAGGTTTCTATCCAGCGTGACTCCGAGGTATTTGACCTCGCTGCACCAGGGGATGGGGACGCCTCTCAGATGGAGTTGGGGTGGATGTCTGGTTCGCGCTTGGAAGAAAATACCTTGTGACTTTTGGGGGTTGATGGCCAGCCTCCATCTGTCCAGCCAGTCGGGGAGTAGGTCCAGCGCGCGTTGTAATTTGGTGGCTGCGAGGTTGATGTTGAGCGAGGAGGCGATGTATGCCGTGTCATCGGCATACAGCGCCAGGGTGGTGTCTTGATGGTTGGGGATGTCTCGGGTGTATTGGTTGAATAGGGCCGGAGAAATGCAGCTGCCCTGTGGGACTCCGGCTTCTATTTTTCCTAGTGATGATATTTGGTCCTCCACTTTCACGCGGAAGGTGCGGTTCCGCAGGAAGCTTTGGACTATTTTGATGAATGGCCTGGGGATGCCATCACTCACCAGTTTGTAGAGAAGGCCCTCGTGCCAGACCCTGTCGAAGGCCTTCTCCATGTCCAGGAAGACGGCGGCTACTTTCTCCTTCTTGTCGGTAGAGTGCGTAATCCTGGCCGTCACCCGGATCAGCTGGTGAGTGGTGGCGTGTTCGCTTCTGAAACCAAATTGTTCCGGACGGATGGTGAGGTGTGGTACGAATCTGTCCAGGAACAGCCTCTCGAAAACTTTGGATATGCAGGGAAGCAGGGTTATGGGCCGGAAGCTCGCGGCGCTGGAGGAGCTCTTTCCGGGTTTTGGTATCATTGTCACCAGGCCCTCCTTCCAGGTGCTGGGGAAGTGACCTGTGAGCAGGATGCCGTTGAAGAGCCTGGTGATATTTGAGACAATGTTCGGCGGCAGGATGCGCAGGACGGCATTTGTGATGTCGTCTCTGCCTGCCGCTTTTCTGGGGTTTACCTTTTTGAGGGTGCGTTGGACGATACCCGAGGAGAACTCCGGCAGCACTTCGTCCTCTGTGGGAGGCCCGTGTTGGTGGAAGTATACGTTCAGCTCCGATAAGACGTTGTCGACATGGCTTGTGAAGGTGGTGGGGAAGGGGGAGAATTGGACTTCCAGGTGCCTAGCGAATATCTCAGCCCTATCCTCAGCTCTGTAGCGTGGACGGCCATCCTCGTGGGTGAGTGGGCGCGTCGGTGCTTTGGTGCCTGTTAGGGCCCTGCAGAGCTTGAAGATAGAGCTGTTATCCTCAGCTGCACTGGTAATCCTCGTCTCCCATAGGCTGGTGTTGAGTGCATCCAGCTCTTCCTTGACCTTACCTGTAATTTTGTTTAGGCGTCTTTTCAACGTCGGGCATCTGGTTTGCTGCCACTGGCGGCGAAGGTATCTCTTCTGAGTGATCATCGCCGCCAGGGTCCTGGGCAGCGGCTGACTTCTCACGTATGGGGATGCAGGCTCGGTGGCTTGGGCAGTAGCGTGCTTGATGGTGGCTTCTAGGTCGGAGGCGATTCTCTCGACTTCCTCAGCGCTACTTACCGTGGGACAGTGAGCCGCAGTTGATAGCACCGATATCAGCATCTCCTTATTTATCCGGGGCCTTTGTTGTGGTGGCGGGATTCTAGAGGGCGGCAGGTCCAGGGCGATTAGGACTGGGGCGTGGTCGGACCCCATGTCGTCGTAGAGCACTTCCTGGGATATGGTACCAGTAAATTTGCTCACTACCACGATGTCAATGACGTCTGCGCGGTGGGATGGGACGTCTGGAAAGTGGGTGGGTTCATTTGGGCCTAAGATATCAAGGCCCAATTGCGTACCCAGCCTGTGTAGCATCTTACCACTGTTGTTTGTGCATGAGGAGTGCCAGGAGGGGTGTTTAGAGTTTAAGTCTCCGGCAATGATCGTGGGTGTCTCCGACAGCAGACTGGTGATGTCGGCGGTGTCGAGGACGGTCCGAGGAGACTTGTAGGCGGCGAACAGTCGAAAGGGTCGACCGCTCAAGCTCACCTCTACCCCCAGGCTTAAGACGGAGTTTGCGTCTGTGGTGGGGAGCGGCTGGTGGACCACCTGTCTCTTTATCAGGACGGCGAGGCCACGAATGTATCGTTGGTCCCCTCTGTGGTCTAGTCTGTACGTGAAATAGCCCGGGAAGTTTATGGTTTTACCTGGGCTTAGGTGGGTCTCGTTAATAAGGGCGATGTCGACGCTGTAGTCTTTGAGGACCTGCGTCAACAATCGCCTCTTATTAAAGAGACCGCAAGCGTTCCAACTTAAGATTTTGAGACTTCGGCTTACCGGGGTGTTCATTTTTGTTGGGTGGCCACCATGGTGATGGCTTCAGTCAATAGCATTAGAGCCTTTGGAAGACTGCTCATGGTAGCAGCCGAGGTGGGGTCTTGTCCCTCTGCGATTTGCCGGGCGTAGTCGCTTATAGTATAAGCAACCTCGCACAGGACGCGGCTGAGCTCCCTCTGCTTGGCTGTGCGTCCTTTCTGTTCTGGGCGGCTTTGGGCAGATGGGGATGGGTCCACCTTCTTGGTGGTAGGTGTGCCTACCTTGTTGTTGGTAGCTGGTGGGGTTACTGGACCTGAGTCGGTCTCCAGCACCTTCTTCTTTTTCTTTTTCTTCTTAGGCTTCTTGCGTTTCCTGTTGGGCCTCTTACCTGTTTTATTGGGTTTCGGTTTGGGGTCGTTGGCTTGGGCCATCAGCGAGGTGCCAGGTGGAGGTAGTTCGACCTGGTTCGGCGCCTGCGACGGTTCAAGCTGGAACCCTCTTTCTTGGTTGTGAGTGGAAGTGGCGGAGGTGTTAGTTTGGCTGTTTAGGGCCCTTATTTCCCGCGCAACGAACCTGTTCGCCGGGTGGGGCCCTTCACAGTTAACACATTTCGCTGGTTCTTCTTTGGGGATGGGGCAATCCCTGGCAGAGTGTTCGCCGCCACAACGCACACAGGCCTGCCGCCTGTGGCAGTTGTGCGAGGAATGTCTAAATTGTTGGCACCGATGGCATTGCTTCGGGCCTCGTCCGCTTCTCCAGGCCTCGATGTCAATGCCATCCATGCCAAGGAGGGATTTTACCTCGTAGATATGTGGTAGTGTAGTAGGAGTCTTCTTTAGAATTGCGAGGAAGATGCAACCGGGCCTGCCTTTCCGTGCGCGTATGGCGCGCACGTACTCAGGCTCGAAGCCCAGGCTGCGCAGCTCCTCTGTAATCTCATCCGGTATGGTGTCATGCGGAAGTCCTCTGATGCAGATCTTGGCGCTCTTGTCAGCTAGGAGGGAATAAGTATGCCAAGATAAACCTTCTGTCCGTTCCAGTTCGGCGAGGTAGTCCTGGGTTACTCTGTATTCTTGGATGGTGGTGGGGGTGAAACGCACTCCGCTGCCGAAGGGGCGGCCGCTAGAGTTATGGCCGAGGCGCTCACGAAGGGCTCGGAAGTGCCTCGTCCAATTTGGAAATTTCTCGACCACTATTGGAGGGATCTTGAGCTCCTCAGCATCTGTGGGAGCTGTGGTGGGAGTAGGTACCTGGGTCTGCATGGGCGGAGGTGATGTAGACTCCTGGGTCCTTTTCAGTGGCGGCGATGCAGGCGGAGATGAGCGGCCTGCAGTGTCGGAAATGGTACGCGGCCGCTTATTACTTCGGCGGGCTGCGTCTGTGGGAGGTATGGGGTTCCCTTCCTCGTCCAGGATGCCGGACGATATCTGGTATTCCGCTAGTACCTTTAAGAGTTCAGGAGCCCGGACGAAGTCCTGGTTCTTGTTGAGAAATTCGTTCCATGCCTGCCGGCTAATTGTAAGGTAGGGGGCGTCGCCCGCTTGGGACGGCTCAGGGTGCTCGATGCATGCAGAGAACATCTCCGCATCCTCGGGCTCCCGAGCTCTGTCCGTGCTGGGCGACGCAGCCTCCGACCACGACTGCCGGCCGTTGCCGGAAATGCACCAGGCAGGTCGCAGGTCGACCCTATCTGCCGCTGCGGCAGTCGGCGAGCTAGACGCGGAGCGGGATGAGCGAGACCGTCCCGATAGGGAGGCCCCCCCGCTCTCGTCACTCTCCGACATGCTTACAGCGGCATACAGGCCCGCGTTTGTGACCTCCCTTCCGCGACCCTTTGGGCGGTCTAATCACAGCTGTAAGGAGAAAAGACGGCGGGGACGCCTGCACGCTGTTCCGTGTTATTCCGTGAAGAACACGTGTGAGACGTCCCTACCGTATTAAAATTTGGTTACAGGACACGCCCTAAAAAGGACATAGTACTGTAACGGAATACCTGCGATATTTTGGTGATTGGCAGCGCACGAGGGGGCAGGCTGTTATCCGCCGCACTGTTCCCTTGCTCGATGCACTGCTGATCTGGAGTCCGGGCGGCTGCTTCGAACAATGTAGCACTTGTAATACACACGTCCGTCGCACTCGGGAGACTAGCCGATCCTTTAATTTGCATTAGCGAATGTTCGCCTATTTATAGGCGCCGGGCTAGACGGCGCCGCGGCGGGTGGCGTCGAACTAGCGTCGACCAATGAGAGCGGTCGGTGTGTTATGCGTGTGTGCGTGCATGTGCATTTCTTTATTTTCATAAAATTACAAACTTATTATACTACAGAATCTTAATTAACACTAATTATTGAATAAGTAAATAACAATTAATTATGGAAACAAAGCAAATATCATTAATTACGGAATAAAGTAAATAACATTAATTATATACATTTCAAATTATTAATCTAACTAAGCTGTTATTTACAATATCATTAATTCGACGAAATATCTTTATATCATCAGCGTATGCCAGACATTCACTCACTATCGCATACAACAAGTCGTTAATAAATATAAGGAATAGCAAAGGGCCAAGATTAGAACCTTGTGGTACACCAGAACTAACCACAATGGGGACCGAGTCATATCCTCTTAAGGCAACCAATTGCGATCGATTATTAAGATAAGAAGACAACCAGCGATGCAAATTACCATGTATGCCTAAGTGTTTAACTTTTGCAAGTAAAATATCATGATTAACCCGGTCAAATGCCTTGGAAAAATCTGTATAAACTGAGTCAATCTGCGCTCTGTCGTTAAAGGCGTTACTGATGTAAACCGTGTAAGCCAATAAGTTAGTGTTAGTAGATCTATTGGTTACAAATCCATGTTGCTTTGAGCTTAAAATATGCCTGAAATGGTTGTAAATGTGTTTATGAACAAAGCTCTCTAAAATTCTCGAAAACCAACTAAGTATACTAATAGGGCGATAATTCGAAACTAATTCTCTGTCACCGTCTTTGTAGATAGGTGTAATCCTTGCAATTTTCCACAACGATGGGAAACAACCCTCATACAATGATTTGTTAAATATTAAGGTTAAAGGCAATGCCAAAGACCGCGCACAGAATCTTATAAAAATAGGTGGTATGCCATCTGGACCTGCTCCCTTAGATAAATCAATAGCCTTCAATTTCTCCAAAACATCACTTAGGATTATTTTACAATTAAATGCTGATAAGTGCGAAGGGTTAAAATTAGGTTCACAATTCACTACTGTACTATTTTCATAAACCGAAGAGAAATAATCAGCAAATAAATTAACAATATCTTCACCAGTGTTGGCTGTTCGATTCTGAAAATACATTTTATGGGGAATATCATGAGCTTTTCTTTTTAGTTTAGTATAACGCCAAAATGATTTAATATTTACTATCATGTCACTTTCAACTTGCTTAATATATGATTTGAAACATTCTTCCATAAGATATTTAACTCTTGACCTTAACATTGAAAATGTATCATAATCTCGTGGATTTCTAAATTGCTTAAATCTGTGATGATATTTATTTTTAGTTTTAATTAGTTTTTTAAGGCCTTGAGAGAACCAAACAGGGTATTTATAACTCCGTGTTTTAGTTTTGGGTGTGTGCTTTTCTATTAAAGCGTAAAGAGTGTCATAAAAAAGATGGACAAATTCATCACATCCTAGAGATAAAGCATGACCACACCAGTCTACATTACAAAGATCATCATTACATTGAGTGAAATTAGTTTTACGAAAACAAAAATTTTCAAATGTCGAATTGAATTTCAGAGATTTAAATATAGCTATATTTAAAGAAAGTTCAAAAGGGGGGTGATGTGAATCTGGCCAAACAATGGGCGTAGCAGACGTTATATTATATGATTCGCAGTCTGTAATCACCAAATCCAGTAGCCGACTATTAGAATTGAGTATCGAATTTATTTGACGCACAGCTGTACCGTGTATAAGATTATAAATAGCTTTAGATTTTTCACAGGTAAAACTCAATGGGCAACCAGAATCCAACGACCAGACAATATCTCGCAAATTAAAATCACCTAAAATACATGTTAAGTGATTAGTTTTACATGTGTTTAAAACCTCTTCACAAGTATCTACAAATTTTCCTACTACATCAGAAGTAATGTAGTCGGGAATATAAACTAAGCATAAATTTAGTGTTGTACTTCTGTTAATCTTAATCTGCAACCAAAGATCCTCCATTAAACCACACTGCCAATCATTACGAACAACAAAATCGAGATCCTTTGACACAGCAATCAATACACCACCACCGTGGTGTTTATTATAGTGATTAAGAAATATTCCACTTCGATCCCTGCGTATAACATTGTACCTATCATCTATTAACTCTGGGGAAAATACAGAGTCATCTAGCCAAGTTTCAGACAAACATATAATATCATAATTATAAATAAGAATTTCATTAAAAAGTTTAACCACCTTTGTCTTCAAACCTCTTACATTTTGGTAATAAATTGATAAAGCCATTATTTATAACAAATTAACAAAAAAAAAACTATTTATGAGAAAGTTAAAAATTAATTAATTAATTAAATCAATTCCTGATTTTTTCTCACATATATCCGGCCATTTCGAACCCAAATAAATCGGTAGGCACACTCTTTAACCTTGTGGCGGGCTGCTGCATGAAGCGCCTTATTAGCGGGAGAAAGGTGTTCAGATATATAAACTGGCTTTCGGTCACCAGCAATACCTAATAGAGTGGTGTTTAGTTTGTTACTTGAGTTTGCCTTATTATATCTGTGAACTGCTGAATAGAAGTCATCGCGACATCTTATATTTTTGAACTTAACCACAATAGTTCTAGGTTGCTGACTTTCTCTGTTTTGTTTTGCAACTCTCGTGCAGTATACCAAGTCACCATCATTCAATTTATGTCCAATGACACTAGAGCATTGCTGAACTAGATTATTCAATATCTCGTTGCGATGTTCAGGTACGCCATGAATTTCCAAGTTATTTTCACGTAGGTGCTGCTCCATATTGTTTATACGGTTGGATAGATCATATACCGAAGATTTTAGATTATCGTTTTCCTTTTTTATAGTTTTATTTTCATTCAATAGAGTTTCAGTAGTATTCTTCAAATCATCGTGCATTGAGCTTAAAAATTCTACGGAACCACGCAACTCTTGTAACTCTTCTTTAAATGCAGTGATTTCCGTTTTTATTATCTGTTTTAACATTGCTGGTAATTCAATTTTTAGAGCTTTGAGTACTTCGTCACGGATCGCTGTAATAAGACTATGTCTATCCTGGGCAGGTGATATTTCTCTGGCAACACTTTTAGCAAATTTGCCACCCTTGTTACGAAGAGTAATATTGCCATCATCTGAGGCCTGACTAGAAATATTGTTTTCAGATGTAGTAGGCGAAGAATCCTTAATATTCCGCACAGGTGTATTTGTATTCCCAGATTTTGGCTGCTTACTCATACATTCATGACACATCCAGTTCTTATAATCTTTAGATTCTGTGCGAAACTTCTTTAATGATATGTTGGCACATTCCAAATCATAGATTTTATTACACTTCCGGCACTGAATAAAATCTGGCTGTGTTATTTTAGTTTTACATCCAGCACACATATTAGTTTTATTTTCGATAAAATTTCGTAATAGGTACTGTATTATAATATATATATATTTTTAGCAATTAAAAGCGGAAATAAATAAAAAAAATATAAAAAGAAATCAAACCTTAACTTTATTTACAAAATTTACAATCTAAACATATAGAAATATCGCAAGACTTTAATTCTTATAACACACAACGAATAATTGTCCAACAAAATAACAATTTAAATAAGGATTCAAAATGAAAAATAACAAAATGGCTCACGTATACCGAGTAATCACACGAAGTCCTCACCGAGCGCTGCCAGGCAACCAAATGGACGAGCAGCGCCGGGATACGGGTTTTATACCATCGTCTGTCACTCGGCATGACGTATTTACAAGTTATAGGGTACGGGTGCACTTAACAAGTTGCAAGTATATCTAATAATATTATATTTTTATATTTTGATGTCTTAGTATTTTTTCTTTGCCGTAACGTATTTTCACACAAAAATAAAATTATTATCTATGCTTCAATACCTGTCATAATGTGTCAGGTGTCACAATATAATGACAGTTGTCAAAATCAGCTGTTCGGCCAATGGCTTGCTCGACCATGTAAGCCGTTAGAGTAATTTTATTTTTATTGGTTTAATTTCTTAGTTTTGATTTCAATGTTTTTTAATTATAACGTTATATTCCATACCTTAATAGTAAACTGTATTCCAAATGTGAAGTTATACAGCAAATAGTATTCACTCAAAATGTTGTTTATTCTTATATCAACAAGTTAACACTTTCACAGTAAGTAATTTTTAACTTTTTACCACTTATTCTTAATTTTAAGTTAGGAGCTCTATAAAGAACGTGTTTACTTTTAGATGACAGATGACATATATATTATACATCCTCTTATGTTCTTATCCAAAGTGCCTTAGATAAATTTGAAATATAGTATTATAAATAACGGGTACTTGTAAATATCTAAATAAATTTTATAAATTCATAATTTGAAATGAATATTGCATAACCTTTTAACTATAGTTTTCCCTATTTAATATCAGAAGTGTTGAAACAACCCACTAACACATTTTTGTAAGTTTCAGAATGGATAATACATTGCTGGTAGAAGAACTTAATCTAAAGTCGATACGCGATGCGATTTCGACCAAACCTTGCCAAGACGATGACGTTGTGCTGCCAGTGTTCGACCCTCTGAAGAATGTAAGCGATGCCGGAGCCTGGTGCAACAGCATCGAGATTTTGGCGAAGGAATTCAACTGGAGCAATGTCATCAGCGTTGCAAAAGCCGGTAAGGCCTTAAAAGGCTCTGCATTACGATGGTTTGAAACATGGGATCCAGCGGAAGGTAGGTCATGGCTTAACTTTCGTAATCAATTAACAGCGCTTTACCCCAAATCACGAAATCTAGCCGATAGGTTAACTGAAGCCATGACTTACTCGTCCGATGTTGCGGATACATATTGCGAATATGCAAGAGAAAAACTGAGACTTCTTCAGAATACAAAAATAGCTTTTACCGAAGATCAACTTATAGAATTAATTTGCGGTGGTATAATAGATGTAAATGTTAGATTAGCTTCTTTAAATAATAATATTAGGTCTACAGCTAATTTATTATCATTATTTACTGCCTATATAAAGCCAAAAAAAAAGACTTTTAGAGCATAATGATCAGGAAAGCAATGATGTTCCTCAAGTAAAAAGAAATAAGTTAAATTACAGAGGTTATTCTAGTTTTAAGGGTCATTGTCATTCATGTGGCAAGAAAGGTCATATTAAATCTCAGTGTCTAATTAAAGATCGTCCAATGCGTATAAATAACAATGATAATAATCAATCGTATAGAACAAGTACTAATATAATATGTACGTTCTGTAAAGTTAGTGGACACGAAGAATCAATTTGTTTTCATAAGTTACGAGCCACTAAAACTTGTACTTTCTGCAACAAGTTTGGCCACGTGGAGTTACAATGTTTCTTAAAAAGAAAGCAGGAATCTCAACAAATTCCGACCAAACAGGAAGTTAATTTTTTAGACCAACCTCAAGACTTACAAAAGTCTCCATAAATAATTTAAAATTTTTGTCCCTCGTTGACACAGGTGCCAGTTGCAGTTTAGTTAAATTGTCTATAGCAAAACTTTTTGATTCTAACATTATTCCATATACTCTACGTGTTACTGGAATAGGTGGAGGTACATTAGATATTCTTGGTAAAATTAGTGTCCCTGTACAGTTTGATGAAGTTTGTTTACCACTAGATCTTTTTGTAGTTAATGATAAAGATATAATAAATGATTTACTTATTGGTCAGAATATACTAAAATGCCCGGATATTGAGATACAGTCGGATATTAATGGTACTAAAGTAAAACGCAAAAATATTTCTAATACTGACTGCTTTAATTATAGTGATAGTATAACAAATGAATTAGCCAAATTAAATTCTAAATTACTTCATCTAGAAGAAAAAGTAAGATTACAAGTTATAGATATTTTTAAAAAACATAATGCGGTATTACAAAGTAATAGCACAGTTACTACAACTGAAATGAAACTTACGTTAAAAAGTAACGGTAGTATTTATTACCGTCCTTATCGATTATCTTTGTGTGAAAGAGAAACAGTTAAGGAATTAGTTCAAGAACTTTTAGATAAAAATATAGTTCGTGAGAGTGATTCTTCTTGTTAGTAAAAAAGAAAGACGGAAATAATAGATTATGTGTAGACTACAGGTCACTAAACAAAATTTTAGAAAAAGATAGATATCCTCTCCCTCGTATTGAGGACCAAATTGATAGATTAGGCAAAGCTAAATATTTTATATCGATTGATATGAAGAATGGTTTCCATCAAATTCCTGTTGCGGCCGATTCTGTTAAATATACAGCTTTTATCACACCAGATGGCCATTACGAATTTCTCAAAATGCCTTTTGGCATTTGTAACGGACCAGCAGTATTTCAACGCGCAATTACAAAAGCCCTTAAACATCTTAACTTTTTATTAGTATTTTTTTTTATTTTATTTTTTTATTTAATAATTTATTGCACACAAGAAAATTTTACAATAATACAGTTAACAAAGAAAGACGACAGAAAGGTACTGCTTATTTCTAAAGAAATTTCTTCCAGCAGCCCTACGGAGAGAGATGGTATAAAAGATAGCGGATAGGACGTGCACAATTATAAATATAATATTACCTTTAATATAACCATAAAATATTTTAATAATATATAAGTTTAATATCATAATACTAATCATAAATAATATAATAAATACTTAATGCAATAAATATAATTATAGGTATAATACATACACATATATACATACATAAATTAATGGCGGTATTTATATGGACTGAGATTTGAAAAAGTGCTCTTTCAAGCGTCTTTTAAACACAGTAATGGTGGGACTGTCACGAACGGTGTGGGGAAGCGAGTTCCACAATCTGACTGCATGAACAGTGAAAGAGTAGGAATAGAAGTTGGAGCGATGGGATGGGATGGAAAGAATAGTTCGGACATTAGACCTACAAGGGGTATCGAGAGGTCGAGAAAAGTTAAATCGGTCGAGAAAGTATATATAGATGACATATTGATAGCATTTTTCACAATTGAAGAAGGATTAGAATATTTGAATCTTACTATAAGTGCACTTCATTCTACTGGTTTCAGTATAAACTTAAACAAATGTAAATTTTTTGTTGAAAGTATTGAATACCTAGGCCGATTAATTTCTAAAGAAGGGGTGAAGCCAAGTCCTGAAAAGGTCAAAGCTTTAGTTAATTCCCCTATTCCGCAATCGGTAAAACAAATCCGACAATTCATGGGACTAGCCAGTTATTTTCGGAAATTTATATCAAATTGGGGTTCTGAACAACTAGCGGCAAGAGCTTACATAATTAAAGAATTAACGTCCTCTCCTCCCTTATGTATATTTGATCCGACATTAGAAACGGAACTATATACTGATGCAAGTTCCTTAGGTTACGGGGCGATTTTAATGCAAAAAAATAACAGTAAAGAGACAAAAATTATAGCTTATTATAGTAAGAGGACTTCATTAATAGAATCAAAGTATTGTTCCTACGATTTGGAAACTCTAGCCATTTACAATGCTTTAAAACATTTCCGGGTTTATCTTGTAGGTATTAATTTTAAAATTTTTACAGATTGTAATGCAATCAAATCTACAATGACTAAAAAAGACTTGTCCCCGCGCGTTGCCTGATGGTGGGCTTATATGCAAGATTTTAAATTTGAAATAGTTTATAAAAAGGGAAAATATATTGGTCACGTAGATTATTTTAGCCGAAATCCTGTAATAGATAATTTTCCATGTCATGTAAATGCTATAGGTGACCCGCAATCTTGGTTAGAACAAGCTCAGCATAATGACCCAGAAACACAAAATATTATTTCTAAAGTGCAAGCTGGTGACTTAGATCATAATCGCTATTTAATACAGAACAATTTATTACATTATAAAATAGATTCTCAAAGTGCATCAAAATTATTTATTCCTAAGAATTATCGTATAAATATATTAAAATTATATCATGATGACAACTGTCATGTAGGATTCGAAAAGACTTTTAGTAAAATAAGTGAACATTTTTGGTTTCCAAGAATGATAGCATTTATAAAAAAATATTTAATTCATTGCTTAACATGTGTGGAAAAAAAAGGACACCATGGACCCAAGCAAGGGTTTTTACATCCCATTAAAAAAACTCCAGTTCCTTTTCATACAATTCATATGGATTGTACTGGTCCTTTTACAATGTCGAGTGAAGGGTATAAATTTATATTACTAATTGTAGACGGATTTACAAAATTTTGCATACTGAAGCCATTAAAAACTTTAAATTCTGTAGAGTTAGTACCAATAATACGTGAAGTCATTACCCAGTTTGGAACTCCATCGTTGGTAATTACAGATCGCGGTACAAACTTTAGTTCAAATCAAATACAAACATTATTCCAAGAATTGCAAATAGAACATCATCTTATTGCTACTGGAATTCCTAGAGGAAATGGTCAGGCGGAACGATACGTGTTTACAGTAAATGATATGTTGAGTACTGCTTGTACAATTGCGTCAGATTGGCCGAACGTGTTGTGGAAGGTACAGCAGTCTATTAACACGACAATTCAAAAATCAACTGGATTTTCTCCATTGCGTTTACTAATTGGTGTTGAAGGAAATATCCCCTCAGTACAGTCTTGTTTAAATGAAGTTCTAGATGACAATAGTAGAATATTATGTAGTAATATACAGAGTGACAGACAAACAGCTGAGCGTAGATTGCTTTTGATTGCCGAGAAATTTAAAAATCGTTTTGATGCCTCACGACGAAATAATAGGCAATTCAGTATAGGAGATATAGTTTTTGTAAACCAAGACCATAGGCGTAATGATAAATTAAGTCCTAAATTCAAAGGACCTTATACAATCACATCTTTGCTTCCTAATGATCGTTATGCTTTAAGGGGTCAAGGTAGGCTTAGAAATATTGTGTCTGCGAAAGAAAAACTAAGATATTGGCCAGGTGTATTTGTGGAAGAAAATATTGTATGAATATAGATTGATCAGATATTATTTGTGTAATTTTGGGGTTCAAATTTGGTACTTTTTAATATTATTAATATTTTTAAGATTATTAGGTTTCATAGTAATGTGAAACACAAATTTACAAAGATGGAATTCTTATAACGTTTTATATAATACGCTTATAAAATTACAGTTAAATTTATGTACTTGATGTTTTAAACAATTAATTATATAAATAAATGATTAAAATATGATAAACTAGGTACATCCATATTATTATGTATTTTTTTATGTAAATAAAACAAAATGTTTGAAGTTTAGCTTGCCCAATGTCAGGCAAGTACAAACCAATATACTATTAAATGATGAGAAAATGAACTTAGTGGACACCACTGTGTTTCTAGGTATAACATTAGATTGCAAATTACAGTGGGGTCCACACATTGCCAAACTAGCAGATAAGCTCAGTTCTGCAGCATATGCAGTCAGAAAAATTAGAGAAATTTCTGATGAAGACACGGCGCGACTAGTATATTTTAGTTATTTTCACAGTCGAATGTCTTACGGCATCCTTTTATGGGGAAATGCAGCCGACATCAATACAATATTCGTGCTGCAGAAGCGAGCTATACGTTCCATTTACAAGATGTCGTCCTTTGAATCTCTGAGAGAAAAGTTTAAGGAAATAGGAATATTGACCGTCGCCTCTCAATACATTTTGGACAATATAATGTATGTCAGAAAGAACTTAAATAATTTTAAAACGAAAAGCGACAATCACTGTAGAAATACAAGAAATAAACACAAGTTAGATATACCTATGATCAGGCTTAGCAAAGTAAGCAAATCTTTTAAAGGTCAATGTATACGCCTATACAATAAGATCCCAGAAAACGTTCAAAATTTTTCCATCAATAAATTCAAAAAAGTAGTTAAAGAACGTTTGTGTGCTAAAGCTTATTATAAGATTAATGATTTTGTTAATGATAGCACACCCTGGGAATAAGGTGGCCACTTTCGAGGCTACTTCTATATTATATAGTATATATAAATTTGTAAATTGTAATTTATTTAAGTTATAACATTGTTATATATTTTTTAAAAAGAACAATTTTCCCATCTTTTTGCTAAAAGGTGGCCCCGAGCGAGTTTCTTACGCCGGTTCTTCTCGCCGGGTTAGTCCCCGAACCGGTGGTAGGTCATCATGTAGGACAATTCTAAAAGTGTTAGTAACTAACCTATTTGGAAATAAAAGAATTTTCATTTTCATATGTTAGAATCCTAATAATTACTAAAAGGTAAAATGGGAATCTCATGGTTGGTAATAAAGACTTGTAATACCATTTTTTTTTTTAATTTATATGATTAAAAGATATTTAAAATAAGTGATATATTTCGGAGGACTTAATATTTTATTAAGAGTTAAAATTAAAAGTATTATTATATTATCTAGAATATACTGTTATTAATATTGTTTTTTTTTTTAAAGAAGCAAGGTTTGCTTGAAGGAAAGGTAATATAAAAAGTGGCAAAAAAAAAAGAAAAGAAATAAAAACTAATTAAAAAAATAGAGTTGTAAAGGGTAAAATGAATTGTCTAAAAAAACATATTTTATGTATTGTAAGTTGTCATAAATTTGCCAAGGGACTGGATTTAATTAGTGTCCACAGGAAAAGAAAGTAAAAAAAAACACATTTTATGAATATGTATTATATGAATGTGCTTAAATATAAAAATATGTGAACATATATTTTTTGAAAATTTACAAGTGTTGAAAGTGTAGTTTACTTTTGAAAACAGACAAATGTCCTAATAATGAAGTATTGATAAGAATAATATTATAATATATATAATATATTAAATCTGACAGCTAAGCAATTTGCTAAAAGAGATATTATGAAAAACATCATGTTGAATATTAAAAAAAATTAAGTCCTTCGAGAGCGAAGTCCTTGTCAGTATGGCCGTAATAGATAATGTAGTATAGTATAATTTTGTAAAATGTTGTATTTGAATTTAAATATTGTCAATTGTATGTAAAAATAACCATATTATTGATATGGCCACATTTCAATTAGTCTAAGTGGCAACACTATAATTCCCCATATGTAATTAAATATTCCTTATTTCCGATTTAATTTATCATGTTTAATAATTTAATAGATAACGTAGTATAATATAATTTTGTAAAATGTTGTATTTGAATTTAAATATTGTCAATTGTATGTAAAAATAACCATATTATTGATATGGCCACATTGCAATTAGTCTAAGTGGCAACACTATAATTCCCCATAGTAATTAAATATTCCTTTATTTCCGATTTAATTTATCATGTTTAATGTTTAACAAATTACTTTGAAGTTGTTAAAAAAATGTAAAAGTATTTGTACATGACATTTCACTACTTGTTACAACATATCAATAATTTGAATAGTATTGTGTTTCTAAACGATATCAGTCATACTTCTATGATGGTAATATCCTGTTAAGGAAAATCTCTGTGCTTAATACTTATTGCTATAATCACTTGTAAAATTATTGTTATAATTAAAATATATTTTCTATAGGTAATTAATAAAACTTAAAGAAATGGGATGATATTATACATAATATTTAATTAATTTTACAACAGGAAGTCTGTGCACTTCCGGTAGATCTCTATGTATTCAAATTTGAAGTCTGATATGGCAAATCACTATAAAAGTGAAGAAATTAGCGCCCTGGGCCCTAATTCTCAGGCCTCCAACTTAGTTTTTACTATCAGTCTGTCCCGCTCATGCAGATGAGATTTACCGCGCGTGCGAGCGGGATATACTAATATTCGATTTTTTTCCACTGCCCGAGAATCGTGCTCCGTATGTAGGTATGTCCGTTACTTTAATTATTTATTTGTGCTATATATACAGGGTGTCCCAAAAATCAACGATAAACTGAAAACGGGTGATAGGCCAAGTCATGACAGTTATGAGAAAAATGTGAAAAAAAATCTTTGTCATGTATTTTTCACATTATAAGGACTTTTAAAAATATCGGAAAAACTGACACCCTGTGATGGTCTTTCATGTCCTAAGACTACAAATATTACTTTTTTGTGATTTTTTTTTCGGTATTGTAGTCATGACTAACCCTTCTGTAAATCACAATTCATAATTTAAACATACCTGCCTCAGTTTTCAATAAAATAGTGTGTTTTGCCCAAGATTAAATTCAAAATAATTACTACACCCAACTTTAATCGTCTGTACTGTAAAAAAAAATTACTACAGTATTTTGGCAAGAAACTTTAAAAGATGGCGCATTTAATCTGGATTCCAAACTGGTATGATACTTGCTGGATTACTTCTTTGTTGAGGAAAAAAAAATTTTTTTAACGGAACCGGATGTTAGGCCAACTCTGTTTAAATTTTTAAAATGTTGGTATTAAGTTGTTATGTGACGACGATGAGTGACGTCATCTTGTCTAGAGTGAGCGAGACAGACAGTGACGCTAAGTGCGGGTGCTTTTTTATTTAAAAAAAATTGTATTGCAGTGTAGGCATTTTTAAGACTTCAATTTTCAGGTATGAATACAACGCTCTTTTGAAAATGTGAGTGGTTGAGATACAGAACAGACGCCACCTTGTTATCAAGTATGTAATTAGTTAGTTTTAGGTGCAAGTTCGAAATAAAAGTCAGTCAATGGATTTCTTCAGTTATTACTTTAATTTACAAAGATTTACAGCAAATGTTCGAACTGTTTGCCTTCAGCTCTAATGCAAGTCCTACATCTTCTTAAAAATGATCGCGTAATAAGACGGGCGTATCTTCTTGAATTAATGTGTTCAGCAGCTTCTGTAATTTTTTGGCGCAGCTCGGCTAAATCTCGAATTGGTTTAGAGTACACTTTTTCTTTTATTGTTCCCCAATAAAAGAAATCAATGGGATTTAAATCAGGTGAACGGGCAGGCCACGAAATTGTACCACCCCGCCCAATCCACCTATCGGGGTATTCTCGGTCGAGAAACTCTCGTACTGTGCGAGCGTAATGTGCTGGGCAGCCATCTTGTTGGTACCACATGCTGCCGTAAATGTTTAGTGGCACTTCTTCCAACAAATCTGGTAATTGGTTCTGTAAGAAGTCCAAATAAACCTCGGCAGTTAAGTTCTCCGGTAGCTCAAATGGACCAATAACAGTACCATTCAAAATTCCCGTCCACATGTTCACCTTAAACCGGTACTGCGATCTGTCTTCCCGCATCAAATGTGGATTATCCACGTGCCATTCGTGCAAATTATGGAGGTTCATGTAACCATCTTTTTTAAACGTGGATTCGTCAGACCACAGAATTTTTTCAAAGAATCGCGGATCATCTCTGTATCTCTGCAACATCGTTTGACAAAATTGCAATCTCTCTGGGTAGTCTCGGGGTAACAGGCTTTGTACTCGTTGTACATGGTAAGGATGAAACTGGTTCTTTTGCAAAATACGATGTGCAGTACTTTTGGGCACTCCGATGTTCTCTTCAATCCCACGTACTGAGATACTCGGGTCTTGTTCGACCGCCTCGAGCACTTCGTCCTCGTAGGGTATGAAAGGCCTTCCCTCGCTGGTATTTTGATTAGGGAATCGACCCTCTAAGAGTGACCGATGCACGTTAATAAATACCCGATAATCAGGATGACGCTCAGCGTTTGGGTATCTCTCACGATACATTCTAGCTGCAGCATTAGCGTTGCATAAGCATTCTCCATAGATGAGATGCATATTGGTGTATTCTTGTGCGGTGTATCGAGATGGCATGATAACACACTACAATGGAATCACACACTACAACCGAAGATACGACAATAAAACAAGTCCAGGGTCGTCAGAAACGGGGCAGATAAAACCAAATCACAAAGCAAATCAAGTCCAATAAACAGAAGCACAGTTGTAAGTACGAAGTCAATACGGATACAGAAAGATGCGCAATGAACGAAAGATCGTAACGTACTGCAGTTTTGCACGTTCATCACTGTGTTGTCGGGTTGGCGTCACTATCTATCTCACTCGCACTGAGCGTCACTGTCTGTCTCGCTCACTCTAGACAAGATGACGTCACTCATCGTCGTCACATAACAACTTAATACCAACATTTTAAAAATTTAAACAGAGTTGGCCTAACATCCGGTTCCGTTAAAAAAATTTTTTTTTCCTCAACAAAGAAGTAATCCAGCAAGTATCATACCAGTTTGGAATCCAGATTAAATGCGCCATCTTTTAAAGTTACTTGCCAAAATACTGTAGTAATTTTTTTTTACAGTACAGACGATTAAAGTTGGGTGTAGTAATTATTTTGAATTTAATCTTGGGCAAAACACACCATTTTATTGAAAACTGAGGCAGGTATGTTTAAATTATGAATTGTGATTTACAGAAGGGTTAGTCATGACTACAATACCGAAAAAAAAAAACAAAAAAGTAATATTTGTAGTCTTAGGACATGAAAGACCATCACAGGGTGTCAGTTTTTCCGATATTTTTAAAAGTCCTTATAATGTGAAAAATACATGACAAAGATTTTTTTTCACATTTTTCTCATAACTGTCATGACTTGGCCTATCACCCGTTTTCGGTTTATCGTTGATTTTTGGGACACCCTGTATATTAATTATGTTATTATGTTATAAATTATAATATTATAATTTTGAATTATAATTCTAAACCCTTGTTTTGTTCTAAAGTATTAATAATGTGAAAATATTATATTGTGTATTTGTAATTGAATAAAGAAATGAGTTACCTATACTTAAATCTAAACTTGCTATGACTGTTTTAAATTTAAACTGTGTAACTGTAGCAATCTGTGTAATATATAATATTAAATTACTATCATTGTTTTAATAGTTTCATATGTCCAGTACAAAGCCATTTATTAAATTAAATCTTGTAACTTTAACATGTGGTTTTCATATGAATACTCTAAAGAGTATTATAATAGTCTATTATACATCCTCTTATGTTCTTGTAGGAAGGTGTGATATAAAAACAAAAAGGTCTGTAGTGCGTGAGAAATAAGGAATAATATTTATTAAGAATTACACAGAACAGAAAATACACCAGTCTACTAAAATTGAAGGAGTAACAGAGGATTAAGAAACAAAACGAAAATATCTGTCTGAACACCAGTCTAACGGCCGAATACTGAAACGTTAATCAAATATAGCAATCAGCTGAATAGCGCTTAACTGTAAGCAACACTCACATTTAATTGGCATTCACAAACGCTACTCAACCAAGTTCTGGGTACACTCAGCTAAGTGGACCTGTAAGTAGCTGTTAAATATTTACGCCATGGCAACATTCACATTATCTCGTTTTACGCAACATCGTCTAATTGTTTATTATTTACTGCCTTACACAGTTAAGCCAAAACAGTAAAAAATCATATATATTTTTATTTTTACTCATCAATATATTTAATTAATTAGGTTTTAATCAATTAAACCACAAATTTTTGGCAAATAAAATAAAAATATGGAAAACCTAATGTAAAAACCAGCAACGACATTGTCTTAGAACGGAACACTTTTGACAAGTGAGTGATACTGCTGACCCCGCGATTTTCAACAAATTTAAAACATTTTTCAAAGAAATTTCCAATTTTATTATGGGGGAAACAAAGAAACGTGGATCTAATTATACAGTTGCGGAAAAGAATATACTGCTGGTTAGTATTAGTAAAAATGTGAGTATATAACAGTATTTTGATTAGTAACAAACTTGTTTTTGATTATATAAACAAACTTTTCTAGATATCAACACCTAATAGGAAACAAATTCTAGTATGATTTTAAAGAAGCGAGAGGCTTGGGTAATGTTTGCAAGCAATATAATGCTGTTGCTGCTAGTGGGTTCCGGACATGGCTGCACCTCTATGAGAACCTCAAACAGCGGTCTAAAAAGAACATAGGTAAAGGAAATGTAATAATTCCCATGACAATACATAATACTATCACATACACATAACAATTTATGTTATGTGTATTGTGTACATATAGTTCTATTTTGTATCTCTAAAATCACATTTATATACTTTCAGCACCTTCAGTTTTATGAAAAAACAAATAATATTAAAGAAATTCTAACTAAAGCTTCAGTAGATAAGGTTGGTAATTTATGTAAATGTACCAGTGTAAAAAAAGATTTTAAGCACTACCTACTTACATAAATTTAACAAGATAATTTGTGTTTTACAATGGTGGGTCTTACCAAAGCACACTTATACAGACAATAATAGCATTGAACAGACTGGGGCATCTCCTGATATATTATACGAAAGTATTGAGATTGGTAAACAATTCTATAATTTTAATTTTCATTATTGAAAAGTATCATACATGCATTAATTTATATTTCGTTTTGATTTTAGATTATGAAGATAGTAGGATAGTAACATACAACATTACCATGCCAGGAAGAAGAGGTTCATGCACTGTTATATCCAACCAAACTAATTATATTTTAGTTACATAATATTATGTATTGACATAAACATTTAATGCTTTTTAATTAATTGAAACCAATGACTATTTTAACTAGTTTCTTACGCCGGTTCTTCTCGCCGGCTAACCTATTTGGAAATAAAAGATTTTTCATTTTCATTTTTTTCATTTGCAATTATTAAATATATTATTGCATGGTAGCGGTGTAAATTATAATTTATTTATTTCCATGTCTGGAACCTTTTTAAGTAGTTTGCATACTTGCAGAACCAAATTTTTGTGGTGTGAGTAAGCATTATTTATTTGTAATTAATAAATATTTTTCTCAGAACAAGTAAAACCTAAATTTATGGTATCAAACAACATTAAATATCAATATTTTAAAGCAAAACTACATAATGCAAAAATTTAAAAAAAGTATTTAATAAACAAGAATAATATGGAAATAAACAAAGATTGAGATTACTTGATGCAATCTTCTAAGAAAAAATAATGTGTAGTTATTATTTTGTATGAATTTTGATATGATGATTATATTGAGCTTAAAAAATAGGTCAGTACCTATTGATATTTGTTAAAAATATATTTTATAACAAGGATTTCTAAATAAATATTCTGTTTAAATTGTAAAATGTGTATTAATTAGCATAGATCTCACAACAAATTTTTGATTAACATTTAAGCCAAATGGGTTGTGGTTCCTCCTCTTCAACATTCTGAAGTGTCGGTTCTTCTATATAAAACATCCTGTCTGGATAAAGCTATATTGTGTAGCACTGCACATGCCACTATGATAGGAGGAATATTGTTTATTTTAAGTCCTAGACCATTCTGCAAACAGCAAAACCTCCTTTTCAACACAACAAAACGCCGTTCAACTGAATTTTTTGTGTTTATTTGTGAACGGCTATATGGTGCTTCTGCAGATATTGTCAAAATCACCTCTTTCTAGCTGAGCACACAATGGTGATTCATTAAATATAGTACAGTCATGTACTGATCCAGGCCATCTTGTGACTACATTTCTGATCCAGTTCTGAATCACACATCATTTGGACATTTACAGAAAAGTAGCCTTTTCTATTTTTATACAGTTCAGATTGATCTCCCCCTAAAACAAGCATAACATAAATTAAATATTAATTGAAATCAGATTTTGATTATTGATTTAGAGAAATATATATATAACATACAGACCTGGATAATTAATTTTCATATGGTGGCAGTCTATAGCCCCTACAACTCTGGGGAAGTTTGCAATACTATAAAAATCATTGCCAACTTGCAGACATTCTTGGAGTATTGGCATATTTATGTAAATCGACAGCATATTCGCTATTTTAGCCGCACAATACTATGGACAGTAGGCTGTTCGACGTGAAAAATATCGCCTATTACACGTTGATAACTGCTGGTGGCATAAAATCTTAAGGTTATTAATATTTGGTCCACTGGCTGTATTGATCTATTTCTTCTTGTGCACGGTTTTATCAAGTTCCCGAATCCAGACTCCAAATACAATACTTTTCAATCTTTGGAAACACGGAACCGCACATCATTACGAAGCACGAAACTCCACATCATTATAGATTTTAAATGTATTCAGCTTATCAACATTTCGGCGACTCACGGACGGTCTTTCATGACCAGAAAGAGAAGATATCGACGATAAAGACATATTTTATCTATTTACAAACACTTTTTAAACCTTAATTAAAGATGTAAGAGACCTCTTGACCACTCTTAAATACAAGCGACGCTCAAGTCAGTTTTGACAGCTAATTACGGTTGAGTGACGTTCCAGTATACGATTTTTTCACTGAGTAACGCTCATGCGGAGTTTAAGTGTAACTTATTTCATGGTTCACTTAAATCTAAA
This sequence comes from Celastrina argiolus, assembly GCA_905187575.2. NCBI lineage: Eukaryota > Metazoa > Arthropoda > Insecta > Lepidoptera > Lycaenidae > Celastrina > Celastrina argiolus. The sequence continues at coordinate 379,218 of LR994578.1, read as the reverse complement.
TGTCGCTTAAAATTTACGTTTGAGTATACGAATTTTCTATGTAAGTGGTACTCAAAAATTTAAACAACACTTAAATATTTGAGTTGCGTTTCAGTATTCGGCCGTAAGTCTCTAATACATTCTCTTTTTTTTAGTTATCTCGTCGCTAGGCAACGGACGCTCTATCGCTGCGCGCGCACGTTCCGTTGCAATACTAACTACTTACTAATAAAAATTTGTGTCTGTACAGATAAAAATAATATTAATATGAAAACATATTTTTGTATATAATTTGTAAATAATAATATTAGAAAATAAAGATAGTAAAATAAATTAAATGAAAAGTAGATCGCTACATCACCCCCCTCCAGAGACCGTCAAGGGCGATAATAGTCGGTAAATTTAACACGACGTCCTGACCGCGTCCTTTTGATGATGTCCTCATCAGCGGGAGGTAAGTTCCGGTTATCCGCGAATGTAGTTTGATGATGAGTGTTAGTGTTTGGTAGAGTCTTTGGTGTGTCGTGACGAGTGTTAGTGATAGGTGGTGAGTGTGGTAAGTTGCCAAGGTCACTCAGTATGAAGGCCGGTTTAATACGGTCTATCGATACGGTAACCTGCTTGCCATTAACCAAAACCTTAAACACTTTGTCACCTCTTTCTAAAACTTTGTGAGGACCTGAGTATGCTGGTTTTAAACCGCCACCAGCAGTGCAGTCTCTCAAAAAGATATGTGATGAGGAAGATAGTTCCTTATAAATAAAAGTTTTAAACCTACTATTGTGTCTAGCTGCAGGCGATGGATGGAGTTTCCTAACAATATTTCGGAGTGTTGATACGTACTCCGTCATATCACTGGTCTCATCATTCTGAAGATTGAAAAAATCGCCTGGAAGACGTAATGGTTGGCCGTACACAAGTTCAGCTGCTGAAGCCTGGGCGTCTTCTTTTAAAGCGCTGCGGATGCCTAACAAAACAAGTGGGAGGGAATCCACCCAACTATTATTTCCGTGGCAGATGATCGCAGCTTTGAGTTGACGGTGGAATCTCTCCACCAGACCGTTACAGGCAGGATGGTAAGCAGTAGTTCTGCGATGCTGAAAACCAGCGATCGTTGACAAAGTTTTAAATAATGCAGATTCAAACTGCCTACCTCTATCAGTAACGATATCAGATGGACAGCCGAAACGAGCTATCCAGCCGCTCAGTAAAGCCTTTGCTACTGTCTCCGCAGTTATGTCGGCTAATGGAATCGCCTCCGGCCATCGCGTAAACCGATCGACGGCGGTTAGACAATAGCGAAAACCTTGGCATAGCGGTAAAGGGCCCACGAGATCGATATGGACAAAGGCAAATCTCGCTGAAGGTAATCTGAAATTTCCTACCGGAGCAAAAACGTGTCTTGTAATCTTCGAGCGCTGGCAAGCCAGACAAGAACGAACCCACTCGCGGCAATCCTTTCTAACGCTAGGCCAAACATACCGATCAGTAACTAGTCTTAGAGATGCCTTGGCGCCTGGATGGCTTAAAGAATGAAGACTGCTGAAAATGGCCATGCGCAATTCTTTGGGAACGTAGGGTCTCGGGGCAGGGCTGCTCACGTCACAGTATAGCTGACATGGCGAACCTGATATCTTGAGTAGCTGTAAGCGTAAAGAAGTACCACCAGCGAGCAAATGCTTAAGTTCGGGGTCCTCAAGTTGGGCTGCAGCGATCCTTTCAGTAGGGACAGGTTGGGAAATTTCTTCGACGCGCGAAAGAGTGTCTGCCACGACATTATCCTTACCGGATATATGCCGAATGTCCGTTGAGAACTGACCAATGAGGTCCAGGTGACGGAACTGCCGAGGAGAGCAATTTTCCTTACGAGAGTGAAATGCAAAAGTTAGGGGCTTGTGGTCTGTGTAAATAACAAAATCACGAGCCTCTAACATGTGTCGAAAATGTTTAATGCTTTCGTAAATGGCAAGCAACTCCCGGTCATAAGGCGAGTATTTAACCTGAGCTGAATTTAGTTTCCGCGAGAAAAAAGCAAGAGGCTCCCATGCCCCTGCACTCCGCTGCTGCAGTACTGAACCGATAGCCTTGTCAGAGGCATCCGTGACCAACGCCAACTTCGCGCTGCAGTCAGGATGAACTAAGAGCGCTGCTTCACAAAGGCTATCTTTACACTTTTGAAATGCTTCATGCGCCTCGGGTGAAAAATGTACAGGGTGTGAACCTTTTACAGATCCAGTAAGGAGATCATTTAAGGGTGTCTGATACCTAGCTGCCTCAGGAATAAACCTTCGGTAAAAATTAAGCATCCCGAGGAATCTCCGTAGCTCTCTTACGGTTTTGGGCGCAGGAAAGTTTTGCACAGCTTCGACCTTGGATGGTAATGGCCGTGTACCCTTGGCTGATATATGGTAGCCTAAAAACTTAACCTCCGACACACCAAATAAACACTTTGAGGTGTTAATGACCATACCGTAATCTTGCAGCCTGGCGAAGAGTTGACGCAGGTGAAGTTCGTGGGTCTCCTGGTCTTTAGAGAAGACCAAAAAATCGTCCAAATACGCGTAAGTAAAATCCAGACCCCTGAGCATCTCATCTACGAATCGCTGGAACGTCTGTCCGGCATTTCGAAGTCCAAACATCATGTAAGGAAATTCGAAAAGACCGAACGGCGTCGTGATTGCTGTTTTCGAAATGTCAGCTGGGTTTACGGGAATCTGGTTGTACGCTTTCACCAAATCAATCTGTGAAAATACGGTACATCCATAAAGACTGTGTGCGAAGTCATGAATGTGTCGGATTGGGTATTGATCGGCAATGGTCCGTGCATTGAGCATCCTATAGTCGCCACAGGGACGCCAGCCGTCATTTTTCTTCGGCGCCAGGACAGTATGAACAGATCCTATTTTTGAGTTTTGATCAGTTTACCCTAATTTACAAATTATTGAAAAATCATGGCGTCGTCTTCTGCAGAAACAAGTCTAAAAAGGAAGGCAGAAGACATCATAATAGACCCTGACACTCTCCAGCAGCTTGAGGATTCTAAGCGGCCTAAGATTGATCTTAATTCTGAGAGGAAATACGTATGTCTCAGATCTATAGTAGATATGTTTCACTACATTCATGGTATTGCTTTCAACCATGACCAACAACCAGAAGACCCCAAGAAAAAATCAGTCTCTTTTAAGGATACCCATATGGAGACGGACACCATGTTGCCAATCTTTCCTCTTTCTGAGACACTGTACAACATAACTGTGGGAAACCACATAATCAGTATAATCTTCACATTACATAATACTTGTAGGCAAGAGGTAAAGCAAGGGGTGACGAACATGATTAAAAAGACGGCTACAACCAGTTTCAAAATACATTATAGGGGAAATGACTACGCGTTGGAGAACTCCAAATTGAAGGGGAAGTGGACTTCAATTCTAAAAGAACACAAATTGGAATACAAAGATTTTTCCCAGACTGATTCGTCAAACTGGTATGGCACTATGGGTCCATATTTAGATATGTTTGCCGCGTACTCCCTACGGACTAACGAGCTTAGACTTGGCCATAACAATATGCCTATTACCAAGATTGAGGGGCTACATAAGAGTTTCCCAGTGTCCAAGTATGGTCTTTCAGGAGCCCACCACATTTTGTTAGAAGGCACTTCCTTTCCTCCTGAAAGACGATCATCAATTGTCCAGAGTCTTGGCCCAATGACTGCGTGGCTCTGTATGATCCGAAGCGAGGGGATTTATCGCCGGAAGTACGCTGCAGCCGTCAAACGGGCGATGTCACATATCCCGTGTATAGATGACATAATAGAGCTAACTAAGACCACTAAACAAGCCTCTGAAATTTCAATCCTCACCACTCTGGTTGCTGAGATTTTGCTAGTAACTACTGCAAGACAGGCAACCCGAATGTTCTTCCCCATTACAATTTTTGCTGCCGTCTGGAAAGGACACCAAAACCATCGCGAGTTTAGCGACTTTTTCAGCTCTACTGGCGCTGGTGGGTGGTACACCTACAAATTGGCTATGGGCTTAACCAACCATTTCACAATATGTGGACAGATGGAGTCGGAAAAGGCATCCCAAGTTGTTTTCCACAGTATCTTCGGTACTTACAAAGAAGATCTTTCCATTTTATCCCAAATTACTAACGTCTCGAATTGGTTCAATAGAGAGCAATTAGGCACTTGCTTCCGACAGCAAGGAACTGTTAACAGCATAACAAAGATAGAGCTGCCTGTCATACGATACTATTCCAAGATGTCATGCGCCAACCAGTCTGGTCTTTTATCTGGTGTTTATAATCAAGTGGCTACGGTGCCTTGTTTTAGCGGAGCGAGGATTCATAAATTCGATCAGACATTTTTTGAACATATCGAGAAAAAACGTATTCTGAGTAATACCGGGAAGACAATCTCACAAATCATTAATATTCTCACTAGTACGTTGGAGGAGGTCCATTCAACATTGAAGAAAGACAACGGAAAGTTGGAAATGGGGACCACTAAGTGGAGGGATGTTGGAACCCTTGCCTTGGGTAGACATGGCGACGAATTGAGCATACGCTTGGAGGGGCAAGGGCGGATGTTTCTTGGTAGAAATTAGCCAATGTTTTGTTTTTCATATTTTTGTATATAATTTGTAAATAATAATATTAGAAAATAAAGATAGTAAAATAAATTAAATGAAAAGTAGATCGCTACATTCTTATCCAAAGTGCCTTAGATAAATTTGAAATATAGTATTATAAATAACGGGTACTTGTAAATATCTAAATAAATTTTATAAATTCATAATTTGAAATGAATATTGCATAACTTCTAACTATAGTTTTCCCTATTTAATACGCTCTTAAACGCACGTAGTAAAATGTTCCTCAGACACAAAATAACCTTATACAAAACATGTGTAAGGCCGATACTCACTTATGCATGCGCCTCTTTCGCACACATAAGTGACTATCAAATGGACCGATTACAAAAAGTCTAAAACCGGTTTATGCGACTGGCAACAGGAGCACCCCGGTACATAAGAAACATCGACCTGCATAGAGACTGCGAACTCATCACCATTAAAGCCCACATTAAAGAACTCTCGGAGAGCTTCTTTAATAGAGGCAAAGAACACCCCAACCCTCTAATACGTAAGGCTCTGGACTACGAATACGACGCACGGACATTTAGATATCCCTATAGATGGCCAAAACATATCTTAGCCGACCCCGTAGATCCAATCACAAAAAACAAGCACCCGCGAGAGTAGTACTGCACCGGGGCCGGCGCCGGCGTTGTCCCCGAAGTCTTGCACCAGACATGAACACACGTCCTCCAGACATACAGACCGACCAAAACACAAGACCGGACTCGAACCCGGGCTCGAGTCCGCCTCCTACTAGATCAGGAACATTAAAAAAACTATCATCCTATTCCGTTTTCTTTCTCTTACGACTTCATCGCCTATTATTGGGACAACATGGCAGATACACAACATGAATACAATAGGATATTCCTCAAGATGAAAGAGGATTTCATGATGACATTGAAACCGAATGATGCGAAACTCGTGTACTTGGACAATCTCTCGTATATGGAAGTCTTCGATGACAATAAAATCCTGAAGCAGTTGAGACAGACTCAAACTATTGCAAATAAAGAACAAGTCATAATGAGGCGACTCGTGAAAATGGTAGGAGAGAAAGAAGCCACCGGTGAAAAAGAAAGAGGGAAAAACCTAGGTGACAAGAACATTTATTCCAAACTTCGTGACACCGAAGCTAGAAAGTTAAGGGACAAGTCAAAGTCCATCTCTAGAACGCCTACTCCTGAACTACCCTCAACCTCGGGGTATGGGAAACCTCCAGCGGCTAAAAAAACAAGACAGACTTCTGACCCGGGGCCTTCACACGAAGAAGATCCAGTGGGAGAGAGCCCTACCTCGAGACATCCCGATGTCCATATCCACATCCGGGATGACGATTACTTCGGAAGGTTTCCTAATCTCCCTCGAGTTAGATGCCCTCGAGACCTTTTCATCTATACTTTGAGGCCTAAGTACCTTAATGATTTGCATGAGAGCGTACCAAGGGCTTTCCCCATAGACTGGCACCAAGTAATGAAGAGAGATCCAGTACAAGCGTGGCAGGAACTTAATAGAACGATCATCAGTTACCTGAATCAAGAATACGGACCTCAACAAGTGAATTTAGCAGATGATGAAGGGGGAATAAATAGATTCACAATTTATACCTTAAAAAAGGAACTGTCTGATGCCGTTTCCGCCGCTGTCGAAAGGAACTTATCAGGACAATCTACTTCGGAAGGATCTCAGAGAGGAGAAGGACTCGTTTCCGGCCAACGAGAGACACTTGCCGCCATAGGTAGATTAGAGGACCTAATTAGGACCCTCACATCGGCATCAGTTAAGGCGAGAGGACACGATATCAATCCTCCAGCGCGACCTCAGACATGTCTCCCAGGTCTTTCTGGGCTAACTTTGGAGACTCGCGCTCGGTCTCAGGCCACGGAGGGTGGGAAAGCTGTAGCAGAGGAAATGTCCTATGATGTCCTTTAATAGTATATTTCAATTTTTGAATTTGAGGCCTGCCATCTAGTCAACTGGTCCTCTCTCAATCAACAAAATCATTAATGTTAAGATTAAGATTAATACCAACATTGTGCTTGTGTTAAGAAAAAAAAAAAAAAAAAGGAACACAGATAAACGACCGCGACCGCGATATTGATATAGAGAGCGGGACCGAGTAACGTTAAGACCGCTAGCGGAGGGGGAGAGTGACGGCACTCTCAGTCAGATAAACCAAAACAATTTGAGTATCTCTACCGCGATAAACACTCGTACGCAGATAGTTAATGCTACCGCGCGCGAGCAACACAAATCGTTACAAAGTGTGGGAGGGGTCGGACCCCTCACACAGGGGGACTTAAGTCCCCCCGCCCTAAATAATAATGAAAACGTATTTTTCCCCAACTACCGTCTAGAACGTCACCCGCAGGGGGGTGACGTGCCTTTATAAAAGTACTAGCCAAAAGGCAGTCATAGTCCGAGGACACTAAAACGGCTTTTTTAAAGCCATTAGTATAGGCCCATTCGAAAAAAAAAAAAAAAACTATTGCGAAGGATTCTGCTCGCGGCCGCCGTCACATGTGCAGACTATTGTCCTTCCGGCCAATCCGATCAACCCTATTTTCCGTTATTAAATTTATAACCATCCAGCTATATAAGTAATAGTGTTTAGTATATTATCCTATCCCTGACAAGTCGTGCTGCTTTAACCGCCGAACCGTCTCGTTCTCGCGCGCGTTTCGCGCGCTCCGCCGCGACCGTTTGACCGTTGGGTTTTTTCCGCTCCAACGGTCCGCGCGCTTTCACGTCGGGAGTTTTCGGTTTCTGTTACGTTGTGTTGTGTTTGGTTCCTGCGCCGAGGAACCGACTAACAGTAAGTAATTAGACATAGAACGACGCACTTAGGCACACACCTCAGTGGTTTTTAAACCCATACACACTCCCCTCCCGCATGACGGGGGGCTGATTGTTAGTTTTTTGCCTTTAATAAAGTTAAGATAGAGCAGAATCTCTTTAATAATTAATTTTAAAACGTTTTAATCATGGCCGAAAGCCTGATTAATACGTTTTTAGCTTTCCTCTCGGAGGAATTCCCGAAAGGAGCCGAAAGATGGGAGCGCTTCATGCGCAACCGTCTTGAGGACACCCCCGCGTCGCCCGCGAGCGAATACCAGGTCCATATCGTAGATGCGATCGTTGAAAGTCAGGGTGTCGACACTGACATGTCCTACTCGGACTGCGAGTCGACTGGTGGTGACGGCGAGTTCACCACCGTCGTCTCCAAAAAGAAGACAATGAAGAGGTAGCGCGCTGAAGGCGCATAGCTTTAGTCAAAACATTTCTCTCGACATTCATATTGAGACTATTCACGAGCTTAACTCGGATCACAGACCGGTTAAAATTGCACTTAGCAATATTAACCCCATTTGCTTTGGTACTAAAAAGATAATAGATTATAAACTATTAGCTGAAAATGTCCAAAACCTTCAATCGAGTCATCTCGATAATATTCCCGACACTATTGATAATAGTGAAACAGCCCTTCAGGCGGCCTCCCACCTGGTAGCGACCATAGAGAAATCGACCAGGGAGAGACCAATGACTTTCGAAAGACGCTGGCCCCTCCCTGAGGACATAAAGGAGTCCATCAGACTCCGAAATGCGGCTAAACGCACCTATGATCGTTACCCGTCGGAAGAGTGGCGTAAAACCCTCCGGTTCTATGAGAGGGAAGTCAACGGAAGTGACGGGGGGGCTGATTGTTAGTTTTTTGCCTTTAATAAAGTTAAGATAGAGCAGAATCTCTTTAATAATTAATTTTAAAACGTTTTAATCATGGCCGAAAGCCTGATTAATACGTTTTTAGCTTTCCTCTCGGAGGAATTCCCGAAAGGAGCCGAAAGATGGGAGCGCTTCATGCGCAACCGTCTTGAGGACACCCCCGCGTCGCCCGCGAGCGAAAACCAGGTCCATATCGTAGATGCGATCGTTGAAAGTCAGGGTGTCGACACTGACATGTCCTACTCGGACTGCGAGTCGACTGGTGGTGACGGCGAGTTCACCACCGTCGTCTCCAAAAAGAAGACAATGAAGAGGTAGCGCGCTGAAGGCGCTTCCTCTCCAGTGTCATCCAGCCCCCCATCCCCTTCTAAATCTAAGCCCGCCAAAAAGGGCAAAACCCGAAAAGCCGTGCAGGCTGCCATTCCTCTTGGCCCTGTCGCGTTATCAAACGCCCCCCCGGCTTCCCAAGTTGAGCAGCCCCCACAGGGCTCCCCAAAGCCCAAACCCCCCCCCCCCCCACCTGTTATCATACAGGAGGCGGAAAAATGGCGGCTGGTCAACTCGGCCATTAAAGATAAGAAAATCTCCTTCTCTTCCGCCCGTACTACCCCTATCGGGATTAAAGTACAAGTCCCGTCCCCTATGGACCACCGCTTACTGCATACCTGCAGGAGCAAAGCATCGGGTATCATACTTATGCCCTCGAGGACGAGCGCGAACTGCGCGTCGTCATAAAAGGTGTCGACAAATTCCTCACAGAAGAGGAAGTCCTCGAGGACATAGTGGCCCAAGGCTACCCAGCGCTGAAGGTACATCGGATGTACCATCAGCAGAAAAAATACGTGTACAATATGGTACTCGTGATCTTAACTCTTACCCCGGAAGGTAAGAGTATTTTCAACATTAAGTCGGTTTGCAACCTCACCGGCATCCTGGTCGAGGCTCCCCTCAAAAGAGGCGCCCCAGGACAATGCCATAGGTGCCAGCTGTACGGGCACTCACCCCGATGTGTGAAGTGCCTGGGAGACCTCGGCACTCACGACTTCACTCGGAAGAGTCCAGCTGAGGAGTTAGAACCCCCCAGCTGCGTTCTCTGCCAGACGCAAGGCCACCCGGCCAACTACAGGGGTTGCAACAAAGCCCCCAAACATAAGTCTAAGAGGCGCCTAGCACCCAAGACTAAAAAGTCCCAGGGGAAGCAGAGATTCATCTCTGCCCCCACCCCCTCCCAAAATGCCTGGGCCCCAAAACCCAGCCCCCCCCACACAAACCGCGACGGCCTCAGCCCCCGTCCCCCTTATGCAAATAAGGGCTCCCGCGCCCTCAGCGCCAAAGGCCCCCTCCACCAGCTTTGCTGACGACCTTGCGTTCGTCAAGCAATTCTTGGCCCCAATAAACCCGCTCGAGCTGTCCATTTTAGCCGCTAAGCTAAAAGGGACACCAGAGCAAAGATACGCCGCCATGAGCGAGCACGCCAGCCTGATCGCTAGGATCCAGCAAAACCCTACCGGTTATTAATGGATCCAAGCGGCAGGATAAAACCACACTCCCTTAGTCTAGTGTCGTTCAATACGAACGGCATTAGAAATAACATAACAGAAATCCGCGAATTCGTTAGAGCCCATAGTGTCGACATTCTTCTAGTGCAGGAAACGTTTTTAAAACCTAGCATGAGAACACCGAATATCGCCAATTACAAGGCAATTAGAAACGACAGAAGTCGAAACCAAGTCGGAGGTACCATCATTTATTATAAAAGATCCCTGCATTGTGTTCCTCTAGACCCCCCCCCCCCCCCCATTTTTGACTCTCGAGACGTCCATATGTCACGTCAGTCTGACAGGTCACGAACCAGTCATTATAGTTTCTGCGTACCTTCAGTGTAAAGCGCAGCTACATTTTAGCGACTTACAATCGCTTCTCAACTTAGGCAACGCCGTCATGATAGCCGGCGACCTAAATTGTAAACACACCGATTGGGGCAATGTAAGGAGTAACACAAACGGTCTTACCCTACATAGCCTGATAGATCACTTTAATATAGCGCTTCTAGCCCCAGAGAGCCCCACTCGTTATGACACTTGCCAACGTGAAAATCACGTTATCCATAACCCAAGTACCATCGACATAGCTTTAGTCAAAACATTTCTCTCGATATTCATATTGAGACTATTCACGAGCTTAACTCGGATCACAGACCGACACTATTGATAATAGTGAAACAGCCCTTCAGGCGGCCTCCCACCTGACCGACCACCTGGTAGCGACCATAGAGAAATCGACCAGGGAGAGACCAATGACTTTCGAAAGACGCTGGCCCCTCCCTGAGGACATAAAGGAGTCCATCAGACTCCGAAATGCGGCTAAACGCACCTATGATCGTTACCCGTCGGAAGAGTGGCGTAAAACCCTCCGGTTATATGAGAGGGAAGTCAAGTTTAAAGTGAGAGAACACAAAGCAGAGCGTTGGGATCGACTTCTGAGCGAATTAGAGCCGTCCCACACCGCGTATTGGCCCCTCGCAAAGGCCCTAAAGAAAAACACGGAGAGCGACATGCCTCCTTTAGTCAGACCAAACCGTCCTCCTGCTCTGGACGATTTAGACAAAGCCGAATGCCTAGCCGACACTATCGAACAACAGTGTCGGCCAAGCACACTCCCTGTAGACCCGTTGCACCTTAGCCTAGTAAATAGCGAGGTAGAAAGCCGACTCTCGAGACCACCAGCAGTCCCCCTAAAGCTGGTGGACTCAGAGGAGGTCAAAGACATTATTAAAGGTTTGAATGCAAAAAAGGCCCCCGGCCTGGACGGCATATCAAACAAAACTCTTAAACTCCTACCGGACGATTTAATCCAACTAATAGTGAACATCTTTAACGCCCTCTTAGTAGGATGTTCATTCCCAGACATTTGGAAGATAGCTATCATAATAGGTATACACAAACCAGGTAAACCCCGGGTGAAACCTACTAGCTATCGACCAATCAGTCTCATTAGCTCCCTAGGAAAAGTCTACGAGAGTTATACTAAGGCGCCTCCATGACGTCATAGTAGACAAAAAACTCCTCCCAGACGAGCAGTTCGCCTTCCGTGAAATGCACAGCTGTCCCGCCCAAGTACACCGCCTAACGGAGTACATATTAGAATCTAAAAACGATAGGAAAGTTACTCGCGCCGTCTTTTTCGACGTAGCGAAAGCTTTCGACAAAATCTGGCATAACGGCTTGCTATACAAACTATACCAAGCCGATATACCCGACTATTTAGTACTGATTATCAGTAATTATCTAAAAAACCGTCAATTCCGCTTCAGAGTCGATGGTACTCATTCCTCCCTCAGACCCATAGAGGCCGGAGTCCCTCAGGGCTCGGTCCTCTCGCCCTCCCTGTACAACCTCTATACTAGAGATGTCCCGAGACACGCTAAGGTGCAACTAGCCATGTTTGCGGACGACACAGCCCTCTACTGTGCCAACCGCCTCCCCTACAATGCTTCTAAATACCTCCAAGAAGCAGTCACCGAACTCGGAGACTGGTTCACTAAATGGAGAATAGAGGTCAACCCCGAAAAGAGCAAAGCCATCGAATTCGTGAAATGGCGGCGCACTATTCATACAAACCCATCACCCGTCAGCCTGCACGCTAATATAATCCCCGAAGTAGGTCACGTAAAATACCTAGGCGTGGTTCTAAACAAGTCGATGACGTTCTCGAGCCACATAAGTAACACGGTCAGAAAAGCGAAATTTGTACTTCACAAATTATATCCGCTATTAAACTCACGAAGTAAAATGTCACTAAGACACAAACGCACCTTATACTTAACATGCATAAGGACGATACTCACCTATGCGTGCGCCTCGTTCGCACACATAAGCGACTATCAAATGTAAGCATTTTTATAAAAGCTTATAATATTTGTTAAGTTTTATTGATTTTATAATTAATTATTTCATTTGTTAAATTTATAAAATACTTGTAATATTTGTGAAGTTAAATAACTCTTTGATTCGTTATTATTTAATGTTTAAAATTTTATAATAATATAAATATTAAAGATATTGTACTTATGACCTAACATCCGGTTTATTATTTTAATTTTTATAAACCGGATGTACGCCCCTTTGGCGGGAACAGTGGGGCATGGTCTGGCCAGGCAGGGCTAGAACAGGGCTCGATGGTCATTCTGGTAGAAGCAATCTGAGGCAATAGACCCTGATAATAATAATACTGTTACATTGCTCTGTCAGTAAAATATAGTGCTAAAAGTATAGTGGTACAAGACTTTTATTTCTGGAACTTCCCTATAGTTTCCGAAGTTGGATCGACGAGACCCTATATTAGGGAATCGCCACGCCTACAAAACGTAAGTTTTTTTTTTTAAATTAATAATAACTACTCTCTGACATTTTTTTATATTGTGTTCCTTCTGTTTTTGCACTCTGCCAGGGCTACACTCTGGGGGTGTTTAAGCAAAAATAAATTATGCTTGCTCTTGTGCCTGCCAGGGCTACACTCTGGGGTGCGAGAGCTAGTGGCCCGCTTAGTTTCAAGTAGTATATTAAAATATACAAATACCCTAAAAACTGTGATGAAATATATACTTTGCTAATGCTATTATATAATTTTGTCAATATTACGTGCTTTGCGCATCGATGATGCCAGCTGCTATGTCTGACATGGCTGCTGTCACGCAGATTTAAGCAATTATACAGGAACAACGTTTTTGTACACTTTTCCGAGATTATACATACAATACTAAATTGTTTATTTAAAAGGATGCTTACTTACCGTACTTGATTACTATCGTATTACGTTGAAACTTATTACTGAAATGCGAGGATCAAGATATATGACGTAACCATTTGTGTATAAAATGGAATTAACCACCTATTTGTTTGTCGATTTCTGCTGAACTCTTAATTCGCTGTTTTGTACGATATAACATTTCACAATACTACACATACACTATATTTGCTAATAATAATTTGTTTATGTAATGACTGACTTCGAACATAGTATTTAAGTAGTGAAGGTAGTTAAAAATATAAACATTTTATACGTCAAGAAGCTTTGAAATACTTTCTGCTTTTGTTTACATTATTTGAAACTCTTAAAAATTAAATAGCTAACGATAAATAAAAATAACTGTTGGATTAATATTATTTTCAAACACTGTACCTACCTTACAATAATTGATGTTAAAAGTAAAACGATATCTAAAAATGAATTATAATTTTATACGTCAAGAAGCCTTAAAATACTTTCTGCTTTTGTTTACATTACCTGAAACTCTTATAAATTAAATAGCTAACGATTAATAAAAATAATTGTTGAATTACTTTTGTTTTAAAATATTGTACCTACCTTACAATAAATTTGTATACAATAATGTAAATAGTAGAATGATGTCGAAAAATGAATTATGATAAATTTGTATATGTCATTGCCTTAGAAATAAAACTGAACAATACACAATATATATTTTTGGTGGAATTCTAATACAAATAATTTTAAGTTTCAGCTACGAACGTAGACCGTTCGCTGGTACAAAGAATTATGTCTGATATTGAATCAATGACACGAGACCCAGGAGAACCCCGGAGTGAGGGTCAGGGCCAAGGTCAGTGTATAATTAGCCCAGGAGTACTCAGGTCAGAGAGTCAGGGTTTTGGCGAAAATATAAATAGCCCAGGAGCACCCAGGCAGGGTCAGGGTTTTGGTAAAAATGTTCATAGCCCAGGAGCACCCAGGCAGGGTCAGGGTTTTGGTGAAGATGTTCATAGCCCAGGAGTACCCAGGCAGGGTCGGGGCCAAAATGAATCATCATATTTATTAAACGAACGAACTGAACCATCAGTTTCTCGTGTTGGTCGAGAAGCCAAGAGGAATCATACTTCTAGAAACAGCCGCCGAAGACATCGAAGCTCTTCATCATCTGATTCAGGTACGAGCCATCACGCTTCTCGTAGTAAACGTCATCGACGGTTGAGCCATCAAAACATAGAGTGCGATAGTAATATTTTAGATAAGTTTCTTAGTATACTAAATAAGTTTGGAGGTTCGGATAAACCTAGGCTTTCTTTTAACGTTAACGTCATTCCAGAATTTGATCCGATGTCGAAAGAACAGACTGTGTTAACTTGGTTAACAAAGGTAGAGGAATGTGCAGAAATTTATGGCTGGGACGACAAGGAAACGATTCATTATGCTTTACCAAAATTATCAGGGGTAGCCAAATCATGGTACCAGGGTCTACCCTCTTTGTTATTTACTTGGTCTGAATGGAAAAAGAAACTGATTGAATCCTTTCCTTGTCGTGAGGATTATGCTGAGCTTCTGACAGAAATGTTAAGTAAGAAAGTAAAGTATGGAGAGTCGTTGGAGCACTATTATTATACGAAGGTTAATTTATTAAATAGATGTAAAATTTACAGTAAACAAGCTGTTGACTGTATCCTGTATGGGGTTGAAGACCGTGCCGTTAAAGTAGGTGCCCAAGCGGCTCAGTTTACGGAACCGGAACAGGTTCTAAAATATTTTAGGACTGTAAAAGTAGGACAGAATAGAGACAGGGAATTTAAAGATTCGCAAAAGTTTCGAAATGAACGTAGGTATTCATCTACTAAACCAACTACATCAAGAGACTACGCGAATGTAAGATGTTATAATTGTAGCGAATTTGGTCATCGTAGTACGAAATGCGATAAACCTCCTATAAAATGCGATTATTGTGAGAAGTTAGGACATCGTGTAGAATACTGTTTTAAAAAAAGATCTAGTAAGGAATACGAAAAAGGACAGGGACAAGCCAAGGATAGGAATGAAAAACAAGTAGCTGAACTTAGTGTTGTTGATACTAACAGTAAATATTTAATAGATATAAAACTAAATAATACGATTTTAAAGTGTCATGTGGATTTAGGCAGCCAATGTACATTAATTAAACATAGTGTGGCTAAGGAGCTCAATCTACAATATTCTATCTCTGAAGAATTACCTGTACTTAGGGGAATTGGGGCTAATCTGATAACTCCATTAGGCTGTGTTGTATGTAATTTAGAAGTTCAGGGTATTAAAGAAATTATAAGTTTGTACGTAGTGGATGACTATGTTATTCAGCAGCCAGTGCTGCTTGGCCACTCTTTTACAGAAAAACCTAATATCGTTATTACTAAAACTCCTACTGAACTGATCTTTAAGAAAATAGATTCGGATAAAGTTACTTTAACTGTTAGCGAGCAAATAACGATACCGAGTAATTCTATAAAATCTGTTATTGTTGTATCCAAATTACCTTTGGTTGGCTTTGTTTTAGTTAATGGTACATTGAGGGGACCCGATGGGATGGAATACTATCTTTTTCCTGGGCAATACGAAATTGTTAATGGTAGAACCGCACTTTTAATTTACAATGTTTCGTCCTATACAATTACACTAAATGAAGGTTTTCTTTTAACTCGTGCCCATTATAATAATATAGAGTCTGTACAAATTTTAAATACATGTAGTGTCACCTTAAGTGAGACAGACCAATTTAACGCTTTAAACTGCGGAGACTTTCTTAATTATAATGAACGTTTAAAACTACAAGAACTACTTGAAAAATACGCCAAAAGCTTTTCTACTGGTTTAAGTGACCTCGGGTTTACCAATGCGACAGAAATGGTTATAGAGCTCGAGGATTCCCAACCTGTAGTTTACAGACCCTACCGTATGGCTATCGCGGAAAGAACGCTTGTTAGAAATATGGTACAAGAGATGCTTGACAGCGGTATTGTTAGAGAATCTTCTTCACCTTACGCTAGTCCAATAGTTCTTGTAAAGAAAAAGACCGGTGAGAAACGATTATGCGTAGATTATCGAGCATTAAACCGTAAAACGAAAAAGGATCATTACCCGCTACCCAGAGTTGAAGATCAATTAGATCAAATAGCTGGTAATTCGTTATTTACATCTCTCGATTTAGCATCAGGCTACTACCAAATTCCTATTGCGGAGGAATCGCGACATAAAACTGCCTTTGTGACCCCTGATGGACAGTTTGAGTATAATCGTATGCCTTTTGGACTTGTAAATGCACCTTCGGTCTTCCAGAGAACTATAAATAAAATTTTATCAGAGGCCAAAATTAAATATGCTATTGTATATATGGATGACATATTGATACCATCCAAAAACGTCTGTGAGGGATTGACACGGCTAGAAGAGGTCCTCCAATTGCTAAAAAAAGGCAATCTTACTCTAAAGCTTAGTAAATGTAACTTTTTCCAACAAAACATTGATTTTCTTGGTTTTGAGGTAAGCGCGCAAGGTATTCGCCCTGGGTCTAGAAAAACTGATGCCGTTTCAAAATTTTCGACACCGAAAAATCAACACGAACTCAGACAATTTTTAGGACTCTCGGGGTTTTTCCGTAGATTTATAAAAGGTTACGCGATAATTGTTTCTCCCCTAACTGATCTATTAAAAAAGGATGTGCACTGGGTTTGGGACAAAAGTCAAGAAAAAGCATTTAACGATGTAAAGACTTTATTGATTGAACGCCCAGTATTAGCTCTATATAACCCTCTTGCTGAAACCCAAGTACACACAGACGCTAGTAAAGAAGGCCTGGCCGGAATTCTTCTTCAAAGCAATTCCAATAATGATTTCCAGCCAGTCTCATATTACAGTCGCAAGACCACTCCGGATGAACGTAAATTACACTCCTACGAACTCGAAACGCTTGCAGTTGTGGCCTCACTAAATCGATTTAGGGTTTACTTAATTGGTATCGCATTTAAGGTTCTCACCGACTGTAACGCCTTAAGATTTACACTTACCAAGCGCGATGTTATTCCGCGTATTGCACGTTGGTGGGTCCAGCTACAAGAATACGACTGCTCCATAGAGTATCGCCCGGGATCTAAAATGGCTCACGTGGATGCTTTAAGTAGAAACCCGGTCGATAATCCGGAGCCTGAATCGCATCATATTTTAGACGTATTACCAGTCCAAAAGGGCGACGTTGAAGAGGACTGGATCACTACCGTGCAATGTGCGGATGAAGAAGTTCGAAGAATCAAGGATACTTTGAGTAACCCTGATTCTGAACACACAGTCGAAGTTTGTAAAAACTATAAGATTAAAAATGGAAGAGTATATCGCATCGTAGGTGAGGATCTTAAATGGCTGGTACCTAAAGGTGTTCGTTGGCAGGTGGTAAAACGAAACCACGATGACGTAGGTCATTGTGGTTTTGAGAAAACTCTCCAACGTATACAAAAACTTTACTGGTTTTCTAAGATGCGTCGTTTCGTAAAAAAATACGTATCTTCGTGCTTAGAATGTGCACATCATAAAACGCCTGGCGGGAAACGGGAAGGCGTACTTCACCCGATAGAGAAAATAAACGTTCCGTTTCATACGCTTCATGCGGATCATCTCGGTCCTTTTATTAAAAGTAAAAAGGGGAATTGCTATCTTTTGGTTTTGGTGGATGGTTTCACAAAATTTATTAATTTAACTCCCGTCAAAAATACAAAGTCTGTCACAACTGTTAAAGTCTTGAAGGATCACATAAGTTACTTTGGCGTTCCTACCAGGCTTATTTCTGATAAGGGTTCTAGTTTTACCAGTAAAACATTTAAGGAATTTATAATGGCTTATGGAATTAAGCATGTTCAAAACGCGGTTGCTACACCACGAGCTAACGGTCAGGTGGAGAGATTTAATAGAACAATTCTCGATGCGCTTTCCACTTCAGCTCACGGTGATGATGAGAAAAACTGGGATAATCATATTCCTGATATTCAAGTAGGACTTAATACGACGATACATAAAACTACAAAAAAAAGCCCTTCCGAATTAGTATTTGGCTTTAATATTACAACACGGTCGCAAGGTATTCTTCATTCGATTATTAACGATACAATTAATGCATTAGAACCAGAGGATTTGCTAGAAGTTCGAAACGAAGCAAGCGCTAACATAAAAGAACAACAAGC
The DNA here is from genome assembly GCA_905187575.2 of Celastrina argiolus. Taxonomy (NCBI): domain Eukaryota; kingdom Metazoa; phylum Arthropoda; class Insecta; order Lepidoptera; family Lycaenidae; genus Celastrina; species Celastrina argiolus. Next base: position 360,881 of record LR994578.1, on the reverse strand, counting down.
TAAGGACATTGAAAAATATAATAAAACTAGAAAAACAAGTAAAACTTACAATATAGGAGATCTAGTTAGAGTTGAGAGGCAGGTACCCCATGACGGCAAATCTCAGAAACTTGTTAATAAATATCAAGGTCCTTATCGTATAATGAAAGTGCTCCCAAATGACAGATTCCTCATTGAGGATACCCCTTTAACTCGTAAGCAAGGTCGCCGATATGAGAATGTAGTAGCTATAGATAAATTACAGCCATGGCTTAATTTTGATAGAAACCTAGATTCTTCTGATAATGAGAGTGTTTGTAGTGAAAATGATTAATATAAAACTTAAATATACACTGTGAAATATTTATAAGTTATACACATTTACTTTTCGATTAGTTCAATTTAAATATACAATGTTATTTCAATATTAGTTAATTATAAATATAAAACCCTAATCTTACTTTACTATAATTATAATGTATAATTAATGATTGTATTTAATTGTAAGTTGTAACACTTAAAAATTATTTTATGTGGTATACTTTAAATTACATGTAATGTGTTAAACGTAATTATTTAGTTTATATCATACTAGTGTTATATAATATTATAATACTATTTAAATAATGAACAGGTGTGTGTAGTTATATACATATTTTTTTTCTTCTATTATTTTTATGCGAAGCCGAGAGGTCTCGCTTCGAGCAGGATGGCCGAGCTGTAAGCATTTTTATAAAAGCTTATAATATTTGTTAAGTTTTATTGATTTTATAATTAATTATTTCATTTGTTAAATTTATAAAATACTTGTAATATTTGTGAAGTTAAATAACTCTTTGATTCGTTATTATTTAATGTTTAAAATTTTATAATAATATAAATATTAAAGATATTGTACTTATGACCTAACATCCGGTTTATTATTTTAATTTTTATAAACCGGATGTACGCCCCTTTGGCGGGAACAGTGGGGCATGGTCTGGCCAGGCAGGGCTAGAACAGGGCTCGATGGTCATTCTGGTAGAAGCAATCTGAGGCAATAGACCCTGATAATAATAATACTGTTACATTGCTCTGTCAGTAAAATATAGTGCTAAAAGTATAGTGGTACAAGACTTTTATTTCTGGAACTTCCCTATACAAATAAGTCGTTTGCAAAATGTCCAAAATAGATTTCTACGCATGGCTACGGGCGCCCCCCGGTACGTTCGTAACATCGACTTGCATAGAGACCTCGAACTTGTCACGATAAAAGCCCACATCAAAGAACTCGCCGGGAGATTCTTTGATAGAGGCAAAAGACACCCCAACCCGCTCATTCGTAGGGCACTGGACTACGAACATGACGCTACGACATTTAGACACCCTTGTAAACGGCCCAAGCACATACTTGCCGACCCCGTAGACAGGATAACAGAATACGTACTGAAATGTGCTCAGTTACGTAAACACAAAACACCACAAGCACCCGCGTGGGTAGTACTGCACCAAGGCCAGCGCCGGCGTTGTCCCAGACGACTTACCACAAGCACGAACACACGTACAAACGTACAGACCGACTCAAACACCGGACAGAGATCGAACCCGAGTTCGAACTCGAGTCCGAGTAGATTAGGAACACAACTAACAAACCGCGATCGCGATTTGAATATAGTGTGCTCCATAACCAACGCGAATATAAACATTAACAATAGGACTTCCGCGCGCGAGTCTCCCCGACCGCTCGAGGAAGTACCGAGGGCCGGCCCTTACTTAATCATCGATGCGACAAACTGTCCGAGTAACACTATCGCGACAATACGACCGCCGTTAGCTCTGGCTACCGCGCGCGAGCTACCTCACTCGTCAGAGAGAGAGGAAAGGGCCGCGACCCCTCTCAACGGAGGACCCGCGTCCTACACTCCGAAATAATAGCATAAAATCGTAGCTATCCCCAACCGATTCATACATCACCCGGGTGATGTAGGGGGCGGGGCATACCCCCCCCCCCCCCCAACCCTTCTCAGCCAACCAACTATGCCAAATGGCTAGTTATAGTCCGACGCAACTAAATCGGCTTAAATGCCATTAGTAAGAACCATTCCGAAAAAAAAAAAAAAAAAACAGTACATTCATTCGCTCCTCAACCGTCGACCGGAAAAGAACTTGAAGATTCACCCTGAACAACTGTAAGAAGAAAATAGTGTTTTCATCACCCCTCACCCTGCACTTTCACCTTTCACCCTTTACCTCTCACCCTTCACCTTTCACACCTCAATATCACCAACCCGGCTTCACCCTTGACCCATATACCTGTCCTTGGCAATCTAGGCTCGTTTGCTATCCAGCGGACGGTGCCCCACACACACCATTAAACATTAAACCTTTTCCTGGAAACCCCTTGATATCATTTACTTCAACATAAACATTTATTAGTTAATTGTAAATCATCAAGTTGTAGCTGATCGGTACCACAATCCTGATAGTGTAAAATAATATGGTAATAGCACAAAGTAGATATATAACAGAGACACGACCTAGTACTAGAAAATGGCGACTGGCAAAATAAGATGTCCTTAGAAATTATGGAAACCGCCATCTAGCGCCACTATTGTAAAATACTAATTATGTACTAAATTAGTTTCGTAATTTCTTCTTAATTATGGAGTTGAATTTAGCTTAATGTGATGTTATGCTTAAAAAATATGCTTATCTTTATTTTAATGTCAATATTTGTACTTAATTTGGCATATTTACATTTTATAATTTACAAACGTTAATAGTAGTGACATCTATTGCAATTTTTTTGTATTAAAGATAGATTGTATGGGATGGTAGGCCATGGTAATAGGTAATAGGTATAATATTATGTTTCACATTGACCCACTTATTACTTGTAATAATAATAATATTAAAACATTTTTTTAACAGTTAAATGGTTTGGACATTACACTCAATTACACTTAAAATTAAGTAGGTATCAAAACTTAATTTTAACTGACTAGGGCAAAGCCAAAAGAGTAATTAATATATTTTATAGTATTTATATTGTGTTAATTTGTTCCACTGTAGTGCCTATGGGGTGTTAATGTCAATAGTACTTATTTATTTTAATTAACCTAAATCTGCAACTATGTAAGCATAGGCATAGTATTAAATTGCAGAATATACGAATATACAGCCAAATACATAGTATGTTTACTTTGTTGTTGCATGAATTTGAGTATTATATAGTGCAAAAAATGCAAGAAAAGACAACTTAAACATGAAGACCAATGTAAGACAGAAGTCAGAACAAATTAGTATAAATGCATTTCAATACGAGATATATATAGATAACAAGCCAAAGCAACCAACTTAATATTCTTATAAAACCCAAATTATGCATTCACTTCAGGCATTAATCAAATTGCCTACCTTAAGTCAATAACATGATGTAAAGCTTTTTATTTGGTATGTTAACTTAGGAATGTATAAAATGAAAGATAGTATGAAACAAGAACTTTAAAGACATACTAAATAATAACTACAAAAATGAATCATAATCCACTCATTCATAGTTTGCAACAGGGACCGATTAATCCGCTATACGGCTGTAGCGGTATCAATACAAACCGTTTTATTTTAAATACCCATATTAAGGGTTTTTAACTATGCGCTTGTCTTAAACGGTATTAAACCGTTTAATACAGCCGCGCCAATAACCGAAAGAGACAAAAAATTTGTGGTACACGCCGTGGCTGGGATCAAATCTATGAAAAGCGGTTTTTTCATCACTGACTTGAGGTTTCAATAGCCTTGCTGTGCATTGTGCAACATTGATTTGGTCACTTTAAACATTAGTTTAAAGTGACCAAATCAATGTTGCACAATGCACAGCACTTATATTTTATACTAATATTATACTTATATTTTAACATACTTATATTTTATAGTAATTTGAATTACCTAAATTACAATTCCGTATAATTAGAAAAAAAAATAAGATGGGAATTAACTTTTCGCTCTTTACCAAATCAATATCAAGGAAAGACTAAGAATGGAAAAAAAACAATAATAAACAAAAATGGACGAGAACTTGCATTAAATAACATCATCTTATAACTTATGTCATACGCAATTATGATCATTTTTGGTATGCATCACGATTGCTTCGTCACGGTAGAAATATGATGAAAATGTTCGCCCAAAATTTAGGCGAAATTTGACAAAATCGATGGGTCCAAACCAAAAATTTGTCGAAGTAGAAACAAAGAAATTATAAGGGTTTTAAGTTGGCCGTGCCAACGTAACGTCCACGATGGCGCGGCCATGGAAATCTCAGGAACTACGTGGGTTAGAGATGTAATTCTTTTTCTAGTATGAAGATTGAATTTGGCGAAAATTGTCGAAAAAGAAATTATAAAGTAGAAATCGATATTTTAAGAGATATTTACCTCAGAAGCCGTGGCGGTGCAGACGTGCACTTCGTGTTTCTTTAATGTTGATTATTTCTTTATATCATAATACTTAGTACAAAAATATGATGCAGGAAGTAAGGGCTTAAACTAATGAAAGCAATAAATACAACGAAATATTATTTAAACAGACAAATCGGACCGAAACAAAAAATAGCATGGCCGCGCTGATATCTCATTATCTGTAATTGCTAGGATTTCGGTTTTTATATCCATTTATTCGACACATTAACCTGATTAGAATGGCATATCGTTTTACCCTCAGAATGGTTTTCAACGCGTGTAATCTCCAAAAATGTGCTCTCTCGTACAATGTTTGAGTAGGGTAACCATAATTTCGATTTTATTTGGGAATACCTTTTACTCTACTAGACGAAAATGTATCTATTTCCTTAATAATGCCAACAAACGGAACAATTATTATTAATCATTATTTCACACTTAAACGTAAGTATGTAGTACCTATGCCCGTAAGCGATCAGTTGTAGATAGGATAATAATATTATGTTAGGTAAGTATACTGTACCTAGGAAGGTTACTTAATATTATGCATTTCTTGCCCTTGATCCGTTTTTGCGAAGACGGGTTATAATTCTTTTATACACTCATCTATATTTTTTGTCTCTATATCTGTCTGTATGTGCAACATCAAAAACCACGGAAGGGATTTTAACCAAACTTATTACGATTGTAGACCATATTTCTAGGCAGGTTATAGGATATATAACATAACGCTACGATACATAGGAGCCGAGCAGTGACGATAACTTTGAAGCAAGTCGATGAATTTCGCGCGCGACTGCGGACGAACGGTTCGGGCGGAGCGCGCGAGGGGATCGCTTACACAGTGACGCGAAGGTATAGAACGTGGCACTAAAGTAGATTAGAACATTAAATAAGTAACTAACATGATTTTATTAAAAAGACAAATGTTTCCACAGTGTCAATAATATAAAAACTGTATTTTTGAACTTGCTTCACAAGCTGAAATAAATTATCATTTATTGTATAAAATCAACTTTTGGTATTATTAAAAGAAAGCCTTTTGGGATAAAGAAACGGACAATTTAGCGGTTTTTAGAAGCTATAACAGGGTGTAAAAAGAGCAGTCACTATAAATTTGGGATATGATTATACTATCTTTTCTCTTTCGGACGGTGTGAGGAAGCGAGTTCCACAATCTGTGCGCATGAACGGTGAAGGAGTAGGAGTAGAAATTAGAGCGATGTGATGGGAGGGAAAGGTTTATTCTGAATTTGGACCTACAAGGGATATCAATGGGCCGGGAAAAGTTAAATCGATCACGAAGATAGGAAGGAGAGAGAGGGTTATACAGGATATTGTAAAGTAAACAGAGGATATGGGAGTTGCGACGGAGACGGATAGGAAGCCACTTGAGTTTTATCCGAAAGGCTGATATCCGGTTGCCGCCCAAACGGTAAAATTGGACCGCGCCATTTGCACCGCGCCATTCACTTAAGACCCAAGCGGTCCAATGTGACCGCGCTCTTTTATTCTATTATGCATCGTATTCCCCTGACTTACAGACTACTTTTGTATGAAGAAGTTTGATTAGTTAGAACCTTTGCTAAATAAGCTTCAATTCGAATGAAAAATAATACTAACTTTGTCGCCGACCAGTTTGTGCATGTCAGTGCAGTGAGGTGGTTGTGAGTGCTCTAAAATGTGTAGTTTTTTCAAGATTTTGCTGGTTTTCACGAATGTAAGTAGTATTTTGTATATATAAATGGTTTATTTTACTCATTATAAGTATTATTAGATAATCATTTGAAAGATATACGTCGTAACATTTAAATTTTTCACTTGAAAAAATTGGTTTCTATACGTATATATATAGACTGATTTAGATATGATTTTCTTACTATGTTTGTAAATAAATGACGTAATAAGCCTAAGGAAGTAAATATAACTAGTGTACAAAACGATTTATCGTCGGATTATGCCTAATTTTAGTAAAATAAACAAAAGAATTTGACAAAAAAAAGGGCGTTTTTAACGGTCTCCCGCCGGCCGCGGCCATTATGAACTCTATTTGTACTACACTAAGGACGAAGTTTGCCTGTGAACTCGTAATGTAGTAAGTCGTAGTGTCACAACTCAAGTACTTTTTTTGTAAGCATCTCAAGTTCTTTCGTCGATTTATTTACATAATTAGAAAGAATAGGTCCCTGTTCTTTAGATTATAATATAGCATTTATTTATTTCTTGTGAAACAGTCAGCAACACAGTTTCCAAAGTTTATACTTGTGAAACGGATATGAAATCAGACTAAATACTATAGTTTGATGGCTTGATAGATAGAAAATATAACAGCTATTACAATGTTTTTTACAGAACCATAAAATATGGTGTGGTTGTAAAGTTATTACATTATTTGTACAAAGAAGAATTTTACGCGCCATCTTGTCATATGCGCACGTGCTGCCGTTAGTTTGCTCTTTGTCATCTGTCACAGCTGAAGGGTTAAGTGATCAAACTTTTTTAAATAAAATGAAACGGATACAGAGATTCTGCAAGCGTTCCAGTTTAGTTAGCAGCTCTTCGGTAAAGTCTAAGTAGCAGGAGTTGGCATAGTCGAGGATAGGAAAAATGAGAGTTTTGACGAGGAAAATTTTGGTTTGCAAAGGCAAAAAGTTTTGAAGGCGCCTCAGCATGTGCAACGAGTGGTGTACCTTTCTGCTGACTTCACTAACCTGCGGATTCCAGCAGAGATTGCTGTCCAAAGTTAACCCTAAATTCTTAGCTGTGTCTCTGAATTCGATAATAGTACCATCATATTTGACCACAGGCACATTGTGTAAACGTTGCTTTATATACTAGTAAGTATATAACGCAACGTTTACACAATGTGTAAACGTTGCGTTATATACTTATATCCCAAAAAATCGCAGGTGTAGAATCAATATCATCAATATTAGAATGACGATAGAGTTGCAGGTCGTCTGCGTAAAGATGGAAATTTAAGTTGATTAATGAGGAAATAATATTAATAAATATAGAAAACAGGAGGGGAGAGAGTACGCCAAACTGGGGAACACCCGCTCATTCTAGAAATGTATTTTTTTTTCATATTTTTTTTACAAAAATTAAAAAATAATTTTTTTTTGGCTTTATTTATTTTTTTTTATTATTACAAAAAAATAAGAAATGGTAAAAAGAAAAAAAAACATTTTTTTTTAGTTTCTGACAAAAAAAATACATTTCCGAAATGAGGAAAGGTAGTATAATCGTATCTCAAAGTTATAATGACTGCTCTTTTTACACACTATATATATAAATATGTCAATCGATAAAAACGATAGTCACTCAATGAAATGGCGATTTGAATCAGATGAATGCCATCTACCATCACGGTATTAATCCTTATCATTTAAAATACGTTATTCTGCTTAAGCATTTCTGAAGACTACATATTTTGCCCTTTAGACCATGCAAATATAATGAATACTTTAGCATATAGCAAAATTAAAATCGTTTCTCCGTGATTCGACCGGGCGCCGCGTGATGCTGGCTGCTGCGTGACGTATCTTACGTCCGAGCCGGGCTGGAGTACTGTTACGTCTATTGGGGTTAATCATATGTCTTAATATGGCATATCTGAGCCATTATTTGAAACTATTATTATTACTTCATCGGCCTCCGTGTGACCATGTATAATGAAGCATAATACCCAAAGGACAGTGTTCATAAACTAAAAATATATTTAAAAATACTAAAGTGCCCTAAATCACTTTTACACGCGTACGAAGTCGCGGTCACAGCTAGTACTTTTATAAACATCATGGATACAGAAATAAATGAAATAAAATCTAGGTGTAACAAGGCTCAAACAAGAAAGTTAATATTAGGCAGATGACTAAAAGAGCATAAGTACAAGGTCGGACTCGCTAATAAAATCTAAGCGTCACTTCATACCGAAATACGGAAAAAAAGTGCCTTCTTGAAAAAGCATATTATTCGTCTGCCGTTGGAATAATATTAATTCCAATAGCGAGTCTTAACCACGGCCATGGGTCTCTATGAAAACCGGCGTTACGCCGGCTTGCTTTGCTGCAGGGAATAAGGATACTTGTCGTAGATAAGTAGGTACTTAATTTCAAGGGCAAGAAACCCATAATATTAAGTAGCCTGCCTAGGTACAGTATACTTACCTAACATAATATTATTATCATATCTACAACTGACCGCTTACGGGCATAGGTACTAACTACATACTTACGTTTATGTGTGAAATATTTAATAGTAATAATTCCATTTGTTGGCATTATTTAAGAAATAGACACATTTTCGTCTAGTAGAGTAAAAATTATTCTCAAATAAAATCGAAATTATGGTTACCCTACTCAAACATTGTACGAGAGAGCATATTTTTGGAGATTACACGCGTTAAAAACTATTCTGAGGGTAAAACGGTATGCCATTCTAATCAGGTTAATGTGCCGAATAAATGGATATAAAAACTGAAATCCTAGCAATTACAGATAATGAGATATCAGCGTACAAAGAAGCGTTACGTTGGCGCGGCCATGTTATTTTTTGTTTCGGTCCGATTTGTCTGTTTTTTGTACTAAGTCTTATGATATAAAGAAATAATCAACATCAAAGAAACACGAAGTGCACGTCTGCGCCACCACGGCTTCTGAGGTAAATATCTCTTAAAATATCGATTTCTACTTTATAATTTCTTTTTCGACAATTTTCGCCAAATTCAATCTTCATACTAGAAAAAGAATTACATCTCTAACCCACGTAGTTCCTAAAATTTCCATGGCCGCGCCATCGTGGACGTTACGTTGGCGCGGCCAACTTAAAACCCTTATAACTTCTTTGTTTCTACTTCGACAAATTTTTGGTTTGGACCCATAGATTTTGTCAAATTTCGCCTAAATTTTGGGCGAACATTTTCATCATATTTCTACCGTGGCGGAGCAGTTGTAACGCACACTCATTTTTGCGTTAAATGGTGCGCCAGTCTAGTTGTGACATGATGGAACAAATTCAGCCAATAGCGTTCCGCGGTACTTACTTATCACGCATCCTTTTTTAACACAGAAAAACGAACGAAAATGAACCTTATTCATAAACGGTTTTTTATACCGTTGATTCAGCCGTATATACGGCTGAAGCGCATGTTAGGGTTTTTCAGAGAATCGTATAAATTAAACAGTTTAAAACACCAAAATGGGTAACCTTTTCGGTCCCTGGTTTGCAACAACAACAAGACAGTTGATGAAGTTAGATCTTTCAGTTTAAAATGACAACACATTCCCATTTCCCACCACTGGAGCTTCTGCGTACGAGGATCGGCAGGCAAACAATCATAATTCATAGAGGGACCCAAGTGGATGTCAAATCTGTCTGCCGGGATCCTCAAATATAGTATTGAAAATCAACAAAGCGAGAAGTACGAAGTAATACATTTCCCTCAAACAAAGCGGAATGTAGACGTATGTGTATGAGTTCATAGTTCATACACATGCGTCTACATTCCATACCTATATAGGTATATGCTTTTGAAAATAGTATTAAAATATTGGATCAAACGAACGATCAAACGAGCGAACAAAACGAATTCCAGGAAGACCAACAGGAATACCTGTTGGTCTTCCTGGAATTCGTTTTCTGCAACCATGTTACAACCAACTAGGTATTACCGATTACTGGATTTATGTAAAAAAAATATTATCCCAACTGTTTACCATACCTACTTATTATGAAAATTTTGTAGCATCTAATGACACTGTGACGATGAGTGACAGTGACAAAAACTAACGTAAAAGTAAAAAAGACTAAATAAATATAAAATAGAGAACTTAATATAAATAAGGAGGGCAATTGTCTTAGTAAACTAGCAAAGTTTCATTCATTTCGGGTTTATCAATCTAAAATTATACCAAGTTTAAAAAAAACTAAGTAAAGTTGTAATTTTATATTTTGGCCCTTATACCGATGGGTCCTACCTATATATTATGAATAGTATATAGGTAGGATAGGTACATCGAATTTAGCACACGAGAGATGGGTATTTACCTGACTGTGACGAAGTTAAAAGGAAGTAGGTATAATAATTTTGTCATTATAGGAATGTAGGTATTGTGTAGATTTTGTTTCATCGTGCCTAAGCTAATAAAAAGATCCTAATTTAATGAACATGGTGTAAAGTACTTGATATTATCGTCTGGGTAACGTAATAGGTACCTATCCGATATATTCGTGGTCTTTTTTATTTTTCTGTATTACTTTGCGAACACAAAGGTTAAAAGATTTTTTTATTGATAAGCAATAACATAGTCAAAAGATCGCAACAGATTACATGTTGACACGACAGCCAAAATGTTGGTTGCAGAATTTAATACTTATTAAACAATTCAATTCAATTCTTTATTTCCGGAAATTGGTTACATGGTTGTTACATAGTTTACACACAGTGGGCACAATTTCTGCCCGTAGGGCATGGAAATATTTGTAGTAAAAATAAAAAGAATAGTTACAAAGTGGATATTATCAAAATACTTGTTAATTTCAAAGTACCTAATCCACCAAATAAAATACCAAAAGCCGTTAATATGGAACTGATTCGATTCTCGATTGTGTCATGAGTAAGCCTGCTAAACTTCGAAAGACTGATAAAGCAGGTAAAGCAAAAAAAAACTAAGAATGAATATTTTATTGTTTAATTTATGCAATAAAAATGCTTCTTTGAACACCCAATTTCAACATTATCCCATAGATTCGTGATAGTGATATGGAACTAATTCGATTCTCGATTGTGTCATGAGTAAGCCTGCTGAACTTCGAAAGACTGATAAAGCAGGTAAAGCAAAAAAAAACTAAGAATGAATATTTTATTGTTCAATTTATGCAATAAAAATGCTTCTTTGAACACCCAATTTCAACACTATCCCAAATAACTTTAAGAAGAACACTTTCTCCAACAAAGTCATGTGTGTAAAACACATGTAAGTTTATTGTGAAAGTTGGTAAACATACTAACTGTAACTGTTTTACAGGTTACAGATTATCACTTTATTTAAAAAGCAGACTTGCACAATCCCTAAATATAAAAAGGTAAACGATCCTGGAACACACCATTAAACACTAACCTTTTCCTGGAAACCCCTTGATATCACTTACTTCAACATAAACATTTATTAGTTAATTGTAAATCATCAAGTTGTAGCTGATCGGTACCACAATCCTGATAGTATAAAATAATATGGTAGTAGGTATAATAATATGTATTATGTTTCACATTGACCCACTTATTACTTGTAATAATAATAAAATATTTTTTTAACAGTTAAATGGTTTGGACATTGTAGTATGCACATATAAGAATTGACTCTGTGTACCGCTAGTAATAACTACCATATCTCTCAGGCACGTCTGTCTATCACTACGGTTATTGTAATACTATCCCCACTCTCTGTGTCCTGTACATGGTATATATTCCGGCGGTAAAGAGGCAATCAGTTATCAAACACTACATCCCTTCCTTATTTAAGTTTATATAATAATAACTTAAAGCTACAGTTTCAAGATAGAAATCAATTTATGCAATAAAAATGCTTCTTTGAACACCCAATTTCAACACTATCCCAAATAACTTTAAGAAGAACACTTTCTCCAACAAAGTCATGTGTGTAAAACACATGTAAGTTTATTGTGAAAGTTGGTAAACATACTAACTGTAACTGCTTTACAGGTTACAGATTATCACTTTATTTAAAAAGCAGACTTGCACAATCCCTAAATATAAAAAGGTAAACGATCCTGGAACACACCATTAAACACTAACCTTTTCCTGGAAACCCCTTGATATCACTTAATTCAACATAAACATTTATTAGTTAATTGTAAATCATCAAGTTGTAGCTGATCGGTACCACAATCCTGATAGTATAAAATAATATGGTAGTAGGTATAATAATATGTATTATGTTTCACATTGACCCACTTATTACTTGTAATAATAATAATAATAAAACATTTTTTTAACAGTTAAATGGTTTGGACATTGTAGTATGCACATATAAGAATTGACTCTGTGTACCGCTAGTAATAACTACCATATCTCTCAGGCACGTCTGTCTATCACTACGGTTATGGTAATACTATCCCCACTCTCTGTGTCCTGTACATGGTATATATTCCGGCGGTAAAGAGGCAATCAGTTATCAAACACTACATCCCTTCCTTATTTAAGTTTATATAATAATAACTTAAAGCTACAGTTTCAAGATAGAAAAGTACTAGAATCAAAACTAGTCGAAATGCATATTCAGATTTATTTAACACTTTCCAAACGTACCTATGGACTTAATCAACATATTACTTTCTCTTTCCTTAACCTTAACCATAAGGATAACTTTATTTCCTTTCGTTATACTCATATAGTATAATAGTCATACTTAGCCTTTCCCTTTCCTTTTCTTTTTAATTGATTTGGTAAAAGAACATCTATGTAGGTCATACAGGAAACGGAAAAATGGGCCATAGTTAACTCGGCGATTAACGAACAAAAGATTCGTTATTCGACCGCCCGTACTACCTCTATAGGTATTAAAGTACAAGTCCCGTCCCCTCAGGACCATAGACAACTCACTGCATATCTGCAGGAGCACAGTATAGGCTATCACACTTATGCCCTCGAGGACGAGCGCGTTATGCGAGTCATCATCAAGGGTGTTGACAAGTTCCTCACAGAGGACGAGATCCTCGAGGACATAATTGGCCAGGGCGTTCCTGCCCAGAAGGTACACAGAATGTATGGTACATTCTGTGTACCTTCTGGGCAGCTACCTTCTTTTGAAGCACAATTACGATATGGTGCTAGTTACCCTCCCCCTAACCCCAGAGGGGAAAGCCATTTTCAGCCTCAGAGCTGTTTGTAATCTGACCGGCATTTGGGTCGAGGCAACCCGTAAAAGGGGAGCCTCGGGCCAATGCCACAGATGCCAACTATACGGGCACTCAGCGCGGCTTTGCCACGCTAGACCCCGATGCGTCAAGTGCCTGGGAGACCACGGTACCCATGATTGCACCAGGAAAAGTCCAGCTGAGGAGACTGAGCCTCCCAGCTGTGTACTTTGCCAGACCCAAGGCCATCCGGCTAACTATAGAGGGTGTAAAAAAGCACCAAAGACAAAGAGGCGCATAGCACCTCAGTCTAAAAAATCACCCCCCAAGCAGAGGTTCGTCCCTGCCCCCCTTCCCAGTCAAAATGCTTGGGCCCAAAAACCCTCCCACCAAACTCAGGCCCCCTTCCCCTTATGGGTATTAAAGTCCCAGCGCCCTCTGCGCCTAAAACAAAAAGTAACTTTACGGACGATCTTTCGTTCGTTAAGCAATTTCTCGCTCCCATTGACCCGCTGGAGCCGTCCATTTTAGCTGCCAAGCTAAAAGGAACACTCGAGCAACGCTCAGCAGCTCTTATTGAGCACGCCAGCCTGATCGCAAGGATCCAGGAAAACCCTACCGGTTACTAATGGATCCTTCCGGCAGAATAAAAACCCACTCCCTAAACCTAGTGTCGTTCAATACGAACGGCATTAGAAGTAGCATTGACGAATTACGTGAATTCGTCATCTCCCACAATGTCGACATTCTTCTAGTGCAGGAAACGTTTCTAAAACCTAGTACTAGTACACCGAAAATAGCTAACTATAAAACAGTTAGAAACGACAGAAGTCGATGCCAATTAGGAGGCACAATAATCTATTATAAAAAATCCCTACATTGTGTTCCTCTAGAGCCCCCTCCGTTACAAACATTAGAAACATCAATATGTCATGTCAGTCTGACAGGACATGAGCCCATTATAATAGTTACAGCTTACCTTCAGTCTGATGTAACTATTCACGCTAGCCACTTAGATTCGCTTTTTAACTTAGGCAACGCCGTCATCAAAGCCGGCGACCTAAATTGCAAACACACCGACTGGGGCAATGTATACAATAACCGAAACGGGAACGTACTCCGTAGATTTATAGACCAAAATATTAATACTGCGCTCCTAGCCCCAGAAAGCCCCACTCGGTATGACACTAGCGAACGTGCTAACCACGTTATCCATAACCCAAGTACCATCGATATAGCCATAATCAGAAACATTTCACTCAATATTAAAATTGAGACACTCAACGAGCTTAACTCGGATCACAGACCGGTCAGAATTGCACTAACCCTATCTGCACTGGTACTAAAAAGATAATTGATTATAAATTATTAGCCCAAAATATTCAAAATCTTCAATCGAGTCACCTCGATCACATTCCCGACACTATTGATAATAGTGAAACAGCCCTTCAGGCAGCCTCCCACTTTACCGACCACCTGGTAGAGACCATAGAGAAGTCCACTAGGGAGAGACCAATGACTTATGAAAGACGTTGGCCCCTCCCTGAAGACATAAGAGAGTCCATCAGACTCCGTAACGTGGCCAAACGCACCTATGATCGCTACCCGTCGGAAGAGTATCGAAAATCCCTCCGCTTCTATGAGAGGGAAGTCAAGTTTAAAGTAAAAGAACACAAAGCCGAGCGTTGGGATCGACTTCTTAGCGAATTAGAGCCGTCTCACACCGCGTATTGGCCCCTCGCGAAGGCCCTCAAGAATAAAACAGAGAGCGATATGCCTCCATTAGTAAGATCTAATCGTCCTCCTGCACTAGACGACATAGACAAAGCCGAATGTTCAGCCACTATCGAACAACAGTGTCGACTAAGCACCCTCTCAGTAGACCAGTTGCACCTTAGCCTAGTAAACAGCGAGGTAGAAAGCCGACTCTCGAGACCACCATTAGACCCCCCCAAACAGGTGGACTCAGAGGAGGTCAAAGACATTATAAACTGTTTAAATGCAAAAAAGACCCCAGGCATTGACGGTATTTCAAATAAAACTCTCAAATTATTACCGCCCGACCTAATCCAACTCTTAGTGAACATCTTTAACGCCCTCTTAATAGGATGTTCATTCCCAGACATTTGGAAGATAGCTATCATTATAGGTATACACAAACCAGGGAAACCCCGGGTGGAACCTACTAGCTATCGACCAATCAGTCTCATTAGTACCCTTGGTAAAGTCTACGAGAGAGTCATACTAAGGCGCCTCAAGGAAGTCATAGTAGATAAAAAACTCCTCCCAGACGAGCAGTTCGCCTTCCGCGAAATGTACAGCTGTCCCGCTCAAGTACACCGCCTAACGGAGTACATTTTAGAATCCAAAAACAGTAGAAAAACCACTCGCGCCGTCTTTTTCGACGTCGCGAAAGCTTTTGATAAAATTTGGCATAACGGTCTGTTATTCAAACTGTACCGAGCCGAAATCCCCGATTATTTAGTACTGATTATCAGTAATTATCTAAAAAACCGTCAATTTCGTTTCAGAGTCGAAGGTACTCTTTCCTCCCTCAGAAAAATAGAAGCCGGGGTCCCTCAGGGCTCGGCCCTCTCACCCTCCCTGTACAACCTCTATACTAGTGATGTCCCCAGACACGCTAAGGTGCAACTAGCCATGTTCGCGGACGACACAGCCCTCTACTGTGCCAACCGCTAACCCACCCGAGCCTCTAAAGACCTCCAAAAAGCAGTTAACGATCTCGGTAACTGGTTTTCTAAATGGAGAATAGAGGTCAACCCCGAAAAGAGCAAAGCCATTGAATTCGTAAAGTGGCGGCGCTCTATTCACGATACAATGCCACCCATTAGCCTGCACGGCAACATAATCCCAGAGGTAAAACGCGTCAAATACCTAGGCGTCAAATACTAGACAAGTCGATGTCGTTCAAATACCACATCACTAACACGATTAAAAAAGCAAAATTTGAACTCTACAAATTATACCCGCTACTAAACTCACGGAGTAAAATGTCCCTAAGACACAAACGTACATTATACATAACATGTATAAGAACAATACTCACTTATGCGTGCGTCTCTTTCGCACACATAAGTGACAGTCAGATGAAACGTTTACAAAAAGTTCAAAATAGAATCTTACGAATGGCTACAGGCGCCCCCTGGTATGTTCGAAACATCGACTTGCATAGGGACTGCGACCTTGTCACCATTAAAGCCCACATCAATGAACTCGCCGGGAGGTTCTTTGATAGAGGCAAAAGGCATCCCAACCCACTTATTCGTCAGGCACTGGACTACGAACACGACGTCACGACGTACAGACACCCATGTAAAAGGCCCAAGCACATACTTGCCGACCCCGTAGACAGGATAACAGAATACGTACTGAAATGTGCTCAGTTACGTAAACACAAAACACCACATGCACCCGCGTGGGTAGTACCGCACCAAGGCCGGCGCCGGCGTTGTCCCAGACGACTTACCACAAGCACGAACACACGTACAGACGTACCGACCGACTCAAACACGGGACAAAGTTTGAACCCGAGTTCGATACCGAGTCCTAGTAGAGTAGGAACTCACCAAACAACCCGCGATCGCGATTTGAATATAGTGTGCTCTATAATCAACGCGAATCCAATGTCAGATAGTAGGATTTCCGCGCGCGAAGCTCCCCGACCGCCCGAGGAAGGACAGAGGGCCGGCCCTTATTTAATTATCGATGCGACAAATTGTCCGAGCAACACTATCGCGACAATACAACTGCCGTTAGCTCTGGCTACCGCGCGCGAGCTACCTCACTCGTCAGAGAGTGAGGAGGGGGTCGGACCCCTAGCCATACAGGACCCGAGTCCTAATCGTAATAATAGCAGACACGTAGCTATCCCCAACCGATCAATACATCACCCAGGTGATGTAGGGGGGGCAACACCCCCCCCACTCTCCCTCTTTCCCAAACAACTAGCTATGACTAGTTCTAGACCGATGCAATTAATTCGGCTTAAATGCCATTAGTAAGTTTCCTTCCGAAAAAAAAAAAAATAAATAAATAAATAATGCAAATTAATCGCTCGCTACACCTGTTACAAGAAACACCTAAGAAGAACATCGTTACGCTGCCCCACCAACACTCCGCATTGTGCTTGCAAATCACGATTGGCGTTTTTATTTCATCGAAACCTACCTACAGTCCACAACATCGAAGCCTGTCGAGAACAAGAAGACCCTGCTGAATCGACGCGTTCTCAACAATTGGTCCTTCAGAAGCCGACTGACGAAGCTTAGAAGACGAAGCTTAGAAGACGAAGCCTAGAAGCTCGCCTAGAAGCTCGCCGAGAAGACGAAGCTCGCAAGAAAGAAAAAAGCACGCGCGAGTGTTGGTGGTGGCTTGCTTACCACTACCAATTACTTGGAAGCAATCATCAGTAGCGTACGCGGCCACCTAGCGGTGTTAAACGGCCCCTGCAAACGTACGGAAGCATAGTGGACTAACTGACGACTCCACGCACCTACCCAGGTGTATCAGTCAGACCTCGCCGGCAAGGTGTGGTGTTGTTCTGGGGCCATATAAAGCACGCAACGACGGGGCGGCTTTCCCGTCGCACCCCGATGCAACTGTGAACACCCACGCCCTCTACTGGGAGGTTCCTACCTTTCCTTTCCTTACCATTCCCATTCCTGGTAGCGTCACCGCGGTAGGAAGCTGACCGGGCTGATAGGCAAGGTAGGGCATATAGAATAGTGAAGTGAAAGTGTTAATTATAAGTGAAGATTAGGTTAGGGCCCCCTCGTGCGCAATGGAGAACGCGCGTATGTTGCGCTCAGGCAAATCCACGCCCACAAGAGACGACACGCCGTCGTCGGGCCAGACCACGTCAGCAGAAACCAACACGGAGCAAGAACGCCAGCACAGAAGACGCGACCGGTGAAAGCAGCACGTGTATTAGGTCCAGCAAACCGTCGGTAAACGAACCCGCGCTAAACCACAACGCGGTCGAACGAGCAGAGAGTGCATCGGGCACAGTAGTAAACGTCCCCGTGGACAGAGCCAGTAGCAGATTATCGTTATTACAAGCAGACTTAGAATTGCATAATTCCGAGCTAGCACGGGCTAGGGCGTCGTCCGCAGCTGCCATGAGTCGTTTAGAAATAGCCAGATTAGAGCTAGAGGAGTCTAACGACGCGGACCAGCCACCCAGAGTAGAAAGGTCACGTGTAGAAGGATGGCTATCGGAGCATTATTCTCAGCAGGTAACGATGAACATAGCTCAAACCCAATACGGGACGCGCAACCCCCTCGAAATTACCGTTAGTAAACAACGTGTTAACGATAGCACTCCACTCAGCGACATGGCAATACTGGCCAACGCGATAGTTCAAGCGGTAAATTCAAATAAGTCGGACAATGCGGCGCCAAAATTCATACACGATTTACCTCACTTTGACGGAACCATCACGGAATGGATGGCATTCAAAACAGTGTTTAGTGACACATCGGAAATGTTCACAGACATACAAAACGTAGCGCGATTAAGAAAAGCACTACGGGGTGCAGCCCGCGAAACGGTAAGAACCTTATTGTTTACGGTGAACGATCCGCATGAAATAATAGATACGTTGGAAAGGCGATATGGTAGGCCCGAATTGCTCATTTTGACAGAACTCGAAAATATTAAACGTATGCCCCGCATGACGGAGGACGGACGCAACGTAGGTAGTTTCGCGAGCAAGGTGGCAAACACAGTGGCAGCCATAAAAGCACTTAACCAGCCGCAATATTTATATTCCCCCGATATAGTAAATCGAATCGTAGAAAAGCTTAACATAATTCTAAAATATAAATGGTTCGAATTTAAAGCCGACCGCCCCGGAGTACCCGAACTCGAGCTGTTAGCCAGGTTTTTAAACGTTATGGCTGACCAATGCGGAGCGATGTTTGCGTACGAAACCGCGAAAGATGATAAAAGGTATAGAGCAAAGCCGCGTACGGTTAACACAACGTACGGTCATAAGCAAACGTCGCCGCGATCATACAATTACGACAGCGACAGTTTGAGCGAGCAATCCGAAACCAACAACCAGAGTACCGCGTCACTTAAAACCGTAGCAGCAGTTAATAAACCAACAAAAAAAGCGTCATTCAAGCAGCGCCCGCCGCGCCCCGTGTCGGAAGCGCCGGCTGTTAATACGTACAAGAAATGCGCGCTTTGTTCGGGTTCTCATGTAATAACAAATTGTGCGGATTTCGTAAAGCTCGGTACTTCGGAAAGATGGGAAGCGGCCAAGCAAAATAAGCTTTGCTTCAGATGTTTAGAAAATTCACACAAGCGACCATATAAATGTAAATACGTACCTTGCGGCACAAACGGTTGCGAAGCATCGCACCATAAAATGTTACACGGAAGCGGCGGTACTATACAACCCGCCAGCGGAAACGTTAACTCTATAAACCACATTCGCTCGTCTAATACCTACCTGAAGGTGGTGCCGGTAGAAGTAAGCGGCCCAGTAGGTACAGCTGCCACCTACGCTCTTCTAGACGAAGGTTCGACAATGACGCTCGTTGAACGAGAGGTAGCCGACAGCGTAGCCCCCAGAGGACGCAGTCAGCTCCTGTCACTGGAAGGGGTAGGCGGCAATCGAATAAACGACGCGGAATCGTGTAGCTTAACTTTGTCCATTCGTGGCGCGTATAACAGAAACATAGAGACAATGAACGCTAGTACAATAAGTTCTCTAAACTTGTCGCCGCAAATGATTAGTCGTGACTTAGTTAAGAGGTGTGACCACTTGACCGATTTAGAGGACGAGCTTTGCTACGAGCACGCTAAACCGACCATACTCATAGGTCAAGATAATTGGCACCTTATTACATCTCGTCAATTACGTGTCGGTGTAAAGTGTCAGCCTGTAGCATCCCTCACCAAATTGGGCTGGGTGCACGGTCACGACGCCCATTCGCGCAGAAACCCAGTTTTAGTCAATCACGTAAGAGCGGCGCAAAATGAAGACCCCGCTCTAAAATTAATTAGGGAATATTTCAGCATAGAGTCATTAGGAATAGAACCGCGTAAACCTAAATCGGACCCGGAAGATCGAGCGTTGGCAATTTTGGAAAAAACGTGTAGAAAAATAAATAATTGCAACCGATACGAATCTGGTTTATTGTGGCGGTCGGACTCTGAAATAATGCCGAACAACAAGAAACAAGCTCTCAGTCGTCTACAAAACTTGGAGAACAAACTCGATAAAAATGATTCTTTAAAGATCGAATGCACAAAACAAATCGGTAACTTATTAAATTCGGGTTATGCCGAGCGAGTAGATACCACAGCTACGTCACCAGGCGCGTGGTATTTACCCCACTTTGCCGTAACACACCCCCAGAAGGGGAAAGTAAGGTTAGTGTTTGACGCAGCGGCTAAATACGGGGGTAAAAGTTTAAACGACGCGCTCTTGACAGGCCTACTCCAATCATTGTTCGGCGTTTTAATTAGATTCCGCGAAGGCCGTATAGCGGTGGTTGCCGACATTAAAGAAATGTTTTTGCAAATTAAAATAATCGAATCAGATCGAGATAGTCTACGTTTCCTATGGAGGGGCGAAGATAGAACGGGGCCGCCTCAGGAATACCGGATGACGTCATTAGTGTTCGGAGCGGCGTCATCACCTTGTATCGCTATCCACGTTAAAAACAAGAACGCGGAAACTCATGGTCGCGATCAACCGGATGTCGCCAGAGCCACGGTGCGAAACTTCTACATGGACGACTACTTAGGTTCGTTCAATGACGAGAATGAAGCTAAACGGACCGTGAACGCCATGTACAAAATACATTTAAACGCGTCATTCGAGTTGCGTGGTTGGGCGTCAAACGTACCTAAAGTAATAAGCGATGTCACCGATAAACGTAGTAGCAACGCGACAGAGTTAGGCAAAGGCGACTCCGAAAGAACATTAGGTCTCATGTGGAACCATACACGTGACTCGTTAGGGTTTAACGTCAATCTCAGAAGCACGCCTATAAAAGTCATAAACGGAGAGATACTACCAACAAAGCGACAGGTTACCAGCGCAGTCATGTCGGTGTTTGACCCACTGGGCCTAGTCTCGCCGATCACTATGATTGGTAAGTGTCTCATTCAAGAGATATGGCGTAGCGGAATAGGATGGGACGATCCCATAACGTCCGAGCATCAAACGACTTGGTTGTCATTTGTAAATAATTTGAACTTATTAAAGAATTTCGAGATAAGTAGGTACGTACCGGCCGGACCTTCGGGAGAAGGAATACTACACATCTTTTGCGACGCGAGCGAAAAGGTGTACGCGGCCGCGGTTTATTTCGTAGGAACAAATCCAAGAACACCTGATAAACTCAAGACCACTGACTCCGGTGAACTCCAACCTGAACGAGGAAGCATTGACTCCCAATCACTTTCTCATAGGGCGATCCAGTGGAATGATTCCTTTTGGCTCATTTAAAGACACATCCATGAATAGTAACACGTGGAAAACCGTGCAGACATTGGCTGATTCGTTCTGGACTCGCTGGGTGGCAGAATATAAACCTTTGTTGATGCCACGGCTGGGGAACCAACGACATGAAAACGTAAAAGTCGGTGACATTGTTCTGATATGCGATGGAACAATACCGAGAGGAATATGGCCCCGAGGAGAAGTAGTGAAAGCATATCCAGGATCAGATGGCCGTGTCCGCGTTACGGAAGTTCGTACAACAGCAGGAATGATTCGTCGTCCAGCCTCCCGTCTCATCGTAATTACAAGAACGGAATAAATGTTAATGTGCTTGCGCACGAGGGGAAGACTGTAAATAACAGCTTAGAATTAGTTACAAGTATTAATAATTTTAATTATATGTAAATAGCAGCTTAGAGTTAGTTTACATGTATTTAATAATTTTAAATGTATAATTGTTATTTACTTTATTCCATAATTAATGTTATTCAAGATTTGTAATATGATAAGTTTGTAATTTTGTGAAAATAAAGAAATGCACATGCACGCACACACGCATACCACACCGACCGCTCTCATTGGTCGACACTAATTCGACGGCGCCCGCCGCGGCGTCGTCTATCTCGGCGCCTATAAAAAGGCGGCCATTTGCTAATGCTAATAAATTAATCGCTCGCTACACCTGTTACACATATACATTCTGCTCTCGGCCGCCGTCCGATGTGCAGACTATTTCCTTCCATTTCTATCCAGAAATACCAAATACCTTTATTACATCTGTAAACATCCAAGTATTTAAGTAATTGTGTGTATATATACATCCTATCCCTGATCTTTTAGTCTCTCTTAAAAAAGGAGCCGGCTTCTTTGCGGGGCGCGTTCGTGCGCATTCGTCGCGACCGTTAGACCGTTGGCTTTCGCGCCAACGGTCCGCGCGTATTTTTCCGCCGCGATCGCTCGTCATCCGCGTCGGCACCGCATAGTGTCTGTGCTTTTGTGTTTGTGTTTTCTGTGCTTGTGCGTAGTTCCAGCGTCCGTGGAACTTCTAAAAAGTAAGTAAAGTGCAGTCACATTAGGTACTCACCAGTGGTCACCCCCACACACACACCTCCCCTCCCGGATGCCGGGTGGGGTTGAATTAGAATAAAAATAACATCCATTAGAGCAGTAAAAACCGATCACCCGGGGTTTTAATCATGGAAACATCCATGATCAAAACTTTCCTAGGGTTTCTAGAAGGTAAGTTTCCTAGAGCCACCGAGGCCTGGGAAACTTACCTCAAATCGCAAAGCCCGGCTTCACCGGCACAAGATGACTCCCCGGCCTCACCGGAAACCACGGCCTCGTCGGACAGCCAACCGGCATCACCAACTAGTGATGACTCTAGCGAACAAGACAACATGTCTTATGAATCGCAGTCAGAAATGTCCTGCTCCTCAGAGCAGGAGGTTTCGGACGGCGAAGGCGAATTCACTCAGCCCCAAAGCTGCCCAAGCAGGCTGATGGGTCGCGAGCCGCGCCCTCAGCACCCAAAAAGACGGCCTCCCAACCGTCAACCCAATCGGACTCCCAGATGGAATCCCAAACGGCTTCCCAGCCGAATCCCCCAAAAGGATCCAAACTTCCTCCACCTGTAATAATACAGGAAAAGGAGAAGTGGAACCAAATAAGTGCGGCATTAAACGAAAAGCGTTTGTGCTATACGACCGCCCATACAACAAAGTATGGAATAAAAATGCAGGTTCCATCACCTATTGACCACAAAAAATTAACCGCGTTTTTACGCGAAAAGGGCATCGGCTTTCATACCTACGCCCTAGAGGACGAACGCGTTGTACGCGTCGTCATTAAAGGACTGGACAAGTCCCTAGACGAGACAGAAATACTTGAGGATCTCCGATCCCAAGGTATCCCCGCTGAAAAGGTACATAGAATGTACCATCAGCAGACCAAAAAACTGTACAATATGGTACTAGTAACACTTCCCCCTAATCCAGAGGGGCAAGACATTTTTAATATTAGAGCTGTCTGCCACATCACTGGCATCAAAATAGAGGCGCCCTACAAGCGCTCCTTACCCTGACAGTGTCATCGCTGTCAACTTTACGGGCACACAGCGCGGCACTGCCATGCCAGACTGCTGAAGTGCTTAGGGGACCATGGCACCTCCGAGTGCACCCGAAAGAGCCCAGAGGAGGAATCCGAACCCCCCAGCTGTGTGCTCTGCCAATCTTCTGGCCATCCAGCCAACTACAGGGGATGCAAATGCGCCCCAAAACCTAAAAGGCGTTTCGCTCCTAAAGCGAGAAACGACCCCCCCAAGCAGTGGAACACCCCAGCCTCTGCCCCCAAAAAGACTGCTTGGGGCCCAAAAGCCCCCCAAGTAAATACCTCGGAGGCCTCCCCGGCCCCACCGAGAGAGACCCTCCCCCCCCAAAAATGGATGGTGGAACCTGCATCTGGGCCCAGCCCAGCCGCACCTAGGCCAGTCCCCCCCCCCAACCTCAGCCCAATCCAACTTCGGCGCAAACATTAGATTTGCTGCCAACTTCCTAAGAGACATCGACCCAATAGAGCTCGAAATATTTGTCGTCAAGCTGAACGGTTCCCCAGATGACCGTCTCCATGCTTTGACCCACCATACTGCCTTGATCAATCAAGGAAAAACCGGTCATTAATGGCTACATTGGCGAGAACAAAACCACACTCATTGTGTGTCGTGACGTTTAACACAAACGGGCTAAGAAACAATATTGACGAAATCCGTAATTTCGTCAAAGATCAAAATGTCGATATACTACTAGTGCAGGAGACGTTCCTAAAACCTAGTATGAGGAACTTAAACATAGCAAATTATAGACAAATTAGAAATGATAGAACTCGATCCAGCCTAGGAGGTACCATAATATACTATAAAAAGTCACTCCACTGTGTCCCACTCGAACCGCCTCCCTTAGAGGCGTTAGAGACATCAATATGTCACATTAGTATGTCAGGCCATGAGCCAATAATAATCGTAAGTGCTTACTTACAGGGGAATAAAACCATACTTTCTAGCGAATTAAACACGCTATTTAATCTAGGCAACGCCGTCTTCATTGCAGGCGACCTAAACAGTAAAAATACAAACTGGGGTAATGTAAGAAATAATACAAATGGTATCCGACTTGAGAGCTACTCAGAAAGCCTAAACTTTGTCATTTTGGCCCCAACAGAACCCACTCGCTACGACACTAACCAACGTAGCAGTGGTCTAATTGGAAACCCCAGCACAATAGACATAGCCCTTATAAAGAATATTTCTCTCGATACCTCTATCGAGACTCTCCATGAGCTTAACTCAGACCATCGCCCGGTTAAAATTACACTAGGTAACTTTAACCCACAAAACCAAGACAAGAAAAAGATTATCGACTACAAACTGTTAGCCGATAACATACAAAACCTTCAGTCGATACACCTCGACAAAATCCCAGACAATATAACAAATAGTACTTCTGCCATAGAGGCTACATCCGACTTAACTGATCATCTGGTAGCGACCATAGAAAAGTCATCCAGGGAGATACCAATGACCCACGAAAGGCACTGGCTTCTCCCGGAGGACATAAAGGAGTCCATCAGACTCCGAAATGCGGCCAAACGCATGTATGATCGCTACCCGTCAGAAGAGTGCCGGAAAAACCTTCGTCACCTCGAAAGAGAGGTCAA
The DNA here is from genome assembly GCA_905187575.2 of Celastrina argiolus. Taxonomy (NCBI): domain Eukaryota; kingdom Metazoa; phylum Arthropoda; class Insecta; order Lepidoptera; family Lycaenidae; genus Celastrina; species Celastrina argiolus. The sequence continues at coordinate 335,392 of LR994578.1, read as the reverse complement.
ATCTAAAGTCAGAGAGCACAAAAATCAAAGGTGGGATCGACTTCTCAGTAAACTAGAGCCGTCACATGTGGCCTACTGGCCACTCGCAAAAGCCCTCAAAAAAGAAGCGGTAAGCGATATGCCTCCGCTAAACAGACAAAATCGTCCTCCTGCACTGGAGGATATAGACAAATCAGAATTGCTAGCCGACACGATACAAGATCAGTGTCGGCCGAGTTCTCTTCCGATCGACCCCTTGCACCTCAGTACTGTAAAGAGCACAGTAGAAAACCGACTCTCGATTCCACCCGTGGAGCCCCTCAGGCCAATGGACTCAGAGGAGATAAAGGAAATTATTAAGAAATTGAATACCAGAAAGGCACCGGGCCAGGACGGTATATCAAATAAAACACTCAAATTATTACCATCCGCTCTAATACAACTCATAGTGAACATCTTTAACGCCCTCTTAGTAGGATGTTCATTCCCAGACATTTGGAAGGCAGCTATAGTTATAGGTATACACAAACTAGGTAAACCCCGGGTGGAACCTACTAGCTACCGACCAATTAGTCTCATTAGCTCTGTAAATAACAGCTTAGTTAGATTAATAATTTGAAATGTATATAATTAATGTTATTTACTTTATTCCGTAATTAATGATATTTGCTTTGTTTCCATAATTAATTGTTATTTACTTATTCAATAATTAGTGTTAATTAAGATTCTGTAGTATAATAAGTTTGTAATTTTATGAAAATAAAGAAATGCACATGCACGCACACACGCATAACACACCGACCGCTCTCATTGGTCGACGCTAGTTCGACGCCACCCGCCGCGGCGCCGACTAGCCCGGCGCCTATAAATAGGCGAACATTCGCTAATGCAATTAAGCGGATCGTCCTGGCTCTCAGTGCGCGCGTGTGTCCTTGTGCTTCGTGTCCGTGCCGACCCCCCACTGATTGCAGCCCAGAAACTCCATTCAGCGTCCGTATATGCACGTTCGATTTGTTTAAAATCGTTCGTGTATTGCGCATTGCTGGGAGACGGTCTGCTTTCGCCTGATCCCCGTCGGAATTCGTTTTGACGTTGGGGTCACGGAGATCCAGTTCCCCTGTGCGTGTACGAATCGTGTTCGCGTGTGCCGTGCCCGCATAGTGAGTACCTTTTGTGTTTGTTAATATATGAGACATGACTCCATTAAGTGTTCTGTGGATTTAGTGTGTAGTTGTGTTTGTGTGACATAGCATTATGTCCGACCGCGAGTCGCGGCCCGCAAGCCGCGATCCTCGCCTCGCCCCCCGCGTGCCGTCGGGATCGTCGCGTTCCTCGTCTCGCTCGAGGTCGCGTACACCCCAACACCGCAAGGGATACCTCAAGACTACCGAGCCTAGCAGTGGAGGAATGGACACCGCTCGCACCAGCCCGTCACCGGCATTCTTGCGGGAGTGTACTGTTACCCCCCCGCCCGAATGTTTTCCGGTGGCAGCCAGCCGCGAGTCCGGGCCCCCTGCCCGCCCTGCCGAAGAAGGATCGGCCCTACCGCAGCGCGCCACGCGCCGCAATAACGACGAATCAGGCGGGCACTTCAAACCCGTCCTACAAACGAGGATGTGCACCGACGTCACCGAGACAGGTACCCCCCTCACCCCCGCATCGAGTGCCGTGTCGCCGTCCCCGGCAGCTATGATGCCCCCGCCACCCTCGCCGCTCCCGTCGACTTCGACGGCTACAAAACGGCCAAGACAGGTCGAAATATCCCCGCACGTGTCCCCGCCGGCTAAACGTAACGAGGGCGTTACGTCATACGCCGCGGCGACCCTGCAGGAACCAGCGTCTGTCGCTACACCCCGAGCCGCCTCCCCGATGGACACCGCTCCGGTACAGCCAGCAGCCACGTCGCAGCCAGCCCGTGCCCCCAGGTGCCCGCCGATTATTGTGGAGAAGCTGGACAATTGGACTACCCACTTCCGTGCCCTGAGTGAGCAGCTGGGTCACAAACCCACCGCCCGCGCATACGGTCAAGGTGTTAAATTCACCCCCTGTAGTGAGAACGAATACCGGACCATACAAAGGTACCTATCCGATTTAAGTAACGCTAACCCTGCTAATATCAATTGGCACTCCTACGCCCTCCCTCAGGAAAGGGGTTTGAAGGTGGGCTTGTATGGCCTCCTTATGAACACCCCCCCCCGAGGAAATTAAGGAGGCGCTCGCGTCGCTCGGCTTCGAGGCCGAGTATGTCTCCCGAGTAACCGGAAGAAGGGACCGCCCCGGATGTGTTTATTTCGCTCTGATTAAGCGGACCCCGGAACTAACACCTGCCATTTATGAAGTAACGGAGTTGCTTCATATGAACATCAAAGTGGAAGCTTGGAAGGGTAAGGAGGGCCCCTCCCAGTGTCACCGCTGCCAGCAGTTCCGCCACTCCAGCCGGAACTGCCACAGGAAGCTCGCGTGCGTCAGATGTGGCGGCGAACACGCCGCTGCAAATTGCCCGCTCGCCCCCGACCAGCCCCCCTTTTGTGTGAACTGCAAAGGGGCTCACCCAGCCAACAACCGGAACTGCCCAGCGTTCCAGAGAGAGGCGAGGAACCGTCGCGCCGGCCCGCTCGCGCGCACTACGCGCAATGCGGCCCCGCGCGCCAACCGCGGACCCGCGGTGCCGGATACAGAGGTACCGCCGCCCCCCCCTACTTCTACTTCTCTGATGGCTGAGGCCAACGCACCCATTCCCCGCCGAGCCCCTGCAACCGGTGGTGTAGCGGCGCAAAGAAGGAAGAAGAAGACGAAGACAAAAAGGAGGAGAGCAACGTCCGGCGCCACTTCCACGGCCGCCACGGACACCGAAGTTGATACTTCCGCCCCCCCCGCCCCCATGGCCGACACCGAGGCTATGGCCCCCCCCTTTACGGTGCGCCCCCCGCGCCCTCCGCGCCCCCCCCGTGCACATCGCACACCTCATACCCAGGCGCCCACTGATACTACCGAAGTGGCCCCTGCTGTCGCAGCCCCCGCTGCCCCCCCGCTCCCCCTACCCCCTCGACTACTCGTAGGGTTAGGATTAATGAAGCTCAGCCACTAGACTCCGCTGAGCTCATAAAGCAAATTTTCCTCCTCGCCATGGAGACTTATGATTAAATCCGGGCGGGAGAAGATATTTTCGCCTCCCTACTGCAGGCTTTCCCCCAGGGAGCCTCCCTCGTTACGAAATTAATTTCGATATGGCTGCCCACAATCCAGCGTCGTTAAGGATCATATACTGGAACGTCCGGGGGGTCCGCGGCAAGGCGTCTTCAATCCAACATCTTCTCCACGATCAAAAAGTGGACGTCGCCTTGCTGAACGAGACCTTCCTCTCCCCCCCGGACCGGTTTAGTGTTCCCGGCTATATCGTATACAGGCAGGACTATCTAGGTGGAGATCGCGCGAGCAGAGGCCTAGCTGTGTTGGTCGGCAGAAGGCTCCTGCACCAGGTGCTGCCAGCTCCCCCTGTGACATCATTGTACGCTCACGGCATTGAATTGTTGTTAGGTACCACCCGCACACATCTCTACGCATGTTATAAGCCCCCGGGGGCCCGTTTAGATATCTCCGACATCCGCAGGCTCCTATCGGAAGAGCCTACCGTGATTGCCGGGGATCTGAACTGTAAGCATCCCGGGTGGGGCTCAAGGTCGGCGAATGCAGATGGTACCAGACTCTTCGCAGATGCGGAAAGAAGCGGCTACGCGATTGTCGGCGCGTACGCCCCCACCCATTATCTAGACAACTCTCTGCAGTCCCCTGACGTTCTAGATATAGCCGTCACCAGCAATTTGCCGGGCGTGTTTCATCAGGAGGTGCTTGACCTGGCCTACGGCTCCGACCATCTTCCGGTCCTGGCCACTGTCAGCGCTTCTCCGTCAAGCGTCCCCTCTCCCCAGCGGCGTCCGATCCGCGATTGGGACATTTTCTCTCAGCAGCTGTTCGAGTCGACCCCGAACGTGCCGGTCAGCTCCGCGGAGGCGGTCGAATCGTTGGCAACCCAGCTAACGGACGCGATCACCTCTGCGTTAGAAGCGGCCTCCACTCCGGCGTCCTCACAGCAGCTGAGAAGACCCGCTCTACCGCGCCACGTCGTCGACCTTTTAGCCGACAAGAAACGGCTCCGTCGACGCTGGCAGTACACCCGCTGCCCCTCCTTGAAAACTCAGCTGAACCGGCTAAACGCCGAGGTAAGGAAGGAGCTGAACCAGCTCAAGGAGGCAAGTTGGACCCAGCGCATCCTGGAGGCGGGAGAGGACTGGCACTCTCTCCACCGACTTTGCCGCAGCCTCACCAACACTGCCGTTCCCGTCAGACCACTGCTGCATCCAGACGTAACCTTCGCTATCGTTCTGAAGACAGGGCGGAGATACATGCCGAGCACCTGGAACGCCAATTCTCCCCACTGCAGACCACCGCAACGGACCACGTCCGGACCATCTCCGAGGAGGTTAAGGTATTCCTTCTCTCTCCTTCCGACCCCCCCGACTTCTCCTTCTCCCCGAGAGAGGTACAAAAAACCATCTCTCGTCTCCCTCCCAAGAAGGCCCCCGGCGCTGATGGTATCCCCAACGTCGCCCTCCGCCACCTTCCCTTCAGGACGGTGGCCGCTCTCACTCGCCTCTACAATGGCATTATTAGAACTGGCCACTTCCCATCCATCTGGAAGATGGGATTAATTATTACTATACCGAAGCCCCATAAAAATCTACGTCAGGCCGCCGGCTATCGGCCTATCACACTCCTCTCTACTCTCTCCAAAACCCTTGAGATCCTTCTCCTCAAACACCTTAACCCATACCTTCCTCCTCGTGAGGAGCAGTTCGGCTTTAGGTCCCAGCTGAGCACCACATTACAGCTGGTGCGAGTCGTTCACCACCTCTCCGTTGCGGCAAACAAAAGGGAATCATCGGTCGCAGTCTTCCTGGACATGGAGAAGGCGTTCGATAGTGTCTGGCATGACGGCCTCCTGTACAAGCTCATTCGAGCGAACGTGCCCCGCTGCATGGTAAGGCTGCTGGCATCCTTTCTCGCCAATCGGTCCTTTAGGGTCCGTGTCGATGGTGTGCTGTCGTCGGTGCGGCCGATAACAGCCGGAGTTCCCCAGGGCAGTGTGCTCTCGCCTGCGCTGTACAATTTGTACGCCAGCGACGTGCCCAAGCACCCGGATACCATGGCGGCGCTCTACGCCGACGACACAGCGTTTATCGCCACATCGCTGACCCCGGCCCACGCTGCGGTAAAAGTACAGCGGAATCTCGACCTCCTTCCCGACTGGCTGAGTAAATGGCGACTCTCTGTCAACGCAGGGAAGTCCCAAGCACTCGCCGTCACCAGAAGGAGGAGCGCGCTGCCACCGCCTCTTAAGATAGGCGATGCGGAGATCCCCTGGGGAAGAACTGCAAAGTACCTGGGGGTCACCTTGGACCGCCGGCTCACCATGGGCCCGCAGTGCAACGCAGCGGTCTGTAAGGCCAGAGCAGCTTTGGCCAGGCTGGCACCGGCATACATAGCACCGCAGATCTCCCTCAGCATGCGCGTAGCGCTGTTTAAAATATACATACGCAGCCGTCTCACATACGCAGCACCCGCGTGGCACCATCTGCTCTCTGCGTCCTTGAAAAAGTCGATGCAGAGGGTGCAGAACCGCGCGCTGCGCCGAACCGCGGGTGCCCCTTGGTATGTGAGAAACACCACAATCGCGCGAGATCTGCGCGTCGAAAGCGTAGAGGCGTTCGTAGCGCATCTCGCCACCAACCTGTTTGCGCGAGCGGACGCCTCGCGCCTCACCGAGCTGGCTGACCTGGCGCCCTGGCACGCGCGCCCGCCGGACCGCCTGCGTCTGCCCAGAGACGCCGTCCTCGAAGAGGACTACACGACGGAGTCGTAAGCCCCGTCATACCACGAAGAGGAGGAGACGGTCTAGACGCCAGTCGTTTTCCCACTCTCTTCCCCCCCCCCCTCTTTTATTCGCTTTTTAAGCTTTTCCCTCCACGTCTGGCTATGCATTGAATAAATGCGTAAGCACGGGTGGAGGTTTTCCTTCCACGTCTGGCTATGCACCGGATCGCGTAAGCACGGGTGGAAGCTTCCCTTCCACGTCTGGCTATGCACCGGATGCGTAAGCACGGGTGGAAGTTTCCCATTTTTCCCCTTTTCCTTTCCGCGGTCGATTGTTCACCCAGCGATGAGATTCCCGTGCACGTGGAGGAGTGGTCTACAAACACGTTTCTCGGCCCCCGGGGTCGAGGCCTCCACAGCCGGATGTGTAGTCGCTGCCGGTCACAGCCGTCCGCGTACGTGCTGATTGCTAGCTTAGATGAATTTTCCAATGGCTAGTTCGTGGTCTTTCGTTTAGGTTAGCACTTCGGCACTATTTTGGCTTTCCTCCGCGTTCTGTCGCGGAGGGTTCGGTCCTTAGAACTTTGGCTTTTGCGTCCGGTATTCGTGCCGGGCGCGCCACTTTTGTTTTTCCCCACGTAGAGGGATCCGCTGGATCCCTGGTCGTGGTTCTCCACCCGGGGCCCTCTCAAAAAAAAATCCAGTCGAGGGCTTCCGTCGGGTGTGAGATTTCATACGTCGTCGAATGCAATTAATTGCTCGCAACAACTGAAACAAGAAACACTGAAGAACATCGTTACGCTGCCCCACCAACACTCCGCATTGTGCTTGAAGATTAAGATTGGCGTTGTTATTTCTTCGAAACCTCATACAGTCCACACCGTCGAAGCCTGTCGAGAACGTGAAGACCCTGCAGAATCGAAGCGTCCTCAACAATTGGTCCTTCAGAAGCCGGATCCCTGATCAAGCAAGAAGATCGCCTGGAAGCTGACCAAGCAAGAAGATCGCCTGGAAGCTCGCCAAGCAAGAAGATCGCCTGGAAGCTGACCAAGCAAGAAGATCGCCTGGAAGCTCGCCAAGCAAGAAGATCGCCTGGAAGCTCGCCAAGCAAGAAGATCGCCTGGAAGCTCGCAAGAAAGAAAAAAGCACGCGCGAGTGTTGGTGGTGGCTTGCTTACCACTACCAAAACGGCCCCTGCAAACGTACGGAAGCATAGTGGACTAACTGACGACTCCACGCACCTACCCAGGTGTATCAGTCAGACCTCGCCGGCAAGGTGTGGTGTTGTTCTGGGGCCATATCGGCACGCAACGACGGGGCGGCTTTCCCGTCGCACCCCGATGCACCTGTGAACACCCACGCCCTCTACTGGGTGGTTCCTACCTTTCCTTTCCTTACCATTCCCATTCCTGGTCTAGCGTCACCGCGGTAGGAAGCAGACCGGGCTGATAGGTGTTAGGCAAGGTAGGGCATTTAGAATAGTGAAGTGAAAGTGTTAATTTTAAGTGCAGATTAGGTTAGGGCCCCCTCGTGCGCAATGGAGAACGCGCGTATGTTGCGCTCGGGCAAATCCACACCCACAAGAGACGACACGCCGTCGTCGGGTCAGACCACGTCAGCAGAAACCAACACGTGGAGCAAGAGCGCCAGCACAGAAGACGCGACCGGTGAAAGCAGCACGTATGTTAGGTCCAGCAAACCGTCGGTGAACGAACCCGCGCTAAACCACAACGCAGTCGAACGAGCAGAGAGTGCATCGGGCACAGTAGTGAACGTTCTCGCGGATAGAGCCAGTAGTAGATTATCGTTATTGCAAGCAGAGTTAGAATTGCATAATTCCGAGCTAGCACGGGCTAGGGCGGCGTCCGCAGCTGCCATGAGTCGTTTAGAAATAGCCAGATTAGAGCTAGAGGAGTCTAACGACGCGGACCAGCCACCCAGAGTAGAAAAGTCACGTGTAGAAGGATGGCTATCGGAGCATTATTCTCAACAAGTAACGATGAACTTAGCTCAAAACCCGATACGGGACGCGCAACCCCCCGAAATAACCGTTAGTAAACCACGCGTTAACGATAGCACTCCACTCAGCGACATGGCAATGCTAGCCAACGCGATAGTTCAAGCGGTAAATTCAAATAAGTCGGACAATGCGGCGCCAAAATTCATACACGATTTACCTCACTTTGACGGAACCATCACGGAATGGATGGCATTCAAATCTGTGTTTAGTGACACATCGGAAATGTTCACAGACATACAAAACGTAGCGCGACTGAGAAAAGCACTACGGGGTGCAGCACGCGAAACGGTAAGAACGTTATTATTTACGGTGAACGATCCGCATGAAATAATAGACACGTTGGAAAGGCGATATGGTAGGCCCGAATTGCTCATTTTGTCAGAACTCGAAAATATTAAACGTATGCCCCGCATGACGGAGGACAGGCGCAGCGTAGGAAGCTTCGCGAGTAAAGTGGCAAACACAGTGGCAGCCATAAAAGCACTTAACCAGCCTCAGTATTTATATTCCCCCGATATAGTAAATCGAATCGTGGAAAAACTTAACATAATTTTAAAATATAAATGGTTCGAATTTAAAGCCGATCGCCCCGGAGTACCCGAACTCGAGCTGTTAGCCAGGTTTTTGAACGTTATGGCTGACCAATGCGGAGCGATGTTTGCGTACGAAACCGCGAAAGATGACAAAAAATATAGAGCAAAACCGCGTACAGTCAACACAACGTACGGTCGTAAGCAAACGTCGCCGCGATCATACGATTACGACAGCGACAGTTCGAGCGAGCACTCCGAGACTAACAACCAAAGTACCGCGTCACTCAAGCATTCAAGCAGCGCCCGCCGCGTCCCGTGTCGGAGGCGCCAGCTGTTAATACATATAAGAAATGCGCGCTTTGTTCGGGTTCTCATGCAATAACAAATTGTGCGGATTTCGTAAAACTCGGTACTTCGGAAAGATGGGAGGCGGCTAAACAACATAAGCTTTGTTTCAGATGTTTAGATAATTCACACAAGCGACCATATAAATGTAAATACGTACCTTGCGGCACAAACGGTTGCGAAGCATCGCACCATAAAATGTTACACGGAAGCGGCGGTACTATACAACCCGCCAGCGGAAACGTTAGTTCTATAAACCACATTCGTTCGTCTAATACCTACCTGAAAGTGGTGCCGGTAGAAGTAAGCGGTCCAGTAGGTACAACTGCCACCTACGCTCTTCTAGACGAAGGTTCAAGAATGACGCTGGTTGAACGAGAGGTAGCCGACAGCGTAGCCCCCAGGGGACGCAGTCAGCTCCTGTCACTGGAAGGAGTAGGCGGCAATCGAATAGACGACACGGAATCGTGTAACTTAACTTTGTCCATCCGTGGCGCGTATAACAGAAACATAGAGACAATGAACGCTAGTACAATAGGTTCTCTAAACTTGTCGCCACAAATGATTAGTCGTGACTTAGTTAATAAGTGTGAGCACTTGACCGATTTGGAGGACGAGCTTTGCTACGAGCACGCTAAACCGACCATACTCATAGGTCAAGATAATTGGCACCTTATTACATCTCGCCAATTACGTGTCGGTGTAAAGTGTCAGCCTGTAGCATCGCTCACCAAATTGGGCTGGGTGTTGCACGGTCACGACGCCCATTCGCGCAGAAACCCAGTTTTAGTCAATCACGTAAGAGCGGTACAAAATGAAGACCCCGCTCTGAAGTTAATTAGGGATTATTTCAGCATAGAGTCATTAGGAATAGAACCGCGTAAACCTAAATCGGACCCGGAAGATCGAGCGTTGGCAATTTTGGAAAAAACGTGTAAAAAGATGAATAATTGCAACCGATACGAATCTGGTTTACTGTGGCGATCGGACTCTGAAGTAATGCCGAACAACAAAAAGCAAGCTCTCAGTCGTTTACAAAATTTAGAGTTACAAGCCGCGGTATTAGGCACTCGATTGGCAGAGTCAATTAAACGTGAATCGGACTACAAAATAGTAGGGAGCCATTACTGGTCGGATTCCAAAACGGTTCTAGCATGGATAAGGTCGGATCCGCGCACATTTAAACCTTTCGTAGCACACAGGCTGGCTGAAATTGAAAATTCGACTACCCCAGCAGACTGGCGGTGGGTGCCTAGTGCCGACAATGTCGCGGACGATGCCACCAAAGGCGTACCCGTCAATTTCGACTCGAAGCATAGATGGTTTACGGGACCAGAATTTATTTTGCACGAACCCGAGTTATGGCCGCGAGAGAGACAAGTCTCCAATCCCCCGCCCCCTTCAGGGGAAGAGAGAGTAATAAAACCGGTTCACGTCGTCGTTCACCGCGAACCTAGCGACTATTTGCCAAAGCTGAGTCGATTCTCTCGTTATACGCAGTTAATACGTGCTGCTGCCACCGTCTTGCTCGCCGCTGAAGTATTCAAAGCTAGAAAGCTTAAAATAAGCTCTAGCAAAGAGATAAGACCAGATCACATGAAGTTAGCAGAATTGTTATTGGTCAGAAGAAGCCAGTATAACTCGTTCGCCGAAGACATTCAGACAATTGAGGCTGGGCGGCAACTCCCGAAGAAATCACCGTTCCGCAAGCTTGCTGTGAGGATCGACCGCAACGGAATATTGTGCCTAGACAGTAGAATAAAAGAAGAGCACAGTATACCAATTCTACACGCCAAGGAAGGTTTGACGCAGTTACTGATGCATCACACGCATGCTGCATTTAACCACGGCAACCATCAAACAGTCATGAACGAGTTGAGACAGCGATATCACATTATAGGGCTGCGAAGCGCCCTTCGGTACATCTGCAACAAGTGTCAATGGTGTCGGACATACCGGGGTGTACCAGCCAAGATTCCCCTGGGCGACTTACCCTCCGAGAGGACTACGCAGTTTCAACCACCATTCACGGCGACAGCAGTAGATTACTTCGGACCCATGATCGTAACGGTCGGGCGAAGACGAGAAAAGAGGTGGGGTGCCTTGTACACGTGCCTCACCACTCGAGCAGTACACCTGGAAGTAGTCATATCACTGTCAGCATCCTCAATGATAATGAGCCTACGAAGAATGATGTCGCGCCGCGGAACACCAACGGTCATATACAGTGACAACGGCACCAACTTCGTGGGAGCTGAAAGAGAAGTAACCGAAGCTATAAAGGGAAACGAAGACGCTTTAAAATCCTTCGCGTCCGAGAAGCTGATTACCTGGAAGAGAATACCTCCAGGGGCACCAAACATGGGCGGTGCCTGGGAAAGAATGGTGAGATCAGTGAAGACCGCATTGCGTGTTACTCTCCTGCAAAAAACGCCGCCGGATGATGTCTTACACACGCTGCTGTTGGAAGCTGAACACCTGATAAACTCAAGACCACTAACCCCGGTGAACCCCAACCTGAACGAGGAGGCATTGACCCCCAATCATTTTCTCATAGGGCGATCCAGCGGAATGGTTCCCTTTGGTTCATTTAAAGACACGTCCATGAATAATAACACGTGGAAAACCGTGCAGACATTAGCTGATTCGTTCTGGACTCGCTGGGTGACAGAGTATAAACCTTTGCTGATGCCACGGCTGGGGAACCAACGACATGAAAACGTTAAAGTCGGTGATATTGTTCTGATATGCGATGGTACGATGCCAAGAGGAGTATGGCCCCGAGGAGAAGTAGTGGAGACGCATCCAGGATCGGATGGTCGTGTTCGCGTTACAGAAGTCCGTACAGCAGCGGGAATGATACGCCGCCCAGCCTCCCGTCTCATCGTAATTACTAGAACGAAATAAATGTTAATGTGCTTGCGCACGAGGGGAAGACTGTAAATAACAGCTTAGTTAGATTAATAATTTGAAATGTATATAATTAATGTTATTTACTTTATTCCGTAATTAATGATATTTGCTTTGTTTCCATAATTAATTGTTATTTACTTATTCAATAATTAGTGTTAATTAAGATTCTGTAGTATAATAAGTTTGTAATTTTATGAAAATAAAGAAATGCACATGCACGCACACACGCATAACACACCGACCGCTCTCATTGGTCGACGCTAGTTCGACGCCACCCGCCGCGGCGCCGTCTAGCCCGGCCCGGCCTATAAATAGGCGAACATTCGCTAATGCAATTAATTGCTCGCAACAACTGAAACAAGAAACACTGAAGAACATCGTTACGCTGCCCCACCAACACTCCGCATTGTGCTTGAAGATTAAGATTGGCGTTGTTATTTCTTCGAAACCTCATACAGTCCACACCGTCGAAGCCTGTCGAGAACGTGAAGACCCTGCAGAATCGAAGCGTCCTCAACAAGCTCTCTAGGCAAAGTCTACGAGCGAGTCCTGCTAAGACGTCTTAATGACGTCATAACAGAGAAAAAACTCCTCCCAGACGAGCAGTTTGCCTTCCGCAATCTGCACAGTTGTCCCGCTCAAGTACACCGCCTAACGGAGTACATAATAGAAAGTAAAAATGACAGGAAATGGACGTGTGCCGTATTTTTCGACGTCGCAAAAGCATTCGATAAAATTTGGCATGAGGGTTTGATATACAAACTCTACCTAATGGAAATCCCAGACAGTTTAGTTCTGATAATCAGTAACTATCTGAAAAACCGAAAATTTCGCTTCCGAGTCGAAGGCACACTGTCCTCTGAAAGAGATCTTGAGGCGGGAGTCCCTCAGGGCTCGGTCCTCTCGCCCTCTCTCTACAACCTGTACACTAGTGATATCCCCAAAAAACCTGAGGTGCAAGTAGCCATTTTTGTAGACGATACAGCCCTGTACTGTGCCCATAAATCAATTTCAGTTGCCTCAAATAGACTCCAGGGAGCAGTCACCGATCTCGGCGACTGATTCTCTAAATGGAGAGTAGAGGTAAATCCCGATAAAAGCAAAGCCATACAGTTTGACGTTAAAACATGTATGAGACTTAAAAACCGAAAACGACAAATGAAACCCTGCCTGAATGGGAACACGATCCCCGAGGTAAACTCGGTAAAATACCTAGGCGTGGTACTAAGCAAGTCGATGACATTCTCAAACCATGTTACTAGAACGGTAAACAAAACGAAATTTGTACTCCACAAATTATATGCGCTCTTAAACGCACGCAGTAAAATGTCCCTCAGACACAAAATAACCTTATACAAAACATGTGTAAGGCCGATACTCACTTATGCATGCGCCTCTTTCGCACACATAAGTGACTATCAAATGGACCGATTACAAAAAGTCCAAAACCGGTTTATGCGATTGGCAACAGGAGCACCCCGGTACATAAGAAACATCGACCTGCATAGAGACTGCGAACTCATCACCATTAAAGCCCACATTAAAGAACTCTCGGAGAGCTTCTTTAATAGAGGCAAAGAACACCCCAACCCTCTAATACGTAAGGCTCTGGACTACGAACACGACGCACGGACATTTAGATATCCCTACAAACGGCCAAAGCATATCTTAGCCGACCCAGTAGATCCAATCACAAAATACGTACTGCATACCATGCAGTTACGTAAACACAAAAAACAAGCACCCGCGAGAGTAGTGCTGCACCGGGGCCGGCGCCGGCGTTGTCCCCGAAGTCTTGCACCAGACATGAACACACGTCCTCCAGACATACAGACCGACCAAAACACAAGACCGGACTTGAACCCGGGCTCGAGTCCGCCTCCTACTAGATCAGAAACACAGATAAACGACCGCGACCGCGATATTGATATAGAGAGCTCTTTCAATACTGCGGGACCGAGTAACGTTAAGACCCACGCGCGCGAGTCAACCCGACCGCTAGCGGAAGGGGAGAGTGACGGCACTCTCAGTCAGATAAACCAAAACAATTTGAGTATCTCTACCGCGATAAACACTCGTACGCAGATAGTTAATGCTACCGCGCGCGAGCAACACAAATCGTCACAAAGTGTGGGAGGGGTCGGACCCCTCACACAGGGGGACTTAAGTCCCCCCGCCCTAAATAATAATGAAAACGTATTTTTCCCCAACTACCGTCTAGAACGTCACCCGCAGGGGGGTGACGTGCCTTTATAAAAGTACTAGCCAAAAGGCAGTCATAGTCCGAGGACACTAAAACAGCTTTTTTAAAGCCATTAGTATAGGCCCATTCGAAAAAAAAAAAAAAAACAAGAAACACCTAAGAAGAACATCGTTACGCTGCCCCACCAACACTCCGCATTGTGCTTGCAAATCAAGATTGGCGTTTTTATTTCATCGAAACCTACCTACAGTCCACAACATCGAAGCCTGTCGAGAACAAGAAGACCCTGCTGAATCGACGCGTTCTCAACAATACTTATTATGAAAATTTTGTAGCATCTAATGACACTGTGACGATGAGTGATAGTGACAAAAACTAACGTAAAAGTAAAAAAGACTTAATAAATATAAAATAGAGTACTTAATATAAATAAGGAGGGCAATTGTCTTAGTAAACTAGCAAAGTTTCATTCATTTCGGGTTTATCAATATAAAATTATACCAAGTTTAAAAAAAACTAAAAAACTAAGTAAAGTTGTAATTTTATATTTTGGCCCTTATACCGATGGGTCCTACCTATATATTATGAATATCTAGTATATAGGTAGGATAGGTACTTCGAATTTAGCACACGAGAGATGGGTATTTACCCGACTGTGACGAAGTTAAAAGGAAGTAGGTATAATAATTTTGTCATTATAGAAATGTAGGTATTGTGTAGATTTTGTTTCATCGTGCCTAAGCTAATAAAAAGATCCTATTTTAATGAACATGGTGTAAAGTACTTGATATTATCGTCTGGGTAACGTAATAGGTACCTAGGTATGCGAAATATTCGTGGTCTTTTTTTTTTTTTGTATTACTTTGCGAACACAAAGGTTAAAAGATTTTTTTATTGATAAGCAATAACATAGTCAAAAGATCGCAACAGGTTACATGTTGACACGACAGCTAAATGTTGGTTGCAGAATTTAATACTTATTAAACAACATTATGTATGAATTGTTACATCTGGGGACTTACTCTCCAAACTGATTCGATTTTGATTCAGATTCGATCGTGACGCATACCCGAAATAAATTGACGTTTGTTTATTTTGATTCTCAATCGATTGATATGGTCAGGACTCAGGAGTATAAAAAGTTACGATCTAACGATTTTCTTTATCCTAGTTAATTTCAAAGTACCTAATCCACCAAATAAAATACCAAAAGCCGTTGATATGGAACTGATTCGATTCTCGATTGTGTCAGGAGTAAGCCTGCTGTACTTCGAAAGACTGATAGAGCAGGTAAAGCAAAAAAAAACTAAGAATGAATATTTTATTGTTTAATTTATGCAATAAAAATGCTTCTTTGAACACCCAATTTCAACACTATCCCAAATAACTTTAAGAAGAACACTTTCTCCAACAAAGTCATGTGTGTAAAACACATGTAAGTTTATTGTGAAAGTTGGTAAACATACTAACTGTAACTGTTTTACAGGTTACAGATTATCACTTTATTTAAAAAGCAGACTTGCACAATCCCTAAATATAAAAAGGTAAACGAGCCTGGAACACACCATTAAACATTAAACCTTTTCCTGGAAACCCCTTGATATCATTTACTTCAACATAAACATTTATTAGTTAATTGTAAATCATCAAGTTGTAGCTGATCGGTACCACAATCCTGATAGTGTAAAATAATATGGTAATAGCACAAAGTAGATATATAACAGAGACACGACCTAGTACTAGAAAATGGCGACTGGCAAAATAAGATGTCCTTAGAAATTATGGAAACCGCCATCTAGCGCCACTATTGTAAAATACTAATTATGTACTAAATTAGTTTCGTATCTTCTTCTTAATTAAGGAGTTGAATTTAGCTTAATGTGATGTTATGCTTAAAAAATATGCTTATCTTTATTTTAATGTCAATATTTGTACTTAATTTGGCATATTTACATTTTATAATTTACAAACGTTAATAGTAGTGACATCTATTGCAATTTTTTGTATTAAAGATAGATTGTATGGGATGGTAGGCCATGGTAATAGGTAATAGGTATAATATTATGTTTCACATTGACCCACTTATTACTTGTAATAATAATAATATTAAAACATTTTTTTAACAGTTAAATGGTTTGGACATTACACTCAATTACACTTAAAATTAAGTAGGTATCAAAACTTAATTTTAACTGACTAGGGCAAAGCCAAAAGAGTAATTAATATATTTTATAGTATTTATATTGTGTTAATTTGTTCCACTGTAGTGCCTATGGGGTGTCAATGTCAATAGATTCGTGATAGTGAGCCAAAGCACAGGCCAAAGTACATAATTTGCATAGTTATTTTGGTTATTTTTAAAACAAATGCTAGCATAAAGTATCTAATAAAAATAAATTGTAAAAAATTGTATTGTATCCTCCTTTAGGTGAAAACTGTTATAATATTTAGTATGTTTAACAGGTTTTTAATATGAATTCACTGTAGTTTGTAATGTTGTAAACCTGTGTACAAATTAGGTAACACTGCAATGCAATGGCTAATTAGGAGAAAACAAGTAAAACAACCAAGCCACAAGTCATAAGCTACAATATTAGTAGTTGGTGTATCAAGCTTTTGTTTATTTTGAGAGTGCCAATACAATTGAATCCCAGAAAACATAAATTTTCTATAATTGCAAACACACATCTATGACATAGCGAAGCATTTATAATCTATGCGCAAAACATACTCGCCTCTTCTTAAGCCATCACACTGTATAAGACCAAGCTATTTAAAGTAGCAGAAGCTTCAAATATTTCCTTTTTTAAACAGACTTTCATGGATAACATGACTGATTCTGAAAATTATTCTTTTGTTGGATATACAGTCAGAAGTTTTTCATAGTTAGTATATTTTTTTTATGTACTTATTTATTTTAATTAACCTAAATCTGCAACTATGTAAGCATAGGCATAGTATTAAATTGCAGAATATACGAATATACAGCCAAATACATAGTATGTTTACTTTGTTGTTGCATGAACTTGAGTATTATATAGTGCAAAAAATGCAAGAAAAGACAACTTAAACATGAAGACCAATGTAAGACAAGTCAGAACGAATTAGCATAAATGCATTTCAATACGAGATATATATAGGATAACAAGCCAAAGCAACCAACTTAACATTCTTATAAAACCCAAATTATGCATTCACTTCAGGCATTAATCAAATTACCTTAAGTCAATAACATGATGTAAAGCTTTTTATTTGGTATGTTAACTTAGGAATGTATAAAATGAAAGATAGTATGAAACAAGAACTTTAAAGACCTACTAAATAATAACTACAAAAATGAATCATAATCCACTCATTCATAGTTTGCAACAACAACAAGACAGTTGATGAAGTTAAATCTTTCTGTTTAAAATGACAACACATTCCCATTTCCCACCACTGGAGCTTCTGCGTACGAGGATCGGCAGGCAAACAATCATAATTCATAGAGGGACCCAAGTGGATGTCAAATCTGTCTGCCGGGATCCTCAAATATAGTATTGACAATCAACAAAGCGAGAAGTACGAAGTAACACATTTCCCTCAAACAAAGCGGAATGTAGACGTATGTGTATGAGTTCATAGTTCATACACATGCGTCTACATTCCATACCTATATAGGTATATGCTTTTGAAAATAGTATTAAAATATTGGATCAAACGAACGATCAAACGAGCGAACAAAACGAATTCCAGGACGACCAACAGGTATTCCTCTGCAACCATGTTACAACCAACTAGGTATTACCGATTACTGAATTTATGTAGAAAAAATATTATCCCAACTGTTTACCATACCTACTTATTATGAAAATTTTGTAGCATCTAATGACACTGTGACGATGAGTGATAGTGACAAAAACTAACGTAAAAGTAAAAAAGACTAAATAAATATAAAATAGAGTACTTAATATAAATAAGGATGGCAATTGTCTTAGTAAACTAGCAAAGTTTCATTCATTTCGGGTTTATCAATCTAAAATTATACCAAGTTTAAAAAAAACTAAAAAACTAAGTAAAGTTGTAATTTTATATTTTGGCCCTTATACCGATGGGTCCTACCTATATATTATGAATATCTAGTATATAGGTAGGATAGGTACTTCGAATTTAGCACACGAGAGATGGGTATTTACCCGACTGTGACGAAGTTAAAAGGAAGTAGGTATAATAATTTTGTCATTATAGAAATGTAGGTATTGTGTAGATTTTGTTTCATCGTGCCTAAGCTAATAAAAAGATCCTAATTTAATGAACATGGTGTAAAGTACTTGATATTATCGTCTGGGTAACGTAATAGGTACCTAGGTATGCGAAATATTCGTGGTCTTTTTTTTTTTTTGTATTACTTTGCGAACACAAAGGTTAAAAGATTTTTTTATTGATAAGCAATAACATAGTCAAAAGATCGCAACAGGTTACATGTTGACACGACAGCTAAAATGTTGGTTGCAGAATTTAATACTTATTAAACAACATTATGTATGAATTGTTACATCTGGGGACTTACTCTCCAAACTGATTCGATTTTGATTCAGATTCGATCGTGACGCATACCCGAAATAAATTGACGTTTGTTTATTTTAATTCTCAATCGATTGATATGGTCAGGACTCAGGAGTATAAAAAGTTACGATCTAACGATTTTCTTTATCCTAGTTAATTTCAAAGTACCTAATCCACCAAATAAAATACCAAAAGCCGTTGATATGGAACTGATTCGATTCTCGATTGTGTCATGAGTAAGCCTGCTGTACTTCGAAAGACTGATAGAGCAGGTAAAGCAAAAAAAAACTAAGAATGAATATTTTATTGTTTAATTTATGCAATAAAAATGCTTCTTTGAACACCCAATTTCAACACTATCCCAAATAACTTTAAGAAGAACACTTTCTCCAACAAAGTCATGTGTGTAAAACACATGTAAGTTTATTGTGAAAGTTGGTAAACATACTAACTGTAACTGTTTTACAGGTTACAGATTATCACTTTATTTAAAAAGCAGACTTGCACAATCCCTAAATATAAAAAGGTAAACGAGCCTGGAACACACCATTAAACATTAAACCTTTTCCTGGAAACCCCTTGATATCATTTACTTCAACATAAACATTTATTAGTTAATTGTAAATCATCAAGTTGTAGCTGATCGGTACCACAATCCTGATAGTGTAAAATAATATGGTAATAGCACAAAGTAGATATATAACAGAGACACGACCTAGTACTAGAAAATGGCGACTGGCAAAATAAGATGTCCTTAGAAATTATGGAAACCGCCATCTAGCGCCACTATTGTAAAATATTAATTATGTACTAAATTAGTTTCGTATCTTCTTCTTAATTAAGGAGTTGAATTTAGCTTAATGTGATGTTATGCTTAAAAAATATGCTTATCTTTATTTTAATGTCAATATTTGTACTTAATTTGGCATATTTACATTTTATAATTTACAAACGTTAATAGTAGTGACATCTATTGCAATTTTTTGTATTAAAGATAGATTGTATGGGATGGTAGGCCATGGTAATAGGTAATAGGTATAATATTATGTTTCACATTGACCCACTTATTACTTGTAATAATAATAATATTAAAACATTTTTTTAATAGTTAAATGGTTTGGACATTACACTCAATTACACTTAAAATTAAGTAGGTATCAAAACTTAATTTTAACTGACTAGGGCAAAGCCAAAAGAGTAATTAATATATTTTATAGTATTTATATTGTGTTAATTTGTTCCACTGTAGTGCCTATGGGGTGTCAATGTCAATAGATTCGTGATAGTGAGCCAAAGTACATAATTTGCATAGTTATTTTGGTTATTTTTAAAACAAATGCTAGCATAAAGTATCTAATAAAAATAAATTGTAAAAAATTGTATTGTATCCTCCTTTAGGTGAAAACTGTTATAATATTTAGTATGTTGAACAGGTTTTTAATATGAATTCACTGTAGTTTGTAATGTTGTAAACCTGTGTACATATTAGGTAACACTGCAATGCAATGGCTAATTAGGAGAAAACAAGTAAAACAACCAAGCCACAAGTCATAAGCTACAATATTAGTAGTTGGTGTATCAAGCTTTTGTTTATTTTGAGAGTGCCAATACAATTGAATCCCAGAAAACATAAATTTTCTATAATTGCAAACACACATCTATGACATAGCGAAGCATTTATAATCTATGCGCAAAACATACTCGCCTCTTCTTAAGCCATCACACTGTATAAGACCAAGCTATTTAAAGTAGCAGAAGCTTCAAATATTTCCTTTTTTAAACAGACTTTCATGGATAACATGACTGATTCTGAAAATTATTCTTTTGTTGGATATACAGTCAGAAGTTTTTCATAGTTAGTATATTTTTTTTATGTACTTATTTATTTTAATTAACCTAAATCTGCAACTATGTAAGCATAGGCATAGTATTAAATTGCAGAATATACGAATATACAGCCAAATACATAGTATGTTTACTTTGTTGTTGCATGAACTTGAGTATTATATAGTGCAAAAAATGCAAGAAAAGACAACTTAAACATGAAGACCAATGTAAGACAAGTCAGAACGAATTAGCATAAATGCATTTCAATACGAGATATATATAGATAACAAGCCAAAGCAACCAACTTAATATTCTTATAAAACCCAAATTATGCATTCACTTCAGGCATTAATCAAATTGCCTACCTTAAGTCAATAACATGATGTAAAGCTTTTTATTTGGTATGTTAACTTAGGAATGTATAAAATGAAAGATAGTATGGAACAAGAACTTTAAAGACCTACTAAATAATAACTACAAATATGAATCATAATCCACTCATTCATAGTTTGCAACAACAACAAGACAGTTGATGAAGTTAGATCTTTCAGTTTAAAATGACAACACATTCCCATTTCCCACCACTGGAGCTTCTGCGTACGAGGATCGGCAGGCAAACAATCATAATTCATAGAGGGACCCAAGTGGATGTCAAATCTGTCTGCCGGGATCCTCAAATATAGTATTGACAATCAACAAAGCGAGAAGTACGAAGTAACACATTTCCCTCAAACAAAGCGGAATGTAGACGTATGTGTATGAGTTCATAGTTCATACACATGCGTCTACATTCCATACCTATATAGGTATATGCTTTTGAAAATAGTATTAAAATATTGGATCAAACGAACGATCAAACGAGCGAACAAAACGAATTCCAGGAAGACCAACAGGTATTCCTCTGCAACCATGTTACAACCAACTAGGTATTACCGATTACTGAATTTATGTAGAAAAAATATTATCCCAACTGTTTACCATACCTACTTATTATGAAAATTTTGTAGCATCTAATGACACTGTGACGATGAGTGATAGTGACAAAAACTAACGTAAAAGTAAAAAAGACTAAATAAATATAAAATAGAGTACTTAATATAAATAAGGATGGCAATTGTCTTAGTAAACTAGCAAAGTTTCATTCATTTCGGGTTTATCAATCTAAAATTATACCAAGTTTAAAAAAAACTAAAAAACTAAGTAAAGTTGTAATTTTATATTTTGGCCCTTATACCGATGGGTCCTACCTATATATTATGAATATCTAGTATAAGTATAGGTAGGATAGGTACTTCGAATTTAGCACACGAGAGATGGGTATTTACCCGACTGTGACGAAGTTAAAAGGAAGTAGGTATAATAATTTTGTCATTATAGAAATGTAGGTATTGTGTAGATTTTGTTTCATCGTGCCTAAGCTAATAAAAAGATCCTATTTTAATGAACATGGTGTAAAGTACTTGATATTATCGTCTGGGTAACGTAATAGGTACCTAGGTATGCGAAATATTCGTGGTCTTTTTTTTTTTTTGTATTACTTTGCGAACACAAAGGTTAAAAGATTTTTTTATTGATAAGCAATAACATGGTCAAAAGATCGCAACAGGTTACATGTTGACACGACAGCTAAAATGTTGGTTGCAGAATTTAATACTTATTAAACAACATTATGTATGAATTGTTACATCTGGGGACTTACTCTCCAAACTGATTCGATTTTGATTCAGATTCGATCGTGACGCATACCCGAAATAAATTGACGTTTGTTTATTTTGATTCTCAATCGATTGATATGGTCAGGACTCAGGAGTATAAAAAGTTACGATCTAACGATTTTCTTTATCCTAGTTAATTTCAAAGTACCTAATCCACCAAATAAAATACCAAAAGCCGTTGATATGGAACTGATTCGATTCTCGATTGTGTCAGGAGTAAGCCTGCTGTACTTCGAAAGACTGATAGAGCAGGTAAAGCAAAAAAAAACTAAGAATGAATATTTTATTGTTTAATTTATGCAATAAAAATGCTTCTTTGAACACCCAATTTCAACACTATCCCAAATAACTTTAAGAAGAACACTTTCTCCAACAAAGTCATGTGTGTAAAACACATGTAAGTTTATTGTGAAAGTTGGTAAACATACTAACTGTAACTGTTTTACAGGTTACAGATTATCACTTTATTTAAAAAGTAGACTTGCACAATCCCTAAATATAAAAAGGTAAACGAGCCTGGAACACACCATTAAACATTAAACCTTTTCCTGGAAACCCCTTGATATCATTTACTTCAACATAAACATTTATTAGTTAATTGTAAATCATCAAGTTGTAGCTGATCGGTACCACAATCCTGATAGTGTAAAATAATATGGTAATAGCACAAAGTACATATATAACAGAGACACGACCTAGTACTAGAAAATACAGCGCTCACTGGACCTGTTACCAGAGTGGCTGCAAAAGTGGCGCCTGTCGGCCAACCCGGCCAAAACACAGGCTATAATTTTCCCCAGCCAAAGCAGCACACGGTGCCCACCCAAGCTGACCCTAGGCGGGGCCGAAATAGAATGGTCCTGTAAGGCCAAATATTTAGGGGTCACGTTGGACGGCCAACTTAAGATGGCCCCACACGTGAAAAGCGCCATAGCGTCGGCGAACGTCGCCATGGCCAAACTTAGGCCACTCATGGCCTCCCCCGCTCTGCCCATTCCTACCAAAGTCGCTCTATATAAATCCTATGTCAGGTCACGGCTCACATATGCGGCCCCGGCCTGGTACCAACTCGCGTCCCCAAACCAGAGACTCCTAATTCAGCGAGTCCAAAACAAGGCCACCCGACTCGCAGCCGGGGCCCCAAGATATGTCCGAAATGACGTCATAGCCCGTGACCTAAGAATAGAGAGCATAGAGGACTTTGCCAGTAGACTGGCCACCAACTTATTCAGCAAAGCGGACAAATCTAGGCTAGAGTCCCTTCAGGACCTAGCCCCCTGGCACGCCCGCCCGCCAGACAAAAGGCTTTACCCCAGGGGTAATATAAAATCTGCCAACCAGAGTTAAGCTGGCACCCCAAAAAATTATTAATCTTATTATTAATTTTATTTACATCCTTATTCTAATTAATCGTTTTATCTTGTAAGGGTAGACAAGTTGGTAGGTAGAGGTCGCGCGCTTTTCGGGCCACTCGGTCCACTAGTGGAACTCGCCCCTTCCCCATTCCCATCCCCTTACATGGAAAACCAATTTTAATTCTTTTAATTTATATTATATAATTATATAACTTTATATAATTTGATATTATTTAATTTATTTAATTTAATTCTCAATTTCAATTGTCCAATTTAAATTTTAATTCCCCCATCCCGGTTGCTCGTGTCCCGCAGGTATTCTGTGTATAGGTACTTCGTCGGTAGGGCCGAGAATCGTAGCTTATAATTTCAATATTCCCAATTTTAAATTCTAATTCTAAATTACAATGCAATTTAATTTATTTTTTCAATCTTAAAGTTTAAATAATTGTAATACCTCCAACGGTAAGCGTAGGTGAAGATCGTAGGACCGCTGGTCCAGCCAGAAATCGCCCCTTACCCCTATAATCCCCCCATTATTCGGTCGGTTGCGTCGCTAATCACATCGGTTAGGGCCCGCCGGGCGAATAACCAAATTAATTATAATAATTATAATAATATTTATTCTAATTAAATCTATTCTATCTAATTATTTACTTAATTATTCAATCTAATTATGCCTAATTTTAACCCATCAATCAATCTACTAATTATGAATGAATTTATTTATTTATTTATTAATGCCAAATCAACTTCTTATGAATATTTTGAATTCCTGATTTTACGACACAGCCTCGAAGGACACTCAGCCTTCGACCAGCCACCCCACCTGCAAGCCGAACTCTCCTGCCTGCCTACCTGCGCTCACCGCTCCTGTCGCTGGCAGCCTCCGCTGGGCCTTCCCCGGGGTTACCGGGGATCTCATCTGGCGGGGTGGACCGCCGGAGTGGTACAGGGAAAGCAGAGCAGGATCGAGAGCAGCTTGCCCCAGAGGACAACGCGCCCAACCAAGAGCTCAATAGCTCACCCCAATTACGGCCTCACAGCAGTGAGGCGAGGAGTATCCCTCGGTGAGGGGGCGTAGCCCCGAAACCGAATACCAGCAACCCAAGACAGGGAAGCTGTGTAAAGATCACACGAAGTACTAGAAAATGGCGACTGGCAAAATAAGATGTCCTTAGAAATTATGGAAACCGCCATCTAGCGCCACTATTGTAAATTACTAATTATGTACTAAATTAGTTTCGTATCTTCTTCTTAATTAAGGAGTTGAATTTAGCTTAATGTGATGTTATGCTTAAAAAATATGCTTATCTTTATTTTAATGTCAATATTTGTACTTAATTTGGCATATTTACATTTTATAATTTAGAAACGTTAATAGTAGTGACATCTATTGCAATTTTTTTGTATTAAAGATAGATTGTATGGGATGGTAGGCCATGGTAATAGGTAATAGGTATAATATTATGTTTCACATTGACCCACTTATTACTTGTAATAATAATAATATTAAAACATTTTTTTAACAGTTAAATGGTTTGGACATTACACTCAATTACACTTAAAATTAAGTAGGTATCAAAACTTAATTTTAACTGACTAGGGCAAAGCCAAAAGAGTAATTAATATATTTTATAGTATTTATATTGTGTTAATTTGTTCCACTGTAGTGCCTATGGGGTGTCAATGTCAATAGATTCGTGATAGTGAGCCAAATTACATAATTTGCATAGTTATTTTGGTTATTTTTAAAACAAATGCTAGCATAAAGTATCTAATAAAAATAAATTGTAAAAAATTGTATTGTATCCTCCTTTAGGTGAAAACTGTTATAATATTTAGTATGTTTAACAGGTTTTTAATATGAATTCACTGTAGTTTGTAATGTTGTAAACCTGTGTACATATTAGGTAACACTGCAATGCAATGGCTAATTAGGAGGAAACAAGTAAAACAACCAAGCCACAAGTCATAAGCTACAATATTGGTAGTTGGTGTATCAAGCTTTTGTTTATTTTGAGAGTGCCAATACAATTGAATCCCAGAAAACATAAATTTTCTATAATTGCAAACACACATCTATGACATAGCGAAGCATTTATAACACTGCACAACAAAATTGCAACTTTTGTCTGATGAATGACTCTTAACATTTGATGTTTACTAATTTGACGTCGCTGATTCTCGATATTCCCTCATTTTTTTTGTATCAGCTCTTGTTTACTAGTTATAGCTTTCAAATAAATATCGACGTATTACGGTGTTATTTTGCTGATAATTTATAAATTACTACGTTTTCTTAGTATAATTTGATATGGCATCGTCAAGAAGAGTTTGTGTGAATGATCCGAATCATATTTGTTTCATTTGCGGAGAGTATATGTTTAAAAAATACCGTTTGAATGTGACTACGTTCGTAACCGAGGCTTACAAAAATGACTTTCGTCACCCACTGGAAATTAAATACAAGCCTTGGATTCCGCAAAAGTTATGCAAAACATGTGTTGAGTTTCTGCGATTGTGGACAAATAAGAAAAGAAATATATTTAGGTACGTAACCGCTATGATCTGGAACGAACCCGTGGATCACCACGATAACTGTTATTTTTGCTTGGTGAACATAACTGGCATTAATCGAAAAACTCGAGCCAAATGGGTATATCCTTCCATACGGTCAGCACATAGACGTGCTTTGAGTCCTAAAATATCACCTGAACCTCAAGCTGGTCCTTATCACGTTTTTGGCAAATAAGAAGAGTTTGGAGTTTTCTTCACGTGTCGAAGCCCTGATGAGTCACTGTCAAAGGCTCAAATGTAACGTGAGCATCAAGTTACACTTTCTTCACAACCACTTGGACTATTTTCCTGCCAATCTAGGCGATCTAAGTGAAGAAATGGGCGAGCGATTCCACCAGGACCTTCGTACAATGGAAGAACTCTACCAAGGCTACTGGAACGCACATATGATGGCTGACTATTGTTGGAGCATTCAGAATAGCTCTCTGCCTTCAACTTCAGCAAGAAAATCAAATAAAAGAAAGTTTTTTTCAACATAAAACTAAATAAATTAGGTTCATTTCTAAATAAAAGGTGTTTTTTTACAAAAAGAACAATGTGTTATATTTTTTTAACTAGAGCTGATACAGAAATTTCAGTCACAGATTTGAAATCGTTATCAAAAATTGGACTAATATCATGTAACATAACCCAATCATCAGAAACACTGTTGTGCAGTGTAATCTACGCGCAAAACATACTCGCCTCTTCTTAAGCCATCACACTGTATAAGACCAAGCTATTTAAAGTAGCAGAAGCTTCAAATATTTCCTTTTTTAAACAGACTTTCATGGATAACATGACTAATTTTGATTATTCATAGTTAGTATATTTTTTTTATGTACTTATTTATTTTAATTAACCTAAATCTGCAACTATGTAAGCATAGGCATAGTATTAAATTGCAGAATATACGAATATACAGCCAAATACATAGTATGTTTACTTTGTTGTTGCATGAACTTGAGTATTATATAGTGCAAAAAATGCAAGAAAAGACAACTTAAACATGAAGACCAATGTAAGACAGAAGTCAGAACAAATTAGTATAAATGCATTTCAATACGAGATATATAGATAACAAGCCAAAGCAACCAACTTAATATTCTTATATAACCCAAATTATGCATTCACTTCAGGCATTAATCAAATTGCCTACCTTAAGTCAATAACATGATGTAAAGCTTTTTATTTGGTATGTTAACTTAGGAATGTATAAAATGAAAGATAGTATGAAACAAGAACTTTAAAGACCTACTAAATAATAACTACAAAAATGAATCATAATCCACTCATTCATAGTTTGCAACAACAACAAGACAGTTGATGAAGTTAGATCTTTCAGTTTAAAATGACAACACATTCCCATTGTACGAGCAAGCGTACATGTTATTAGATTTGTAAATTCAGCAAAACTATAATTTGTATCAATATTTTGCATAATATAAATAATTTGTAGAACAGCAATAAATCAGTGTTCATTACGCACTCGGCGGATTTAGTTGTTTACTTTATACCCGTCTATCAATCAATATCATTATATTTTAAGTATCATCTTTATCATCCCTGTAAGGGTAGCCATATAGAGCATATATGCGCCCTTTACATTTGGTCCTTCGAGAAACTTTGTGTGGTGTTTTGTGTTGTGCTGTGATTAGCGATCGGTCTAGCAGGCCTCCCAGAAGCGGGTCTCACCTGTAGGATTGAGAAGGCGCTCTACGATCATAGTATAAACGCAATTGCCAAGGCACTTATTGCAACTAGAACCTATTTACATTCACAAGAGGAGAATAATCATTTATCAGAAAACAAAACATATCGCCAAGTGATTCGTGCATCGACAGTGACGTCACATACACGCGCGTGAACTAGAAAACCAGTTACAATTGAACTAAATTTTATTAGAGTGCAGTGATATTGTTTATTCGTCAAATACTTTTCAACTGTATCGATCAAAATGCAATCATTGTTGGAACGTCAAAATAACATCATTAAGGAGATAGAAAAGATTCACGTTAACTTCAAAAAGGATCCTAAGGAGCGAAAAACTTCGGACTACTTCGAGAAGAGGATAGGAGCCTTGGAGAACCTGTGGGGTGAGTTCCAGCAAAATAACCAGCAATTGGAGGCCGCAGAGGATAAGTCGTCGGAATATTTCGCCAACGACATATATACTCAGGTCAGTAAATTTTATTCTGCTGTTTGTTTAGCCATGAAAACAGCATCCAAAGACGTACCTTCTACGAGCGGTGGCACATCAATGTTCGACGTACCGAAAATATCGCAGAATATCGTCGAGAATCCAGCAGGAGCTGACGTATTGCTAGCACAACAACATGCTAATTTTAGGGCTTTAGAAAGACAAATAAGCCGCATCACGGCATCGAAAATAGAAGAAAAATGGGAAATAGAGGACGAACTGAGGAATTTACAACACCGTTGGCGTATCATGGATGAGTTACACCTACGCATTGACAGCTTATTTTTGGGCACCAATTTAAAATATGACGAGATGTTTGCAGATATTGAAAACAAGTACACTAGCATTAAGAGAGAATTGAATAAAAAGCTATGCTCCACAGCACATCTACAACAGTCAGTTCCACAAATTGAAATACCGGTTTTTACAGGAAATTATAATCAATGGCCTACGTTTTGCGATCTATACATCGAGGCCATACATAACAATAAATATTTAACAAACGCGCAGAAGATGCAACATCTGAAAGGTAAAGTAAAAGGAGAAGCGGAACGTATCATCCAACATCTTCACATATCAGCCGAAAACTATGAAACAGCATGGGAAATATTGAATCATAGATACAATAATCCGCAACTCTTATTTACTAAACAAATAGAGATTCTGCTTAGTCAACCTATCATCCATAAGCAAACATCATTTGAGTTGAAAAAACTATACGATACAACCACGGAATGCATTCACGCGATACATAACTTAGGAGTTGACACTAATAGTTGGGATCCATTATTAGTTCATTTATTATGTAAGAAGTTAGACATCGATACCTATAGCCAGTATAAGGAAGCACGAAAACACCCGCGAGAATTACCCTCACTGGATGAGTTCATGACCTTCATCGAAACAAAATTCATTGCGCTAGAACCTATTCAGAAGAGGGAGCGAGAGTCGGTCAGTAGCTCAAAACAAGCTTATCAAACAAACAGCAAATCTCTATCATTTAATAATAGAAATGTCGCCCAGCACGTATATCAACAAAAACCATATCAAAAAGAATTTTATCAAGCTGCGGCGACCTTTTCAAAAAAATCCTGCATAGTATGCAAATCATCGCATGATTTGTATATGTGTAAATCTTTTTTAAACATGTCACCTAAACAACAGATGGATATTATATCAAAACATAAAATCTGCGTTAATTGCTTATATAAACATTATGACAATCCCTGCAATTCAACCCGGCGATGTAAAGAATGCAATGAAAATCATAATAGGTACTTTACTTCATCATTCAATTATACAATTAAACGCAAACGCAACGATACTACCCGGTTCTGGAACTTCGCTGGCGAGTACCTCTACAGAAGAAAAATCAACCTGTCAGCACCATGCAAACTATGAGGGCGGCGAAATTCTGCTGACGACAGTAGCCGTCGAGGTGATGGCGGCGGACGGAACTTATACTACGTTAATAGGACTTTTAGATCAGGGTAGTCAGGTATCTATCATATCTGAAAGGGCTACTCAATTACTTGGTCTAAAACGGCAACAATATCACGCATTAGTATCAGGCATCGGACCTTGCTCTAAGGAAAGTAAAGGCATGGTCACATTGAGATGTCAATCAATTTATAAGGATTACCACTTTACTACCGAGGCTTTAGTTATATCAAAGGTTATCAATAATCTGCCTAACATATCATTCCCGAAAAAATCATGGCCGCACACTAACCATCTTTCACTTGCTGATCCGGACTACAATGTATCGAAACCTATTGATTTGCTTTTAGACGCCGGAGTATATTCTGACATCATAATGGAGGGTCGCATCAGAGGGCCACCCCACGCGCCAATAGCACAGCAAACTAGATTGGGGTGGATATTATCAGGAAACATAAAAACCTTTAAATGCAATGTCGTTATCAATGACGTTAAGAATTTGGCTAAATATTGGGAAATCGAAGAAATAAGCGACTCATCCGTTACATCAATATTATCAGAGGAAGAGAAATATTGCGAAGATTTATATAAAAAAACAACGAGAAGATTAGCAAGTGGACGATACGAGGTAGCAATTCCCATGAAGCCCAATTATCAAAAGTATTTAGACCCGTCAAAACCGACCGCGGTAGCACAATTCATGCAGTTGGAGAAAAAATTCAATAGGAATAAATTATTATCAGAAGGATATCGACGCTATATGAACGAGTTCTTACAACTGGGTTATATGAGTAAGGTAAACAAAAGTGACGCAAACGTGACGACACATTACCTACCTCACCACGGCGTTGTAAAAAATAACGCTACTACCACAGCGTTACGAGTCGTTTTTAATGCGTCTGCGAAAACTTCGTCGGGTCATAGCCTCAATGACCTTATGTACAGCGGGCCAAACTTACAACTAGACCTGCAATCAATCATCCTAAAGTGGCGGCTTCCTCGCTATGTTTTAAATGCTGATATACAGACAATGTATCAGCAGATAATCATAAGAGATATCGATCAGCCTCTTCAAACTATTATATGGCGAGAATCGCCACAGGAGTCACTAGAGGAGTATCAACTTACTAGAGTAACGTATGGGATGACTGCAAGTCCTTTTCTTGCCATTCGTACCCTTAGACAGATAGCAAAGAATAATGCTCACCAATACCCACTGGGAGCCAAGGCGTTGGAAGAGAGCTTTTACATGGATGACGTCATGTGTGGAGCTGACAGCATCAGCGAAGCAAAACAAATTCAATACGAATTGGTCACAATCCTTTCAGATGCAGGAATGAACCTTAGAAAATGGTCTAGCAATCAACCAGAGCTTATCAATCATTTATCACCGGAGTTACTCAGCAGTATGTATGAATTTAAGGATTCTGAAACTAGGAAAACTTTAGGGTTGAGATGGAATCCTGCTACGGATATGTTCACCTACGATATCAAGCTACAAACCCAAGATAATAAAATTGTCACTAAGAGGCAGCTTTTATCAGACATATCGAGGATATGCGACCCACTCGGCTGGCTCCTATCACTATCAGAGGAAAGTTACTTTTTCAGCAGACCTGGCTATCAAGATTATCATGGGAAGACCAATTACCCAATTCTATTTTGCAAGATTGGTTGAAATTAAAAGAAGATTTGTTGACGATAAATACGTTCCAAATTCCACGTTATCTGGGTCACTCTAGTTCACCTAGTGAACTACACGGGTTTTGCGACGCATCAGAAAAGGCATACGCGTGTGCAGTTTACTTAGTAACGAGGAATAATAAAGGCGAGTGCACATCAAGATTGGTAGCCGCGAAAACAAAGGTAGCGCCTACGAAGAAACAAATCTCATTGGCTCGTTTAGAACTTTTGGGATCTCAATTATTATCATCGCTTGTAAAGAAAATCATTGCCGACTTTTCACTGTCGAATACACTAGTTTATGCCTGGACGGACTCCATGATTGTACTGGGTTGGCTACAGGGAGATATATCAAAATGGAAGAGTTTCGTCGCAAATAGAGTTAGACAGATCATTGATGTTATACCAGCGAAAAATTGGCAACACATAAAATCAGAGGAAAATGCAGCAGATTGTGCGACGAGAGGAATGTCAAAAACCAGTTTATCAAAGTACTCATTATGGTGGGAGGGTCCAAAATGCATTTTAAATTATCAACCCAAACACAACGTTAAATATCAAGAACCCAACATCGAGAATAAAAAAGTACACAATGTGCATACAGCCTTACAATCATGTGCCCAATCATTTGTGGTCGACTTATTAAACAAAATGAGTTCTATCACTAAGGTAGCAAAGACGACAGTATGGGTGTTACATTTTATTGCATGTTTGCGGAAACGTGCGACAAAATGCACGATGAACACCGCTGACTTGCATAACGCGTATAATTTGCTTATAAAAACAACCCAATTAATCGAATTTGAAGACGAAATTTATAATTTGAGGAGATCAGGCCGTGTGAGATCAAACAGCAAGTTATTAAATTTGAGCCCTTATCTCGACGAACAGGGCCTTCTGAGGGTTGGTGGACGTCTAGAAAACGCTAATATTACGTTTTCGGCCAAGCATCCTATCATATTGCCATCGTCAAGCCGATTTACAGAACTTATCATTGACCTGGCACACATTACAACATTACACGGTGGGCCGAGATTAACACTGTCTTACCTCAGAGACAGGTATTGGATCATTCACGGGGTTGGCACCGTGAAGAAACAACTAAGGCGGTGTGTCAAGTGCAGACGGTTTAAGCAAGTGGCAAGTCAGCAGATAATGGCAGATCTACCATCACCCCGAGTTACCCCAGCGCGCGCATTCACGAATACGGGTGTCGATTTTACCGGACACGTAGATGTGAAGCTGAAGAAGGGAAGAGGCGTCAGAACGACTAAGGGGTACGTAGCAGTATTTGTCTGTCTAGTGACGAAGGCAATACATTTAGAATTGGTTTCGGATTTAAGCTCTGAGACGTTTTTGGCAGCTTTAAGACGTCTGTGCGCTCGCCGTGGTACTCCCAAGCACATGTACAGCGACAATGGTACTAACTTTGTAGGTGCCGCTCGGTTTCTGGAAAAGGAGTACCAGTATATTATCAATACCATAAAGACAGACATTCTAATGGACAACATCACACAGATGGGAATTACTTGGCATTTCAACGCACCCGCGTGGCCTACAGCAAATGGTCTTTTCGAAGCAGCAGTTAAAAGTATGAAGTATCACCTGAAAAGAACATTGGGAGAACAAAAATTAACATATGAAGAATTGTCTACACTTTTGCAACAGATAGAGGCGTGTCTTAACTCCCGACCACTCCTAGCGCTCACCGAAGGTCTTGACGATGTTTATCTCACCCCTGGGCACTTTCTGATTGGTGGTCCGCTACTATCAAGACCACAGACCGAACCAGAATCCATTTCATTAGTATCCAGATGGAATATGGTTCAAGCAATGAATAAGCAGATATGGAAAAGGTGGTCCAGTGATTATTTACAACAACTACAATCAAAATCAAAATGGAAAACACCTACTAAAGATTTTGAGATAGACAACATAGTGCTTATCAAGGACGAGAATACGCCACCAGGCAAGTGGGCTATGGGTCGAGTTTGTGAATTACATCCTGGTAAGGACGGACACACTAGAGTAGTGACAGTCAAAACACAGAACAGCATTGTGAAGCGCCCTATCACCAAGTTAATTCTGCTGCCAGTGCAGAAAGCCGATAAAAAGGAGAGCATTTAGAATAGTATACAAGAAGAAATACTAAAGAAACCCAAACAGCATTCGCTTCGGTCAAACCCCGATCCCGTGGTGAAAATTGGACCAATTCCGTCCATAGATATAGATCAAAATAAGTAGTTAACATTTTTATAACTTAATTTAGCATTTTATACAATTCTTATTATAGTCTTATACAATTTTATACAAATACCTTTTTTATTATTTTAATGTAATTTGATCATTCTTAATTTTAGGCGGCAAGATGTACGAGCAAGCGTACATGTTATTAGATTTGTAAATTCAGCAAAACTATAATTTGTATCAATATTTTGCATAATATAAATAATTTGTAGAACAGCAATAAATCAGTGTTCATTACGCACTCGGCGGATTTAGTTGTTTACTTTATACCCGTCTATCAATCAATATCATTATATTTTAAGTATCATCTTTATCATCCCTGTAAGGGTAGCCATATAGAGCATATATGCGCCCTTTACACCCATTTCCCACCACTGGAGCT
This sequence comes from Celastrina argiolus, assembly GCA_905187575.2. Lineage (NCBI taxonomy): Eukaryota > Metazoa > Arthropoda > Insecta > Lepidoptera > Lycaenidae > Celastrina > Celastrina argiolus. Next base: position 301,575 of record LR994578.1, on the reverse strand, counting down.
TCTGCGTACGAGGATCGGCAGGCAAACAATCATAATTCATAGAGGGACCCAAGTGGATGTCAAATCTGTCTGCCGGGATCCTCAAATATAGTATTGACAATCAACAAAGCGAGAAGTACGAAGTAACACATTTCCCTCAAACAAAGCGGAATGTAGACGTATGTGTATGAGTTCATAGTTCATACACATGCGTCTACATTCCATACCTATATAGGTATATGCTTTTGAAAATAGTATTAAAATATTGGATCAAACGAACGATCAAACGAGCGAACAAAACGAATTCCAGGAAGACCAACAGGTATTCCTCTGCAACCATGTTACAACCAACTAGGTATTACCGATTACTGAATTTATGTAGAAAAAATATTATCCCAACTGTTTACCATACCTACTTATTATGAAAATTTTGTAGCATCTAATGACACTGTGACGATGAGTGATAGTGACAAAAACTAACGTAAAAGTAAAAAAGACTAAATAAATATAAAATAGAGAACTTAATATAAATAAGGAGGGCAATTGTCTTAGTAAACTAGCAAAGTTTCATTCATTTCGGGTTTATCAATCTAAAATTATACCAAGTTTAAAAAAAACTAAAAAACTAAGTAAAGTTGTAATTTTATATTTTGGCCCTTATACCGATGGGTCCTACCTATATTTTATGAATAGTATATAGGTAGGATAGGTACATCGAATTTAGCACACGAGAGATGGGTATTTACCCGACTGTGACGAAGTTAAAAGGAAGTAGGTATAATAATTTTGTCATTATAGAAATGTAGGTATTGTGTAGATTTTGTTTCATCGTGCCTAAGCTAATAAAAAGATCCTATTTTAATGAACATGGTGTAAAGTACTTGATATTATCGTCTGGGTAACGTAATAGGTACCTAGGTATGCGATATATTCGTGGTCTTTTTTTTTTGTATTACTTTGCGAACACAAAGGTTAAAAATTTTTTTATTGATAAGCAATAACATAGTCAAAAGATCGCAACAGGTTACATGTTGACACGACAGCTAAAATGTTGGTTGCAGAATTTAATACTTATTAAACAACATTATGTATGAATTGTTACATCTGGGGACTTACTCTCCAAACTGATTCGATTTTGATTCAGATTCGATCGTGACGCATACCCGAAATAAATTGACGTTTGTTTATTTTGATTCTCAATCGATTGATATGGTCAGGACTCAGGAGTATAAAAAGTTACGATCTAACGATTTTCTTTATATTATCCTAGTTAATTTCAAAGTACCTAATCCACCAAATAAAATACCAAAAGCCGTTGATATGGAACTGATTCGATTCTCGATTGTGTCATGAGTAAGCCTGCTGTACTTCGAAAGACTGATAGAGCAGGTAAAGCAAAAAAAAACTAAGAATGAATATTTTATTGTTTAATTTATGCAATAAAAATGCTTCTTTGAACACCCAATTTCAACACTATCCCAAATAACTTTAAGAAGAACACTTTCTCCAACAAAGTCATGTGTGTAAAACACATGTAAGTTTATTGTGAAAGTTGGTAAACATACTAACTGTAACTGTTTTACAGGTTACAGATTATCACTTTATTTAAAAAGCAGACTTGCACAATCCCTAAATATAAAAAGGTAAACGAGCCTGGAACACACCATTAAACATTAAACCTTTTCCTGGAAACCCCTTGATATCATTTACTTCAACATAAACATTTATTAGTTAATTGTAAATCATCAAGTTGTAGCTGATCGGTACCACAATCCTGATAGTGTAAAATAATATGGTAATAGCACAAAGTAGATATATAACAGAGACACGACCTAGTACTAGAAAATGGCGACTGGCAAAATAAGATGTCCTTAGAAATTATGGAAACCGCCATCTAGCGCCACTATTGTAAAATACTAATTATGTACTAAATTAGTTTCGTATCTTCTTCTTAATTAAGGAGTTGAATTTAGCTTAATGTGATGTTATGCTTAAAAAATATGCTTATCTTTATTTTAATGTCAATATTTGTACTTAATTTGGCATATTTACATTTTATAATTTACAAACGTTAATAGTAGTGACATCTATTGCAATTTTTTGTATTAAAGATAGATTGTATGGGATGGTAGGCCATGGTAATAGGTAATAGGTATAATATTATGTTTCACATTGACCCACTTATTACTTGTAATAATAATAATATTAAAACATTTTTTTAACAGTTAAATGGTTTGGACATTACACTCAATTACACTTAAAATTAAGTAGGTATCAAAACTTAATTTTAACTGACTAGGGCAAAGCCAAAAGAGTAATTAATATATTTTATAGTATTTATATTGTGTTAATTTGTTCCACTGTAGTGCCTATGGGGTGTCAATGTCAATAGATTCGTGATAGTGAGCCAAATTACATAATTTGCATAGTTATTTTGGTTATTTTTAAAACAAATGCTAGCATAAAGTATCTAATAAAAATAAATTGTAAAAAATTGTATTGTATCCTCCTTTAGGTGAAAACTGTTATAATATTTAGTATGTTTAACAGGTTTTTAATATGAATTCACTGTAGTTTGTAATGTTGTAAACCTGTGTACATATTAGGTAACACTGCAATGCAATGGCTAATTAGGAGGAAACAAGTAAAACAACCAAGCCACAAGTCATAAGCTACAATATTGGTAGTTGGTGTATCAAGCTTTTGTTTATTTTGAGAGTGCCAATACAATTGAATCCCAGAAAACATAAATTTTCTATAATTGCAAACACACATCTATAACATAGCGAAGCATTTATAATCTATGCGCAAAACATACTCGCCTCTTTATAAGCCATCACACTGTATAAAACCATGCTATTTAAAGTAGCAGAAGCTTCAAATAACATGACTGATTTTGAAAATTATTCTTTTGTTGGATATACAGTCAGAAGTTTTTCATAGTTAGTATATTTTTTTTTATGTACTTATTTATTTTAATTAACCTAAATATGCAACTATGTAAGCATAGGCATAGTATTAAATTGCAGAATATACGAATATACAGCCAAATACATAGTATGTTTACTTTGTTGTTGCATGAACTTGAGTATTATATAGTGCAAAAAATGCAAGAAAAGACAACTTAAACATGAAGACCAATGTAAGACAAGTCAGAACGAATTAGCATAAATGCATTTCAATACGAGATATATATAGGATAACAAGCCAAAGCAACCAACTTAACATTCTTATAAAACCCAAATTATGCATTCACTTCAGGCATTAATCAAATTACCTTAAGTCAATAACATGATGTAAAGCTTTTTATTTGGTATGTTAACTTAGGAATGTATGAAATGAAAGATAGTATGAAACAAGAACTTTAAAGACCGACTAAATAATAACTACAAAAATGAATCATAATCCACTCATTCATAGTTTGCAACAACAACAAGACAGTTTATGAAGTTAGATCTTTTAGTTTAAAATGACAACACATTCCCATTTCCCACCACTAGAGCTTCTGCGTACGAGGATCGGCAGGCAAACAATCATAATTCATAGAGGGACCCAAGTGGATGTCAAATCTGTGTGCCGGGATCCTCAAATATAGTATTGAAAATCAACAAAGCGAGAAGTACGAAAAAATAAATTTCCCTCAAACAAAGCGGAATGTAGACGTATGTGTATGAGTTCATACACATGCGTCTACATTCCATTCCTTGGGCGAAACCAGAAATATTAATACCCAACAGATATTGCCAAATATATTCAGACTTCCACAAATTTGTTATAACGTTATTTGTCATTCCAGTTAAAACACTTGAGACACCTAAACTAGCTAAATCCTAAACACAAGCAGGACACAAAAGCTAAAAGCCAAAGCTACGTGCGTCTCATAGCGCTTTTCCTTTATTATTGGTAAGTGTACAGGCTGCAGGCATCATAAAATATAAATAGTATTATATAATATGTAATATATAGTAATATGTAGTAGAATTTCAGTTTCAAAACAAAAGCAGCGTGTTAATCGATGCTCAGATATACGATAACATAATAATATGGAATATGGAGTAATGGACGATTGCTAAAACAAAACTTTTAGATCATCCACTACATAATATTGTAATAAAATAAAGTAAAAATAAGTTTCCTTAACCTGTTCAACGTTTTCAATGTTATCCAATGACCATCATGATAATTAATACAGTAGTTGAAAAAATTCGAAGTTTGAAAAATAGTTAGGTACTGGTGCGAACTGCGCCCATGCGACCAAAGAGAATATTAGAGGTGGGCGATCCGCGAAAGATATACTAACGAAATCATTCGATTAGGAAAATGTCTCGAGATCTCGATTATGTCAGTTAGTAGTTACTAATAAAAAAAAGTTACGCACGCGCAGTCACGATTTCTTTTTGATCTAAGAAGAAATCGATCTAAGAAGAAAGTTTTACTCAACCTGCGGGCCACTAAGGCCCACTGGCCTTTTTTATTGGCCCATTTGAAGTACATTTTGAAAGAGTATTCATCGATTAAATACATAATATTATATTAGATACCAGACAACGGAAATATATTTAATACTTTTATTATATTATACACAAATTTAATACACATCCATGACCCAGGAACATTAAAAACTATTTGTTCCCTCGGCGGGATTCCAACCCGCGATCTCTCGCTCGAGTACCAGTGCGCTTAACCACTGCGCTACAGAGGACGTCAATTTTTCTCGACAGCTCAATCATGTAATGTGTTTTTGCATGTATGTGATGTATATTATTTACCTCACTGCATATTGTCAAAATCTAAATTTTCTGCTGTCTAAACTCTAAGTTTATCTAAGTATATTAAAGTTTGTATAATTTTATAAATTGTAACTTTGAGTTTCAATAAAAACAATTTTTGAAATACAAGTACCTATCGATAACATGTTGATATGATTTTGTATTGTCAATCCATGTATGTATACATGTTTATATATTAGTGTTTTTTACGAATACCTACTGGCTACTGACATGGTTCTTTCAATGCAAGATATGTTTGTGTGCTAAAATTGATCTTGTGTTGTAATTTTGTAGAAGTGTGAGTTTGTAACGACACGATTTATTTTTCAAAATTCAAAATATTTTATTTCCAAATAAAACTTAATAAGCTATTTTCGGAAAGTCAACAAAAAGGCTACCACCGGTTCAACCCTAGCCCGCCGAGAAGAACCGGCGTAAGAAACTCGGACAGGGCCATCTTTTAGCAAAAAGATTGTTTTGAATGCGTGGTTTGTTTTCATGGTGTGAGTTACCTTCCCCGCACCAAAACCGACAGACTGTTTTGTTAGAAAACTTTCCTGCGTCCCATATCCATGAGTATATAATCTAAGTTAGTTACTAATTCCATAATCGATTATCAACATTAGTATACAAAATAAATCGAATATGCCGATCATTCATAATCGCCCACCACTAGAGAATATTGGTTAAGACCATAGACTAATGTGCGCACAGACCAGTGTTGCCAGTATAATTTCCCAAAAAAGTACAAAGTGGCGTTCTGAAAAGGTACATTTAAATCAATGAACAAGGAAATTGGTTTTGACATAAAAGTACTTTGGTTAAGTATTTAAGTAACTTTTAAAGGTCTTGTCATTAATTTTAATACAAAACTATAAAAGGGTATAAATATATATAATATACAATATATATACAATATATAATGTATTATTTATACCCTTTTAAATGTTGATTGTTGAAAAATAAGTAGTTACTGGATTCTATGCCAGATAATCTTAGATTATATACTCCTGGATTAGCCTTATCGACAAATTTCCCTCTAGCCGTGGTACAAGATTAAAAATCTAGCGCAACCATAAAACTAATAGCGGAATCGATTCTAACCATTCAATGAATTGGTACAGCATCGCGACTAATGACGTCTATTACTAAAGCGCTAAAAATCCATTTAGCGCTGTTAGTTTCCGAAAAAAATAGTCCCAACTCCCAACATGTAGAATTTCAAAATATATTAAATACACTTTCATTTGTGATTGTTATTTTATTTAATTATTATATATATTACTATAAAAATAAGAATTAAAATTTTACATGCAATGTTTTTAAAATGGTCAATGTGTCTCGTTCACGAGTCAAGTACAATTGTAATCAAATCTTGTTTGTAAACGATCTCCATCCAATTGTATACTTTAAATACAAGGCATACGGTTAATATTTTAAAAGTACGCTGACATACTCGGACTTTTTACGACCCTCAGAAGTGATGTGACATGACAATGATTTTATCGACATTTATGAAATATATATTTCACCGTACCTAGTAAAAATTTGATTTAAACATAATATTGGATTGTTTTGCATTTTACTTGACAGCTCAAGCATGTAAAGTGTTTTTGTATGTAGGTATTTGATGTTTATTTACCTTACCGCCTACAGTCAAAATCGAGAAATGACATGGGCTTTAGATTTTGGAAAGAAAATTTATATTTCTTTGATTTGTAGGTTATTTTACTACTGAAAAGGAGTGTAATGTCCTTAGACGTGTGTATATTATGTCATGGTGGTGATATTTTAATATTACATAACTATCTGACCCTTGCCCACTTGAGCATACAAACCGTTTAAACCTTCCCTGGACTTCCACGAATATTTCAAGACTAAAAATAGCCGAATCGGTTCAGCTGTTCTCGAGTTTTTTCTCTTCCTGTTCATCTGTTACGTAACCACTAAAGCAATCATAGCGAAATTTGGATCTGAAACAGATTAATTAGGCTAGATTTTATCGTAGAAAAATTAAGTAAGTACATTTTTCTATCATCTAAGCCACACTTACTAATTGTGTGAGTGTGGCTTGGATGAGGGCACCCCAGACAATATTTTTAGCTGTCCTAAAAATCTTTCGTTTTCTGATTTCCTTCCTGCTCATATCCCTCGACTAAGCCCTCGACCCATTAATCTCAAGTCTATTTTATCCTATGTATTTACTCCTTTTGTAGAAACTTAATGTTCATTAGTAGTTTTAAATCACACCAAACTTTGACATTTGACAAACTTGCGACCTCCGTAGCGCAGTGGTACAGCGCGTGGTACTCGACCGAGAGGTCGCGGGTCGAATCCCGCCGAGGGAACAAAAAGTTTCCAATATTCCGGGGTCATAGATGTGTATTAAATTTGTGTATTAATATAATAAAAATCTTTATTATAGTATAATATATTTATATTTCTTAATATAAGTCTTTTATTAAGCTTTAGCTTAATATATTAAGACTTTTATATAATACAAGTTCTTCGGATACTTAGCACAGGGCCAGATTGACGTGGTGTGAAGCGTATATAGATATTATATTATATTATTATGTATTGGTATTCTATATATTTATTCTTTATGTCGTCTTAAAATGCGTGACGGAAAAAAATATACCCACTGCAGTACTGCTACAGTAGTACATTTTTGAACTCTCACGTTGGCAACTCCTATTGAGGGGATCCCCCCCGGATTTGAATAGATATTAGATCTATTCAAATTTAAAATTTCAAATATGAAAGACGGTGTAAGCAATTAAAGAATAAAGCAAAATCAAAGTAACTTCGATCAATGCCAATGGAATAACCGAGACATACACAATTACGTCAGTTTTAAACAAGTTTAAAGTTTTATGTTTCGACTTGTATATACATAACGATGAACAAAACTGTTTATTTTTATGAGAGGTTCGTAGAAATTTTATAGAGAATTAATTACCATTTAAGCGAGTTTGTTGCAGAGAGTCATAGATTAGAGTAATAATATATTATTACAGAGAGTAGACAGTACCGTTTAGATATAATATCTATTACTCTGATTTAATAAGCAGTTCTCTAATTAACAGACACTGTTAGTCAGTGTATTCGAATAAATTTTAGAAGGCGACAAATCGACTATTGCCTTATATGCGGGGAAACTCGTTCAAAAAGGTTGTTTACACTTCAAAGACATTCTTGCTGATATTGTCTTCTGCACGCGTTCAAGAAACTCCTCTTGTGAGGATGTTATCATAACAGTTACTAATTTGCGCAGTGTGCATCTTAAGTTAACTAAGTAATACATAATAATAATTATTCTGTGGTTCGAAGGTTTTGTTCCATGCAGTAGGTACCTAGATTCAAATATTTGTTTTTGCAGACATAATATTTAAAGTAAAATACCTAATTGTAATTAAAAAGATTTCAAGGTATTTTATTCTTAATTAAATTGTAAAACCAAATAAAAATAATATTATCCTTACTCTTTGTTAACTATGCTACCTATAATAATCTATATCTGCTATAGCTCAAGTAAGCTATTTACAAGCACAATTTATGCACTATGTTTAGGGCTGCCATCCGTCCGGGTTTCCCCGGATTTGTCCTAGTTTGAAAGCCGTCCGGGGAGCGTCCGGGCGGGGTTTAAGTTGTAGTCCAGGTAAAACCCGGACTAAAACTTGCCCATGCCCCAAAAGTTGTAAATCAAGATGTAAGCTAATGAATAAAGTATTGAAATGTCCGGGGTTAAAGCTCCAAAATCCTGGGAAATTACGGGTTTACGGGAAAGTACAGGTTTTACAGATGGCAGCCCTAACTATGTTAAAGTTTCACTTTGTACAGGTGGTATTCAATTTGGAAATTCCTAAATCTCGTCCTATTTAAATCATGTTAATCATAGTAGGCCTAAGCCTGGAATTGGCAATGAGTTATACCTTGTTTGAACAGTGCTTTTCTTTTTTGTAATGCTATTTTCTCTTTTTAGATGATGCCTGAACAAAGTATCTCTTGGACAGATCTGCTAGGCAGTATATCACTAAAACAAACATGAATAAAATATGTTTGTGTCCTGGACTGTGGTCTTCGTCTGGGTCTCGCCCTACTGCCTCATCAGCCTTTCAGAAGAAGTGAGAGTAGTAACTAAGAAGTGAGTAGTAACTCATATAAATTTTACATTTTACAAAATTTTGCACTATATTTAGTTACTTATCTATATACATGGTGTAAAAAAATGAGTGATAATAATTTAGGGTGTGTATGTGCCTCCTCTGTGGAGTATACTGTGAAAGTACTAGCGCTGAAAGAATTACTTTTAACTTTCATGTTTCTATGAGAATTGCCCCAACATCATAAATTTGCCCATACAAGAAGTTAAAAAAAAATCACTTTCAGTGCTGGTTACCTACTTTCACAGTTAACTCTGTATAAGGGTCCTATTCACACCTTAAAGTATTATCACTCATTAATATTGCAGTCTGTATAATATATTAAAATAGAGTGCAATTTTGTTTATTTTCGAAATTAAGTAGTTGTAGTAGTCCTATTTCTATTTAGTATTTTTTTACTCATTACCAATCTGGCGGCGGTTCAAGCATTTTAGATAATACTAGAAAACTGAATTTTCAATAGCCCAGAAGGCATTATATAATAATATATAAATATCAATATATGATATTTCCAATTTCATTCAATATAACATTTAACATAAGCCAGTATTTTAAGATTTATGTAATAGTGAAAGATGAAAGATCCATTATCTTTCATCTTTCACTATTACATAAATGAATTTCCTTTAAAATGAACAAAGTATACAAAAGAAATTTTATAAAAATTATGTATTTCTAAGAAACTGCTGATGGTTTGAAGCTTTTCTGTGAGTTTTGTGTAATCACTCCACATTCACTCCGTACAAAACTGTTTGAAACAATTGGGACTTTCTTAAATTATTATTTATTATTCCACTAGTATGTTAACTAAATGAATAGTTCTTAGCTTTTAGATAAAATAGGTATATGTTATGAACCAAGTAATAAATTAAGCACTATACAAAATGTCTGGTCATTATTAATAATTAAAATGCTCATAGTAGGAGTGCAATTTGATAATAATTATGTACATTTTCATCTTTACATTTCAACTTTACATTTTAATAATGACCAAGTATTATAGGTCACATATTGTCAATCACCTTTTGGGCTAAGTAATAAAAATAATAAATATGTTTAATAACAGTTTTTAGGGTCCTTACCCAAAGGGAAAACAGGACCTTATAACTAAGATTTCACTGTCTGTCTGTCACCAGGTTATATCTCATGACGAAAGTTTGTGAGTGTGTGTACGTTTATTCCGTTTCATGCAAAACCTACTGAACGGATTTTGATGAAATTTGGTATGGCAGTAGCTTACATGCTGGATTAATAATAATGCCTCCCACAGATTTTAAGTGAAGGTGACCGGCTTTATTGAAACCAAAACAAATATGCAGAAGTAATTATATAATAATATACTAGCTGACCTTTCGACTTTTAGCGACACTAACAAACAGCAATTCATTTTTATATAATATAAGAATAAAATAATAGATTAAAAGATTAAATGTGTATATTAATATAATAAAGCACGAGGCTAGATGAACGTGGTGTGAAGTGTCATATTACACAGACAGTCAGACACACAGATACATAAACACAAATAGACACGTCAAACTTATAACGCCCCTGTTTTCGACGGGAGTTAAATATAGGTAGTAGGTTGAAGTCCCCCGCATGAGGATAAGGCACTCACCTGCTAGCCACTTTCCACTCTGCCCAGCTGAGCTCACCGCTCCTGTCGCTGGCAGCCTTCGCTAGCCCTTCCCTGGGACTGCCGGGGATCTCACCTGGCGGTCAGTACAGGTGGTGGTACAGGAAAAGTAGCGTAGGATCGAGCCAGCTTGCACCTGAGGATAACGAACCCAGACAGAGTACAGAAATCACTCAACCCAGTGACCGTCACGCCGTAGTGAGATGAGGAAGTTCCCTCGTTCAGGAGACATAGCCCCGACAGCGAAAAACCTCGGCCCCAGAAAGGGGATTGTAGGAGAAAGAACTCGGATTCCATGAGTATAAATCACTTCGCCCGATAGAGAGAGAGACATTATTCATAATGCATGCGCATTATATTAGGTCCTTACATATGAAATTGGCGTTTTGTCGTACTGGCCACTTTGATCTTAAATATATCCTCTATGGTTAGGAATTCCAAATTCAAATTTAAACAGTTATTTACTCATGCATTTGTGTTTTGAAAACCGTAATTAATTTGTTTTTTTCTCTTTTGTTTTTTTTTCTGCGTCACTTATTTCACAAAATGCAAAACTTATATATATTATGACTTTATAAATAAGATAGATCATTCTGTTACTTTACCGGCACCTATACAATTTTGCTTTTGTAACGCCCAAAGGTTGACTGGTAGAGAATGCCGCATGGCATTAAGTCCGCCTTTGTACAGTTTGTGCATTAAGTTTAATAAATAAATAAAACTTAAAATATCGCATTATTTACGAGTACGAGTTCCACCGTGGCACCAGTGCTGCAGAAACGGCTCGAAGGATTAATGATGTGTATGGGGGTGGTGTCGCAAAAGAAAACAAGGTGGGTTTTTGGTTTAAAACCACATCAGAGTTAGTTACAGGCTGCGGTGTTGGTGACAAACCCGTTTTAATCCACTTGAAGCAAATTTTGAAGGTGAAAAAGCTTGAAAGGTGGGTACTTCATTAATTGAGTGAAGCAAACCGACAAACGCGCGTCGACTGCTGCGTTACATTGCTCAACCGGCACAATAATGAAGGAATTTTAAATCGGATCATTACATGTGATGAAAAGTGGATCCTGTACGATAATCGTAAACGCTCATCGCAATGGCTGAACCCTGGTGAACCAGCAAAGTCTTGCCCCAAGCGAAAATTGACTCAAAAAAAGTTACTTGTAAGCGTTTGGTGGACTAGTGCCGGTGTCGTACGTACACTATAGCTTTCTTAAATCTGGTCAGACGATTACGGCTGATGTCTATTGTCAGCAACTGCAAACCATGATGGAAAAGCTCACCGTTAAATCAATCGCTCTACGCCACTGCTGCTTCAAGACAACGCTAGGCCACACACGGCCCAACAGACGGCTACCAAATTAGAGGAGCTTCAATTGGAATGTCTAAGACATCCACCGAACTCTCCGGACCTTGCTCCAACAGATTACCATTTCTTTCGAAATTTGGATAACTTCTTGCAAGGAAAAAAATTCAATTCCGATGAGACAGTCCAAACCGCTTTCAAAGATTTCATTGATTCCCGTCCGAATGATTTTTTTAGTAAAGGGATTAATGAACTACCTCAAAGATGGCAAAAGTGTATAGATAGCAATGGTACATACTTTGATTAATAAAATATATTTTAATATGAAAAAATCGTCTTTATGTTCCTCCCATACAAAACGCCCATTTCATATGTAAGGACCTAATATAAATGCCCTGATTAATCACTTGGTCCATTACATATTATATTGACTGTATTCTGTAGTATTGCGTTAAATGTATAAACGTAAGATTTTATTAAAAAAAAAAATTCACACAACACATCGACTCGCACTAGACCGGTATTTTTAAAATTTAAGTAATATCTAAATCTAGATAAACAATAAACTGGTTTTGGTGTACACAATTACTCTGAAATTAAATTTAGTATTATGTATCTATTACGAAAATAATTTTATGACAGGAGGAAGATGAATAAGATTCTAATTTGTATGATTTTTCCGTTTCAGGCGTAAAGTCTCCACGCGGCGTCAGAAAGAAATCTTTCTGTTCATGTTTGACCTGCTTCAAATGATTGTGGTGACAGTTCAATGAATGGATCTTCATAAACACTCCAATTACTCCACTCCGACGTTGGCTACTTTGCTCATGTTTGTCCTGACAAAAATAATAAGTATGTACAGAAGACGATTACGCGATTCAGGTTTGTTTGGTCGAATGACATCCCACGCAACTTTTTGTTCCTACGGCGGGAGAACCCGTGAACTCCAGCACCAACTCGCTCAACCACTGCGCTACACAGAAGTCGTCAAAACATAATCACTATTACCTAGTGACTGTAAATCATTATAAATTGCCAATTTTATGTAATAAGGTACGGCGGCTATCGCGTATGAAATCGCCGCTAGGAGCGCTAGTGAAGAGTAAGGTCTCCAAAATGTGAAAATCACTCATCTGGTTGGCGACGCAGCTTTATTTCTGTTTAGATTAATGTAGCTAATATTTAGCATTAATTATACAGTATTATAATTTACGGATCAATGAATGTGACTGCTTTGAGAGGATTTTATCTTTTCATTTTTTGCGCCCGCGAGTGCCAGACGACGACGATATCAACATCACCGTTAGGGTAGGTTAGTTCTGGAATGGAAGTATGGATAAATGCACATCAATACTTATATAGATAGGTATGTTTATAAATTGAACAAAAGCACAGAACTCGGATAGCAAATTGGCAGGAAATAGCTGAAACAGACTATTACCGCTCTACATAATAATTATGTCCAACAAGCCGTAAACGACTTGAATACTGTACAAAGTTTACTTCTATACAATTTCAAAGCAAAGGCGATTCATTCTGCTCTCGGCAACCGTCCGATGCGCAGACTATTTTCCTACCGATCTCAATATGAAACTTCCTAATTCCATTATTCCTAAATCTGTAAACATCCAAGTTGTTTAAGTATTATTGTGTACTAGCTGTGCCCGCGACTTCGTACGCGTGGAAAAGTGATTAAGGGCACTTTAGTATTTTTAAATATATTTTTAGTTTATTGGCGCAACCGCTGTCTGACTGTCTGGGTGTCAAAACTTTAATACGTGTAGGTATCAAGCTAAAAATCATATTAAATACTCAGGATCTTCTGTCCCTTCTGGCTCTACCTAAAGATTCAGCCGATTATGTCGCTAATTTTCGTAATTTTCAACACTCCAAAGGGAACTAAAACCTAAAGGTTACTTCCCGGGAACTCAGAATTTTTAAATTTGATATGAAGCAACGTCTTAATAGTGCCGACATAGGATAAATTGCGAAACCATAAAAATATCTTTAATTTTTTTGAACTTGTAGTAAGTTCAAAAAAAAAATTCGTTTTTGTCATTAATGTTTTGAGATATTAAATTGAAACTTATATTGCAATTACATACTAAGGACGTATTCAAAACGAAACTCTCGGTTAGACATGGGCGCAGTGGCACGCCCCGCCGAGGATCCAGCAGGCTTACTCTCGACACATCCGAGAATCGAATCAATTCGATCTCAACGGTTTTTGGTGTTTTATTTGTTAGATTACTTTGGAACTAATTAGGATAAAGAAAACCGTTAGAAATAAACAAACGTAAATTTATTCGGGAGTATGCGGCACGATCGAATCTGAATCAAAATCGAATCAGTTTAGAGAGTTAGGCCGATCGGTTTTAGTAGCATTTTTTATTAACCTACCGTAAGTATAATAGTAATAATATAAATAAATGAAATTTAGTTTTAAAGAAAATATAAAATAAAAAAAGATTAAATTTGAATGGTTGATGCAGCGCGGTTCCCGCCGCGCTTCATACAAACGTCCAGCAATTTTTTTTAATTGTCATAAATTGTTTGTTATTTATGAACCGATTGAGATGAATTAATAAATATTAAGTCAAGATTACTACATTATAATATGATTGAACCACATCTAAATCGGATAAGCCGTTTCTGAGATTAGCGTGCACAAATGCACCGACAAACAGACAAAAATTCAAAAAAATATTGTTTTGGGTACTATTGCATACTTAAATAAAAGTCTCCTATAACACAGGCACAGATAGCACAGTTAGCGGCTGTGCGTGATTAAATTCAAGCACCGGTACTGCTTGTTAGCACATTTTAATAGTATTTTTTACCCAGCAGTGGGGTGGAGCTCCTTTGGTTGACCTTCGCCAAAGTTCCTACCTACCAGCATCTGATACCTACACTAAACCAGCCCGGCTCGGACGTACGACGTAGCAGCCGGCGGCGCCCGGTCGAATCACGGCGAAACGATTTTAATTTTGATATACCTATTTCCTAAACTATTCATTATATTTGCATGGTATAAAGGGCAAATATAGTCTTCATGGAATGCTTAAGCCAACTAACGTATTAAAATGATAAGGATTAATACAGTGATGGTATAAATAGCTTTCCAAAAACCGCTTAATTGCCCGTTTTTTTAGTTTATCGCGAAAGGCATTCTTTTAATAATACAGTTAGGTAATTAAGTTGATTTTATACAATAAATGATAATTTATTTCAATTTGTGAAGTAAGTTCAAAAATACAATTTTTATATTATTATGACACGGACACTTGTCTTCCCAGAAAACAGCTGTGTAAGCGATCCCCCCGCGCCCCCCGCACGAACCGTTCGACCGCAGGCCGCGCGCGCGAAATTCATCCGACTTGCTTCAAATTTATCGTCACTGCTCGGCTCCTATGTATCGTAGCGTTATGTTATATAGCCTATAACCTGCCCAGGAATATGGGCTACAATCGTACCAAGTTTGGTTAAAATCCCTTCAGTAGTTTTTGTTCCTATCGCGCACATACAGACAGACAGACAGACAGACAGACAGACAGACAAAAATTTTACTAATTACATTTTTGGCATCAGTATCGATCGCCAATCATCCTCCAATATGTATTTTGAAAAAATATTCAATGTACAGAATTGACCTCTCTACAGTTTTATTATAAGTATAGAAGATATAATACAGGGTGGCCAGGAAAGTGACATCCAAAAAAGCTTAGATAGTCCATACATGTTTCGCGATTTTGGGTCGTTTTCGAGTTACAAATTTTTTAAATATTTTTCAGAAAAAATACGGCCTTTTAATGTACTACTATTTAATACGACTGTTTAATATTTTTTTTATGATTTGTTGTTAAATAAAAATTAAGTAAGTAAAAACTTTTTCGTATTTTCAGGCTCATTAATTGTACTTTTATGCATAATAAATCAGCTTACTAACATGTAACAAAAAAAAAATCGAATGTGATAAATTATCATTCCAGCTGGTCAGTCTTGATTTTAAAACTTTCAAATTAAAAATCTAAATAGGTAGACCCATTTAGAAAACTTGGTTTTGTAAGCTTCCATAAGAAGAGTAAAAAAGTGCTACTAGTAGGATATTATTCGCTTAAATGAGCCCTCAAAGGTACTGAGGTGGAAATTTCTCCAATCAGTAAATTGATTTGTGTAGTGTTCGGTTCCTGCGCCGAGGAACCCCAACTGTAAGTATAGTGACTCACTCTTAACTCGTTGCAAAACTAAAAGGGACACTCGAGAAACGTATCGGCTCTATGACACAGACGGAGCCAGTCTGATCGCTAGGATCACTGCCAACCCCACTACCGGTTATTAATGGATCCTTCAGGTAAAATAAATAAAACGGTAAAATAACGGTAAAATAAAAATAAGGGAGTGCCCTTTGTATAGTGTTGTTAATTACGAACGGCATTAGAAATAACATTGACGAAATTCGTGATTTCGTCACCTATAATATATATTCTTCTAGTGCTGGAAATGTTTTTATACCTATTATTAGAAACCTCAGAATACTCGTAACTACAAAGCAATTACAAACGACAAGTCGATGTCGATACGGAGGCACAATCATCTATCATAAAATATCGTTGCACTGTGTCCCTCTATCTATCACCATTATTAACTTTCGAAACGTCTATCTGTCACATCAGTTTGACCGGCCACGAACCCATAGTAATAGTATCCGCGTATCTACCTTGTAGTACCTACCCTATCATAAACTGGGTCAATTGATAGCTCTGTTTATTTTACAATTTTTATTATTATTTTATGTTTACATTATTTTTAATTATTTGCTTAACCATTTTTGTTCCTATTCCTTCATTTTTATTAAAACATTTTTATTTGGTTCATTTCTCACTAAGTACATTATTTCTTAAAATGTTGCTACTTTGTTTCTATATTACATTGTCTTGCTTTATACATTCTTTATTAACTTATCTATACTTTCTTTTTTTTAGACATGTTGCATCATTACTACTATTATATTCCTATTCAATGTTACATTTATTTTCTTGTTTATGTGCTATTTATATTATTGTTACCCGAGTTAATTTTTGCATTACTTACTATTTTTATACAATTTAAATATATTATATCTAGCAATATCCCGCGAAACAATTATAACCACAACCTGCAAGCAGATGAGTGAGTGTACGCATAGGCATGCGTTTGATGCACCTCCCTCCTCCCACACTGCTTATGCGTACACTCGCAAGCAAAAAACATGAAAACACCACCACCACACAAGCAATAATGTTAACACGATCGTGCAAAGTCCCACCACCATGCAGGTTGCAAAACTCGACGCGCGTTTCGCTCCGACCCCGGAGCATCCTCAGGATGTTGACTCTGCGAACAATGTTCGTTAAGTACTTAAACTTACTTTTACTTACTTACTTTTGCAACCTGCATGGTGGTGGGACTTTGCACGATCGTGTTAACATTATTGCTTGTGTGGTGGTGGTGTTTTCATGTTTTTTGCTTGCGAGTGTACGCATAAGCAGTGTGGGAGGAGGGAGGTGCATCAAACGCATGCCTATGCGTACACTCACAGTAGTATAGATTCGCCGGTTCTGGCTCAAGAGCCAGAACCGGCGGATCTTAGCCGACTACAGGCGTTGGTCAGTTAAAAAAAAAAAAAAAAAAAAGTTTGGTGTCAAAATAGGGGTTTTCCGCTACGCCCGATCGATAGCAAGCATTCCCATGGCGCTATATCTCACCGTTCCTGACTTACGATATGATCTAATAAACTCATTAGTATTTATCTACTCCACTAATGACATTCCTCATTCATTACTATTGTCCTATTGTTCTATGTCAAGCCCTTGTTCACTGAGTATTGGGCAGGTTATTTGAATGATTTCATTAAATAAAAAACTTATAATTTTATTGCAATTGTTTTATTTTATGTATAACTTTCTTAATAATACACAGTGTTAATTACACAACAATCCAACGTGATGTTCATATTTCAAAAACAAGACTGAAACATCATATGCAATAACATATCATTTTTCAAAGTATCTCTACTATTAAATTCGCTTATAAAATAACTCTTTCATTAAATCTTAAAACAAGATTTGAACATCATATTCAAAAACAAATCATTCCTGAGTGTATCGCTGCCAAATTCATTTTGAAAGTCTTTCAATGACTTGTTTTTAAATTTATATATTAAGTATAATCATTTTGTAACCGAACATTATTAAAACGCCATTTCCTTGCATTTCTGTCCAAAAACATTTTATGCATATAATAAACAACATTCCTTTGGTATGTTTCCAAATAATTGAAGTCGAGATTTAAAAAAAAACTCGGGTTTAATTTCGAATAAAATCTTTTATTTCAAAATAACTCTTTCATTAAATCTTAAAACAAGATTTGAACATCATATTCAAAAACAAATCATTTCTGAGTGTATCGCTGCGTTCAAAAACATTTTATGCATATAATAAACAACATTCCTTTGGTATATTTCCAAATAATTGAAGTCGAGATTAAAATAAAAAAACTCGGGTTTAATTTCGAATAAATATTTTATTTCAAAATAACTCTTTCATTAAATTTCAAAACAAGATTTGAACCTCATATTCAAAAACAAATCATTTCTGAGTGTATCGCTGCGTCCAAAAACATTTTATGCATATAATAAACAACATTCCTTTGGTATGTTTCCAAATAATTGAAGTCGAGATTAAAAAAAAAACTCGGGTTTAATTTCGAATAAATCTTTTATTTCAAAATAACTCTTTCATTAAATTTTAAAACAAGATTTGAACCTCATATTCAAAAACAAATCATTTCTGAGTGTATCGCTGCGTCCAAAAACATTTTATGCATATAATAAACAACATTCCTTTGGTATGTTTCCAAATAATTGAAGTCGAGATTTAAAAAAAAAACTCGGGTTTAATTTCGAATAAAATCTTTTATTTCAAAATAACTCTTTCATTAAATCTTAAAACAAGATTTGAACATCATATTCAAAAACAAATCATTTCTGAGTGTATCGCTGCGTCCAAAAACATTTTATGCATATAATAAACAACATTCCTTTGGTATGTTTCCAAATAATTGAAGTCGAGATTTAAAAAAAAAACTCGGGTTTAATTTCGAATAAAATCTTTTATTTCAAAATAACTCTTTCATTAAATCTTAAAACAAGATTTGAACATCATATTCAAAAACAAATCATTTCTGAGTGTATCGCTGCGTCCAAAAACATTTTATGCATATAATAAACAACATTCCTTTGGTATGTTTCCAAATAATTGAAGTCGAGATTTAAAAAAAAACTCTGGTTTAATTTCGAATAAAATCTTTTATTTCAAAATAACTCTTTCATTAAATCTTAAAACAAGATTTGAACATCATATTCAAAAACAAATCATTTCTGAGTGTATCGCTGCGTCCAAAAACATTTTATGCATATAATAAACAACATTCCTTTGGTATGTTTACAAATAATCGAAGTCGAGATTTAAAAAAAAACTCGGGTTTAATTTCGAATAAAATCTTTTATTTCAAAATAACTCTTTCATTAAATCTTAAAACAAGATTTGAACATCATATTCAAAAACAAATCATTTCTGAGTGTATCGCTGCGTCCAAAAACATTTTATGCATATAATAAACAACATTCCTTTGGTATGTTTCCAAATAATTGAAGTCGAGATTTTAAAAAAAAACTCGGGTTTAATTTCGAATAAAATCTTTTATTTCAAAATAACTCTTTCATTAAATCTTAAAACAAGATTTGAACATCATATTCAAAAACAAATCATTTCTGAGTGTATCGCTGCCAAATTTATTTTGAAAGTCTTATATTATTTAACACATTCAAATTATTTTACGGAGTGAGAATTTAATAATAATTATACATAGGTATATAATACAATATGTACTATCTTAGCTACTATAGTCAGCAGTTACATTGCGATTTTTATCAATTTCAATAACATTATCGAACTCTGCATAAACAACACAATTGATCGTTTGAGTCAGAGCAGATTCAAAGACGAGGTATAAGAAAACAATGAGTATTTTTTTTCTTTTTAAACAGTTTTAATGGTTCTTAAACATTACAATACAATGGCGGTAAGAAAAAAAAATCTCATATTCTTTTTATAATATAAAATATACAAAGATTAATAAAACACAATACTAAATAATAAAAAAAAAAAAAAAAAAAAACATGATTACATAATCATATATAATAATATTTAACTAAATAAGTACATTTTTTTTACAGTTCTCTCAATTTATAATGACCCCATGCCAACATATCGATCTGATTTGGTAATATGTAGCGCTTAGTGTCTTCGTATGACAAAGAATTTTATTAATTTCCTGAGTAAATATTGTATGTTTTATTGATCTAAACCTATGCATAAAAACAAATCATTTCTGAGTGTATCGCTGCCAAATTTATTTTGAAAGTCTTATATTATTTAACACATTCAAATTATTTTACGGAGTGAGAATTTAATAATAATTATACATAGGTATATAATACAATATGTACTATCTTAGCTACTATAGTCAGCAGTTACATTGCGATTTTTATCAATTTCAATAACATTATCGAACTCTGCATAAACAACACAATTGATCGTTTGAGTCAGAGCAGATTCAAAGACGAGGTATAAGAAAACAATGAGTATTTTTTTTTCTTTTTAAACAGTTTTAATAGTTCTTAAACATTACAATACAATGGCGGTAAAAAAAAAAAAATCTCATATTCTTTTTATAATATAAAATATACAAAGATTAATAAAACACAACACAACTAAATAAAAAAAAAAAAAAAAAAACATGATTACATAATCATATATAATAATATTTAACTAAATAAGTACATTTTTTTTACAGTTCTCTCAATTTATAATGACCCTATGCCAACATATCGATCTGATTTGGTAATATGTAGCGCTTAGTGTCTTCGTATGACAAAGAATTTTATTAATTTCCTGAGTAAATATTGTATGTTTTATTGATCTAAACCTATGCATGGTATGGTTTTGAATATTTTTATTGAAAAGACAAGATTCATAATTTTCTAATTCTAACTTTTTTGTAACACTAAAAGTTCACACCCTTGGCTTTTGCGATAGACTTTTTTATCTACTGTAAATGCACACATTTTTGATCGGAGTCCTACAAATTCTTCTAAAATATTTTCATCTTTAAAATACCCTAACTTTTTTTTGTTTATTCTAGGATAACCAAATAAATTCTCGGATCGATAATCTGATGTATCAAACCTTAACATCAAATCAGGTTTGAGTTCTTCATATAAATTATTAGTAAAAAATTGGTATATAAAACTATCAATATCAGTATACAATAATTTCGTTTTCTCACCAAACTTTTTCAAAACATAATCATAATGGAATTCATACATGAGTGTTTTTGAAATATCTAAAATGCAAAACCCTAGGTAAATGGCTTTATTATGTACAATTTTTGTTTTCCGTAATTGAACTGCTACTAAATTTTCTGAAAATATTGACATACTGTGGAATTCTGGTTTTGCTATTAAGTCTTGTGCTCCTAAAGACTTACCTTGATTTTCCCAATAGGTTACAAGCTTTACATTTACTCTTTTTTCAATGTTTTCCATAGTTTTTCCAAAAACTGAATTATTCATAAGTTTATAAAAATCTTTTTCAAAATCTGATGATGCCTTTGTTCTTAGTTTAGTATTTAAATCAATATATTTTTGTAGCCAAGGATTTTGATTACATTTTAAAACTCTGTGAACCTTTTGTAGTTCAATGCCTAACTTAAGACATTGTTTCAAATTTCTATAGTGAATTATTCAAATTTGGAACTAACTTAACATTTTTCGTATTACCTATACAAATATTTTCAGGACATAGAGGTAAATCGGAGTGCAAATCGTGAAGTTTATCAGGATATTTTCTTGCAAAATGAAACCATATTCACATGTATCAGGAATATCAAAGTCGATGTCAGGATCCACCCACTCAAATCCGTCTACAAGATGGTATTGAGACATTGCCCAACCATATAGATTATTTGCATCAAAGTATGTAAGAAAAGATTTTGATTTTATTTTATCATAACCAGTCATATACTGGTTATTTGTCTTAGCATATATAGTGCTACATTGTGATATGCCACCACGAATACCTGCTCGGATGAACGCTATTTTATCAAATTCAATTTTAGTATACTTCAACATAGCATCCCAACTTAAGCCAGGTGCAGTATAATAGTATGCTGGATCTAATTTATAAGTTCTAAAACAAATATCTTTAAAATTTTCAAATATGTCTGTTAAAAGTAAAACATCAGTTTTGAAGTTTAAGTTAGAATAATAAAAAACATATTTGAACATTTGAAGTGGTTCCAAACATCTTGTGCATGATTGTAATAATGATCAGATACATTAGAATCAGTTAATGTGCTATAGAAATGGTTTTGACTAGGTAAGGATGTCACTTTTAAACTATCATAATATGTCATGAATTCATACGGATAAACACCTTTTCCTTTTAAACAAACAAAGTCTAGGTTGTTGGGAAAATTCATTTTGAGTGTATGAAACTGTTCATCTTAAAGATTTTTTGCCAAATTATCAAGGCTACAAGGCAAAAATTTCAGTGAATGAACAAATCTCAATTTAAACATTTCATTGTTAATAAATAAGTTTTTAGTAAAATAAATGTATCTCTCCTTGTTTTGAGGTATCAAGTCGACTTGTCCTTCAACAAAGTTGAGCGCATGAACTATAAAATGTGAGTCATAGGGACTTAAATTATGAAGAAATACTGGAACGAAATTCGGTGGCCTAAACTTTTTTGAACATAAGTCATGCGCCACACCTCTAAAATTTCCAGTACTCCTATCAAAGTCTTAAAACTTCATGTTCACCTAAAATTGTTTCACAAATACAACAAATGGAACAATCATCAATTTTTTTTTTGTCTTCGTCAGTTAGAGGATAAGCAGCTTTTTGCAAGTTATTTTTACTACAAAATAATCGTATATCATTGTATAATCTACTCAGGAACACATTTGCACAATCGGGTCCGCTGTAAGTTTCATATTTTGATAAAGTTTCATCATAAGAACACTTTATATAATATCCGAAACTATAAGGTTCATGCTTTTGAATGCTATTGGTATAAGACTTAGATAAATTGTTAGCACATAAATGGACTAGCTTTAGAAAAGCTTCAAAATCTGCATATATTATAAAAGGTATTTTTAAGTTTCTTTCAAAATGTTCAAACCTAAGTTTATCGTTAGATGTTGGTTCTGCAAACCAATTTTTAAATTTTTTTTTTCGCTACTTGGTAATTCGACAGTTACATGAGAACAGTAATTTTGTTGGTGATTTGATAATCTTTCACTTGTACGAAAGCATAATAAACATCCATCACAAATATAAACCATATGATGATGATTTGAAAGTTGTTTGCTTAACAAACGCGATAAACTCTTTATATAACAATAGTGACTATTTGTTCCATTTGTTATGTATAATAAATTAATATGAATGTTTTGGGACTTTTAGTAAAATACAAGGGACCTATAACATTATTTTTTTAACTTCATTATTAAATTCCAATCCGAAAACGTTAATACTTATACTAATTAAATTTTCAACTTTGTGAATATCGGTTAACTTCACCGGGAAAGATATACCATTAAAATTTAATTTATTTGCATTCATGCTGTACAGTCAAACCTCACCTCAATAAACAAATCTGTTAAAACCGTTGAACAATTAGAACAGACGGTAGGTGAGCTTGAGGATGGCCTAAATAAAGCATACCTCAGAAGCTGTCCTCTCAAAAAAACAACCAATAAACGTAACGTACCGTGGTGGAGTGGTACTCTGGCAAGTCTCAGGAAAGAGACCCGTGCTCTGTTCAACAAAGCAAAACGAGACGGGTACTGGGACGTATACAGAACTAAAAAATACCTTTTATAATATATGCAGATTTTGAAGCTTTTCTAAAGCTAGTCCATTTATGTGCTAACAATTTATCTAAGTCTTATACCAATAGCATTCAAAAGCATGAACCTTATAGTTTCGGATATTATATAAAGTGTTCTTATGATGAAACTTTATCAAAATATGAAACTTACAGCGGACCCGATTGTGCAAATGTGTTCCTGAGTAGATTATACAATGATATACGATTATTTTGTAGTAAAAATAACTTGCAAAAAGCTGCTTATCCTCTAACTGACGAAGACAAAAAAAAAATTGATGATTGTTCCATTTGTTGTATTTGTGAAACAATTTTAGGTGAACATGAAGTTTTAAGACTTTGATAGGAGTACTGGAAATTTTAGAGGTGTGGCGCATGACTTATGTTCAAAAAAGTTTAGGCCACCGAATTTCGTTCCAGTATTTCTTCATAATTTAAGTCACTATGACTCACATTTTATAGTTCATGCGCTCAACTTTGTTGAAGGACAAGTCGACCTGATACCTCAAAACAAGGAGAGATACATTTATTTTACTAAAAACTTATTTATTAACAATGAAATGTTTAAATTGAGATTTGTTCATTCACTGAAATTTTTGCCTTGTAGCCTTGATAATTTGGCAAAAAATCTTTAAGATGAACAGTTTCATACACTCAAAATGAATTTTCCCAACAACCTAGACTTTGTTTGTTTAAAAGGAAAAGGTGTTTATCCGTATGAATTCATGACATATTATGATAGTTTAAAAGTGACATCCTTACCTAGTCAAAACCATTTCTATAGCACATTAACTGATTCTAATGTATCTGATCATTATTACAATCATGCACAAGATGTTTGGAACCACTTCAAATGTTCAAATATGTTTTTTATTATTCTAACTTAAACTTCAAAACTGATGTTTTACTTTTAACAGACATATTTGAAAATTTTAAAGATATTTGTTTTAGAACTTATAAATTAGATCCAGCATACTATTATACTGCACCTGGCTTAAGTTGGGATGCTATGTTGAAGTATACTAAAATTGAATTTGATAAAATAGCGTTCATCCGAGCAGGTATTCGTGGTGGCATATCACAATGTAGCACTATATATGCTAAGACAAATAACCAGTATATGACTGGTTATGATAAAATAAAATCAAAATCTTTTCTTACATACTTTGATGCAAATAATCTATATGGTTGGGCAATGTCTCAATACCATCTTGTAGACGGATTTGAGTGGGTGGATCCTGACATCGACTTTGATATTCCTGATACATGTGAATATGGTTTCATTTTGCAAGAAAATATCCTGATAAACTTCACGATTTGCACTCCGATTTACCTCTATGTCCTGAAAATATTTGTATAGGTAATACGAAAAATGTTAAGTTAGTTCCAAATTTGAATAATTCACTATAGAAATTTGAAACAATGTCTTAAGTTAGGCATTGAACTACAAAAGGTTCACAGAGTTTTAAAATGTAATCAAAATCCTTGGCTACAAAAATATATTGATTTAAATACTAAACTAAGAACAAAGGCATCATCAGATTTTGAAAAAGATTTTTATAAACTTATGAATAATTCAGTTTTTGGAAAAACTATGGAAAACATTGAAAAAAGAGTAAATGTAAAGCTTGTAACCTATTGGGAAAATCAAGGTAAGTCTTTAGGAGCACAAGACTTAATAGCAAAACCAGAATTCCACAGTATGTCAATATTTTCAGAAAATTTAGTAGCAGTTCAATTACGGAAAACAAAAATTGTACATAATAAAGCCATTTACCTAGGGTTTTGCATTTTAGATATTTCAAAAACACTCATGTATGAATTCCATTATGATTATGTTTTGAAAAAGTTTGGTGAGAAAACGAAATTATTGTATACTGATATTGATAGTTTTATATACCAATTTTTTACTAATAATTTATATGAAGAACTCAAACCTGATTTGATGTTAAGGTTTGATACATCAGATTATCGATCCGAGAATTTATTTGGTTATCCTAGAATAAACAAAAAAAAGTTAGGGTATTTTAAAGATGAAAATATTTTAGAAGAATTTGTAGGACTCCGATCAAAAATGTGTGCATTTACAGTAGATAAAAAAGTCTATCGCAAAAGCCAAGGGTGTGAACTTTTAGTGTTACAAAAAAGTTAGAATTAGAAAATTATGAATCTTGTCTTTTCAATAAAAATATTCAAAACCATACCATGCATAGGTTTAGATCAATAAAACATACAATATTTACTCAGGAAATTAATAAAATTCTTTGTCATACGAAGACACTAAGCGCTACATATTACCAAATCAGATCGATATGCTGGCATAGGGTCATTATAAATTGAGAGAACTGTAAAAAAAATGTACTTATTTAGTTAAATATTATTATATATGATTATGTAATCATGTTTTTTTTTTTTTTTTTTTTATTTAGTTGTGTTGTGTTTTATTAATCTTTGTATATTTTATATTATAAAAAGAATATGAGATTTTTTTTTCTTACCGCCATTGTATTGTAATGTTTAAGAACTATTAAAACTGTTTAAAAAGAAAAAAAAATACTCATTGTTTTCTTATACCTCGTCTTTGAATCTGCTCTGACTCAAACGATCAATTGTGTTGTTTATGCAGAGTTCGATAATGTTATTGAAATTGATAAAAATCGCAATGTAACTGCTGACTATAGTAGCTAAGATAGTACATATTGTATTATATACCTATGTATAATTATTATTAAATTCTCACTCCGTAAAATAATTTGAATGTGTTAAATAATATAAGACTTTCAAAATAAATTTGGCAGCGATACACTCAGAAATGATTTGTTTTTGAATATGATGTTCAAATCTTGTTTTAAGATTTAATGAAAGAGTTATTTTGAAATAAAAGATTTTATTCGAAATTAAACCCGAGTTTTTTTTTAAAATCTCGACTTCTATTATTTGGAAACATACCAAAGGAATGTTGTTTATTATATGCATAAAATGTTTTTGGACGCAGCGATACACTCAGAAATGATTTGTTTTTGAATATGATGTTCAAATCTTGTTTTAAGATTTAATGAAAGAGTTATTTTGAAATAAAAGATTTTATTCGAAATTAAACCCGAGTTTTTTTTTTAAATCTCGACTTCGATTATTTGTAAACATACCAAAGGAATGTTGTTTATTATATGCATAAAATGTTTTTGGACGCAGCGATACACTCAGAAATGATTTGTTTTTGAATATGATGTTCAAATCTTGTTTTAAGATTTAATGAAAGAGTTATTTTGAAATAAAAGATTTTATTCGAAATTAAACCCGAGTTTTTTTTTAAATCTCGACTTCAATTATTTGGAAACATACCAAAGGAATGTTGTTTATTATATGCATAAAATGTTTTTGGACGCAGCGATACACTCAGAAATGATTTGTTTTTGAATATGATGTTCAAATCTTGTTTTAAGATTTAATGAAAGAGTTATTTTGAAATAAAAGATTTTATTCGAAATTAAACCCGAGTTTTTTTTTAAAATCTCGACTTCAATTATTTGGAAACATACCAAAGGAATGTTGTTTATTATATGCATAAAATGTTTTTGGACGCAGCGATACACTCAGAAATGATTTGTTTTTGAATATGATGTTCAAATCTTGTTTTAAGATTTAATGAAAGAGTTATTTTGAAATAAAAGATTTTATTCGAAATTAAACCCGAGTTTTTTTTTTAAATCTCGACTTCAATTATTTGGAAACATACCAAAGGAATGTTGTTTATTATATGCATAAAATGTTTTTGGACGCAGCGATACACTCAGAAATGATTTGTTTTTGAATATGAGGTTCAAATCTTGTTTTAAAATTTAATGAAAGAGTTATTTTGAAATAAAAGATTTATTCGAAATTAAACCCGAGTTTTTTTTTTTAATCTCGACTTCAATTATTTGGAAACATACCAAAGGAATGTTGTTTATTATATGCATAAAATGTTTTTGGACGCAGCGATACACTCAGAAATGATTTGTTTTTGAATATGAGGTTCAAATCTTGTTTTAAAATTTAATGAAAGAGTTATTTTGAAATAAAATATTTATTCGAAATTAAACCCGAGTTTTTTTATTTTAATCTCGACTTCAATTATTTGGAAATATACCAAAGGAATGTTGTTTATTATATGCATAAAATGTTTTTGAACGCAGCGATACACTCAGAAATGATTTGTTTTTGAATATGATGTTCAAATCTTGTTTTAAGATTTTGAATATGATGTTCAAATCTTGTTTTAAGATTTAATGAAAGAGTTATTTTGAAATAAAAGATTTTATTCGAAATTAAACCCGAGTTTTTTTTTAAATCTCGACTTCAATTATTTGGAAACATACCAAAGGAATGTTGTTTATTATATGCATAAAATGTTTTTGGACAGAAATGCAAGGAAATGGCGTTTTAATAATGTTCGGTTACAAAATGATTATACTTAATATATAAATTTAAAAACAAGTCATTGAAAGACTTTCAAAATGAATTTGGCAGCGATACACTCAGGAATGATTTGTTTTTGAATATGATGTTCAAATCTTGTTTTAAGATTTAATAAAAGAGTTATTTTATAAGCGAATTTAATAGTAGAGATACTTTGAAAAATGATATGTTATTGCATATGATGTTTCAGTCTTGTTTTTGAAATATGAACATCACGTTGGATTGTTGTGTAATTAACACTGTGTATTATTAAGAAAGTTATACATAAAATAAAACAATTGCAATAAAATTATAAGTTTTTTATTTAATGAAATCATTCAAATAACCTGCCCAATACTCAGTGAACAAGGGCTTGACATAGAACAATAGGACAATAGTAATGAATGAGGAATGTCATTAGTGGAGTAGATAAATACTAATGAGTTTATTAGATCATATCGTAAGTCAGGAACGGTGAGATATAGCGCCATGGGAATGCTTGCTATCGATCGGGCGTAGCGGAAAACCCCTATTTTGACACCAAACTTTTTTTTTTTTTTTTTTTTTTTTTTTTTTTTTTTTTTTTTTTTTTTTTTTTTTTTTTTTTTTTTTTTTTTTAGCTGACCAACGCCTGTAGTCGGCTAAGATCCACTGGCGAATCTATACTACTACTCACTCATCTGCTTGCAGGTTGTGGTTATAATTGTTTCGCGGGATATTGCTAGATATAATATATTTAAATTGTATGCTATGGATTTCCGCAAAGTAACGCCTGATTCCATTAACTATTTACTATTTTTACTAATTATGGTGTTATTTTTAATTAAAAATTTTTATACTATCACATAATATCTGCTTCAGCGCAAAGCTCCCTGTCGGTTGCTATTGCAACATTTTATTTACACAATCTGCTTCAATTTGTGGTTGTGTTTATATGTATGTGGCACCGTCCACCAGAATGGCAAACGGGCCTAGATTGCCAAGGATGACAGATGAGAGGTTAAGGGTGAGAAGTGAGGGGTGAAGGAAACACCAATTTCTTCTTCCAGTTGTTCAGAGTGAGGAATCTTCGAGTTCTTTTCCAGTTGACGGTCGAGGAGCGAATTAATGTACTAAAAAAACATCGTTCTTTCCCGTTGTCCTCTTTATCAGGTGGTTTCGGGGTGCCGTGTCGGGACTAGGGCCCCTTCGGCGGCTTCAATCTCGTCCCATTAATATGGGATGATCCTTGGTTGAGTTACCTGGGTGAGATCACCGGTTTCCCGGTGAGGGCCCAGCAGATGACGACCAGCGACAGGAGCTCCCTGACCGGGCCGCCGCTCTCTCACGGAATAGGATCTCCGCTGTTGATGTATAAATTTGCTCCATTTATTGCGACAGTTGTACAAGACGTGGTAAACGCTCTCTGCCGACGCTCTCCGACAAGGAAGAGAAAAGAAGAGAGAAAGAGTGTGTGAAAGAGTAACTCACTCTTGTGTGAAAGAAGTAGAAAATGTTGCTATTTACACCTATATACATTGTATAAAATATAAGAGAGACTAAAACATTTTGAGGGTACCTATATAAGAATCAGTTTAAAAAAGATTGTGGTTAATATGTCTTAATTTGGATTATGTCTTGGGAATTTGTCTCTAAAATTGGGATTATGTCTCTCAAGCCACCAGACACCAGGCCCCACCATAGGGCCTGGTGTCTGGTGGCCTGGGGTGTAGGAGAGCCAGGCCCTGTAGAGTTGGTTGAATCGAATAGTCGGCTCGAGTGTATAACCTGCGAGCCTGGTTTCCTATGAAAGATTCGATGGGTTTCATTTTTAGGTCCCTCTCGATTACCTGGTTTCGAACGAACCAGGGCGCGTCGATGAGGCGTCGGAGGGCCTTGGTTTGGGTGGTTCTAATTTTCCCTTTGGTGGTTTGCTTGGCTGGGTGGTACCACGCCGGGGCAGCATAGGTGAACCTGGGTCTTATGAAGGTTTTGTATAACATGACTTTCACCTTGAGCGGGATGTTCTTGTGACGTAGGGACTTCAGGGCACCTAGGGCTGCTCCGGCGCGTCCCGTGACGATTTTGACGTGCTTTATCATGGTTCCTATCCAGTGTGAAAGGCCTTCTCCATGTCCAGGAAGACGGCAGCGAATTTCTCCTTCTTGTCGGTCACGTGCGTGATCCTGGCCGTGACCCGGATCAGCTGGTGTGTGGTGGCATGCTCGCTCCTAAACCCGAATTTTTCCGGGCGGATGGTTAGGTGCGGCGTGATTCTGGTCAGGTACAGCCTTTCAAAGATTTTTGAAATGTTAGGGAGCAGCGCAATTAGCCTGTAGCTCGCAGCATTAATGGCGTTATTACCTGGTTTAGGTATCATTATCACCAGCATTGGTGGCGTTCTTACCTGGTTTAGGTATCATTATCACCAGGCCCTCATTCCACGTGCTGGGGAAGTGTCCCGTGAACAGGAGTCCGTTGAAGAGCCTGGTGATATTGGATACGATGTTCGGCGGTAGGATGCGTAGGACAGCATTGGAGATGCCGTCTCTGGCTACAGCTTTCCTTGGATTCGCCTTCCTTAGGATACGATGTACTGTTCCTGGAGTGAACTCCGGAAGCACTATTACTAATCCTCACCCGCCGTGGGAGATCCGTATTGTTTGAAGTATGCATTTACCTTGGTTGTGACGCTGTTCACGTGGCTCGTAGAGGTTGTTGAGAACGGAGAGAACTGGTCTTCCAGGTGCCTGGCGAATATCTCAGCCCTATCCTCAGCTCTGTAGCGCGGGCTGCCGTCCTCAAGGGTGAGTGGGCGAGTCAGCGCTTTGGTACCTGTTAGGGCCCTGCAGAGCTTTAAGATAGAGCTGTTGTCGTCGGCTGCGCTGGCGATCCTCTTCTCCCATAGGTTGGTGTTGAAGGTGTCCAGTTCCTCCTTGACACTACCTGTTATGGCGTTCAGACGGCTTTTTAACCTCAGGCATCTGGTCTGGTAAAAGAGATACCCTCTTCTGAGTGATCATCGCCGCCAGGGTTCTGGGCAGCGTGTGGCTTCTTCTGTGTGGGGAAGCTAGTTCAGTGGCCTGGGCAGTAGCATGCAGAATTATTGCTTTCAAGTCGGAGGCTGCCTTGTCGACTTCCTCTGCGCTACTTACAGGAGGACAGTGAGCTGCTGCTGATAGCAGCGTTGTCAGCATGTCCTTGTTGATTCCAGGGCTTTTTCTGTGGTGCTGAGATTCTGGTGGGCGGCAAGTCCAGGGTGATCAGGACTGGGGCGTGGTCAGACCCCAGGTCGTCATATAGCATCACCTGGGTTATGGTGCCTGTGAACTTACTCACCACTATGATATCGATGACGTCTGCGCGGTGGGATTGAGGGTCCGGGAAGTGGGTGGGTTCGGTTGGGCCTAGGATGTCAAGGCCTTGCTGGGTAGCTAGTCTGTGCAGGGTCTTACCGCTACTGTTGGAACAGGTAGAGTTCCAAGTAGGTTTTGAGTTAAGGTCACCTGCGATTATGGTGGGAGTCTCCGACAGTAGACCGGTGATGTCTGTGGTGTCGAGGTAGGACAATGGTGGCTTGTAGGCGGCGAACAGTCGGATGGGTCGACTGTCCAGGCTCACCTTAACCCCCAAGGTCAGGATGGAGTTGGTGCCTGTTGGAGGGAGTGGTTGGTGGACCACTTGTCTTTTTACTAAGATGGCGAGACCACGGATGTAGTGTTTGTTACCTCTGTGGTCTTGTCTGTATGTGATGTAGCCCGGGAAGTTCAGAAGTTTGCCGGGGTTTAGGTGGGTCTCATTGATGAGGGCGATGTCGACGCTGTAGTCTTTTAGGACTTGCGTCAACAGTCGCCTTGTCAAAAAGACCACGGGCGTTCCAGTTTAGGATTGTTAAATTCCTACTTACCGGGGTACTCATTTTGGCAGGGTGGCCACCATAGTGATGGCTTCTGTTAGGAGAATTAATGCCTTTGGTGAGCTGCTCATGGTGGCAGCTGAGGTGGGGTCCTGTTCCTCTGCAATTTGCCGGGCGTAGTCGCTGATGGTGCATGCTACCTCGCATAGGACGCGGCCGAGCTCCTTGTGCTTGGCTGCGCGTCCTTTGAACTGCGGGCGGCTTTGGGCAGGTGGGGAGGGGTCCACCTTGTTAGTGGTAGGGGTGCTTACCGTGTTGGTGGTGGCTGATGAGGTTGCTAGACCTGAGTCGGTCTCCAGTGCCTTCTTTTTCTTGCGTTTCTTGCTTTTACGCTTTCTGTTAGGCCTCTTACCTGTTGTCTTGGGTTTGGGGTCATTGGCTTGGGCCATCAGCGAGGTGCTAGGTGGTGGTTGCTCAACCTGGTTTGGCGCCTGCGATGGCTCTAGCTGGAGTGGTTTGTTGTAGTTGTTGGCGGGGGTGCGCGTTTGGCTGCTGAGGACTCTTATTTCACGCACGACGAACTTGCACTTTAGGCTGTTCGCCGGGTGGGGCCCCTCACAGTTTGCACATTTGGCTTGTTCCTCTTTTGAAGTGGGGCAGTCCCTGGGCGCGTGTTCGCCTCCACAACGCACACAGGCCTGCCGCCTGTGGCAGTGTGAGGAGTGCCTTAATTGTTGCCATCGATGGCATTGCCTCGGGCCTCGTCCACTTCTCCAGTCCTCGATGTCAATGCCATCCATGCCTAAAAGGGATTTTACCTCGTATACAATTTGTGGTAGTGTGCTTGGCGTCTTCTTGAGGATGGCGAGGAATATACAGCCAGGCCTGTCTTTCCGCGCGCGTATGGCGCGCACGTATTCAGGCTCGAAGCCCAGGCTGCGACTCCTCGATTATTTCGTCTGGAACGGTGTCGTGTGGGAGCCCCCTGATGCATACTTTAGCACTCTTCTCTGCTGGGAGAGAGTAGGTATGCCAGGAGATACCCTCCGTCCGCTCCAGCTCAGCAGTCACTCTATATTCTTTAATGGAGGTGGGGGTAAAGCGAACTCCGTTACCGAAAGGGCGGCCACTTGAATTGTGGCCAAAGCGCTCGCGGAGGGCTCGGAAGTGCCTTGTCCAGTCGGGGAGTTTCTCAACCACGAGTGGCGGGATTTTGGGCTCCTCTGTACCTGTGGGAGCAGTGGTGGAAGGAGGTCAGCATAGGCGGAGGTGGTGACTCCTGGGTCCTTTTGTGAGGCGGCGATGCAGGTGGGGATGAGCGGCCTGCAGAGTCGGAGGCAGTACGCGGCCGCTTGTTTCTTCGGCGAGCAGCGTCTGTGAGGGGATAGGGTTTCCTTCCTCGTCCAGAATGCCGGACAAGATTTGGTATTCCGCTAACACTTTAAGGAGTTCTGAAGCCCGGACGAAGTCCTGGTTCTTTTCAAGGAACTCATTCCACGACTGGCGGCTAATTGTTAGGTAGGAGGCGTCGCCCGATTGGGACGGCTCAGGGTGCTCGATACACGCAGAGAATGTCTCTGCGTCTTCGGGCTCCCGAGCTCTGTCCGGGCTGGGCGACGCAACTTCCGACCACAATTGCCGGCCATTGCCGGAAATACACCAGGCAGGTCGCAGGTCGACCATACTTGCCGCTGAGGCAGCCGGTGAGCTAGACGCGGAGCGGGATGAGCGAGACCGTCCCGACAGGGAGACCCCACCGCTCTCGTCACTCTCCGACATGCTTACAGCAGCATAATATATGCCCACGCTTGTGACCTCCCTACCGCGACCCTTTTGGAGATCTAATCACAGCTTATGGGAAAGAACTGAGGGGACACCTGCACGCTGTTCCGTGAAGCACACGCGTGAGACGTCCCTACCGTATTAAAATATGTTACAATATACGCCCTTAAAATGACATTATATTGGAACGAATACCTGTGATATTGGTAATTTGCAGTACACGAGGAGGCAGGCTGTTTTCCGCCGCACTGGTCCTTTGCTCGGTGCACTGCTGATCAGGAGTCCGGGCGGCTGCTTCGAACACTTGTCCGTTGCACTCGGGAGACTGGCCGATCCATAATTAACAAAAACTGTTTCGACACTATTTACACTTGCTCTCAAAGATATAACGGTCGCCTCATTCCCTCTCTATCGAAGGTCAAGGACTACCGAGACAGAGAGAAGCGTGCGTCCGATACACCGAGCGGGAATTGGTCCATTCTGACCCATTAGTGCCGCAGCCGACCTCACGAACTCCGTCGAATCATTATCACTTTACACTTTTATAATTCACAACCTACTTCGGAGCAGCTTTTCTTCTATCACCGCCCGGGGTTTGGCACGGGGCAACCCTATTGCCCCAGCTGCAGCCCCGAGGCGGATTCTTCCACCTCTTTTTATGTCCGGGTCGGAAGCCCCCCTTTTTATTTTTCCTACCTTTTTCGTGGTCGTTTGGTTCCACAGCAACGAAATTCCCGTGCACGTGGGGGAGTGGCTCCAGACACGTTCCGGGGTCCAGGCCCCCACAGACGGAAGGTATAGTTGCTGCCGGCCACAGCTGCCCGCGTGCGAGCTGATTAACACATGGTTTTCCCTTGTTTGTTTCTCTTGCTTTTGTGGTTCTCCCCTGCGTTCTGTCGCGGGGGATTGATCCTTAAAACCTGGCTTTTGCGTCCAGCACCCGTGGCGCGCCATATTATTTTATTTACCCCACGTAGAGGGTTCATATTTCCCCTGGCCGTGGTTTCCCGCCCAGAGCTCTGGTTGGAAGCTCCCGGTGTGAGAAAGACATGGAAGCGATAATTCACAAATTGCATACAGATTTCCTATTATTCGTTCTCATTTCCTATTAATCATTCATTTCTCCCGCCGGTCGCGCAGGTGACTCTCTTGACAGCACAAAGATCTTCTTGCACGGGCGGCGTAGAACATGACCGCTTTTTACAGTCACATCCACCACTCGTACCACGCGGTCCTTTCCTGGGTAGGTCCTGGTGATTCTCCAGCGCGGCCAGGGCGGCGATTCTCGGGCAGTGGAAAAACGTTCATACTCGAATAAATCGTCGACATTCGGAAATTTTAAGAACGATGCACACTTGGTGTATTCTCAGAACACACTGAAAAAAATCCGTTTATTACTTATTTAATCATAAGTGTGGAATGAGCAAATAATAATCGTTCTTAGGCTGCCGGCATAAATGTGAAAATTCTTTGTACATTTTTAAGTGATAAGAGTTCATTTTGTACAATATGCTTACGCATATTTCTCTGCTAAGAAAAATCGTTCTTGTTAGAGGGTAATAAGAGTAAAAATTCTTTACTATTGCATATTACTTTTATAAGTTGTTATATTTTAAACGGCTTATTTTGTACTTGTTAGAACTTGTTAGTTGCGCTTTGCAGGTCGATGAAGTAACGTGTTTTTATTATTTTACTTGACGAAATGTTTCGTATTTTAATTGTTTTGGTGGTGCGTTTAGGTACAATATCGTTGACTTTTAAAGCGTCAATAATTATTGATTATTATAATAATAATTAATCATTTTTATTGTAGACGTAAATAATATATTAACTATTATATACACATTAATAAATTATATAAATACTAGCTGACCCGTGCCCACTTCGTTGAGCATACAAACCGTTTCGCCGAATCGGTTCAGTCGATCTTGTGTTATGCGCTTACCAACATATTTTGCGATCCATTTTTATATTATAGAAGATGTAAGGAAACGTAGTGATTATATTCTCTTTGATGTAAGGTTCACTTCGACAGTTCGATTGGTAATTGTTCTATTGGTACCCCAGAATATGTGTTTCAAGAATCGTTCGAACTTTTCGGTAGTAGAACGGACAACTTCATACATATGGCGGCTGGTAGGTTATCAAATTGGTGGTGCACTTTTCTTACTTAACTTTAAAAAAACTTAGCGTTAAAAAAACGCTATGCGAAACTTAAAAGACATAAAGTGATTTTCTTGTAAATATTGTCCGAAATATTAATATTTTATATGGGTAAGTATAATATTATTATGTAGGTATTATAAACGTATCAATTACGTATTTCGTCAATCATAGATAGTTAAAATAATTTTTACCCGACTTCGGAGAAGTCAAAAGGAAGGGTACATGATTTTGTCAGTCTATGTATGTATGTACTATGTAGGTATGCAATATGCATCCCTCGCAGCAGCTAAACTACTGGTCAAAATCCAATAAATTCTAAATTTAAAACTTTTTATTTCCATAAAGATTATTAAATAACACTTATATAACGGAGGTGCGGTATTCTGTGGGCGTCTGTTGATTGTTTTGTATCGTCAGGAAATAATAACCC
Organism: Celastrina argiolus; assembly: GCA_905187575.2. Taxonomy (NCBI): domain Eukaryota; kingdom Metazoa; phylum Arthropoda; class Insecta; order Lepidoptera; family Lycaenidae; genus Celastrina; species Celastrina argiolus. The sequence goes on along the minus strand of LR994578.1, from coordinate 265,073 downwards.
GCTCATACAGTACTGGTATATTGTTCGTAAAATATCATAGTTACACACTAAAATATTAACTCAGGTCGTGGATGCAAATGGATAACGATCAGAAACGCGGAGAGTTCTGCGCTCACGTCCGTTCCGTCTGACACCCCACTGTAATGTCATTTCAAACGAGCATAGACCACTCCCAAGCCATGACAGCTGTCCATGTCATAGCTTGACGTTTCGTAGACAGATGACAGCTACAGGTGACATGTTGCACGACTGAAGCGCCATCCCGCCGACACGGCCATTCTGCCGCATCACACGTCCTCGTGTGTGCCTGAAAGAGACACATACTACCAGTAGCCTTTGCCGTCCCTCGGTCATCTCTGACCAATAAAACGTATTCACTTAACACCAAATTTATTACAACTCTTTTAACTTAGCACATAGATCAAAAACTATGTTTACTGATTTCAAACTATGTCCACTAATTACATAGTGCTTTTGTAAATCAACATCGAAGGATATCGGAAGTTCAAACTTTAAATCAAATCATCATTACGCAATGAACACATGTCGCGATTCCATACAGTCTACACCACACATAACACCTCTCTCGAGCATTATGCGATCAGTGCCTCCATCAAGCACGTCATAAGAGAACAATGCCTCCATCGAGCATTTTCCCCCCAAGTGCAACCGAACATAATCACGCGATGTGCCAGAAACTTCAGATCATCACTTTGATCAGCTAACTCTTCTACAACCAACTGACCTTCAGAGCATCCTTCTCAGTCTATCATGAGCATACTTGTATGTCCTCTTAGAATCTAACGCCTTTAGCAAGTATCGATCCCCATCTAGCGACTCAATGTTTATTCATCATCGAAATGAATATTTCGTAAATAGGCTTCAAACAAGACTGTACCAAATTTTCACACTACAGTCAAGAGATAAACAATTACGCTCACCAGATAAATTTTGTTTCGAATTTGATACTTCAACGAAGTACACTACAGACTACAGAGCGGAAAGTCCTAGCCGTCGCGCCACCGTGCCGCACAGCACCACCCGCCGCGCTCCGTCGCGTCGTCGCGTTGCGTTGCGTCGCGTCGCTAGCATTGCTCGAACACCCAACCTCCATCTGTACACAAAATGAAACAGCACAAAAAATGTTCAGACTATCTAAAATTAAGTTCTTTTTGGGTTTCCTTATCGGTGAGGAGTCAGAGAAAGAATAGCAGCTTTCATCCATCCAGCAACCATTTTTCCCGTGCCGTTAAAGCGACAAAGGGAATACTACAAAATTGGAAATTGCGCCCGCGGACCCGCCTGCCAAGTGTAGCGAGTATAGGCAACTACTTCCCATGGAACACTTTGAGGGATGCAAATGTCCAGAAGAGGACGTCAAAAGCTTTCGAGGTTTAAATATCGGGAATAACAATAAGATCAAAATCTAAAATCACTATGCAGTAACTTAATTTTATTTCCATTCAACGATCTAACTGATTGGATGAAGAAAAGCTATTACAGTATGAGTCACACAATAACAACTTTGTCCTTACCCAACTTGACATCAACATTTTTAGTTGTAGTGTCGCGGGAATCGAACCCACAACTCCAAAGTCGAGAGTCATGCTCAAAACCACTAGACCATGGAGGCGTTCATAATACCTAAAGACTCGCTAGTGCGTTTACAACCTTTCGCATGATAACCAAGTTCGCCGAAGCTCACTGAAGTCCATTGGAGAACATTCTTATGCTCCTCTTCTTCAGCCACAGCCCACGGCCTCTGTGACTCTTGGACCGTTGAGTGTGTGATGCCTTGTTCACCATTAGTACCAGCTTACATACAGTAACTTCTATAACATGAAATTAAAATGTGTTAATTCCATAAAACTCATATCAGAAACAATATTATCATTTATCATGTTAGACGAGTTTTAAACTATTCCATATCGCATATTGTTCTATAAAGTAATAGTCTGATAAATCTGTAGGTAATATGTATTCCAAATTTACTTTAACAGTTTTTTTTTTATAGCCAGCTTAGGAATAATTAACAATGTACTAGACATTATTTAAAGTTACTTTATTTTTTGTTTTAAGCTCACCAATGAAAATTACATTTAAGTATGTAGTTTCAAACTACCTACTTACTATCATGTAAACAATATTTACAAAGAACATGTCAATTGTTATTGTATAAGCCTGTTTGTTTACAACTTGCGCTCACCTGCAGAGATAAGACCACTACTTGTTGTGTAATAATAATTATTATCATTAAAATCATACTTTGATTTCTTCTTTATTTACTGTGTTGATTTCACTCTATTAATAAGAATATAGCTTGTATAATAACAAGTTTTAAAACTCACATAATTTAATTATCAAAATACTGTAAGATCTTTTACTTTGAATCTCTTTTCTGTTAATAATACTGTGATTATAAAACCAGACCAATTTTGAACTTTACAATGAAATAAGTAATGATACTCATACAACCAGTTCACATCTTTGCGAAGCAAGTAGAGAAGTCCATAAGATACACAATGCTCATCTGCGTTGGTTGGTTACCCAGCAAAGCTCGTTCTATGCATCGGGCAAGTATGCAAGCTATGCAAGGCTATGCATCGTCCAGTCAAGCACTATCCCAGTGTATTGTCCATCTACAAATAAAACAAAACAGCAATACAAACGAACACTAAACTTTAAAGTTTATTTAGATTTTTGGGCAAGCAATTTCATGGAAACTTTGAAATTGTATTTACTTTGAAGGCTTCCAAATTATTACAAGGAATAAAAAGATTGCTACCACCTGTTACCAAAGCCACCAAGCTTATAACCAAGACCTGTCGTTGACTAGCCACGTCAATCTTGTCATAATATCGTGGTTCTATTGTAAATCGTCACGTTCCCATTGTCAGCACGTTACCATCGTCAGCAGCGTTGTAATTCCATCATTCGTCTTTCTGCTATGCATATAGCATGCTGCCTTTGGTAGTGGAGGCTCCGTAATATACTCTGTTCCGTCTCAACGTGATCTGTATGTCAGCAAGGCTATATCCAATCCATCAATTTTATAATCTATCTTGATTTTCAGGGTTACATCTCGCTTCTGATAACGGAGGTGCGGTATTCTGTGGGCGTCTGTTGATTGTTTTGTATCGTCAGGAAATAATAACCCGCTCATACAGTACTGGTATATTGTTCGTAATATAACAAGGTTGCACACTAAAATATTAACTCAGGTCGTGGATGCAAATGGATAACGATCAGAAACGCGGAGAGTTCTGCGCTCACGTCCGTTCCGTCTGACACCCCACTGTAATGTCATTTCAAACGAGCATAGACCACTCCCAAGCCATGACAGCTGTCCATGTCATAGCTTGACGTTTCGTAGACAGATGACAGCTACAGGTGACATGTTGCACGACTGAAGCGCCATCCCGCCGACATATAGAATTGTCCTACATGATGCCTACCACCGGTTCAGGTTAAGCAGCTCCTGATGACACCTTTTACTGGGGCGTATGCGAGTTACCCACACCCTCTGGCGAAGCTCGTTCACTGTGATTTCTACTCCTCCGTGATGCATTTGTTCGTGTACGTGTTGTATATACATTTTCGTATATCGGTGACCGCCATCCAGTATGATTGGGTTGTTCGTTTCTCTGCTTACTCCCTCTGAGGCTCCGATTCTACCTTTGAGTTTTATAACCTCGTTTTCCATGTGTACACTCAGCGTGGCTAGTTGATCTCCCGCCGCTGGCGTTTTGTTTTCTCTTATTAGTTTCTTTTCGTTAGCGTAGCAATCTTCTTGTACTTTACGTACCCATAGTTCTTCCGCGAAAGCTATATATGGCGCGTCAAGAATCTTGTACCGTTTGTTCTAGGCACAGTATTTTCGCTCTTATGTCGATGCGGGTTCCACTTCGCATCAGCTTCTTGGTTCTTTTTCGTTCTCTTCTGAACAGCTGCTACCGTGTCCTTTTTTCTGCGGCACAGGTCGATGAATTGTAAGGCACGTCCTGTGGCGCGTATGATATTTATTATGATAGGTATTTTCCATTTTTCTATGCGGTTGATCTTCTTTACCCCGTCGAGTCTTAACTCCTTTTTCACGGTTTCCGCTAAGCGAGTGCCCAGCAGCGCCGCCTGGAGTTCAAGCCTGGGTATAAATGTAGGCTTCAATGGTGCTACTCTGCTCTTAGCTGCCACTAACGCCGCGCGTACGGAACCGTCCTGGAGCTTCGTGCGGAGCGTTTCTTCACTCGCGTCGACGAATGTGTGAAGCTGTTATTCTTTTTCGCCCCGCCGATCATCGTACAGCGGGGAATCTTTAAGTTTTCTACTTTCTTCAGCTCTTCTGTCCACGATGACCACTTCGGGATGAGTTGTGAGGATATGGGTTCATCCCATCTTGTGCTATATCGCTAAGTTTCTTGCATGAATTTCTTCGCAGGCATCGTGAGAGGTGAGAGCATTCCTAATGGGTCGAAGAGTGACATTACGACGCTAAAGGCCTCTCTCTTCGTCAGGACTCTGGATTCGTTCATGATGGCGGGCGGCATCTTATGCGGGTTGAGGTTGAATCGTAGCAGGACCTCTCTTGCTTCCCACCATATCCCTAGTGTCTTGTCGGCGCATTCTTCTCCCATTGGTACTTCCGAAAGTTCTTGGTTATTAGTAGGGTCTCTCTGTTTGATGTCCAACTGTGTAGCTTGAAGCCGGCGAACTGATGTGTCAGGTCTACTTGCTTTGATACAGCGAGTGCTTCTTCTTCGTTTGCGAAGCTCGTTATGAAGTCATCCATGTAATGGTTTCTTCCACTTATTATTTCTTCCACTGCTTGGGGATATTTTTCTGCAAATTCTTCTGCGTTCTTGTTTTTCACATATAAGGCTGTACATGGCGATGACGTCGCTCCAAATATAAGTGAAGTCATTTGATATTCTTGAGGCTTTTTCGCTCTCTCGTTCCCTCTCCATAGGAAACCTAATGCATCACTGTCTTCTTTTCTTATGCGTATGCGCATGAACATTTCTTTGATGTCTGCAGTGATTGCAACTGGATGTTCTCGGTATCGCATAATTACTCCTGGTAGGGACTGCAGTAGGTCAGGACCGGAGAGCAGCATCTCATTGTGGCTGCAGCATCGTGAACTAGGCGGATCTTGGGCTTCGCTGGGTTGCATACGGCGAAGTGTGGTAGATACGAAGTGCGACCTTGTATTGGCGGAGCTGCAGCTGGTGCGGCATATCCGGATTCAAATAAATTCGTTATTATTTCTTCATATTTTCTTTTCAGGTCTTCATCTCGATCTAGTTTTTTCTCTAACGATTTCAAACGTTTCATGGCGTCTTGATAGTTGCACGGGATTGTTTATATTTATGTTGCGTTCGGTTCCTGCGCCGAGGAACCCCACCCAACTGTAAGTATAGAAAGAACGACAAGCTTAGGCACACATTTCTGTGGATTTTTTACCTCACACACACCGCCCCTCCCGCATGATGAGGGGGGGGGGGGTTACAGGTTACGTAACTGAGCACAATTCAGTACGTATTCTGTTGTAGCACGCACTCTTCTATCTGTCTCGGTAGTCCTTGTCACCGACAAGGACCACTGGCAGATAGAGAGGGAATGAGGCGACCTTTATATCGGGGGAGGGAGAGGAAATATTTACCGAGTTCGAACTCGAGTCCGAGTAGATTAGGAACTCACCTAACAGACCGCGATCGCGATTTAAATATAGTGTGATCTGTAATCAACGCGAATCAAACATCAGATATTAGGACTTACGCGCGCGAGTTTCCCCGACCGCTCGTGGAAGGACTGAGGGCCGGCCCTTATTTAATTATCGATGCGACAAACTGTCCGAGCAACACTATCGCGACAATACAACCGCCGTTAGCTCTGGCTACCGCGAGCTACCTCACTCGTCAGAGAGAGAGGAAGGTGTCGGACCCCTATCCATACAGGACCCGAGTCCTAATCGTAATAATAGCAGACACGTAGCTATCCCCAAACAACTATCTATCGATAACTAGGTATCGGACTCGGGTTCAAACTTTGTCCCGTGTTTGAGTCGGTCGGTACGTCTGTACGTGTGTTCGTGCTTGTGGTAAGTCGTCTGGGACAACGCCGGCGCCGGCCTTGGTGCGGTAATACCCACGCGGGTGCATGTGGTGTTTTGTGTTTACGTAACTGAGCACATTTCAGTACGTATTCTGTTATCCTGTCTACGGGGTCGGCAAGTATGTGCTTGGGCCTTTTACATGGGTGTCTGTACGTCGTGACGTCGTGTTCGTAGTCCAGTGCCTGACGAATAAGTGGGTTGGGATACCTTTTGCCTCTATCAAAGAATCTCCCGGCGAGTTCCTTGATGTGGACTTTAATAGTGACAAGGTCGCAGTCTCTATGCAAGTCGATGTTTCGAACATACCAGGGGGCGCCTGTAGCCATTTTTTTTTTTTTTTTTTCGAATGGGTACTCACTAATGGCTTGAAGCTGATTTAGCTGTATCGGACTATAACTAGCCTGGTGGCTAGTTGTTTGTCTGGGAGTAGATGGGGAGGTTTGACCCCCCCTAACATCACCCGGATTTTGGGGATAGCTACGGATTAAGTCTATTTTTATACGGTGTGTAGGACACGTGTCCTCCCTGCTGAGGGGCCCGAACCCCGTCCTCACTCTCTGATGAGTGAGGTAGCTCGCGCGAATTAAATACTTTGTCAAAGATTTGACTTAAAAAAAGAATTTATTTACGACTTACAGAGTTCTTAGCACTATTACAACAGAATTAATAATCAATCTTAATTACTAAATCCTAAGTTTATATAAACCAAATATGCTAACTTAACATAGTGTCAGCTGTTCTACTTAAGAAGAGCTGACAAAGCTTATAGTAGTAGGGTTGTCACTCTTAACTCCTCCCTCCCCTAGAGAAAAATTATCCGAAGATGGAGAAACTGGCTTCGGAGAATTTTTATTACCTAAAAACATTTATACCTAAAATACAACAAAAATAACATAATAAAAACAAAAATAATTATAAAAATGGTTATTACACATAAAATTATTGTCCATATTCTTAAGTCATTATTGTCGCTAACACTTTCACTATTATACACTTTCATATTTTGCACTAACTGTTTTACACTATTGAAGTCGATACCACGAAGATCCAACGAAGTGTCAGGGGCTGGAACCTCCAACTGCACCTCCGGTAGTGGAACATTGACATCTGGCAAGCTGCTGGTCGTGGTGTTGGATACTTGGCCAACATGAGTATCGCCTATTATTGTCTCGCAGTCTGGATCTGTCGTTACTATAAATGTTCCCTGGAACTTTGTCTTGATTATCTGTTCTTTACAATTTTCTGTTATGACTGTTTCTTTAATACTGTATAAAAGCCATTGACTTGAAGTTATTCTGTATGTTCTGGTATTTTCTAAAATAATTTGGTTTCTATTGCAATTAGTGAAGTTATTTTTTAATTGCATTATTTGTTCAATACAAGTTTCTCTATATTGTGCCTCCTTGTCCTCGTTGCAAAGAAACATGTTACTTTCTAGTTCTTCGCATGGACTTGTTATCGACCGATAGAGTGACTTATTCACAATAAGGTAGGGAAATTCAGGAATTATCATTATAGTATTTTTATAAAGGAAATTATGTATAGGAATTGGAATAATTTTATAGTATGTATATGTGCTTTTGTCCACCAATGGAACCTCTAGAATGAATACTAATTCATGTTGGTGAATATATGATTTTAAAATTATTGAACGTTCTAGTGCTGGTAAAGTATTATAACTGGCCGGGTATACTAATCTTGCATGTTTTTCTACATTTAGCAGAATACTTAAAAGTTCTGTTGAATTAATAATAGATTGATGGAGAGTATACAATTTACTAAATGCAATTGATGTTTCTATTTCCATTATTATGCTATAAATAGTGCGGAAATTATTCAGTAATTGATATAAGTTATTCTTCACCGAAATGTTATTAAATAAATTTGTTTGATTTTTACGCAAATATTGCATTTCAGTTGTTTTAGCGTAAATTTGTTTAACATTAAAATTCATATATATATATATATATTCATATATTAAATAATTTATCAAAAGCTACTTGCATAACAGAAATTTTATCTTCTGCAGAGTGTTCTTTGTCTTGTAAATTAGTTATTAATCTATTATAATTAATTGCATCGCTATTATCTAAATTACCAGTAATAAGTTTTATAAATGAACCTAATGGATTAAAAATGCCTCTTTTTGTTCTTAAATTAGGGAGAATTTGATATAATCTAGATTTAGTTAGTTTTATAAAAGAACTTATTTGTATTTCTAAACCTAAAAATTCATTTTTTACTTGATAGTCCACTTGGATTAAAGATCTTAACCTATTATATTCTATAATGTTATTATCTAGTTGCGTCTTAATATGTTCTAAATTAATTGTTTTAATAATACTCCAGTGATCAGTCTTCATCACTGCTGCACCAAGTTTTATCGGAGCTATCCCTGGATTCCCGGTCATTTTGTACACTTTGAGAAGCCATGTCGGTCTCGCCATTGCTAGTACCAGGAAGCACCACCTGTGGAGGCCGTTTTATATTTTTTATTGCTACTCTAGTATTCCTATTTTTTAGTTTTACAGGAACTATATTACGAGAAACCTCCCCAGTAACTTCAGCTTCTTCAAACCTAGGTAATTGTTTAGCCTTTCTAGTTCTGGTGTTTTTCATAAAAATTTTATCTCCTTTCCTTATTTCAGGAACTGGGTCTTCACCACCTTTCTTATCTCTAACTTCTACTTTATCATTAACTAATTTCTCTGCTACGTATTCATACAAAACTTTAAGACGCTTTCTATGATCTTGTAATAACTTTTGCATTAAATTTCGATCTCTATCAATGTCAAAAACGTTTCCTGAATCGGTGTGACCAAATACCATTTCGAAAGGCGTAAAATTAGTCGCAGTATGTAAGGTATTATTGTAGGCCATAATAGCATAAGTCATGACACTACATGCATCTAAATCTTTCTTATCATATTTAGCAAGTCGATAGATTTCGATAATTGTTGAATGAAAACGTTCAACTATAGCCATTGAATTTGGATTATTAGGTGTACCTACATGAATTTCAATTTTATATAAGTTTAACAGTTCTTTTATTAATTCATTATTAAATTCCGTTCCTGAGTCACTATTTATTTTATTGGGTATACCGTACATGCTAAAATATTTAATTAATGCTTTTACTACTTCCGGAGTACTTCTATTATTTATATATATTGCCTGAGCTAACTTACTGAATGCATCTACGATAGTTAAATAGTATTTATTTTCTATGTATAAAAGATCAATAAATAGTTCTTGAAATGGACTATTTTGAGTTTGAGTTAACTGCAAATGTGGTTTGATTGGTTTTCTTTCATATTTAATTTTGCGACACTGTTCACAACTGTTAATTATGGCTGAAACTGTTTGTTTCATATTATTCCACCAGTAATGTCTTTTTATTTTTATTAAAGTTTCATTTATTCCACGATGGCATGTTTTGCCCTCATGGTATTTACGTACTACCTCAATTTGGTCTACTTCTGATTCTGATAAATTAACTACTCTTTCTGTACATTCGACTAAATTCATTGTTCCTTTTTTATACAATTCCGTGACTACCTTAGAAAATGTTCGCCTAAATTTATCATCCTCAAAGTAAATAAAATATTTATGCTTAGTATCTACATATTCTTTAAAAAAATCCTTTACTTTTTTTTTACCTTTAAACAATGAGCAATTAGCTCATTGTTTAAAGGTAAATGTACTTCTAATATTCTTTGATTTTTATTTGATAAATCTTTTACTGTTAATCTATCTACAAGCCATGAGTATACTAGAATCTGTTTAGTTTTGTTATCAATAGCTTCTTTAAGAATAGGCAACCCTTCGTGCTCTCTATTTGAAACAGAATGCGCCGTTTCGCCATCGTCGGAATCCGAGAGTTCTATCGTATCCATTGGCTCAGGTGCACTTATATTTGCTAATTCGTTTTCTAACTCCGTGACGACACCCTGTATTTTATCGGAGTCATCAATATTAACTAAAATTGAGTCTAAGTCATCATCTATAGCATTAATTCTGATACGTGATAACGCGTCGGCGTTTGTATTCTGTGGCCCTTTCTTATATTTAATTTCAAAATTGTATTCTTCCAAGCGTAATCTCCACCTAATTAATTTACTATTTGGCTCTTTTAACGAGTATAACCAAGCCAAAGGTCTATGATCCGTGTAAATAGTAAACTTATTACCGTACAAATAGGGTCTAAAATACTTGACCGCCCATATAATAGCTAATAGTTCTTTTTCTATTGTGCTGTATTTTTCTTCCGTAGGTGATAATGTCCTACTAGCAAATGCTATAGGCCTATCTGATCCTATAGGTCCTTGTGACAAAACGGCACCGACGGCAAAGTTTGATGCGTCAGTGGTCAATACGAAAGGCTTATAAAAATCAGGAAATTGTAATAATGGGGAATTAGTCAATAGTTTTTTACACGTATCAAAACATTCCATATAAGCTTCATCAAAAGTAATTTTTTGTCCTTTTTTTAAACACAAAGTCATAGGTCGTGTAATTTTCGCAAAATCCCTAATAAATTTTCTGTAGTAACCTATGAGACCGAGAAAACTTTTTATTTCAGTTACTGTTTTTGGAAGAGGATATTTTAAAATAGCATCAATTTTGTCAGTATTCGGCTTTAATCCTTCACTAGTAATCGTATGTCCTAGGTATAATACTTCCTTACGTAAAAAATGAGATTTATCTAACTGCACTTTAAGATTAGTTTGCCTAAATCTTTCGAAAACTAATTTTAATTTTTCTATATGCTCCTCTAGGCTTGTTGAAAATATTATGACGTCATCAATATATACTAAACAATGAATACCTTGTAACCCTCTTAGAACATTATCCATTGCTCGTTGAAACGTGGCAGGCGCTGTTTTTAATCCAAACGGCATTCTATTAAATTCATAATGCCCAAAAGGTGTGCTAAAGGCTGTTTTAGGTTTATCTTCTTGTAAAACTTCGATTTGGTGATAGCCACTAGCCAAATCTAGCGTGGTAAAATACATACTTTTTCCTAACATGTCAAATAAATCGTTTATGTTTGGTAAAGGATATTTATCATCTACAGTAATTTCATTTAAACGCCTGTAATCAATTACCATTCTCCACTTTTGTTGACCAGAACTGTCACTTTTTTTTGGTACTAAATGTACTGGGGCACTCCAAGGAGAGTATGACTCCTGTATAATATTATCATGGAGCATTTGGTCTATTTGTTTTTTAATTTCAGCAGACTGTACTGGGGGTAACCGACGTGCTTCAATAAAAATCGGGTCCTCATTTTTAGTCCTAATATTATGTTTAACTTCATTTGCAAAAGTTAAAGGAATATTTTCACAATAAAATATGTCTTTGTATTTTTTACAAAGGTCATAAATTACTTCCTTTTCTTCACGATTCATGTGGTCGATTTTCAATCGTTTTAAATTTTCCGTCAGTATATATTCTGTGTTATCTCTGTCCCGTGTGAAATTTAAATTACATTGCGAGTTAATATGTGAGATATCATCGTTCGTCTCGTTTCGCACAATAAAAGGGCTTGTAACGGTTAAGATCATATTTTGCGGCGTACAGTTTTGTATAACAGTATACGCGAAACCATCTACGCAGTTTACTAAAGCTGTGGGCATCCTAACACCTTCGCTAAATTGTTTATATTCTAAAATGGCTACACCGTTTTTAATGCTAGTCGGTAATTTAACTCGTAATTCCGATCGCGGTGGCAATTCGTATGTTAACCTAAATGGCGGTGAGTAAACTATCGGTATACATGCATTTGCAGTTTTTAATAATTTATTTTTCATATCAATATTTGCTTCGATTTGATTTAATAAGTCGCTGCCAATTAGTCCATCGTAGCGACTATCAACACTGTAAACGAAAAACTTATGACACTGTGGACTTCGGAAAATTTCCGGCAATTGAATAAAAATTACTTGATTGTGTTTACTTGCAGCGTGGGTGCTGACCACTTCGAAAGGTTCTGTTCTTAAAAATTCAAAAAAATATTTATTTGCAACTTCGGGACTAATAAAAGACCGGGAACTACCAGTATCTATCATGAAAATTGAATTTAATTCCGGAATCTTTATGTATGGTAAGGAACGTATATTGTTAGAATTTACAGTTATTTTCTCTCTTCTTTTGAGGCTAGTATGTGAAAATTTTCGATGCTATCCATTGGGTGATGCTGATGATTATTATTGTTAGAATAATTTTGCTCAAGTTCACAGTTATTGTGGTGATTATTATCAATACAGTTAATACGTCTTGAGTTAGCAGTTCGCATCGTTACATCGGTGTTCGACCCCGCGTTAGGAATGTGCTGAAACTGCGGTTGCCTTGTTGTCGATTGATGCGACGTGTTATTAAAATTTCTATTTTTAAATTGGAACGAATTGTTTCCAAACTGGTTATCTCTAAAATTACTTTGCTGTCGATTATTACTATTTTGAAATGAATTGAAATTTCGATGTGACGTTTGACGATTAAAGGAATTATTATTATCATAATTTCTAAATTGAGGTCTATTAAAGTTATTCGCTGGTAATGCTGCAGATGTTGATGGCCTTAAGTGCTGCGGTATATTCTGATTCCTATTATTATTAATATTGAAATGTTTTTGTGAATATACAGTATTGAAGTTTATTTCTTCTAAAACAATTTTCAAGGCATCTTCTAAATTAGAAATGTACCTTAACCTGACTATTCTAACTAAGTAAGAAGGTAAACTATAAATAAAAACATTAAATGACGTATTTGTGTAAATTTGTTGTTTTGCCAGACGAACACTAGGGTCCGGTGTAGTTTCGCTAATTTTAGAAAAAAGAATACTCCGAACATGTTGAATTCGGTGCGCAAAATCTGAATAATTTTCGCCTCTATTTATTTTTAGACCCTGTAATTCTAATGCTAAACATTCTTCTGTTCTGGGATCTCCAAAATGTTGCCTTAATAAAGCTTTTAATTCGTCCCAGTTGTTAATTAAATCTCGCTCTCCTACTAAACTAGCGGCCTCTCCAGCAAATCTACTAGTAATTACATGAAATAAATATTCATTTTGCAAATGATCACCTTGAAAAGTTTGTAATACATATTCGCATTTTTTAATAAATAGGGGTAATACTCTAGAATCCCCTTCAAAGACTGGAATTATTTTTAGAATTTCGTTAGGAACACGGACCACACCTTCCATATTAAAAACAAAATAAAAGTACAAAAAAAGCGAATAAGAAAAAAAAAATATAGGTATCAAACCTTTGTTTAAAATATAAAAATTACTGAAATCGATTTATTTCTAAAATTTATCAAAGAAGTTCATTTGATAAAATACGATATATAGTAATTAATTTACCTGCCTACGTTCAATAAAATAACTCATATATTACATTTAAAAAAAAATAATAAAAAAAAAATTATTCAATCAAAAGTACCCTGTGGGAAAAACACTTACACACAAAAATAAAATAAAGAGCATAGAATATAGGAAATCTAGGAAGTGAATAAGAATTTGATCACTCACAGTCCCGTCGTCTTCACCATGCTCTGGATTATCAATCTGCCTTCTCTGGAACTCTGCTCGTCCTTGGTCTCCTCTCGGCGTATTTAATAAATTTATTTGTTCGTTAATCCCCGTAAAACGTTAAAACGCAAGTTGAAACCTCAGAGTTTTATAAGGAAATTCAACTCGGGGATTCCTAACCAGCTGCGCCAATTAAATACTTTGTCAAAGATTTGACTTAAAAAAAGAATTTATTTACGACTTACAGAGTTCTTAGCACTATTACAACAGAATTAATAATCAATCTTAATTACTAAATCCTAAGTTTATATAAACCAAATATGCTAACTTAACATAGTGTCAGCTGTTCTACTTAAGAAGAGCTGACAAAGCTTATAGTAGTAGGGTTGTCACTCTTAACTCGCGCGGTAGCAAAAACTATCCACGAACGAGTTATCGCGTTAGAGAAGCTCTTTTAAATTGATATTGACTTGGCTAGTGCAAAGAGGGCAGGCCCTCACCCTTCCGCGAGCGGTCGGGTTAGTCCGCGCGCGTAATTTCTAATGTCTAGGAGGTCCGCGTTGTTTATAGAGCTCTCTATATCCAAGTCGCGATCGCGGTCGTTTAGGTGTGTTCCTAAACTGCTAGGACGCGGGCTCGAACTCGGGTCCGAACTCGGTCCCGTGTGTGAGTCGGTCTGTAAGTCAGTACGTGTTGTAGTGAGTGCTAAAAGTCTCCTGGGACAACGCCGGCGCCGGCCTTGGTGATGTACTAACCACGCGGGTGCGTGTGGTGTGTGTGTTTACGTGACTGCAAATGTTGCAGTACGTGTTTTGTGATACTATCTATGGGATCGACTAAGATATGCTTAGGTCGTTTGAAAGGATGTCGGAAAGTCGTTCGAAGTTCGTAATCCTGGGCCTTACGAATGAGCGGGTTGGGGTGCCTTTTGCCTCTATCAAAGAATCTCCCGGCGAGTTCCTGGATGTGGGCTTTAATAGTGACGAGTTCGCAGTCTCTATGCAAGTCGATGTTACGCATATACCGGGGGGCGCCTGTTGCTAGACGTAAAAACCGGTTTTGGACTTTTTGCAATCGGTCCATTTGATTGTCGCTTATGTGTGCGAAAGAGACGCACGCATTTTTTTTTTTTTTTTTTTTTTTTCGGAAGGAAACTTACTAATGGCATTTAAGCCGAATTAATTGCATCGGTCTAGAACTAGTCATAGCTAGTTGTTTAAAGAGGGAGGGTGGGGGGGTGTTGCCCCCCCTACATCACCCGGGTGATGTATTGGTCGGTTGGGGATAGCTACGTGTCTGCTATTATTACGGTTAGGACTCGGGTCCTGTATGACTAGGGGTCCGACCCCTTCCTCACTCTCTACGAGTGAGGTAGCTCGCGCGCGGTAGCCAGAGCTAACGGCGGTCGTATTGTCGCGATAGTGTTGCTCGGACAATTTGTTGCATCGATTATTAAATAAGGGCCGGCCCTCTGTCCTTCCTCGGGCGGTCGGGGAGACTCGCGCGCGGAAGTCCTACTATCTAACATTGGATTCACGTTGATTATAGAGCACACTATATTCAAATCGCGATCGCGGGTTGTTTGGTGAGTTCCTACTCTACTAGGACTCTGTATCGAACTCGGGTTCAAACTTTGTCCCGTGTTTGAGTCGGTCTGTACGTGTGTCCGTGCTTGTGGTAAGTCGTCTGGGACAACGCCGGCGCCGGCCTTGGTGCGGTACTACCCACGCGGGTGCATGTGGTGTTTTGTGTTTACGTAACTGAGCACATTTCAGTACGTATTCTGTTATCCTGTCTACGGGGTCGGCAAGTATGTGCTTGGGCCGTTTACATGGGTGTCTGTACGTCGTGACGTCGTGTTCGTAGTCCAGTGCCTGACGAATGAGTGGGTTGGGATGCCTTTTGCCTCTATCAAAGAATCTCCCGGCGAGTTCCTTGATGTGGGCTTTAATCGTGACTAGGTCGCAGTCCCTATGCAAGTCGATGTTTCGAACATACCAGGGGGCGCCAGTGGCCAATCGTAAGAATTTATTTTGAACTTTTTGTAAACTTTTCATCTGACTGTCACTTATGTGTGCGAAAGAGACGCACGCATAAGTGAGTATTGTTCTTATACATGTTATGTATAATGTTCGTTTATGTCTTAGGGACATTTTACTCCGTGAGTTTAATAACGGGTATAATTTGTATAGTACAAATTTTGCTTTTTTAATCGCGCTGTTGACGTGGTATTTGAACGACATCGACTTGTCTAGTACTACGCCAAGGTATTTGACGCGTTTTACCTCTGGTATTATGTTGCCGTGCAGGCTAATGGGTGGCATTTTATCGTGAATAGAGCGCCGCCATTTTACGAACTCGATGGCTTTACTCTTATCGGGGTTTACCTCTATTCTCCATTTAGAAAACCAGTTACCGAGATCGTTAACTGCTTTTTGGAGGTCTTTAGAGGCCCGAGTGGGTTGGCGGTTGGCACAGTAGAGGGCTGTGTCGTCCGCGAACATGGCTAGTTGCACCTTAGCGTGTCTGGGGACATCGCTAGTATAGAGGTTGTACAGGGAGGGTGAGAGGACCGAGCCCTGAGGGACCCCGGCCTCTATTTTTCTGAGTGAGGAAAGAGTACCTTCGACTCTAAAACGAAAATGACGGTTTTTTAGATAGTTACTGATAATCAGTACTAAATAATCGGGAATTTCGGCTCGGTACAGTTTGAATAACAGACCGTTATGCCAAATTTTATCAAAAGCTTTCGCGACGTCGAAAAAGACGGCGCGAGTTGTTTTTCTACAGTTTTTGGATTCTAAAATGTACTCCGTTAGGCGGTGTACTTGAGCGGGACAGCTGTGCATTTCGCGGAAGGCGAACTGCTCGTCTGGGAGGAGTCTTTTGTCTACTATGACGTCATTGAGGCGCCTTAGTATGACTCTCTCGTAGACTTTACCAAGGCTGCTAATGAGACTTATTGGTCGATAGCTAGAAGGTTCCACCCGGGGTTTCCCTGGTTTGTGTATACCTATAATGATAGCTATCTTCCAAATGTCTGGGAATGAACATCCTATTAAAAGGGCGTTAAAGATGTTCACTATGAGTTGTATTAGATCGGGCGGTAATAATTTTAAGGTTTTATTTGAAATACCGTCAATGCCTGGGGCCTTTTTAGCATTTAAACAGTTTATAATGTCTTTGACCTCCTCCGAGTCCACCTGTATGGGGGGGTCTAATGGTGGTCTCGAGAGTCGGCTTTCTACCTCGCTGTTTACTAGGCTAAGGTGCAACTGGTCTACTGGGAGGGTGCTTAGTCGACACTGTTGTTCGATAGTGTCGGCTAAACATTCGGCTTTGTCTAGGTCGTCCAGTGCAGGAGGACGATTTAATCTTTCTAATGGAGGCATATCGCTCTCCGTTTTGTTTTTAAGGGCCTTCGCGAGGGGCCAGTAAGCTTTGTGAGACGGCTCCAACTCGCTAAGAAGTCGATCCCAACGTTCGGCTTTGTGTTCCTTTACTTTAAACTTGACTTCCCTCTCATAGAAGCGGAGGGTTTTTCTATACTCTTCCGACGGGTAGCGATCATATGTGCGTTTGGCCGCATTACGGAGTCTGATGGACTCCCTTATGTCTTCAGGGAGGGGCCAACGACTGTCATAAGTCATTGGTCTCTCCCTGGTGGACTTCTCTATGGTCTCTACCAGGTGGTCGGTCAAGTGGGAGGCTGCCTGAAGGGCTGTTTCACTATTATCAATAGTGTCGGGAATTAGATCGAGGTGACTCGATTGAAGATTTTGTATATTTTGGGCTAATAATTTGTAATCAATTATCTTTTTAGTACCATTGGAGATAGAGTTAGAATTACCTAGTGCAATTCTGACCGGTCTATGATCTGAGTTAAGCTCGTTGAGAGTCTCAATTTTTGTATTGAGTGAAATGTTTTTAATTATAGCTATATCAATGGTACTTGGGTTATGGATAACGTGGTTAGCACGTTCGCTAGTGTCATACCGCGTGGGGCTTTCCGGGGCTAGGAGCGCAGTATTAATATTATGGTCTATATATCTACGGAGTGCGTTCCCGTTTCTATTATTGTATACATTGCCCCATTCGGTGTGTTTGCAGTTTAGGTCGCCGGCTATGATGACGGCGTTGCCTAAGTTAAATAGCGAGTCTAAGTCGCTAGTGTGCAAAGTAACATCAGCCCGAAGGTAAGCTGAGACTATTATAATGGACTCATGTCCTGTCAAACTGACATGACATAATAATATTTCTAACGTTTGTAACGGTGGGGGCTCTAGAGGAACACAATGTAGGGATTTCTTATAGTAGATTATTGTGCCTCCCATTTGGCATCGACTTCTGTCGTTTCTAACTGTTTTGTAGTTAGCTATTTTCGGTGTACTAGTACTAGGTTTTAGAAACGTTTCCTGCACTAGAAGAATATCGACGTTATGGGAGATGACGAATTCACGTATTTCGTCTATACTACTTCTAATGCCGTTCGTATTGAACGACACTAGGTTTAGTGAGTGAGGTTTAATTCTGCCGGAAGGATCCATTAGTAACCGGTAGGGTTTTCCTGGATCCTTGCGATCAGGCTGGCGTGCTCAATAAGAGCTGCTGAGCGTTGCTCGGGTGTCCCTTTTAGCTTGGCAGCTAAAATGGACAGCTCCAACGGGCTTATGGGAGCGAGAAATTGCTTTACGAACGAAAGGTCGTCCGCAAAGCTGCTTTTTGTTTTAGGCGCAGAGGGCGCCGGGACTTTAATTCCCATAAGGGGGGGGGGAGCCTGAGTTTGGGGGGTGGGTTTTTGGGCCCAAGCATTTTGATTGGGGAGGGGGCCAGGGACGAATCTTTGCTTGGGGGGGGGGACTTTTTAGATTGAGGAGCTATGCGCCTCTTAGTCTTGGGTGCTTTTTTACACCCTCTATAGTTGGCCGGGTGGCCTTGCGTTTGACAAAGTACGCAGCTGGGAGGCTCAGTCTCCTCAGCTGGACTTTTCCTTGAGCAATCGTGTGTGCCATGGTCTCCCAGGCACTTGACACAACGGGGTCTAGCGTGGCAAAGCCGCGCTGAGTGCCCGTATAATTGACATCTGTGGCACTGGCCCGGGGCTCCCCTTTTACGGGGTGCCTCGACCCGAATGCCGGTTAGATTACATACAGCTCTTAGGCTGAAGATGGCTTTCCCCTCTGGAGTTAGGGGGAGGGTAACTAGCACCATATCATAGTTGTGCTTTTTTTGGGGGTGGTACATTCTATGTACCTTCTGGGCAGGAACGCCCTGGCCAATTATATCCTCTAATATTTCGTCCTCTGTGAGGAACTTATCAACACCCTTGATGATGACTCGCAACTCGCGTTCATCTTCAAGGGCATACGTATGGTAGCCGATGCTATTCTCCTGCAGATATGCAGTGAGCTGTCTGTGGTCCTGAGGGGACGGGACTTGAACTTTGATACCTATAGAGGTAGTTCGGGCGGTCGAATAACGAATTTTTTGTTCGTTAATTGCTGCATTGACTAAGCCCCATTTCTCCGTTTCCTGTATGATTACAGGCGGGGGCGGGTTTAGGCTTAGGTGGGCCCTGAGGGGGCTGGGAGGACTGCGCGGCCTGGGAGGTCGGCTGGGACTGGGAGGCCTCGGGGACCTGGGAAGCCTGAGGGGCTTGGGGACTGGCTACGGGGGCCGCGGGGTTGTTAGCCTGCACGGCCGGATTCGTTTTCCTATTTTTGGTCGCTTTTGCAACCGTTTTGGACGGGGAGGACGGACAGGAAGACACAGGAGAGGAAGCTGCTTCTGCTCTCTTCCTCTTCTGTGTCTTTTTCGAGACGACTGTGGTGAATTCGCCGTCTTCATCCACAGCCGACTCTCCTTCTGAGTAAGACATGTCCGACTCGATTGATCTGGGGGGCTCTACTTCGGGGAGGAGCTGGGGGTCACACGCGGGTGACGCTGGGGAATCGGAGTCCGTAATGTGGGCGCGCTTGAAGCGTTCCCATTTTGCGGCCCCGTTGGGGAATTCCTCCGACAGGAATAGAAGGAACGTGTTAATTAGGCTTTCGGCCATGATTAACGCGTTTTTATTTATTATTATGGGCAGATTCTACTCTCTAATTAATGGCTATTTAGTAAGCTAACAATCAACCCCCCCCCGGCATATGGGAGGGGAGGTGTGTATGAGGTGAAGACCCTCAGTAGTGTGCCTAAAAACGTGCCCCTCACTCAATACTTACAGTTACAGTTTGGGTTCCTCGGCGCGGGAACCAAACACAACACAACACAACACTAACGTATCACTCGCGAAACAACGCACGGACCGTTGGCGCGAAAACCAACGGTCTAACGGTCGCGACGAACGACGCGACAGACTCGACGAATCCGCGGCGAACGTGCCTCGCGACCAGAAGCCGGCTTCTGGAGACTACACAACGTTTTAGCACAAGGGAAAGGATATATATACACTCTAATACTTAAATATCGGATGTTTATAAATTTAATATAGGACTTAGGATAATTCGGATAGCGAGATCGGAAGGAAAAATAGTCTGTTCATCGGACGGCATCCGAGAGCAGAATGAGACGCACGCATAAGTGAGAATTGTTCTTATACAAGTTATGTAGAGGGTGCGCTTATGTCTTAAGGACATTTTACTACGCGCATTTAATAGCGGATACAATTTGTAAAGTACAAATTTCGCTTTTCGGATCGCGGCTGTGACGTGAGTTGAAAAATTCATCGACTTGTTTAGAACTACGCCTAGGTATTTAACGATTTTGGCTTCGGGAATGATATTACCGTGCAGACTAATAGGACACATTTTTTGTCTAGTGGCCGTTTTTTTTTTTTATCGAATTGGATGGCTTGGCTTTTGTCTGGATTGACTTCTATTCTCCACTTCGAGAACCAGTTACCGAGGTCGGTAACTGCCTCCTGAAGGGATTTTGCGGCTATAGAGGGCTTGCGGTGAGCACAGTATAAAGCTGTGTCATCCGCGAACATGGCTATTTGCACCTTAGGGTGTTTGGGAATGTCGCTAGTCCTGTAGCCATTCGCAAGAATCTATTTTGAACTTTTTGTAAACGTTCCATCTGACTGTCACTTATGTGTGCGAAAGAGACGCACGCATAAGTGAGTATTGTTCTTATACATGTTATGTATAATGTACGTTTGTGTCTTAGGGACATTTTACTCCTGCAATGTGCAGGCTTGGGGAGACTAATTAAAAGATGTGTATTGTGTTGAACTGACTGTCGTTTAATAACTCACTTATATTACTAATCATTCACACAATATATGGGGAGGTGATACACACACTACACCTCTCCCGTATTTTTGAAAAAAAAAATAACAATAAGTATATTTTTTTTTACCTAAATTACTTAAATCTACTCAAAATAATATACTATCATACACAATCTAATCTACGTAATTATACAAAATACAAATCTGTTGTTGTTTTTAAGAAAATATCACAAAACCTGTTTTAATAATAGTGATGTGTTGTTGACGATGTTATCAATTATTTTAAAAATCTGATGAACTTATTTTTAATAGAATATAATTACAATATGTATATTTTTTTAAATAAAATTATCTCTTCTTATTATTGTTTCACATTTTACAAATTTTAATTAGTAGGTAGGTATCATGATTTTTCATTATACTCTCTTCTATGTCGCACTTCTAACATAAGATAAAGTTTTTTTTAAACTCTACTTTATTTATGTTAGTTTGTTTAACATTTTTAATAATATACTTTTTTTCATCCTTTCATAGAAATATTTTCATTTAACATGTTCATTATCATTTCATTTATTTTTCTTACATTACTTATATACATTAAACATCATCTTCATCTTACCTAGGTACCTTATCCCTTTTTTTAAATTTATATTTATTTATAGTCGACTCTTTATTTTATTATTATGGTACTTTTTTTTCATATACTTCATGTGCGCACTTTTATTTGGTACAATATTTCATTTCATTATCCACCATAAAACGGGACCTATTTTAAGACTAAACAACAAAAAAAAAATGTCTCCAACCATTTTGTTTAAGAGGAGGATTATTCCCGCCGAGCATGCTCTAAGTACCATTTATATTTTTACGTACCATATTTGTACCATATTTAATACCAAAGGATTATTTTAAGGCTACTTGACCTCCAACTATTCTCACAGAGAAAACTCGTTTACACCATGATCGAATGAAGGATTCCTTTTGAGTATAATTAATAATAATGCATTCAGCATTTATTTATTCAATATACATAGCATTTTAGCTAGTATTGAATTTATGCACTATAGCATTTTCTTCCTAAATCCATCCAAAATCCTAACAAAATAACCAAATCCATAATTTTAACACACTCAACATTAAAATATCCATCAACTATTGGATGATCGCCAACAGCTACTAGACATTCGAAACATCGGCGCATCCCTATCTAGTTATAAATAACAATCCCATTTCAATCATTTACCTTCTTATAAAACTAAAAACTATTATCCTTTACTTCAAAATAAGCTTTTCTTTACATTCCTTCATAAAGCTAAAGCATAAAGCTAGCTATGTTATGAAACTAAATATCACATTCCTAATCCTTCACAATAAATTACGTCAAAATCCGTGTATGTATGTCATATCCAGTATTAATAATTCTAAGAAAATGTAGCTAATCGACTTACATATTATATGTAGTTAAAAAGAATTTAATACACTTCTCAAAAATTTTATGTCTCTTTTGAGCATTACCATGTCAATTCAAATTTTACATACCTACTAACTTTTTATATTATCTATTTTCTTTTACCTAAAACCCTTTCAAACAAAACTTTTCTTTTTATTACTAACTTTTAACTCGAATTGGATTGCATTGGAAT
Organism: Celastrina argiolus; assembly: GCA_905187575.2. Classification (NCBI taxonomy): domain Eukaryota; kingdom Metazoa; phylum Arthropoda; class Insecta; order Lepidoptera; family Lycaenidae; genus Celastrina; species Celastrina argiolus. Next base: position 242,556 of record LR994578.1, on the reverse strand, counting down.
ACATAGCGACATAATACTAAAATCATTTGTCCTTGAAGAAAAGTTACTGTTACTTATTGCAACACCATATTTTGCACGTGTATGGAATTCTAAATATGATTGCTTGGCACTTTTGGATGCATGTTACAACTTAAGGTTATGCATCGTATTGCTAATGTTTTACTTCGCACCATAAATGGTATAGCAAAAGTTGAGATGATATGTTATGCGATACTATTGATGATCTCATAACATAGACCATGAGACGTCTCTACTACTAGTATTTAATTTAAATTTGCACTACTCAATACGAAAATTTAAACGAAAATATTATATTATTAACTTAAATCTTCTGTCTTTAAACTATGTAAACGAAATTACCAAAATATATATTACCTTTAAGTTACATACAAACTAACAAAATATTCACGTTATAGGTATTATGTTTTTAAAAATTCATGTTGCCAAAAAAAATCTTCTGTAAATTATAATTTTTGTACAACCCTAGCTAGCGATTAACAACAGTTTGTACTTACATTTTGTTGCGCGAATGCTGCGTTGGCACCGCTGATATTTTACGCTTTTCCCAGCAAGGCGTTACTTATGTACCTTGGAAAGTTACTTCAGATGCTACCTATCTGTTTAACCAACTGCGCCTAATACTACCAAATAATGGACATAAATTATTATTATCCTACATATTTTTCCATTTAACTTTGAGTAAAGTTATTTTTCAATCAGAATATACTATCAGAATATAGTATCGTCAACACCCATTTATAATAATTATTTATTTAATTTGACCCTTCACATTTTCGTTAAAAAATTACCTTGGCTTTAGCCATTTTATTACAAAAAAATTCTTTAATCTCTTAACACGAAATAGATATTACACACAGATATTAAGTTGCAAGAGTAATTATAAATTACACATACTATAAATAATTTGTAAAAAAAATATTGATTCAGAAAAATAATGGTGAAAATACAATTTATCTAAATTCTACGTTACAAAATCTCTTTTCTTGTCCTCTGGTCGCTGATCTCCCGGCTGCATCCACTTCCGACTCGACCATCTCCCGGCTGCCTGCTCTACGTTTCCACTCATCTGACTCCTACATCTCCAAGCTGCCTGTTCTCCATATCCACTCATCTGACTCCTACATCTCCCGGCTGCCTGCTCATCATCTCCAGTTATTTCATTTCAACAACTCTCAGCTTCCTGCAGCTCATCAGCGCCACTAATATTGTTCTTTATTTTTCACTAATATTGTTAATTTATTTTTGTAACAGATTTGTATTTGTCTCTACACTATTTATTTATTAATATTTTAAAAATTACACTATTTATGTATCTCTGTCTACCGGCCGGTAAAAATAATATTTAATCATTTAGTTCATTTTATGAATATAAAAAAAAGTACATTTTCACTGATATTTATTGTTCACACATATTATAATTATTTTACTGTCCAATTTTTTTATTTTTTTATCACACTTCAGTTCATATCACAATAGTTTTTATTGTCTCCAATTTTTAATCACATTTAATTGTATTGTCCCATCTGCGCAGCGCTGCCACGAGGCAGCACTGGCAGGGTCGCCATGCAATGTGCAGGCTTGGGGAGACTAATTAAAAGATGTGTTGATCTGACTGTCGTTTAATAACTCACTTATATTACTAATCATTCACATAATATATGGGGAGGTGATACACACACTACACTCCGTGAGTTTAGTAACGGGCATAATTTGTAGAGTACAAATTTTTTCTTTTTTGATCGCGTTAGTGATGTGGCTTTTGAACGACATCGACTTGTCTAGTACTACGCCAAGGTATTTGACGCGTTTTACCTCTGGTATTATGTTGCCGTGCAGGCTAATGGGTGGCATTTTATCGTGAATAGAGCGCCGCCATTTTACGAACTCGATGGCTTTACTCTTATCGGGGTTTACCTCTATTCTCCATTTAGAAAACCAGTTACCGAGATCGTTAACTGCTTTTTGGAGGTCTTTAGAGGCCCGAGTGGGTTGGCGGTTGGCACAGTAGAGGGCTGTGTCGTCCGCGAACATGGCTAGTTGCACCTTAGCGTGTCTGGGGACATCGCTAGTATAGAGGTTGTACAGGGAGGGTGAGAGGACCGAGCCCTGAGGGACCCCGGCCTCTATTTTTCTGAGTGAGGAAAGAGTACCTTCGACTCTAAAACGAAAATGACGGTTTTTTAGATAGTTACTGATAATCAGTACTAAATAATCGGGAATTTCGGCTCGGTACAGTTTGAATAACAGACCGTTATGCCAAATTTTATCAAAAGCTTTCGCGACGTCGAAAAAGACGGCGCGAGTTGTTTTTCTACAGTTTTTGGATTCTAAAATGTACTCCGTTAGGCGGTGTACTTGAGCGGGACAGCTGTGCATTTCGCGGAAGGCGAACTGCTCGTCTGGGAGGAGTCTTTTGTCTACTATGACGTCATTGAGGCGCCTTAGTATGACTCTCTCGTAGACTTTACCAAGGCTGCTAATGAGACTTATTGGTCGATAGCTAGAAGGTTCCACCCGGGGTTTCCCTGGTTTGTGTATACCTATAATGATAGCTATCTTCCAAATGTCTGGGAATGAACATCCTATTAAAAGGGCGTTAAAGATGTTCACTATGAGTTGTATTAGATCGGGCGGTAATAATTTTAAGGTTTTATTTGAAATACCGTCAATGCCTGGGGCCTTTTTAGCATTTAAACAGTTTATAATGTCTTTGACCTCCTCCGAGTCCACCTGTATGGGGGGGTCTAATGGTGGTCTCGAGAGTCGGCTTTCTACCTCGCTGTTTACTAGGCTAAGGTGCAACTGGTCTACTGGGAGGGTGCTTAGTCGACACTGTTGTTCGATAGTGTCGGCTAAACATTCGGCTTTGTCTAGGTCGTCCAGTGCAGGAGGACGATTTAATCTTTCTAATGGAGGCATATCGCTCTCCGTTTTGTTTTTAAGGGCCTTCGCGAGGGGCCAGTAAGCTTTGTGAGACGGCTCCAACTCGCTAAGAAGTCGATCCCAACGTTCGGCTTTGTGTTCCTTTACTTTAAACTTGACTTCCCTCTCATAGAAGCGGAGGGTTTTTCTATACTCTTCCGACGGGTATCGATCATATGTGCGTTTGGCCGCATTACGGAGTCTGATGGACTCCCTTATGTCTTCAGGGAGGGGCCAACGACTGTCATAAGTCATTGGTCTCTCCCTGGTGGACTTCTCTATGGTCTCTACCAGGTGGTCGGTCAAGTGGGAGGCTGCCTGAAGGGCTGTTTCACTATTATCAATAGTGTCGGGAATTAGATCGAGGTGACTCGATTGAAGATTTTGTATATTTTGGGCTAATAATTTGTAATCAATTATCTTTTTAGTACCATTGGAGATAGAGTTAGAATTACCTAGTGCAATTCTGACCGGTCTATGATCTGAGTTAAGCTCGTTGAGAGTCTCAATTTTTGTATTGAGTGAAATGTTTTTAATTATAGCTATATCAATGGTACTTGGGTTATGGATAACGTGGTTAGCACGTTCGCTAGTGTCATACCGCGTGGGGCTTTCCGGGGCTAGGAGCGCAGTATTAATATTATGGTCTATATATCTACGGAGTGCGTTCCCGTTTCTATTATTGTATACATTGCCCCATTCGGTGTGTTTGCAGTTTAGGTCGCCGGCTATGATGACGGCGTTGCCTAAGTTAAATAGCGAGTCTAAGTCGCTAGTGTGCAAAGTAACATCAGCCCGAAGGTAAGCTGAGACTATTATAATGGACTCATGTCCTGTCAAACTGACATGACATAATAATATTTCTAACGTTTGTAACGGTGGGGGCTCTAGAGGAACACAATGTAGGGATTTCTTATAGTAGATTATTGTGCCTCCCATTTGGCATCGACTTCTGTCGTTTCTAACTGTTTTGTAGTTAGCTATTTTCGGTGTACTAGTACTAGGTTTTAGAAACGTTTCCTGCACTAGAAGAATATCGACGTTATGGGAGATGACGAATTCACGTATTTCGTCTATACTACTTCTAATGCCGTTCGTATTGAACGACACTAGGTTTAGTGAGTGAGGTTTAATTCTGCCGGAAGGATCCATTAGTAACCGGTAGGGTTTTCCTGGATCCTTGCGATCAGGCTGGCGTGCTCAATAAGAGCTGCTGAGCGTTGCTCGGGTGTCCCTTTTAGCTTGGCAGCTAAAATGGACAGCTCCAACGGGCTTATGGGAGCGAGAAATTGCTTTACGAACGAAAGGTCGTCCGCAAAGCTGCTTTTTGTTTTAGGCGCAGAGGGCGCCGGGACTTTAATTCCCATAAGGGGGGGGGGGGGCCTGGGGTTGGGGGGGGGGTTTTTGGGCCCAAGCATTTTGATTGGGGAGGGGGCCAGGGACGAATCTTTGCTTGGGGGGGGGGGCTTTTTAGATTGAGGAGCTATGCGCCTCTTAGTCTTGGGTGCTTTTTTACACCCTCTATAGTTGGCCGGATGGCCTTGCGTTTGACAAAGTACGCAGCTGGGAGGCTCAGTCTCCTCAGCTGGACTTTTCCTTGAGCAATCGTGTGTGCCATGGTCTCCCAGGCACTTGACACAACGGGGTCTAGCGTGGCAAAGCCGCGCTGAGTGCCCGTATAATTGACATCTGTGGCACTGGCCCGGGGCTCCCCTTTTACGGGGTGCCTCGACCCGAATGCCGGTTAGATTACATACAGCTCTTAGGCTGAAGATGGCTTTCCCCTCTGGAGTTAGGGGGAGGGTAACTAGCACCATATCATAGTTGTGCTTTTTTTGGGGGTGGTACATTCTATGTACCTTCTGGGCAGGAACGCCCTGGCCAATTATATCCTCTAATATTTCGTCCTCTGTGAGGAACTTATCAACACCCTTGATGATGACTCGCAACTCGCGCTCATCTTCAAGGGCATACGTATGATAGCCGATGCTATTCTCCTGCAGATATGCAGTGAGTTGTCTATGGTCCTGAGGGGACGGGACTTGAACTTTGATACCTATAGAGGTAGTTCGGGCGGTCGAATAACGAATTTTTTGTTCGTTAATTGCTGCATTGACTAAGCCCCATTTCTCCGTTTCCTGTATGATTACAGGCGGGGGCGGGTTTAGGCTTAGGTGGGCCCTGAGGGGGCTGGGAGGACTGCGCGGCCTGGGAGGTCGGCCGGGACTGGGAGGCCTCGGGGACCTGGGAAGCCTGAGGGGCTTGGGGACTGGCTACGGGGGCCGCGGGGTTGTTAGCCTGCACGGCCGGATTCGTTTTCCTATTTTTGGTCGCTTTTGCAACCGTTTTGGACGGGGAGGACGGACAGGAAGACACAGGAGAGGAAGCTGCTTCTGCTCTCTTCCTCTTCTGTGTCTTTTTCGAGACGACTGTGGTGAATTCGCCGTCTTCATCCACAGCCGACTCTCCTTCTGAGTAAGACATGTCCGACTCGATTGATCTGGGGGGCTCTACTTCGGGGAGGAGCTGGGGGTCACACGCGGGTGACGCTGGGGAATCGGAGTCCGTAATGTGGGCGCGCTTGAAGCGTTCCCATTTTGCGGCCCCGTTGGGGAATTCCTCCGACAGGAATAGAAGGAACGTGTTAATTAGGCTTTCGGCCATGATTAACGCGTTTTTATTTATTATTATGGGCAGATTCTACTCTCTAATTAATGGCTATTTAGTAAGCTAACAATCAACCCCCCCCCGGCATATGGGAGGGGAGGTGTGTATGAGGTGAAGACCCTCAGTAGTGTGCCTAAAAACGTGCCCCTCACTCAATACTTACAGTTACAGTTTGGGTTCCTCGGCGCGGGAACCAAACACAACACAACACAACACTAACGTATCACTCGCGAAACAACGCACGGACCGTTGGCGCGAAAACCAACGGTCTAACGGTCGCGACGAACGACGCGACAGACTCGACGAATCCGCGGCGAACGTGCCTCGCGACCAGAAGCCGGCTTCTGGAGACTACACAACGTTTTAGCACAAGGGAAAGGATATATATACACTCTAATACTTAAATATCGGATGTTTATAAATTTAATATAGGACTTAGGATAATTCGGATAGCGAGATCGGAAGGAAAAATAGTCTGTTCATCGGACGGCATCCGAGAGCAGAATGAGACGCACGCATAAGTGAGAATTGTTCTTATACAAGTTATGTAGAGGGTGCGCTTATGTCTTAAGGACATTTTACTACGCGCATTTAATAGCGGATACAATTTGTAAAGTACAAATTTCGCTTTTCGGATCGCGGCTGTGACGTGAGTTGAAAAATTCATCGACTTGTTTAGAACTACGCCTAGGTATTTAACGATTTTGGCTTCGGGAATGATATTACCGTGCAGACTAATAGGACACATTTTTTGTCTAGTGGCCGTTTTTTTTTTTTATCGAATTGGATGGCTTGGCTTTTGTCTGGATTGACTTCTATTCTCCACTTCGAGAACCAGTTACCGAGGTCGGTAACTGCCTCCTGAAGGGATTTTGCGGCTATAGAGGGCTTGCGGTGAGCACAGTATAAAGCTGTGTCATCCGCGAACATGGCTATTTGCACCTTAGGGTGTTTGGGAATGTCGCTAGTCCTGTAGCCATTCGCAAGAATCTATTTTGAACTTTTTGTAAACGTTCCATCTGACTGTCACTTATGTGTGCGAAAGAGACGCACGCATAAGTGAGTATTGTTCTTATACATGTTATGTATAATGTACGTTTGTGTCTTAGGGACATTTTACTCCTGCAATGTGCAGGCTTGGGGAGACTAATTAAAAGATGTGTATTGTGTTGAACTGACTGTCGTTTAATAACTCACTTATATTACTAATCATTCACACAATATATGGGGAGGTGATACACACACTACACCTCTCCCGTATTTTTGAAAAAAAAAATAACAATAAGTATATTTTTTTTTACCTAAATTACTTAAATCTACTCAAAATAATATACTATCATACACAATCTAATCTACGTAATTATACAAAATACAAATCTGTTGTTGTTTTTAAGAAAATATCACAAAACCTGTTTTAATAATAGTGATGTGTTGTTGACGATGTTATCAATTATTTTAAAAATCTGATGAACTTATTTTTAATAGAATATAATTACAATATGTATATTTTTTTAAATAAAATTATCTCTTCTTATTATTGTTTCACATTTTACAAATTTTAATTAGTAGGTAGGTATCATGATTTTTCATTATACTCTCTTCTATGTCGCACTTCTAACATAAGATAAAGTTTTTTTTAAACTCTACTTTATTTATGTTAGTTTGTTTAACATTTTTAATAATATACTTTTTTTCATCCTTTCATAGAAATATTTTCATTTAACATGTTCATTATCATTTCATTTATTTTTCTTACATTACTTATATACATTAAACATCATCTTCATCTTACCTAGGTACCTTATCCCTTTTTTTAAATTTATATTTATTTATAGTCGACTCTTTATTTTATTATTATGGTACTTTTTTTTCATATACTTCATGTGCGCACTTTTATTTGGTACAATATTTCATTTCATTATCCACCATAAAACGGGACATATTTTAAGACTAAACAACAAAAAAAAAATGTCTCCAACCATTTTGTTTAAGAGGAGGATTATTCCCGCCGAGCATGCTCTAAGTACCATTTATATTTTTACGTACCATATTTGTACCATATTTAATACCAAAGGATTATTTTAAGGCTACTTGACCTCCAACTATTCTCACAGAGAAAACTCGTTTACACCATGATCGAATGAAGGATTCCTTTTGAGTATAATTAATAATAATGCATTCAGCATTTATTTATTCAATATACATAGCATTTTAGCTAGTATTGAATTTATGCACTATAGCATTTTCTTCCTAAATCCATCCAAAATCCTAACAAAATAACCAAATCCATAATTTTAACACACTCAACATTAAAATATCCATCAACTATTGGATGATCTGCAGGCCAATCGCGCTATTGTACAACGTTTCATTTGAGGTTCAACTTAGATTCGTTTGTGTTTCAGCTGCGTTTCGTTTCCAATCCAGCTGAACATTTTTGGTCCTTAACACAATTTAGATTCAAAAACTTAACTTATATACGATCACTTTGTTCCAAACGTTCGAGCTGCGTGCGAGGTAAACTAGCTCCGTACGAACTTTTTGTTTGACAGCGTTTGAGTTACATCTACGGTCCAGCTTCGTCTCACCTAGCTGTCAAAAGGATAGCGCGATACCTACCTAACGCTGTCCTCGCACGCCGGGCCAGAGTGGCCCAGGGCGGGGGAACCACGACCAGGGGCTAATGAGCCCCTCTACGTGGGGTCGAAGGGCCCCGGCATGGGAATACCGGGACCGAAGTCATTCCAGTTTTTCTCGGGAAAACCCCCCGCCTATCGCAGGGGAAAACCGAGGCGCTAAAGGGAAGAGCCATGGAGGGCTGTGACCTGAGTGGCAGAGGCAACGAGCAGTGCATGGGGGCCCCGGTCCTGGGACCGGGGAGCGTGTGTGATTCCACTCCCCCTACACCACCCCTCGCCCCGCGGAACAAACCCTACCATTGCTGGGAAGAGGTAAATGAAAGACACTAGTGACGTTTTTTTGAGGGCAAAACCCCCGCGTCAGGGCGCGGGGAAAAACCGTCGGACAACTTTATTAAAACATTCACCTGAGGGGCGACTTGGCGAGCGGTCGTTAGCCGTCTCACGGACCCGTCCAACCAGGGGAGTGTGGGGGGGCTCCGGGAGCCAGGAGGGGGGGAAGGGCAAGGGGATGCCGAACGTTCGTTTACACGATTGCGCGATACCGAATACGTCATAAAGTCGAGTACCGTTCACGTTTCGGTTGCGTTTCAGCTAAAGTTTTTTAGCGCGATTGCCCTGCAGGCCAACAGCTACTAGACATTCGAAACATCGGCGCATCCCTATCTAGTTATAAATAACAATCCCATTTCAATCATTTACCTTCTTATAAAACTAAAAACTATTATCCTTTACTTCAAAATAAGCTTTTCTTTACATTCCTTCATAAAGCTAAAGCATAAAGCTAGCTATGTTATGAAACTAAATATCACATTCCTAATCCTTCACAATAAATTACGTCATAAATCCGTGTATGTATGTCATATCCAGTATTAATAATTCTAAGAAAATGTAGCTAATCGACTTACATATTATATGTAGTTAAAAAGAATTTAATACACTTCTCAAAAATTTTATGTCTCTTTTGAGCATTACCATGTCAATTCAAATTTTACATACCTACTAACTTTTTATATTATCTATTTTCTTTTACCTAAAACCCTTTCAAACAAAACTTTTCTTTTTATTACTAACTTTTAACTCGAATTGGATTGCATTGGAATACATAGCGACATAATACTAAAATCATTTGTCCTTGAAGAAAAGTTACTGTTACTTATTGCAACACCATATTTTGCACGTGTATGGAATTCTAAATATGATTGCTTGGCACTTTTGGATGCATGTTACAACTTAAGGTTATGCATCGTATTGCTAATGTTTTACTTCGCACCATAAATGGTATAGCAAAAGTTGAGATGATATGTTATGCGATACTATTGATGATCTCATAACATAGACCATGAGACGTCTCTACTACTAGTATTTAATTTAAATTTGCACTACTCAATACGAAAATTTAAACGAAAATATTATATTATTAACTTAAATCTTCTGTCTTTAAACTATGTAAACGAAATTACCAAAATATATATTACCTTTAAGTTACATACAAACTAACAAAATATTCACGTTATAGGTATTATGTTTTTAAAAATTCATGTTGCCAAAAAAAATCTTCTGTAAATTATAATTTTTGTACAACCCTAGCTAGCGATTAACAACAGTTTGTACTTACATTTTGTTGCGCGAATGCTGCGTTGGCACCGCTGATATTTTACGCTTTTCCCAGCAAGGCGTTACTTATGTACCTTGGAAAGTTACTTCAGATGCTACCTATCTGTTTAACCAACTGCGCCTAATACTACCAAATAATGGACATAAATTATTATTATCCTACATATTTTTCCATTTAACTTTGAGTAAAGTTATTTTTCAATCAGAATATACTATCAGAATATAGTATCGTCAACACCCATTTATAATAATTATTTATTTAATTTGACCCTTCACATTTTCGTTAAAAAATTACCTTGGCTTTAGCCATTTTATTACAAAAAAATTCTTTAATCTCTTAACACGAAATAGATATTACACACAGATATTAAGTTGCAAGAGTAATTATAAATTACACATACTATAAATAATTTGTAAAAAAAATATTGATTCAGAAAAATAATGGTGAAAATACAATTTATCTAAATTCTACGTTACAAAATCTCTTTTCTTGTCCTCTGGTCGCTGATCTCCCGGCTGCATCCACTTCCGACTCGACCATCTCCCGGCTGCCTGCTCTACGTTTCCACTCATCTGACTCCTACATCTCCCAGCTGCCTGTTCTCCATATCCACTCATCTGACTCCTACATCTCCCGGCTGCCTGCTCATCATCTCCAGTTATTTCATTTCAACAACTCTCAGCTTCCTGCAGCTCATCAGCGCCACTAATATTGTTCTTTATTTTTCACTAATATTGTTAATTTATTTTTGTAACAGATTTGTATTTGTCTCTACACTATTTATTTATTAATATTTTAAAAATTACACTATTTATGTATCTCTGTCTACCGGCCGGTAAAAATAATATTTAATCATTTAGTTCATTTTATGAATATAAAAAAAAGTACATTTTCACTGATATTTATTGTTCACACATATTATAATTATTTTACTGTCCAATTTTTTTATTTTTTTATCACACTTCAGTTCATATCACAATAGTTTTTATTGTCTCCAATTTTTAATCACATTTAATTGTATTGTCCCATCTGCGCAGCGCTGCCACGAGGCAGCACTGGCAGGGTCGCCATGCAATGTGCAGGCTTGGGGAGACTAATTAAAAGATGTGTTGATCTGACTGTCGTTTAATAACTCACTTATATTACTAATCATTCACACAATATATGGGGAGGTGATACACACACTACACTCCGTGAGTTTAGTAACGGGCATAATTTGTAGAGTACAAATTTTTTCTTTTTTGATCGCGTTAGTGATGTGGCTTTTGAACGACATCGACTTGTCTAGTACTAGTACTACGCCTAGGTATTTGACGCGTTTTACCTCTGGGATTATGTTGCCGTGCAGGCTAATGGGTGGCATTGTATTATGAATAGAGCGCCGCCACTTTACGAATTCAATGGCTTTGCTCTTTTCGGGGTGATTGGCAATACTCGGTGTTTTCATGCTAGGTTTTAAAAACGTTTCCTGCACTAGAAGAATGTCGACACTATGGGCTATAACGAATTCACGGATTTCTGTTATATTATTTCTAATGCCGTTCGTATTGAACGACACTAGACTAAGGGAGTGTGGTTTTATCCTGCCGCTTGGATCCATTAATAACCGGTAGGGTTTTCCTGAATCCTAGCGATCAGGCTGGCGTGCTCGCTCATGGCGGCGGAACGTTGCTCTGGTGTCCCTTTTAGCTTAGCGGCTAAAATGGACAGTTCGAGCGGATCGATTGGGGCCAAGAATTGCTTGACGAACGAAAGGTCGTCAGCAAAGCTGGTAGTGGGGGCCTTTGGCGCTGAGGGCGCGGGAACCCTTATTTGCATAAGGGGGACGGGGGCTGAGGCCGTCGCGGTTTGTATGGGGGGGGGGCTGGGTTTAGGGGCCCAGGCATTTTGGGAGGGGGCGGGGGCAGAGATGAATCTCTGCTTCTCCTGGGACTTTTTAGTCTTGGGTGCTAGGCGTCTCTTAGACTTATGTTTAGGGGCTTTGTTGCAACCCCTGTAGTTGGCCGGGTGGCCCTGCGTCTGGCAGAGAACGCAGCTGGGGGGTTCTGACTCCTCAGCTGGACTCTTCCTGGTGCAGTCGTGACACTCGTGAGTGCCATGGTCTCCTAGGCACTTCACGCATCGGGGTCTAGCGTGGCATTGTCGCGCTGAGTGCCCGTACAGCTGGCACCTGTGGCATTGTCCTGGGGCGCCTCTTTTGAGGGGAGCCTCGACCAGGATGCCGGTGAGGTTGAATAGTTGAAAGAGGTTGCATACTGATTTGATATTGAAGATGCTCTTACCTTCCGGGGTAAGAGGTAGGATTACGAGTACCATATTGTACACGTACTTTTTTTGCTGATGGTACATCCGATGTACCTTCAGGGCTGGGTAGCCTTGGGCTACTATGTCCTCGAGGACTTCCTCTTCTGTGAGGAATTTGTTGACTCCTTTGATGACGACGCGCAGTTCGCGCTCGTCCTCGAGGGCATATGTATGGTACCCAATGCTTTGCTCCTGCAGGTATGCAGTGAGCTGGCGGTGGTCCATAGGGGACGGGACTTGCACTTTAATCCCGATAGGGGTAGTGCGGGTGGACGAAAAATAAATTTTCTTTTCCTTTATGGCTGAGTTAACCAGCCGCCATTTTTCCGCCTCCTGTATGATAACAGGTGGGGGGGATTTGGGCTTTGGGGAGCCCTGAGGGGGCTGCTCGGCTTGGGAAGCCGGAGGGGCATTTGATTGCGCGACAGGGCCTAAGGGAATGGCAGCCTGCACGTCTTTACCGGTTTTCCGGGTTTTGCCCTTTTTGGCGGGCTTAGATTTGGACGGGGAGGGGGGGCAGGACGACACTGGAGAGGAAGCGCCTTCGGCTTCGCCTCCTTCCTCTTCGTCTTCTTCTTGGAGACGACAGTGGTGAACTCGCCGTCACCAGTCGACTCGCAATCCGAGTAAGACATATTGTCAGATTCCAAGACCTGACTTTCTACTACAATGTCTACATTGTCTACGGGGGTTTCGCTCGCGGGTGACGCGGGGGAGTCCTCGAGGCGGTTGCGCATGAAGCGCTCCCACTTCTCGGCTCCTTTTGGGAATTCCTCCGAGAGGAATGCTAAGAACGTATTAATCAGGCTTTCGGCCATGATTAATACGTTTTAAAATAGATTATTAGAAGATATTCTGCTCTATCTTAATTTAAATGGCAAAAACTAACAGTCTGCACCCCCCCCCCCCCCCGTCATTCGGGAGGGGAGGTGTGTATGGGTGTAAAAACCACTTAGGTGTGTGCCTAAGCGCGTCGTTCTACCTCTAATTACTTAATGTTAGTCGGGTCCTCGGCGCAGGAACCAAACACAACACAACGTAACACAAACGTAAAACTCCCGACGTAAAAGCGCGCGGACCGTTGGAGCGGAAAAAACCCAACGGTCAAAACGGTCGCGGCAGAGCGCGCGTAACGCGCGCTAGAACGAGACGGTTCGGCGGTTAGAGCAGCACGACTTGACAAGGATAGGATAATATATTACACACTATTACTTATATAACAGGATGGTTATATATTTAATAACGGATATAGGTTAAATCGTATTGGCACGGAGGGACAATAGTCTGCACATTGGATGGCGTCCGAGAGCAGAATGTTTATATTTCCTCTCCCTCCCCCGATATAAAGGTCGCCTCATTCCCTCTCTATCTGCCAGTGGTCCTTGTCGGTGACAAGGACTACCGAGACAGATAGAAGAGTGCGTGCTACAACAGAATACGTACTGAAATGTGCTCAGTTACGTAAACACAAAACATTCTGCTCTCGGACACCGTCCGTTGAACAGACTATTTTCCTTCCGATCTCGCTATCCGAATTATCCTAAGTCCTATATTAAATTTATAAACATCCGATATTTAAGTAATAGTGTGTATATATATCCTTTCCCTGGTGCTAAAACGTTGTGTAGTCTCCAGAAGCCGGCTTCTGGTCGCGAGGCACGTTCGCCGCGGATTCGTCGAGTCTGTCGCGTCGTTCGTCGCGACCGTTAGACCGTTGGTTTTCGCGCCAACGGTCCGTGCGTTTGTTCCGTCGCGAGTGATACGTTAGTGTTGTGTTTGGTTACTTTGGTTGGCCGCGCCGAGGAACCCCAACTGTAAGTATTAAGTGAGGGGCACGTTTTTAAGCACACTACTGAGGGTCTTCACCTCACACACACCTCCCCTCCCGTATGCCGGGGGGGGTTGATTGTTAGTTTATTACATAGCCATTAATTAGAGAGTAGAATCTACCCATATTAGTAATTAAAAACGCGTTAACCATGGCCGAAAACCTAATTAACACGTTTCTTCTCTTCCTTTCGGAGGAATTCCCTAACGGGGCCGCGAAATGGGAACGATTCAAGCGCGCCCACAACACGGATTCCCCAGCGTCGCCTGCGTGTGACCTCCAACTCCTCCCCGAAGTATAGCCTCCTAAGTCAACTGAGTCAGACATGTCATACTCAGAAGGAGAGTCGGCTGTGGATGAAGACGGCGAAGAGACTCCTCAGGGCCCCCCGAAACCCAAACCCCCTCCGCCTGTAATCATACAGGAAACGGAGAAATGGGCCATAGTTAACTCGGCGATTAACGAACAAAGGATTCGTTATTCGACCGCCCGTACTACCTCTATAGGTATTAAAGTACAAGTCCCATCCCCTCAGGACCATAGACAACTCACTGCATATCTGCAGGAGCACAGCATAGGTTATCACACTTATGCCCTCGAGGACGAGCGCGTTCTGCGAGTCATCATCAAGGGTGTCGACAAGTTCCTCACAGAGGACGAGATACTCGAGGACATAATTGGCCAGGGCGTTCCTGCCCAGAAGGTACACAGAATGTACCATCCCCAAAAGAAGCACAATTACGATATGGTGCTAGTTACCCTCCCCCTAACCCCAGAGGGGAAAGCCATTTTCAGCCTCAGAGCTGTTTGTAATCTGACCGGCATTCGGGTCGAGGCACCCCGTAAAAGGGGCGCCCCGGGCCAATGCCACAGATGCCAACTATACGGGCACTCAGCGCGGCTTTGCCACGCTAGACCCCGATGCGTCAAGTACCTGGGAGACCACGGTACCCATGATTGCACCAGGAAAAGTCCAGCTGAGGAGACTGAGGCTCCCAGCTGTGTACTTTGCCAGACCCAAGGCCATCCGGCTAACTATAGAGGGTGGAAAAAAGCACCAAAGACAAAGAGGCGCATAGCACCTCAGTCTAAAAAATCCCCCCCAAGCAGAGATTCGTCCCTGCCCCCCTCCCCAGTCAAAATGCTTGGGCCCAAAAACCCTCCCCCCAAACCGGCCTGGGTTTTAAACGCTTTAGCCCGCACCCCTTATGGGTATTAAAGTCCCAGCGCCCTCTGCGCCTAAAACAAAAAGTAACTTTGCGGACGATCTTTCGTTCGTAAAGCAATTTCTCGCTCCCATTGACCCGCTGGAGCTGTCCATTTTAGCCGCCAAGCTAAAAGGAACACTCGAGCAACGCTCAGCAGCTCTTATTGAGCACGCCAGCCTGATCGCAAGGATTCAGGAAAACCCTACCGGTTACTAATGGATCCTTCCGGCAGAATTAAACCCCACTCCCTAAACCTAGTGTCGTTCAATACGAACGGCATTAGAAGTAGCATTGACGATATACGTGAATTCGTCATCTCCCACAACGTCGACATTCTTCTAGTGCAGGAAACGTTTCTAAAACCTATTACAAGTACACCGAAAATAGCTAACTACAAAACAGTTAGAAACGACAGAAGTCGATGCCAATTAGGAGGCACAATAATATTTATTATAAAAAATCCCTACATAGTGTTCCTCTAGAGCCCCATCCGTTACAAACATTAGAAACATCCATATGTCATGTCAGTCTGACAGGACATGAGCCCATCATAATAGTTTCAGCTTACCTTCAGTGTGATGTAACTATTCACACTAGCGACTTAGATTCGCTATTTAACTTAGGCAACGCCGTCATCATTTCCGGCGACCTAAACTGCAAACACACCGACTGGGGCAATGTATATGTCGCAGTCATCTAATTAAATCAGCTATTTCATTGAGTGACTTGCGTTTTTATCGAATGACGACATTTAATTGAAAGACTAGGCCGAACATTGATTGTACAATCGTCACTCAACGTCCAATTAGTTAGCGGATTGTAACATAGCCCTTATATGAGAGCGGACATAAAATCAGTCAGATGACTGAATTTTACTAAAAGCGAATCTATCAACCCCGACTCCACGTAGTACTTGTCTGTCAACCCAAAGTAACTAGTAGTCTCCTAAAGGTGGGAGTGGTAGAGGGGGTTCTCCCCCTCCCCTCCTCCCCCTCCCCCTCTCTCCACCCCCCAATTAAGAGGGATTTATACTAAATTTTTTCCAGCTCCTCCTTTTTTGGAAGTCGGTTAAAAAATCGGAAAATTATTCGGTAACAAACATAAAAAAAACCTACTTATTCATCGAATTGAGAAAGCTCCTCCTTTTTTGGAAGTCGGTTAAAAAATCGGACTAAATGACGTTCAGTCAATGACTACATGACTAAATGACGTTCAATCAATGTTCAGTCAAGACATTGGACGTTACAATAAACAACTTGTCGAGTTGTCCTTTAGTCTTTCAATTAAATGTCGTCATTCGATAAAAACGCTAGTCACTCAATGAAATAGCTGATTTAATTAGATGACTGCGACATATACAATAACCGAAACGGGAACGCACTCCGTAGATTTATAGACCAAAATATTAATACTGCGCTCCTAGCCCCCGAAAGCCCCACTCGGTATGACACTAGCGAACGTGCTACCCACGTTATCCATAACCCAAGTACCATCGATATAGCTATAATCAGAAACATTTCACTCAATACTAAAATTGTGACACTCCACGAGCTTAATTTGGATCACAGACCGGTCAGAATTGCACTAGGTAATTCTAACCCTATCTGCACTGGTACTAAAAAGATAATTGATTATAAATTATTAGCCCAAAATATTCAAAATCTTCAATCGAGTCACCTCGATCACATTCCCGACACTATTGATAATAGTGAAACAGCCCTTCAGGCAGCCTCCCACTTGACCGACCACCTGGTAGAGACCATAGAGAAGTCCACTAGGGAGAGACCAATGACTTATGAAAGACGCTGGCCCCTCCCTGAAGACATAAGGGAGTCCAAACGCACCTATGATCGCTACCCGTCGGAAGAGTATCGAAAAACCCTCCGCTTGTATGAGAGGGAAGTCAAGTTTAAAGTAAAAGAACACAAAGCCGAGCGTTGGGATCGACTTCTTAGCGAGTTGGAGCCGTCTCACCACGCGTACTGGCCCCTCGCGAAGACCCTCAAAAACAAAACAGAGAGCGATATGCCTCCATTAGTAAGATCTAATCGTCCTCCTGCACTAGACGACATAGACAAAGCCGAATGTTTAGCCGACACTATCGAACAACAGTGTCGACTAAGCACCCTCCCAGTAGACCAGTTGCACCTTAGCCTAGTAAACAGCGAGGTAGAAAGCCGACTCTCGAGACCACCATTAGACCCCCCCAAACAGGTGGACTCAGAGGAGGTCAAAGACATTATAAACTGTTTAAATGCAAAAAAAGGCCCCAGGCATTGACGGTATTTCAAATAAAACTCTCAAATTATTAGCGCCCGATCTAATCCAACTCTTAGTGAACATCTTTAACGTCCTCTTAATAGTATGTTCATTCCCAGACATTTGGAAGATAGCTATCATTATAGGTATCGCTCTCTGTTTTGTTTTTGAGGGCCTTCTCGAGGGGCCAGTACGCGTGGTGAGACGGCTCCAACTCGCTAAGAAGTCGATCCCAACGCTCGGCTTTGAGTTCTTTTACTTTAAACTTGACTTCCCTCTCATAGAAGCGGAGGGTTTTTCGATACTCTTCCGACGGGTAGCGATCATAGGTGCGTTTGGCCGCGTTTCGGAGTCTGATGGACTCCCTTATGTCTTCAGGGAGGGGCCAACGTCTTTCATAAGTCATTGGTCTCTCCCTAGTGGACTTCTCTATGGTCTCTACCAGGTCAAGTGGGAGGTCAAGTGGGAGGCTGCCTGAAGGGCTGTTTCACTATTATCAATAGTGTCGGGAATGTGATCGAGGTGACTCGATTGAAGATTTTGAATATTTTGGGCTAATAATTTATAATCAATTATCTTTTTAGTACCAGTGCAGATAGGCTTAGAATTACCTAGTGCAATTCTGACCGGTCTGTGATCCAAATTAAGCTCGTGGAGTGTCTCAATTTTAGTATTGAGTGAAATGTTTCTGATTATAGCTATATCGATGGTACTTGGGTTATGGATAACGTGGGTGGCACGTTCGCTAGTGTCATACCGAGTGGGGCTTTCGGGGGCTAGGAGCGCAGTATTAATATTTTGGTCTATAAATCTACGGAGTGCGTTCCCGTTTCGGTTATTGTATACATTGCCCCAGTCGGTGTGTTTGCAGTTTAGGTCGCCGGCTATGATGACGGCGTTGCCTAAGTTAAATAGCGAATCTAAGTCGCTAGTGTGAATAGTTACATCACACTGAAGGTAAGCTGAAACTATTATGATGGGCTCATGTCCTGTCAGACTGACATGACATATGGATGTTTCTAATGTTTGTAACGGATGGGGCTCTAGAGGAACACAATGTAGGGATTTTTTATAATTAATATTATTGTGCCTCCTAATTGGCATCGACTTCTGTCGTTTCTAACTGTTTTGTAGTTAGCTATTTTCGGTGTACTAGTACTAGGTTTTAGAAACGTTTCCTGCACTAGAAGAATGTCGACATTGTGGGAGATGACGAATTCACGTATATCGTCAATGCTACTTCTAATGCCGTTCGTATTGAACGACACTAGGTTTAGGGAGTGGGGTTTAATTCTGCCGGAAGGATCCATTAGTAACCGGTAGGGTTTTCCTGAATCCTTGCGATCAGGCTGGCGTGCTCAATAAGAGCTGCTGAGCGTTGCTCGAGTGTTCCTTTTAGCTTGGCGGCTAAAATGGACAGCTCCAGCGGGTCAATGGGAGCGAGAAATTGCTTTACGAACGAAAGATCGTCCGCAAAGTTACTTTTTGTTTTAGGCGCAGAGGGCGCTGGGACTTTAATACCCATAAGGGGTGCGGGGGCCTGGGTTTGGGGGGAGGGTTTTTTTGCCCAAGCATTTTGACTGGGGAGGAGGGCAGGGACGAATCTCTGCTTGGGGGGGATTTTTTAGACTGAGGTGCTATGCGCCTCTTTGTCTTTGGTGCTTTTTTACACCCTCTATAGTTAGCCGGATGGCCTTGGGTCTGGCAAAGTACACAGCTGGGAGCCTCAGTCTCCTCAGCTGGACTTTTCCTGGTGCAATCATGGGTACCGTGGTCTCCCAGGCACTTGACGCATCGGGGTCTAGCGTAGCAAAGCCGCGCTGAGTGCCCGTATAGTTGGCATCTGTGGCATTGGCCCGGGGCGCCCCTTTTACGGGATGCCTCGACCCGAATGCCGGTCAGATTACAAACAGCTCTGAGGCTGAAAATGGCTTTCCCCTCTGGGGTTAGGGGGAGGGTAACTAGCACCATATCGTAATTGTGCTTCTTTTGGGGATGGTACATTCTGTGTACCTTCTGGGCAGGAACGCCCTGGCCAATTATGTCCTCGAGTATCTCGTCCTCTGTGAGGAACTTGTCAACACCCTTGATGATGACTCGCAGAACGCGCTCGTCCTCGAGGGCATAAGTGTGATAACCTATGCTGTGCTCCTGCAGATATGCAGTGAGTTGTCTATGGTCCTGAGGGGACGGGACTTGTACTTTAATACCTATAGAGGTAGTACGGGCGGTCGAATAACGAATCCTTTGTTCGTTAATCGCCGAGTTAACTATGGCCCATTTCTCCGTTTCCTGTATGATTACGGGCGGAGGGGGTTTGGGTTTCGGGGGAGGAGGAGTCTCTTCGCCGTCTTCATCCACAGCCGACTCTCCTTCTGAGTATGACATGTCTGACTCAGTTGACTTAGGGGGCTCTACTTCAGGGAGGAGTTGAAGGTCACACGCAGGCGACGCTGGGGAATCCGTGTTGTGGGCGCGCTTGAATCGTTCCCATTTCGCGGCCCCGTTAGGGAATTCCTCCGAAAGGAATAGAAGAAACGTGTTAATTAAGTTTTCGGCCATGGTTAACGCGTTTTTAATTACTAATATGGGTAGATTCTACTCTCTAATTATTGGCTATGTAATAAACTAACAATCAACCCCCCCCGGCATACGGGAGGGGCGCGACAGACTCGACGAATCCGCGGCGAACGTGCCTCGCGACCAGAAGCCGGCTTCTGGAGACTACACAACGTTTTAGCACCAGGGAAAGGATATATATACACACTATTACTTAAATATCGGATGTTTATAAATTTAATATAGGACTTAGGATAATTCGGATAGCGAGATCGGAAGGAAAATAGTCTGTTCAACGGACGGTGTCCGAGAGCAGAATGTTTTGTGTTTACGTAACTGAGCACATTTCAGTACGTATTCTGTTGTAGCACGCACTCTTCTATCTGTCTCGGTAGTCCTTGTCACCGACAAGGACCACTGGCAGATAGAGAGGGAATGAGGCGACCTTTATATCGGGGGAGGGAGAGGAAATATAAACATTCTGTTCTCGGCCGCCGTCCGATCGATCATTCTGCTCTCGGCCGCCGTCCGATGTGCAGACTATTGTCCTTCCGAGCCAATCCGTTTAACCCTACTATCCGTTATTAAAGGAGAAAGCCCACTCTCCATAGTGTCTCGGGCCCAATGTGGACATCAAAAAATCGCATTAAAAATGAGTGTTCTAAAATGTTAATAGTATTAGATATCTGAGAAAATAACTTAAAATGCCGCCATTATTGTAGAAATATTTTTTTTTTACTTTTTGTCTATTTTATTTTCAAGGCCTTTTCCGACTTTTCAATAATTTATAATAGTAAGATATAATAAGATAGCCCTTGTTGTAGTGCAAGACTTTCAGTTATTGCTACCCAGCAATTGTGGCAAACAAGATTATCGCCTGACACCTAAAACATATTAACATTAATGATAAATATTTTCAACCGTAAAAGATTTAACGATTAAACCATAATTAAAGAAATAATAGAAACATTTTATTATAATATTATGATTACCTGCTGCCGTGCAACCCACTGCTGTATGACACTTAATTCTTCGGGCTCTAAAATACGGTTCTCGGTAACATTATTACCACAACATAATAAACAATATTCTTCAGACATTTTGGTATGCACAATCAAATAGCGTAATACTTTAATCCAGGGCCAAGTAATCGTAGAAGGAGAGAACAAAACTAGTAAAACAATGCCAAAGTCGTACGTGAAAAGCCGAAACAAGTTCAGGCGAGAAAGCCAGATTGCGGTGAAAAAAATCGAAAACAAAACAAAACGCATCTTTGAACAACAAACGAACGGTCGAAATCATTCGTTTGAAAAATTACATTTTAGTCATCAGTGTTGCCGCTTGTCGCAAAAAAATGAAATCGATAAATCGATTACGTAAAAAATAATCGATATAATATGACTTTTTATTAATCTTTATCGTTTATAGTAACAAACGTAAACATTGGTTTTAAGATAAATGTTTTCTTTTGATTAATTCTTTACAGAATTACCAACAGTCACCCGTTATTTGTATTTTACATGAGTTTATTTTATTTGTTTATAAATCGATATTCGGATTGATTGATTAGAGTTTTATCATCGGGTAACATTTCACCTCAACGTTTTAGGTTCCAAATAATCCAATAAAATTCCTTTTTTTATTGGAACATTACTGATTATAGTGGCGGTTATTTGAATGTTATCAAAAATCATGTCTCTTTATTATACATTTCTGGAGAAATTAAGTCTTCTTAAGACGGCTGTCCGCTCTGGGCCTGAAATGGGCTTTCTCCTTTATAACCATCCAGTTATATAAGTAATAGTGTTTAGTGTATAATCCTATCCCCAACAAGTCAAGACAAGTCGTGCTGCTTTAACCGCCGAACCGTCTCGTTCTCGCGCGCGCTCCGCCGCGACCGTTTGACCGTTGGGTTTTTTCCACTCCAACGGTCCGCGCGTTTTTACGTCGGGTGTTTTCGGTTTTTGTTACGTTGTGTTGTGTTTGGTTCCTGCGCCGAGGAACCGACTAACAGTAAGTGATTAGAGATAGAACGACGCACTTAGGCACACACCTCAGTGGTTTTTAAACCCATACACACTCCCCTCCCGCATGACGGGGGGGCCGATTGTTAGTTTTTGCCTTTAATAAAGTTAAGATAGAGCAGAATCTCTTTAATAATTAATTTTAAAAGTATTAATCATGGCCGAAAGCCTGATTAATACGTTTTTAGCTTTCCTCTCGGAGGAATTCCCGAAAGGAGCCGAACGATGGGAGCGCTTCATGCGCAACCGTCATGAGGACTCCCCCGCGTCGCCCGCGAGCGAAGACCAGGTCCATATCGCAGATGCGATTGTTGAAAGTCAGGGTGTAGACACTGACATGTCCTACTCGGAATGCGAGTCGACTGGTGGTGACGGCGAGTTCACCACCGTCGTCTCTAAAAAGAAGACAATGAAGAGGAAGCGCGCCGAAGGCGCTTCCTCTCCAGTGTCATCCAGCCCCCCATCCCCTTCTAAAGCTAAGCCCGCCAAAAAGGGCAAAACCCGAAAAGCCGTGCAGGCTGCCATTCCTCTTGGCCCTGTCGCGTTATCAAACGCCCCCCCGGCTTCCCAAGTTGAGCAGCCCCCACAGGGCTCCTGAAAGCCCAACCCCCCCCCCCACCTGTTATCATACAGGAGGCGGAAAAATGGCGGCTGGTCAACTCGGCCATAAAAGACAAGAAAATCTCCTTCTCTTCCGCCCGTACTACCCCTATTGGGATAAAAGTACAAGTCCCGTCCCCTATGGACCACCGCCAGCTCACTGCATACCTGCAGGAGCAAAGCATCGGGTATCATACGTATGCCCTCGAGGACGAGCGCGAACTGCGCGTCGTCATAAAAGGTGTCGATAAATTCCTCACTGAAGAGGAAGTCCTCGAGGACATAGTGGCCCAAGGCTACCCAGCGCTGAAGGTATATCGGATGTACCATCAGCAGAAAAAATACGTGTACAATATGGTACTCGTGGTCTTAACTCTTACCCCGGAAGGTAAGAGTATATTCAACATTAAGTCGGTTTGCAACCTCACCGGCATCCTGGTCGAGGCTCCCCTCAAAAGAGGCGCCCCAGGTCAATGCCATAGGTGTCAGCTATACGGGCACTCAGCGCGGCAATGCCACGCTAGACCCCGATGTGTGAAGTGCCTGGGAGACCACGGCACTCACGACTGCACTCGGAAGAGTCCAGCTGAGGAGTTAGAACCCCCCAGCTGCGTTCTCTGCCAGACGCAAGGCCACCCGGCCAACTACAGGGGTTGCAACAAAGCCCCCAAACACAAGTCTAAGAGGCGCCTAGCACCCAAGACTAAAAAGTCCCAGGGGAAGCAGAGATTCATCTCTGCCCCCACCCCCTCCCAAAATGCCTGGGCCCCAAAACCCAGCCCCCCCCCCCCACAAGCCGCGACGGCCTCAGCCCCCGTCCCCCTTATGCAAATAAGGGCTCCCGCGCCCTCAGCGCCAAAGGCCCCCTCCACCAGCTTTGCTGACGACCTTGCGTTCGTCAAACAATTCTTGGCCCCAATAAACCCGCTCGAGCTGTCCATTTTAGCCGCTAAGCTAAAAGGGACACCTGAGCAAAGATACGCCGCCATGAGCGAGCACGCCAGCCTGATCGCTAGGATCCAGCAAAACCCTACCGGTTATTAATGGATCCAAGCGGCAGGATAAAACCACACTCCCTTAGTCTAGTGTCGTTCAATACGAACGGCATTAGAAATAACATAACAGAAATCCGCGAATTCATTAGAGCCCATAGTGTCGACATTCTTCTAGTGCAGGAAACGTTTTTAAAACCTAGCATGAGAACACCGAATATCGCCAATTACAAGGCAATTAGAAACGACAGAAGTCGAAACCAACTCGGAGGTACCATCATTTATTATAACCCCCCCCCCCCCCCCCCCCCCCATTGTTGACTCTCGAGACGTCCATATGTCACGTCAGTCTGACAGGTCACGAACCAGTCATTATAGTTTCTGCGTACCTTCAGTGTAAAGCGTAGCTACACTTTAGCGACTTACAATCGCTTCTCAACTTAGGCAACGCCGTCATGATAGCCGGCGACCTAAATTGTAAACACACCGATTGGGGCAATGTAAGGAGTAACACAAACGGTCTTACCCTACATAGCCTGATAGATCACTTTAATTTAACTTCCCTCTCATAGAACCGGAGGGTTTTACGCCACTCTTCCGACGGGTAACGATCGTAGGTGCGTTTAGCCGCATTTCGGAGTCTGATGGACTCCTTTATGTCCTCAGGGAGGGGCCAGCGTCTTTCGAAAGTCATTGGTCTCTCCCTGGTCGATTTCTCTATGGTCGGTCAGGTGGGAGGCCGCTTGAAGGGCTGTTTCACTATTATCAATAGTGTCGGGAATATTATCGAGATGACTCGATTGAAGGTTTTGGACATTTTCAGCTAATAGTTTATAATCTATTATCTTTTTCGTACCAATGCAAATGGGGTTAATATTGTCAAGTGCAATTTTAACCGGACTGTGATCCGAGTTAAGCTCGTGAATAGTCTCAATATGAATATCGAGAGAAATGTTTTTGACTAAAGCTATGTCGATGGTACTTGGGTTATGGATAACGTGATTTTCACGTTGGCAAGTGTCATAACGAGTGGGGCTCTCTGGGGCTAGAAGCGTTAACGTGATTTGCAAACTTCCTTCACTAGGCGACGCCAACGCCGTATTGTTTTGTGACTTTTGTGTTCGCACGGGCGAGTGCACGCGCACTTGATAACTACGAGACCGGTGTCGATGCGAACGCGAGCGACGACGGCGTTGTGATGCATACCGTGACCTACTTAGGAAATCGTCACGCTGACGGGAACGCGACCGTGTACTACGAGATTTAGAATAACTTCTGCTTCGCGAACCACTACGAAACCGGCGGCGAGATTTAGAGTAACTGCGCGGCATATTGCTTGCAATTTTCAGACTACCCGCAAATTCACAATACAAAAACCTAAGTGCAAATACGTTAAAATAGTTGATAAATAAGATTGGTAATCAAATGAGAAACAATGTGGGCTTAGTTCTTTATCCTACTGCTGATTTTGGGAAATAGTAACTGAATAAAGATACAAAATTACAAACACAACTACAAATTACAGAACTACTTTCATTAATTATTTAAAAATAACAAGACCAATCTTATATATCACTAAATTAAACCTTACATGAGTTTTGCACACCCTAAACTAAGAACTTATGAATTAATTAAGAAAATAATAATGTAAAAACGAAACCTAATTACTAAATCACAACACCGTAATGCCTATGACTAATTCCGCACCGAGTGACAGCTGACGAGCAAATGACCGAGCCAAGGGCGTGTCAATCATTTTATAGTCCTCTTTCAAGGACTGCTCTTTATTTCTTACAGTACTATATTTTACTGCTCTCTCTGTACTTAGCTGCATTCAACTGTAATTGACAATTGTGTTTGTATTAAGGTAATATGTACTATGTTTTACTGCTCTCTCTGTACTTAGCTGTATTCAACTGTAATTGACAATTGTGTTTGTATTAAGGTAATATGTACTATATTTTACTGCTCTCTCTGTACTTAGCTGTATTCAACTGTAATTGACAATTGTGTTTGTATTAAGGTAATATGTACTATGTTTTACTGCTCTCTCTGTACTTAGCTGTATTCAACTGTAATTGACAATTGTGTTTGTATTAAGGTAATATGTACTATATTTTACTGCTCTCTCTGTACTTAGCTGCATTCAACTGTAATTGACAATTGTGTTTGTTTAAGGTAATATACAGTACTATATTTTTAAGCTATCAATGTTATCGCACTATATGCTATTAGTGTTTTTTTTTTATTAAAATATTTTATATTGTTACTCAAGATATTTTAAGATTATAGTGCTACACCTCAGTGTTATTACTTATTATGTAAAGAGAATTAACCTAAACTAGGGTTTTTGACTGAAAGTGACCAGAACTATAACTTTATAATCCTATACATTTGTATACAAAGTTTTTTTTACCGTAGGGAATGCTACATAACTGGGAAGAAATTGCATTTTTATAAATTTTTCTTGATTTCTAAACTTAGTTTTAATTTAAGTTATAATTCTAAGGGCGTGTTTCACCAAGCAATGTTAAAGTTAATCCTTCGTTAAATATCATGTTATCCCTCTCGTATTTCCTGTCAATGAATGAGAAGGCATGTTGACAGAGACATGGCGTTAACTTTAACATTGCTTGGTGAAACACGCCCTTAAACTTACTGGTTCAAGTTAAATTAAATTTGAAATATAGGTACCTACCGTGTTTATGGTTTATACAATGCCAACCTAATTACTGAAAATGTAGATTTTAGTTTTATATACAAACGAAGTAGGGGGTCGAAAATAGCCTGACGTGTTACGTGAAATTTAAAAGGCTTTTTGAAGTGATTTTATTATACAGCGTGAAGCTTTATAATAAAATTACTACAAAAAGAATTAAGAGCGTGAAGTATTTTTATTATTCAGTAGTAGGTATAGATAGTTCTCTGGTAAAATTGTTTTTTTTTTCCACGAACAATATTCCATGTGAACGAAGCCACGGGCAAAAGCTAGTTATTAATAAATTGTATTCATTGGAGAACGACTCTACCTAAGAAATGTAAATAAGAATTGTACTTATGCCTTTATCAAAAAATACAGTTAAGAAAAGGTACACCCATAAACGGTATGCCTATAATTTAATTATTGGCGTTTTTATAATTTGAATCTATTTCTGTAAGAAAATATGTTTTAATTGTTATGATTTCGAATATTTCTTTATATCTATTAAAAATATATTGACATACTTAAATTATTTTTGTTTTCATTAAAGCTCTCAGTCGAGTCCGGAGTCTCGGTACCGTTTCATCCTCCGGTGTCGGCGAGGACGCCGATCCAAACCACACGGTGGGTTTGGGCCGGAGCAGCGAAAAAAAATTATAATTATCAACTTTTCTAGGATCTACGAGTCTGTAGGATTTTTATTTTGAGTGTAGATGTGACGCCATGAAGCAGTTTTATTAAGTTCCCGAATTGCGTATCCTTTATATGGCTCCGACGCCTAACCAAACTTAAACGACGCTAGCAATCGGTCCAGTAAAACGTTCTAGTAATTTTACAGTATAATAGCAAAGCTGAGTCGCAAGTAGAGCTTAATACGAGGAACCTGTAGTCGTTGGAGCGGAAATTTATGTGTACAGTGTACCTAATATGTACCTACCTGACCCTCCAAGTTACTCGGATTGACATATTTTACAGCAACATAATATGTGTTAGCAACGTCTAGCCGACTTCAGTGTTACCATTGATGCCACATCCGGATCCATGTTTCTACAATTATTTAATACTAGCTGTGCCCGCGACTTCGTACGCGTGGAAAAGTGATTTAGGGCACTTTAGTATTTTAAATATATTTTTAGTTTATTGGCGCAACCGCTGACAACTCTCGCTAATTCAAATAGATTCGAATGCACCATATAGACCCAGCCAATTTTTCACGTTAATTTAGTAAAAAACTTCGATGTCCGTCACTCTGTCTGTCTGGGTGTCAAAACTTTAATACGTGTAGGTATCAAGCTAAAAATCATATTAAATACTCCGGGCCCTTACCCAAGATGCCATCGCTAATTATCGCTTACAAAGTTCGATAACAAAATGTATGGGATTTGACATTAGCTACGCTAAATGATCGCGATTTGGTATGTCATGCAGCGTACCTTATTATTAACGTATTTAGTACCTATAAATCCCATACATTTTGTTATCGAACTTTGTAAGCGATAATTAGCGATGGCATCTTGAGTAGGCCCCCAGGATCTTCTGCCCCTTCTGGCTGTGAAAAAAACAGACTTCTTAGCCATATCTACCCAAAGATTCAGCCGTTTATGTCGCTAATTTTTGTAATTTTCGACACTCCAAAGGGAACCAAAACCTAAAGGTTACTTCCCGGGAACTCAGAATTTTTAAATTTGATATGAAGCAACGTCTTAAAATAGTGCCGACATAGGATAAATAATAATTGCGAAACCATAAAAATATCTGTAATTTTTTTGAACTTACTACCGTTTTTGTCATTAATGACAAAAACGGTAGTAAGTTCAAAAAAATTAATCTCAAAACATTAATTAATGTTTTGAGATATTAAATTGAAACTTATATTGCAATTACTAAGGTATTTAAAACGAAACTCTCGGTTAGACATGGGCGCAGTGGCACGCCCCGCCGAGGATCCAGCAGGCTTTCTCGACACATCCGAGAATCGAATCAATTCGATCTCAACGGTTTTTGGTGTTTTATTTGGTAGATTACTTTGGAACTAATTAGGATAAAGAAAACCGTTAGAAATAAACAAACGTCAATTTATTCGGGAGTATGCGGCACGATCGAATCTGAATCAAAATCGAATCAGTTTG
The DNA here is from genome assembly GCA_905187575.2 of Celastrina argiolus. NCBI lineage: Eukaryota > Metazoa > Arthropoda > Insecta > Lepidoptera > Lycaenidae > Celastrina > Celastrina argiolus. The sequence continues at coordinate 214,085 of LR994578.1, read as the reverse complement.
GAGAGTTAGGCCGATCGGTTTTAGTAACTTTTTTTATTAACCTACCGTAAGTATAATAAATTAATAATAATGTAAATAAATGAAATTTAGTTTTAAAGAAAATATAAAATAAAAAAAGGTTAAATTTGAATGGTTGAATCAGCGCGGTTCCCGCCGCGCTTCATACAAACGTCCAGCATTTTTTTTTAATTGTCATAAGTTTTTTATTTATGAACCGATTGAAATGAATTAATAAATATTAAGTCAAGATTACTACATTATAATATGATTGAACCACATCTAAATCGGATAAGCCGTTTCTGAGATTAGCGTGCACAAATGCACCGACAAACAGAGAAAAATTCAAAAAATTATTGTTTTGGGTAGGTACTATTGCATAAATAAAAGTCTCCTATAATAACACAGGCACAGTTAGCACAGTTAGCGGCTGTGCGTGGTTAAATTAAAACACCGGTACTGCCTGTTAGCACATTTTAATAGTATTTTTAACCCAGCAGTGGGGTGGAGTTCCTTTGGTTCACCTTCGCCAAAATTCCTACCTACCAGCATCTGATACCTACACTACTCCAGCCCGGCTCGGACGTAAGACATAGCAGCCGGCGGCGCCCGTTCGAATCACGGCGAAACGATTTTAATTTTGCTATATTTCCTAAACTATTCATTATATTTGCATGGTATAAAGGGCAAATATAGTCTTCATAGAATGCTTAAGCCAACTAACGTATTAAAATGATAAGGATTAATACCGTTATGGTATAAATAGCTTTCCAAAAACCGCTTAATTGCCCGTTTTTTTAGTTTATCGCGAAAGGCATTCTTTTAATAATACAGTTAGTTAATTAAGTTGATTTTATACAATAAATGATAATTTATTTCAATAATTTGTGAAGCAAGTTCAAAAATACAATTTTTATATTTTATATTAAGTATTATGACACTGTGGAAACACTTGTCTTCCCAGAAAAAAAATCCTGTTAGTTAGGTACTTATTTCATGTTCTAAATGTTCTAATCTACTTTAGTGCCACGTTCTATTGCTTCGCTTCACTGTGTAAGCGATCCCCCGCGCCCCCCGCACGATCCGTTCGTCAGCAGGCCGCGCGCGCGAAATTCATCCGACTTGCTTCAAATTTATCGTCACTGCTCGGCTCCTATGTATCGTAGCGTTATGTTATATAGCCTATAACCTGCCCAGGAATATGGGCTACAATCGTACCAAGTTTGGTTAAAATCCCTTCAGTAGTTTTTGTTCCCATCGTGCACATAAAGACAGACAGACAGACAGACAAAAATTTTACTAATTGCATTTTTGGCATCAGTATCGATCGCCAATCATCCTCCAATATGTATTTCGAAAAAATATTCATTGTACAGAATTGACCTCTCTACAGTTTTATTATAAGTAATAGATTTGCAATCCATGACGTCACTACCATATTAGTAAATTGTTAAGTACACAATTTGTAACAATTTATTGTTTAAACTATACAAATAACTAGATATGTATTATAATTAAGTACATACCTATTGATAATGAAAATAGTCAGGGTTCCCCCATATATTGTTTTCACTTGTTTAGTATCAAGTTAATTTTTCGTGAGTAACCTGAAATGAAAAACCTACCTTAATTTTGATGAGTCGCCCAAGAATTTCTTGGACAGAACTCTTGTTTGTGGTAGCTAACAGAGATAGCAAGAATAAAGTTTGTGGATTTGGTGATTCCAAAATATTTATATTTTTTTTTTATACTTAAATCTCAAGATAATGAGACTTCTTTAAGCAATACAGGTTGACGAAACAGAGGGTAATAGGTATTTTTACGAAAAATTGAACATATTCTGAAGTATGAACATAATATAATAATAATAATAATAATAATATAACCTTTATGCGGGCTGCATAGGCCCATATTATAAATATCTTACAGACTAACATACATACATATTATAATTAAAACTAGACTTCATCACGTATCACGGCGACGTGATGTGCGCCTCGCTCCGGAGTCTCCCCCGGAATCTTCGGTAGACTACACCCATCGGCCAGAACTCCTCCACCTCGAAGGTCGACAAGCGATGTGTCGGTACTCTCACCACAAAAGAACTAAAGTTAACTTTATGGCGAGACTCCAGACGCTCGACTCTCAAGTTGAAGGATGTCTTCTTCAAGATGTAGCCCACGACATCCTCGACCTTCGTGGACCAGTGCAGGCGGGACACGTACAGCGGCGTGGTGGGTATTTCACACCGCAGGCGCTGCTCGGGTCCGCAGGGTGCGGTGCCGCGGTGGTTGCGGACGGCGGGCTTCCTCTTCTTTCTTCTCTCCACCAGTGTGAAGCCCTCCTCATCGCACCTTTTGCTCTCACCCTCGTTAGATCGAGGAGGTTCAGCCTTACGGCTATCCTTAGCCTTGCGGCTCTCTATCACCCCTTTTGTCTTCACCCGCTGGGGAGGTGCGGGGGAGCGGGCAGCGACACCCGCAAAACTTTTCTGCTGAGTCGATGGTTGACTCAGCTTCGGCTCGTCCTCGAGGGGAATGCGGGCGGGAGCGGCGGCGGTCGGTGACACGTCGGATTCCGCTGACGCGCAAAAGGTGTCAGCTTGCGCGCCGCGGCGACGCGTATTTACGAAGGTCGAATGCTCGGGTGACATACGTAATGAATTATTACTTTTCATTTGCAATAATTCATGACGCAAATCACGGATGGTGGATTCCGATGCATTCAACCTACCTCGCATCTCGTCCAGCTCTGCCTTCATACTATTAAAGTTCTTCAGCAGGCTGGAGACGTCGACGTGGTCCATCGTCACCACCGGCAGCTTGTGGAGATCTTTCGCCACAAAGGCCGGCACGTCGTCTGGATCCGTCTGCTTCAGCAGGGAGATGATATCCTGCACGCTTCTCTCGGTGCCATCTCTGCGTCGCGATGGCATATTAGCGCTCTGGCCGAGCGTTTCGTACAGCAGCTGCTTGCCCTTGCAAATCTCCTCGCTGTTGAAAGAAGACTTGCAGATCTGCATGATGCTGACCTCGTCCATGGTGTCGATGGCATGCTGGATAAACGCCAGCAACTCATTGACCACGAGCGCCATGGTGACGTGCAGCGGCAATCAGCCGCGCGATTCGCAAAAATATAAATTAATATTTGTTGCTCGTGTATAACGCGGAGCGCGACCGTTCGCTGGCTCGACACATTACACAACCTACCTTACCTACCTACTTAGTTACTATTCATTTATAAGTATTATAAACGCTTGAAATTACTTACCAATGCAATGCATAATTTTCTGATTATATGTCAAAAACAAATCAGTGATTATTTTCAATTTGTATTACCTGTACAACTACCTGGTTGGATATTTTAATTTTTACCTCTCTAATACAATTTCATACAAAAAGTAAACTATGTCACAAGTTATAGCAGGCAGCAAAACATACTTTATTACCTAATATTAAAATAGTTTTTAATTTTAGAAAAAAATCAGTACCTACTTATCACTTAAAAATCAAATATTAACTACTAAGATAATATTATGTCACAGGCAATTTTCTCTCGACTGTTGGTGACTTGTCTGGCATGAGTGTTACTTGTTGCCGCATTGTCAAACAAGTTTCTGCAAGGTACACACAACAGTAAGAAAGAAATTCATAAAATTGCTTGATTTCAAATGTCATTGGTTGCATTAGATTGTACACACATCAAAATATAATCAGCTAGTTAACTTATTCCCTAATCTCTACTAAAACAAAACTAAATTAATGCTTAAATACACTTGTGTATACTATTTATTATTATCCTAGGTTTCAAAAGTAAAAGTACACTATAATATTATTATAGTTCAAAATTCAAATATAATGTACCTATTACTTATTATAAAATGAATAATTAACTAATTCATAGTACTACTATTATTTTGTTACCAGGTGGCAATAATGGAGAATAGTTTGGAAACTGCAAGGCTTATAATGTCTATTAATGTACAAACTATAATATGTGATGTCTATAACTGATCACTGATGTTTGCCTGTTGGCCAGGATTAACATGCCACTCCACTTTATATCAAAATGGTAGTAGGTATCACAAATTTGAAGAAGGTATTTATGGACTATTATACCTTTTAGGTGATAGTGGATATCCATAAAGGTAGAAAAATTTGTCTGAACAAAATGATGGTAAATAATTAGACTTTATTTATTGTAAAATCATTTTAATGGTTTTAGTTTGATTTGTTACCATTGTAATTAATATGTTGCTTTACACTCATTAAAAACTTTAATATTATAATATTATTTCATTCTTGTCTGTAGAACCACCTGCAACAATTTAAAGATTTCACAATTATTGTTACTGACTTGGACAACACAATCATCATAAATATGCCACATATTTAGTGCCTTCAATAATTATGTACTTATATATTAATAAATATATTTTAATTTGTAACAGAAGGTAGGTAATTGAATTGCAATCTGTGTTCAATTTTGAATTGCAGTCATCGTCTCACTCCATACTTAAATCTCATTAATCAGGGTGAGAGAAAATAATATAATGAAGTACATATTAAAACAAGAAACACAGTGGAGCGACAGTATGGTATTTTAAAAAGAAGATTTCTTGTGCTATCTGTAGGCTTACGGCTTAAACTTAATACCACAGTAAATTTGGCAATGATTGGCATGGAATGATTTGGCAATACCAAATTTAGAACAATTAATAGAAAATGGACAAATTAGATAGGTAAGCTTCTCCCTTCTTCTCCTTATGATTTTCACAGAAATTACATACTTAAGTCAAAATTTTTAAAGGTTATAATTTATATTATGTAATTGAGTACTCATGTATAGAGATGTGATAAACGGCTTAAAATGAAAAGTTCACTTATCTGCTATTGAATAATCAAAAAGCAACTTATGTTAACTGCTTATCTGCTTATCTGCTTATCTACTTATTACCACTTATGAATTATTATGACTTTACGCTTATTTTACATTTCGATAGTTAAAAACTGATTTCAACGTACTTTGCAGGCTTAGGACTGTCTGAATAATTTTAATAATTAATTAATATTCCTATTTCTAGTCACATTTTTTGTTAAACTATACCTACTAAAACACTTCACAAAAAAGTTATTATTATTACGTTCATATATTATATAATACATTATTTAAACAACAATATTATTAAGATTAAAATACGAATTTTTGCACAACAACTAATAAGAAAGTAAATAAACATGACCTAACATGCACGTAAGTTCAAAAGCTGTTTATTAATTATTATTAGTTATTACACTTATAAAAGTGATGAGCTACATAAACTATTTTCACTCGTATTGCGTTACGGTAAGAACGATGTTTCTTTGCTCATGTGGACCAAAGAAACATCTTTCTTGAGCAAAGAAACATCGTTCTTACCTTAACGCAATAAGAGTGAAAATTCTTATGAGTATCGACTATAAACAGTTTCTGTCAACGAAAGCCGATAACGATATTCAAAAAGCATTTAGCGTTAAACGCTTACGTTTATAAGTCTTAAACGCTTATGTTTATAAGTGACTTTTCAACTTATTAATAAAAGCGCGCTTTTTTAAACGCTTTTCGTTTAAACGTCCATCTCTACAGTCATGTATGTTTAGATATTAAATAATTTGATTTGTACAAATACCTTTTAATAATAATTGATATACTGCGAGCCTAATACTTTAACCAATCTATTATTTTCGTCTGCAGAAAAGTTTAGACTTCTCTAGCGCTTTTTTGCTTTTGCCTAAAAAAAAACTATAAAGTAATTAACTATTTATAATAATAAATGAAGTATTTGAAGGCTGTAACACCATGAACGCATGAACTAACTATTTATATTATTATTATACTCTATGGCATGAACACTTAGAAAAGTACGCAAACAGCATCAAATCAAAATATTATGTACAACTGACATTATTACTTTTTAATTTACACTACAGTATAGTTTTAAACACGCTTTATGTCATCGTTTTACTAATTTAGCTATTAAAACCACTGAATAATTTACTAAAACATGCAAAACTACACTAACTTGGATGTATTTATGTTTTATTATTTAAATGTTAATTATTTATACTAGAATTTTCAAAGTTACATTTATCGATTAATTATCGATAGTATGAGCGCAAATTAGAAAAAAAAATAATGTCACCTAACTAGGAGTTCCATAGAGGGGTCGGACACTTCCATACAATGACAAATTCTGTGATTTTTTTACTCAAAATGCGACATCTGTAATCATTTTCCAAAACAACTAGTTACTGTAAAGTGTCACAGATGGTAGCACAGTCGATAATTTTATACAATAATTTATTTCTGAAATTTATTTATTTAAAATATTTATTTCAGTATCTAATTATTTTACTGAACTCGTTTTATAATTAATAAATTTAAAATTTTGAATACCTTACAACTTTAAGTAATAATTACTATAGCAACACAGTGAAGTGATTGATAGGTACTTGGTCAAATTGCTTAGCAAATATGGCGACTGCTCCTTGCGTTTGTAGTTTTGTTCCTTATTATTTGTGCTGTTCTTTGTGTGAAGTGCGTATTTCCAGAAGATATTGTGTGAGTTGAGCTTTTAGTTCCTCCACTATTTCAGTGCAATCGTTTTCCGAAACCAGGACGCTACGTTTGTGCTATTTGTTTGCGTTATAGACGCTTGTGATTTGTGTAGTAAGTACATAATACATTCTATGTTCAATAATGTAAGTGTATAACCTGTGAATAAATAAATAAACTGTAAAATAAAAATGGTTTTATTATGTACCTACCTATCCATTTATTGTGAAATTCAAGGTTTCTGTAAAGTATTAAACTTTACTGTATATAGAAGTTGATAAAGTTTGGCTATGATTTGTTAAATGAATAGGTATTTATTATGTAATAATGAATATATGATAATGAATATAAATATGTAAATTATTTAACAAAGCCAAACTTTATCAACTTGAATACAAGTAAAATATAAGCTGAAACTATACTGCAAATAAACTGGTATGTATAAATAGCTATACATACCAAAAGTTTGCGGGAGATGATATCAGATGGCGCTATGTAGCTATCAAATGACATTAGTAGTAGTCAAAAAAACCTGAGAGCGTACTCTCTATAACTATTTATATTATTATACTCTATTATTATTATACTCTATGGTTCCCTAGCTAAGTGTTACCCAGCTTGGTGAAAATGAAATTATGTAGGAACCGATTTTAGGAGATCACCTATCCAAAGAGTCACTTACATAGGAATCGTTTAGGAGTCAGTTCATAGATAATACAGTATATATAGAGATAGATTGGACACCGACAGAAGTAGTAATAAGTTTATTGTATAAGATTGAAGATGGTGTTTTTAACATGTGATGTAACGCCATCTAGTTGAACGCTACATAGTATTCCTGGAGGTCAGCTAGATGGCGTTTTGGAAAAAAACAACGGCATCTAGCGGACATAGAGGGATGGTAGGTCTATATTTAAAAATGTTGTTACAAGAAATATTAAGAAGCAATAAAACAATTATTTTGTTTATATTTTTTTATTAATTTTTATTAAAAACTGAATTGATAATAAAATATACACACGTACGGTAAAAAAACATATCGACTATTACAATTTTATTTAATTATGCCCATATTAATTAAATTTTAAATGACTAAAATGTAGTTTTCTAATTAAAGGACTATGTGCGGAATCGTCCCCGCCCATCAACAGAAATGAAATGTAGCTCAATTGATACATCTTGGCAAGATTATATTTTTATACTATGGCGACGTTGCCCGAATGTATGGGATTCTCATGGTATTTTACGTTTAAACAAATATCTCGTTAGTGTAATAAAGCGGGTAAACATTGGGAATTTTCAAACACGCGCTTTGCTTATGCGCGTTTCGAGAACCAGGAGGTATGTTGAAGTGTACACATGCAAGCGCGCGCTTTTTCTTTATTAATATTATTGTCGACTAATTCCAAAATACATGCTTATTTATCTATTTATAGTGCACAGCGGCGGGTGGCGCATGCACATATAAACATAACCGGGCACAAAATAACCCCTTCCATGCTCCCCGACCCACGCTCTTACGCAGGTAAGTTTTTTTTCCACATACCTTGATGGGCTGTGCCCTTGAATTGCTCATTTGTGGAGGTAGGTTAGGTTAGGCCCGAACCGTGTTATTTCTATCTGTTATCGGTGTTTACTTTACAACTACGACCCGTGCATGTTTACTGGATAGATTGATAGATTTATAGATTTTCGATTGACATTTGTTAAATAAAAGTATACCTACGTTAAATAATAATTACAATTAGTTTTTTTTAATATTCCCACAGGATTTTAATTAAGTAGGTTGCACCTTAGGAACACATTAGTATCAGTTCTATGTCTGTTGGTAGGTGGGGATGGAGCCCATACATTTTTTCCCATAGTCCTTTATTATTTAATTCTGAAATAATATTATAGTCATTTATATCAGATTTTTTAAAACGTAAAGGACATATTTATGAAAAGACACACAAGATCACCAAGAAACAAACATGAAAATAATAATTAAAAAATCTAAAAATCTCAAGCATTATTATAATAATAGCGGAATATTTGCCATTTATGTTGTAAAATCAGACGACTAACTATAATAGTTCTATTCAGAATGAAACGGGTACAATTTAACCAAAAGATATTATTAGGCTCAACACAGAGTCAAAGCGTCACAACTCACAGCGCGTGGCTCGCTCTATAATACAATAATATCTATAATCATTATGTGTAACTTAATAATTGTTATAAAATAGAGATAAATATGCTTTGCTGATAAAAACTAAGAAATGTTGCTTCGACCCTGTTTCAATATAGGTTGAGCCTTTATATATAAAAAAAATCAATTGCCAAACAGCAAAAACATGCAAAATTAATATACTTCTAGAAATATCAAGCCCCAACAATAGTAACAATAGTATAATTAATATGTGTCTGGCAAATTAGGATGATTATTTTAATAGCTTAAATCAAAATAAAATTTACTAATTATCATAATATGGTATCAAAATTTTTCAATTGTAATGTTAGTAACACGCAAAATAGGAAAATTAATGAAATATTATAGATATCTCAAGCCCCCTGTAAAAGTGAAAATTTTAATGGATTTTTTTGTTAAAACAAATCTTTTGAATAATAAAATGTATAGCTTTAAATTTAAATGGTAAACCAAAATTTTAGCTACTTATCTATACATATAATAAATCTGTAGAGGAGTCGTGTCTGTACATTGAAGATATTTGAAAAAAAATATGATGGGGGACCTTTATTTACGCAATAGTACCCAAAACTATGATTTTTGAAATTTTTGTCTGTTTGTCTGTTTGTCTGTTTGTCTGTGGGTTTGTGCACGCTAATCTCAGAAACGGCTTATCCGATTAAGATGTACTTTTAACTAATATATTGCGGCAAGCTTCACTTAACATTTAGTGTTTGTTTTATGTAAATCGGTTCATAAATAAAAAAGTTATGACAATATTAAAAGATCATGTCGTTTTTGCTGGACGTTTGTAGGAAGCGCGCGCCGGTCCCGGGAGCCGTGCGCCGCCGCGCGCGCGCGCCGCTTCAAATTGTATTAGCAGCAAACGCACCGGGGCCGCGGGGGTGACTTTTATTTGTTAGTTTTAGGCTTGCTAGGTAGGAACAATCTAAGATTTTTTTTCTTGAGTTTATTACGAAAGTTATTTGTATAAAAATAGTTAGTACTTTTACTGTACAGTCCTTTGTGATAAGTAGGTACTGTATACATATTTGTTAGCGTAGGTTAGTAATAAGTAAATAAATAAAAACCGGCCAAGTGCGAGTTGGACTTGCACACCGAGAGTTCCATACAAACCTGATTGACATAGAATTTTGATTTGGTTACAGCTTGAATATATTAGAGACCTAAGTATTTGTTATAAGTTTCAATTAAACACATTCATGACAAACGGTACGAAGTTTAAAAAAATCAAAATATTTTTACTACTTATCTATATAATGTTACTAAAAACGTATGGTTTTAGACGTTGCTTGGTTTCAAATTTTATGATTTTGAGTTCACGGGAAGTACCCTTTAGGTTTTGATTCCCTTACGAGTGTCGAAAATGACGAAATTTAGCGACATAAGCGACTGCTTTTGATTGCATTGGCTAAGAAGTCTGATTTTTTCACTGCTTCAAGGAACAGTAGTTCCTGAGTATTTTATATAATTTCATCACAACACGCGTTTCTGAGTAAAAGGGTCTTGACAGACAGACGGACATGGAAATGATCTTATAATATGTGTTTCGTTTTTTCCTTTTGAGGTACGGAATCTTAAAAACAGTTTTAAGATTTTCATAAATATATTGCTCTTTTTTTTGTTTTTTCTCTTTTATAATATATACGTTAAAAAACATCTTGATAGTTACTAAACTGTGTTACAGGGGAAAACTGTTGATACAACTCGATTCCAATCGAGATGCCTTTTGAAATTCTAGCCTTTTGCGGCCTGTCCTGGATATGTGTTAACAGATTATTATGGGTTTTTTTGCCAAATATCATAATATTGATAGAGTATTCTCATATACAAATCTATCTTACAAGCGATAGCGCGATGCAGAGCAGACCATAATAGCGACATCTATACGCCAAATGCCGTACTTTTAATACAATTATAGCAAAGTTCAGTAGGTACCTACATTTATACAATACGTTATCCGAGAGTTATACTCAGCGTGCATCATTAGCAATGTATAATATTATTTTGCATCTATATTATAGTTCTCATTCCGTCCGTTTAAATTCATACTACAGCCTACTATTACTGTACATTTTTATAGTTTTCTTTGTCCAAATTATGTATTCGATAACTGCATAATATAAAGAATTTTGATTAACATAAGTATTGTGTTTACAGTTAAACTAAAAAAGTTATGTCAATATAAGTTAGATTTATATTTGTCTTGATATTTTATTTCTTAGTTTTTATCATGGACCGAATGGTTTTTATGTTAGGTAAAACTTAGGTTTGTTTTCTTTCTTTTGGGACTTTCTATATTTTGCTACTTTTCTGTATAAAATCAGTTAGTACTTTAACAGTGAAGTGATTTATAATCAGTACCTACATGTTTGGTTATTAATAAATAAAAAAAACCGGGCAAGTGCGAGTCGGACTTACGCACCGAAAAGACCGCAAAATTAAAAAACAGCGGGGCGCGCTCACTTAATATCATTGTCGCCACACCAGCAGCGTCGGCGTGGAAACGATCATCGTCTGTAGTCGCTGCGGCGCAAAATCCATACAAATCTTAGTACTAGATGTTCGTCGTGTATGTGAGCGTACTATCAAGTAGTCCCGTTCGCATTATAGTAATTGTACACGGTCGTTTGTCAAGCTGGTAGTAGGAATTGTCAACATAAAGTAGTTTTTTAAATACCTCAACGACAGTTTTTATAACTAAAAATATTTTTAAAACAGATTTATTATAACACTGCCCTAAATCACTTTTCCACGCGTACGAAGTCGCGGGCACAGCTAGTGCATTAATAAAGTTGAGATAGACACAATTGAAGACATGAATCAATGAAAGTCCGACATATTCTAAAATGTTTAGGTGACAGTTTGAACTCAATTTTCTCAAAATCATAATTTTGCTGCATATCACCTTCATCCATTCATGTCTTCAATTACTAAAACATTCTAAGGATTTTTCTTTCTAAGGACGTTTCTAAATATTACAATTTTGCATTTTTTTATAATATACCACGCAACGCACTCTTCATGCACTATATAACTACTGGACACTATTTCATTCATTGATGTAATCAAAAAATCTATTTCACATGCAAAAACAGGAGTTTGTTTATCACATTTCTGTGACAGTAAAAATTTCATTGATTGTAATGGTTTAAAAATAAATCTTTTTAACAATTTGCGCTAATCGAATGAGGCGAATTCATATAACACAGTAATAATACACAAATTACTTGCACTTTCTCCACTTTATTAGTTGTTAAGCATAAGACTTATTGAAATACACGACCGGTTTCGACTAAGTCATCATCAGGTGTAGGTAGATTTAAAATTTATATATAATTCGTAAACATTCGGTAGAAAAAACTGCACAAAATTTTAAAAATTTCACTGCTGCCTACATTAATATTATCTGCACAATGTGTACGAATTATGTATAAATTTTAAATCTACCTACACCTGATGATGACTTAGTCGAAACCGGTCGTGTATTTTAATAAATCTTATGTTTAACATAGTTGTTAAACATAAGATTTATTGTATAAATGACTTGCACTTACTCCACTTTATTAGTATAAAGTGGAGTAAGTGCAAGTCATTTGTGTATTATTACTGTGTACAATGTATTTCCATCAAGAACCTACCCTACAGTACATTAAATAAAATACGAATTCATATTATTAAGCAATAATGTTTTGTAAGCATTAACAAATTGCAGACATGTCGGATTGGTGTTACGGATTCCATTGCTTCTAATGCAACAAAAAAAGTTCTCAAGAGGGTCTTGATTAAAATTCCTTGTCAAAAGATTTTCGATTACCATCTGGACTTTTTACAATTTTTTCAAAGGTTTAAAAGGATTTTAATATTGGTATAATCATTCCAAAACTTAAAGTGTGGAGAATTATTTTTGAGACACCCCTAGAGAACTTTAGCCGTATCATGGTACAAGTAGCCATTAAAAGAGTCAAATAGTTTGTCAAAAATTAACAGAAGATCTGCAGTGTCTTCACACACACTCCTCCGGTATAATTTTGTTTTCTGAAACAAGACAAAAAATATATTAAGAGTTGAATAAAAAAAATAACTTTTATAGTATTGTTGCATGTGCATTGTGCGTGCAAGCACTACAATACTAAGACCAGATTTCACCAAAAACAGGGCATTAGTAAACGGAAAGTTAGATGAGTGACGACGGACGACCGGAGTTTTAATACGCAATATTTACTGTAATCGTCTAAGGTAGTGCACTGACAAAAATAATCAGTTGATTTCGTAATCGGCCGTTTAGTCAAAAATGTAATACAACTAAGGGTGGAGTGCACCGACAGAAATAATCAGTTAATTTCGTTATCGGCCGTTTAGTCAAAAATGTAATACAACTAAATGAAACATAAGGCTACTACATTGAATTACATTTATATGTCTGACATTTTTATTTGGTTACGTAAGATTGAACACTACAAAATTTGTTGTCACTGCCTGTGTGTGTGTGTGCCTCACAAAAACTGAAATCCCATCAAAAACATAACTTGTAAAAAGTGCCAAGTCTCGCTACTTAGTTCTTCTAACATAAAAAATTGTAAGATTCATGTTATGCCAAGTCAGTCGGTCTAACAACATCTTATAGTGATCATATCAATATTATTAAAAATATTTCATAAATAAACAAAGTAAATTGACTTGGCAATTGCATGAAAACACAATGTAGGTACATATCAATCTCACAAGTGATACTTATTAAATCAGATTATTTATTGCGATTGCCAAGTCAAATCAAATCAAGTCAAATAGGCATGACGAAAGATTTTGAAATCCACTTTTGTAAAGTGGATACACATTTGCTAATTATGAAAAAACCTATATTTCGGTACAGCCATTTTTGTAATATATTCTCAATAGTGCGCCAAAACAGGGCGAAGTGTCAAGGCCTCGAATGTGACGTTACGCCTAGGTAAACGTCAGATGCTTAAGTAAACCATAGATGAAAGAGTAATATATAATGACAGCAGCGATGGACCATGACAGTGATGTTTACCTAGACGTGACGTCATGCGCTGTAATTCTGTGTTACAGTCAAAATGGCCGATTGCACTATTTTAATGTTTTAATTTATTGAAAATCTTAATAATTGCAAATTTTTATATCAAAGTATATCGGTATTTCAAAACCGTTTTATATCTATTTTACACTGAAATCATTAAATCTTTGATTATTTGTTAATGTCGTCACGCCTATTGTGTTCTTGATCTTGTAAAATTATTTAAAACAAAAGATGTTTAATAATATTGATATCACTATATTATGATGTTGTTAGAGTCTAACAGTTAGACTGACCGATTAACCCCGACTTGGCACTTTTTATGTTATGTTTTTGATGGGATTATAATACTTTAAAGAAAATATTGTAACACTTACCTGATAAAAATCTCATAGCCGCAGAAACTCGTTGGCTGAAAACCTGCATATTTGGCCTTCATCTTAGGTACTTTTGCGGGATCTATGTGGTACTCTGTCAATTTATTTAATATTCTTATTTCGTCTTCTCCTGTGTCCACCTCTAATAACTTTCTTAAATGTTCCTATTTGGCTAATTTTTCTCTATTATTTTGCATAATATACTTTATGTTTTTTATTATAAAGTAATTTCTTACACCTTTTGATAAATGTGGCGTGTCAAATAGTGGAAATATTTTTACCTTTTTTATTTCAAAGGCATTAGAATTGTATGCTTCATTTCTTTTTAAATATTTTTCCTTCGTTTGTTTTTGTAACATTTTTATTGTGCTCACATTTGAAGTAGCCTGGTCACATATAGTTGAAACTATAATTAATAACTCCAGCTTCACTCAATTTTTCAATAGTCATTTTTAATACTGTTTTTAAATAAATTTTGTAACATTTTGTAACATTTTTTGTTTTATGTAACCTGAAAAAATGCAAAAAATTAGGAAAAACTATTTAAAATATTGCTAAATCTCTAAAAATTAACTCTACTAGTGATTTACAACCAACCTTGCATAGATTTATTTTTCTGTGACAATTTAGTAGTATGTACAATATCAGAGAAGGTTCAGGGTGCAGTGTTGTGTAAATTACATCTGCAGGGGGTTGCAATAAATTGAGTTGACCTTTTGCTTGTCTATTAACTGTAACAAAAACAAAATACTATGTTAGTATGTTCGGGAACTGTATAAAAATAATAACTTTTAAGACATTGATAGGTTTTGAATTATTTTAGCAATTTTTAGCTGTAATACATAAATAAAATAATTTTATTTTGACAGTCGAAAAATAATTAAGTTAACCCTGTTAAAACACAAAATACTTACATTCTAAATATAGTGTTGGAACAGAATTCCTAGTTAGCTGTTTGCTTTCTAAAACATAATTTATACATATTTTTTATTTTATTAAACATATTTTCAGTGTTTATTGCACAACTTGAATGTGTTATAAACATAAAATCCCCTTTTTCTCTAATTTCCTCACATAACACGGCCTTCCATGCAGCAAATCTTTCTGGGTTATTTTGAGGTTTGGGGAAGCGATGCAGCGGCTCTGAAATAGTTCAGTATTTGTATTATTACAAAAAGTATAAATTAAAAAAAAAAGATTATTTTCTGACAAATATTACAAAATTACAATATGTGGGAATCTCCATGTGAGTTAAAACTTGTGTTAGGCAAATCCCGCTCTTTCTATGAGACAATTTTTAATACACAATAATTATTAAGGTTTTATATATTTATACATATTTTTTCATTTTTACTATTCTGTGCCTACGAGAGTAAACATGATATGCATGTGTGTGTGTGTATGTGTACCTATATGTAAATTAACATAAATATACATTTATGACATATACATATATATAAATACATACAATATATGGCATCATATTTGGAATAATTCTGCATTATAATAATGTATACCATAATATTATTTTATATACATTATATTTACAAAAATAATGAATTATATTACTATTGACCAAAGCAGCAACGGGTCCATGACATAAAGCTATACAAAGAAGCTGGAGGTTGGAGGTGGCTGGAGTATTATGGCTTGACAAAGCCAATGACAGGGAAGTTTGGAAAAAGTTGGGGTAGGCCTATACCAGTGGTCAATTTTCCAGAATAATCTACAAATGAGATGAAAAAACATAATTATTACTAACTAACATAATTTAATAAACTGCAAAATATAATACTAACACTAAATTTTAACAAAGGGAAATTGAATAAATGGCTTTTTTATTTATTTTATTTATTACTATTAAACTATTGTAACAATAGCTCAATTTCCCCATTACTCAGTAGTTCCAGCCAATTTGTTATAATAATTTTGCATTTACTGTATGAAACAGAATAAATAATATGTTTTATTCTATTGATTTTATTGTATAATATGATTGAACGCAAGGCAAATTGCTGTTTTGCAGATGTTGTGCGGACAGGTGGTTGAAATATAAATACAACAAGGGTTTCTTTTATTTTACATATCTAGTTCTACTTTAGTACTTTTATGAACCTTTAATATTGTTTGCAGTATATAAAGTTTCCTTACTATTAATACATTGGCTTCTTTGTATAGCTGCTCTGTGTTATAGAAAATTTCTTAAGTATCGAAAGAGCCAAGTTAGTTTTCTAATGCGGGATGCAACACTTATGAGTTTTGGGTTCCAAGATAATTTATTGCTGATGATTACACCTAAATATTTTGTAGATTATACCCTTTCTAATTTTTGACACATACTGTTCAGGTAATTGTTACATCTATGAGCTGTTATATTAAAATTCCTGGGGGTTGGGTTGTTACATTAATAGAGAATGGGATATAATTAGTTTTATAAGCATTTAAAGTAAGTGACTTTATGTTAGCCATTCAATATCTTTGTGTAGTCCATTTTCCGCACACCTTTAAACTTTAGACCAACTCGCAACTTCGCAAAATTACAGGCATTCACGAACTCGTAATATTATAAAATAATATGTAACTGTTAACTATAAACCAGCATTATATGTAAAAGACAGTTACAGAAATATAAATCTGTGTCTGACAAAACAACGCTTTATAACACAGAATTTTTCCTAACTGCTATCAATTTAAGTGTCACGTATTATAAAGACCATTAAAGAATTTCAAGAGCAAATTAATATTTTCTGTTTACAATAATACAGTATCACATTGAATCGGCATGGAGTGTAGGGAATTACTACGTCTCTAGGATAAAAATATTTGTGAAGGTTTTTAAAGTTTATTTACTTACCTCCTTCTTCACATCCAAAGTAACAAGCCAAGTCTTCAGAAAAAATGTGCACGTCCAAGTCCATAAAACGAAGCCAGAGTCGATTGGTAAGGATTGGAAATCAGTGTTCGTAAGAAATAGTTGGCTATTTTATTTCAAATCGGAGGTCAAAAACAAGAAATAGGAACTATCCGATACCAGTAAACAAGCCGAAATCAGTAATAAAAAGATACACTAAAAATCACAACAAACGCAAGCAAGAACTTTTAAAAAGTGAAAATTTCCATCAACGGATTTAAACAATAATATACAAAGTGTTGCCCACGTGTTGTAAGTTGCAATTGTAAAAAAATGATTATTTTGTCACAACAATCTATGATTTTAAGCAGCTGTATGTATCTATTTAAAAATAACATAAAATTTTTCAAATTGTCTTTTATTAATTTAATCTAAATAAAATAATTATAATTCTTTAATAATGTAGTGACATCTAGTAGAATTTAAATGTACCAACGGAAAATAGTTGTATTGTATCGTTTGTAAGATAGCAGCACCATCCATACAAATATTTTTTTTAGAAACAATGTACTGAGTGTCACCCCCATGAGTCAGTTGGTGAAAACAAGCGACACAGAAAAGAGTTACCTAAATATTTCGATATTTTAAAGCGCCATCTAGTAATAAAATAACAACCTAGCTCCTAAGCTACTGTACTATAAAATTACAGCACCATCTATTAAAATATATCAGAGACTTGTCGTAAAGGTAGATTTTAGAGAAAATTCTTATAAAACATCTTTTGAGAATCAAATCCATATTGAAATAAGGTAAAAAAAGATTAGTAACTGATTAAAAGGGATTACGTTGGACTTAGTTCGCTAATTTGTGCAATATATTGATATTCTGACTAAGTATTAACGTAGTAACAAAGTATGGTCCATGATATTACCATGGACCAATTATACAATTGGTCCATGGTATTACGTAGGTATTCTTTGTTTGTTGTAACTGTAAAGTTTTTGTAAGTTTTTCTTATAGGCATTCTATTATTGCATTGTAGACGTTGTAGGCTTTTCTGGATAGGACAGAATTTCGTTAAAATTAATTTTTAAGCTATTGCATAGCTTCTATCGCGGGCCTTAAGCGTGGAGAGTGGAGACCGAATCCAAAAATTCCGTAACGAAGTTAAGCGGTGATACTTTTTATTGCCATCTATCGATGAATAGCAGAACTTTTAATGACTTTTGAAATATCACGCTTGTCTCTTTACTTCAGAAACTCGCCTCTAGGTGGCATTGGTTGTATCGGATAAGTTAAAAAAAATGGTACGCAATAGCTTTACCGCGGCAGTTCCCGAGTGCAACACGTCATTTTATTTTCTTTATTGATTTGGAATACAAATTATTAATCCAAATAGTTTAAGCTTATAAAATATAAATACGATATTTATAGCATTTCATAATTTTTATACTTACCATGAAATTTTGAAGGTCGTTTTTTTACATTTTTGGGGATTTAGTAAGGAAACCTATTTTTTTTTTTGAAAATATAATATAGCCTATGTTTAGCGCTAGTAGTGTAGCTTTCCAACGGCGAAAGAATTTATCATATTGGTTCAGTGGTTTCAGAGCCCATTCAAACAAACAAACAATCAAATGTTTCCTCTTTATAATATTAGTATAGATATAGATAAAGAAGTATTAATATATTTAGATATAAGACGTGAAAGGCGTAGGCAAAAGAAGTTGGCCAATGAAGTAATAATCTATACTAGATAATATTATAAAGACGAAACATTTTATTGTTTCTTTGTTTGAATTGAATAGGCTCTGAAACCACTGAACCAATATAAATATTTCATTCGCTGTTGAAGAGCCACACTATCTGTGCTGAACATAGGCTATAATATCATGGCTATGGCTATACCTATTATATTTTCAAAAAAAAATAGGGTTCCTTACTAAAACCTCAAAAATGTAGCCCAATGTGTAAAAAAACGATCTTAAAAATGAATAAAACACCAAACCCCATAGCCGCGGTTACCATTTTGTTCGATGGGAGGTGCGATATATATTTAAAAGATTTAAATGACCGGATGTAAAGTAAGTATATTATGTAGTATTCTGACTTGCCTTAACAATTGTCAATAATAAAAAAGGGCGGCACTTCCTGTTGTCAGAGTGTCAGTTACCACAGCCAGATATTGTGGATTTTGTTAACTTTTTACCTACGCACACTTAGAGCATTGTCTTCTCTAAGTGAGCGTATTATTTTCGTAATTTGCTTGATTGTAGTTTTCTTGAAAAACGCAAAAAAAAAAACAAATCCAGTAATGTTTCCAAACGTTACTGGGGCCGGACGTTTCTTTAAATATGTAAGTAAGTAATAATATTTTCAAGAAAATATGATGCGGATAATTTGAGCGTTCCGGGGCTGTAATTAAGCGTGCAAAAATTTCATTTGTATCTTTATCCGTTGTGAAGATATTCAAAATCCTTCTGAAATGCAATGAATGCAATGAATTTAAGACTATAGAAAAATTTAAAAAGGTTATTAATACAAAAATGTTATTTTATTATATTGGATTATTTAAATGAAAGATGTAATAATGTGACATGATTTTCTTAATAATTGACTAAAGTATGACTTAAATTGACATAACTGTTTAGAATAAGTTAATTGAATTTTATTGACATGATATTATATTTAAATGTACTATCATCATATAGGTACTATCTCTTGTAATTGTATACTATGTTTGTTATTAATTTGTCTAATTATAATATTAAACTTGAGTTATGACCATTGTAATTAATTCAGTTATATATACAACTAAATTTTGTACAATTTGCATGCCTATTAGGTAGAAAGACTTGAACCCTGTATTATAATTGTAACACCTATTGTAACAGTCATTTCTGCAAATAATAAATGATTTGATTTGATTTGAATGACGTTTGGCTATTTCTTACATCTCGAAAACTGCTGGGTGCCGTTCAACAATTTTTGGCACACGGCTTCTCCTGAATTTGCTTGGCTATAAAAAATTGGTAATATTAACTACACCATTTAAAAGTTATCCTACATTTTAGAAAAACTACTTAACACGGCCTTACACTTTTATTAATCGATCCAGAGACCTAATTCAAATCGTATATTAAAACCCATATCAATCAATGAGCGTAACTTTTCATAAAGATCCAAAAGGTAATCCAGTTATGAAGAAATTTACCCAGAAAAGCGCACAATAATAGTGAGAATCTATAAAATCAGTATCATGCACATTTCCTATTTTTTGATGATACAAATAATTAGAGCGTTACTTAAATTATATACAGGTAAGTTTTTAGCTGAAAACAGTACCTAAATATTTAAGGATATATGCGAAATAATTACAAATCGATAAATAAGGTTAGCAACCCCACCAAGCTAAGACGGCCACAAAAAAGCGGCCGTTCTCTAAAATTATGCAGTCATTCCGAAATTTATTGGATAGTACCGGTACAGGTATGGCAATAAGTGTTAAAATTTTAACTAATTTCAACCTAAGATATTACGAAACTTTAGTATCCAAAAAAGGTAGGGAAAATTAATGAAACAAAATCTAATTTATTTTTTATTAAATTAGAATAGAATTATTAATTGTACCTAATTAAATACCTTTGCGAGTTATAAAATTTATTGAAGGTAACAACAAAAGAGTCTTCTTAGTTCACAACTATCAGCTATGTACAAGGAGTAAGTACAATAAACATAAAATATAAGACACTATTATAGTGGTCTATTCCTTTTAACCGACTGGGAGACGCAAAGGAGTGGTGCAGTATTGAACAGTCTATCTATGTATGTACCTAAGTATGTTCCTTAGAAGCAATATACAGACCAAACGCCTAGGCCGATTTTTATGATTTGCATGTCAATCAATTCAGGCAAGTCTCCTGTCTCACTAAAGACAAATTACATTAGTGAAAATTCAATTTGGCCAATAATGGACGCCAGACAATATGAAGTGGAGTGGAGTATCGTTAAGTATTTAAAAATCGTTTTTAGTTTTTTCTCAACATTTTTCGATTCAATTTTTTTTTTGTTTAGGATCTATACTTACTTAATTAAAAAAAAGTTTATTTTCTGACAAATATTATTATTATTAGATAATATAAATCGATTTAAAGTGGTATAACAACCATTCTCACCTATTAAAGGTTTCGAGACTTACATTTTCGATGAAAGGACGTAAGCTTCTTACTGCCGAGTATTGAAGCATGTTAGCAAAAACATCGCCCTACAATTGTAACTTTATTTAATGTGTTGGCACAACACTAGAGTAGGTATTGCAGCCCTGATTGGAACCCCCATTATGCTGTTTATTCCAATCGAACAAAAACGCTTCCTGTGACTCTCTTTTAAGCACGGTTTGGCAAAAAAAATACCTCACTATAAAGACAGACTTGACTTCTTTAGGACGGAAACGTTGTTAGATCGTAGGCAATACTTAGATTTAATTTTTCTGCACAAACTTTGTTCCAAAGCGTTTACCAAGAAAAAATAGAAATAAACAATTTTACACTAAATTAGCTAAAACAATTTAGGACAGTTTACACCGATTAGAAGGATGTGCAGGTCATACAACAAAGTATCAGGTACTGGCAATCCTTGTATATTATAACTATATCTGATAAGTTAGCCAGGTTCAAAAAATATTTAATAAATTTTAATTTTTTATAAAATATTGTAGTTACTGTAATTAAGTTTCTTCTTTGTTTTTTCTATATTATTATTGTTGTTTTTAGCACTATACGTTTTATGTGTTTGCATACAGTAGGTAGGTACTACACCTGTAATTGAGGTTGCATTCAACTCTATTATAACTAATAAGTGTTGTTTAATATTGTATCAATGTATTCCTTGCTGGTGTGTCAAATAAATAAATAAATAAAATAAAATATAAAGGTCAAGCACTAGTCAAACTAATGCACCGAGGATTCTGTGCCTATGTACCCATTACATTATTATAGATAATAAAAATGTGAGTAAGCTAGTCTTGTGAATTGTATGAGAGTTATGAGACTATGATGACTCTGATACTGATTGGAAGTCTGGCCTGGTGAATAGCTAGGTACTCAATAGACATATTAACTAAAAAGTATAAAATAAAAATAAACAATTAATAATCAAAAAAACGACTAAGTACCTACACGTAAAGTGAAAAGTTTTCCGATTTTTTAAATGTTTTTGCTTATATTTTCTTACCTAGTAAAATATTATCTCTCCTATGGATCTCTTTCCTTTAGAAGTGGACACGGGTCAGCTAGTAGGTACACTCTACCTATTATGTGTAGGTACTGCTAACTGTTTTTGCAGCAAATGTAAGTAGTGTACAAATAGTCCGTAATATGTACATTTTAACCCTATAATAATTTACATACAGCTACAAGTATACTATATTTTGATATAAGTGCAAACATTTTTAAAGAACATCATACAAATTTGCTGGGACAAGAAAAGAGAAAAACAGTGGAGATTGCAGATTTTCTTCTAAAATAAATAATACTTAATATATTAGTCATAATATGTGATATAGACTATTATTATACCTAAATTAGAAAATATAGGTTATTTTAAACAAACACATTATTTTTCTCTTTATTTTGGCAACAAACAGTTATACTCGTATACAGGAATAATACTTGCAACATAATATATGATTTTTATAATAAACCTACAGTGCGGAAAAGAAATAAGAAATAATTTTCTAAATAAGAGTTTAAATTTGTCTTTCTAGACGCGCTTAAAAAAGTTAGGTAGGTACATAATATAAGCAAATAAATATATATAAGAAATTTGTATCAATGTAAGGAAACATTTGTAAATCGAGTAAAAGATCTCAGACAATATTAAATTTATGTTTCAATTTTGATTTTAGGCTATTGAGAGAGTTATTGAACATATCTATGTCGGTGAAGTCTCTATTATAATTGTTAGTGGAACGGTATAGAAATGAGTTACGAGTGTATGTTTTAAAAAGTGTTGGAGGAACAAAAAGTGGCTTATGTCGTGAGGGGGGGGGGGGGGGGGGCGCACAGGAAGTCGCGTGTGAGATTTAAATGATATTTTAGATAATAGAGAAGACGAGTCCGTCAGCGAATTTAAAATTTTAAGAAATTGAGTGATGTCAAACATGGTGCGTATGTTATGAAGAGTTGCTAAATTATGTCTACGTAGGGCATCTTATGTAGATAGTTTCATTATGAATATTTATACGGTAGGTAATTAAGTGATTTAAGAATTTTTTTCTGGACGTTTTCAATGCGACTAATATGTGATTGAAAACATGGGCTCCAAACAGTGCTACAAAAATCCAAAATAGAACGCACAAACGAGAAGTAAAGCATTTTTAAGGTTTTAACGTCTTTAAAGGGTTTACTTATACGAAGCATAAAACCTAGGTTACGAAATGCGGGGGTGAATTTCTCAAATGGCTTTTTTTTTGTCTTCGTTCAAATTACTATTAAAGAAGGGAATATTGTTGTAAATATATTTTTTTTTGTATTCAATAGCTATAAGATTGTGGAAAAAATATAATATGCCTATGCCCATGGACTAGCAGTTCGCAGTCTCTATGCAAGTCGATGTTACGCATATACCGGGGGGCGCCTGTTGCCAGACGTAAAAAACGGTTTTGGACTTTTTGCAATCGGTCCATTTGATTGTCGCTTATCTGTGCGAAAGAGACGCACGCATAAGTGAGTATTGTTCTTATGCAGGTTACGTATAGGGTGCGTTTATGTCTTAAGGACATTTTACTACGCGCATTTAATAACGGATATAATTTGTAAAGTACAAATTTCGCTTTTCGGATCGCGGCTGTGATGTGAGTTGAAAAATTCATCGACTTGTTTAGAACTACACCTAGGTACTTAACGTTTTTGACTTCGGGAATGATGTTTCCGTGCAGACTAATAGGACTCATTTTTTGTCTAGAGGCCGTTTTTTTTAACGAATTGGATGGCTTGGCTTTTGTCGGGATTCACTTCTATTCTCCACTTCGAGAACCAGTTACCGAGGTCGGTAACTGCCTCCTGAAGGGATTTTGCGGCTATAGAGGGCTTGCGGTGAGCACAGTACAAAGCTGTGTCATCCGCGAACATGGCTATTTGCACCTTAGGGTGTTTGGAATGTCGCTAGTGTAGAGGTTATAGAGGGAGGGAGAGAGGACTGAGCCCTGTGGGACTCCCGCCGCTATGGGTCTTTGGGAGGAAAGAGTACCTTCGACTCTAAAAAGAAATGAACGGTTTTTTAGTTCAGTCGCGTGCGCTTTGCGCGAGTGTGCGGATGTGTCCTGTGTGTAGGCATATCATACGCTAGTTTTCGCAATGTCATCCACATTGAAGTGTTCATCGTGCAATATAGTGATATGTGAATTGCTTGCTTTTGTTCAAAACAAGCAGGATGTTATGGACGAAAAATCTCTAGTGACTTTGTGTATATCAAGTTTTTCGAGTGAAGATATCGACAATGCTAAAACTTTATTGTTTAATGCAGTTTCGCAGCGAAAAATAACGAGAAAAAAGGCAATGAAGTCATATAAAGACCTCCATGACGTTATTGCTGTTTTTAAGGAGTCTAATCCTGATGATTTGCCGGTATTTGTAGCTAAAGATTTGCAAAAACTTCCACCGTTGACGTTCGATCACATTGATGCGTCCAGATTGCTAATGGATATGATTATTCTTAAATGTGAACTGCAATCGATTAAAGATAATTATGCTACATATCAACAACTACAGGAGTTTAAGGCTGAATTGTTAAATAAAAATCTAGCAGACTCAATTATCACCGAAACAGACTTATTCATAAATAAGATAAGAGGCGGTGGCTGCCAAAATAGTTTTTGTCTTGAAAGTGTCCGGTCTTGAATACCGGTCGGTAGGCCTACCGCATATTATAAATGAATCGCAACAAAGCGAAATGGCTGACGTAGTTGACGTACAACATTCTGCATCTCTCTTGCACCCGTCTACATTGCAGAGTTCGTCGCTCCCAACTGATAAGGAAAGCGCAGAGGTTCCATTACGTAAACACAAAGATGTGTCTATCAGAGATGGGAATAAAATGCAGTTATCTACTCCGGTAATTAACACACCTAAGACCCTAGCAGAAGTTGTGGCGGCTGAAGGACAATTGCAGTCAAATGGGAAACAAGTGACAGATGATTGGATTCATGTACAGCGTAAACGTATTAGAAACCGCTTTATTAGTAACCGAGGGAAAGCGAACAATGAACCAGCTGTGAAGTTCAAGGTGGCTAATATATTAAAAAAAACCTTTGTTTATAAACAATGTTGATAAGAACACGACCGAACAAGATATAACTGAATATATTAGCTTCAAAACGCAAGTACAAGTAAATTTAAGAAAAATGAACCAAAAAGAATCCAGACCCTTTAATTCTTTTATTATTTATGTACCTAAGAACAAATTATCTTTATTTTTAAATGATATAATCTATGGCCTGAAGGTGTAACTTTTCGCCGTTTTGTTAATATTAAGAAAAATAATTCTAAACACACTAGTGATGGAACTTCAACGATTACACCTAAATGATGGATAACAGTTTTACAAAATTTATTACATTTAATTGTAGATCACTGATAAGGTCAATAGAATGTATCCGGTCCCTATGTAAGACTGCTGACATTATTGCACTGCAAGAGACCTGTCTGCTCCCGCACGACATCCCTTTGCTGGGTACAGTGGATTCGGAATTTGATTTCATTGGAAAATCGGCTGTGGATACGTCGAAGGATATGCTGCGTGGGCGTCCATATGGAGGTGTAGCTATTTTGTGGCGTAAAAGCGCTTTTGTGACTGTGACACCGGTGCAGTGTGTGAGTGACCGTATCATTGCTATTAAAGTGACGCTAGAAAAGTGTTCTTTTCTAGTATTTTCTGTCTATATGCCTACAGATCATCTACTTCACTTAGTGGAATTTACTCACTGCTTGGGTGAGTTGCATGCCATTATTGACAGCTATGATGTTGAATATGCGTACATACTAGGTGACTTTAATGCCCAACCTGGTAGACGGTTTGGGGATGAGTTGTTTAACTTTTGTGATATACGGGATTAGATTTGCGCTGATGTGAAACGGCTTGGTTTAAACTCAGATTCGTACACCTACTTTAGTGACAGTCATGGAACAAATAGTTGGCTTGACCATTGTATAGTAACTCAAGGTACAACTTTACATACCATTGTTAATATTA
This sequence comes from Celastrina argiolus, assembly GCA_905187575.2. Taxonomy (NCBI): domain Eukaryota; kingdom Metazoa; phylum Arthropoda; class Insecta; order Lepidoptera; family Lycaenidae; genus Celastrina; species Celastrina argiolus. Next base: position 187,788 of record LR994578.1, on the reverse strand, counting down.
CTATAAATTATAATGTATTTTGGTCCGATCATTTTCCTCTGGAAATACAGTGTAACCTAAATGTATTAAGGTCGAAAATTATTCATCCCTACAAAAATATTAACTCAATTATATGGGGTGAAAGGGATGAATCACAAATATCTTTATACACTGAATTCTGTAATGAAAAATTTAAAGAATTTGATTTTCCTGAGGTTTTTAAAAATTGTGCCAATACTTTGTGTTATATTCCAAACCATAAAAATGTTTTAATAGATATGTATAATAGACTAATAAATATTCTTAGTGAAGCCTCCATTTATAGTGCTAGACAAAAACCTAATAAATATAAAAATAAGTATATATGTGGTTGGAATAAATATGTAAAGGCCGCACATAGTGAAGCGCGCGTTTGGTTTAAATATTGGGTTCTGTATAATAAGCCCCGAAATGGTTATGTATACAATAAGATGTGTGAGACTAGAAATTACTTTAAAGCTAAACTAAAGTGGTGTCAAACAAACAAACAACAGATAAAAATGGACATTTTGGCTAAACATCACTCAAATAATCATTTTTATAGCTTTTGGAAACAAACAAAGCACTTAAACCCTAAACCATCTATTCCAGCGAGTGTGGAAGGGTTTTGTGAACCCACGATGATAGCTGAAATGTTCAAAAATCATTTTAAAGTGACGTCACCTTTGAGTACAGCCTCTACTGATAATTATTATTATAAGAAAAATTATCAGTATAACACACTTTTGTTGTTACCTTCAATAAATTTTATAACTCGCAAAGGTATTTAATTAGGTACAATTAATAATTCTATTCTAATTTAATAAAAAATAAATTAGATTTTGTTTCATTAATTTTCCCTACCTTTTTTGGATACTAAAGTTTCGTAATATCTTAGGTTGAAATTAGTTAAAATTTTAACACTTATTGCCATACCTGTACCGGTACTATCCAATAAATTTCGGAATGACTGCATAACGTTTTAGAGAACGGCCGCTTTTTTGTGACCGTCTTAGCTTGGTGGGGTTGCTAACCTTATTTATCGATTTGTAATTATTTCGCATATATCCTTAAATATTTAGGTACTGTTTTCAGCTAAAAACTTACCTGTATATAATTTAAGTAACGCTCTAATTATTTGTATCATCAAAAAATAGGAAATGTGCATGATACTGATTTTATAGATTCTCACTATTATTGTGCGCTTTTCTGGGTAAATTTCTTCATAACTGGATTACCTTTTGGATCTTTATGAAAAGTTACGCTCATTGATTGATATGGGTTTTAATATACGATTTGAATTAGGTCTCTGGATCGATTAATAAAAGTGTAAGGCCGTGTTAAGTAGTTTTTCTAAAATGTAGGATAACTTTTAAATGGTGTAGTTAATATTACCAATTTTTTATAGCCAAGCAAATTCAGGAGAAGCCGTGTGCCAAAAATTGTTGAACGGCACCCAGCAGTTTTCGAGATGTAAGAAATAGCCAAACGTCATTCAAATCAAATCAAATCATTTATTATTTGCAGAAATGACTGTTACAATAGGTGTTACAATTATAATACAGGGTTCAAGTCTTTCTACTTAATAGGCATGCAAATTGTACAAAATTTAGTTGTATATATAACTGAATTAATTACAATGGTCATAACTCAAGTTTAATATTATAATTAGACAAATTAATAACAAACATAGTATACAATTACCTACAAGAGATAGTACCTATATGATGATAGTACATTTAAATATAATATCATGTCAATAAAATTCAATTAACTTATTCTAAACAGTTATGTCAATTTAAGTCATACTTTAGTCAATTATTAAGAAAATCATGTCACATTATTACATCTTTCATTTAAATAATCCAATATAATAAAATAACATTTTTGTATTAATAACCTTTTTAAATTTTTCTATAGTCTTAAATTCATTGCATTCATTGCATTTCAGAAGGATTTTGAATATCTTCACAACGGATAAAGATACAAATGAAATTTTTGCACGCTCAATTACAGCCCCGGAACGCTCAAATTATCCGCATCATATTTTCTTGAAAATATTATTACTTACTTACATATTTAAAGAAACGTCCGGCCCCAGTAACGTTTGGAAACATTACTGGATTTGTTTTTTTTTTTGCGTTTTTCAAGAAAACTACAATCAAGCAAATTACGAAAATAATACGCTCACTTAGAGAAGACAATGCTCTAAGTGTGCGTAGGTAAAAAGTTAACAAAATCCACAATATCTGGCTGTGGTAACGGACACTCTGACAACAGGAAGTGCCGCCCTTTTTTATTATTGACAATTGTTAAGGCAAGTCAGAATACTACATATACTTACTTTACATCCGGTCATTTAAATCTTTTAAATATATATCGCACCTCCCATCGAACAAAATGGTAACCGCGGCTATGGGGTTTGGTGTTTTATTCATTTTTAAGATCGTTTTTTTACACATTGGGCTACATTTTTGAGGTTTTAGTAAGGAACCCTATTTTTTTTTGAAAATATAATAGGTATAGCCATAGCCATGATATTATAGCCTATGTTCAGCACAGATAGTGTGGCTCTTCAACAGCGAATGAAATATTTATATTGGTTCAGTGGTTTCAGAGCCTATTCAATTCAAACAAACAAACAATAAAATGTTTCGTCTTTATAATATTATCTAGTATAGATTATTACTTCATTGGCCAACTTCTTTTGCCTACGCCTTTCACGTCTTATATCTAAATATATTAATACTTCTTTATCTATAACTATACTAATATTATAAAGAGGAAACATTTGATTGTTTGTTTGTTTGAATGGGCTCTGAAACCACTGAACCAATATGAAAAATTCTTTCGCCGTTGGAAAGCTACACTACTAGCGCTAAACATAGGCTATATTATATTTTCAAAAAAAAAATAGGTTTCCTTACTAAATCCCCAAAAATGTAAAAAAACGACCTTCAAAATTTCATGGTAAGTATAAAAATTATGAAATGCTATAAATATCGTATTTATATTTTATAAGCTTAAACTATTTGGATTAATAATTTGTATTCCAAATCAATAAAGAAAATAAAATGACGTGTTGCACTCGGGAACTGCCGCGGTAAAGCTATTGCGTACCATTTTTTTTAACTTATCCGATACAACCAATGCCACCTAGAGGCGAGTTTCTGAAGTAAAGAGACAAGCGTGATATTTCAAAAGTCATTAAAAGTTCTGCTATTCATCGATAGATGGCAATAAAAAGTATCACCGCTTAACTTCGTTACGGAATTTTTGGATTCGGTCTCCACTCTCCACGCTTAAGGCCCGCGATAGAAGCTATGCAATACCTTAAAAATTAATTTTAACGAAATTCTGTCCTATCCAGAAAAGCCTACAACGTCTACAATGCAATAATAGAATGCCTATAAGAAAAACTTACAAAAACTTTACAGTTACAACAAACAAAGAATACCTACGTAATACCATGGACCAATTGTATAATTGGTCCATGGTAATATCATGGACCATACTTTGTTACTACGTTAATACTTAGTCAGAATATCAATATATTGCACAAATTAGCGAACTAAGTCCAACGTAATCCCTTTTAATCAGTTACTAATCTTTTTTTACCTTATTTCAATATGGATTTGATTCTCAAAAGATGTTTTATAAGAATTTTCTCTAAAATCTACCTTTACGACAAGTCTCTGATTGTATTTTAATAGATGGTGCTGTAATTTTATAGTACAGTAGCTTAGGAGCTAGGTTGTTATTTTATTACTAGATGGCGCTTTAAAATATCGAAATATTTAGGTAACTCTTTTCTGTGTCGCTTGTTTTCACCAACTGACTCCTAAACGATTCCTATGTAAGTGACTCTTTGGATAGGTGATCTCCTAAAATCGGTTCCTACATAATTTCATTTTCACCAAGCTGGGTAACACTTAGCTAGGGAACTCCTAGTTAGCTAAGTGACATTATTTTTTTTTTCTAATTTGCGCTCATACTATCGATAATTAATCGATAAATGTAACTTTGAAAATTCTAGTATAAATAATTAACATTTAAATAATAAAACATAAATACATCCAAGTTAGTGTAGTTTTGCATGTTTTAGTAAATTATTCAGTGGTTTTAATAGCTAAATTAGTAAAACGATGACATAAAGCGTGTTTAAAACTATACTGTAGTGTAAATTAAAAAGTAATAATGTCAGTTGTTCATAATATTTTGATTTGATGCTGTTTGCGTACTTTTCTAAGTGTTCATGCCATAGAGTATAATAATAATATAAATAGTTAGTTCATGCGTTCATGGTGTTACAGCCTTCAAATACTTCATTTATTATTATAAATAAACTTTTCTGCAGACGAAAATAATAGATTGGTTAAAGTATTAGGCTCGCAGTATATCAATTATTATTAAAAGGTATTTGTACAAATCAAATTATTTAATATCTAAACATACATGAGTACTCAATTACATAATATAAATTATAACCTTTAAAAATTTTGACTTAAGTATGTAATTTCTGTGAAAATCATAAGGAGAAGAAGGGAGAAGCTTACCTATCTAATTTGTCCATTTTCTTGTAATTGTTCTAAATTTGGTATTGCCAAATCATTCCATGCCAATCATTGCCAAATTTACTGTGGTAGGTATTAAGTTTAAGCCGTAAGCCTACAGATAGCACAAGAAATCTTCTTTTTAAAATACCATACTGTCGCTCCACTGTGTTTCTTGTTTTAATATGTACTTCATTATATTATTTTCTCTCACCCTGATTAATGAGATTTAAGTATGGAGTGAGACGATGACTGCAATTCAAAATTGAACACAGATTGCAATTCAATTACCTACCTTCTGTTACAAATTAAAATATATTTATTAATATATAAGTACATAATTATTGAAGGCACTAAATATGTGGCATATTTATGATGATTGTGTTGTCCAAGTCAATAACAATAATTGTGAAATCTTTAAATTGTTGCAGGTGGTTCTACAGACAAGAATGAAATAATATTATAATATTAAAGTTTTTAATGAGTGTAAAGCAACATATTAATTACAATGGTAACAAATCAAACTAAAACCATTAAAATGATTTTACAATAAATAAAGTCTAATTATTTACCATCATTTTGTTCAGACAAATTTTTCTACCTTTATGGATATCCACTATCACCTAAAAGGTATAATAGTCCATAAATACCTTCTTCAAATTTGTGATACCTACTACCATTTTGATATAAAGTGGAGTGGCATGTTAATCCTGGCCAACAGGCAAACATCAGTGATCAGTTATAGACATCACATATTATACTTTGCGCTGCGCCCTCGAATCAGTATCAGTAATTGTTAAACACATGTAGTAACGCCTAGGGCACACCACAGTTACACTATAGTCTATAAAAAAAATAAAATTAAAAAATATATTTTGTCTATGTTCGTTTAGCCAATAGACGGCATATTTACTCTTCCGGTCCAATCCCGGCCACACCCGGCATTACCCGCCAAGCCTCATTCGCTTTTTAGTGCCGCGCCACGTTACAGTTACTTTTCCGTTATCACTTTAAAATCAAAATGTCGAAACGTGCTTCTAACGAGAATAGTTTTGAATTTATAGTTAAGAAACTAGCTAGACTGGAGAAAGAAATAAAACGTAATAGACGTAATAATTCGCCGGAAAGTTCTAGCTCGTCATCGCCGAGTTCTTCCTCAGATTCGGATATCGAAATTGAGAACTCAAATAATTGTAAGTATCTTAACAGAATTGTTTCAGATTCAAAAAATTTAATCTTTCAAAATCGTATGACTTTAGAATACACCAGAATTGGTTCTAAGACCTCTTCGCCGTATTCGACGTAATTGCCATAACCTTGTGATATTTTGAGAAAACTCCACTACTATAAATTATGGTGAATAGTTACAAATAAAGTCAAAGAAGTGCATCAGAATACCTTTGGGGTATATCCTCGCGCTGTCTTGTGTAATACGCACCAGATTAGTATTGAATGGACTATATCGCCGCTATTACACCAAATTAGAGAGGTATGTACTTATATCCTATATTATGTACAACGTTAATAACGTATTTCAGGTCAAAGGGTCTTGCCAATACCCGAGACCAGTGGACTGGTGGTAGATGAACCTAATCAAATACTGTCCCCATTAGGTGATAATTGTGTTGATATCACCAATGTGGACGTTGCTGAAAAAGACGTTATGGATATCACTGACATATTGGGGGATGATCCATCCATTACCGTTGAATTTGGTCCCGATATTAGTAAAGAAGTTGCTACCAGATTTAACCATATAGCGACATCGGGGGTAGGCAAAGAAATTCGCAAAGAAATATTGAAAAAATATTTAATACCCGCAAATTGTAAGTACATATCGGCCCCTTTACTGAATCCGGAAATAAAAAATTCTGCTCATTATGAACATGCTCTCAAAAGAGATGTGGCTATAGAAAATCGCCAGAAATTAATCGCTGCCGGTCTGGCAGGTTTAGGTCAAATAATTTCGACACAACTGGCTTCTACGGAGGTAGATAAAAATTTAATTAAGGATTTAATGGATGTGAGCAGAATATTTTGTGATATCCAGTACAGTAATTCAGAAACACGTAAACAATTTATCTTAAGTTTAGTAAAAAGTGACCTACGAAGTCATTTAACCGAAACAAAAATTGATACATTTTTATTTGGTTCGAATTTCACCGAATCAATAAAAAATGCTAAAGCTGTGTCTAAGTCGAGCCTTGAGCTTAAAGCTCAGGTTAGAAAGGATAAATCGACAACATTAACAAACACAGCTAGAAATTTAAACTGGAAGGCGAGGACTTCGAATCGCAGGCAGCCGGGTCCAGCGCCACGACAGCATATGCCTGCTGCGCAGAGCGGGACGTCTCATCCGAGACCATCACGCAACTTGTCACAGCGCACCAAGGCAACTCGCCACCGCCACCGGTAGACGAGGTATGTTACGCTGGCCGCCTCTCCTATTTTTACAAGCAATGGTCGCTCATAACACATGACAGTTCAGTATTATCATGGATAAACGGATACCAAATAGAATTTGATGGACAACCTCATCAAAATTATCTACCCACAGAAAGCACCTTTTCTGAGTTGGAAAAGACCCATTTGTCATCTATTATTCAAGAGCTTATCGCTATAGGAGCTGTATCGAAATGTCAACCAGTTTCAAAACAATTTTTATCCCGTGTGTTTTTAGTATCGAAACCAAATGGTAAAATGAAACTAATTTAAACAAATTTATTAAAACACAACACTTTAAATTAGAAGACATTCGAACAGTCCTTAAACTTGTAGCTAAAGATTGTTTTGTAGCAAATATTGATTTAAAAGATGCTTATTTCCTTATTAAGGTTCATCCAGATTCACGCAAATACCTCCGGTTTACCATTAACAATCAAATATACGAGTTTAATGTCTTACCATTTGGTCTCTGTACGGCCCCCTATGTCTTTACAAAGCTTATGAAACCTGTGGTAAAGTTGTTAAGATCAAGTGGGTTTATTTCTTCTATCTATTTGGACGATTTATTTTTAGTGGGTTATACATACCAAGATTGCTATCAAAATATTGTAAAAACTCAAAATGTACTAGAGTCATTAGGATTTATAATTAACAAAGAAAAAAGTTTGTTTACGCCATCAACGTCCTGTAAATATTTAGGTTTTGTTATAGATACGTATAAATGGCAAATACACCTGCCATTTGAAAAACGTACAATTATAAAATCTGAACTAGACATTATTAGTAATTTAAAGCGTTGTAAAATAAGACAATTCGCTCGTTTATTGGGTTTATTAGCCTCTGCATGCCCTGCCGTTGAATACGGTAGGCTATACACGAAAGAACTAGAACGCACTAAGTTTTTAAATTTACAAAATAACTGCGATAATTACGAAGCTTTTATGAATATTCCACGTTCGTTATTACCGGATTTGAATTGGTGGAAAGATGCTATCAAACATTCTGTTCACAGAATACTCTCAGATAAATATGTACTAGAGATATACTCTGACGCCTCAACTACTGGGTGGGGGGCAGCATGCAATGAGAAAAGGGCTAGTGGATGTTGGTCTAACAAAGAAACTTTGATGCACATAAACTATCTCGAGCTATTGGCCGCCTTTTTTGCATTAAAAACATTTGCCAGTGGCTTTAGGAATTGTCAAGTTTTACTTCGGATTGACAACACTACCGCTGTAAGCTATGTAAACCGTATGGGGGGAGTAAAATATCCACATTTAAATAAAGTTACTAGGGATATATGGCAATGGTGTGAGGCAAATAAAATAATAATATTTGCATCTTATATCAAATCCTCAGATAATGTAATAGCTGACTATGAGTCGCGAAAAACACACCCTGATATTGAATGGTCACTAACTGATTTTGCTTTCAGAAATATAATAGAAAATTTGTGTGATCCGCAAATTGATTTATTTGCCTCAAGAATTAATAAAAAATGCCAGAAATATGTCTCTTGGCATAGAGACCCAGACGCGGTAGCAATAGATTCGTTTACACTAGATTGGTCTCTAGAATTATTTTATGCGTTTCCTCCGTTCACACTAATTCTAAAGTGCTTAAGAAAGATTATTATGGACGAAGCAAAAGGTATCATGGTTGTTCCCGACTGGCCTACACAACCATGGTATCCTTTATTTAAACGCCTCGTTATCTCTAATTTAATTAGGTTAAGTCCTAATGATATTATCTTACCATGTTACAGCAATCGCAAATTTCAAAACATTATCCTGGTTGCCGGGATATTATCAGGGAAGCGCTGCTCAAGCGCGGAGTCCCCGATAATTCATTAGAAATAACCTTGGCGGGGTGGTCTTCCAATACCATAAAACAGTATGACGTGTGTTTTAGGCGTTGGTATGTATTTTGTCAAAATAAGAACATGGATATTTACAATCCGTCGGTTACACAGGTAATAGAATTTCTTACAAAAATTTTTAACGACGGGGGCAAGTATGGTACAATTAATAGCCATAGATCTGCTCTGGCCCTTATTACTAGTAATATATCTAACGACGATAGAATTTCAAAATTTTGTAAAGGTGTTTACAATATGAGGCCTCCATTGCCCAAGTATAACACCACTTGGGATGCAGCCATTGTTTTAAATTATTTAGGATCTTTGTTTCCTAATGAAAGTCTTTCACTTGAGAAACTTTCAAAGAAATGTATTACCTTACTTGGCCTTGTCACCGCTCATAGAGTGCAAACTCTCTCTAAAATAAAAGTTAGTGAACTTATTATTGTTGCTAACGATCAAATCATTATAAAAATTAGAGACTTAATTAAAACATCAAAAATTGGTACCCAACAACCAACCTTACATTTACCTTTTTTTAATGAACGTGCAGAGGTTTGTCCTGCAACAACTCTAATAGCTTATATTGAGAAAACAAAAGAACTAAGAAAGTCTGATTATCTTTTCATAAGTTTTCAAAAGCCCCATAACTGCGTTACGGGACAAACATTGAGTCGTTGGATAAAAAGTACTTTAAAGGATAGCGGAATTGACATCTCGTCCTTTTCGTCCCATAGCACTAGGCACGCCGCCTCTTCCATGGCGTTTAAACTCGGGGTCAGTCTAGATATTATACGACAGACTGCTGGATGGAGTGCCAATTCCGCTACCTTTGCAAAGTTTTATAATAGACCTATAATAAATAAGGAAGACAATGTAGCCTTAGCTAGAACAATTTGTTCACTTTGATTTTGTAATTCTTTATACATATTATAATTTTCTGTGTTAATGTCTGCAATTAAACAATCAAATTATTAGTAAAAACATGATGTTTCCTTTATATCTCTCAACATCTACATGTGTTTAACAATTACTGATACTGATTCGAGGGCGCAGCGCAAAGTATAATTAATGATTAAACGAACTTACCTGTAGGTGAAGTTCAATCATAATTATACGAAGCGCTGCGCCCGAAGAATCAGTAACCCACCCACCCAAATGAACCCTTAAGGAAACATCATTTTTATTCGCTCAACTAAATGAGGCTTGGCGGGTAATGCCGGGTGTGGCCGGGATTGGACCGGAAGAGTAAATATGCCGTCTATTGGCTAAACGAACATAGACAAAATATATTTTTTAATTTTATTTTTTTTATAGACTATAGTGTAACTGTGGTGTGCCCTAGGCGTTACTACATGTGTTTAACAATTACTGATACTGATTCGAGGGCGCAGCGCTTCGTATAATTATGATTGAACTTCACCTACAGGTAAGTTCGTTTAATCATTAATTATAGTTTGTACATTAATAGACATTATAAGCCTTGCAGTTTCCAAACTATTCTCCATTATTGCCACCTGGTAACAAAATAATAGTAGTACTATGAATTAGTTAATTATTCATTTTATAATAAGTAATAGGTACATTATATTTGAATTTTGAACTATAATAATATTATAGTGTACTTTTACTTTTGAAACCTAGGATAATAATAAATAGTATACACAAGTGTATTTAAGCATTAATTTAGTTTTGTTTTAGTAGAGATTAGGGAATAAGTTAACTAGCTGATTATATTTTGATGTACCATATATAATACCATAGCTGATTATATTTTGATATACCATATGCACCATAAAAAACGAAACCCAACTAATAATATTTAACTAAAAACATATTTAATAAAAAAGTGTTTCTATTCATTAGAAGAATACTTTTCAAAAGAACATAAATATTGTTCATAAAATATTTTTCTTTATAGTAAGAATTTTAATGTAATTATCCATATTATGTAATACTTCATTTAAAATAAATAGATAGGTACATAGAGAAGTAAATGTACTATCATTTAGCAAACGCCCGAACAAGGCACTAAGTTTTTATATATTTTTCAATGTATTTTGATTTATTATGTATGTACTTGGTTGCTAATAAAGAGTTTGAGTTTGAGTTTGTGTGTAGGTACAATCTAATGCAACCAATGACATTTGAAATCAAGCAATTTTATGAATTTCTTTCTTACTGTTGTGTGTACCTTGCAGAAACTTGTTTGACAATGCGGCAACAAGTAACACTCATGCCAGACAAGTCACCAACAGTCGAGAGAAAATTGCCTGTGACATAATATTATCTTAGTTGTTAATATTTGATTTTTAAGTGATAAGTAGGTACTGATTTATTTCTAAAATTAAAAACTATTTTAATATTAGGTAGGTAATAAAGTATGTTTTGCTGCCTGCTATAACTTGTGACATAGTTTACTTTTTGTATGAAATTGTATTAGAGAGGTAAAAATTAAAATATCCAACCAGGTAGTTGTACAGGTAATACAAATTGAAAATAATCACTGATTTGTTTTTGACATATAATCAGAAAATTATGCATTGCATTGGTAAGTAATTTCAAGCGTTTATAATATAAATGAATAGTAACTAAGTAGGTACTATTATGTTCATACTTCAGAATATGTTCAATTTTTCGTAAAAATACCTATTACCCTCTGTTTCGTCAACCTGTATTGCTTAAAGAAGTCTCATTATCTTGAGATTTATCAAAAAAAAAAAAAATATTTTGGAATCACCAAATCCACAAACTTTATTCTTGCTATCTCTGTTAGCTACCACAAACAAGAGTTCTGTCCAAGAAATTCTTGGGCGACTCATCAAAATTAAGGTAGGTTTTTCATTTCAGGTTACTCACGAAAAATTAACTTGATACTAAACAAGTGAAAACAATATATGGGGGAACCCTGACTATTTTCATTATCAATAGGCATAGCTGGGCATTAACTCGTTAATCCGTTAATCGTTAATTAACGAAGTTAACATTTTTATTAACGGATTAACTTTTAAGTTAACATCTTAAAATGTTAACGGACTCGTTAACTTCCGTTAATGTCCAGAGGTCCGTTAATCGTTAATCCAATGCCTACTATTTACCGTAAGGCACCAGGGCGTGGCAAGAAAAACTAATTCAGTGTTGTGAGTGAAACAAAAGCAGCTAAAAAATTAAAAAGCTCCCACTCTTTAAAGAGTAAAACGCAAAGTCTCGTTAAACTGTGGCTGGACATAAAATCATAAGAGTCATTCAAAGATATTGCATTCCTCGTTGAAAACATATTCATTAATCTGTTCATTAAATACAATAGTGCCATACCGTCAAGCGCTGCAATTGTTTAATATTTTCTTTAGGTAAATACATTATAACCGCAAAACGAGCATCACTATCGGATGAAAACTTTAATTAAATTAAGGGCCGATTTTTCAATCGTCATATAACTTTTATCTAAGGAATAAATATGTGACTTTGGCAGATTTTGTATGGAACAAATGTCAAAGTCATATGTTTATTCAACAGATAAAAGTTATCTGACGATTGAAAAATCGGCCCTAAATGTAATATATTAGTATTCATGAAGGGGAATACATTTCAATAACCTATACACGTCTTTTATTGTTCCTAACCTGTTAACTTCTAAACCTTTAGCGAATTTTAACGGATTAACGATTAACGTTAACTTGCGTTAATTCTTCCCAAATGTAACGGTTTAACGTTTAACGAAGCTAACTTTTTTAGTAACGGATTAACGATTAACGAAGTTAACTGTGTGATTAACGGTGCCCAGCTATGTCAATAGGTATGTACTTAATTATAATACATATCTAGTTATTTGTATAGTTTAAACAATAAATTGTTACAAATTGTGTACTTAACAATTTACTAATATGGTAGTGACGTCATGGATTGCAAATCTATACTTATAATAAAACTGTAGAGAGGTCAATTCTGTACATTGAATATTTTTTCGAAATACATATTGGAGGATGATTGGCGATCGATACTGATGCCAAAAATGCAATTAGTAAAATTTTTGTCTGTCTGTCTGTCTGTCTTTATGTGCACGATGGGAACAAAAACTACTGAAGGGATTTTAACCAAACTTGGTACGATTGTAGCCCATATTCCTGGGCAGGTTATAGGCTATATAACATAACGCTACGATACATAGGAGCCGAGCAGTGACGATAAATTTGAAGCAAGTCGGATGAATTTCGCGCGCGCGGCCTGCTGACGAACGGATCGTGCGGGGGGCGCGGGGGATCGCTTACACAGTGAAGCGAAGCAATAGAACGTGGCACTAAAGTAGATTAGAACATTTAGAACATGAAATAAGTACCTAACTAACAGGATTTTTTTTCTGGGAAGACAAGTGTTTCCACAGTGTCATAATACTTAATATAAAATATAAAAATTGTATTTTTGAACTTGCTTCACAAATTATTGAAATAAATTATCATTTATTGTATAAAATCAACTTAATTAACTAACTGTATTATTAAAAGAATGCCTTTCGCGATAAACTAAAAAAACGGGCAATTAAGCGGTTTTTGGAAAGCTATTTATACCATAACGGTATTAATCCTTATCATTTTAATACGTTAGTTGGCTTAAGCATTCTATGAAGACTATATTTGCCCTTTATACCATGCAAATATAATGAATAGTTTAGGAAATATAGCAAAATTAAAATCGTTTCGCCGTGATTCGAACGGGCGCCGCCGGCTGCTATGTCTTACGTCCGAGCCGGGCTGGAGTAGTGTAGGTATCAGATGCTGGTAGGTAGGAATTTTGGCGAAGGTGAACCAAAGGAACTCCACCCCACTGCTGGGTAAAAAATACTATTAAAATGTGCTAACAGGCAGTACCGGTGTTTGAATTTAACCACGCACAGCCGCTAACTGTGCTAACTGTGCCTGTGTTATTATAGGAGACTTTTATTTATGCAATAGTACCCAAAACAATAATTTTTTGAATTTTTCTCTGTTTGTCGGTGCATTTGTGCACGCTAATCTCAGAAACGGCTTATCCGATTTAGATGTGGTTCAATCATATTATAATGTAGTAATCTTGACTTAATATTTATTAATTCATCTCAATCGGTTCATAAATAAAAAACTTATGACAATTAAAAAAAAATGCTGGACGTTTGTATGAAGCGCGGCGGGAACCGCGCTGATTCAACCATTCAAATTTAACCTTTTTTTATTTTATATTTTCTTTAAAACTAAATTTCATTTATTTACATTATTATTAATTTATTATACTTACGGTAGGTTAATAAAAAAACGTTACTAAAACCGATCGGCCTAACTCTCCAAACTGATTCGATTTTGATTCAGATTCGATCGTGCCGCATACTCCCGAATAAATTGACGTTTGTTTATTTCTAACGGTTTTCTTTATCCTAATTAGTTCCAAAGTAATCTACCAAATAAAACACCAAAAACCGTTGAGATCGAATTGATTCGATTCTCGGATGTGTCGAGAAAGCCTGCTGGATCCTCGGCGGGGCGTGCCACTGCGCCCATGTCTAACCGAGAGTTTCGTTTTAAATACCTTAGTAATTGCAATAAAAGTTTCAATTTAATATCTCAAAACATTAATTAATGTTTTGAGATTAATTTTTTTGAACTTACTACCGTTTTTGTCATTAATGACAAAAACGGTAGTAAGTTCAAAAAAATTACAGATATTTTTATGGTTTCGCAATTATTATTTATCCTATGTCGGCACTATTAAGACGTTGCTTCATATCAAATTTAAAAATTCTGAGTTCCCGGGAAGTAACCTTTAGGTTTTGGTTCCCTTTGGAGTGTCGAAAATTACAAAAATTAGCGACATAAACGGCTGAATCTTTGGGTAGATGTGGCTAAGAAGTCTGTTTTTTTTCACAGCCAGAAGGGGCAGAAGATCCTGGGGGCCTACTCAAGATGCCATCGCTAATTATCGCTTACAAAGTTCGATAACAAAATGTATGGGATTTGACATAAGGTACGCTGCATGACATACCAAATCGCGATCATTTAGCGAAGCTAATGTCAAATCCCATACATTTTGTTATCGAACTTTGTAAGCGATAATTAGCGATGGCATCTTGGGTAAGGGCCCGGAGTATTTAATATGATTTTTAGCTTGATACCTACACGTATTAAAGTTTTGACACCCAGACAGACAGACAGACGGACATCGAAGTTTTTTACTAAATTAACGTGAAAAATTGGCTGGGTGCATTCGAATCTATTTGAATTAGCGAGAGTTGTCAGCGGTTGCGCCAATAAACTAAAAATATATTTAAAATACTAAAGTGCCCTAAATCACTTTTCCACGCGTACGAAGTCGCGGGCACAGCTAGTATTAAATAATTGTAGAAACATGGATCCGGATGTGGCATCAATGGTAACACTGAAGTCGGCTAGACGTTGCTAACACATATTATGTTGCTGTAAAATATGTCAATCCGAGTAACTTGGAGGGTCAGGTAGGTACATATTAGGTACACTGTACACATAAATTTCCGCTCCAACGACTACAGGTTCCTCGTATTAAGCTCTACTTGCGACTCAGCTTTGCTATTATACTGTAAAATTACTAGAACGTTTTACTGGACCGATTGCTAGCGTCGTTTAAGTTTGGTTAGGCGTCGGAGCCATATAAAGGATACGCAATTCGGGAACTTAATAAAACTGCTTCATGGCGTCACATCTACACTCAAAATAAAAATCCTACAGACTCGTAGATCCTAGAAAAGTTGATAATTATAATTTTTTTTCGCTGCTCCGGCCCAAACCCACCGTGTGGTTTGGATCGGCGTCCTCGCCGACACCGGAGGATGAAACGGTACCGAGACTCCGGACTCGACTGAGAGCTTTAATGAAAACAAAAATAATTTAAGTATGTCAATATATTTTTAATAGATATAAAGAAATATTCGAAATCATAACAATTAAAACATATTTTCTTACAGAAATAGATTCAAATTATAAAAACGCCAATAATTAAATTATACCGTTTATGGGTGTACCTTTTCTTAACTGTATTTTTTGATAAAGGCATAAGTACAATTCTTATTTACATTTCTTAGGTAGAGTCGTTCTCCAATGAATACAATTTATTAATAACTAGCTTTTGCCCGTGGCTTCGTTCACATGGAATATTGTTCGTGGAAAAAAAAAACAATTTTACCAGAGAACTATCTATACCTACTACTGAATAATAAAAATACTTCACGCTCTTAATTCTTTTTGTAGTAATTTTATTATAAAGCTTCACGCTGTATAATAAAATCACTTCAAAAAGCCTTTTAAATTTCACGTAACACGTCAGGCTATTTTCGACCCCCTACTTCGTTTGTATATAAAACTAAAATCTACATTTTCAGTAATTAGGTTGGCATTGTATAAACCATAAACACGGTAGGTACCTATATTTCAAATTTAATTTAACTTGAACCAGTAAGTTTAAGGGCGTGTTTCACCAAGCAATGTTAAAGTTAACGCCATGTCTCTGTCAACATGCCTTCTCATTCATTGACAGGAAATACGAGAGGGATAACATGATATTTAACGAAGGATTAACTTTAACATTGCTTGGTGAAACACGCCCTTAGAATTATAACTTAAATTATAACTAAGTTTAGAAATCAAGAAAAATTTATAAAAATGCAATTTCTTCCCAGTTATGTAGCATTCCCTACGGTAAAAAAAACTTTGTATACAAATGTATAGGATTATAAAGTTATAGTTCTGGTCACTTTCAGTCAAAAACCCTAGTTTAGGTTAATTCTCTTTACATAATAAGTAATAACACTGAGGTGTAGCACCATAATCTTAAAATATCTTGAGTAACAATATAAAATATTTTAATAAAAAAAAAACACTAATAGCATATAGTGCGATAACATTGATAGCTTAAAAATATAGTACTGTATATTACCTTAATACAAACACAATTGTCAATTACAGTTGAATGCAGCTAAGTACAGAGAGAGCAGTAAAATATATTACATATTACCTTAATACAAACACAATTGTCAATTACAGTTGAATACAGCTAAGTACAGAGAGAGCAGTAAAATATAGTACATATTACCTTAATACAAACACAATTGTCAATTACAGTTGAATGCAGCTAAGTACAGTTATGTTGCATTCCCTACGGTAAAAAAAACTTTGTATACAAATGTATAGGATTATAAAGTTATAGTTCTGGTCACTTTCAGTCAAAAACCCTAGTTTAGGTTAATTCTCTTTACATAATCTATACTAATATTATAAAGAGGTAACGTTTGATTGTTTGTTTGTTTGTTTGTTTGTTTGTTTGTTTGTTTGAATGGAATAGGCTCTGAAACCACTGAACCAATATGAAAAATTCTTTCACCGTTGGAAAGCTACATTCCTAGCGCTGAACATAGGCTATATTATATGTTTAAAAAAAGTAGGGTTCCTTACTAAAACCCCAAAAATGTAGCCCAAAGTGTAAAAAAATGACCTCCAAAATTTCTTACGTCGTGTGCGCTTCGACAACGGCTTGACCAATTTCGCAATTTTTTGTTACGGTATGTTCGTTATTGTCACGAAAAGGTTATTATGAAATAAAATGTTGAAAAAAATAAGCAGAAAATTAGAAAAAAGAAGAAAATACGTGATGGTCACGCGGGGTTTGAACCTGGGCTCAATCGATTCACGTCGTTGCCAGTTTATATGACACGGGTGTCATAGTAACGACATTGTTTACAAATGGAAAATAAAAATTATGAAATGCTATAAATAACGTATTAACATAAACTTAAACTATTTGGATTCATTAAACTATTTGTCCACCACTAATAAATAGTCGGGTCATTTTAATAGGTAACATTTGACAGTTTATCAAAAATGAGCGACGTAACGTTGTAACGACGACATAATAAAATTAATATTTTCTTTTTGTTAAAACTGCAGAATTTACTAAACTTTATTTAATAATTATTAGATATTTATTGTCAACATAACCAATATGAGTTTTTTTACGATTTGCTTTCACTGATAAACGATCTTAAATATAATATACAAATTATGATTTAATGAAATAAACGTCGTGATAATGTTACGTCAGTTAACACTTTTTCTTATTAAACACTAGAGACTTACTCAAAAAATCGATTAATCTTTTAACAACTATAAATATACCTATTTAAAAAAAGTACTTAACTTATAAGTTGTAATAAGAATATATTATAAATGTTAATTTCAAAATCAGATCGAAGGAGTTATATCCATGGTCATAATTCACGAACAATTAAAAAAAAAATCGAAAACGTCATGATAAGACGCCACTATGTCTTTTGTCGTCATTTGTCTTTGTGCGAAGTTAACGTCTGTCTGTTCTGTCTTTTTTTTTTCTTGCTACTGAAAACGAAAATGCAATTTAAAAAAAATGTCTGTCTGTCTGTTAGCGTGTCTCTTTGCTCCGGCTAATCTCTGGAACGGCTGGACCGATTTTAACGAGACTTTCACTGGTAGATAGCTAAAGTTATAAGGATTAATTTAGGCTTCTTTTCATCATCATCATCGTTATCTAACTAATGATCACCGAATCGGCTGGACCGACTGTGACGGGAGCATTCACCGGGCGTTAGCTTATGTTAGTTCCATCTATACATCAGCTATTTGTATTAAAGTAAGTCGTGTTAGTTAAATTATTTATAACTCAAGAACGGCTTTATCGATATGGTTGAAAATTGGTGAGGAAGTAACTTAGAGCCAGTAGACGGACATAGGATACTATTTATTCCATTTGACAGCGCAGAACCAGCAACGTTCACGGAAGGGTTTAGCGTTGTGGGTTCCGCGTTGCGGGTTCCGGGTTCCCGTGTTGCGGGTTCCGGGTTCCGCGTCGCGGGTTCAGGGTTCCCGTGTTGCAAGTTCCGGGTTCCGCGTTGCGGGTTTCGGGTTCCCATGCTGCGGGTTCCGCGTTGCGGGTTCCGGGTTCCCGCGTTGCGGGTTCCGGGTCCCCGCGTTGTGGGTTCCGGGTTCCCGCGTAGCGGGTTCCGCGTTGCGGGTTCCGCGTTGCGGGTTCCGCGTTGCGGGTTCCGCGTTGCGGGTTCCGCGTTGCGGGTTCCGCGTTGCGGGTTACCGCGTTGCGGGTTCCGGGTTCCCGCGTTGCGGGTTCCGGGTTCCCGCGTTGCGGGTTCCGGGTTCCCGCGTTGCGGGTTCCGGGTTTCCGCGTTGCGGGTTCCTGGTTCCCGCGTTGCGGGTTCTGGGTTCCCGCGTTGCGGGTTCCGGGTTCCCGCGTTGCGGGTTTCGGGTTCCCATGCTGCGGGTTCCGCGTTGCGGGTTCCGGGTTCCCGCGTTGCGGGTTCCGGGTCCCCGCGTTGTGGGTTCCGGGTTCCCGCGTAGCGTGTTCCGCGTTGCGGGTTTCGGGTTCCCATGGTGCGGATTCCGGGTTCCCGCGTTGCGGGTTCCGCGTTCCCATGGTGCGGATTCCGGGTTCCCGCGTTGCGGGTTCCGCGTTCCCGCGTTGCGGGTTCCGCGTTGCGGGTTCCGCGTTCCCGCGTTGCGGGTTCCGGGTTCCCGCGTTGCGGGTTCCGGGTTCCCGCGTTGCGGGTTCCGTGTTCCCGCGTTGCGGGTTCCGGATTCCAGCGTTGCGGGTTCCGGGTTCCCGCGTTGCGGGTTCCTGGTTCCCGCGTAGCGGGTTCCGGGTTCCCGTGTTGCGGGTTCCGGGTTCCCGCGTTGCGGGTTTTGGGTTCCCATGCTGCGGGTTCCGGGTTCCCGCGTTGCGGGTTCCGGGTTGCCGCGTTGCGGGTTCCGGGTTCCCGCGTTGCGGGTTGCGGGTTCCCGCGTTGCGGGTTCCGGGTTCCCGCGTTGCGGGTTCCGGGTTCCCGCGTTGCGGGTTTCGGGTTCCCATGCTGTGGGTTCCGCGTTCCCGCGTTGCGGGTTGCGGGTTTCGGGTTCCCATGCTGCAGGTTCCGGGTTCCCGCGTTGCGGGTTCCACGTTCCCGAGTTAGGGGTTGTTTTTTTAGTTGAATTTCATCATAAACTGTTTTTATGCTCAACGAAGTGGGCAAGGGTCAGCTAGTAAGTAATAACACTGAGGTGTAGCACCATAATCTTAAAATATCTTGAGTAACAATATAAAATATTTTAATAAAAAAAAAAACACTAATAGCATATAGTGCGATAACATTGATAGCTTAAAAATATAGTACTGTATATTACCCTAATACAAACACAATTGTCAATTACAGTTGAATGCAGCTAAAAATAAATACATATTTATATTTATTTTTACAATATAAAAATAAATACATATTTATTTTTAAATGCCCATATGTATATAGTATAAGATAATAAATAGTAAAACAATAATAGTAATATGAAAAAAAAAAAAAAAAAAACAAAAAGTATTACATCTATACTTATAATAAAACTGTAGAGAGGTCAATTCTGTACATTGAATATTTTTTCAAAATACATATTGGAGGATGATTGGCGATCGATACTGATGCCAAAAATGCAATTAGTAAAATTTTTGTCTGTCTGTCTGTCTGTCTGTCTGTCTGTATGTGCACGATAGGAACAAAAACTACTGAAGGGATTTTAACCAAACTTGGTACGATTGTAGCCCATATTCCTGGGCAGGTTATAGGCTATATAACATAACGCTACGATACATAGGAGCCGAGCAGTGACGATAAATTTGAAGCAAGTCGGATGAATTTCGCGCGCGCGGCCTGCGGTCGAACGATTCGTGCGGGGGGCGCGGGGGGATCGCTTACACAGTGACGCGAAGCAATAGAACGTGGCACTAAAGTAGATTAAAACATCAAATAAGTACCTAACTATCAGGATTTTTTTTCTGGGAAAACAGTGTTTTCACAGTGTCATAATAATATAAAAATTGTAATTTTGAACTTGCTTCACAAATTGAAATAAATTATCATTTATTGTATAAAATCAACTTAATTAACTGTATAATTAAAAGAAAGCCTTTCGCGATACACTAAAAAACGGGCAATTAAGCGGTTTTTGGAAAGCTATTTATACCATCACGGTATTAATCCTTATCATTTTTAATACGTTAGTTGGCTTAAGCATTCCATGAAGACTATAATATTTGTCCTTTATACCATGCAAATATAATGAGTAGTTTAGGAAATATAGCAAAATTAAAATCGTCTTGCCGTGATTCGACCGGGCGCCGCGTAATGCAGGCTGCTGCGTGACGTCAATTACGTCCCAGCCGGGCTGGTGTAGTGTAGACTGCTGGGTAAAAAATACTATTAAAATGTGCTAACTGTGCCTGTGTTTTATAGGAGTCTTTTATTTATTCAATAGTACCCAAAACAATTTTTTTTTTATTTTTGTCTGTTTGTCGGTGCATTTGTGCACGCTAATCTCAGAAACGGCTTATTCGATTTAGATGTGGTTCAATCATATTTGTAGTAATCTTGACTTAACATTTATTTCATCTCAATCGGTTCATAAATAAAAAACTTATGACAATAAAAAAAAAAATGCTGGACGTTTGTATGAAGCGCGGCAGGAACCGCGCTGCAAACATTCAAATTTAATCTTTTTTATTTTATATTTTCTTTAAAACTAAATTTAATTTATTTATATTATTGTTATACTTAGGGTAGGTTAATAAAAAAACGCTACTAAAACCGATCGGCGCGCCGAGCTGGGGCCTAACTCCCCAAACTGATTCGATTTTGATTCAGATTCGATCGTGCCGCATACTCCCGAATAAATTGACGTTTGTTTATTTTTGTTCTATGTCGATTGATACCTACACGTGTTAAAGTTTTGACAACCAGACAGATAGACAGACGGTCATCGAAGTTAAATAATTTACTAAATTAACGTGAAAAATTGGCTGGGTCTATACGGTGCATTCGAATAATATTATCCTAACTTCGAATACCTTTGCTGACTTCTACATATTGTACGAAGACCTACTTCTTTTGCCGAGCTCCGAAAGGATGGTACTATATTATTATTATACCCTGCATACCAAGAGGCTTGCCGGGTACGTGACTTGCTGGATCGGGATCAACACTGGGATACACTGGGAAGTACCTATTGGCGAAAGTTGTCAGCGGTTGCGCCAATAAACTAAAAATATATTTAAAAATATAAAAGTGTCCTAAATCACTTTTCCACGCGTACGAAGTCGCGGGCACAGCTAGTAATATTATATAGGTAAATAGTTTGAGCCACACAGGAGCGCACGACCTTGTTCAGTCAGTAATAGCGGCGGCCGACGAGCAGCTTGAGATAATATAACGAGATATCAAAGAGGCAGGGGCGCGCACCGCACACCACGCGGAGACTCCGCGCAGAGCAGAGCTCACAGAGGCTAATAGAATTAAATAATAAGAAAATATATACCTAGATATAGACGAACATAATTATTATAGCCGTCATCTTTTTTTGCTTTGGAAGCTTGTTAGTAACCTAGTTTATGAGATGGTGACTTGGCGAGCCCTACTGGAACGGACGCCGCATACCTACCTAATAATAAAGTGATTATATTATTAATTTAGTTTATATAATGATCCAGCGTACAAATCTAAACCACTACGCTTCTGCTTGCAAAACTAAAGGGTGAGGATTGTATACATAATATTATAATTAGTAATTAAGATTAAATTTATATAGACTTTGTCATAAATAAAATAATAGTAATAAATTTACATTATTATGAGTTACGTAGATTTAATAAAAATTTTGTAAAATTATTAAAATTAAAAATAAGCCAAGTCACTTTAACAAACCAATATTAAATATAAATGTTATTTAGTAATATATTTAATGGTAATAAAATTGTATTATCTGTTGTAATTAACTATATTCTTCAAATTGTTTACATAGCAAGTGTGCTTTGAATTTTTTTACTTAAAGCTATGTATTGTTCTCAGAGCACGAAGAGGTGGTGGAAGATCACGTATAATAGTTATATTAGTATCTTAAGCTAATATAGTCTTAAGCACTTAAAATAGAATGTAAATACTAATATAGTTCTTAAGAAATTTGTTACTAACACTATGGGCACCTAGACCGAAATAAATGCATTTTATTTTATTTTTATTTTATTTTATTTATTTTAAATAATTACTCCATGTACGGGCAAGCACGTACAATGTGTATCATCAGCATTTCACGCCATTTAGGTTATTTTAGCAATCAAGCAATTAAGCATGTTACTTCAGTTCGCATTCGGTCATCGATCATTCCGCGCGTACTCATATCATTCTATCAGTTTAAGCAATATATCAATTTTACCATCAAAAAGGACTTTCTCTCATATCTAACATACTATCAATATCAACTATCATAAAAAGACTGTACGCACCGTACATCTTTTTTGGTCCTTCGGCTATTTTTTGGCTTAGTGAAGTAATAAGCCACGCGTGTGAATCAGCAAATTCGTGGACTCAGTGCAACGTGACTATCAGAGGACTTATCATCGTTTATCAAGATCATCATCCAGCATTATCACGCGGAGTTCCCGGGAAGCATACAGCAGGTTCAGGATCCGACCAATTAGCAGCATATTTCAAGTAAGATTGTTCCATTTTATATATTAAAGCAAATCACATCATAGCAAAATGTCCAACGTGGAGGATCTATTAGCCACTCAGGAACAAATTTCCGCTGCCATTGAGCAAGCTTATACTAATTTCAAAAAAGATGGGGCAGATCGGAAAACATCTGAGAATATAAAGCGCCGTCTCGACACGCTGGACGGATACTGGCATGAATATCAAACAAATCATATAAAGCTTTGTGGATTAGGTATTAAGTCTCATGGTTACTTTACGACTAACCAATTTGAAATAATGAAAGATAGGTTCCTCAGCATAAGAGGAGTAATTGAAAATTATCAGCCGAGGGAGGAGAGTAGGCCCTCCACCCCTCTTATCAAACCAGCTACACCGCTCGGCGTTCCGAGCACTCAGCTACCTTTAGGGCAAGCATCATCATCATCATCAGCCCAATCTCGAGGCATGAACAGCAAAACCGATGAAATGCTGCGCAAGCAGTGCAGTAATTTCAAGGCATTTGAGCATACACTATCAAATATAAATCTCGATGAAATATTCGAAAAATGGCAGTTTGAGCATCTTCTCCGCTTGATAGAATCTCGTTGGTCAACAATTGATTCCGCTCATTGGGATCTGGACAGCGAGTTAGGCGGTAGGGACCCGAACTACGAAGAAACTTTTTTTAAATATGAGAGAAAATACAACAAGATCATAGCATCAATCAACAAAAAGATGGGGTCCGTAACACATACGGAACAATCAACACCCCAGCTGGAAGTACCGAGCTTCAGTGGGAACTATCATCAGTGGATTTCTTTCAAGGATCTTTTTATGGAGACAATACACAAAAATCGTACGCTTTCTGATGCACAAAGGATGCAGTTTCTAAAATCAAAAGTCAGAGGCGAAGCCGAGAGGCTTATCCAGCACTTACCTATATCATCGGACAACTATTCTGTTTGTTGGCAAATTTTGAAGCATAGATACGACAATAATAGATTAATTTTAAATTCACTAATTGATCTCATTCTTGACATCCCGATGGTGCCAAGGGGGTCATTATATCATATCAAGAAAATGCATGACACTCTCCTTGAAAGCCTTAATGCCATAAGAAACTTAGGAGTAGACGTGGATGCGTGGGATCCGTTAGTTATCCGTCTTTTATGTTTAAAATTTGATACGGAGACTGAAAATCGATACGATCATGGCATTTTCCATTGTCAACAATTTTTACAAATGTCGCCAGCATACAAGCGTAGAACCGTATCAAAACTTAATTTATGCCAAAACTGCCTCTATTGCCACCAAGGTAAAGAGTGCATTTCTAATAAAACATGTCGCGAATGTAATAAAATGCATAACACTCTATTACACGATGCGTTCGTTCAACCCGATCAAAGTTCTAACGCGATGACGTCAAGGAACGTTACGAAATCGGAACCAACACAAGCAGCTCGAACGAACGCACATGTGTCACAGCACGATATACCGGAAGTACTATTAGCCACGGCAATGGTCAGGGTTCAAACCCCAGATGGGTCATATCTAAATCTGCGTGCTTTATTAGATCAAGGGTCTCAAGCGTCATTAATCACAGAAAACGCAGCGCATCAGTTGGGGCTACCACGTCAAAAATGCCAAGGAGTAATTTTTGGAGTAGGTGCAAAGGAGAGTAACTGCAAAGGACGTTTACATATCAAGTGTTTCGCAATTAATAATAATTTTAATTTTGACACCGAAGTTTATATAATGCAAAATTTAATGAAAAATCTACCTAGTCAGTCGTTTACAACACCTTTATGGCATTTCTTAAATAATCTAACATTAGCAGATCCTGAATTTAACATCAGCCGCCCGGTTGATCTCTTGTTAGGAGCAGATATATATTCATTAATTTTATTAGACGGGATCTGTAGGGGGGATCAAATTACACCTATTGCACAAAACACGCAATTGGGTTGGATTTTAAGCGGAAGCGCAAAAACACTTCAATGTAACGTCGTATTAAACAACATAGAGCAAATTCAAAAATTTTGGGAAATTGAGGACATTTCTGAAGAATCAAATATATCATCAGCAGACCAGCAATGTATCGAATACTACAAGCAGACTACCTCGCGACGAGACGACGGGCGATACGTCGTGAGGTTACCAATGAAGAATAACTTTGAAAAAGAATTAGGGGGTTCTAAAAGTAAAGCTATAGCTCAATTTCGTGCACTAGAACGAAAATTTTATCAACAAGAAAATGTAGAAAAGGATTATAAAATATTTATGCGCGAATATCAATTATTAGGACATATGAAGGTTGTGTCAAGTAACACGAAACCCGACTGTTTTATGACGCATCATAGTATTCAGCGCATTGAGTCAACGACTACAAAATTTAGAGTGGTTTTCAATGCGTCTGTAAAAACTACTTCGGGAAACAGTTTAAATGACGTCATGCAGTGCGGGCCTAATCTGCAACAAGATTTACAGTCTCTCATAATCAAATGGAGACAATATCGATACGCTTTTACAGCCGATATCGAAAAAATGTTCCGCCAAATTTGGTTACACGAAGAAGATCAAAAGTTACAAAAAATAATTTGGCGTGACACTAGAGATGAACCTATCAAGGAATTTCAATTAACCACAGTAACATATGGTACTAAATCAGCCCCGTTCTTAGCAATGATGACATTAAAACAATTAGCCGCAGACGAAAAACATAATTATACTCTGGCAGCCGATGTCCTTGACCAGTCATTCTATATGGACGATCTATTACACGGTTCACATTCAATTGAAACAGCAAAGCAGCTACACGACGACCTCATCAAATTATTAAAATCAGGTGGGTTTAATCTCAGAAAATGGAGGTCTAATATCAGTCAATTATCAGATCAAAGTTATACATCAGCCACTCAAGATAACTTTAATTTCAAGCAAGCAGAGCATACAAAAACACTAGGACTTTGCTGGAATCCGCACCTGGATGTTTTTACATTTCAATATAAGTTCGATCAGTCTTCAAAGTTGGAAACAAAGAGATCATTACTATCAGAAATTTCTAAGCTCTTTGACCCGCTAGGCTGGTTAACACCGTTATCAACAAAACTCAAAATAATTTTTCAAAACGTATGGCTCTCTAATATCAGTTGGGATGACCAGTTACCAGAAAATATAAAATCAGAATGGAATAAAGTGCAGCAAGATATAAACAAAATCAATAATATACAAATACCAAGATGGATTCAAACAAACCAATGCCGCAGAATCGAATTACATGGTTTCTGTGATTCATCAATTAAAGCATATGCATGTGTTATTTATTGTAAAATCATTGAAGGAGATAAAATTAAGATAACTTTATTAGTGGCCAAAGCAAGGCTTGTTCCAATCGGTAAAAAGATATCATTACCTAGATTAGAGCTGAGTGGGGCTCTTCTATTATCAAGACTGATGTCAAAAGTCAAGCAGTGTTTAAGCAATTATCACACAGAGGTATATGGTTGGTCAGATTCAATGGTTGTTTTGGGCTGGCTTAATGGAGATTCAGGAAGGTGGAAAACCTTTGTCGCCAACAGGGTGCAAGAAATTATCAATATCATGCCGGGCGCATGTTGGCGTTATATCAAATCCGAACATAATCCCGCAGATTGTGCTAGTAGGGGAATCACCGCACCACAGTTAAGTGAGCATAGTTTGTGGTGGCAGGGTCCTGCTGTGTTGCAGAACAGCACATATCAAGAAAAACCACAAAAATATTTTACCGATCAAGAAATGAAGATAGCAAAACATGTTAACGTCGCCGAGCACGGGACAGAATATAATATAATACATCAACTATTATCAAAATACAGCTCATATACGAAAATTATTAGAATACTATCATGGATATTGCGGCTTAAATACCGCCCAGAAAGCAAAAAATCATTTCTATCAATATCGGAATTACAAAGATCCAGTTACATTATCATTAGGAATGTTCAGCACCATACCTTCGCTAAGGAGATAATTAATCTTCGGAATAACAAGTTCTTAACGAAGAGTACACTTAATCAACTAAATCCGTTTCTAGATAAAGACGATATTTTAAGAGTTGGTGGTCGGCTCAGAAATACTCACCTAGAGCCCGAAATGAAGCACCCTATTATCATCCCTGGTCACAGTCGTTTAGCAGAACTTCTTATTGACCAGTCTCACAAACTTTCTTTTCATGGTGGCGCCAGACTCACGTCAGCATTTTTGCGACACAAATATTGGATTATTGGAGGAAACAATATTGTGAAAAAGCGCTTGCGTGGGTGTGTAATTTGTAAACGCTATAATCCTGTCAAGCATACTCAATTAATGGGTGACTTACCTGCAGCCCGCACCACCCCTACAAGACCATTTTATAACACCGGCGTAGACTATACAGGTTTCTTCGACGTCAAAACAAACAAAGGTCGCGGGGTCAAGACTTCGAAAGGCTACATAGCTGTATTTGTATGCATGGCTACAAAAGCAGTTCATATAGAACTGGTATCAGATCTCAGCTCATCATCATTCCTAGCAGCATTACGAAGAATGTCTGCCAGAAGAGGGACACCTCGCCACATTTACAGCGATAACGGTACCAATTTTGTCGGATCTTGCAGAATTATCAATCAAGAATATTTAGACTTGAAATCAATCTTGGACAGCGAATTTTTCACGGCTATAACAGAAATGGAAATTCTATGGCACTTCAACGCACCATCCTGGCCGAGTGCAGGTGGCCTGTGGGAGGCTGCGGTGAAGAGCCTTAAACATCATCTTAAACGAGTAATCGGCGAACAGAAATTAACCTTCGAAGAATTTTCTACATTATTAGCACAGTTAGAAGCTTGTCTAAACACACGTCCCTTATGCGTCCTAACCGAAGATCCAGAAGACTTAAACTATCTTACTCCTTCGCATTTCTTGGCGAGTGGTCCGACGCTAACAATTATCGAAACAGAAAAGGATCATCGAACGCGATGGCAACTAACTCAAAAAATATTTGATGACATATGGAAGAGATGGCGAGTCGAGTATCTATGTAAGCTATCAGCACGGAGCAAGTGGTGTCAACCGCAAGCAAATCTCAACATCAATGACGTCGTAATTATCCACGATGCCAATCTACCTGCTGGAAAGTGGGCTCTCGGAAAAATAATAGATTTACATCCGGGAAGGGATAGTTACGTGCGCGTTGTTTCAATCAAAACTAAGAACGGCGTCATCAAAAGACCCGTTACTAAAATATCAAAATTACCTGTACACGCAAACGATACCGATCATACGTCGTCGAAAGTAAATCAGCAACAAAATTATAACTCAGCAGCACCTGCAACCAGCTACGGAACCATGTACGTCAGACGTCCAAATAAATATGGCAATTTTCTATTTTCAATATTTATGTTTTTAATTTTATCTATCTCATCAGTTTCAAGCCAGTATCAAGTATCAACTCTAAATACAACTCAGGGAATTTATTTTGACAAAATAACAAATATGCGTCTCCAGCGAGATGAATGGAAACTCGTAATTTATTATGATATGAATCCGTACTGGCAGGGTACGGAACTACTCACAAAATATATAAATCATTTAGAGAACATGTGTTATAGCGCGAACAAAAACATAAACCAATGTGACATAATTGTTCTCCAATTACATCACGGGTTCAACAGTCTCGAGCACTACAACAACATTCTACTCGGTCAGCAATTCTCACGGCGGAGCGCGCGCACGCGCCGAGGCCTTATCAACGGTGTCGGATATATCGCGCACAGTCTGTTTGGCGTACTAGACGAACAATTCGCCGAACAGTACAAAACTGACATTGAGACACTCAGAGAAAACGAGAAACATTTAGCAATTTTGTGGAAAAATCAGACATCTGTGGTTGAAGCTGAACTTAACTTAATAAAAAGGGTCGAAGATATAACGAACAAGCAACACAAAATCTTTAATCAACATTTAAACGATTTAGAAGAGGCAGTCCGCGTGCAAGGGGATGTACTTCAAGACGTAGCTACTCAAAATGAATTTACTTTGTCATCTATTATTGCCAACAACATGTTGTCCAGTCTTCAAAACATTCAAGAAACCCTAATTGACACACTGACTAGTGTCTACTCAGGAAAACTGAACTATCACCTTTTACCTCCCGAGCAGTTACGGGACGAACTCAACATTATTGCGGGATTATTAACTAAGGATGTATCGCTACCTCTAGAAAATATTCAATCAGATCTGTCAAAATTATACCATTTACTTAATTTAAAAGCAAGAGCCTCGAAACAATTTATCTTATTTGAAGTTAAAATTCCATTGGTTAGCAGAGACTACTTTGAAATTTTTAAATTAATTCCTATCCCAAAGCTAGTTAGTGTTAATGCGATCAGTATCGTGCCAGTATCAGATTACGTAGCAATAAATATACAAAAGGATTCATATATTCCTATGTCAGACAAGGACATTCAACATTGTCTAAACTATGATTTTAATATACATTTATGCACTTCGAAGCAACCTATCCAGCAAACTAAATTAGAAGAAAATTTATGTTACAAAGATACCCTAGAGAAATGTCAAACAAAAACTTCGATTTGTAAAGAAACTTGGACGGAACTTAACAATGTAAACACCTATTTGTTTACATGCTGCGGTCATTGTACCGTGACGATCATATGTGAGCATCATATTGCATCGGAAACATTGCGCCAGGTGGGAATTATGACACTTAGCGACAAATGTATAATTAAAGGTCACTCATTTACGATATTTGCTCATCAATTAAAAGCAAACGTTTTAAATAAAGAAGCGGATATATTAAAAATAGAAATTCCGCCCATCAACAAGATCTTTAATATATCAGTTCCCGACTCCGTTGTCGAAAATCATTCAATATTCGATAACCGGGGGCTGTTTGAGGACGTCAACCGACGAATCCAGGATCTAAAGAAATCATCCGAAGGAATACTGTCGGAGCGCGTCTCATATCATGACGTGCATCATTACACGGCCATATACGTAGTAGTGACGGTAGCAGCGGTCTCCGGCGTAGCGCTGCTGTGGCGGCGCTACCGCGGGCGGCAGCAGCCCGCTCCTCCGGCGGCGGGGCAAGCAGAAGTCGTCGAGGTCCACTCGTTGGGCCCCCAGCGTCCAGCTCTGGTTCGTTGTGTTAGTGAGTGTGCGTTTAATCAATGCAGTGAAATAGGTGGTGTCAATCAGTGCTTAAGTGTAAATCACAGTAAAAGTGAGTCTCATGTGTGCGATGGTTCAAAGTCCGATACAAGTGCGCGATTAGTGAACAAAAGCACGTCGCCGGTGCTTTACAAACAGAACCAGTCGATCTAATTTTAAGTCAATATTGTTTATCATCACCTTGTTAATCATTTTATTTTAAGGACAAATTGTTCAGTCACTTTGTACAACACGTCACTCACATATCATTGATTTCATCAATATCTCATTCCTCATCTTCTCCCTCGGGAGCATGTACGGGCAAGCACGTACAATGTGTATCATCAGCATTTCACGCCATTTAGGTTATTTTAGCAATCAAGCAATTAAGCATGTTACTTCAGTTCGCATTCGGTCATCGATCATTCCGCGCGTACTCATATCATTCTATCAGTTTAAGCAATATATCAATTTTACCATCAAAAAGGACTTTCTCTCATATCTAACATACTATCAATATCAACTATCATAAAAATACTGTACGCACCGTACACTCCACAAACAACGTAAGTACGCCATTAAATATACCTATGCTTTTCACTCACTCCTAGCCAGAGTGGCCGGGAGTGGGGGAACCACGACCAGAGACAAGTGTCCCTCTACGTGGGGTCTAAGGACCCGGTATTGAGGATACCGAGCCGTATATTGCTAAGTTTTTCTAGGGAAAACCCCCCTCGGCAGAACGCAGGGGAAAACCGTAGCTCTAAGGGAAGGAAGCCTTGGAAGACTTATTCCTGAATGGCGAAGACGACATGTGGCGTGTGGAGGCCCCGGTCTTGGGACCGAGGAACGTGTGTGGTTCCACTCCTGCTCCGAGCGCCGCTCATCGTCCCGCGGATCAAAGCCCTAACCAAGGTGGGATTGAAATAAATAGACATTACGTTTTTTTTTAAGGCAAAACCCTCGCGTCAGGGCGCAAGGAAAAACCCTCGTACACACACTTTATTAAGACAACTGCCTGAAGGGCTAGACTTTGACGAGTGGTCTTTAACCAACTCGCGGACCCAGCCAACCAGGGAGTGGGGGGGAGGCTCCGGGAGCCATGATGGTGGGAAAGGGCATGGGGTTGCCGACGGTAAACGTCCGAGGACGTTGCTAGAGAGCGCTGGTTGCGCCCGCACGCCGTACAGCCTTACTCTCCAGGAGGCCGGGCGGCAGGCGGCATCTGGCGCCCTCCGTGGTATAAGGCGACGTTGTCCGGGGCCGCCGTGGATCCTTGCCAGTCACCCAGGTTCCTCCCCTCCAAGGAACCTTCGAATGGCGCGGATATCCACAGGCGGGCGCGGGACTCCGTCGCAAGCAGTGGGACGTCGCTGATTGCGGTCTTGAACGGCTGCGTGGTGGCTGCGCGACGAGGCGAGGCGGCGTCGCAGGTCCAGGGCGACGAGACCGTTAGATCCAGCCCACGCGAGGAGAGATGTCCATCAGCGCGGCGGGGCCGGAAACTAGCCCGCCCCGGGAGTGGACAGGCCGGTTAAACCTGCGTCAGAGGCGGAGAAGCGAGGCCGGCTGGCTAAGCCAGCCCAGGCGACGCGGCATGACCGGTTATACTAGCCCGTCCAGGGGGCCGGTTGATCCAGCGCGGCGGGGCCGACAGACACTACTCCACCTGCGGGGCCGGTTCCGCCAGCGTCAAGCGGGCGAGGAGTGCTCGGCGAGCCCCAGCGACGAGGCGAGGTCAGCAGCAGCGGAGAATGCCATGGTGGCATGGTGGTGTCATGATGGTGGAGTGGGCTGCGGTGGGCAGCGTTGCAGGCCGAAGGACTGCGGTGGAGGTCGGCGGCGGCTGGGCGCTCTACCGACAGCCGTGAGCGTGTTGAGTAGTGGCGGGTGCGGCAGGTGTGTCTGCCAGGTGGCGGGCAGGCTCAGGCAGGGTGCCTGAGGGCGGTGGTACAGGGCTGCGGCGCGAGGCGCAGTCCTGGAGGCGGCGCTGGGTGCGCTGCGGTGAGTCCGAGCACTTCTCGGCTGGACGGGGAGGGATCCGGGACGCGCAGCAGGTCTCGGTCGGACATTACCACTTCCCCCCCGCGAGAATGCCGACGGGGGCCTGGCGCAAACGGTGTCCTCTCCGTCACAGCTAGGCTCGGTGTCTTGGCGGTGATGCGTCTTCGGGTCGGCGCAGGGCGGTCTTCCACGTCGCAGGACGCGGACGGTCATGGTCTTCAGTTAGTGTTTCTCTCTCTAGTGTTGGTGGTCTCACCAAGCGGGGAGCACTTGGGGGAACTGGCCTCCCGTGACCACAACGCAGGGATAAAATCCCAGCGGGGCGGGCGGGCAGTTCATCTTCCCGGCAAGGCGACAATCCACACTCAGTTCGCAAGAACCAAGCGCGGATTGCCGATCGCCCTCAGAAGGTGGCTTCGTGAACTGCTCCAGTGGGAGGTGGTCGGCACGGACGCGACACGGGCGAAAACGCGGCGAAACGCGGACGAGACGCAGCGTAACGACGTGCGCGCGCAATGGAAGCCAGGACGATCCGCCATTAAATATGCCCACGGACAATATTTTTATACTATCGGTGGCTGAATTTTTTAAATGGAATGAATAGTTTTAAAATCGTTGTGATATAGAATGAATGTAGTAAGTGATTTAGCTTCATTAACTGCAACCAAAAATTTATCTTAGGTATAATGCGTTTTTTCTAATTTCCTAAAAAGTGTGTTTTTTCTCATGTCGCTGCTCTCATATCGGTGTAATCGGTGGTAATTTTAACCACCGATATGATAATTTACACCGAAATTATAAGAAAAAACCAATCGGTGTCTTAAATCTAATATCGGTGTTTCATATCATGACCAATGCATAGTTTTATCATATCGGTTGATAATTTTACTATATATCGGTGAATTTAATAACTTTATTTTGTTTTAGAATGCCCAAACTAAATGAGGAGGAGAAAAAAAGAGAAAATGTCTGCTGGAAAGAATAAGAAAAGCAAAAATTATCATCACCAGGTGTATTTAATAGAAACCGGTCGTGTTGTTGTAAAAACCTCATTAAAACGTAATAAAAAGTGGAAAGGTGTAAAAAAGTTGTGTGTTATTATTGTGAACATGAATTTCCATCAAGAACCAAAATTAGTTACATTCAATCAGTTACATTTGGTACATAACAGTTTTTTTAAAATTATTTACGTTAAACTTTAAAGGCTGATAAATGTTCCTCTCTTATAATAAACTAGAAGGATGTATGTTTAAAGTGTAGAAACGGTTAAATATTGTTTATATGGTTAAACAATAAGCTGGACGCATAGTATGTATTGGGAAAATTTAAGTTTTTACCTTTAAGAGATTTTTTCCACGTCTATTTCATTGTAATAAAGACAAAGATGATAAATTTTATTATTTTTTTAGTCTCTACGTAAAATGTTGTAAGTAACACATTTTAAAAATATTTTAATTTCATTTTAAGAAACCTGTTCTTGATCAATATAAATACATAAATATAATAATATGAAGATAATATTATTATCACATCGCTGGATTAGTATGTCATTTCGGTGGTCAAACTTATCACATCGGTGCACAGAAATAAAAATCGGTGCCGGTTTATCATTTCGGTGGAAACCAGAATTCAAACTGAATTTTCTCCTTAGTCTTAAATGATACCTTGTTGATATTCAATTTTGGGACATTTTGTGTCCTAAGGAATACATAAAACCTGAAAAGTATAATATATATAAATAGAAAATATATATACCTAAATAGAAAAGTTCACCGATATGATAAAAATATGGGCATTTCTTGAAAGTGACCCTCGGTACTAACTATATGGTCAATATGATTATTAAAAGTTAATTTGGAATCCATTATCAAGCCGAGGTCTCGAATGGTAGAAACTCTTTTAAGGATAGAATCTTTTATCATGTAGTCAAAGTTGACCTGGTGAATTTTGCGTGTATATGACATAATAAAACATTTGTCTATATTTAAGAATAATAGATCCCACCAAAAACATTTTCATGTAAAAATGTTGCCAAGACGAGTCTACATAGCTTACCCTGTGAAAAAGTTATCAGATATAGTATAAAGCCAAGCTCTAAAGACTACTCGCCCTAAATCAAAAAGTGGACAAATATCATGTAGAACCAAAGTTCTTGATCTATGCGCCCTTACTTTACTAGGCTTAGCTTCACTTACTCTACATTTCAGTTACGACGCCGAGCGCCACGACGCCTGCCGACGCCCAGCGCCGCAACGCCGAGCGCCGCGACGCCTACCGTGGCTCAGCGCCACGAAGCCGAGCGCCACGACGCCTGCCGACGCCCAGCGCCGCAACGCCGAGCGCCGCGACGCCTACCAACGCTCGGCGTCGCGGCGCTAGGCGTCGTGTAACAAGCGACGCCTGCCGACGCCCAGCGCCGCGACGCCTGCTGACGCCCATCGCCGCGACGCCTGCCGACGCCCAGCGTCGCGACGCCTGTCGACGCACAGCGCCACGACGCCCAGCGCCACTACGCCCAGCGCCTCGACGCCGACGCCCAGCGCCGCGACAACTGCCGACGCCCAGCGCCGCGACGCCTGCCGACTGTGTGAAGTGCTAATATTAGCTAATACCAGCTAGTATTTTCAACAGTACCTTATACCTAATAGTAGTAGTGATGATGGTCACTACCACAAGGAATTCTATAGAATATTTTGAGTCTCTGACAAGTTTCTTACAAATCACATTATAATAATGCTAAGCATACAAAGAACTTTAACAACAGATGGAGCTTGTGCCGGCAATTTACAAATATTAGCTGCCTGCATATTCGTGCTAATTTTAAATAAGTGGATAAAGAACAAATTTTCCTCTCATAAATAAAATAATAATATATTTTTCATCTTCGGTAAAAGTCGGTCACTGATTAATAATTGGTGACCGACTTTTTGTATATGAATTTTGTATACTGATTGCAGTAGTGCAACGAACTCAACATACATAAAGTCGGACATAAATTATATGGAGCAAAACTCTGAACGATTATTGGTCCTACAAAAAGTAGGTCGTAGGTTTTTTATGTACTTGTATATTATATTCCTTTTATAAATTAAAGATCATCAGATCCTTATAATAAACATCCTTTTGAATCCAATATGGTGGTCCACCATATTGGATTCAAAATGGCGGCATTTACATTTTAATTATTTTTTTGTTGGTTTTGTAGCAATAACAGCTTACATACATAACTTCAGCTTTCTAAGATTTCCGGAAGTAACCTAAGAATTTTGATGATCTATAAATGAGTCAGTGACGAAATCAGGGGTTTTTAGACATCGATAAAATCTAAAGTATAATAGCTACGACATTCAAACTTTGTATAATTCATGTATTTACTGGTGTCATTATATGTTGAAATTTTCAACTATTTAGCATCATCCAAAGCAAAGTTATGGGAGTTTTAAAAAACGACGAAACCTTTCGAGAAAAGGTAGGTAGTGCCCTTGCGCTTCGCTTGGCTCGTCTTGACGGGGGCACAACCGTGCCCCCAGATTAGTTTCACAATATTGCTCTAAAGATAATAAATCATTTTGTAGTTTTGTACAATCAATTATGGACTTAATGACTGATGGAGCCCTAGTGGTTTTAAATGAGACGAGTGGACTGTATATAAAAACTATATTCTAACTTCTACAAAGGTAATGCCCGTGTGCTCGCGTTGGTGATCCGAAGTGAAGTGGCGAGCGGTGGTGACGACGCTCGAGAACGGGTTTCCTCGGTCGGCCGGTGTATTCCAGCGTGCGCCGACAATACTCCCCGGGTTGAAGAGTCCAGGTCTTCAAGGATCTTCGATTGGGAGCGGACAGATGGAGTTGAAAGCACGACGGATGGTGCATTTCTTGGTCTTCAGTTCAGCCACCCTCGTGACGCCGTCAACGCGTCTTGATGACGCGGCCCAGGGACCACAGTAGAGGTGGCGTCGCCTTGTCCTTAATAACGACCAACGACCCTAGCTTCACTTCGCCTCTGGAACTAAACCACTTTGTTTTAGCCTATAGCAAAGAAGTGTACTCGTTATGGAATCTGCTCCAAAAATGTTGTCGGATGTACTGGATCCTCTTCCAACGTTCCAAGCGTGAGATGTTGGCATCAGTCACCTGAGAGCAAGGTACACATAAGAGTGGTCGTCCAATTAGGAGGTGACGTGTTAGTACAGAAAAATCATTAGGGTCTGAGGAAAGAGGTGTAAGAGGGCGCGAGTTTAATACTGCTTCAATATGAGTGAGACACGTAGACATCTCTTCAAAGGTGAAGTGAGTAAGATTAGATAGTCTCTTCAAATGATGCTTACATGACTTTACAGGAGCTTTAGCAAGTGAATTAAAATGAGGGCTATAAGCAGGCGTAAAAATAAACTCTATACCCTCCTGCGCCATTTCAGATGCAACATTTGATGAGTTTAGAAATGTATAAATTTCATTACATGCACCTACAAAATTAGTCCCGTTATCGGACGTGACTGATGCTTCGGGGCTTGCCTCGACGCGCCACGAACCGATTTAAAGCGGCGATATATGCCTCAGTAGTGAGCTCGGATACGAGTTCCAGGTGTACAGCCTTTACAGGTGAGCAATCAAAGATGCACATGTAACTTTTCATAAGTTTGCAGCCTCGCCCTTTACGATCGGCAACCAATACTGGACCGGCATAGTCAACGTAACTGTTTAAAAAAGGAAATTCAAAATTAGTTCTTGAAGAAGGCAGTTGACCCATAATAGGTTGTACATTTTGAGCCTTATGTCTGTAGCATTTAAGACATTTATTAACTACTAGCTGTGCCCGCGACTTCGTACGCGTGGAAAAGTGATTTAGGGCACTTTAGTATTTTTAAATACATTTTTAGTTTATTGGCGCAACCGCTGACAACTTTCGCTAATTCGAATAGATTCGAATGCACTATATAGACCCAGCCAATTTTTCACGTTAATTTAGTAAAAAACTTCGATGTCCGTCTGTCTGTCTGTCTGGGTGTCAAAACTTTAATACGTGTAGGTATCAAGCTAAAAATCATATTAAATACTCCGGGCCCTTACCCAAGATGCCATCGCTAATTATCGCTTACAAAGTTCGATAACAAAATGTATGGGATTTGACATAAGCTACGCTAAATGATCGCGATTTGGTATGTCATGTAGCGTACCTTATGTCAAATCCCATACATTTTGTTATCGAACTTTGCTAGCGATAATTAGCGATGGCATCTTGAGTAGGCCCCCAGGATCTTCTGTCCCTTCTGGCTGTGAAAAAAACAAACTTCTTAGCCACATCTACCCAAAGATTCAGCCGTTTATGTAGCTAATTTTCGTAATTTTCGACACTCCAAAGGGAACCAAAACCTAAAGGTTACTTCCCGGGAACTCAGAATTTTTAAATTTGATATGAAGCAACGTCTTAATAGTGCCGACATAGGATAAATTGCGAAACCATAAAAATATCTGAAATTTTTTTGAACTTACTACCGTTTTTGTCATTAAAGTTTTGAGATATTAAATTGAAACTTACATTGCAATTACTAAGGTATTTAAAACGAAACTCTCGGTTAGACATGGGCGCAGTGGCACGCCCCGCCGAGGATCCAGCAGGCTTACTCTCGACACATCCGAGAATCGAATCAATTCGATCTCAACGGTTTTTGGTGTTTTATTTGGTAGATTACTTTGGAACTAATTAGGATAAACAAAACCGTTAGAAATAAACAAACGTCAATTTATTCGGGAGTATGCGGCACTATCGAATCTGAATCAAAATCGAATCAGTTTGGAGAGTTAGGCCGATCGGTTTTAGTAGCGTTTTTTTATTAACCTACCGAAAGTATAATAAATTAATAATAAAATAAATAAATGAAATTTAGTTTTAAAGAAAATATAAAATAAAAAAAGATAAAATTTGAATGGTTGAAGCAGCGCGGTCCCCGCCGCGCTTCGTAAAAAAAATTGCTTGACGCAATTTTTTTTAATTGTCATAAGTTTTTTATTTATGAACCGATTGAGATGAATTAATAAATATTAAGTCAATATTACTACATTATAATATGATTGAACCACATCTAAATCGGATAAGCCGTTTCTGAGATTAGCGTGCACAAATGCACCGACAAACAGACAAAAATTCAAAAAAATATTGTTTTGGGTACTATTGCATAAATAAAAGTCTATTGTATATTAACACAGGCACAGTTAGCACAGTTAGCGGCTACTGCTAGCACATTACTGCCTGTTAGCACATTTTAATAGTATTTTTTACCCAGCAGTGGGGTGGAGTTCCTTTGGTTCACCTTCGCCAAAATTCCTACCTGCCAGCATCTGATACCTACACTACACCAGCCCGGCTCGGACGTAAGACGTAGCAGCCGGCGGCGCCCG
Organism: Celastrina argiolus; assembly: GCA_905187575.2. Lineage (NCBI taxonomy): Eukaryota > Metazoa > Arthropoda > Insecta > Lepidoptera > Lycaenidae > Celastrina > Celastrina argiolus. The sequence goes on along the minus strand of LR994578.1, from coordinate 148,818 downwards.
GTCGAATCACGGCGAAACGATTTTAATTTTGCTATATTTCCTAAACTATTTTTCGTATCAATATTATATCGTACCAAGTTTGGTTAAAATCCCTTCTAGTAGTTTTTGTTCCCATCGTGCACATACAGACAGACAGACAGACAGACAAAAATTTTACTAATTGCATTTTTGGCATCAGTATCGATCGCCAATCATCCTCCAATAATATGTATTTTGAAAAAATATTTAATGTACAGAATTGACCTCTCTACAGTTTTATTATAAGTATAGATATAGATATAGATATATCGAGACAAGTTTCTACCACCTAGCGGCCAGTACGTCTGTCGAATGTGAGACAGCAGTAGCTGTGGACCAGCATGTACAAGCTTTAAATGTTGCATGTGAAAAATAAGTTTAGTAAGAATGTGCTTACTACATAAAATAATAGGATGTCTAACATTAAAATCATACAGAGAGCTAGAAAGCCTTCCGCCCACGCGGATGAGGTCATCCTCATCTAAGAAGGGAGTTAACGGAAGCAATCTACTTTTGCGTGGCAATTTTTGATTAGATTTCAAAAGTTTATATTCTAAAGAAAACATATCAAGTTGTGAAAAATGAATTATTGTTTTTAACGAATTATCTAATTCTGTAACAGAAAGATTGCCACACAATTTATGTTTATTTTTTAAATTATAGATAAATCTTTGGACATAATATGTAAATATTATTAGAATTTTAGTTAGGCTAGAATATTTTAATAATAAATTATTAATGACTGAAGAATGAATGGATATGTCTGAGTGAACATTATGATATGAATGATTGCTACAATCGTTACTAATGAAATGAGTCACTACTTCCGGTAGATCATGTTTCTGTTTGTTTGGCATTTTGGGCCATTTACTCTCATCTTGTAAGAGAAATGAGGGTCCAGACCACCACAGAGGATTGTCTATTATTAGTTATTAGCATTCAGACCACGCGAAACAAGATCCGCCGGGTTGTCCCTTGACGGTACGTAGCTCCAGGTATGACCACATGTGCTCTCTTGTATCTCATTGACTCTACTTTTTACAAAGGGTTTTAATTGATTAGATGGAGTAGAGAGCCAACTCAAAACAATGGTAGAGTCACACCAGTAACTATACCTACGAATGGGTATGGTGAGCGATTCTTGGACTTTAGTACACAATCTTACCCCTAATAGAGCTCTACAAAGTTCAAGTCTTGGGATGGATGGAGGTTTAATAGGCTCTACACGATTTTTAGAAAGTAAGAGCTGTATATTGGTAACTCCTACATTGTTACAAGACCGAATATACACACAAGCGCCATAAGCTTTCTCGGATGCATCGGTGAAGACATGTACTTCGTGGATACTTGAGTTTTCATGCAAAACCCAACAAGGAATCTTTATATCGTTTAAAGCTGTAATACTGTTTTCAAACAAAGACCAAGCGTAACATACCTCAGTCGATACAGTGTCATCCCAATCGTACTTATCTAGCCAAAGATGCATGCAAGAGAATTTTAGCTTCGACAACGCATGGACCTACGAGGCCCAAAGGGTCAAAAATTTGGCCGATAACAGAGAGGATATGTCGTTTCGTGACCTTCTGTGTAGGAATTATATTTATTGAATAAGTTAAAACGTCAGAGCTACATACCCAATTAAGTCCTAGTGTTTTGGGCTGACATGAATTATTATAATTTTGATCAGAGAAAGGTAGAGTATCACCTGTTGTGTCCAATTCATTATTTATTTTTACGTCTGTTATTTTATTTAAAATGTCTATTGAATTTGATCGCCACTTTCGCAAATTAAACTTAGCGGAAGCAAGAACAGATTTTATCTTGTTTGTGACCTCTACAGTTTCGGATATGGTGCTCCCATTAAGGAAATCGTCGATATAGAAAGAATGCCTTATGGCACATCGATCACGACTATCCTCAATGCCATCAGCCAGACTATTCAAGCACTTAGTAGCCAAATAGGGAGCAGACGCAGTACCGTAGGTGACTGTATTTAATGTATAAGTCCTAAAGGGTTCTGTGGGATCAAATCGAAAAATAATTTTTTGTACTAATAATTTGTGTAAAATAATTAGTTTGAGAACGTTGGTCTGAACATAGAGATATAGAGCGGTACATTTTCTCTACATCCCCTGAGACCACATACCTATACTGACGAAAACGTGTTAGTATAGCTAACAGATCGTCTTGCACTACCGGACCGACCATCTGAATGTCATTAAGAGACGCTCCTGTACTAGTAGGAGCTGATGCATCGAATACAACGCGTAGTTGAGTAGTGGTGCTAGAGTCACGGATTACTCCATGATGCGGAATGTAATAGTTAGCAATATCAGGTGATGAACCATCTATATTTAAAGACATATGACCTAAACGTTCGTATTCTTTCATAAAGCTATAATATTTATTTTTAAATTCGGGGTCCCACTTAAATTGTCTCTCTAGTGATAAAAGACGATTTTTCGCAATTAAATAAGAATGACCTAAAGAGCTTGGGTCCACTTTCAAAGGTAATTTAACTACGAAACCACCGTCTGTGTTACGATAGGTGGTTTGAGCAAAATGTTGCTCAGACATTCTCTCTTCAAGAGATTGAGAAAATTTTGGCAATATACTGTCAAGCTCCCAAAATTGAAAAAGTCGGGAGTGACACTCGAATGGTGGCAAAAATGAGAAGAAACTGAAGGGAAATTAGATTTATGTGAAATACTACCAGATACAAGCCATCCGAATTTAGTTTCACACAATTTAGGCAAATGTTTCCCTAAGTCTATTTTATTGCTACCCATTACAGAATACCTCAGCCCCTACCAGGACATCTACGACTGACGGAACTTTGAAGTTCGGGTCCGCTAATGTAAGACCTGAAGGAATAGGTATATGAGTGATGGGAACAAATGATGACGGTAGAACCTTAGTTATCTCTGGTAAAACAAGGCATTCGATCTCCACAGTATACGAACAGCATAAAGAGTCTATCGTGAGGTGACAAGACTGTGTACTAGTGGATATATGATTACTTGGTGCTCGTACCGCGCAGTGACAAACCCAGTTTCTCTACGAAGCCCTGCGTAACAATGTTCGCCGTACTACCGTTGTCCAGCAAGAGCCGTGCGGTGTACTTCTTACCCGTCGCACTGGTCACGTTGACTAAGGCTGTGGACAGGAAAACAAGAGAAGAAGTAGCAAGCTGCATAGAATTAGCGGAAAGCACAACATTGGGAGGCGATTGTGACGCAGCAGGCATAGTAGAATAATTAGCACTAGGCAATGGATTATACAACGGTTTGTCGCTAGTTTCAATATGCAAAAGCGTATTTTGCTTTAATTGGCAATATCTGCAATAAGAATATTTGCACTGCTTAACTAAGTGTCCAGTACGTAAACAATTCATACACACATTAAAGTCTCTAGCCTTTTGTATACGACTTTCAATAGATAAGGCTCTAAAAGATTCGCATTTATACAACGAATGTACTTGAGAGCAGAGTGGACATTTATTATTATTTTTAACGTTTTTATTACTATAGGTTTTACTTTGTTTAGAATTATTATTATTGTAAATAACGGCTTAGAATTAGTTTACAAGTATTAATAATTTTAAGTGTACATAATTGTTATTTACTTTATTCCATAATTAATGTTATTTTAAGATTTGTAATATGATAAGTTTGTAATTTTGTGTAAAATAAAGAGATGCACATGCACGCACACACGCACACTACACCGACCGCTCTCATTGGTCGACACTAATGAAACGATGAGGGAAACGATAAGCCTTAATCTCGCACCTAAACGGAGATCCTATCCCGTGAGAGAAGGCGGCCCGATCAACAGGAACCTCTTGTCGCTGGTCGCCATCTCCTGGGCCTTCACCGGGAAACCAGTGATCTCACCCAGTAGGGGCCGACTGCCGGAGCATGCCTGCCGGCTGCTGTCTCTCACGGTCTTTTAAGAAGATATTACACTAGAAGTAAATCCTAAGGACCTTCCCATCTTAATGGGCAGAGAAAGAAGCCGCCGAAGGGGACTCAGTCCCGAGTGTCCCGACACGGCACCACCCCTAACCACTGTTAAAGAGGAAATGGGATGAAGACAGAAACGAGGTCACGAGGTCAGACACTTGGAGAAGCAGTTCAGTGCAGACGATCTCCACGCATCACACCAACTACATAACAGCCCAGGTGAGTGAATACTTCATCAGCAACGAGCCCCCCGAGGAGGACGAAAAGATACCAGAGTTCACCATAGGAGCGGTTCAACCAGCCCTAGCAAAGGTAAACCCTAGAAAAGCAGCAGGGAGAGACAGCATCACAAATGGTGTTGTGGGAGTACTAGTGGAAGCCCCAAAGGGAGATCTCCGACCGAGCGAGATGGTATGCTCGGTCAGGCCGAAGCCCACTGTACTTGTTTTCAGATGTCGTATATATAGCGCCGAACTTAGAAAACTTCGATAGTGCGATGCAGGATGTGGCGCTAGTTGTACCGCTACATCACTCCCCCCCGAAGACCGGAGGTCGAAACTTGAGTCGTCTTGTGCTTGAGTCGCCAGTGCCAGTGAGTCCCAGTGAGTCGGAACTGTGCTGCTGCTGCACGGGCTCCAGTGAGTCGGAGTGCTGCCGTGCGGGCCGATGCTACGTGCTGAACCAGGAGAGATGTGCTCTGCTTGCTGACCGGTCGTTGTAGTGAGAGTGCCCGTTGAAGCCGATGAGGGTTCGACCAGGCCGCGCTGCGTTGCGGCTAGTGGACGAAGTACCCGAAGTGGCTGAAGCTGGCTGGCGTGGTGCGGAGGGGCGGGGAGTGATGATGATGAAGGAGGCGTGTTCTGTCGAGGGTCACCAATGTGGGGGCAGCCGAAACGTGCGACCCAGCCATTTAGAAATGTACTTGCACAGGTTTCGGCAGTAATATCTACCATGGGGAAAACCTCAGGCCAACGCGTAAGCCGGTCGACAACCGTGAGGCAATACCTAAAACCTGCTGAAAAAGGTAAAGGGCCAATAATGTCCATGTGGATGTGTGAGAAACGGTGGGTAGGAGTCGGAAATTTAGAAAAGGGAGAAATGGTATGGCGATTAATTTTACTAAGTTGGCATTCTGTGCATTGCTTAGTCCAGTCTCTACAGTTTTTTCTCACGCCTGGCCAAACAAATCTATCTGATACGAGTTGCGCTGTAGCCTTCGCGCCAGGGTGACTTAATCTGTGTAGGCTGTCGAATATTCTCCTTCTGTAAGCTGGCGTTATATATGGTCTTAGTGAACCCGTAGAGTGATCGCAGTATAAGTTGGTCTTTGGATCTTTGATGAGCTTGAGTGCGGTTCCATGCGTTATTAGTTTCGTCAATTCTGCGTCATCTCTTTGATCACGAGCGAGTTCATCATAATCAAATGTCTGTAGGATCTCGTCAATTCTTGATAAGGCATCAGCTACGACGTTTTCCTGTCCAGCTACATATCGAATATCAGATGTGAATTGAGATATGTAGTCTAGATATCGAAATTGACGTGGGGAACATTTATCTCTGTTTGTGCTGAACGCAAATGTAATTGGCTTATGGTCTGTATAGACAGAAAAGGTCCTGGCTTCAAGCATATAGCGGAAATAACGAATTCCTTCATAGATTGCGAGAAGTTCTCTGTCATATGGGCTATATTTCTTTTGAGATGGAGATAGCTTTTTGGAGAAGAAACCAAGAGGCGTCCAAATATTGTCTTTTCTCTGTTGCAATACTGAGCCTATGGCATCGTTGGATGCATCAGTAAATAGTGCTAGTTCTGCGTGAGTGTCAGGGTGAGCAAGTAATGTAGCTTGAGTGAGGGCATTCTTGCAATCATCAAAAGCTTTTAATCTTGTAGCGTCCATGTCTACTGGCTTTGAACCTTTTAGATTTCCGATAAGTGCTTCGTGTAAAGGTTTTTGAGTTTTTGCTGCATGCGGAATGAATCGTCTATAGAAGTTGAGCATTCCAAGGAAACGTCTAAGTTCACGAGCTGTTTTTGGAATAGGATAGTTCTGAATGGCTTTAACCTTTTCTTCTAGAGGAGTGATTCCATCAGGTGTTACGTGGTATCCGAGAAAAATGATGTTTTTAACGCCCCAGACACTCTTAGATGAATTGATGAGTACTCCATAATCCTTTAGCCGTTGAAAAAGAGCTTCGAGATGCTGCAAGTGTTCTTCCGGGGATTTAGAAAAAATAAGTATGTCATCTAAATATCCGTATGTGAAGTCTAATCCTTGAAGAACTTCATCAATAAATCTTTGGAACGTTTGTGCAGCGTTTCTAAGGCCAAAAGTCATAAAAGGAAACTCGTATAAGCCGAATGGGGTAATTATTGCAGTCTTAGCTATATCAGCACTGTCCACAGGTATCTGGTTATATGCTTTTACGAGATCAATTTTAGAGTATATTTGTGTTCCAGCGAGTTGATGAGAGAAATCTTGTAAGTGGCGAATGGGATATCTATCCGGGATGGTTCTGGCGTTTAAGGCTCTGTAATCGCCGCATGGTCGCCAACCGTCATCTTTTTTACGAGCGAGATGGAGTGGCGACGACCATGAACTTTCTGAACGACGAGCTGTGCCATTTGTGAGCATCTCATCGAATTCTTTCTTTGCTAGAAGCAATCTATCAGGAGCTAGTCTGCGGGCACGAGCAGAAACTGGTGGCCCGGGAGTGGTTCTGATATAGTTCGCAGTCAGTCGAGCTCAGGCATTGAACGAACACACATGTGTTATTATTTCAATATTCCCTCAGTGTCCTGCGCATCCTGCCGCCAAACGCCGTAACAGACGTCACCAGGCTCTTCAATGGGATTCTACACACAGGACACTTTCCAGACGTATGGAAGGAGGGCCTAGTAATCTTGATACCAAAACAGGGCAAATGCGCAGCAAAAGCTGCGAGCTTTAGACCCATCACACTCCTTCCATGAATTTAGAAGGTGTTCGAGAGGTTACTCCTATCTAGACTCGCGCCACACTTCACCATCCGCCCAGAACAGTTCGGGTTCAGGAGTGAACACGCCACCACCCACCAGCTGATCCGAGTCACTGCCAGGATCACGCACGCGACCGATAAAAAAGAGAAAGTTGCAGCCGTCTTCCTGGACATGGAGAAGGCCTTTGACAGGGTCTGGCACGAACTGGCCTTCTCTACAAGATGATCAGTGACGAGATCCCCAGACCCCACCTCAACATAGTCCGAAGCTTTCTGCGGAACCACACCTTCCGTGTGAGAGTGGAGGACAAGATCTCCACATTAGGTAAGATCGAAGCTGGAGTCCCACAGGGCAGCTGTGTCTCTCCAGCCCTGTTCAACAAATTTACACAACATATACCTAACCACCCGGACACAACCATAGCCCTGTACGCGGACGACACCGCCTACATCCCGTCCTCCACCAACATCAGGCATGCAGTGACCAAGATCCAACGTGCGCTGGACCTGCTGCCCAACTGGCTGGACCGATGGAGGCTGGCCATAAACCCGTCCAAATCACAAGGAATCTACTTCAAGAGACTACGTAAAAAGCCGCCGCAGTTACATCTGAGAGGCGTCCCTATTCCATGGTGTACCGAGGCTAAATACCTCGGTGTAACCTTGAACAGGAACCTGTCAATGATTAGGCACACCAGGACAGTGTCAGCGCACGCCGGCGCGGCCCTCGGAACGCTGACCCCTTAAACACCATCGCATCCCCCTCAGGATCAAGGTAATGTTATACAAAACCTTCATTAGGTCAAGGTTCACGTATGCTGCCCCTGCGTGGTACCACCTAGCCAGAAAGACGGCCAAAGACAAGATCAAAACCGCACAATCAAACTCCCTACGTCGCCTAATCAATGCACCGTGGTTCGTCAGAAACAAGGTCATTGAGAGGGACCTAAAAATTAAATCGATTGACTCTTTTATAGGTGAACAGGCCCGCAGATTGTTCTCCCGAGCTGACAACTCGAGCCAACAGACTCTGCGAGGCCTCGCCCCACTACACGCCAGGCCACCAGATGCCAGGCCCTATCATCGGGACATCATCCCCCCAGAGGATAACTAACTACATTTTAAACTGATTCTTTTTCACATAATTGTCTTTCTTTCTTATTTTAACCTTTTAGTCTCTCTTATAATTTTTTATTTTTTATTTTCACGTGTGTGTAAATAAATATGTAAATAATAAACTTTTTTTTTTTACCTTCCATATCACTCTTCCTTCACTTGCCAGAGAGCTTCGATTGCGGACACGGCTGTCATGGAGCGGGGAACAGAATTGAGATGAAATGAGATAATGGAAAACCAGAAAATTCCGTGAGAATGCGGTGGTCCGGTAAACAGGTAGGTCTCGTCGCTGGTCGCCATCTGCTGGGCCTTCACCGGGTTACCGGTGATCTCACCTGGTAGGGGCTGACCGCCGGACTGGAGCAAGCCTGCGGACTACTGCATCTCGCGGAATCAAAATATCTGAAGACATAACACAAGAAGGATATATATCTCCCAAGGACCCTCCCATTTTAATGGGTCGAGATTGATCGCCGCCGAAGGGGACTCAGTCCCGATACGGCCCCCCGAAGCCCCCCTGCACAAGAGGACATACGGGATAAAGAAGCATTTCCATTTCCATTTCCAATGCAAATTAATCGCTCGCTGCACCTACAACAGGGAACACTCAAGAAGAACATCGTTACGCTGCCCCACCAACACTCCGCATTGTGCTTGCAGATCAAGATTGGCGTTTTTATTTAATCGAAACCTAATACAGTCCACACCATCGAAGCCTGTCGAGAACAAGAAGACCCTGCCGAATCGACGCGTTCTCAACAACTACATTGGTTTCAGTTTGCCTCACATTAGGCAATGTGAATTTTACACATTTTGTTTTTTTATTATTAAGTAAAAGATTATTGAATGTACTATCATTGAGAGAGCATTATTTACTTCGTCATGGCATCTGTTGTGGCATCCGGGTTGTTTCCTGCTTCCGGTGCCTTCTTTTTCTTTGGCTTCTTCTTTTTGTTGGTTCTTTTCCTGGGCCTCTTACCTTTGAGTGTAGGGTTGTTCGCCTGTGCCATCAGAGAGGTGCTGGGTGGTGGCAACTCTATCTGGTGGAGCGCTATTGATGGCTCGAGCTGGGTTTGCTTGGCGATAGCGGTGTTTGTTTGGCTGCGGATGGCTCTCGCTTCACGGACGACGAATTTGCACTTAATGCTGTTCGCCGGGTGGGCGCCTCCGCAGTTAACACACTCGGCTGGCTCTTCTTTTGGAGTTGGGCAGTGTCTAGCAGCGTGTTCTCCTCCGCAGCGCATGCATGCTAATTGTCTGTGGCAACTGTGTGAGGAGTGCCTAAATTTTTGGCATCGATGGCATTGTTTCAGGCCACGGCCGTTTCGCCAGGCCTCGATTTCAATGCCATCCATGCCAAGCTCTTTTGACTTTACCTCATAATCAAAATCAAAATCAAAATCAAAACATTTTATTCAGAATAAATTTTTACAAAATGTTTTCTGAACGTCGAGACTATTTGATGCCTACCACCGGTTCGGGAACTAGCCCAGCGAGAAGAACCGGCGTAAGAAACTCGCATGGGGCCATCTTTTACCAAAAAGATGGAAAATTGCTCTTTTTTAAGATTTACAAATGTCAGAATTAAAACTAAATAACAAAAGTACAGTAATTTTATAGTATTTAAATATAGCCTTGCAGAGGGCTACCTTATTCCCAAGGTGTGCTGTCATTCATAAAATCATTTACTGTATAGTAAGCTTTTGCACACAAACGTTCTTTGGCTACTTTCTTAAACTTATTGTTAGAAAAATTTTGAACGTTTTCTGGGATCCTATTGTAAAGGCGTATACATTGGCCCTTAAACGATTTTTTTACTTTACTAAGTCTAGTCACTGGTACATCAAGTTTATGCTTATTTCGAGTATTTCTATTATGGTTTTCACTTTTCTTCTTAAATAAGTGTAAATTTTTTTTAACATACATTAAATTTGAAAGGACGTACTGAGAAGGTACAGTTAAGATTCCTGTTTCCTTAAACTTTTCTCTAAGTGAGGTGTTAGGGGCCAGTTTGTAGATTGCCCGAACAGCCCGCTTCTGCAGCACAAATATATTATTTATATCTGCAGCGTTGCCCCATAGCAAAATGCCATAGGACATTATACTATGAAAGTAACTAAAATACACTAGACGTGCTGTACTTTCATCTGAATATTGTCTAATTTTACTAACTGCGTATGCTGCTGAACTGAGTCTGTCGGCCAGCCTAGCAATATGAGGGCCCCACTGAAGTTTTGAATCTAATGTTATACCTAAGAATACTGCTGTATCCACTAGTTCCATACGTTCATTATTTAATAGCACATTGGTTTCAAATTGCCTTACATTTGGCAATGTGAATTTGACACATTTTGTTTTTTTATTATTTAGTAAAAGATTATTGACACTAAACCAATGTACTATCTTTGAGAGAGCATTATTTACTTCGTCGTGGCATGTATTTTGTCGTTTCATATTAAAAATAAGAGACGTATCATCAGCAAATAATACTATCCCATGTTTTTCATTTATGAGGTATGGTAGGTCATTTATATAAATTAAAAATAAAAAAGGACCTAAAATAGATCCTTGTGGGACCCCCATCTCTATTTTAGAGCCTACAGATCTTTTTCCATTTACCTCAACCCTCTGAGTTCTATTTGATAAGTATGATTTCAAGAGGGCGAGTGCCTGACCCTTTACCCCATAGTGGCCTAGTTTCCTGATCAATGTTGTGTGCTGCACACAGTCAAATGCCTTGGAGAGATCGCAGAATATTCCAAGAGCATCCCGCGATCCCTCCCAAGCATCAAAAATGTTACTTATCAAATCGGCGCCTGCATCTGTTGTAGAGCGTCCCTTTGTAAACCCGAATTGTTTATCATGCAAGATGTTATTGATATTAAAATGTGCTAGCAATTGATTAAGTATTATTTTTTCATATATTTTACTTAGCGTTGGTAGAATAGATATAGGTCGGAAATTAGATGGATCCGACCTACAGCCAGATTTAAACAGAGGTATTACTTTACTATGTTTCATTAAATCAGGAAAAGAGCCACTTTTTATACAATCATTGAAAACAGTTGATAAGTAAGGTGCAATAATATCGACTATCGATTTGATAACTTTCGTTGATAGGCCCCATAAATCTGTAGTATTCTTAATATTTAACAAATTAAAGTTTTTTATTATGTCTTGGGGCCCTATTTCTCTAAATCGAAAGTCGACTTCACACTCTTTTACATTTTCTTTCAGAAGTAATTCAGCATCAACGGAAGAGGCATTTAAATTTTTTGTAGTTGAAACCGGAATGTCAGCAAAATATTTTTCAAAAACAGTAGCAACTTCAATGTCAGATTTAATGATTTTATAATCTATATTCAATTTAAAATTTGAGTTGCGACTGGTGACTTTTCCAGTTTCATTTGCAATTATTTGCCATGTAGTTTTTACTTTATTGTTTGAATTTTTAATTTTATTTTTAATGTGAAGAGATTTAGCTGCAGAGCAAACTTGCTTAAATATTTTAGAATATAATTTTACATAATTTTTAAATTCTTCACTTTGATTAAATGTTCTTTCATTATAAAGTTCATACATTTTGAATCTACTTTTCAAAATACCCGTTGTTGCCCATTCACTGAATTTACTTTTATTGTTAATTGTTACTGTCTTAGAGGTAAAAATAGTATCGAAATGATATTTAATCAACTGAAATAGTTTATCAAATGCCCTATCTGGGCTATAATGAAATTCTAATTGACCAATGTTAGCCTTAATTCTACCTCTAAACTTCTCAATACGTTTAACATTTATTGGTATACATGTATTTCTGTCTTTTTTTATTTGTTTACATTTACTGTTTATATTGAAAATTGCTTGCTGTCCACAGTGATCAGAGCTTAACATGTTGATAATTTCTTTATTAATTGGATCTATGTTACTAAATATATTATCAATGCATGTAGCAGAGTTGTTACTGATCCTAGTGGGTTCTAGAAATAAATTACTCAGATTATATGATTTTAACAAGGATGTGAATCTAACTGTGGTAGAATTACTTTCTAAAATATTGATATTGAAATCACCACATAATAGTATTTGTTTGTTAGATTCACATAATTTTGTTAATAATATTTCCATATTTTTTTCGAATGAATCATATAATCCTAATGGAGGCCTGTATACGCTTACAATAATAAAGTCTCCCATCTCTATGCAGGCTATTTCAGTTGTTCTTTCTGTAGAGAGGCTCACTATGTCTTTACGTTCTTTATATTTTAAATTCTTGTTAATTAATATAAGCGAACCACCTCTTATCGCTTTTTCTCTGCAGAAAGAACTTGCGAGCTGGTGCATACTAAAATTTAACAAAATTTCATTTTTCTTGAACCAATGTTCTGTGAGACATAAAATATCTATATTATTATTATTTAAAAATAATTCAATTTCTAGTTCTTTACTAGCCATTCCTTGTATATTTTGATGCACCAGCTTAAGTGAATGTTGTTTATTATATTGAATAATGGTATTTTCATGATTTCTTAAATCTATAGTGCTAGAGACTTCCTCTGTTGTCTTAAAGTCTAATTTAAATTATTATTATTTGGAACATATTCCAAGCTGTTACAATTAGTCATATTATAACTAGACTGCTCAATAGAAGCAGTTGTTGTCTTACTAGCCAAATTCTTGGCTGGGTTTATATACAAAAAAGTTAATAGCGCACTAGCTATCAGTCTTGTAAAGTAAAAAGATAGAAAATATCTATCTAATGTCAACTTACATAATATATTTTGGGCAGTGTGTTTTCATTCTTCTTCAGTATGGCCAGGAAAATACAACCGGGCCTGCCTTTCCGTTCGCGTTTTGCGCGCACGTATTCCGGCTCGAAGCCCAGGTTGCGTAGTTCCTCCGTAATCTCTTCAGGAACTATGTCGTAGGGAAGGCCTTTGATTCATACCTTAGCGCTCTTCTCTGAGGGAAGAGAGTAGGTGTACCAGGTCAGTCCATCGTTTTGCTCCAGTTCCGTCAAGTATTGCTGAGTGATTCTGTACTCCTCGATGGTTTAGGGTGTGAAGCGGACCCCCTTACCAAAGGCACGTCCGCTCGAGTTGTGACCCAGGCGATCGCGGAGAACACGGAAGTGTCGAGTCCACTCAGGAAGCTTTTCCACTACAAGGGGTGGGATTTTATGTTCAGTTGTACCTGCTGATGCAGTGATGGCTGGGTATACCGGGGTCGGCGTTGGCAGAGGTGTCGACTCCGGTATCTTCTTTAGAGGCTGGCGGGGAAGCGCGGCCTGCAGGGTCAGAAGTGGCGGGGGGTCGATTGTTGCTGCGGCGGGCTGTTTCTGTCTGCTGTATGGGGCTACCGTCACCATCCAGTATCCCAGACGATATTTGGTACTCTGCCATAACTTTTATAAGTTCTGGAGCTCTTAAGAAGTCTTGATTTTTCTTGATGAAGTCGTCCCATACTCCCAGGCATGGCGGCTTATCGTCAGATAAGAGGTGTCACCCGATGTGGACGGCTCAGGGTGCTCGTCGCACGCGGAGAACATCTCCACGTCATCAAGCTCCCGAGCTCTGTCTTGATCGGGCGACACAATATCCGACCACGATTGCCGGCCGTTGCTTGGGTTGCACCATGAAAGGCGCAGGTCAATCCTGCTTGCCGTCGAGGCAGTCGGCGAGCTAGAAGCAGAGTGAGATCGCCCCGATGGGGAGGCCTCACCGCTTTGTTCGCTCTCCAACATGCTTCTTCGGCTACAGGGCTGTTATAACCTCCCTTCCGCGACTCTTAATGGTCTTTATCACAGTAAAATGTTAAAATTACAGAAGGGGCATCTTTACTCTGCTCTGGGGGGAACAGGCGGTGGACGTCCCTCCTGTTTATTAATATATGGTTGCAGTACAGTACCTGTGAGGGCGCTGTATTGCAACGGAATACCTGTGGGTTTGTTATCCTGTAGTACACGAGGAGGCAGGCTGTGTACCGCCGCACTATTCCTTCACTCGGTGCACTACTAGATGGGAGTCCGGGCGGCTGCTTCGAACACTTGTTGCACATGTTAACACGTCCGTCGCACTCGGGAGACTGGCCGATCCAGACTCTTGAATAACTAATAAGTGACAGCCCTTTTTATAACATACCAGGGTTGCCACAAATATAGGGCATAGATTATAAATACAAAATGTACTTAAATACATATTATTGTATTCACAATTACAATTATTTAAAAATATAAATTTAAGTAATCACAAAACATTTAAATACATCATCGACTTATAAACAATTATATAGTTATTATCAATAACATTAAAATATCTTAGTTTATAACGGAAGTCTTAATAATATTTACATCAATTGTTATTATAGATACCACATTCAACATTAGTCTATATTTTTATAATATAGACTTCTGTTAGTATTTTACATTATACTTAAAATCATATTATCATATTAACATAGTTATCATTTTATTATAAACTATACAGCATTAATATTGGTGTTGGCATGACTCATGTGTTTTAGTACCGATCAACAACAAATAATAATATCTTAATCGGGAACCGGAAAAGACATTTTAACTTTATTCATAATATTATATCCATACATATACGTATATAATCCTACCTATTACGTGCAACTGTAGGTAATGCGGCCCCGTCCTTTATGGCCGCATCAGCAGCTCATTGTAGATGAGATGTAGATCCTGGGATGCAGTTCCTATCTGTATATTTACCGGACTTCGGCGAAGCCAAAAGCAAGGGTAATGTATGTATGTTAGTATGTATCTATGTTCCCTCGTAGCGGCTAAACTACTTGTCCGATTTTAATAAATGAGGTATCAATCGATTGGGGATGATACCGCGAGTAAAATAGGCTATATATTTTTTCGGAAAATTTTGGATTTTGTAAATTAAACCTCAAAAACTATTTAAAAAAAATATATGATAAGTGTCTCGTATTTGGTATCAAAAGATAGGTAGGGTCTTGGCAAACACATCTCGAATATGTTTTTGAATATTTTATTAATTATTTCGTTTATTTATTTATTTTTTAATTAGTTAAATTCAAAATAATTTACCTAAGCTACGTGTGTAGTGCCTACGTTAAGCCATTTTTTGCGAAGTAGGGTTTTAGATTTTTAATCTTTTTTTTTATGTTTCTTGTACGTTCCCAATTCTCATCTTATCAAACAAAACAATAAACTTACCTTCATCTATAATAAAGTCAAAGTCAAAAATTTTTATTCAGAATAAATTTTACAAAAATGTTTTCTGAACGTCGTTTCTATATATGATGCCTACCACTGCACCGGTTCGGGAACTAGCCCAGCGAGAAGAATATAAGGAGAAACTGACTGACTGACATATCAACGCACAGCCTAAACGGCTAAACGTAGGCATTTTGGAAGGGACGTAGCTTAGGTACCGTAGACGTGCACTAAGAAAGGAATTCCCGAAATTCCCACTGGAACGGGAATTAGCGGGAAAATCCTTTTGTATGAAAAATCTAAACCGCTTAAGATAGACGCTTGAAATTTTGGCATGCAGGCAGGTATAGTACGTCCGAGATAAATTTAACCTAAACGTAAACAAACCCGTCTATGACACAATCAAAGACTAGTCAGTGACGCCAATATTAATACAATGAAGTTTGTTTGCTATGAATCCATAGACTATAGGCTTACATTCTACAATCGGCAGTGGGAAAATGGCGTATTTTTTCTGTAGAAGATTTTCATTTGATGTTTTAACATATTAATTATTGTTTAATTGTTATAAAATGTATTGGATAATGAAGTTTAATCCTTTATTATACTTACCTGTAAAAGTGTTGATAAATGTGCACAATATGTGATTATGGGAAAATTTCCATGTTTTCGGTTTGTTTACCTTCAGGTTAAATTTATCAGGGACGAACTATAGTTGCTAGACGATATTGCAAAACTCTCACGAGAGCGGGAGTTAGCGGGAAAAAACATTTGTATGAAAAAATATTATTCCACGTTGCGGGTTCATGGTTGTGTCACTATTTAGGTATATTTTCCTTAACGAAGTGAGCACGGGTCAGCTAGTAACATCATAAAGGTTAAATTATAAACTTTTCGACCAACACCGACCAACGTCATACGTCTAAATACCTATCTACCAACGCAATAGTCCCAAATCACACCAAAATAATATTTTAGGTTCAGCAAATAGTTCCGAAGCTATAGTGCGCCATAAATAAGGATAGTTAGATAAAATATTACCATATTCCGATATTACGATAGTGCAACATTCTAGTCATGCCTTACCTACTTGGACTTCTTGGTCGCCTGCAGCGCACAAGTTGCGTAGGAATCTTCAACCAAGACAAATATTAAAACTTTCCTACCTACTAACCAGTTTCGCGGCAAGCGTAGTCCCTGTCCAGCCCCGCCTTCCCTTAGATTTGAGCCAATAACGCGAGAGTTGTGGCGTGCGCTCGAGCGACGAGCATAAACACACTATAATATTTGGTCAGTAACAATTAGTTGCAATTAGCGGATCGTCCTGGCTTCCGAAGCGCGCGCACGTCGTTACGCTGCCCGATCGCGCCGCGTTTCCGTTCCGTGTCGCGTCCGTGCCGACCACCTTCTACTGGAGCAGTTCACGACCACCTTCTGAGGGCGATCGGCAATCCGCGCTTGGTTCTTGTGAACTGAGTGTGGATTGCCGCCTTGCCGGGAAGATGAGCTGCCCGCCCGCCCCGCTGGGATTTTATCCCAGCGTTGTGGTCACGGGAGGCCAGTTCCCCCAAGCGCAAGCTTGGTGAGAAAACCACCAGCAGAGAAGACCATGGCCGTCCGCGTCCTGCGACGTGGAAGACCGCCCTGCGCCGACCAGAAGGCGCGCCACCACCAAGACACCGAGCCTAGCTGTGACGGAGAGGACACCGTTCGCGCCGGGCCCCCGTCGGCATTCTCGCGGGGGGGTTGTGGTAGCCCCCCGCCCCAATGTCCGGCCGAGACCTGCTGCGCGTCCCGGATCCCACCCCGTCCAGCCGAGAAGTGCTCGGGCTGACCGCAGCGCACAGAGCGCCGCCCCCAGGCACCCGCCTGAGCCTGCCCACCACCCGGCAATCACACCTGCCGTTGCTGCCCACCGCAGCCCACTCCACCATCATGCCTCCACGGCACCACCGCTGCCTGCTGACCTTCGCCTCGCTGCTGGGGCTCGCCTAGCACTCCTCGCCCGCTTGACGCTGGCGGAACCGGCCCCGCTTGGATCGAGTAGTGTCTGCTGGCCTCGCCGCGCTGGATTGACCGGCCCCTGGGGAGGGGCTAGTCTCCGGCCCCGCCACGCTAGCGGACCAAACTCTCCTCGCCTGGGCTGGATCTACCGGTCTCGCCGCCCTGGACCTGCGACGCCGCCTCGCCTCGTCGCGCTGCCACCACGTAGCCGCTCAAGACCGCATGCAGCCATCCGGCCTGCAACGCTGCCCACCGCAGCCCACTCCACCATCATGCCTCCACGGCACCACCGCTGCCTGCTGACCTTCGCCTCGCTGCTGGGGCTCGCCTAGCACTCCTCGCCCGCTTGACGCTGGCGGAACCGGCCCCGCTTGGATCGAGTAGTGTCTGCTGGCCTCGCCGCGCTGGATTGACCGGCCCCTGGGGGGGGGCTAGTCTCCGGCCCCGCCACGCTAGCGGACCAAACTCTCCTCGCCTGGGCTGGATCTACCGGTCTCGCCGCCCTGGACCTGCGACGCCGCCTCGCCTCGTCGCGCTGACACCACGTAGCTGTACAAGACCGCATTCAGCGACGTCCCACCGCTCGCGACAAAGTCCCGCGCCTGCCTGTGGATATCCGCGCCATCCGAAGGTTCCTTGAGGGAAGGAACCTGGGTGACTGGCGAGGATCCACGGCGGCCCCGGACAACGCCGCCTTACACCATGAGGGCGCCAGACGCCGCCTGCCGCCCGGCCTACTGGAGAGTTAGGCTGTACGGCGCGTGGGCGCGACCAGCGCCCTCTAGCAACGTCCTCGGGCGTTTACCGTTGGCATCCCCATGCCCTTCCCTACCATCATGGCTCCCGGAGCCCCTCCCACTCCCTGGTTTGGCTGGGTCCGCGAGTTGGTTAAAGACCACTCGTCAAAGTCTAGCCCTTCAGGTAATCGAGTTAATAAAGTGATTTTTACGACGGTTTTTCCTTGCGCCCTGACGCGAGGGTTTTGCCTTCAAAAAAACGTCTTGTCTGTTTTTATTTCAATCCCACCTTGGTTAGGGCTTTGGTCCGCGGGACGATGCGCGGCGCTCGGAGGAGTGGAACCACACACGTTCCTCGGTCTCAGGACCGGGGCCTCCACACGCCACATGTCGTCTCGCCATTCAGGAATAAGTCTTCCAAGGCTTCTTTCCCTTAGTGCCACGGTTTTCCCCTGCGTTCTGTCGCGGGGGGTTTTCCCTAGAAAAACAGAAGCAACTAATACGGCTCGGTATCCTTAATACCGGGTCCTTCGACCCCACGTAGAGGGGCTCATTAGCCTCTGGTCGTGGTTCCCCCGCTCCCGGCCACTCGGGCTAGGAGTGAGTGAGATGCAAATAGGTAGGTTGCAATTAGCACCCCGCTGGTTGTAAACGTCCGTGTTTTTTTGTAATTTGTTTCGCTTTCACTTTGTGCCGAATTTAATATTGACCGTGATATATGTGATATCAATACGAGAATCCATTAAACACGTGCTGTGTTTAATGGATTCTCGTATTGACTGTAACTGTTAAATAGCCTTATTGTTAACCCGTGTTTTAATTGAAATGGAAGAAAGCATGCAAATTTGACGAGTGTTAAAAGGAATCGAATGGTTTTTCTTCACGACCCAGGGCGGAACATATCCAGGGATTTGAATATTTCGGTGAGTACCTAGATATTTTCATTATTGTACTATAATACTATAAACATTTCATTTTCCATAGTAAATTAAAAAATACTCTTCGTTCATAGTGTCTGACAAGCGAGTCGTTATACCTTACTAAACTAAATAAAACCGTTCATAGTATGAACGGTTTTATATGAACTTCATACCAAGGAACCTGCCAAAGAGCTTTTAGCAAGCACGTCAGAACAAGTAATAAAATAAGATTCCGAGAAATTGGTAAAAACATAGTACCTACGTTGTAAACACAATTTTGGCCCACGATTACCTATTTACTATATTATTTTGTTTTGATCAACGTAGAGCAAAAAAAGTAAAGTATTGTTACGCAAACAGGGACAAATAATTTATTATTAAAAAAACGATGTGCTGAAATACTTTAACCCTTGAGCAGTTATAATATAATATCTATGGACGCTTCACACCACGTCATTTTGGCCCTGTGCTAAGTATCCGAAGAACTTGTGTTACAGGTACCAGACAACGGAAATATATTTAATAATTTTTATACTATACACATATTTAAGATTTTTAATCCATCCATGACCCAGGAACATTGAAAACTTTTTTGTTCCCTCGACGGGATTCGAACCCGCGACCTTTCGTTCGAGCCCCAACGCGCTCAACCAACTGCGCTACGGAGGTCGTCAAAAATTCGATATTCATAGTACAATATAACTGTTAATAAAATAACAAGACATCTAGTATTATCTTCACATGTAAAAAATAACTATCTGTTATTATTGACTGTTATCGGATAACAATCAAGCCCGATCTTGTCTCTCTGTTAAACATACAACTTTTTAAATATTCTGTGTGTCTCTTTACGTATAAGTATAAGTACATATAAGTACCTTTATTCAGGGCATTTCGCTTCAATAGGACCTGCGTGAATTTTATGTATGTAGGTACCTATATGTCGCAGTCATCTAATTAAATCAGCTATTTCATTGAGTGACTAGCGTTTTTATCGAATGACGACATTTAATTGAAAGACAACTCGTCAAGTTGTTTATTGTAACATCCAATGTCTTGACTGAACATTGACTGAACGTCATTTAGTCATGTAGTCATTGACTGAACGTCATTTAGTCCGATTTTTTAACCGACTTCCAAAAAAGGAGGAGCTTTCTCAATTCGATGAATAAGTAAGTAGGTTCTTTTTATGTTTGTTCGCGGAAAATTTTCCGATTTTTATTGATAAATGTAAATTGTAAATTCTAGTAATAATTCACAGATAAATTAATATATCAAATACATCCATTTAGTGTAGTTTAGTAAGTTTTAACAGCTAAATTAGTAAAACGATGATGTACCTACAGCATGTTCTTCTTCTTCTTCTTCTTCTTTAAAATGGCCTCCCTTAAGGAATAGCCAGTATCAGTGATGTGTGTAAGCAGATTTAAATGACTTTGTTGGATGAGGTAACAACCTTGCGAAAATTTCGGTATTTTGTGAGAGTACAAGGAAAATTAGTCTAAATTTCGTATTAAAGTTAATTTATATTGTAGATATTATATCTCCCATTACCTGGAACAAGACACAACATTTATGTTAAATTGTTAGTAAACAAGACAGACACGTACAAATCTATAATTTAATGTTATTAAGGTTAATAAAATTACACAGAACATCAATAAAAGGGGTGTGAACTAAGGCCAAAAGTGATTGGAAATCAGAAGGACGAGGAATATTAGGGGGAAGTGAATCGTATAAAGAGGATAAACGATTCGGACAGCTAAAAAATATATGTTCGAGCGTCCCTTCATCTAACCCACACTCACATAAAGACGAATCTCTTACCCTAATTTTAGTAAGGAAGACTGGAGTACAGGAGTGACCCAAACGCATACGACAGACTGTAGAGGTAACTGATTTTTTTGCCTTTCTGTATTTATAAAACCAAGGCATGTTTAAAACTATACTGTGGTGTAAATTAAAAAGTAATAATGTCAGTGCAATGATGAGTTCTATGGATGAGTTATAATTTGATTTGATCATATTTTGATGTTGTTTACCTAATTCGATCTATGTTTACTGTGTCACAACCTCCAAATACTTCATTTATTCTTTAGTAGTTAATTATAGCTTTTTGTAATAATAGTATAATTTAGAATAACAATACAACAAAAGCAATGGCAGAAAAGCTTAAGAGAAGTCAAAACTTTTCTGCAAACGAAAAAGATAGGTTAGTGAAATTATTAGGCTCGCATAAATCAATTATTAAAAGGTAAATTATTATTAGTTACAGATTAAATTCTTAACTGTCTAAACATATATAGCTACTCAATTACTTCTATGTTACAATGTGAGAAGCTTGTCTAATTTGTCATTCTTCTAAATTTGGTATTGCTTGACCATTAATTGGATAATGATCATTTTTCAAATATTATATAAAATACAAGCTACTATATTATGCACTGTTGTATTAAGTTTAAGGCATAAGCCTACATCTAGCACAGGAAATCTTCACTTTAAAACACCATACTGTCGCTCCACTGTGTTTCTTGTTTTAATATGTGCTTCATTGTATTTTCTCTCATCATGATTGACAGGATTTAAGTATGGAGTGACTAGTTGACTCTGCAATTCAAAATTGAACACATATTGCAACACTAATAATAATTGTACAATTCAAGGCACTAATGTGCCATGTACTACCTACACTGATGTCAAACAAAATAGAATTTTTTGTATGATTGTGTTGTCCAAGTTAGTAACAATTATTGTGAAATCTCTTGATTGTTGCAGGTGGTTTTATGGACAAGAATGATATATTATGATGTATATGAAATAAATAATAGTATTATATTAACCAATAAAATGATTTTACATTAAATAATGTCTAATAATTTTATACAATAAATAATATCAAATTGTTTAACATCATTTTGTTCAGACTCATTTTAATGGATATTCACTCTCACCTAAAAGGTATGATAGGTAGGTACTCCATAAATACCTTCTTTAAATTTGCAATGTAACCTACTAGTATTTTGAGATATAGTGGAGTATAGTGGAGTGTGTTGATCCTGACCAATGGGCAACATAAGTGATCAGTAGATTAGCATCACATAGTTTGTACATTAATAGACATATTATAGATAAGTTCGTGTCAGCTGTTATGTTTAACAGTTTCTAATCTAAAAATCTAATAATGGATGTATTTGAAGCAATTGACTAATTAGTAATCAAGAAGAACATGAACTTCTTAATTATTTACATCCGTCTGATACAAAACCCCAATCTGTGAGGAGCTAATACTGCACCAGCTAGTATTTTCAACAGTACCTTACAAATAGTAGTATTTTATAATGGTAACAAGCACAAGGGATTCTATAATTAAATATTTTTAGTCACTGACAAGCTAGTTTTTTTAAAAATCACATTAGGTATAATAATCATATCTATGGATGCTTCACACCACGTCAATCCACCCTGTGTTAAGCATCCAAAGTATTTTACAGATAATAATGTTATAGGTGGTATAACAGAAGTAATTATATTATATCTTTTTTATACTACACATATTTAAGAGTTTTATTACATATATTATACATAAATTTAATATACATCTATGACCCAGGAACATTGGAAACTTTTTGTTCCCTCGGTGGGATTCTTAGGACCCGCAACCTCTGGGTTGAGCACCAATGCGGCAAACCACTGCACTACGGAGTCAGCAGTGATTCAGTGCATTGGTGCTCAAGTATTGACATTGAATAATATCTAGCTATTACTAACGCAAGTAACAAATATAAAACAACATAATTATAATGTAACTCTTTGATGAATTGAATGAATAGGATTTATTATTAATAATATTGATTATTTTATTGAATAAGGAAATCACAGCCACAAATGATGTTCACTTAATTATAAAAATTTACTCATTAAATATTAAGCACATACAAAAAGACATATTATAAAGTTTCACATTTTTATTACAAATAAGATGATATTATCAGAAACACAGTAATTGTTTTGCTGCATTTTGCTCTATTTATGTAGGTATTTGCTCTTTCCTCATTTCATAATTCTCAAGACATAACATCTATCTTTTATGCTCTTCTTCTAGAAAACAATGCAACTTTTAGCTATTTCCATTTGTAGCTTTATCATCCGTCCATCAACTCTGAGTCTGCAAAAAACTGATAAGATTTACATTTAATAATTTCCTGTGTAAAATGGGTTAGAGTGAAACCGACAAAATGTATATCTTTAAATTTCAAGCAATGTTCCAATCCAATTAATGCATTTACCAAGGCAAGGCAAGGCAAGCCGTATTCAGTAATGCGAGGCTGCACTTCGGCGTCAGATCCGTGTGGACTCAGGATGGTATTGTGGTTATCAAAACCAGTGACGGGATAAGGCATAAAGTGGTGACCATCGAAGAGCTTAGACCCTTGTTGTCAAAATACCCAAAGGTAACCCCTAAGGTTTCATAAGTGTCTAGACCCGTACACTGATTTTTGTTCTTAACAATTTGTTGTTCGAGTCGATTGTCTTATTTTGTACATGTGAAACATTTTTTATTACTTGTTTCTTGATTTGGCATGCTTTTTCTATCAAAGCTGATATTGTTTTCAACCGAAAACAATATCAGCTTTGATAGAAAAATATTTATTGGATGGATTGTACTTGTTACTTGTAATTAATAATAACATTTAAGCAATATTGTTTAGATTACCCGAATAGTTTGCAATTTATTACTTAAAAAATGTAGTTTGCTTTCTAAACAGTTGTTGACATATTTGACAAATGACAACCTGTCATTTGATCTGGCATTTGACACTTGTATACCTATTGATTTTGTGACTACTGTCCGCTCTCTTAAAAGGCCTATGTTACAATCCGCTAACTAATTGGACGTTGAGTGACGATTGTACAATCAATGTTCGGCCCAGTCTTTCAATTAAGTGTACGACATTCGATAAAAACGCTAGTCACTTAATGAAATAGATGATTTAATTAGATGACTGCGACTTATATAACGATTTTTTTTAATTTCAATTTATTTTTTAGAAAAACAATAAAATTAAAATACTCAAACAAACAGTATTTACTTATTGCTAAGTCCATCTTATTACCTTCATTAATAGCTTTCTAAAAATTAACCTTTATCGGTAATAAAATTTTGATGATACTTTGAAGGCCCATAAATTCGTAACTAAGCATACCTATGAAATAAGGACGTACATTTATGTCGCTCCTAAGGAAGTACAATTCATTCAGTTAGGTATGAACAATAACGAAGATGTGACTTTTTATTTAGGTGCACTTGACGTGAAATTAAACCATTTCCTACTTGCTGAAGTGTTTTTTTGTTCTTTAATAAATTTCATTAACAGGTAAATTCTATTTCTAAGTCTAATAAATTATAATCATTTGAAATAAAAAAATGGGTAGGTATATCTACAAAAAATGTGATCAATAGCAATTACGTACCTACCCGGTTTAGATTACTTAACAGTGTAAAACTACTCCTGTTTAATTAAGTGAAAGAACGTATTGGATTTTGAGAACTATTATAGAGACGCGTCGCGTTGAAACTTTTAAAAAGAATTCTTGTTGTAGGTATTTGGACGAAAATCGTTCCCAGCAATCCTAGCAGTATAACATGATAATAACACAACACAACACTGCGCTTTTAAACACGACACGATAAGTACAGTGAAACCTGGTTAAGTGAGACATCAAGGGACCTGCAATGTCGTTTCACTTATAAGAGGTATTCCACTTACCCAGTGTCTCAGATATACAGGTATAAATAAATATCTGTCTCATTTACAGAGGGTTCCATTAATAGAGGTGAGAATACAGGTTTTTTCAGTTATACAGGTGCGATCATTAAATAAAATAACGTGTTATGTATGTAAATGAGTTTTAATAAAAAAAAGTACATAAAGGTAATCATACAAATGTAATCAAAATTTGTACTTACGTACTTGGAATTACGTGTGGAATTTGTGGGTAGAATAAGAATGAGTGAACAAACAATGTTATCTCAGTTACAGAGGTTTATGCATATAAAATTTACTCGCTGTCTCAGTTATAGAGGTAACTATGATGATAAATCGAAAGAACAAATCCCAGTTATAGAGGCTTACCTCGTCCCAATAATAGAGGTAATTCAGTGCCAAAGTGTTGGGACCTCAACATGAGTTCCAGTTAGGGAGGTTTCTCAATTATCCAGGTCCCACTTAACCAAGTTTCACTGTATTAGATAATAATTAGATACAACCTTTTTTGTAGCTCGAGATAAGAACTAAAAGTAAACTCAAAATATATTTTGTTAAATGCCGACCTTCTTCAAAATTGAAAAGAGGCCGACGAGAAATTATTATTTAGAAAATAATATTTTCCAATTTCGGAAAATTCGAAATAAAGAAATGCCGACCAGTGCGGCAAATATCATAAGCAGCACGTGCAGCGCGGCATGATAAAAGACTATCTAAGCTAAGTGATGTGGCCTATGAAAATTAACTTCTACTTAGTCGATATTTTTTAAATTATAAAATAATAAGACCTAGAGATGTTCTCAATAATACCACTAGCACGGTTTCTTGGTGAAATATTAGATATTACTAAATTACATGTTAATTAACTTTATAGAGAATGCTCAATTTGCGTAAAAAAATAGATGTTAAGGTAATAGAAATTATTACGTAATATTCTTTAATATCAAAAACTATGGACACTTGAAATGTATCGGGGATGCACCCCCAAATACAGTGTAAACTCTATATAACGACACTGAAGGGACTCTACATTTTATGGTGTTATAGAGAGTTGTCGTTAAATGGAGAGAAGAGAAATCAGAAAAAGAAAAGGATTATTTCAGACTCGTGTTAGTAGATATGTCCCGGTTCTATTGCGCGTATCAGGAAAACTTTTTCGTCAATACGCAGTGAATTTCTTTTACTAGTCATACCTATTTACAGTTTGAAAGTTTGTGAGCAACTAAGAATATGCTAACGTATAGATAATAATTAATCCATAACTCCTACTTATTAGTCATGGTCAAAAACAGTCAACACGTGCAAGCAATCCCAATTTGTAAACAAAAGAACGAATTTCTTAGAAAGTTCTCTATGCATGATGCCGACAGTCAAGTTTATTGCGGGCTAGGATAATAAAGCGACAATAGAACGTACACAGCTGTGCAGTTTTTAGTAATTTTAGCAACTTAAAAGTTAAAAGGTAGTTTTTTTACTCAATTGTTGTCGATGTTAAGAGTGGGTGTAATGCTATGTAGAGTGTATCATTGTAGGTATGGAAGACAAGCTAAACCATTAACCAACCAAAGCCAATTGACTTCGACAATTGAGTTTGACGTTAAATCGAATTTTTCACATAAACTTTGAGTTACGAAAAAATTGTTAATATAAAAATGTTTAGATCTTCTTACTACCTACCTTGCCAGTTAACTTTTTCCATAGAACTTGTAGTTTAACCGGAAATCAAGATTAATCTTTTTTTGTCTTTAAAACTCGCCCCCTTCCATTCCCGAACTCGGATCGCCCGTTATATTGTCTCCTTTTATTTTTATGATGTTCTCCTCCATTTTCAGTGGGTTTCAACTTGCTATTTTTTTTTTTAAAATTGGCACTGGTCTATTTAGAGTTACCTACTACATATAAAATTATAAACTGTATTTTTGAACTTGCTTAACAAACATAAATAAATCATTATTTTTCATTCGTCGTAATTAACAATTATAGATATAATATTAGGTACTGATTTTGATTTCTGTCGAATTAAAACTAAATAATATATTACTACTAGCTGACCCGTGCCCACTTCGTTGAGCATTCAAAGGGTTTAAACCTTCCCAGGACTTCCACGAATATTTCAAGACTAAAAATATCCGAATCGGTTCAGCCGTTCTAGAGTTTTAGCGTATATAATAAATAGATATATATACATGGGGCATTCCACGTCAAGAGAACCAAAAAAAAAGAAGTCAGATCTTGGATATTGTACATAATTGGAACAATTGCAATTCAACAGGACCTGAATAAATTAACGTCCTTATTCTTATTTTTTTTCGCTACATACGAATTTATGCGCCATCAAAATTCAAAACATCATCAAAATTTGAAAGTCTGACTTTCCGAAAGCTTTAAAAAAGGTAATTACACGGATTAAGCAATAAGTAAATAGTGTCTGTTTGAGTCTTTTATTGGTTTAAGAATAGAAAAAAAATTAAATTAGCAAAAAAACCTTAGGTACCTACAGTAAATAGGAATTCATCTAAACTTCGCTTTTTTTTCAATTAGGTATATTTTTTAATTTTTATTTTAACCTTTCTTTATCGAGTGTCGATTAGTTTAGAAGATACATGCACTAAAGTACGTAAAGACTCATATTTTTTACGTAATATTTTTATACCACGGGGCATGTTAAAACGTTAAAATAAAAGGCCAAATGTTAAAATAAAATATTAAAAATATGCCCAATTGAAAAAAAATCGAAGATCAGCAAAGTTTGACCGATTATTATTATCGGTCCTACAGAGTGTCGTAGGTGGGCAGTGGGCAGTACCTTACTAGTCGTTTACATAGCCACTCAATGGCCTTAAGTAGGTAAATGGTTGAGGACAGGTCCTTAATTTCGGAAGAATTTATGAAAATTTGCTGTTATTTCATGACATAGGTATACTCATAACATGTGTTTTAATATAACAGTAACAGTTGTAACAGATATTGAAATTGACTTGTTATAATATTATAACCCATTACTATTAAATCCAAATTGTTGACATAATGATATTATACTAGAGAGTAGAGATCGCCCTGCGCTGGATAACTTCTAGCTAACTATAACAAATTATTGTGCAATATTTAGATATTTATAACCATGATTTTATCAAACTTATTTAAAAAATTTCAAGTAATCGTTATTTCAAATACATTTATTTCAAATTATCTAAGGTGCTTTAAACATCAAAATATGCAGCTTGTTACAGTTAAGTTAAAAAAAATAAAAGTTTACAAACTATAACCCGACTTCGCAAAAAAGGGATCTAAAAAGGCTGAAACAAGAAAATAATTCAATTTGAAATCCAGATATGCGTAGGTACAAAAATGGTCAAGGTAGAGCCGTGGATAATATTATAGTTTTTAAACTTTTATTTTATTTTATATTTTTCTGACTCCACATCAAATACATATATTTTCATGAAACTAACGATTACATAGTAAGTAACAAAAAAACTCCTAGATACTACTTGTACGACCGCATTTTAAACGATCATTTTGAATTTAACAATAAAATATAATAAGAATTAATAAAATATTTAAATACATAATATCTGATACGGCACCAAGATATTTTACCCAAGAACTTACCAAAATATTTTATATAGAATGTAAACAATTAAAAGAACAGTTTGCAACTAACTGTTGTAAAGTGACAACGGATACCGCGCATGCGCATATGTACCTACCTACTATAAAATATATCACTTTCAATACTTTCTTTCTTTCACAAACAACTCGCTAAAGCTTATTTTGTATGTAAATATACTGATTTAATGTTGAAAAACAAAAAAAAAACAAGATTTATGAAAGAAAAAAAAAATCATATCGAAAAATGTAGACGTGATAGACAAAATCGACCAACGGGAATAGATTCAGAGCATTAAAATCTTCATATTTATGGCATAATTTTTTAAAGGAGGATTTCATTGCAGACCATTGAATTATCTGTTAATTAACTACTACTAACTAACTGCTAATAACATGGTTGTGTTAAACTATTTATATGCCTAACTAAGCAAGCACGGGTCAGCTAGTAACTTCATAAAAGTTAAATTATAAACTGTTTACCAACACCAACCAACAAATTCGTCTAAATATCTACCAACGCAATAGTCCAAAATCACACAAAATAATATTTTAGCTTCAGCAAATACTTCCGAAGCTATATTATGCCAATAATAAGGATAGTTAGATAAAATATTACCATATTCCGCTGTTACGATTTTCTTTCTTTCAATTCTGATATTGTAATACTGGTGGTCCAGTTTGGTAACGCTTCCGTTATTACGATATTACAACATTCTGGTATACATGCCTTACTTGGACTTCTTGGTCGCCTGCAGCGTACTTGCGTAGGAATCTTCAACCATGACAAATATTAAAAATTTGTTTTAATTTAAACCAGTTTCGCGGCATGCGAAAGCGTAGTCTAGCCCCGCCTTCCCTTAGATTTGAGCCAATAACGGGAGAGCTGTTGTGGCGTGCGCTCGAGCGACGAGACGAGCATAAACAAACTATAATATTTGGTCAGTAACAATTAGTTGCAATTAGCACCCCGCCGCGCTGGTTGTAAACATCCGTGTTTTTTTGTAATTTGTTTCGCTTTCACTTTGTGTCGAATTTAATATTGACCCGTGCTGTGTTTAATGGATTCTCGTATTGACTGTAACTGTTAAATAGCCTTATTGTTAATCTGTGTTTTAATGGAAATGGAAAAAAGCATGCAAATTTGACGAGTGTTAAAAGGAATCGAATGGTCCAGGGCGGATCATATCCAGGGATTTGAATATTTCGGTGAGTACCCAGATATTTTCATTATTGTACTATAATACTATAAACATTTCATTTTCCATAGTAAATTAAAAAATACTCTTCGTTCATAGTGTCTGACAAGCGAGTCGTTATACCTTACTAACCTAAATAAAACCGTTCATACCAAAGAGCTTTTAGCAAGCACGTCAGAACAAGTAACAAAATAAGATTCCGAGAAATTGGTAAAAAACATAGTACGTTGTTAATACAATTTCGGCCCATTAATACTAATTTTATTTTGATCAACGTAGAGCAAAAAAGTAAAGTATTAACAATAGTTTACTTTTTAACACGCAAACAGGGACAAATTATATTATATTAATAAAAAAACGATGTACTGAAATCCTTTACCCTTGAGCAATTCGATATTCATAGCACAATATAACTGTTAATAAAATAACAAGACATCTAGTACTCGTATTATCGTCACATGTAAAAAATAACTATCTGTTATTATTGACTGTTATCGGATAACAATCAAGCCCGACCTTGTCTCTCTGTTAAACATACAACTTTTTAAATACTCTGTGTGTCTCTTTTACTTATATGTAAGTATACTATTTGGGGCAAATCGCGTCAACAGGACCTGTGTGAATGATATACATATAATGAATAGGTACTGTGCGACATCGGCACCCACATACTTTAGTGGGTGTATCTTCTAAACTAATATGTAGAGTCACCGTTCTTATATTTGTTAAATAATATTTATTAACCACAGGGCATGGACAAAGGCAAAAAAATAAAAAAATAAATTTAAGTTGAAAAAAAATATAGTTTAACTTCCGGTTTACTTAACGTTTTTTTTTTTATTTCAATTTTTTTTCTAGAAAAACAATTAAAATACTCAAACAAACAGTATTTACTTATTGCTAAGTCCATCTTATTACCTTCATTAACAACTTTCTAAAAATTAACCTTTATAATAAAATTTTGATGATACTTTGAAGGCGCATAAATTCGTAACTAATATACATCTATGACCCAGGAACATTTTGTTCCCTCGGTGGGATTCTTAGGACCCGCAACCTCTGGGTTGAGCACCAATGCGGCAAACCACTGCACTACGGAGTCAGCAGTGATTCAGTGCATTGGAGCTCAAGTATTGACATATCTAGCTATTACTAACGCAAGTAACAAATATAAAACAACATAATTATAATGTAACTCTTTGATGAATTGAATGAATAGGATTTATTATTAATAATATTGATTATTTTATTGAATAAGGAAATCACAGCCACAAATGATGTTCACTTAATTATTAAAATTTACTCTTTAAACATTAAGCACATACAAAAAAGACATAAAGTTTCATATTTTTATTACAAATAAGATGATATTATCAGAAACACGGTAATTGTTTTGCTGCATTTTGCTCTATTTATGTAGGTATTTGCTCTTTCCTCA
The DNA here is from genome assembly GCA_905187575.2 of Celastrina argiolus. Lineage (NCBI taxonomy): Eukaryota > Metazoa > Arthropoda > Insecta > Lepidoptera > Lycaenidae > Celastrina > Celastrina argiolus. The sequence goes on along the minus strand of LR994578.1, from coordinate 117,867 downwards.
TTTCATCATTCTCAAGACATAACATCTATCTTTTATGCTCCCCTTCTAGAAAACAATGCAACTTTTAGCTATTTCCATTTGTAGCTTAATCAGCCGTCCATCAACTCTGAGTCTGCAAAAAACTGATAAGATTTACATTCAATAATTTCCTGTGTAAAATGGGTTAGAGTGAAACCGACAAAATATATATCTTTAAATTTCAAGCAATGTTCCAATCCAATTAATGCATTTACCAAGGCAAGGCAAGCCGTATTCAGTAATGCGAGGCTGCACTTCGGCGTCAGATCCGTGTGGACTCAGGATGGTATTGTGGTTATCAAAACCAGTGACGGGATAAGGCATAAAGTGGTGACCATCGAAGAGCTTAGACCCTTGTTGTCAAAATACCCAAAGGTAACCCCTAAGGTTTCATAAGTGTCTAGATCCGTACACTGATTTTTGTTCTTAACAATTTGTTGTTCGAGCCGATTGTCTTATTTTGTACATGTGAAACATTTTTTATTACTTGTTTCTTGATTTGGCATGCTTTTTCTGTCAAAGCTGATATTGTTTTCGGTTTATTTATTGCATGGATTGTACTTGTTACTTGTAATTAATAATAACATTTAAGCAATATTGTTTAGATTACCCGAATAGTTTGCAATTTATTACTTAAAAAATGTACCTAGTTTGCTTTGTAAACAGTTGTTGACATATATTTGACAAATGACTACCTGTCATTTGATCTGGCATTTGACACTTGTATAATGATTTTGTGACTACTGTCCGCTCTCCTTTATGGCCTATGTTACAATCCGCTCGTTGAGTGACGATTGTACAATCAATGTTCGGCCTAGTCTTTCAATTAAGTGTATGACATTCGATAAAAACGCTAGTCACTTAATGAAATAGATGATTTAATTAGATGACTGCGACATTGTATATAACGATTTTTTTTAATTTCAATTTATTTCTTAGAAAAACAATAAAATTAAAATACTCAAACAAACAGTATTTACTTATTGCTAAGTCCATCTTATTACCTTCATTAATAGCTTTCTAAAAATTAACCTTTATCGGTAATAAAATTTTGATGATACTTTGAAGGCCCATAAATTCGTATCTAAGCATAAGAATTAATAAGGACGTTCATTTATGTCGCTCCTAAGGAAGTACAATTCATTCAGTTAGGTATGAACAATAACGAAGATGTGACTTTTTATTTAGGTGCACTTGACGTGAAACTAAACCATTTCCTACTTGCTGAAGTGTTTTTTTGTTCTTTAATAAACATTATCAGGTAAATTCTATTTCTAAGTCTAATAAATTATAATCATTTGAAATAAAATAATGGGTATATCTACAAAAAATGAGATTAATAGCAATTACGTTACCCGGTTTACATTACTTAACAGTGTAAAACTACTCCTGTTTAATTAAGTGAAAGAACGTATTGGATTTTGAGAACTATTATAGAGACGCGTCGCGTTGAAACTTTTAAAAAGAATTCTTGTTGTAGGTATTTTGACGAAAATCGTTCCCAGCAATCCTAGCAGTATAACATGATAATAACACAACACAACACTGCGCTTTTAAACACGACACGATAAGTATTAGATAATAATTAGATACAACCTTTTTTGTAGCTCGAGATAAGAACTAAAAGTAAACTCAAAATATATTTTGTTAAATGCCGACCTTCTTCAAAATTGAAAAGAGGCCGACGAGAAATTATTATTTGGAAAATAATATTTTCCAATTTCGGCAAATTCGAAATAAAGAAATGCCGACCAGTGCGGCAAATATCATAAGCAGCACGTGCAGCGCGGCATGATAAAAGACTATCTAAGCTAAGTGATGTGGCCTATGAAAATTAACTTCTACTTAGTCGATATTTTTTTATTATAATAAGACCTAAAAAATAAAGATGTTCTCAATAATACCACTAGCACGGTTTCTTGATGAAATATTAGATATTACTAAATTACATGTTAATTAACTTTTCAAAGAATGCTCAATTTGCGTAAAAAAATAGATGTTAAGGTAATAGAAATTATTACGTAATATTCTTTAATATCAAAAACTATGGACACTTGAAATGTATCGGGGATGCACCCCCAAATACAGTGTAAACTCTATATAACGACACTGAAGGGACTCTACATTTTATGGTGTTATAGAGAGTTGTCGTTAAATGGAGAGAAGAGAAATCAGAAAAAGAAAAGGATTATTTCAGACTCGTGTTAGTAGATATGTCCCGGTTCTATTGCGCGTATCAGGAAAACTTTTTCGTCAATACGCAGTGAATTTCTTTTACTAGTCATACCTATTTACAGTTTGAAAGTTTGTGAGCAACTAAGAATATGCTAACGTATAGATAATAATTAATCCATAACTCCTACTTATTAGTCATGGTCAAAAACAGTCAACACGTGCAAGCAATCCCAATTTGTAAACAAAAGAACGAATTTCTTAGAAAGTTCTCTATGCATGATGCCGACAGTCAAGTTTATTGCGGGCTAGGATAATAAAGCGACAATAGAACGTACACAGCTGTGCAGTTTTTAGTAATTTTAGCAACTTAAAAGTTAAAAGGTAGTTTTTTTACTCAATTGTTGTCGATGTTGAGAGTGGGTGTAATGCTATGTAGAGTGTATCATTGTATGGAAGACAAGCTAAACCAACCAAAGCCAATTGACTTCGACAATTGAGTTTGACGTTAAATCGAATTTTTCACATAAACTTGTAGTTACGAAAAAATTGTTAATATATATATGTTTAGATCTTCTTACTCCCTACCTTGCCAGTTAACTTTTTCCATAGAACTTGTAGTTTAACCGGAAATCAAGATTAACCATTTTTAACCGACTTCCAAAAAAGGAGGGGGTTCTCATTGTTCTCAATTCGTCTGTATGTTTTTTTTTTTTTTTTTTTATGTTTGTTACCTCAGAACTTTCGCCTGGGTGAACCGATTTGGATGATTTTTTTTTATTTGAAAGGTGGTGCTTCCCGTTTGGTCCCATTGTCACCAAAGTGGTGACCTGATGATGGGATCCGTGAGGAGTCGAGGGAACTCCTCAAAATTTATATGGAAACATATATCGATTTTGATTTTTTCTGAAGTAGCCCAAGCATATGTTACCAAATAGTAAGATTTTGCACCATATCCTGGACCTAAAGTAGTGAACAGAACTTCTGAGTCCTTAGAGATACACGTTTGAAGATTTCAGCGTTGTTTAAAGAAATGCAAGCATACGCAACTACGTCAATTACAGTCGAACTTGGTCTCATAGTTATCAAAGTGCATGCCTGATGATGGTGTCGTGAGGAATCGAGGGAACTCCTCGAAATTTATAGGAACTCATAGTATTTTTTGCTTTTTAGTTTACTTTTTGAAGTCGGTTTTTTTTTGTTTAAAATTATTTTTCGTCTTTAAAACTCTCGGCCCCTACCATTCCCGAACTCGGATCGCCCGATAAATGTTTTCCTTTTATTTTTATGATGTTCACCTCCATTTTCAATAGGTTTCATCTAGGGTTCAGAACCGGGAAATCCCGGTACCGAAAATCCCGGGATTTCCCGGTTCTTTGACTACTGTTATAGAACCGGTTCTCAACGCAAAAGAACCGGGATTTTCGGTATTTTCGGGATTTTTTTTACCTTAACAAAAAATAAACGCAACGGGCTTAGAAAAGTACTTTTGTATTAAAATTACACATTGTGGCATGTCAAGTTAAAGGATAATATATTTATTGCTATACAAAGATTAAAATATCGTTATACATTCACTCCCATTAAAGTTTTACATAGATATAAACAATTTTTATAACGTGAGTAATATTATATTACTAGCTTTGGCCCGCGGCTTCGGGCGTGTGGAATTATTGTATTCGTAGCAAAAAGTTCTTTACCAAATAACACTACAGCTGCAATGTGGTTTAGATAATGTTATAGTAATAAACATATTATGAGTATCATTATATTTTAACTAATGCACAATATAAAAACTTAATAAATTGTTTACTTTTTACACCTTGGGTTACATTATTGGAGTTTTAGTAAGGATCCCTTTTTTTTGAAAATATAATTAAGCCTGTGTTCACCGTTGATGGTGTAACTTTCCGACGCGACGGCGAAAAACGCTTTCAAATTGTAACTTAAGTTACAATATTATTCAAGATATTCTTAACTGATTTTACTATCTCAACATATTAAAATAAATCTAGGGGAAATGTTTGCTCATTAAATATATATTTAAGTCAAAATCAAGATTTGGGGTCTAGAAAGGTCCATAGAACCTAAAAATAATTATTATGAAAAAAAGTACTGTCTGTCTGTCGGTCCGTATGTGAGTCCGTACTGAATGGAATAAAATGGCATTTAGCAGGCCGATAGCTTCGAACCTAAAGGGTATAGTAGGATATTATTATCCCAAAAACGAAAGGGTGCCCGTTGGATTTTCAAAAAACAGTAGCTACTTATTTGATGGTATTTCGGTGAAACCACTCGACGTATTTAAATGAAACTCGGCACAAAGGTAGATTAAACCATGTAATTAATAATAGGATTTTTTTGTTGGGAAACAAAAGGGTCCCAAGGGATCATAATTATAAAAGCTGTATTTTTGAACTTGCTTATAAAACAAAAATAAATTATGATTTTTTGTATCATCGTATTTATCTGTATTCTGATTTCTTTTAAAATTTAACAATTAAAATAAATAATATAATCTTTTTGCTTATAAATAAAAATCGCAAAAACCAATTTTATAAGATATCTTTAAACCATGATTTTTTGTTGAATCAATTTATCGGTTGGATAAAGTTGTTAATATTTTTGGAAGATCCATCTTTTTAGCCAGTAAAACTCACTTCGATTATACATTCACAGGGTAAGAACTTACTTTCACAATATCTGCGTTTAAAATTTTAATTTCTGTCCAAACATTATACCGCATTTCGTGTGATTGGCTGAGCAGAAATTTAATTTTAAAATGTTTTATCCATACTTAATATTATTTCAAACGTGAAACTAACTATGTCTGTTACTTTAAGACTCATGAACCGTTTTACCGATTTGGTTTAATTTTGGTACGGCGATAAGTTTATAATAAATAGGACTTATCAACGCCGAGGCAAAACTACCGAGCAAAGTAGGATTCAACGTCACGTACATAACGTGACGTTGATTCCTACTAACAAAATATAACTACTTACACTTAAACTTATAAAACTCCTCAGTTTTGGATGGGTTTTTTGTACTACACAGTATTTTACAATATTATGAGTTTTAATAGATTTACACCGGTAAAATAGTTTTTTGGCTCATGATAGATCTAATATGCAATGTTTCATTTACCTATTCAAAAGTAATAACTTTGCAAGAGCGGAAGGGAATCTGCTGTGTGCCTTATAGAACTGGCAAATCGTTATACATAATATACGCTTCGGAAAAAAATATTGTAGTGCGTATGATCTGGCCAGAATCTGGATAGTGGATGGTCATATGATTATTGGTATAACATTATCTTAATCCTACTGTAGCCATAGAGTTATTTAATAAAGAACTTTTTGTTACGAATACTATTCTACGCGCCCGAAGCCGCGGGAAAAAACCCTAATATTAGAGACATTAAACAAAATATATATATTATATATATTTCTATGTAAAACTTTATCAAAGGTTAATTTATAACGATATTTTAATCATTGTATAGAAATGAATGTATCATACTTTGACTTGACATGCCAAAATGTGTGATTTATTTATAAAAGTACCTAGTTTTCGAAGCCATTCTATTTGTTTTTAGTCAAGTAAGAAAAAAATTACGAAAATACCGAAAATCCCGGGAAATCCCGGGAATTCCCGGTTCTGACTAGTGCCGGTACCGAAAATCCCGGTTCCTAAAAATATACCGGTTCTCGATACCCTAGTTTCATCCTACTAATTTTTTTTTTTCAAAATTGGCACTGGTCTATTTAGAGTAGGTAACTAAGTACATATAAAATTATAAACTGTATTTTTGAACTTGCTTATCAAACATTAATAAATCATTATTTTTCATTCGTCGTAATTAACTATAGGTATATTAGGTACTTATTTTGATTTCTGTCGAATTAAAACTAAATAATATATTACTACTAGCTGACCCGTGCCCACTTCGTTGAGCATTCAAACGGTTTAAACCTTCCCAGGACTTCCACGAATATTTCAAGACTAAAAATATCCGAATCGGTTCAGCCGTTCTAGAGTTTTACTGAGACTAACGAACAGCAACTCATTTTTATATTTAATAAGATATATAAATAAATCAGATATATATAATAAATACATGGGGCATTCCACGTCAAGAGAACCAAAAAAAAAGAAGTCAGATCTTGGATATTGTACATAATTGGAACAATTGCAATTCAACAGGACTTGAATAAATTAACGTCCTTATTCTTACTTTTTTTCGCTAGATACGAATTTATGCGCCATCAAAATTCAAAACATCATCAAAATTTTAAAATCTGACTTTCCGAAAGCTTTAAAAAAGGTAATTAGCTTAGTGTTTGTTTGAGTCTTTTATTGGTTTAAGGATAGAAAGAAAACTCATATACGTAAAGACTCATATTTTTTACATAATATTTTTATACCACGGGCATGTTAAAAGGTTAAAATAAAAGGCCAAATGTTAAAATAAAATATTAAAAATATGCCCAATTGAAAAAAAAACGAAGTTGAGCAAAGTCTGACCGATTATATTATTATCGGTCCTACAGAGAGTTTCGTAGGTGGGCAGTGGGCAGTACCTTACTAGTCGTTTACATAGCCACTCAATGGCCTTAAGTGGTTTAGGACCGGTCCTCAATTTCGGAAGAATTGATGAAAATTAGCTGTTATTTCATGACATATACTCATAACATGTGTTTTAATATAACAGTAACAGTTGTAACAGATATTGAAATTGACTTGTTATAATATTATAACCCATTACTATTAAATCCAAATTGTTGACATAATGATATTATACTAGAGAGTAGAGATCGCCCTACGCTTGATAACTTCTAGCTAACTATAACAAATTATTGTGCAATATTAAGATATTTATAACCATGATTTTATCAAACTTATTTAAAAAATTTTAAGTAATCGTTATTTTAAATACATTTATTTCAAATTATCTAAGGTGCTTTAAACATCAAAATATATAGCTTGTAACAGTTAAGTTAAAAAATAAAAGTTTACAAACTATAACCCGACTTCGCAAAAAAGGGGTCTAAAAAGGCTGAAACAAGAAAATAATTCAATTTGAAATCCAGATATGCGTATGTACAAAAATGGTCAAGGTAGAGCCGTGGATAATATTATTTTTCAACTTCTCTTTTTTCTACCATATTTTTGTGTTAGGTGACGCTTAGGTAGATTTGTTTAGCGGCTCTACCTTGACCATTTTTGTACCTATGCATATCTGGATTTAAAATTGAATTATTTTCTTGTTTCAGCCTTTTTAGACCCCTTTTTTGCGAAGTCGGGTTATAGTTTTTAAACTTTTATTTTAATTTATATTTTTCTGACTCCACATCAAATACATATATTTTCATTAAACTAACCATTACATAGTAAGTAACTAAACAACTCCTAGATACTACTTGTACGACCGCATTTTAACGATCATTTTAACAAAAAATGATAAATTATCTGTTAATTAACTACTACTAACTAACTGTTAATAACATGGTTGTGTTAAACTATTTATATGCCTAACTAAGTAAGCACGGGTCAGCTAGTAACTTCATAAAGGTTAAATTATAATCTTTTTACCAACACCGACCAACAAATTCGTCTAAATATCTACCAACGCAATAGTCCAAAATCACACAAAATAATATTTTAGCTTCAACAAATACTTCCAAAGCTATATTATGCCAATAATAAGGATAGTTCGATAAAATATTACCATATTCCGCTGTTACGATTTTCTTTCTTTCAATTCTGATATTGTAATACTGGTGGTCCAGTTTGGTAACGCTTCCGATATTACGATATTACAACATTGTGGTATACATGCCTTACTTGGACTTCTTAGTCGCCTGCAGCGTACTTGCGTAGGAATCTTCAACCATGACAAATATTAAAACTTTGTTTTAATTTAAACCAGTTTCGCGGCATGCGAAAGCGTAGTCTAGCCCCGCCTTCCCTTAGATTTGAGCCAATAACGGGAGAGTTGAGGCGTGCGCTCGAGCGACGAGCATAAACACACTATAATATTTGGTCAGTAACAATTAGTTGCAATTAGCACCCCGCCGCGCTGGTTGTAAACGTCCGTGTTTTTTTGTAATTTGTTTTGCTTTCACTTTGTGTCGGATTTAATATTGACCCGTGCTGTGTTTAATGGATTCTCGTATTGACTGTAACTGTTAATTTATAGCCTTATAGTTAATCTGTGTTTTAATGGAAATGGAAGAAAGCATGCAAATTTGACGAGTGTTAAAAAGAATCGAATGGTCCAGGGCGGAACATATCCAGGGATTTTAATATTTCGGTGAGTACCTAGATATTTTCATTATTGTACTATAATACTATAAACATTTAATTTTCCATAGTAAATTAAAAAATACTCTTCGTTCATAGTGTCTGACAAGCGAGTCGTTATACCTCACTAAACTAAATAAAACCGTTCATACCAAGGAACCTGCCAAAGAGCTTTTAGCAAGCACGTCAGAACAAGTAGGTAATAAAATAAGATTCCGAGAAATTGGTAAAAAACGTAGTACGTTGTTAATACAATTTCGGCCCACGATTACTTATTTACTATATTATTTTGTTTTGATCAACGTAGAGCAAAAAAAGTAAAGTATTGTTACGCAAACAGGGACAAATTATTTATTATTAAAAAAACGATGTACTGAAATACTTTAACCCTTGAGCAATTCGATATTCATAGTACAATATAACTGTTAATAAAATAACAAGACATCTAGTACTCGTATTATCGTCACATGTAAAAAATAACTATCTGTTATCGGATAACAATCAAGCCCGATCTTGTCTCTCTGTTAAACATACAACTTTTTAAATACTCTGTGTGTCTCTTTACCTTATATGTACCTATTTGGGGCATTTCGCGTCAATAGGCCCTGCGTGAATTATATTTATATAATGTATGTAATGTATAGGTTCTGTGCGACATCGGCACCCACATACTTTAGTGGGTGTATCTTCTAAACTAATAGAGTCACCGTTCTTATATTTGTTAAATAATATTTATTAACCACAGGGCATGTTCAAAAGCAAAAAATTTAAAAAAATTGTCGAGTTGAAAAAAAAATAGTTTAATATTAACTTATGGTTTACTTAATAATTTTTTTTAATTTCTATTTATTTTTTAGAAAAACAATAAAATTAAAATACTCAAACAAACAGTATTTACTTATTGCTAAGTCCATCATAATATTACCTTCATTAATAGCTTTCTAAAAATTAACCTTTATCGGTAATAAAATTTTGATGATACTTTGAAGGCCCATAAATTCGTAACTAAGCATAATAAATAAGGACGTTCATTTTTGTCGCTCCTAAGGATGTACAATTTATTCAGTTAGGTATGAACAATAACGAAGATGTGACTTTTTATTTAGGTGCACTTGACGTGAAATTAAACCATTTCCTACTTGCTGAAGTGTTTTTTTGTTCTTTAATAAATTTAATTATCAGGTAAATTCTATTTCTAAGTCTAATAAATTATAATCAATTGAAATAAAATAATGGGTATATCTACAAAAAATGTGATCAATAGCAATTACCTACGTACCTTTCCGCTTCAGATTACTTAACTGTGTAAAACTAATTCTATTTAATTAAGTGAAAGAAGTAGGCATGGAATTTTGAGAATAATTTAGAGAGACGCGTCGCGTTGAAAAGAATTCTTGTTGTATTTTGACGAAAATCGCTCCCAGCAATCCTAGCAGTATAACATGATAATAACACAACACAACACTGCGCTTTTAAACACGACACGATAAGTATTAGATAATAATTAGATACAACCTTTTTTGTAGCTCGAGATAAGAACTAAAAGTAAACTCAAAATATATTTTGTTAAATGCCGACCTTCTTCAAAATTGAAAAGAGGCCGACGAGAAATTATTATTTAGAAAATAATATTTTTCAATTTTGGCAAATTCGAAATAAAGAAATGCCGACCAGTGCGGCAAATATCATAAGCAGCACGTGCAGCGCGGCATGATAAAAGACTATCTAAGCTAAGTGATGTGGCCTATGAAAATTAACTTCTACTTAGTCGATATTTTTTTATTATAAATAAGACCTAAAAAATAAAGATGTTCTCAATAATACCACTAGCACGGTTTCTTGATGAAATATTAGATATTACTAAATTACATGTTAATTAACTTTTCAAAGAATGCTCAATTTGCGTAAAAAAATAGATGTTAAGGTAATAGAAATTATTACGTAATATTCTTTAATATCAAAAACTATGGACACTTGAAATGTATCGTGGATGCACCCCCAAATACAGTGTAAACTCTATATAACGACACTGAAGGGACTCTGCATTTTATGGTGTTATAGAGAGTTGTCGTTAAAGGAGAGAAGAGAAATCAGAATTAGAAAAAGAAAAGGATTGTTTCAGACTAGTGTTAGTAGATAGGTATGTCCCGGTTCTATTGCGCGTGTCAAAAAAGGGAATGAAAATATAATTAAAGAAAGCTAAAATATGATAAACAAAAGTTAAAAGTAAAAATATATTAAATATTATAGTGTAGATTTACTAAAATCAAAATTCTAAGTAAAACGCTAAACCAATGTTAGTATTTATAAGTTTTATTGTAGCACACCACTTATATTTTAATTACAAGAAATTAAGACAATTAGCAACACACCATTCTATATACTACACTTCCTTTTATCAATAAATAGGTAAATGAAAATGGAAGTAACCAACATATTATCTTAAACAGCTTTGTAATATATTTACTGTTCTAGGAATAGAATTTAAACAATAAATTAATAAACTATGGAATAAAATAAAATGTGTTTAACAACCTGGTAATTTACTTTTTATTTAAAAGTATCAATCACATGATAGGTACCTACTTTAGCAAATTAGACAATTTTTACAATCTTACCAATAATTTATCATTAAAATATATTTCCAAGTATTAATTTCCAACCGGAAATAATATTAACAGTGACAAATGTTTAAGTGACTTAAAAACTACTTTGTTAAGAATGACAATTATTTGTGTTTATTATATTATTCACAAAATAATATATTCATAATTAGTTACAATTTAATTTTGTTAGAAATTGACAAATTAATAATCAAATCTAACACACGTATCAGTAAAACTTTTTCTTTAATACGCACTGAATTTCTTTAACTAGTCATATTTACAGTTTGAAAGTTTGTGAGCAACTAAGAATATGCTAACGTATAGATAATAATTAATCCATAACTCCTACTTATTAGTCATGGTCAAAAACAGTCAACACGTGCAAGCAATCCCAATTTGTAAACAAAAGAACGAATTTCTTAGAAAGTTCTCTATGCATGATGCCGACAGTCAAGTTTATTGCGGGCTAGGATAATAAAGCGACAATAGAACGTACACAGCTGTGCAGTTTTTAGTAATTTTAGCAACTTAAAAGTTAAAAGGTAGTTTTTTTACTCAATTGTTGTCGATGTTGAGAGTGGGTGTAATGCTATGTAGAGTGTATCATTGTATGGAAGACAAGCTAAACCAACCAAAGCCAATTGACTTCGACATTGAGTTTGACGTTAAATCGAATTTTTCACATAAACTTGTAGTTACGAAATATTTGTTGATATAAAAATGTTTAGATCTTCTTACTACCTACCTTGCCAGTTAACTTTTTCCATAGAACTTGTAGTTTAACCGGAAATCAAGATTAATCTTTTTTCGTCTTAAAACTCTTGGCCCCTTCCCGAACTCGGATCGCCCGTTACATGTTTTCCTTTTATTTTTATGATGTTCACCTCCATTTTCAATAGGTTTCATCCTACTAAATTTTTTTTCAAAATTGGCACTGGTCTATTTAGAGTAGGTAACTAAGTACATATAAAATATTATAAACTGTATTTTTGAACTTGCTTAACAAACATTAATAAATTATTTTTTTTCATTCGTCGTAATTAACTATAGGTAGGTATAATATATTAGGTATTTATGTTGATTTCTGTCGAATTAAAACTACTAGGTGACCCGTGCCCACTTCGTTGAGCATTCAAACGGTTTAAACTTTAAACCTTCCCAGGACTTCCACGAATATTTCAAGACTAAAAATATCCGAATCAGTTCAGTCGTTCTAGAGTTTTAGCGAGACTAACGAACAGCAACCCATTTTTATATATAAGAAGATATATAAATAAATCAGATATATATAATAAATAGATATACATACATGGGGCATTCCACGTCAAGAAAACCAAAAAAAAAAAGAAGTCAGATCTTGGATATTGTACATAATTGGAACAATTGCAATTCAACAGGACCTGAATAAATTAACGTCCTTATTTTTAGTTTTTTTTCGCTAGATACGAATTTATGCGCCATCAAAATTCAAAACATCATCAAAATTTTAAAATCTGATTTTCCGAAAGCTTTAAAAAAGGATTAAGCAATAAGTAAATAGTGTTTGTTTGAGTCTTTTATTGGTTTAAGAATAGAAAAAAATTAAATTAGCAAAAAAAACCTTAGGTACAGTAAATAGGAATTCATCTAAAGTTCGATTTTTTTTCAATTAGGTATATTTTTAATTTTTATTTTAACCTTTCTTTATCGAGTGTCGATTAGTTTAGAAGATACATGCACTAAAGTAGGTACGTAAAGACTCATATTTTTTACATAATATTTTTATACCACGGGGCATATTAAAACGTTAAAATAAAAGGCCAAATATTAAAATAAAATATTAAAAATATGCCTAATTGAAAGAAAAATCGAAGATGAGCAAAGTCTGACCGATTATTATTATCGGTCCTACAGAGAGTTTCGTAAGTGGGCAGTGGGCAGTACCTTACTAGTCGTTTACATAGCCACTCAATGACCTTAAGTAGGTAAATGGTTGAGGACCGGTCCTCAATTTCGGAAGAATTTATGAAAATTTGCTGTTATTTCGTGACATATACTCATAACATGTGTTTTAACATAACAGTAACAGTTGTAACAGATATTGAAATTGACTTGTTATAATATTATAACCCATTACCATTAAATCCAAATTGTTGACATACAAAAAAAATAAAATTTTACAAACTATAACCCGACTTCGCAAAAAAGGGATCTAAAAAGGCTGAAACAAGAAAATAATTCAATTTGAAATCCAGATATGCGTAGGTACAAAAATGGTCAAGGTAGAGCCGTGGATAATATTATAGTTTTTAAACTTTTATTTTATTTTATATTTTTCTGACTCCACATCAAATACATATATTTTCATTAAACTAACGATTACATAGTAAGTAACTAAAAAACTCCTAGATACTACTTGTACGACCGCATTTTAAACGATCATTTTGAATTTAACAATAAAATATTATAAGAATTAATAAAATATTTAAATACATAATATCTGATACGGCACCAAGATATTTTACCCAAGAACTTACCAAAATATTTTATATAGAATGTAAACAATTAAAAGAACAGTTTGCAACTAACTGTTGTAAAGTCACAACGGATACCGCGCATGCGCATATGTACTATAAAATATATCACTTTCTATATTTTTTTTCTTTCACAAACAACTCGCTAAAGCTTATTTTGTATGTAAATATACTGATTTAATGTTGAAAAACAAAAAAAAACAAGATTTATGAAAGAAAAAAAAAGAAAAAAATCATATCGAAAAATGTAGACGTGATAGACAAAAACGACCAACGGGAATAGATTCAGAGCATTAAAATCTTCATATTTATGGCATAATTTTTTAAAGGAGGATTTCATTGCAGACCAGTGAATTATCTGTTAATTAACTACTACTAACTAACTGCTAATAACATGGTTGTGTTAAACTATTTATATGCCTAACTAAGCAAGCACGGGTCAGCTAGTAACTTCATAAAAGTTAAATTATAAACTGTTTACCAACACCAACCAACAAATTCGTCTAAATATCTACCAACGCAATAGTCCAAAATCACACAAAATAATATTTTAGCTTCAGCAAATACTTCCGAAGCTATATTATGCCAATAATAAGGATAGTTAGATAAAATATTACCATATTCCGCTGTTACGATTTTCTTTCTTTCAATTCTGATATTGTAATACTGGTGGTCCAGTTTGGTAACGCTTCCGATATTACGATATTACAACATTGTGGTATACATGCCTTACTTGGACATCTGAGTCGCCTGCAGCGTACTTGCGTAGGAATCTTCAACCATGACAAATATTAAAACTTTGTTTTAATTTAAACCAGTTTCGCGGCATGCGAAAGCGTAGTCTAGCCCCGCCTTCCCTTAGATTTGAGCCAATAACGCGAGAGTTGAGGCGTGCGCTCGAGCGACGAGACGAGCATAAACAAACTATAATATTTGGTCAGTAACAATTAGTTGCAATTAGCACCCCGCTGGTTGTAAACGTCCGTGTTTTTTTGTAATTTGTTTCGCTTGCACCTTGTGTCGAATTTAATATTGACCCGTGCTGTGTTTTATGGATTCTCGTATTGACTGTAACTGTTAAATAGCCTTATTGTTAATCCGTGTTTTAATGGAAATGGAAAAAAGCATACAAATTTGACGAGTGTTAAAAGGAATCGAATGGTTTTTGGACCCAGGGCGGAACATATCCAGGGATTTGAATATTTCGGTGAGTACCTACCTAGATTTTTCTACTATTGTACTATAATATTATAGGTAATTATTTCATTTTCCATAGTAAATTAAAATATACTTTTCGTTCTTAGTGTCTGACAAGCGAGTCGTTATACCTTACTAACGTAAATAAAACCGTTCATACCATGGAACCTGCCAAAGAGCTTTTAGCAAGCACGTCAGAACAAGTAATAAAATAAGATTCCGAGAAATTGATAAAAAAACATAGCACGTTGTTAATACAATTTCGGCCCACGATTCCTTATTTACTATATTATTTTGTTTTGATTAACGTAGAGCAAAAAAAGTAAAGTATTGTTACGCAAACAGGTACAAATTATTTATAAAAAAAAAACGATGTATAATACTTTAACCCTTGAGCAATTCGATATTCATAGTACAATATAAGTGTTAATAAAATAACAAGAAATCTAGTATTGTCGTCACATGTAAAAAATAAGTACCTACCTGTTATTATTGACTGTTATCGGATAACAATCAAGCCCGGTCTGTTGTCTCTGTTAAACATTCAACATTTTAAATACTGTGTGTGTCTCTTTTACATAATAAATATTTGGGGCATTTCACGTCAACACTGTAGGATATGGAGAACCGGTACTGTTTTAGGAACCGGGATTGTTGGTATCGGTACTAGTCAGAACCAGGATTTCCCGGGATTTTCGGTATTTTCGGATTTTTTTCATTGATTAAAAATAAACACAACGGCTTAGTTATACACTTTTTATATTTAATTAATTATATATTAATTATTGAAATAAATTACACATATTGGCATGCCATACAATGATTAAAATATCGTTATAAATTCACTTATAATAAAAATTTACATAAGTGTAAACAATTTTTAAAATTAACGTCTCTGATATTATATTACTACCTTTTACCTAAGTTTCGGGCGCGTGGAAGAGTATTCGTAGCAAAAACTTCTCTACCAAATAACTCTACAGCTGCTGTATGGTTATGGTATAGTAATAATCTTAATATGATTATCCCGTTTCTGGCCAGATCAAATTATCCACCACAACGCTTTTGTCCGCACAATTTGCGGATTCCCTCCCGCTCTTGCAAAGTAATTACCCTTTTTTACTTTTGAATAGGTAGTTTGAGTTTGAGTAAGTAAATTGAAACATTGCATAATATAAAACCTTCTATCGTGAGTCAAAAAAATACTATTGTTCCAGTGTAAATCCATTAAGAGGTATAATATTGTAAAATACTGTGTAGTTCTAAAACCCCAACGAAAATTTTGGAGTTTTATAAGTATTTCATTATATTTTGTTAGTAGAAATCAATGTCACGTTTATAGTTTCAGTAGTTTTGCTTAAGCGTTGATGATTTGATTTCATTTCATTTCATCATCATTAAAATTCATCCGAATCGGTAATGCGGTTCATGAGTCGAAAAGTAAAGACAGAGTTAGTTTTACGTTTGAAAAAATAAAAAGTATGAATAAAACATTTTGAAATTATATTATCTGCTCATTCAATTTCACGAAATGCGGTATAATATTTTTACAGACTATGACCATAGTCTTTTCATTTTGAATAAGGAATGAACGTGATATCAAAGTAAGTGTTACTGGCTAAAAAACGGTATCTGCCAAATCTAACTTAATCCTCCAGATAAATTATTGACTCGAAGTAAATTTTTAGTTCAAAATATTTAAAAAAATGGTTTTTGTGATTTTATTATTTTTATTTATATTGGGTAGCATAAAGATTATATTATTTATTTTAATTCTTATATTTTGAAAGAAATCAACTTATTTTTAAAAAAAGAAATTAAATTACAAAAATTGCATTCATTATCATTTTTTGTCATATATTATAGAAAAAAAAATGTTTTTTTTTGTAAGCAAGTTCAAAAATACAGTTTTAGGATTATAATCCCTTGGGACCCTTTTGTTTTCAAACGAAAAAATATTCTAATACATAATAATTTCATGGTCCAATCTTTTTGCCAAGTTTTATTTAAATACGTCGAGTAGTTTGCCTGAAATACCGTCAAATAAATAGCCACCGTTTTTGAAAATCCTACGGGAACACTTTCGTTTTTCAGGATAATAATACCCTTTAGGTCTAAAGCTACCTGCCTGCCAAGTTTTAATGTATTCCATTTAGAGGCTCCGACGCGACGTGATATCAAACACTCACATACGACAGACAGATTTTTTTTCGTAATTGTTATTTTTAGGTTCTATGGCCTTTATACAAATGAGGCCATGTCTACAGATTTATTATTGAGATAGTAAGATCAGTCAAAAATATTTTGAATAACATCGTTACTTGATTTGATATTTCTTGTTGTCTATAATAATAATATTAGGTATAAACAGGAAACATTTAATTGTTTGTTTTTGTTTGAAATATTCCTTCGCTTTTGGAAAGTTACCGCCAACGGTGAACACAGGCTAATAATATTCTTAAAAAATAGAGTTCCTTACTAAAACTCTAGATGTAAAAAAGTATATAATTTGTTGTTTTTAAATGCATTAGACTTGTCGCTAAAAACCCAGCTGGATACTCATAATATGATTAAACGATACTCCAGTAATTGTATGTAGAGTTATTTGGTCACAAAGTTTTTGCTACGAATACTATCTCACGCACCCGAAGCTAAGGGCAAAAGGTAGTAATATAATATTAGAGATAATAAATCAAAAAAATATTTATATCTATGCAAAACTTTATTAAAAGTAAATTTATAACGATATTTTGGTCATTGTATAGCAATTCAATATATTATTATACTTTAACTTGACATGCCAAAATGTGTAGGTAATTTAAATATAAAAAGTATTTTTCAAAGCCGTTGTGTTTATTTTTTGTCAAAGTAAAAAAATCCCGTAAATACCGAAAATCCCGATTCTTTTTTATTGAGAACCGGTTCCTTTTCTACCATCAAAGAACCGGGAAATCCTGGGATTTTCGGTTCCGGGATTTCCCGGTTCTGAACCCTGGCTTGCCAAAAGTTAACACTTTTTCCATAGAACTTGTAGTTTAACCGGAAAACAAGATGAACCATTTTTCATCCATTCCCGAACTCGGATCGCCCGTTATATTCTTTCTTTTTATTTTTATGATGTTCTCCTCCATTTTCAGTGGGTTTCCTCCTGCTATTTTTTTTTCAAAATCGGCACATTGTTTATAACTTTAATTGACCTTCAAGTTATTAATAAGGTTGTTGTTATCTGAAAAAAAAAGTGGTGTTTTTCCTGATTTAATGAAGCACAGCAAAGTTATACCCCTGTTTAAAGCGGGAAATAAATCTGATCCATCTAATTACAGCCCTATATCTATTCTACCGGCTTTTAGTAAAATATTTGAAAAAAATATCTTAAAACAGTTGTTATTACACTTCGATTTAAACAATTTATTACATAATAATCAATACGGTTTTACTAAGTACGATCCACGACGGATGCTGGTATAGGTCTTCTTTGTAGTGTTTTTGATGCTTGGGAGGGATCGCAGGATGCATTAGGTGTATTTGCGACCTCTCCAAGGCCTTTGATTGTGTGGAGCATGCTACATTGACCAGGAAATTACAACACTATGGCATAAGAGACTCGTCACTCAGCCTTATGAATTCTTACCTTAAAAATAGGATTCAAAAGGTGGAGGTAAATGGAAAAAGGTCCACAGGGACTAAAATAGAATTAGGGGTCCCCAAGGATCCATATTAGGCCCCTTCCTTTTTCTTATCTATATAAATGACTTATTATTATTAAAAATAAAACAAAATGTTTGAAGTTAAGCTTGCCCAATGTTAGGCAAGTACAAACCAATATTTAAAAAATAAAACAAAATTTAACCGATCCGACTATAAATTTAAAAAGGCTATTCGCGGCTGACAAATACGGGATCGGGAAACGATCGTATGACGACGTCATCACTGGAATGAATGAATGAAAATGAAAAAAAAAATATTTCCAAATAAAACTTAACAACTTATTCTCGGTATGTCAAGAAAAAAAGGCTACCACCGGTTCAACCCTAACGCGTAGAGCATAACCGACGTAAGAAACTCGAACGGTCTCAACTTTTAGCAAAAAGATGGAAAATTGTTCTCTTTTTTTAAATATATATATATTATTTTACAATGTAAAAGCTTAATCTACATAATAAATAAATAGTCAAAATACATTGATTTCTAGTGGCCATCTTATTCCCAAGGTGTGCAATCGTCAACAAAATCGTTGACCCTATAAAAAGCATTAGCACACAAACGATCTTTGACTACTTTTTAAATTTATTAATGATAAGTTTAGAACATTTTCTGGGATCCTATTGTACAGGCGTAGGCCTTTAAAAAACTTTTCTCTCAGAGATTCAAAAGAAGACATTTTATAAATAGCACGTTTTCGCTCGCTTAAAAGCACAAATATAGAATTTATATCGGCAGCATTTCCCCATAGCAGTATGCCGTAAAACATTATGCTATGAAAGTAGCTAAAATAAACCAAGCGTGCTGTTTCTTCATCAGAAATTTATATTTATTTTGTTACTAGAATTTATTATTTTATATTAAGAGCTTTTGCTGCTTTACACACGTTTCTAAAAAAATTTTAATAAGTTTTAAATAAATCTTTCACTACTATTAATTGATTTTTCGTTATACATATAATTCATACAATCTTTGCTACTTACTTTAATTCCTGCAGTTGCCCAGTCAGTTCTTATTACTTTAAAGCTAAATAAACTATTAAAAGATTCATTTGAATTATTTGACTCCTTCCAGTACTGAATATTTGCAACTAATTTAGTTCTAAATTTCTCAATACGTTTTTTATTTATAGTGATAAACACAATTTTTTCTTTAGGATTATTGTTACAATGAATACGATAAATGAAGCAAGCAATCCACAGTGATCAGAGCTCAGCATATTAATTATTTCCTTTTTATATGGATGATTATTACTAAAAATATTTTCAATGCATGTGGAAGTCGTATTACCTACTCACTCTTGTTGGTTCAATAAATAAGTTTAAAAGGTTATACGATTTTAGCAATGACTTGAATCTAATAGTAGTAGCGTTTGAGTCTAATAAATTAATGTTTTAAATCACCACATAGGTACTATAACTTTTTTGTTAGATGCAATATAAATTAAAAATAAACTAGTGGGGTATTAAAATTTAAAACACACGCTTTTGTAAGAAAATTTATTCAAAATAAATACTAATTAATATATTATAATTTAATCGTTGCACCTCGCTCCTCGAATGAAAAGAAGAGTCGGCTGCCGGGCTGAAGCATTTCAGCCCAAAGAAACAGCTGGCGGCCGTCAGCTCGGGCGGGATCCGCTCAGTTTCGACACTTGCCATCGGGTTCCGACCACTTCACGCAGCACACCTGCCTGAAGTTCGAGAGCAGCGTGGCGCCCAGGTCTCGACACAATCCCGCATGACTGCAATTGCTGCAACATAATATAATATGTAGAACATCAAAAGTCAGAGTATGATCAAGGTTTGGAGACGAAGCTACGATCGTGAGTGGAATGAACTGCAGAGAAATTTAGCTTACCACGGATTGAGACCTTCGTACCAGACGCTGTCCCATTTTTTCTTCACCCACGTCCGAGCTACTCCTCACAAGGACGAATGTGGGGAAAGGTGTTTTAAGGT
The DNA here is from genome assembly GCA_905187575.2 of Celastrina argiolus. Taxonomy (NCBI): domain Eukaryota; kingdom Metazoa; phylum Arthropoda; class Insecta; order Lepidoptera; family Lycaenidae; genus Celastrina; species Celastrina argiolus. The sequence goes on along the minus strand of LR994578.1, from coordinate 97,392 downwards.
GTTTTAGGAAGGAAGACGTCGTCTGTTTTGAAAAATGGATTAGGATTGGGAATAAGACCCATCATCCATGTGGGTGGGAAAGTGGGCTGCGGACGCCGGGAGAGAAGGAATGGCCTGAGGTGTCCCGGAGGTGGAGAAACTGGTCGTGTGGTGCTGGACCGGGGCTCGCGGCTCGGCTCTTGGAAATCAAACTGAAATAAGAAAAGTGGGACATTTGTAGAGTAGATACAAAAATAACTTAAACTGTCGTAACCCATTAAAACAGAATATCAAATGTGTTTACGTCAACGGGGTAGGTACCTATATATGTCACTTCACGTACTATTATAACGCACATTAAAGTAAATTAATCAAAAAATATATCAACACATTGCTATCTGTACGAGCTGTTTGACGCCATTAAGTAACCGCGCTAGTCATTCAATTAAATTAGCAGATTTAATCAGATGACTACGACATATATAACTAGTCTAATAATGAACTACAGGTCAAGCCCGTGGCAAACACCGACTAGACGACATTACGGTGTATGGTGTAGGGTGTAGTAAGACATATTGTCTACCTGTTCTGTTGCGGCGTGTGACCGTCCAGTCGATAAACGGTTTCGTTCACTATCATATTGTATCCGAACTCCATTTTATTTTGACGATCTTCCTGTGTAATGTACCGCCGTCTGCCGACCCCGGGGGTGTATATAGTAGAATAGAAAACATTAATCCACGAGCAAACCTGAAAATACAAATAGAAGTTTATTGACCTGCAAAGTCAGTTTGTGTCGATATTTAAATAATAGTATAATAATAAAAAGAGAGAAGAAAAAATGTAATGCAAAAACAGAGATCCACTCAAGTTAAGACTGATCTTCCGTGGACCCCGGTTTCAGGGCGGAGGACAAACTTTACGCAAAAGTATTGAATTATATAAGAAAAAATACGCAATAGCAATCTATATCACACAAACACAAATTATACTATAACTTATAGTTTATTACGCTATATACCCACCATACAATTTTTTAAATTTGTAACCGAAATTTCCAAACTCTTGCCACAATATTATATGATCACACTCAACTGTAGCCCTCATTTTGGTAGGCAATTAATGCACATGACACTTATTAGGTAGGCAATTAATGCACATTACACTTATTACACTGAAATGCTTAAATTATATTGAATAAATAAATTTTCCACTAATTGTCGCGTGTCGCGTCACACGTGTTCGATACCATATACAAATGCACGCCTACCTATTTGCATCTCACTCACTCCTAGCCCGAGTGGCCGGGAGCGGGGGAACCACGACCAGAGGCTAATGAGCCCCTCTACGTGGGGTCGAAGGACCCGGTATTGAGGATACCGAGCCGTATTAGTTGCTTCTGTTTTTCTAGGGAAAACCCCCCGCGACAGAACGCAGGGGAAAACCGTGGCACTAAGGGAAAGAAGCCTTGGAAGGCTTATTCCTGAATGGCGAGACGACATGTGGCGTGTGGAGGCCCCGGCCCTGGGACCGAGGAACGTGTGTGGTTCCACTCCTCCGAGCGCCGCGCATCGTCCCGCGGACCAAAGCCCTAACCAAGGTGGGATTGAAATAAAAACAGACAAGACGTTTTTTTGAAGGCAAAACCCTCGCGTCAGGGCGCAAGGAAAAACCGTCGTAAAAACCACTTTATTAACACAATTACCTGAAGGGCTAGACTTTGACGAGTGGTCTTTAACCAACTCGCGGACCCAGCCAAACCAGGGAGTGGGAGGGGCTCCGGGAGCCATGATGGTAGGGAAGGGCATGAGGATGCCAACGGTAAACGCCCGAGGACGTTGCTAGAGGGCGCTGGTCGCGCCCGCGCCGTACAGCCATACTCTCCAGTAGGCCGGGCGGCAGGCGGCGTCTGGCGCCCTCCGTGGTGTAAGGCGGCGTTGTCCGGGGCCGCCGTGGATCCTTGCCAGTCACCCAGGTTCCTTCCCTCAAGGAACCTTCGGATGGCGCGGATATCCACAGGCAGGCGCGGGACTTTGTCGCGAGCGGTGGGACGTCGCTGAATGCGGTCATTGTTTGGCTGCATGGTGGCAGCGCGACGAGGCGAGGCGGCGTCGCAGGTCCAGGGCGGCGAGACCGGTAGATCCAGCCCATGCTAGGAGAGCGGTCGAACGGCGCGGCGGGGCCGGGAACTAGCCTCTCCCCAGGGGCCAGTTGCTCCAGCGCGGCGGGGCCGTGACTCTACTCCACCTGCAGGGCCGGTTCCGCCAGTGTCAAGCGGGCGAGGAGTGCTGAGCGAGCCCCAGCGACGAGGCGAAGGTCAGCAGGCAGCGGTATTGCCTTGGCGGCATGATGGTGGAGTGGGCTGCAGTGGGCAGCGTTGCAGGCCGGATGGCTGCATGCGGTCTTGAGCGGCTACGTGGTGGCAGCGCGACGAGGCGAGGCGGCGTCGCAGGTCCAGGGCGGCGAGACCGGTAGATCCAGCCCAGGCGAGGAGAGTTTGGTCCGCTAGCGTGGCGGGGCCGGAGACTAGCCCCTCCCCAGGGGCCGGTCAATCCAGCGCGGCGAGGCCAGCAGACACTACTCGATCCAAGCGGGGCCGGTTCCGCCTGCGTCAAGCGGGCGAGGAGTGCTAGGCGAGCCCCAGCAGCGAGGCGGAGGTCAGCAGGCAGCGGTGGTGCCGTGGAGGCATGATGGTGGAGTGGGCTGCGGTGGGCAGCAGCGGCAAGTGTGATTGCCGGGTGGTGGGCAGGCTCAGGCGGGTGCCTGAGGGCGGCGGTGCAGGGCTGCGGTACGAGGCGCAGTCCTGGAGGCGGCGCTCTGTGCGCTGCGGTCAGCCCGAGCACTTCTCGGCTGGACGGGGTGGGATCCGGGACGCGCAGCAGGTCTCGGCCGGACATTGGGGCGGGGGGCTACCACAACCCCCCCGCGAGAATGCCGACGGGGGCCCGGCGCGAACGGTGTCCTCTCCGTCACAGCTAGGCTCGGTGTCTTGGCGGTGATGCGTCTCAGGTCGACGCAGGGCGGTCTTCCACGTCGCAGCAGGACGCGGACGGCCATGGTCTTCTGATGGTGTGGTGGTCTCACCAAGCGGGGAGCGCTTGGGGGAACTGGCCTCCCGTGACCACAACGTTGGGATAAAATCCCAGCGGGGCGGGCGGGCAGCTCATCTTCCCGGCAAGGCGACAATCCACACTCAGTTCACAAGAACCAAGCGCGGATTGCCGATCGCCCTCAGAAGGTGGTCGTGAACTGCTCCAGTAGAAGGTGGTCGGCACGGACGCGACACGGAACGGAAACGCGGCGCGATCGGGCAGCGTAACGACGTGCGCGCGCTTCGGAAGCCAGGACGATCCCAAATGCACGCGATGAATAAAAATCCTTTTTATATATACCCAGATATTACATCATAAAATCCAGCATTCCAATTGGCTATGCTAACTGAGAGCTGATTGGACGATGCATATTCAACGATTACAGCGTTCCGATTGGCTAGTCTATCAGAGCGTTGATTGGATGCTGGAGATTTCAAGGTTAATCGATGGAAGGGGTATAAATAAAGCGAAGCAAAAAATACGTATATTATTTAATCCTCGGAGTCGGAGTCGGGAGTCGGGCAGTCGGGCGGGAGCGGTATGCGCGAGCAGTGTGAAGCGTTTCAATAATTTCGATAATAATAATAACAACAACGTACCACCGTACACGGCGTGATGATGATGATAATAATTTAATAATAATAAATGATAGTAAAGTAAAAAGCAATCAAGCAAGCGCAAAAGCAAGGCAAGCAATCTCGCAACCGTTAGTTCAGTTAGGAGGTGAATCAAAATAATAATAATAATTATTGTGTGTGTATAATATTATGTACTAGTTCTAGTTTCGGATAGTGGGTGGGTAGTTGTAATGGTGGTTGGTGGTAATACTAAATGTCTTTATGTAGGCATTTAAATAACGCCATGTGCAAATAACGTATCGCAGTACGTATCGAAACAAACAAATTTATGTAGCGTCGTCGTCGCCGCATTTTTGATTTTCGAAATATATAGTGGCCCTGAAAAGGGCCTTTTAGTCTCTCTTAAAATTTGAGAACTAGACTAACGAAGACGTGATGGATTCTTCAGCTTCTTGTTATTGTATGCTGTTGTTGCCGTTGTTGTCGTCGTCGTCGTCAAACCATCATCTTCGTTGTCCACGTCCACCGCGCAACCAAATAATTTGTTATCTTACTTGGAGCTAGTGTATTTAGTGACGGCCTTGGTGCCCTCGCTGACGGCGTGCTTGGCGAGCTCACCGGGCAGCAGAAGCCTCACGGACGTCTGCACCTCCCTGGAGGTGATGGTGGAACGCTTGTTGTAGTGGGCCAGACGGGAAGCCTCCGCGGCGATGCGCTCGAAAATGTCGTTAACGAACGAGTTCATTATCGACATGGCCTTGCTGGAGATACCGGTGTCGGGGTGGACCTGCTTGAGCACTTTGTAAATGTAGATGGCGTAGCTCTCCTTCCTCTTGTGCTTCTTCTTTTTCTTGTCGGATTTGCTGATGTTCTTTTGCGCCTTTCCAGATTTCTTCGCGGCCTTACCGCTCGTCTTGGGCGGCATGATGGACTCGAATTACAAATTTATAATATCTCTCACAAACACAACTGTCGCGCTAGCCGGCGAGGGATAGAATGGTTTTTGACGTGCCTATTGAATTTTTTATATAGTCACTCCGCGGCCCGTGGGGACGTAATGGCGTGACGCTAACTCTGTCGACCAATAGCGTGCCAGCTGCACGCGTCGCATTCTCTGTCTCTGTCTCTATCTACGTTGCATCTCCGTATTGTGAAGTAGGTATAATAAAAGAAAATAGAAATCATACAACATACGTCGTACAACACACACAACCCCCCCCCCCCCCCCCCCCCCCTCCCGCATAATACACACTTCTGTGTTCGTTCATGATGAGATGAACAAGAAAATATTATTATTACTATTATTATAAAAACACCCCCACCCCCTTGAACACACACTTCTGTATTCGTTATATATATTTTATCATGACAAAACGAAACCCCCCCCCCCCCCCCCCCCCCTCTAAACATTACAAAAACAAAAATGACATCATGTAAGTAGAGTGAAAAGGTTAGGTTAGGTTAGTTTCAGTTTCACAGTGCAGTCACGTTAGGTTAGGTTAAAGGTTTAAGGTTAGCACCTCCCACCCGCCCTAATTGCAATCGAATGCAATTTATACCCGAGACAATACGTGTTTTATTACAACCCCCCCCCTTTAATATTATTATAATTTCATTTACCTACGCACATAAGCACAATATAATATCGAAATAGAACGCTCGTTATTTACGAATGAAACAGACCAAAGAGTACAATTACCAAGTTGTTGTTTAATCACAACAACGGAGCACACGTCTAGGTTCATAGATAGATATTGTGGCCCTGAAAAGGGCCTTTTAAGTAAGAAGTAGTAACACAATAATAATATATAAAACACACACAATAATTATTGTATGCGTATATAATATTGCAATTCACATCACTTCACGTTTTAAGCCTTCTTCTCGGTCTTCTTGGGCAGGAGAACGGCCTGAATGTTAGGCAAGACGCCACCCTGCGCGATCGTGACGCCGGAAAGTAGCTTGTTCAATTCCTCGTCATTGCGGATCGCCAGCTGGAGATGTCTAGGGATGATCCTGGTCTTCTTGTTGTCGCGAGCCGCGTTACCGGCCAACTCGAGAACTTCAGCGGCCAAGTATTCCATCACGGCCGCCAGGTACACCGGCGCTCCTGCACCGACGCGCTCGGCGTAGTTGCCCTTCCTCAGCAGCCTGTGAATACGACCGACGGGGAACTGGAGTCCGGCACGGTTCGAGCGGGACTTTGCCTTTCCCTTCACCTTACCACCTTTGCCGCGTCCGGACATGTTCGGTGTTGTCTGTGTGTGTCAACAAAATTCGCGTAAAACTGACGAGCGTGCCACGACGTGTGCGCCGTAGGGTCTCCGGTTGAACGATGAATAGAAATTTTCAAAAACCTACCTAATGCTTTTCACGCGCTCACCTGGCCCGAGTGGCCGGGAGCGGGGGAACCACGACCAGGGGCTAATGAGCCCCTCTACGTGGGGTCGAAGGACCCGGTATTGAAGATACCGAGCCGTATTATACTTTATGTTTTTCTAGGGAAAACCCCCCGCGGCAGAACGCAGGGGAAAACCATGGCGCTAAGGGAAATGAAGCCTTGAGAGACTTATTCCTGAATGGCGAGACGACAAGTGGCGAGTGAGGCCCCGGTCCTGAGACCGAGGAACGTGTGTGGTTCCACTCCTCCCACGCCTCTCATCGTCCCGCGGACCAAAGCCCTAACAAGGTGGGGGCAAAATGAATGAACGACAAGACGTTTTTTTGAAGGCAAAACCCCCGCGTCAGGGCGCAGGGAAAAACCTTCTGTGTAACATTTTATTTAATGTGCGACAGCCTGAAGGGCTAGACTTTGACGAGTCGATCTTTAAACCGACTCGCGGACCCAGCCGATCCAGGGAGTGGGGGGGGCTCAGGGAGCCATGAGGGGGGAAGGGGGCATAAGGATGCCAAATGGTGAACGCCTTGGGGCGTTGCTGGGAGCGCCGGGTGCGCGCCCGCGGGCCGTGCAGCCTTTCCCAGGGGCCGGGCGGCAGGCGGCAGGTGGCGCTCGACCGTGCGGTAGGTGCGACGTCGTCCGGGGCCGCCATAGGATTCCCGCCAGTCTTACAGGCTCCTTCCCTTCAAGGAGCCTTCGGATGGCAGGAATGTCCAGAGGCTGGCGCGGGGCTCCGTCGCAGGCTCCTTTGCTGAAGCATAAGAAGCGGTGTACGGGGTGTAAATCCGGTTGCGAGGCTGCTGGACCGTTGCGCGACGCGGCGAGGCGGCTTCGCGGGTCCACGCGCGGCGGCGTGACCGGGAGTCAGCCCAGGCGAGGGGAGTGTTGTCCACCAGCGTGGCGGGGCCGGGATACTTCGGCCCCCCCTGGCAAGGGGGCGAGTTCGCTCGGCGCGGCGAGGCCGGCGGACGCGGCTCAACCCAGGCGAGGGCGAGTCACCAGACGTCAGGCGGGCACGTGGAGGGCTCGGCCGTCTCAAGCGGCGAAGCGGAGCCGGGCAGCAGCGGTGGTGCCGTGTTGGCACTGGTGGTGGTGAGGTGGTGGTGAGGCTGCGGTGTGCAGCAGTGCAGGCCGGGTGGACTGCGGTGTAGACGGCGGCGGGAGGGCGCTCGCCGGTGGCCGGGAAGTTGTTCCACGGCGGTAGGTGCGGCAGTGGAGTCTGCCGGACGTTGGGCGGGCTCAGGCGGGGTGCCTGAGGGCGGTGGTGGGTGGCTGCGGCAAAGGCGCAAGCCACGAGGCAGCGCTGTGTGCGCTGCGGCGAGTCCGTGCACTCCACGGCTGGATGAGCGGGATCCAGGACGCGTCGCAGGTCTCGGCCGGACATTGGGGTGGGGGGCTACCACAACCCCCCCACGAGAATGCCGACGGGGGCCCGGCGCGAACGGTGTCCACTCCATCTCAGCTAGGCACGGTACAGGCTCGGTGGTGTCTCAGGTGGCAGCAGGGCGGCCACAGGACACGGAGGCCATGGTCGAGGCGACGGCACGGCGGTGTGACACCCGGCGGAGAACGCTAGGTGGAGCTGGCCTCCCGTGACCACAACACTACGATGTGCAGCGGGGCGGGTGGGCAGTTCGTCTCCCCGGCAAGGCGGCAATCCGCACTCAGTTCGAATGAACCAAGCACGGATTGCCGGACGCCATCAGGAGGTGCTGGAACTGCTCCAAGGGTGGTCGGCACGGACGCGTCACGATCGCGACGGACGAACGCGGGATCGACGTGCGCGCGCGACGGAAGCCAGGACGATCCAATTTTCAAAAATCCGCTTTTATTGTTATATATAGATATGAGTGGGGCACGATGTTAGTGGGGAGTTAGAGAACCGACCAATCGCTACACGTTCACGAAACGAAAGAGAGGCAAGCTGCGTGGGAAAAGGACAGCGATATAATAATGTTATTGTGACGCGTTGTGCATCCGATTAAAGTACCTAGGTAAAAAGTAGAAAAAGGGAAAGAGAAAAAAAAAAATAGTTCGAGGTAAAAGGAAGTAAGTACCTACAACCTACCATGGCAAAATTCATTAAAATCATTATTATTTCATATACACCAAACCACCCCCTCCCCCTCTCTCTCTCTCTCTCTTAAGTTATCAGTGTAGATATTGTTTGTATGTATACAGAGTATGTAAAACGCACCGTAAGTACGATCGAAACACAATACGTTCACAACCAATATATAAATTTTTAAATTGGTTTGAATTTCTCTCTTCTCGTATTTAGGAATTATATGTTAGCCCTGAAAAGGGCTTTTTATTATTAAAGTGTAGGCGACAGCCGCTGCAGCAGCGGCTATATATGACCATGTATGTATCATACTGTACACGACCACGCACCACGGCACCGTAACGTGACCTCGGTAGCTGTACCACCATCACCACTGTAGTAGTAGCAGGAGCAGCAGGAGCAGCAGCAGCAACAGTTGCAGCGGTAGTAGGTAACTCCTCGGTCAAGTATAAGTCGCGTCGTCGTCGGTAGCGGCGCAGCTTACTTTTTGGCCGCTGAGGTGGCTTTCTTTGCGGCCGGTTTCGCCTTGGGAGCGGCCTTCTTCGGCTTGGGAGCCTTCGGCTTCTTGGTGGGCGGTTTCGCAGACTTTTTAGCCTTCGAAGCGGCACCGCCGGCGGCCGCCTTCGACTTGGACGGAGACGCAGCGGACGCCTTCTTGGCGGCCGCTGCGGGAGTCTTCTTCTTGGCGGCGGCGGCCTTCTTGTCCCTGGCGGTGGCCGAAGCCGATTTGCCGCCCTTCGACGGAGAACCCGCCGACGCGGCGGACGCGGCCTTCCTGCCGCCCTTCGCGGCGGCGGCCGCTTTCTTGCTCTTGGCGGCCGCAGCCGAAGCGGCGCTTTTCGCGGCGGATTTCTTCGCCGCTTCCGGTTTCTTACCGGACGAGGATTTTGATTCTAGCTTGAACGAACCGGACGCACCCTTACCTTTGGTCTGTATCAAGGTTCCCGACTCTACGGCGTTCTTCAGATACTTCCTGATGAATGGTGCCAATTTTTCAGCGTCCACTTTGTATTGAGCGGAAATGTACTTCTTGATAGCCTGAAGCGAGGATCCGCTCCTCTCTTTCAACTCTTTGATGGCGCTGTTCACCATTTCCGAAGTTTTCGGGTGGGTCGGTTTAGATTTTGGCTTCTTCGCGGCACTGCCCGATGCGGCTGCCTTCGGTTTCTTAGCGGGCGTCGCCGGGGCGGGTGCCTCTGTTGCAACTGCGGTATCGGCCATTGTATATTATATTATTATTATTATTCTTCTTCTTCTTAAACACTCGAACTCAACTCAACAGTGTAACACACACAACAAACAAACGCGTTTTGACGATTTGAAGTTTAGCCGCAGAGGTCGCTAGTGGTAAGTGGACACCGGCAATGCCGTATAGAGAGCCCCTTTGTCACTAAACATTTTCTCCTACGGAGACTTGATACTTTTCACTAGCCGACGTTTAAGAATGTTCATTTTATAAAATATTTATAAGAGTAGTGTTATTTTTTATAAACAATAACGGCAACTCATAAGATAATCTCGTCCAAGAGAATCGCACACTTTACATATTCGCGCGCGTTGTCGAACTGCGAACGTTTGAAATGGATAGTGTGGTACGCGCGTACCTAGTGTTAGCTTTAAATGTTATTTTTCTTTACAAAATCAATTCCAATTTAATGTTCGATCGAACAACACGAAAGTGTATTATTCTAATTATCTCGAGACAATAAAATATGCTCCCGACGGACCTCCGTGTACGATTTCGTGAAGCGTTAAGTGGACGGTCGTAGTACACACATCACCGTGAGTCTATTCGAGGTGTAGATGTTAGTCTCTTTAACAATTTTACAAAATATTGAATATTTCAATTATATAATGGCATTTATATATATTTAAATGTTACACTTTACACACATCAATAACACACACCATTTGAATATAAACACTCGAGAAAATGGGTAACATTTAAATATTAGTTGACAACGATACAAGTCTATCGCGTAACGCGTTGGGTATATTATCCACAGTACGGCAGCAACATGCACGACACAATCGTAATATTATTATTATTATTAACTAATATTGTAATATTATTGTGACTTTTATTTTTTTAATACAGCGGAGGTAACAATTTAAAATCTCACTCATTTAGGTAGGCCGCGTACAGCTAACATAACAAGATGTTACATTAACTAACTACTCTTGCACCCTACACATTTTGTTAAGACATTATTATTATTATGAACTGGCTGTGGTGTGGAGCTATCAGCTATCTGTCGTAGAGTAATAATAATAATAATAATATTATGTATTATTATATGTTTTCAATTAGTTTAAGCGTAATAAAATATTTCAACTGATGTTAGGTAGGTAGGTAGGTAGGTAGGTAGGTAGGTAGGTAGGTAGGTAGGTAGGTAAGTACATCGAATATAGTGTTTGATGTTGGTATAAAACCACCGCGTGCATATTGTACATAATATATTAAGTGACCAGTTCAAATTATTATTCATTAAAGTGTAGGTATGTATGTATGTATGTATGTACGTACATTCGTAAAACTCATGAAACTAAAATAACACGGGTATTGTGCATAATATATAACATAATGTTACTTTATGTCATAATATTATGTACTACGCGAGACGTACAGACAGTTTTGCGGCCCTGAAAAGGGCCTTTTTAAAACACATCTCTATCATAATATTATGCGTGTGCGGTGACAACGGAGGGATGTTCTATGTAATGATGTTGTTGTTTTAATCAAAAGCAACAACATACACACACGCACGCACGCACGCACACACAATAATATCACTGAATAAAAGACGTACTCGACACAAGTCGACACAAAACACAGCTACTTTATCCGCCGAAACCGTACAGAGTGCGGCCCTGGCGTTTGAGAGCGTAGACGACATCCATAGCGGTGACGGTCTTCCTCTTGGCGTGTTCGGTGTATGTGACAGCGTCACGGATCACGTTCTCCAGGAACACCTTCAACACACCGCGAGTCTCTTCGTATATCAGACCGCTGATACGCTTCACGCCACCCCTGCGCGCCAAACGACGGATAGCCGGCTTCGTAATACCCTGGATGTTATCACGAAGAACCTTCCTGTGACGCTTGGCTCCTCCCTTTCCCAGACCTTTTCCTCCCTTGCCGCGACCGGTCATCTTGACGGTTCAAAGGAACGACGATCACAGTTATTCAGATAAATGAGGTAGAACGTACGCACGCGCACGTCCGTTCGGTACAACGCGTTGAGCACGAATGATTAAAAAACAAGCCGTATTTTCGCTATATATAGGAAAACGGACGACGAGACGCGAGAGAGAGATGCCCGCACATACGGATTGTCATGTGTATAAAAGGGCTGGCATGTTTTTTATAATAATAATAATAATAATAATAATGCGCGTGGGGGGGGGGGGGGGGGGGGGTTGTTGGTTTTAAAAACAATAATTATTATCATCATCAAATAAATAGCTTCTTAAATATAAATAATGTAATAATATAATATACCTACATACTCTCGCTTATACATTAATTCTCATACGTTTTATTATCGAAATATAAAACACCACCGTTACAGTATAGTAGAGTAGTCACCCCTAACCCGCCGAGAAGAAGCGGCGTAAGAAAATTTATAATATTACATATTATTATTATGTACGTATATACTAAATGCCCTACATTGTTTATCATAATATCGTATGGTTTTTTGTGTTGACTAGGTCTAGTAGGTAGGTAGGTAGGTAGGTAGGTAGGTACTTACTTACTTATTGAGTATAAAATTTACGTTTCGTCTAGACAATTGTAAACTATATGCATAATAATATTACAACAGGTTGGTATGTACCTATGTAGTATTATCATAACTGCAATATCGAACACATTTGCGGCCCTGAAAAGGGCCTTTTTATTAATACATAATATTATATCAAACACTACATCTGTGTAGCCCAGTAGGTAGGTCATCATCGTTTTTACAAAAACAATAACCACCATCAGCCGCATCAGACGCAGATTATTGATATAAATATGTAACACACCTAGACATCTTCAATCTTCAAACAGCGTGTTTATATTAGGTTTAGGCACGTTCGCCGCGAATTCTGCGAGCCAGCTGTATGTCCTTAGGCATGATGGTCACACGCTTAGCGTGGATGGCGCACAGGTTGGTGTCTTCGAAGAGACCGACGAGGTAGGCCTCGCTAGCCTCCTGAAGGGCCATCACGGCGGAGCTCTGGAAACGCAGGTCGGTCTTGAAATCTTGTGCGATCTCACGGACTAAACGCTGGAATGGCAGCTTGCGGATAAGCAACTCGGTACTCTTCTGGTAGCGACGAATCTCACGAAGAGCCACGGTTCCGGGCCTGTAACGATGCGGCTTCTTGACACCTCCGGTGGCCGGTGCACTCTTGCGTGCAGCCTTGGTGGCGAGCTGTTTACGTGGGGCCTTGCCACCGGTGGACTTGCGAGCGGTCTGCTTCGTACGGGCCATGTTTCACACGAGAGACACAACACTAACTAACTAACAAACAAACAATAAAATCAAACGTGCACACGTTACCGGCTTCACGAGACAAATGATTAAAAAATTTTCTCGTTTCTCATATTTATTACGTTACGTATCGTGCCGTCTCTCTCCCTCTAGTGTGTATTGTATGTGTGTATTGTATGTCCCGCTCTACGGGGGGGAAGGGAGGGAGGGAGGGAGGGAGGGGAGGGGGAGTCGGGCAGTCGGGCGGGAGCGGTATGCGCGAGCAGTGTGAAGCGTTTCAATAATTTCGATAATAATAATAACAACAACGTACCACCGTACACGGCGTGATGATGATGATAATAATTTAATAATAATAAATGATAGTAAAGTAAAAAGCAATCAAGCAAGCGCAAAAGCAAGGCAAGCAATCTCGCAACCGTTAGTTCAGTTAGGAGGTGAATCAAAATAATAATAATAATTATTGTGTGTGTATAATATTATGTACTAGTTCTAGTTTCGGATAGTGGGTGGGTAGTTGTAATGGTGGTTGGTGGTAATACTAAATGTCTTTATGTAGGCATTTAAATAACGCCATGTGCAAATAACGTATCGCAGTACGTATCGAAACAAACAAATTTATGTAGCGTCGTCGTCGCCGCATTTTTGATTTTCGAAATATATAGTGGCCCTGAAAAGGGCCTTTTAGTCTCTCTTAAAATTTGAGAACTAGACTAACGAAGACGTGATGGATTCTTCAGCTTCTTGTTATTGTATGCTGTTGTTGCCGTTGTTGTCGTCGTCGTCGTCAAACCATCATCTTCGTTGTCCACGTCCACCGCGCAACCAAATAATTTGTTATCTTACTTGGAGCTAGTGTATTTAGTGACGGCCTTGGTGCCCTCGCTGACGGCGTGCTTGGCGAGCTCACCGGGCAGCAGAAGCCTCACGGACGTCTGCACCTCCCTGGAGGTGATGGTGGAACGCTTGTTGTAGTGGGCCAGACGGGAAGCCTCCGCGGCGATGCGCTCGAAAATGTCGTTAACGAACGAGTTCATTATCGACATGGCCTTGCTGGAGATACCGGTGTCGGGGTGGACCTGCTTGAGCACTTTGTAAATGTAGATGGCGTAGCTCTCCTTCCTCTTGTGCTTCTTCTTTTTCTTGTCGGATTTGCTGATGTTCTTTTGCGCCTTTCCAGATTTCTTCGCGGCCTTACCGCTCGTCTTGGGCGGCATGATGGACTCGAATTACAAATTTATAATATCTCTCACAAACACAACTGTCGCGCTAGCCGGCGAGGGATAGAATGGTTTTTGACGTGCCTATTGAATTTTTTATATAGTCACTCCGCGGCCCGTGGGGACGTAATGGCGTGACGCTAACTCTGTCGACCAATAGCGTGCCAGCTGCACGCGTCGCATTCTCTGTCTCTGTCTCTATCTACGTTGCATCTCCGTATTGTGAAGTAGGTATAATAAAAGAAAATAGAAATCATACAACATACGTCGTACAACACCCCCAACCCCCCCCCCCCCCCCCCCCCCCTCCCGCATAATACACACTTCTGTGTTCGTTCATGATGAGATGAACAAGAAAATATTATTATTACTATTATTATAAAAACACCCCCACCCCCTTGAACACACACTTCTGTATTCGTTATATATATTTTATCATGACAAAACGAAACCCCCCCCCCCCCCCCCCCCCCCTCTAAACATTACAAAAACAAAAATGACATCATGTAAGTAGAGTGAAAAGGTTAGGTTAGGTTAGTTTCAGTTTCACAGTGCAGTCACGTTAGGTTAGGTTAAAGGTTTAAGGTTAGCACCTCCCACCCGCCCTAATTGCAATCGAATGCAATTTATACCCGAGACAATACGTGTTTTATTACAACCCCCCCCCTTTAATATTATTATAATTTCATTTACCTACGCACATAAGCACAATATAATATCGAAATAGAACGCTCGTTATTTACGAATGAAACAGACCAAAGAGTACAATTACCAAGTTGTTGTTTAATCACAACAACGGAGCACACGTCTAGGTTCATAGATAGATATTGTGGCCCTGAAAAGGGCCTTTTAAGTAAGAAGTAGTAACACAATAATAATATATAAAACACACACAATAATTATTGTATGCGTATATAATATTGCAATTCACATCACTTCACGTTTTAAGCCTTCTTCTCGGTCTTCTTGGGCAGGAGAACGGCCTGAATGTTAGGCAAGACGCCACCCTGCGCGATCGTGACGCCGGAAAGTAGCTTGTTCAATTCCTCGTCATTGCGGATCGCCAGCTGGAGATGTCTAGGGATGATCCTGGTCTTCTTGTTGTCGCGAGCCGCGTTACCGGCCAACTCGAGAACTTCAGCGGCCAAGTATTCCATCACGGCCGCCAGGTACACCGGCGCTCCTGCACCGACGCGCTCGGCGTAGTTGCCCTTCCTCAGCAGCCTGTGAATACGACCGACGGGGAACTGGAGTCCGGCACGGTTCGAGCGGGACTTTGCCTTTCCCTTCACCTTACCACCTTTGCCGCGTCCGGACATGTTCGGTGTTGTCTGTGTGTGTCAACAAAATTCGCGTAAAACTGACGAGCGTGCCACGACGTGTGCGCCGTAGGGTCTCCGGTTGAACGATGAATAGAAATTTTCAAAACCTACCTACCTAATGCTTTTCACTCGCTCACCTGGCCCGAGTGGCCGGGAGCGGGGGAACCACGACCAGGGGCTAATGAGCCCCTCTACGTGGGGTCGAAGGACCCGGTATTGAAGATACCGAGCCGTATTATACTTTATGTTTTTCTAGGGAAAACCCCCCGCGGCAGAACGCAGGGGAAAACCATGGCGCTAAGGGAAATGAAGCCTTGAGAGGCTTATTCCTGAATGGCGAGACGACAAGTGGCGTGTGAGGCCCCGGCCCAGGGACCGGGGAACGTGTGTGGTTCCACTCCTCCCACGCCTCTCATCGTCCCGCGGACCAAAGCCCTAACAAGGTGGGGGCAAAATGAATGAACGACAAGACGTTTTTTTGAAGGCAAAACCCCCGCGTCAGGGCGCAGGGAAAAACCTTCTGTAATTACATTTTATTTAATGTGCGACTGCCTGAAGGGCTAGACTTTGACGAGTCGATCTTTAAACCGACTCGCGGACCCAGCCGATCCAGGGAGTGGGGGGGGCTCCGGGAGCCATGAAGGGGGGAAGGGGGCATAAGGATGCCGAATGGTGAACGCCGTGAGGCGTTGCTGGGAGCGCCGGGTGCGCGCCCGCGGGCCGTACAGCCTTTCCCAGAGGCCAGGCGGCAGGCGGCAGGTGGCGCTCGACCGTGCGGTGAATGCGACGTCGTCCGGGGCCGCCATAGGATCCCCGCCAATCTTACAGGCTCCTTCCCTTCAAGGAACCTTCGGATGGCAGGGATATCCACAGGCTGGCGCGGGGCTCCGTCGCGATGCTCCTTCGCTGCGGCAAAAGAGCGGTGAAGCAGTGAGTGTGGCGAGGCTGCTGGGCCGTTGCGCGACGCGGCGAGGCAGATTCGCGGGTCCACGGCGGCGTGACCGGGAGTCGGCCCAGGCAGGGGAGTGTTGTCCACCAGCGTGGCGGGGCCGGGAAGCATCAGCCCCTCCCCAAAGGGGCGAGTTCGCACGGCGCGGCGAGGCCGGCGGACGCGGCTCAACCCAGGCGAGGGCGAGTCACCTGACGTCAGGCGGGCACGTGGAGGGCTCGGCCGCCTCAGCGGCGAAGCGGAGCCGGGCAGCAGCGGTGGTGCCGTGTTGGCACTGGTGGTGGTGAGGTGGTGGTGAGCTGCGGTGTGCAGCGGTGCAGGCCGATGGTCTGCGGTGTTGGCGGCGGCGGCAGAGCGCTCACCAGAGGCCGGGAAATTGTTCCGCGGCGGCAGGTGCGGCAGGTGAGTCTGCCGGACGTTGAGCGGGCTCAGGCGGGGTGCCTGAGGGCGGTGGTGGGTGGCTGCGGCAAAGGCGCAAGCCACGAGGCAGCGCTGTGTGCGCTGCGGCGAGTCCGTGCACTCCACGGCTGGATGGGCGGGTTCCGGGACGCGTCGCAGGTCTCGGCCGGACATTGGGGTGGGGGGCTACCACAACCCCCCCACGAGAATGCCGACGGGGGCCCGGCGCGAACGGTGTCCACTCCATCGCAGCTAGGCACGGTACAGGCGGGTGGTGTCGCAGGTGGCAGCAGGGCGGCCACGGGACACGGTAGGCCATGGTCGAAGCGACGGCACGGCGGTGTGACATCAGGCGGGAACGCTTGATGTAGCTGGCCTCCCGTGACCACAACGCTACGATATGCAGCGGGGCGGGCGGGCAGTTCGGCTCCCCGGCAAGGCGACAATCCGCACTCGGTTCGAATGAACCAAGCACGGATTGCCGGACGCCATCAGGAGGTACTGGAACTGCTCCAAAGGTGGTCGGCACGGACGCGTCACGATCGAGACGGACGAACGCGGCGGAATCGACGTGCGCGCGCGGCGGAAGCCAGGACGATCCAAATTTTCAAAAAAAAAACAGCGTATGCAATCTCACACCCGACGGAAGCCCTCGACTGAATTCTTTTTTGGGAGGGCCCCGGGTGGAGAACCACGACCAGGGATCCAGCAGATCCCTCTACGTGGGGAAAAACAAAAATGGCGCGCCTGGTACAAATACCAGGCGCAAAAACCAAAGTTCTAAGGACCGAACCCTCCGCGACAGAACGCGGAGAAAAGCCAAAATAGTGCCGAAGTGCTAACCCAAACGACAGACCATGAACTAGCCATTGGAAAGATACATCTAAGCTAGCAATCAGCACGTACGCGGACGGCTGTGACCGGCAGCGACTACACATCCGGCTGTGGAGGCCTCGACCCCGGGGGCCGAGGAACGTGTTTGTAGACCACTCCTCCACGTGCACGGGAATCTCATCGCTGGGTGAACAATCGACCGCGGAAAGGAAAAGGGGAAAAATGGGAAACTTTCACCCGTGCTTACGCATCCGGTGCATAGCCAGACGTGGAAGTGAAGCTTCCACCCGTGCTTACGCGAGCCGGTGCATAGCCAGACGTGAAAGGAAACCTCCACCCGTGCTTACGCATTATTAAGTGCATAGCCAGACGTGGAGGGAAAAGCTTAAAAAGCGAAAAAAGGGGGGGGGGGAAGAGAGTGGGGGAAACGAAAGGCGTCTGAGCCATTCTCCTCCTCTTCGTGGTGCGACGGGCTTACGACTCCGTCGTGTGGTCCTCTTCGAGGACGGCGTCTCTGGGCAGACGCAGGCGGTCCGGCGGGCGCGCATGCCAGGGCGCCAGGTCAGCAAGCTCGGTAAGGCGCGAGGCGTCCGCTCGCGCAAACAAATTGGTGGCGAGATGCGCTACGAACGTCTCAACGCTCTCAACGCGCAGATCTCGCGAGATGGTGGTGTTCCTCACATACCAGGGGGCACCCGCGGTTCGGCGCAGCGCGCGGTTCTGCACCCTCTGCATCAACTTTTTCAAAGACGCAGAGAGCAGATGGTGCCAAGCGGGTGCCGCGTATGTGAGGCGGCTGCGGACGTAAATCTTGAACAGCGCTACGCGCATGCTCAACGGGATCTGCGGTGCTGAGTAGGCCGGCGCCAGCCTGGCTAAGGCTGCTCTGGCCTTCCTGACCGCTGAGTTGCACTGCGGGCCCATGGTGAGCCGGCGGTCCAAGGTGACCCCCAGGTACTTTGCGGTTCTTCCCCAGGGGATCTCCGCATCGCCTATCCTCAAAGGCGGTGGCAGCGCGCTCCTCCTTCTGGTGACGGCGAGCGCTTGGGACTTCCCTGCGTTAACAGAGAGTCGCCATTTGCTCAGCCAGTCAGGGAGGAGGTCGAGCGTCCGCTGTACCTTGACCGCAGCGTGGGCCGGGGACAGCGAAGTCGCGATAAATGCGGTGTCGTCGGCGTACAGCGCCGCCAGGGTGTCGGGGTGCTTTGGCACGTCGCTGGCGTACAAATTGTACAGCGCAGGCGAGAGCACACTACCCTGGGGAACTCCGGCTGCAATCGGACGCTCCGACGACAGCACACCATCTACCCGGACCCTAAAGGACCGGTCGGCGAGGAACGATGCCATCAGCTTTATCAAAAAGCGAGGCACGTTCACTCGGATTAATTTGCAGAGCAAGCCTTCGTGCCACACGCTATCGAAGGCCTTCTCCATGTCCAGGAACACTGCGACCGAAGACTCCATTTTGTTGGCCGCAACGGTGAGGTGATGAACTACTCGCACCAGCTGTAATGTGGTGCTCAGCTGAGACCTAAAGCCGAACTGTTCCTTACGAGGAGGGAGGTAGGGGTTGAGGTGCTTGAGGAGGAGTATCTCAAGGGTTTTGGAGAGGGTGGGGAGTAATGTAATGGGCCGGTAGCCAGCGGCCCGTCGGAGATCTTTATGGGGCTTAGGGATAGTAATAATAAGCCCCATTTTCCAGCGGGAAGGGAAGTGGCCTGTCCTAACGATGCCGTTGAACAGGCGGGTGAGTGCGGCCACCGTCCTGAAGGGAAGGTGGCGGAGGGCTAAGTTGGGGATGCCGTCTGCACCGGGGGCCTTCTTAGGTTTGAGCCGAGAGAGGGTTTTACGCACCTCTCTGGGTGAGAAGGAAAAGTTTGGGGGGTCGGGAGGGGAGAGAAGGAAACCTCTAACCTCCTCGGAGATAGTCCGGACGTGGTCCGTTGCGGTGGTCTGCAGTGGGGAGAAGGTGTGCTCCAGATGCTCTGCAAATATCTCGGCCCGGTCCTCTGCGCGATAACGGTAATTACCATCCGCGTGGAGGAGTGGTCTGGCGGGGGCTGTGGAGTTGGTGAGGCCACGGCAAAGCTGGTGAAGGGAGTGCCAGTCCTCTCCCGCCTCCAGGATACGTCTGGTCCAGCTTGCCTCCTTGAGCAGGTTCAACTCCTTCCTAACCTCGTCCTGCAGCTTATTGAGCTGCGTTTTGAGGGAGGGGCAACGGGTGAACTGCCAGCGACGTCGTACCTTCTTCTTCTCCGCTAAGAGGGCAACGACGTGTCGCGGCAGGGCAGGCCTCCTCAACTGCTGCGAGGACGCCGGTAGTGTGGCCGCTTCCAACGCCGAGGTGATCGCGTCCGTTAGCTGGGACGCCAACGATTCGACCTCCTCGGCGGAGCTGACCGGCATGTTGGGGGTTGACTCATGCAGCCGATGCGAAAAAATGTCCCAGTCGCGGACCGGTCGCCTCAAAGGGGAGGGGACGGTCGACGCGGGGGAGCTGATGACGGCCAAGACAGGGAGGTGGTCAGAGCCGTACGCCAGGTCCAGCACTTCCTGGTGGAAGGCGCCCGGCAGGTTGCTCATGACCGCTATGTCTAGGACGTCGGGGGAGTGGTGCGGAATATCCGGGTAGTGGGTGGGGGCATACGTACCAACAACAACGTAGCCCTGGCGCTCAGCATCTGCGAACAGGCGATTGCCGTCCGCGTTCGCCAGTCTGGAGCCCCACCCGGGATGCTTACAGTTCAGATCTCCGGCAATCAAGGTCGGCTCCTCCGATAGGAGCTTCCTGATGTCGGAGATATCTAAACGAGCCCCCGGGGGCTTATAACTGGCGTATAGATGGGTGCGCGTTGTCCCTATTACAGTTTCGATGCCGAGGGCGAACATCGAAGAAACGGGGGGAGGGGGGAGCACCTGGTGCAAGAGTCGTCTGCCCACCAAAACGGCTAGGCCTCTGCACACACGGTCTCCGTCCATGAAATCTTGCCGGTAAACTAAATAGCCCGGGATTCTGAATCGGTCCGAGGGGGAGAGGAACGTCTCGCTCAGCAAGGCGACGTCCACTTGTTGGTCGTGGAGAAGATGCTGGATTGATGTCGCCTTGCCGCGAACCCCCCGGACGTTCCAGTGAATGATCCTCACTGGCGACGGAGCGTGGGAAGCCATAGGGAGATAAGCTTCGTTAAGAGGGAGGCTCCCCGAGGGAAGGCCTGAAGCAGAGCAGCGAAAGTGTCTTCTCCTGCCCGGATCTTATTAAAGGTATCCATGGCGAGGAGGAATAGCTCTTGTATAAGCTCACCCGTGTTGGAGGGCTGAGCCTGTTGAGCCTGATTTTCAATCCTAACCCGACGACGAGAGCTCGAGGGGGTAGGGGTGGTGGGGGGGGCAGCAGAAGCTGCGACTGCAGGGGCCACTTCGGTAGAAATAGTGGTCGCCTGTGTATGGGGTGCGCGAGGGGCGCGAGGGGTGCGGGGGGGGCGCGGAGGGCGCAACTGAAAGGTGGGGGGCTCGGTCATGTCACCGGCCATGGGGGTAGGGGGGGCGGAAGTATCGGCGTCTGTGTCCATGGCGACCACGGGGGTGGCGCCGGACCCGGATGCTGTTCGCCTCCTTCTGTTGGTTCTCTGTGAACCTCTTCTTCTCGGCGCCCCGCTCCTGCTGTTGGCTGCGTGGGCTCGGCGAGAGATGGGTGGGTTGGCCTCGGCCATTAAAGATGTAGAAGTAGGGGGGGGTGGTGGTACCTCTGTGTCTGGTACCGCGGGTCCCCGGTTGGCGCGCTGGGTCATGTTGCGCGTGGTACGCGCAAGCGGGCCGGCGCGCAGGTTCCTCGCCTCCCTCAGGAACGTCGGGCAACGCCTGTTGTTGGCGGGGTGAGCCCCCTTGCAGTTGGCGCAACAGGGGGGGTCGTCGGGTGAGCGCGGGCAGTTAGCGGCGGCGTGTTCCCCACCGCAGCGTACACACGCGATCCTCCTGTGGCAGTTCCGGCTAGAGTGCCGGAACTGCTGACAGCGGTGGCATTGGGAAGGACCCTCCTTTCCTCTCCATGCCTCAACGATGATGTTGGGCATGCTCAAAAATTCTTTTATTTCGTAGACAGCCGGAGTGAGACCCGGGGTCCGCTTCAGCAGTGCGAAGTAGACACACCCGGGTCGGTCCCTTCTACCGGAGATGCGGGAAACATACTCGGCCTCGAAGCCGAGTGTTCCAAACTCCGTTATTATTTCGTCGGTGGAGGTATTAGGGGGGAGGCCGTATAGGCCCACCTTTAAACCCCTTTCTTGAGGGAGGGCATATGAATGCCAATTAATATTCGTGGCGTTTGATTGACTTAAGTCAGTGAGGTACCGTTGTACGGTACGATATTCGCCCTCACTAGCGGGCATAAACTTAACGCCTTGGCCGTAGGCCCGGGCGTTGGGGGCGTGGCCTAGCTGGGCGCGTAGGGCCCGGAAGTGGGTGGTCCAGTCTTCCAATTTTTCCACCACAATGGGCGGGCATCTCGGGGCTGGAGCTGGTGGTGGTGCAGCTGCTGGCGGCAGCGGTGTGGTATCCATCGGCGATCCAGCTCGAGAGGTGGAAGGCTGAGGGATGTCCTGCGAGGCCACCGCGGCATAGGACGCAACGCCTTCGTTGCGTTTGGCCGGCGGGGACACATGCGGGGAGGTCTCAACCTCTCGAGGCCGCTTAGGGGCCGTCGAGGGGAGTGGTGAAGGCGGGGGGGGCATCAAAGCCGTTGATGAGAGCGGCGCTGCGGCGCTGGCTGTGGACGCGGTACGCGTCGCTGCGGCACTGGTCGCGGGCGCGGCACTCGGCAAGGGGGTGAGGGGGGTACCTGGCATGGCGGGCTTAGAGGGCCCGCCGTGGTCCTGGTCTTCATTGCGGCGCGTGATGCGCTGCGGGAGTGCCGATCCTGGTTCGGCAGAGCGGGCAGGGGGCCCAGGCTCGCAGCTGGCCGCCGCCGGAACACATTCGGGCGCGGGGGTCACAGTACCCTCCCGCGAGAATGCCGGCGACGGGCTGGGGCGAGCGGTATCCCTTCCGCTGCTAGGCTCGGCGGTCTTGAGGTAGCCACGGCGGTGCCAGGGCGTACTCGACCTCGACCTCGAGCGGGCCGAGGTACGCGACGGGCCAGACAACGCACGGGGCGTGTGGCGAGGATCGCGGCCGGCGGGCCGCGACTCGCGGTCGGACATATTTCTATGTCACGGACAAAACTACACTATAAACGAACACAAAACACTTACAGGAGTCATGTCTCAGTATTTGGTTAAAACACACACAATAGGTACTCACACGTAGGCACAACACGCGAACACGACACGCGAACACGGACGCACACACGCGGGGGATCTGGTTCTCCGTGACCCCAACACCGGAACGAGTTCCAGTGGGAGGTCAGCGACGGCAACCGTCTCCCAGCAATGCGCAATGCACGATTGGTTTTAACAAATCAATCGTACATATACGGACGCTGAATGGAGTAATCAAGGCTGCAATCAGTGGGGGGTCGGCACGGACACGGAGTACGGAGACAACCGCGCGCACTGAGAGCCAGGACGATCCCAAATTTTCAAAAATCCGCTTTTATTGTTATATATAGATATGAGTGGGGCACGATGTTAGTGGGGAGTTAGAGAACCGACCAATCGCTACACGTTCACGAAACGAAAGAGAGGCAAGCTGCGTGGGAAAAGGACAGCGATATAATAATGTTATTGTGACGCGTTGTGCATCCGATTAAAGTACCTAGGTAAAAAGTAGAAAAAGGGAAAGAGAAAAAAAAAAATAGTTCGAGGTAAAAGGAAGTAAGTACCTACAACCTACCATGGCAAAATTCATTAAAATCATTATTATTTCATATACACCAAACCACCCCCTCCCCCTCTCTCTCTCTCTCTCTTAAGTTATCAGTGTAGATATTGTTTGTATGTATACAGAGTATGTAAAACGCACCGTAAGTACGATCGAAACACAATACGTTCACAACCAATATATAAATTTTTAAATTGGTTTGAATTTCTCTCTTCTCGTATTTAGGAATTATATGTTAGCCCTGAAAAGGGCTTTTTATTATTAAAGTGTAGGCGACAGCCGCTGCAGCAGCGGCTATATATGACCATGTATGTATCATACTGTACACGACCACGCACCACGGCACCGTAACGTGACCTCGGTAGCTGTACCACCATCACCACTGTAGTAGTAGCAGGAGCAGCAGGAGCAGCAGCAGCAACAGTTGCAGCGGTAGTAGGTAACTCCTCGGTCAAGTATAAGTCGCGTCGTCGTCGGTAGCGGCGCAGCTTACTTTTTGGCCGCTGAGGTGGCTTTCTTTGCGGCCGGTTTCGCCTTGGGAGCGGCCTTCTTCGGCTTGGGAGCCTTCGGCTTCTTGGTGGGCGGTTTCGCAGACTTTTTAGCCTTCGAAGCGGCACCGCCGGCGGCCGCCTTCGACTTGGACGGAGACGCAGCGGACGCCTTCTTGGCGGCCGCTGCGGGAGTCTTCTTCTTGGCGGCGGCGGCCTTCTTGTCCCTGGCGGTGGCCGAAGCCGATTTGCCGCCCTTCGACGGAGAACCCGCCGACGCGGCGGACGCGGCCTTCCTGCCGCCCTTCGCGGCGGCGGCCGCTTTCTTGCTCTTGGCGGCCGCAGCCGAAGCGGCGCTTTTCGCGGCGGATTTCTTCGCCGCTTCCGGTTTCTTACCGGACGAGGATTTTGATTCTAGCTTGAACGAACCGGACGCACCCTTACCTTTGGTCTGTATCAAGGTTCCCGACTCTACGGCGTTCTTCAGATACTTCCTGATGAATGGTGCCAATTTTTCAGCGTCCACTTTGTATTGAGCGGAAATGTACTTCTTGATAGCCTGAAGCGAGGATCCGCTCCTCTCTTTCAACTCTTTGATGGCGCTGTTCACCATTTCCGAAGTTTTCGGGTGGGTCGGTTTAGATTTTGGCTTCTTCGCGGCACTGCCCGATGCGGCTGCCTTCGGTTTCTTAGCGGGCGTCGCCGGGGCGGGTGCCTCTGTTGCAACTGCGGTATCGGCCATTGTATATTATATTATTATTATTATTCTTCTTCTTCTTAAACACTCGAACTCAACTCAACAGTGTAACACACACAACAAACAAACGCGTTTTGACGATTTGAAGTTTAGCCGCAGAGGTCGCTAGTGGTAAGTGGACACCGGCAATGCCGTATAGAGAGCCCCTTTGTCACTAAACATTTTCTCCTACGGAGACTTGATACTTTTCACTAGCCGACGTTTAAGAATGTTCATTTTATAAAATATTTATAAGAGTAGTGTTATTTTTTATAAACAATAACGGCAACTCATAAGATAATCTCGTCCAAGAGAATCGCACACTTTACATATTCGCGCGCGTTGTCGAACTGCGAACGTTTGAAATGGATAGTGTGGTACGCGCGTACCTAGTGTTAGCTTTAAATGTTATTTTTCTTTACAAAATCAATTCCAATTTAATGTTCGATCGAACAACACGAAAGTGTATTATTCTAATTATCTCGAGACAATAAAATATGCTCCCGACGGACCTCCGTGTACGATTTCGTGAAGCGTTAAGTGGACGGTCGTAGTACACACATCACCGTGAGTCTATTCGAGGTGTAGATGTTAGTCTCTTTAACAATTTTACAAAATATTGAATATTTCAATTATATAATGGCATTTATATATATTTAAATGTTACACTTTACACACATCAATAACACACACCATTTGAATATAAACACTCGAGAAAATGGGTAACATTTAAATATTAGTTGACAACGATACAAGTCTATCGCGTAACGCGTTGGGTATATTATCCACAGTACGGCAGCAACATGCACGACACAATCGTAATATTATTATTATTATTAACTAATATTGTAATATTATTGTGACTTTTATTTTTTTAATACAGCGGAGGTAACAATTTAAAATCTCACTCATTTAGGTAGGCCGCGTACAGCTAACATAACAAGATGTTACATTAACTAACTACTCTTGCACCCTACACATTTTGTTAAGACATTATTATTATTATGAACTGGCTGTGGTGTGGAGCTATCAGCTATCTGTCGTAGAGTAATAATAATAATAATAATATTATGTATTATTATATGTTTTCAATTAGTTTAAGCGTAATAAAATATTTCAACTGATGTTAGGTAGGTAGGTAGGTAGGTAGGTAGGTAGGTAGGTAGGTAGGTAGGTAGGTAAGTACATCGAATATAGTGTTTGATGTTGGTATAAAACCACCGCGTGCATATTGTACATAATATATTAAGTGACCAGTTCAAATTATTATTCATTAAAGTGTAGGTATGTATGTATGTATGTATGTACGTACATTCGTAAAACTCATGAAACTAAAATAACACGGGTATTGTGCATAATATATAACATAATGTTACTTTATGTCATAATATTATGTACTACGCGAGACGTACAGACAGTTTTGCGGCCCTGAAAAGGGCCTTTTTAAAACACATCTCTATCATAATATTATGCGTGTGCGGTGACCACGGAGGGATGTTCTATGTAATGATGTTGTTGTTTTAATCAAAAGCAACAACATACACACACGCACGCACGCACGCACACACAATAATATCACTGAATAAAAGACGTACTCGACACAAGTCGACACAAAACACAGCTACTTTATCCGCCGAAACCGTACAGAGTGCGGCCCTGGCGTTTGAGAGCGTAGACGACATCCATAGCGGTGACGGTCTTCCTCTTGGCGTGTTCGGTGTATGTGACAGCGTCACGGATCACGTTCTCCAGGAACACCTTCAACACACCGCGAGTCTCTTCGTATATCAGACCGCTGATACGCTTCACGCCACCCCTGCGCGCCAAACGACGGATAGCCGGCTTCGTAATACCCTGGATGTTATCACGAAGAACCTTCCTGTGACGCTTGGCTCCTCCCTTTCCCAGACCTTTTCCTCCCTTGCCGCGACCGGTCATCTTGACGGTTCAAAGGAACGACGATCACAGTTATTCAGATAAATGAGGTAGAACGTACGCACGCGCACGTCCGTTCGGTACAACGCGTTGAGCACGAATGATTAAAAAACAAGTTTTTTTTTTTTTTTTTTCGGAAGGGTTCTTACTAATGGCATTTTAGCCGATTTAGTTGCGTCGGACTATAACTAGCCATTTGGCATAGTTGGTTGGCTGAGAAGGGTTGGGGGGGGGGTTATGCCCCACCCCCTACATCACCCGGGTGATGTATGAATCGGTTGGGGATAGCTACGATTGTATGCTATTATTTCGGTGTGTAGGACGCGGGTCCTCCGTTGAGAGGGGTCGCGGCCCCTTCCTCTCTCTCTGACGAGTGAGGTAGCTCGCGCGCGGTAGCCAGAGCTAACGGCGGTCGTATTGTCGCGATAGTGTTACTCGGACAGTTTGTCGCATCGATGATTAAGTAAGGGCCGGCCCTCGGTACTTCCTCGAGCGGTCGGGGAGACTCGCGCGCGGAAGTCGTATTGTTTATGTTTATGTTCGCGTCGGATATGGAGCACACTATATTCAAATCGCGATCGCGGTCTGTTAGGTGTGTTCCTAATCTACTCGGACTCGAGTTCGAACTCGGGTTCGATCTCTGTCCGGTGTTTGAGTCGGTCTGTACGTTTGTACGTGTGTTCGTGCTTGTGGTAAGTCGTCTGGGACAACGCCGGCGCCGGCCTTGGTGCAGTACTACCCACGCGGGTGCTTGTGGTGTTTTGTGTTTACGTAACTGAGCACATTTCAGTACGTATTCTGTTATCCTGTCTACGGGGTCGGCAAGTATGTGCTTGGGCCGTTTACAAGGGTGTCTAAATGTCGTAGGGTCATGTTCGTAGTCCAGTGCCCTACGAATCAGCGGGTTGGGGTGCCTTTTGCCTCTATCAAAGAATCTCCCGGCGAGTTCTTTGATGTGAGCTTTGATCGTGACGAGTTCGAGGTCTCTATGCAAGTCGATGTTACGAACGTACCGGGGGGCGCCCGTAGCCATGCGTAGAAATCTATTTTGGACATTTTGCAAACGACTTATTTGATAGTCGCTTATGTGTGCGAACGAGGCGCACGCATAAGTGAGTATCGTCCTTATGCATGTTAAGAATAAGGTGCGTTTGTGTCTTAGTGACATTTTACTTCGTGAGTTTAATAGCGGATATAATTTGTGAAGTACAAATTTCGCTTTTCTGACCGTGTTACTTATGTGGCTCGAGAACGTCATCGACTTGTTTAGAACCACGCCTAGGTATTTTACGTGACCTACTTCGGGAATTATATTACCGTGCAGGCTGACGGGTGTTGGGTTTGTATGGATAGTGCGCCGCCATTTCGTGAATTCGATGGCTTTGCTCTTTTCGGGGTTGACCTCTATTCTCCATTTGGTGAACCAGTCGCCGAGGTCGGTGACTGCTTCTTGGAGGTATTTAGAGGCATAGTAGGGGAAGCGGTTGGCACAGTAAAGGGCTGTGTCGTCCGCGAACATGGCTAGTTGCACCCTAGCGTGTCTCGGGACATCTCTAGTATAGAGGTTGTACAGGGAGGGCGAGAGGACCGAGCCCTGAGGGACTCCGGCCTCTATGGGTCTGAGGGAGGAATGAGTACCATCGACTCTGAAGCGGAATTGACGGTTTTTGAGATAGTTACTGATAATCAGTACTAAATAGTCGGGTATATCGGCTTGGTATAGTTTGTATAGCAAGCCGTTATGCCAGATTTTATCGAAAGCTTTCGCTACGTCGAAAAAGACGGCGCGAGTAACTTTCCTATCGTTTTTGGATTCTAATATGTACTCCGTTAGGCGGTGTACTTGGGCGGGACAGCTGTGCATTTCACGGAAGGCGAACTGCTCGTCTGGGAGGAGTTTTTTGTCTACTATGACGTCATGGAGGCGCCTTAGTATAACTCTCTCATAGACTTTTCCTAGGGAGCTAATGAGACTGATTGGTCGATAGCTAGTAGGTTTCACCCGGGGTTTACCTGGTTTGTGTATACCTATTATGATAGCTATCTTCCAAATGTCTGGGAATGAACATCCTACTAAGAGGGCGTTAAAGATGTTTACTATTAGTTGGATTAAATCGTCCGGTAGGAGTTTAAGGGTTTTGTTTGATATGCCGTCCAGGCCGGGGGCCTTTTTTGCATTCAAACCTTTAATAATGTCCTTGACCTCCTCTGAGTCCACCGGCTTTGGGGGGACTGCTGGCGGTCTCGAGAGTCGGCTTTCTACCTCGCTATTTACTAGGCTAAGGTGCAACGGGTCTACGGGGAGTGTGCTTGGCCGGCACTGCTAAAAAAAAAAAAAAAAAAAAAAAAAAAAAAAACAAGCCGTATTTTCGCTATATATAGGAAAACGGACGACGAGACGCGAGAGAGAGATGCCCGCACATACGGATTGTCATGTGTATAAAAGGGCTGGCATGTTTTTTATAATAATAATAATAATAATAATAATGCGCGTGGGGGGGGGGGGGGGGGGGGGGGGTTTGTTGGTTTTAAAAACAATAATTATTATCATCATCAAATAAATAGCTTCTTAAATATAAATAATGTAATAATATAATATACCTACATACTCTCGCTTATACATTAATTCTCATACGTTTTATTATCGAAATATAAAACACCACCGTTACAGTATAGTAGAGTAGTCACCCCTAACCCGCCGAGAAGAAGCGGCGTAAGAAAATTTATAATATTACATATTATTATTATGTACGTATATACTAAATGCCCTACATTGTTTATCATAATATCGTATGGTTTTTTGTGTTGACTAGGTCTAGTAGGTAGGTAGGTAGGTAGGTAGGTAGGTACTTACTTACTTATTGAGTATAAAATTTACGTTTCGTCTAGACAATTGTAAACTATATGCATAATAATATTACAACAGGTTGGTATGTACCTATGTAGTATTATCATAACTGCAATATCGAACACATTTGCGGCCCTGAAAAGGGCCTTTTTATTAATACATAATATTATATCAAACACTACATCTGTGTAGCCCAGTAGGTAGGTCATCATCGTTTTTACAAAAACAATAACCACCATCAGCCGCATCAGACGCAGATTATTGAATGAACGATGAATAGAAATTTTCAAAACCTACCTATTGTATTTCACTCGCTCCTAGCCAGAGTGGCCGGGAGCGGGGGAACCACGACCAGGGGCTAAAGAGCCCCTCTACGTGGGGTCGAAGGACCCGGTATTGAGGATACCGAGCCGTATTATACTTTGTGTTTTTCTAGGGAAAACCCCCCGCGGCTGAACGCAGGGGAAAACCGTGGCACTAAGAGAGAGAGCCATGGGAGGCTATACCTGAATGGCAGGACGACAAGCAGTGCGGGGGGCCCCGGTCCTGAGACCGGAGAGCGTGTGTGATTCCACTCCCCCTACACCACCCGCCACCCCGCGGACCAAGCCCTACCATAGCTGGGGAGAGGATAAATGAATGACGCAAGTGACGTTTTTTTGAAGGCAAAACCCCCGCGTCAGGGCGCGGGGAAAAACCCTCGGACCTTTATTAAAACTACCTGAAGGGTCGGACAGACGTACGGTCTTCCGCCGTACGTGGATCCAGCCGACCAGGGAGTGGGGGGGCTCCGGGAGCCATGAAGGGGGAAGGGTAATGGGACCCAACAAAAGGTGGTGGATGGCTGGGGGCGCTGGGATCGCCCGCACGCCGTGCAGCCTCCTCGCGGAAGCCGGGCAGCAGGCGGCATCCTGCAGCATCCCCGTGTGGTGGATGTGGGGGTGTCCGGGGCCCGCCGTAGGATCCCGGCCAATCCTCCGGGTTCCTTCCTCTGTAGGAACCTCCGGATGGCAGGGATAACCATTGGCTAGCGCGGGACTCCTCCACAGATAGCGGTGGCAGTGAGGCGGCGGCAGGGCGCTCGACCGGGCTAACGTGTATCCTCAAAACAACACATCGGCCCGGGAGCTTGCTCTGCAGCGGCAGGGGGTGCAGGCCTGGTGCCTGCGTTGACGGGGGTCGCCGACAGGGCACTCGACCGGGCAATGGTCCGGGAGTTTGCTCTGCGGCGATCTTCTGTGCGAGGCTAAGGCCTGCAGCGGTGGGTGGGAGCGCGCATCCTCGGACAGCAGGTCCGGGGGCTTGCTCTGCGGCGGTCACGGGGACAGGCGGGGCGCCTGTGATGACGGGGGGCTGCGGTGGGCAGCAAACGGGGGGCTGCGGTGGGCAGCAGGCAGGGCTGGAGTCTGCGCTGGTGTTCTGCAGCGGCGCGCTCGACCGGCAATGGCCGGGAGCTTGCACCGCTGTAACAAGGGGGGCAGGGGGGCCTGCGGTATGGCCTGGCGGGGAGCCAGGGCATGAATGGCCTGGCAGGATGCCAAGGCGAGCACGGGGGGCGGCTGCGTCGGGGGGCGCAGTCGAGGCGGCACTGGGGACGCTGGGGCAGGTCCGGGCGCATCACGGCGTGGCGGAGCGGGATCCGGGGGGTGCGGCAGGTCACGGCCGGGGGGGGTGCGGGGCTGCGACAAAGGGCGCAGTCCGCGAGGCGGCGCTGGAAGCGCAGCGGTGAGTCCGGGCGCTTTTCGGCTGGGCGGAGCGGGATCCAGGACGCGCGGCAGGTCTCGGTCGGACATGGTGGCGAGGGGGTTCCACTACCCCCCCGCGAGAATGCCGACGGGGGCCCGGCGCGAACGGTGTCCTCTCCGTCACAGCTAGGCTCGGTGTTGCACAGGTGGTGCGCCTTCAGGTCGGCGCGGGGCGGTCGTCCACGTCGTCTGCGGCCGGGGGGGCGCCACAGCACGACTCGAACATCCATGGTGGGCGAAGCGGGGCAAGCGGTGTAACACCAAGCTGGACGCTTGGGGTAGCTGGCCTCCCGTGACCACAACGCTGGGCGACCCAGCGGGGCGGGCGGGCAGTTCAGCTCCCCGGCACGGCGGCAATCCGCACCCGGTTTTAATAAACCAAGCACGGATTGCCGGACGCCATCAGGAGACGGTGGGAACTGCTCCAGGAAGGTGGTCGGCACGGACGCGTCACGGTCGAGACGCGGTACGCGGCGAAAACGACGTGCGCGCGCGACGGAAGCCAGGACGATCCAAATTTTCAAAAGACAGCGTATGCAATCTCACACCCGACGGAAGCCCTCGACTGGATTCTTTTTTGGGAGGGCCCCGGGTGGAGAACCACGACCAGGGATCCAGCGGATCCCTCTACGTGGGGAAAAACAAAAAGTGGCGCGCCCGGCACGAATACCGGACGCAAAAGCCAAAGTTCTAAGGACCGAACCCTCCGCGACAGAACGCGGAGGAAAGCCAAAATAGTGCCGAAATGCTAACCTAGACGAAAGACCACGAACTAGCCATTGGAAAGATACATCTAAGCTAGCAATCAGCACGTACGCGGACGGCTGTGACCGGCAGCGACTACACATCCGGCTGTGGAGGCCCCGACCCCGGGGGTCGAGGAACGTGTTTGTAGACCACTCCTCCACGTGCACGGGAATCTCATCGCTGGGTGAACAATCGACCGCGGAAAGGAAAAGGGGAAAAAAGGGAAACTTTCACCCGTGCTTACGCATCCGGTGCATAGCCAGACGTGGAAGTGAAGCTTCCACCCGTGCTTACGCGAGCCGGTGCATAGCCAGACGTGAAAGGAAACCTCCACCCGTGCTTACGCATTATTAAGTGCATAGCCAGACGTGGAGGGAAAAGCTTAAAAAGCGAATAAAGGGGGGGGGAAGAGAATGGGAAAAGCGACTGGCGTCTAGACCGTCTCCTCCTCTTCGTGGTGCGACGGGGCTTACGACTCCGTCGTGTGGTCCTCTTCGAGGACGGCGTCTCTGGGCAGACGCAGGCGGTCCGGCGGGCGCGCATGCCAGGGCGCCAGGTCAGCTAGCTCGGTAAGGCGCGAGGCGTCCGCTCGCGCAAACAGGTTGGTGGCGAGATGCGCTACGAACGTCTCCACGCTTTCGACGCGCAGATCTCGCGCGATGGTGGTGTTTCTCACATACCAAGGGGCACCCGCGGTTCGGCGCAGCGCGCGGTTCTGCACCCTCTGCATCGACTTTTTCAAGGACGCAGAGAGCAGATGGTGCCACGCGGGTGCTGCGTATGTGAGACGGCTGCGGATGTAAATCTTAAACAGCGCGACGCGCATGCTGAGAGAGATCTGCGGTGCTGTGTATGCCGGTGCCAGCTTGGCCAAAGCTGCTCTGGCCTTCCAGACCGCTGCGTTGCACTGCGGGCCCATGGTGAGCCGGCGGTCCAAGGTGACCCCCAGGTACTTAGCAGTTCTTCCCCAGGGGATCTCCGCATCGCCTATCTTGAGAGGCGGTGGCAGCGCGCTCCTCCTTCTAGTGACGGCGAGTGCTTGGGACTTCCCTGCGTTAACAGATAGTCGCCATTTACTCAGCCAGTCGGGAAGGAGGTCAAGTGTCCGCTGTACCTTTACCGCTGCGTGGGTCGGGTTCAGCGAGGTCGCAATAAATGCGGTGTCGTCGGCGTACAGCGCCGCCAAGGTGTCTGGGTGCTTGGGCACGTCGCTGGCGTACAAATTGTACAGCGCAGGCGAGAGCACGCTACCCTGGGGAACTCCGGCTGTGATCGGACGCTCCGACGACAGCACACCATCTACCCGGACCCTAAAGGACCGGTCGGCGAGGAACGATGCCATCAGCTTAACCAGGAAGCGAGGCACGTTCACTCGAATCAATTTGCAGAGCAAACCTTCGTGCCACACGCTGTCGAAGGCCTTCTCCATGTCCAGGAACACTGCGACCGACGCCTCCTTCTTGTTGGCCGCAGCGGAGAGGTGGTGGACTACTCTCACCAGCTGGTGTGTGGTGCTCAGCTGGGACCTGAAGCCGAACTGTTCCTCACGAGGAGGGAGGTAGGGATTGAGGTGTTTGAGTAAAAGGATCTCGAGGGTTTTGGAAAGGGTGGGGAGTAATGTTATAGGCCGGTAGCCAGCGGCCTGGCGGAGATCTTTATGGGGCTTAGGGATGGTGATAATAAGCCCCATTTTCCAGCGAGAAGGGAAGTGGCCTGTCCTGACTATGCCATTAAACAGACGGGTGAGTGCAGCCACCGTCCTGAAGGGAAGGTGGCGGAGAGCTAAATTCGGGATGCCATCTGCACCGGGGGCCTTCTTCGGTTTAAGCCGAGAGAGGGTTTTGCGCACCTCTCTGGGGGAGAAGGAGAAATTTGGGGGGTCGGGAGGGGAGAGAAGGAAACCTCTAACCTCCTCGGAGACAGTCCGGACGTGGTCCGCTGCGGTGGTCTGCAGTGGGGAGAAGGTGTGCTCCAGATGCTCTGCAAATATCTCGGCCCGGTCCTCTGCGCGGTAGCGGAGGTTGCCATCCGCATGGAGGAGTGGTCTGACGGGAGCTGCGGTACCGGTGAGGCCACGGCACAGCTGGTGGAGAGAGTGCCAGTCCTCTCCCGCCTCCAGGATACGTCTGGTCCAGCTGGCCTCCTTCAGCAGGTTCAGCTCCTTTCTTACCTCATCCTGCAGCTTGTTCAGCTGCGTTTTGAGGGAAGGGCAGCGGGTGAACTGCCAGCGGCGTCGCAACTTCTTCTTCTCCGCTAAGAGATTGACGACGTGGCGCGGCAGGGCAGGTCTCCTCAGCTGCTGCGAGGACACCGGTAGTGTGGCCGCTTCCAACGCCGAAGTGATCGTGTCCGTTAGCTGGGACGCTAACGATTCGACCGCCTCGGCGGAGCTGACCGGAACATTGGGGGTTGACTCGTGCAGCCGCTGCGAGAATATGTCCCAATCGCGGACCGGTCGCCTCTGGGGGGAGGGGACGGTCGACGCGGGGGAACTGATGACGGCCAAGACAGGGAGATGGTCAGAGCCGTACGCCAGGTCCAGCACTTCCTGATGGAAGGCGCCCGGCAAGTTGCTCATGACCGCTATGTCTAGGACGTCGGGGGAGTGATGCGGATTATCCGGATAGTGAGTGGGGGCGTACGTGCCAACAACTGCGTAGCCCTGTCGCTCAGCATCAGCGAACAGTCGGTTGCCGTCCGCGTTCGCCAGTCTGGAGCCCCACCCGGGATGCTTACAGTTCAGATCTCCGGCAATCAAGGTCGGCTCCTCTGCTAGGAGCTTCCGGATGTCGGAGATATCTAAACGAGCTCTCGGGGGCTTGTAGCTGGCGTAGAGGTGAGTACGGGTGGATCCGATCAAGATCTCGATGCCGCAAGCAAACATCGAAGAAACGGGGGGGGCGGGGAGCACCTGGTGCAAGAGTCGTCTGCCGACCAAAACGGCTAGGCCTCTGCACACACGGTCTCCATCTTCGAAGTCTTGCCGGTAGACTATGTAGCCTGGTACTCTGAACCGGTCCGAGGGGGAGAGGAAGGTCTCGCTCAGCAAGGCGACGTCCACTTGTTGATCGTGGAGAAGATGCTGGATTGATGTCGCCTTGCCGCGGACCCCCCGAACGTTCCAGTGAACGATCCTTACTGACGTCGGAGCGTGGGAAGCCATAAGGAGATCAATTGTGTTAAGAGGGAGGCTCCCTGGGGGAAGGCCTGAAGCAGAGCAGCGAAGACATCTTCTCCTGCCCGGATCTTGTCGAAGGTATCCATGGCGAGGAGGAATAATTCTTTAACAAGCTCACCGGTGTTCGAGGGTTGAGCTTGTTGTATCCTAACCCGACGGCGTGAGCTCGAGGGGGTAGGAGTAACGGGGGGGGCAGCGGAAGCTGCGACTGCAGGAGCCACTTCGGTAGTAATAGTGGTCGCCTGTGTATGGGGTGCGCTGGGGGCGCGGGGGGTACGGGGGGGGCGCGGAGGGCGCAGTTGAAAATTAGGGGGCTCGGTCGTATCGCCGGCCATGGGGGTTGGGGGGGCGGAAGTGTCAATGTCCGTGTCCATGGCGACCATGGGGGTGGCGCCGGACCTGGATGACGTTCGCCTGGTCCTGTTCGTCCTCGGTCTGCCTCTCCTGCCCCGCGCCTGGCGTCTGCTGTTGGCTACATGGGCTCGGCGGGGGGTGGGTGCATTGGCCTCGGCCATTAGAGAAGTTGAGGTAGGGGGGGGTGGTGGTACCTCTGTGTCTGGTACCGCAGGTCCCCGGTTGGCGCGCTGGGGCATGTTGCGCGTTGTACGCGCAAGCGGGCCGGCGCGCAGGTTCCTCGCCTCCCTCAGGAACGTAGGGCAGCGTCTATTATTGGCGGGATGAGCCCCCCTGCAGTTAGCGCAACAGGGGGGGTCGTCGGGGGAGCGCGGGCAGTCGGCGGCGGCGTGTTCCCCGCCGCAGCGTACGCACGCGATCCTCCGGTGGCAGTTCCGGCTTGAATGCCGGAACTGCTGGCAGCGGTGGCATTGGGAGGGACCCTCCTTCCCTCTCCATGCTTCTATGATGATGTTGGGCATGCTGAGGAACTCGGTTATTTGGTAAACGGCCGGAGTAAGTCCCGGGGTTCGCTTCAGCAGCGCAAAATAGACGCATCCGGGTCGGTCCCGTCTGCCGGAGATACGTGAAACGTACTCGGCCTCGAATCCGAGTGTTCCGAACTCCGTCTTGATTTCATCCGGGGAGGTATTTGGGGGGAGGCCGTAGAGGCCCACCTTTAGACCCCTCTCTTGGGGTAAGGCATACGAGTGCCAGTTAATAACTATAGTGTTGGACGCACTTAGGTCCGTGAGGTACCGCTGGACAATACGGTACTCGTTCTCGGTGGCGGGAATGAATTTAACGCCTTGGCCGTAGGCCCGGGCGTTGGGGGCGTGGCCTAACTGGGCGCGTAAGGCACGGAAATGATCCGTCCAGTCCTCCAGTTTTTCCACCACAATGGGCGGGCATCTTGGGGCTGTAGCTGGTGGTGGTGCGGCTGCTGACGGTACCGGTGCGGTGTCCATCGGCGAACCGGCTCGTGAGGTGGAAGGCCGTGGTGGGTCCTGCGAGGTCACCGCGGCATAGGACGTAACGCCCTCGTTACGCTTAGCCGGCGGGGACACGTGTGGAGACGTCTCAACCTCTCGGGGCCGCTTAGGGGCCGTCGAGGGGAGCGGTGAGGGTGGTGGGGGCATCATAGCCGTTGGGGAGAGCGGCGTTGCGGCGCGGGCTGCGGGCGCGGGCGCCGTATGCGGCGCTGCGGCGCGGGCTGCGGACGCGGCAACCGGCGAGGGGGTGAAGGGGGTACCTGGCACTGTAGCGGCGGTATCCAGCTTCTGCGGCATGGTGGGTTTGAAGTGCCCACCGTAGTCCTTGTCGTCGTGGCGGCGCGTAATGCGCTGCGGGAGTGCCGGTCCTGGATCGGCAGAGCGGGCGGGGGGCCCAGGCTCGCGGCTGGCCACCGCCGGAACACATTCGGGCGCGGGGGTCACAGTACCCTCCCGCGAGAATGCCGGCGACGGGCTGGGGCGAGTGGTTTCCTTCCTGCTGCTGCTAGGCACGGCGGTTTTGAGATAGCCTCGGCGATGCTGGGGCGTACGCGACCTCGAACGAGCCGAGGCACGCGACGGGTCAGACGTCGCACGGGGCGCGAGGCGAGGATCGCGGCTAACGGGCCGCGACTCGCGGTCGGACATATTCCTATGTCACACAATACAACTAACACAACACAAACACTTAAGGAGTCATGTCTCAGTATATCAAATAAAACACAAAGTACTCACACGTAGGCACGTAACACGCGAACACGAAAACGCGAACTCGGGCGCACACACGCGGAGGAACTGGTTCTCCGTGACCCCAACACCGGAACGAATTCCAGCGGGAGGTCAGGCGAAAGCAACCGTCTCCCAGCAATGCGCAATGCACGAACGATTTTTACAAATCGAACGTGCATATACGGACGCTGATTGGAGTATTCAAGGCTGCAATCAGTGGGGGGTCGGCACGGACACGGAGCACATGGACACGCGCGCGCACTGAGAGCCAGGACGATCCCAAATTTTCAAAAATCCGCTTTTATTGTTATATATAGATATGAGTGGGGCACGATGTTAGTGGGGAGTTAGAGAACCGACCAATCGCTACACGTTCACGAAACGAAAGAGAGGCAAGCTGCGTGGGAAAAGGACAGCGATATAATAATGTTATTGTGACGCGTTGTGCATCCGATTAAAGTACCTAGGTAAAAAGTAGAAAAAGGGAAAGAGAAAAAAAAAAATAGTTCGAGGTAAAAGGAAGTAAGTACCTACAACCTACCATGGCAAAATTCATTAAAATCATTATTATTTCATATACACCAAACCACCCCCTCCCCCTCTCTCTCTCTCTCTCTTAAGTTATCAGTGTAGATATTGTTTGTATGTATACAGAGTATGTAAAACGCACCGTAAGTACGATCGAAACACAATACGTTCACAACCAATATATAAATTTTTAAATTGGTTTGAATTTCTCTCTTCTCGTATTTAGGAATTATATGTTAGCCCTGAAAAGGGCTTTTTATTATTAAAGTGTAGGCGACAGCCGCTGCAGCAGCGGCTATATATGACCATGTATGTATCATACTGTACACGACCACGCACCACGGCACCGTAACGTGACCTCGGTAGCTGTACCACCATCACCACTGTAGTAGTAGCAGGAGCAGCAGGAGCAGCAGCAGCAACAGTTGCAGCGGTAGTAGGTAACTCCTCGGTCAAGTATAAGTCGCGTCGTCGTCGGTAGCGGCGCAGCTTACTTTTTGGCCGCTGAGGTGGCTTTCTTTGCGGCCGGTTTCGCCTTGGGAGCGGCCTTCTTCGGCTTGGGAGCCTTCGGCTTCTTGGTGGGCGGTTTCGCAGACTTTTTAGCCTTCGAAGCGGCACCGCCGGCGGCCGCCTTCGACTTGGACGGAGACGCAGCGGACGCCTTCTTGGCGGCCGCTGCGGGAGTCTTCTTCTTGGCGGCGGCGGCCTTCTTGTCCCTGGCGGTGGCCGAAGCCGATTTGCCGCCCTTCGACGGAGAACCCGCCGACGCGGCGGACGCGGCCTTCCTGCCGCCCTTCGCGGCGGCGGCCGCTTTCTTGCTCTTGGCGGCCGCAGCCGAAGCGGCGCTTTTCGCGGCGGATTTCTTCGCCGCTTCCGGTTTCTTACCGGACGAGGATTTTGATTCTAGCTTGAACGAACCGGACGCACCCTTACCTTTGGTCTGTATCAAGGTTCCCGACTCTACGGCGTTCTTCAGATACTTCCTGATGAATGGTGCCAATTTTTCAGCGTCCACTTTGTATTGAGCGGAAATGTACTTCTTGATAGCCTGAAGCGAGGATCCGCTCCTCTCTTTCAACTCTTTGATGGCGCTGTTCACCATTTCCGAAGTTTTCGGGTGGGTCGGTTTAGATTTTGGCTTCTTCGCGGCACTGCCCGATGCGGCTGCCTTCGGTTTCTTAGCGGGCGTCGCCGGGGCGGGTGCCTCTGTTGCAACTGCGGTATCGGCCATTGTATATTATATTATTATTATTATTCTTCTTCTTCTTAAACACTCGAACTCAACTCAACAGTGTAACACACACAACAAACAAACGCGTTTTGACGATTTGAAGTTTAGCCGCAGAGGTCGCTAGTGGTAAGTGGACACCGGCAATGCCGTATAGAGAGCCCCTTTGTCACTAAACATTTTCTCCTACGGAGACTTGATACTTTTCACTAGCCGACGTTTAAGAATGTTCATTTTATAAAATATTTATAAGAGTAGTGTTATTTTTTATAAACAATAACGGCAACTCATAAGATAATCTCGTCCAAGAGAATCGCACACTTTACATATTCGCGCGCGTTGTCGAACTGCGAACGTTTGAAATGGATAGTGTGGTACGCGCGTACCTAGTGTTAGCTTTAAATGTTATTTTTCTTTACAAAATCAATTCCAATTTAATGTTCGATCGAACAACACGAAAGTGTATTATTCTAATTATCTCGAGACAATAAAATATGCTCCCGACGGACCTCCGTGTACGATTTCGTGAAGCGTTAAGTGGACGGTCGTAGTACACACATCACCGTGAGTCTATTCGAGGTGTAGATGTTAGTCTCTTTAACAATTTTACAAAATATTGAATATTTCAATTATATAATGGCATTTATATATATTTAAATGTTACACTTTACACACATCAATAACACACACCATTTGAATATAAACACTCGAGAAAATGGGTAACATTTAAATATTAGTTGACAACGATACAAGTCTATCGCGTAACGCGTTGGGTATATTATCCACAGTACGGCAGCAACATGCACGACACAATCGTAATATTATTATTATTATTAACTAATATTGTAATATTATTGTGACTTTTATTTTTTTAATACAGCGGAGGTAACAATTTAAAATCTCACTCATTTAGGTAGGCCGCGTACAGCTAACATAACAAGATGTTACATTAACTAACTACTCTTGCACCCTACACATTTTGTTAAGACATTATTATTATTATGAACTGGCTGTGGTGTGGAGCTATCAGCTATCTGTCGTAGAGTAATAATAATAATAATAATATTATGTATTATTATATGTTTTCAATTAGTTTAAGCGTAATAAAATATTTCAACTGATGTTAGGTAGGTAGGTAGGTAGGTAGGTAGGTAGGTAGGTAGGTAGGTAGGTAGGTAAGTACATCGAATATAGTGTTTGATGTTGGTATAAAACCACCGCGTGCATATTGTACATAATATATTAAGTGACCAGTTCAAATTATTATTCATTAAAGTGTAGGTATGTATGTATGTATGTATGTACGTACATTCGTAAAACTCATGAAACTAAAATAACACGGGTATTGTGCATAATATATAACATAATGTTACTTTATGTCATAATATTATGTACTACGCGAGACGTACAGACAGTTTTGCGGCCCTGAAAAGGGCCTTTTTAAAACACATCTCTATCATAATATTATGCGTGTGCGGTGACCACGGAGGGATGTTCTATGTAATGATGTTGTTGTTTTAATCAAAAGCAACAACATACACACACGCACGCACGCACGCACACACAATAATATCACTGAATAAAAGACGTACTCGACACAAGTCGACACAAAACACAGCTACTTTATCCGCCGAAACCGTACAGAGTGCGGCCCTGGCGTTTGAGAGCGTAGACGACATCCATAGCGGTGACGGTCTTCCTCTTGGCGTGTTCGGTGTATGTGACAGCGTCACGGATCACGTTCTCCAGGAACACCTTCAACACACCGCGAGTCTCTTCGTATATCAGACCGCTGATACGCTTCACGCCACCCCTGCGCGCCAAACGACGGATAGCCGGCTTCGTAATACCCTGGATGTTATCACGAAGAACCTTCCTGTGACGCTTGGCTCCTCCCTTTCCCAGACCTTTTCCTCCCTTGCCGCGACCGGTCATCTTGACGGTTCAAAGGAACGACGATCACAGTTATTCAGATAAATGAGGTAGAACGTACGCACGCGCACGTCCGTTCGGTACAACGCGTTGAGCACGAATGATTAAAAAACAAGCCGTATTTTCGCTATATATAGGAAAACGGACGACGAGACGCGAGAGAGAGATGCCCGCACATACGGATTGTCATGTGTATAAAAGGGCTGGCATGTTTTTTATAATAATAATAATAATAATAATAATGCGCGTGGGGGGGGGGGGGGGGGGGTTTGTTGGTTTTAAAAACAATAATTATTATCATCATCAAATAAATAGCTTCTTAAATATAAATAATGTAATAATATAATATACCTACATACTCTCGCTTATACATTAATTCTCATACGTTTTATTATCGAAATATAAAACACCACCGTTACAGTATAGTAGAGTAGTCACCCCTAACCCGCCGAGAAGAAGCGGCGTAAGAAAATTTATAATATTACATATTATTATTATGTACGTATATACTAAATGCCCTACATTGTTTATCATAATATCGTATGGTTTTTTGTGTTGACTAGGTCTAGTAGGTAGGTAGGTAGGTAGGTAGGTAGGTACTTACTTACTTATTGAGTATAAAATTTACGTTTCGTCTAGACAATTGTAAACTATATGCATAATAATATTACAACAGGTTGGTATGTACCTATGTAGTATTATCATAACTGCAATATCGAACACATTTGCGGCCCTGAAAAGGGCCTTTTTATTAATACATAATATTATATCAAACACTACATCTGTGTAGCCCAGTAGGTAGGTCATCATCGTTTTTACAAAAACAATAACCACCATCAGCCGCATCAGACGCAGATTATTGATATAAATATGTAACACACCTAGACATCTTCAATCTTCAAACAGCGTGTTTATATTAGGTTTAGGCACGTTCGCCGCGAATTCTGCGAGCCAGCTGTATGTCCTTAGGCATGATGGTCACACGCTTAGCGTGGATGGCGCACAGGTTGGTGTCTTCGAAGAGACCGACGAGGTAGGCCTCGCTAGCCTCCTGAAGGGCCATCACGGCGGAGCTCTGGAAACGCAGGTCGGTCTTGAAATCTTGTGCGATCTCACGGACTAAACGCTGGAATGGCAGCTTGCGGATAAGCAACTCGGTACTCTTCTGGTAGCGACGAATCTCACGAAGAGCCACGGTTCCGGGCCTGTAACGATGCGGCTTCTTGACACCTCCGGTGGCCGGTGCACTCTTGCGTGCAGCCTTGGTGGCGAGCTGTTTACGTGGGGCCTTGCCACCGGTGGACTTGCGAGCGGTCTGCTTCGTACGGGCCATGTTTCACACGAGAGA
Organism: Celastrina argiolus; assembly: GCA_905187575.2. Lineage (NCBI taxonomy): Eukaryota > Metazoa > Arthropoda > Insecta > Lepidoptera > Lycaenidae > Celastrina > Celastrina argiolus. Next base: position 55,431 of record LR994578.1, on the reverse strand, counting down.
CACAACACTAACTAACTAACAAACAAACAATAAAATCAAACGTGCACACGTTACCGGCTTCACGAGACAAATGATTAAAAAATTTTCTCGTTTCTCATATTTATTACGTTACGTATCGTGCCGTCTCTCTCCCTCTAGTGTGTATTGTATGTGTGTATTGTATGTCCCGCTCTACGGGGGGGAAGGGAGGGAGGGAGGGAGGGAGGGGAGGGGGAGTCGGGCAGTCGGGCGGGAGCGGTATGCGCGAGCAGTGTGAAGCGTTTCAATAATTTCGATAATAATAATAACAACAACGTACCACCGTACACGGCGTGATGATGATGATAATAATTTAATAATAATAAATGATAGTAAAGTAAAAAGCAATCAAGCAAGCGCAAAAGCAAGGCAAGCAATCTCGCAACCGTTAGTTCAGTTAGGAGGTGAATCAAAATAATAATAATAATTATTGTGTGTGTATAATATTATGTACTAGTTCTAGTTTCGGATAGTGGGTGGGTAGTTGTAATGGTGGTTGGTGGTAATACTAAATGTCTTTATGTAGGCATTTAAATAACGCCATGTGCAAATAACGTATCGCAGTACGTATCGAAACAAACAAATTTATGTAGCGTCGTCGTCGCCGCATTTTTGATTTTCGAAATATATAGTGGCCCTGAAAAGGGCCTTTTAGTATCTCTTAAAATTTGAGAACTAGACTAACGAAGACGTGATGGATTCTTCAGCTTCTTGTTATTGTATGCTGTTGTTGCCGTTGTTGTCGTCGTCGTCGTCAAACCATCATCTTCGTTGTCCACGTCCACCGCGCAACCAAATAATTTGTTATCTTACTTGGAGCTAGTGTATTTAGTGACGGCCTTGGTGCCCTCGCTGACGGCGTGCTTGGCGAGCTCACCGGGCAGCAGAAGCCTCACGGACGTCTGCACCTCCCTGGAGGTGATGGTGGAACGCTTGTTGTAGTGGGCCAGACGGGAAGCCTCCGCGGCGATGCGCTCGAAAATGTCGTTAACGAACGAGTTCATTATCGACATGGCCTTGCTGGAGATACCGGTGTCGGGGTGGACCTGCTTGAGCACTTTGTAAATGTAGATGGCGTAGCTCTCCTTCCTCTTGTGCTTCTTCTTTTTCTTGTCGGATTTGCTGATGTTCTTTTGCGCCTTTCCAGATTTCTTCGCGGCCTTACCGCTCGTCTTGGGCGGCATGATGGACTCGAATTACAAATTTATAATATCTCTCACAAACACAACTGTCGCGCTAGCCGGCGAGGGATAGAATGGTTTTTGACGTGCCTATTGAATTTTTTATATAGTCACTCCGCGGCCCGTGGGGACGTAATGGCGTGACGCTAACTCTGTCGACCAATAGCGTGCCAGCTGCACGCGTCGCATTCTCTGTCTCTGTCTCTATCTACGTTGCATCTCCGTATTGTGAAGTAGGTATAATAAAAGAAAATAGAAATCATACGTGCTCCATATCCGACGCGAACATAAACATAAACAATACGACTTCCGAGCGCGAGTCTCCCCGACCGCTCGAGGAAGTACCGAGGGCCGGCCCTTACTTAATCATCGATGCGACAAACTGTCCGAGTAACACTATCGCGACAATACGACCGCCGTTAGCTCTGGCTACCGCGCGCGAGCTACCTCACTCGTCAGAGAGAGAGGAAGGGGCCGCGACCCCTCTCAACGGAGGACCCGCGTCCTACACACCGAAATAATAGTATACAATCGTAGCTATCCCCAACCGATTCATACATCACCCGGGTGATGTAGGGGGTGGGGCATAACCCCCCCCCAACCCTTCTCAGCCAACCAACTATGCCAAATGGCTAGTTATAGTCCGACGCAACTAAATCGGCTTAAATGCCATTAGTAAGAACCCTTCCGAAAAAAAAAAAAAAAAAAAAAAAAAAATACAACATACGTCGTACAACACACACAACCCCCCCCCCCCCCCCCCCCCCTCTCCCGCATAATACACACTTCTGTGATCGTTCATGATGAGATGAACAAGAAAATATTATTATTACTATTATTATAAAAACACCCCCACCCCCTTGAACACACACTTCTGTATTCGTTATATATATTTTATCATGACAAAACGAAACCCCCCCCCCCCCCCCCCCCCTCTAAACATTACAAAAACAAAAATGACATCCATGTAAGTAGAGTGAAAAGGTTAGGTTAGGTTAGTTTCAGTTTCACAGTGCAGTCCACGTTAGGTTAGGTTAAAGGGTTTAAGGTTAGCACCTCCCACCCGCCCTAATTGCAATCGAATGCAATTTATACCCCGAGACAATACGTGTTTTATTACAACACCCCCCCTTTAATATTATTATAATTTCATTTACCTACGCACATAAGCACAATATAATATCGAAATAGAACGCTCGTTATTTACGAATGAAACAGACCAAAGAGTACAATTACCAAGTTGTTGTTTAATCACAACAACGGAGCACACGTCAGGTTCATAGATAGATATTGTGGCCCTGAAAAGGGCCTTTTAAGTAAGAAGTAGTAACACAATAATAATATATAAAACACACACAATAATTATTGTATGCGTATATAATATTGCAATTCACATCACTTCACGTTTTAAGCCTTCTTCTCGGTCTTCTTGGCAGGAGAACGGCCTGAATGTTAGGCAAGACGCCACCCTGCGCGTTCGTGACGCCGGAAAGTAGCTTGTTCAATTCCTCGTCATTGCGGATCGCCAGCTGGAGGATGTCTAGGGATGATCCTGGTCTTCTTGTTGTCGCGAGCCGCGTTACGGCCAACTCGAGAACTTCAGCGGCCAAGTATTCCATCACGGCCGCCAGGTACACCGGCGCTCCTGCACCGACGCGCTCGGCGTAGTTGCCCTTCCTCAGCAGCCTGTGAATACGACCGACGGGGAACTGGAGTCCGGCACGGTTCGAGCGGGACTTTGCCTTTCCCTTCACCTTACCACCTTTGCCGCGTCCGGACATGTTCGGTGTTGTCTGTGTGTGTCAACAAAATTCGCGTAAAACTGACGAGCGTGCCACGACGTGTGCGCCGTAGGGTCTCCGGTTGAACGATGAATAGAAATTTTCAAAACAGACAGCGTATGCAATCTCACACCCGACGGAAGCCCTCGACTGGATTCTTTTTTGGGAGGGCCCCGGGTGGAGAACCACGACCAGGGATCCAGCGGATCCCTCTACGTGGGGAAAAACAAAAAGTGGCGCGCCCGGCACGAATACCGGACGCAAAAGCCAAAGTTCTAAGGACCGAACCCTCCGCGACAGAACGCGGAGGAAAGCCAAATAGTGCCGAAAATGCTAACCTAGACGAAAGACCACGAACTAGCCATTGGAAAGATACATCTAAGCTAGCAATCAGCACGTACGCGGACGGCTGTGACCGGCAGCGACTACACATCCGGCTGTGGAGGCCCCGACCCCGGGGTCGAGGAACGTGTTTGTAGACCACTCCTCCACGTGCACGGGAATCTCATCGCTGGGTGAACAATCGACCGCGGAAAGGAAAAGGGGAAAAAAGGGAAACTTTCACCCGTGCTTACGCATCCGGTGCATAGCCAGACGTGGAAGTGAAGCTTCCACCCCGTGCTTACGCGAGCCCGGTGCATAGCCAGACGTGAAAGGAAACCTCCACCCGTGCTTACGCATTATTAAGTGCATAGCCAGACGTGGAGGGAAAAGCTTAAAAGCGAATAAAGGGGGGGGGAAGAGAATGGGAAAAGCGACTGGCGTCTAGACCGTCTCCTCGCTCTACGTGGTGCGGACGGGGCTTACGACTCCGTCGTGTGGTCCTCTTCGAGGACGGCGTCTCTGGGCAGACGCAGGCGGTCCGGCGGGCGCGCATGCCAGGGCGCCAGGTCAGCTAGCTCGGTAAGGCGCGAGGCGTCCGCTCGCGCAAACAGGTTGGTGGCGAGATGCGCTACGAACGTCTCCACGCCTTTCGACGCGCAGATCTCGCGCGATGGTGGTGTTTCTCACATACCAAGGGGCACCCGCGGTTCGGCGCAGCGCGCGTTCTGCACCCTCTGCATCGACTTTTTCAAGGACGCAGAGAGCAGATGGTGCCACGCGGGTGCTGCGTATGTGAGACGGGCTGCGGATGTAAATCTTAAACAGCGCGACGCGCATGCTGAGAGAGATCTGCGGTGCTGTGTATGCCGGTGCCAGCTTGGCCAAGGCTGCTCTGGCCTTCCAGACCGCTGCGTTGCACTGCGGGCCCATGGTGAGCCGGCGGTCCAAGGTGACCCCTGGTACTTAGCAGTTCTTCCCCAGGGGATCTCCGCATCGCCTATCTTGAGAGGCGGGTGGCAGCGCGCTCCTCCTTCTAGTGACGGCGAGTGCTTGGACTTCCCTGCGTTAACAGATAGTCGCCATTTACTCAGCCAGTCGGGAAGGAGGTCAAGTGTCCGCTGTACCTTTACCGCTGCGTGGGTCGGGTTCAGCGAGGTCGCAATAAATGCGGTGTCGTCGGCGTACAGCGCCGCCAAGGTGTCTGGGTGCTTGGGCACGTCGCTGGCGTACAAATTGTACAGCGCAGGCGAGAGCACGCTACCCTGGGGAACTCCGGCTGTGATCGGACGCTCCGACGACAGCACACCATCTACCCGGACCCTAAAGGACCGGTCGGCGAGGAACGATGCCATCAGCTTAACCAGGAAGCGAGGCACGTTCACTCGAATCAATTTGCAGAGCAAACCTTCGTGCCACACGCTGTCGAAGGCCTTCTCCATATCCAGGAACACTGCGACCGACGCCTCCTTCTTGTTGGCCGCAGCGGAGAGGTGGTGGACTACTCTCACCAGCTGGTGTGTGGTGCTCAGCTGGGACCTGAAGCCGAACTGTTCCTCACGAGGAGGGAGGTAGGGATTGAGGTGTTTGAGTAAAAGGATCTCGAGGGTTTTGGAAAGGGTGGGGAGTAATGTTATAGGCCGGTAGCCAGCGGCCTGGCGGAGATCTTTATGGGGCTTAGGGATGGTGATAATAAGCCCCATTTTCCAGCGAGAAGGGAAGTGGCCTGTCCTGACTATGCCATTAAACAGGCGGGTGAGTGCAGCCACCGTCCTGAAGGGAAGGTGGCGGAGAGCTAAATTCGGGATGCCATCTGCACCGGGGGCCTTCTTCGGTTTAAGCCGAGAGAGGGTTTTGCGCACCTCTCTGGGGGAGAAGGAGAAATTTGGGGGGTCGGGAGGGGAGAGAAGGAAACCTCTAACCTCCTCGGAGACAGTCCGGACGTGGTCCGCTGCGGTGGTCTGCAGTGGGGAGAAGGTGTGCTCCAGATGCTCTGCAAATATCTCGGCCCGGTCCTCTGCGCGGTAGCGGAGGTTGCCATCCGCATGGAGGAGTGGTCTGACGGGAGCTGCGGTACCGGTGAGGCCACGGCACAGCTGGTGGAGAGAGTGCCAGTCCTCTCCCGCCTCCAGGATACGTCTGGTCCAGCTGGCCTCCTTCAGCAGGTTCAGCTCCTTTCTTACCTCATCCTGCAGCTTGTTCAGCTGCGTTTTGAGGGAAGGGCAGCGGGTGAACTGCCAGCGGCGTCGCAACTTCTTCTTCTCCGCTAAGAGATTGACGACGTGGCGCGGCAGGGCAGGTCTCCTCAGCTGCTGCGAGGACACCGGTAGTGTGGCCGCTTCCAACGCCGAAGTGATCGTGTCCGTTAGCTGGGACGCAAACGATTCGACCGCCTCGGCGGAGCTGACCGGAACATTGGGGGTTGACTCGTGCAGGCCGCTGCGAGAATATGTCCCAATCGCGGACCGGGTCGCCTCTGGGGGGAGGGGACGGTCGACGCGGGGGAACTGATGACGGCCAAGGACAGGGAGATGGTCAGAGCCGTACGCCAGGTCCAGCACTTCCTGATG